>CM043735.1:8446768-10846768 GCA_023968675.1 Taenia pisiformis | reverse complement strand
GTAGGTTAATATCGTTTGACGAATAACAGAGAACTAAATATTTGCAAAAAATTGCAAGAGGAGGCTGTCAACATCTTGCATGTGGAGGTTATGTGCTCGTTTACTGACCCAATTGGACAGAGCTTTGCTTTATAACAGCAACCTTTGTCTTACAACATTATCCACCAAATTTTGACCACTTTGCACGTAGCCAAGATTATATCCTCTTCCACGAAGGCCATCACTAGCCATCTCTAAGCCATTTGGGTTCTCGATATGATCGATTAATTCAGAAGATGTAATTACCTAACAGGACTAGCGCATTGCTTAACCAAGCTCAATATCTTCCTATGGCACCACATTTACTGTCATTTAGCACCGTTCAGTGGAGCTGGGAGGACTGCAGAATGAAACGATGTGAATTGTTATTCAGCTATGGTATTCCCACAACCTGTTTGTAAGGAGCAAATAAAATGATTTTTGCAGGTCGAGATGCGCATTTGATAAATTGTAGTCCAATGTAAAACAGAATCGTTGAAGTTATGGAATCCCAGGTTATCACAATTAAAAATGAGAAATTTCACTCTTATTGATTGGTAGATTGCTTGTGGTGCTACTTGGATGGAAAATTTTGGTAATCCTTAATTACGGTTTTGGTGCACAAGTACAGAGCCCATTAACTCCATTGAAGAATGAAGGCTACTTTTGGAAAGACTGTGTACACCTGGAATGAAGTGAATGATGTGCTAAATATGGAACCCACTGGGCAGGAGAATAGCTTGGGTTCCATTTATGCTCTTCGTTCATTTTTTGTTGATCGCATGCATGGCATTCCTGAAGCTCTTGGCCAAGGTGCCACCATAATATGGGGAGCATTGCTAAGGTAATAATTATGACTTCGCAAGGTTTGGGATGCATTGAGGGTTGTCCTCATTGCTTCACGTTTTGGTAGAAATGACACACATTTTTGAATCCTCACATGCGCCACCATTTTAACTCGTACAAAAATTTTGAATCGAATTGCAAGATAGGCACGCTATTCCAGGTACTGTGCATATATTCGATAAATTCGTCCTGGAATCTACCGCAATAACGAATTGCACATTCACATTTTCTTTACACTAGCATCGAGAAAAATGGCTTGATACTTGTGCTTACATTTTGTCAGCTCTTACTTAACTTGAGTATCCAACAAATTCACGCGTTCTCATTTCGTGTCGTTCATAGTACCATCAATGAGAAGTGAGTGTGAGACATGGAACTCACGCTGCACATAATACGAATGATACTAAGGTCCGTATGCATTGAAGTGCGGACACAAACGGACCTGCTATTCTAATCACATTTATAGAGCATTCCTACTTAAATGAACCTTAATAGGACCCTCTACACAACTTAAAATCACCATCAGGCTACAAAATAGGTGAGACATTGGTGACGCCTCCTTGTTGATTCCTCCTCAAGTTGGTCGCGAAAAGGTTGCAAAGGGTGGGCACCGTTCGTTGGTATATCAATTATGGTCGCACCCACCTACGAAAGATGCAATAGGTCACAAATCACTGTAGTGACGGTGTTGGCATGAATAAAATATTTCTGGAAAAATTAATACCATGATGGATTAAGAGCTAACGGTGATGTTAGATGTAGGTGCAAGCAGATTGTTTTTCATGGGTATAATATGAGGAGCTGATGGAGTGGGTTAATGAGGTGCAATTAGTTTTCGTCTCCGTTTTCTTCCATATCAGCAAAAGGATATGCATCGAGCTCAGAAGGTGGTGAGTAGTTTTCGTATGATTCAATGCTTTTAAAGTTAGCCAGTCCGAATAGGGTTGGGCCGTCTTCTGTGTTACCGAAAGCCCTCGTGGAACATTTTAAGGTCCTGGAGGCTTCAAGTGCTCCACTAGACCTTCTTTTTTTCACCACATTGCTTTTGTCTAGTAGGCCTAAGAGGATTGCCACAACACAGCCCTAAAATAAAAAGAAATGCTACAAATAAAGCATACATTTTTATTAAGTAGGCGATTCAGATAGCTTTGAAGGTATTTTAATTGCATTCATTTCAACTATTTACAAGCAAGAGAGTGTCATGCCCTAAAATTCCAAAATTGTTCCATGGGCTGTTCTCCATGATGTAAAAATTAAATCACTATGATTCTTCCATATGCTTCATTGATAGGTGAATTGAATTTCGAGAAAGAGCAGCATACCAGCAGCAGTTCTTAAAGAAAGGTGGCGTTTCTATGGGACGACGGAAAGGTAAGAACCGGATGCATGAATTGACAATTTGACTATTGGCAAGAAGCCTGTGAAGAAACGTCCTAAATTTTATTCAACCGAAAACGATAAGCAGTGTTAGCTGGAAAGCGTGTACGGATTCGAAACGTTTGTGTTGTACAGTGCATTCAGAAATTTCTTCTTGAATAAGCTAATGTGGAAAATCCGAAAATTCAAGTTCTTCATTGCTTCAAAGTCATCTAATGTCTAACGCATCATGAAGAGAAACACCAACCCGTGCATTGTTCACGTTTATTTCACATTGATGTCATATGACGAACAAGTCTCTATAAAATGAGCAGCTTGCATGAGAAGAATCACGAGTTTTGTGCAAATCGCATTGAGAATGGCCTTAGCCATTGTGAGTTTGGTAAAGTAAAACCGTTGGTTCGGATCACTTTTTACGTATTTGATAAGGTGACGTTTTGTAAAAATAGATTTGACCCATTCATATAATAGATCGGTTTTATAAAAGTGCGAAAACTTGACGTAGTGAGCCTGCAAGACAAACGCAATATATTATGCCCTTCATTTTGTACAGCTTTTAGCCTTAAATTAACGTTATTGAAGTGCATGTACCGAAACGTCTATCCCGGGAGCTAATGAATAATCAAGGGTGGTTTTTGCAAAGTTACAAATCAAAGCGATAAAACGGCCCTAAAAAACAGGCAAAAAGCAGCCTATTGTTGTATATTATTCGCCAACCAAAACCTTTTTGTGACCTCTGGTACAAATGAATACCAACACCGAAAAGGCTTTTGAAAGCGCCAGTTTAGCAAATATTTATCAACGAAGTGTAAATGCTAGATTCATTTGCACAGAATTGGTGCAATTCTGAGAGCGGCAATGTTAAAAGTTGGGTTTCGGTAAGATTTATTACGAACTCACAGTTAAGGAATTCAGCATCCAGAAGATGAAGCCAGTGTAGGGAGGATTAAGGTAAATGAATACTAGCCCAAATCCGTAAGTCAAACCACTGTAGACCGAAGCCGCTGTGGTCGTACGCATTTCGTTTCTGAAATAAATTACTAAAGTTAAAATATACATGATGGATAAGTTGACTCCAAATTGAATCCGTCTTTAAACCTTATTATGGTTCGGGATCAAGAGCATTTGATCGTTAATAGATCAGACTACCGTAGTTTAGCATATTTAAAAAGAGTTAATCAAATGAGGATTGTTCAAGCATGCCTAGTAGTGGTGGTGTGCACCCAAACAGTTTTCAGCGTCACTCACTGTAAAGCTTCAACTATCCGTGGATTCAAGTAAGCAGGTGCATCGACGTTGCATAGAAGAATGATACAAGAGAGAAGCGATATGAGTAAGAAAAAGGCAGTTTCAATGATAGCAATATAACCGGAAATGCCCGTAGGTAGGCACATGAGTCCCATCCCATATTGGCTTGCAGAAGTGGCGCAGGCTGTAACCACCACGATCACTGCATTTGCTACCCAGCCGATTAGGATAGACACCTTGAAGTGCGCTTTCAATTGACCGTTGATTAGAGCATTGAAGATACAAAGATTGTTACAGAATTGCCACGCAAGGACCGTGCTAGAGAAAAAGTGCTTTAACAATCCAATGATACGACAGCCAAGTTCAATTTCTTCCAATACGGGGAAGAGTATGAAGCACGCATGATAACAAAACAATGCCATTATTAAATTAAATTTGACTTTAATGTGATTTTGCAATTCTGGTAGAGTATTTTTGCGGTAAAGGTAAACAGCCAATGCTGCTAGAGCAATGATGGACAATGAATTTCCAGTCAGGTTGATCGCTAATTTAGCAGTTTTATAGGACCGCAAACTGCTTGACCCAGCCTTTTCCCAAAACGATCCATCGTTTTCGGTGTATTTCATTGCAATGGCAAGGGTTCCAGTAGTATTACACTGGCAGACTACATAAGATAAACTGGGCTTCTGCTATATTACAGTAATCAGCCGTCCAGTACTTCGAACCAAAATCAGTGTCGTCCCAGAATACGCATTTTACAGCATATTCCATGGGTCCGTGTCCTTTCTTCTCCACTATGCGTGCCTTCCAATGCAGAGTATCAGATCGCCGAGCAATGGCTGAGTCAGAGTACTCATTTGGTTTGATAAGAGCGAGGGTATACAGAAAAACCATTCCTGATGCGCCTTGATCATTAAATTTTGGCATCGAGGATGTTGTCATTAGGGGAGAATTTATCAAAGCTTGTATGACTTCTAATTTTTCCTCACCAATTCCTGACGAAGAAAAATTTTCAGTCCACTCACATTCCTTGGGCAGCGATAACACATCCATTGTTATATCAGGGACCAGTGCACTTAGTATAGAAACAGTAAAGATTCTGTTTGGTGTCTCAGACCATCCTTCCCCAGCAAAAGATGATTTTGCAACTTTGAATGGCACCTCTTTGTTCAAGGAGGAGGTGATTGCAGGTTCTGAGAAACTAGCCAAGTAATTCCTTTTAAGACTGATCTCAATTACAGGCCGGTTGTCATTTATCAGAACATTCAACATGGCTGTCAGTGCAGCAACAATCTCGGGCGGCTTGGATGAGTAGCTTTCACGAAGCTCATGCCATATTTTGGCGAAGTGTGCCGAAAACAATGCCTCCAGAAACTGTAAAAGGAAGGCTAAAATTTCATCAATTTTGGAACGAAGACCCTCCAGTTCAAATGCATTGGCTTCCTCAACAATGGTTAAACGATTAAATAGGACAACTGATGACCACAGGAGTCTCTTCTCACAATCCAAATCATATTTTTTGGAATCGTTTTTAAGAAATGCCAATGTAATTTTGAGGATGGAAAGAAGGGCTTTTGGGGACGAGATTAGCTGAGCACCTTTAGCCGTGGCGTAAATATTTTCCTAACGAGTAAAGATAGTCTCGATAAGTAGTGCTATTTTATTTCAAAGACAACAGTAAATGCAAAGAACAGCTCCTACCAAACTGGAGTCAAGACAAACTCCATTTTGGGAGAGTTGGCAGTTTAGCACTTCTTCACATGTTGACTTCTCTGGAAGAGAATCAGTGGAAACGCAATCTCCCATGAGAGTCATGTAGCTTGAACGTGGGGTTCCACAAGAAGCGACCCGTTTCAACCAAAAAACTAAAAATGATTTCTCGTTATCAGTGTAGAAAAAGTACAAGTCCTTGTGACTGTCAGACATTTAAATGTTTGTCAGATTCCCCCTTTCGATGTAAATTCATGGCCTTAAGACTTACCAAACATGCTAATGCTTCCAGAAGCGATTGGAACAGCGGACATATTGGCAATTGTGGTGATGGCTGATCCAATGTAGATACCAGGACTGGGATTAACACTGTAATGTTTAGAATAACCTTGCGAGATTGGAGAGTTTGTTGTCATTAGTGCATGACCGTTTTTGTAGACTTCCACGTGTACCCCTACCGAGGCTTCCGCTCCTGCCACAACAACACCAACATTGAGCCATTCATCTTGTTTTCCAAATTCAGTGACGAAAACTTGATAGATGGAATCAGAAGTGATGAGTCGTACAATGAGGTGGTAAGTACTTGATTTAGGTAAAAAATGGATGGAGATAGAAAAGCCCTGGTAGGTGTCCGGACCAGTCGAGAGTACTATATAATCCTATTAAAAATGAAAAGTCACAATCTGATCCTTTTGAATGGCTAGATGATTATTCATGTGATGAAAAAAAAAACAGAGCAAAAAATTTTTAAATTAAAACTGTACTACCTGACACGAGTTAGTAGCTTATAGGTACTCAAGAATAAGTCCTTTGTGCTCCAGATAAATGAAACACCCATTAAGCAAATGCTGAAGGAAAAGCCATGCAAATCACCCAAGAAGCTTCGAAATGCACAATTTTTCATCTTATAAGAGAGACGCGCACAATGTCAATGAAATTAAACTTCTGTTTTGTTACATGGCAATGGAATGGGTGTCAAATTATGGATTCAAAAATTCTACTTAGCAATGTCTTTAAAAAGGAAACAAAAATGGTGCTAAATGCTCTAAAACAATCTCATGTAGTGTCTTTGTACTGTTTTTATTCAGCACAATTAAGGCGCTTACGCAATGTAAGTCGCGTACCAAATGAAACGTTCCTAACTTTGTAAATGTAATCAAAAAGTTTCAGAAATCACACACGGTGATAAGATTTGGAAAACCTACCACAGAGGTGTCCACATAAACGCTTCTGATGTTCATCCAAAATGACAAAGTAAATTCAGAGCACAGGATCTTAAATTTGGTAAGACAGTTGCTAAGTTTTTTGGTCATCATTCGAGTGGTAAATGAGCTTAAATCTGCTGCTTTGTTTGGGCGACCAAATTTATCGGGTAGCTCTCCTTCCAATGAAAAAAAGACGTCAGATCCCGAATAGCAAAAGTCGTTAAAATCAACGTCGGGAACCACTTGCGTGGCATCCTCAATGATAACCAAATCAGAGACACATAAACTAGTCTCCTGGCCGATTAATATCTTCGGAAACGGTGTCAGCTCAAATGAGGGTGGCTTTGATTGTTCGATGCTGCAATGAGTGTGACTCTGTATCGATGCCATTTCTTCATTAATGCGCACTTTAAGATCTTGCTCAGAAACAAAGGCTTGCAGATTAATCCAGTCATCAAATGCATTTATTGCAGAACTTATGTTTGTAAAAAGGCTGCACTTAGAATTCGGTGTGCGACGGGTCACCGTTAAGGTTTCTTTGATTGGATTAATGGATATCTCCATACCCACAGCGCTATCTTCCGGGGGAGTTTTAAGCAAGATAGACTCCTGATTTTCCATTTTCAGCCTACCGTTCAATCGAAATTCAACAATTAAGAGAAATTCATGGCATTGATTGGTATCGTAAAGGCAGGAATAATAAAGATTCGAATAGTTTCCACCCAACCCGTAGTCACCAGTAAGAACTACATAGGATCCGCCTGTGTCCGTAGTGCATATCGCTCCTCCTTCGACATTTCTTTTGTCCTTAGCTCTTTTTACGCCTGAAGTGATAATTCGGCCAAGTGCAAGATCTGTAAGTAGGCCAGACATTGGCCAATAAAAAGTCGCTCTCGCAAAGTAGTTTCTCTGCGTCCTTGATAGACCCATAAAATCGCCAATGCTTAACTCAGAGTCCACGCAAGTATCCCAGATATTAATGATGCCCACCGCCAATTTATAACCAGTGCCTTGCTGTGGAGGTCCAACAACAACAAGATAATTTGGATTTGTTCCAGTCATATTGAAGATTTCTTCTCCCATACGCTGAGGTTCCGGGTTCTTCAAGCAGCTGGAAATGTGATTGCCGTTCAAAAAGAGGTGAATTTCGTCATGGAACCAGGAGATGGCCACATGGAACCACTGATTATGGTGAGAAGTGATAAGTAAATCCGTTGACTGGCCGGAACAGGCAACATCATCCACCCAGCCGATAATCTGGTTTCCACCATCTGTCAGCGCAATGCCCATGTTTCCTCCATTGCCCGTCAGCAGGATCAGTGGAGAAGTAAAATTAACATGGGTCATTCCATCGATATCGGAAATGAGGGAATACCATCCACCAAACGTAAATCCCTGCAATGATTGCGGAAATTCCATGAAAAACATGCAAATTTGCGACGCAAGTAAGTATAGGCAATTTACGAGCCCGAGTGACAAATTTGTGTACATCAAAATACCTATTTATATGCAAACTCTAGCAGTTGCTCGAGGTACTTTTAAAACTACCCTGCCGACGACTTTGAGCTGTGTTAGTAATAACTTAGTAACCAAACTAGTCTAAGATGGGTTCAGATTAGCTAAAATATGTTATTCACGATATGTTGGCGACATTAATGTGAATAAGGTAAATTTAGAAGCAGCCCTGCATACGTTGCATTGTTGGGAATGAGTTAAAAACTGTCTTGATCTTTAATTTTTAAAAGTAGTTTGAGCAAAAATTACTAACAATCTCGATCTCATGCCAGTCCAAAATCTTATCATGGCAGGAACCGTCCCATTTATGCATTGTATCATTGTATAGGTAAAATGCATATTTAAGTTACAAGGATGTACTTATGAACCGCAGAGAATGTCATCCTAAAGGCTTTTACCAATTATTCAGGGTTAAAACCATTCACACTGCCAAAATGCGCTAAGTAAAGTAAGCAATCAAACATGAAACCTTTATTTTCCGATCTTGCAAAAAAGGACACAAATTACTGAAACGAATTGCTTACATCCGTGCACTTGGATACATTACCAGGGCATTTAAACGGACTCAGTGGACCAAATCGGAGCAGTGTCATTTGACCCAAAACAACCGCCCTCAAGTCCTCTTCATATTGCACAAACAATCTGCTTGTATTATGCATTCCACATGGCCCAAATTGTCGAGGTATATCCAACTGACTAGCTAACAAAAGATCGGGAATGGATGGGTCCATCAGCTCAAGCCCGAACCAAATCCGCTTGCTATTCCTCTGAATGAGCTCATTACCGAGGAAGCCAAAATTGCGTGCATATTCGGATGAAGTCATATGCTTGTTAACATAGATCATCTCGGAGAATGCAAAATGCGCCATTTCCCAGAATACTGGGATCCCTGATACTATGGGTTCACTGCTCTCGGTCTCCGCCTCAGCAGGTGTAAGCCAGTTATTTACGTCGTCAGTATCTAATCGACCAACAAGAAGGTATGGTGGTGCCACATATCCCTTGACCCGTGTCTTTGGTTTCGTGGAAGGCATGTTTAAATCAATGCCGTTGACGAAGAGTTTAAGTCCAGCAGTAGTACTCCATGTAACCCCAAGATTCAACCATTGACCTAAAGTTGAGATAGCGTTTTAAGGAAGTGAAGAACTTTGTTGTAGTAGAGGGCTGATCTGTGAATCCCACCAAGGCTATAAGTTCTCGAGTCAAGAAGAAGGGTCCAGTCACCGGCGACTGCAGAAACCGAAGCTCCGATAAGCGCTCTGTGTGTGAAGATAGCCCACCCATGTCCATCAATGCCGGCGGAAATCTCACTATTTCCGGCGTTGCCGGAGTTGAAGATGTAGCGGATGCGAGATTTGCTGACGGATTGTAGGGAGAGCCAAATAGAAAGTGTGACTCCTTGAACCCCACAGGAATGTATCGATGGCTCATAAAGACAATGATCGAGCCACTGTAGGTCAGCCTGACTAGGCACTTTGCTTTTCCTTCTACCTATGAGCAAATTAAGGTTCGATTAATAAAATGGCACTGCCGAGCATATTATCTTATGGATTTCTGGAAGAAACTTTGCTTAACTCTGCAAAACTGGTATCATCACCTGGAAAAAACACTTTTCAAAACTCACCAAGTTGGAATAAAAGTGACATTGATAAATTAAAATCGAAATTATTCATAAAGCGCTGGCAACATCACTAGTTCATTCAAATTAAAGCAAATATTAGTTTTAACTTTGTGTATGGGTGTATTGCATGCTTGGGAGGCCTAATTACTGATTACCGAGTTATCAATTTGTTCCCGTAAGTTATTTTTCTTCCTTTTTGACAAGCGCAAACATTTGCCCACTTTCAAACTTTTCAGAGCGGCCTAATACGTTTATTTTTAAAGATTATGAGCTGCAAAGTATTGAATGTAGAGGAGAAATCATAAGATTTATAGGAGCAACTTAAAGATCTTACCGAGCATGAAGTAATCATTTCTGCGCATTGATAGAATTGGAGCAGGACTCTTTTTATCCTGATCGAGTATGTAGCGCACCGGTTGAGCACCAATGGGTTTGTAGATCGAGGCGAGTTTGAAGCCCGGAATGACCGCATTACAATCTGTTATTTGGCGTTGCTTCCTCCCGAATCCTATTCGACACGGCGCATCATGAAGAATGTAGGCATCAGTTGACCAATACTGATCTGCATTTGAGAGCAGTTGCACCTGGGTGGCTACAAAGTAACTTATTGTAGTAGAATTTCATATTTTTATCACATCAACAGCCGTAGGCTGCCCAAGGCTTACCGGTGTACCCGACAAAACGATGGCCTTCTTGTGGGAGTGTAAGTCTGTTCCAATAGACTAAATCTCCAATAGAAACGCCATCAGCGCTGGAATTGACATCTTGACTACCTAGAATGATATCACCTTCATGTATTTCCCAATGTGCATCCATTTTTTTTGGTTTCTGTGAAGCAAAAGCCATGGTTTGCACAGGAAGGCCATTGATAAAACCCGAGGCTAAATATTTGGCATCTGCAGAAACCGAGAAACCCACGTTGAAGACTTCATCGCGAACAACTGCTTCTGTTATTCGGGTGATTTTCCAATACTTTCCGTCAAAAACTAAAGCATAAAATTGCAACGGCAAATTTACGTTTTTTAGGCTTTAAAGGCTTGCTTTCTTTTGAATGCTTCCTTTGTAATACAGAGACTTCTAAACGAACAATTGTGAATGCTGATAATGTTTCGAAAAATGATGGCTGAAACGTTATTTATGTTTAACAATGTCGGCAGTTGAGGTCATGGTGCCACTTCTCACACTTATGTGGAAGCACTTCCTCTCGAATACAGCATTCTAATCGAAAAGTGAAAGCTTGTGAATTCAGCTACAAAAATATTATTTGTCTTGGCCAAAAATTTTCTTGTGAACTCCTTCCCCTACAAATACTTTGAGATTCTCACGAACTTCGTCGGAACGATGGTACCGTAATTCGTGATTGTAAAAATCGCATGTACTAGTGACTTTACAGACCATGCACTAATGATGCCCATGTACTGTAGTCGACCTGCCCCTTGTTGAGTGTGCATGCGGAAAATTACTCGCACAAATGCTTTAACCTCCTGCTGTGTTTTAATTTGACTTAGGCCTACAAAAATTGCTCATTAAAGTTTTCAAATAAGCACAACCTGCTTCCGTATTTTTTCAAGCGGATATATTAATTTGCGTTTAAAATCATTAGCATTGTACAACTGGGGTTTAATTACTCAATTAAAAAATGTTGACATCCAGTAGATGATAATGTAGTGACTGACTCTAAGATGTTTTTTTAAAAGCTAGAAGTTAACAAAAGTACAAAATTAGCTAGCAAATTTGCATTGAAACTTTGGTTCAAACTACTCGATTGCGCAAAATTGGCTCCATTTTAAGCAATGCAGCTGCATTGAAAAAACACCTGATAGAGTCTAATAGTCAGACGATAATGTCAGTAGCCCTTTTAAATTTGACTTCATTTGTCTTAGGATTGAATTGAAGACGTTTAGCAGGGGCGCATAGAAATGCTGACCGATGCATGTTGGCAGTCTGAGGCGTTACCATTTCTATTGATCTACAAGCCCTCGCAGCAATTAATTTAAAAGGCAATGGTTTGCGGTCACACTTACCGAAAATATGGAGGAAGTCTCCGTACATCGCGATTTTGACTTTTCCAGCGATTTCAAAAAGGGACTTGGGTTCTTCTGTTGCATGGAGTGTGGAAGGCACGGATACCCACGCTCCGATGGAGAAACCACTTCCACACACCGAAAGATCACTGGGACATGCATTTTTGACGCTATTCTTCAACTAAAAAATTTACATCCTATTATATAGCTTTGCGTTTGGTTATGAATAGAGAAAAACAAACATTTTAAAATGCTTAAAAGCAATGTTTAAAACAGAAACATGGGTTAAATGCAAAAGTTAAATTTTTGATCAAGTGCGTTTTTAGTCTAATTAACGGCATTAAAGTGCACACACTCATGGCCTTTGATGCTCCCAACGTCTTTAAGAGGCAAATTTATGATTACGGGACTGCGGACCGTAAGTACTTTGACCTGGATTATATTTCGTTAATGACACCAAAATTTACAAGCAAAACACCAGGCAGGAGTTCAGTGGTTGTGAAAACGCAACGGGTGTATTATTTGAAAAAAAAAGGAAAGGTCATAAATTATAACAATGTGCAAGAATTTCACTTTAATCAGAGAATGTAAAATGAGCCCTTAAACTTTCAGTTAGGTCTACCATGCCAAGCTACCTTAGCAGCAAGCTGATGTTCAAGCAAGCATAATGCGCTGATTTCACAATCTTCGTGTAGTGAATGCCACTGCTTCTAACTCATTTTTAATGGATCGAATTCTTTCATATTTTTAGTAGGATCCCTGCTTACTCTATGGAAGGCATTAATGGTCTTGAGCTTGTAGGAACCGCGACTACGGCAATTGTCGGCAAGTAATTCAATGTCATGCGATCCAATCCCGCTTTCTGGTCCTGTGTTTAACTCAAAGAATCCATCAGCAGTTATGTAGTAGGGATTGGCAGGCAGCTGCGACCAACTCTTGGGCTGATACTCATCAACCAGCCTCGTGTAATCCACCTTGTGCTCAATGGATGGAGATGGTGCTGGCAAAGGAGTGGGCGATGCCTCAAATCGTTCAGCTAAACCAATTGTGATTTCCGTATAAAGCAAAAGCAGAACATGATATTAAGGAGGCATCTTTCTAAAATGTGCTCGTCACAAGTGCTTTTGATGTAATTCGTCAAAGTTTTTAACAAAATTTTCTTTAAAGGATTTTATGAAATGATGATCGACTTAGGCAATATTTGAATGCTTTTACCCGAGGTAAGTTAAGGCTTTATTGCTGATTGATTGTTCTGGTATTCCGCCAGATGTAGTGGCCTAAGTCGTTCTTTTTGACTATTCTAGCCCATCAATATTCCATTTGTTATGAGAACGTGCTTCTTGAACAAATCTACCCCAATGTTTTGAAAGACTAAAGTTAGTGTCCAAGCCATCAATTATTTTGTGGCACCAAATTTCTCAGTGAATTGCGTAACCATAAATTTTGAACGTCAAAAAGAAAACACACTATAGAATCATTGCTGAGACGTAGCCAGCTAAAAAGTGAAATTTCACTAATGCTGGCTGAGGACCTAGTAACCTCTTCCCAATGGGTGATATCATCATTAGCAATCATTTTAACGAAATAATTAAAGAGGGGAATTCAAGATTAAACAGTCACAGTTAGTTAACAGTAGCGATGGCCCAAATCCCGAAACATTAAACTCTCTTCTCACATTTATGAAGGTTTGAGCCACCTAAAAACGTCATCGCTTTAATTACTTTATGCCTTACTCACGAAAACTAAACATTTGCATTGCTTCAGATGCTTCAATCACAAACAAGCCGTTTCTCACTTTTATTTTATTCAGAATGACATTCAATGTGCACGTAGAATAGTTACGTGGAACCGTTGGTCAACTGCATTAAATTATTAATTGCATAAGTTAACAACCGTGTAAATTAGCAGAAATGGCCTAAAATTAATAGAATCGCAGATAACCACAGTGTATCGTTCAGTAACATATAGAACAAACAATTTTTAGTTATTAAAATTGTCTCTTTGCAAATGCTTAATGTCTAACACAAATCAAATCAAACTTGGTTTGCAAATCTCTAATTACAATCATTGCTCATATAGAGGAAGTGAACAAAATTAATTAGGACATGCGATTTCACTCAACCACAAAGATGGTTGCCCATATGTACTTGCATATTTCTGTGACTCAAGTGCTCGGATAAGCGATTTGTTTCCTTGTTTGGTATTTCAGTTTTGCTAACCTTTATCTCCGAGAAAAAGAACGGGATGATCCAGTGGCCAATACCAGATAGCTGGATGCGATAGAAGTGCGTCAATAACAGATGTCTTGCTGACAGGAAGAGCACCGAAAGATGAACAGCCAAGCCAGATTGACTCTGCCTTGGCTTTTGCCATTCCATTTACGGTCACACTACTCATTCCAGCACAACGTGCCAGCAACCGTTTATTGATATATACCTAAATTAGTAAAATAACGGTTACTTATAAATAAAAGTATACACGACGATTCATGTAAGCCTACCGCTGTGTCTCCATTCGTAGATTTCCATGAGAAGGCGAAATTATTCCACACCCCCTTATCAATTGAAATCGGTGCTGAACAAGTCCATGTGTGCAGCGACCCACAGATTTGTACGATTAGCATCCCATTCACTACCGACATCAGGAAGCCGCACTCTTCAGCAGGTGCTGAACATAAAATGTGCTTTCGGATACCATAGGCACTAGTACTTGGTGTGAGTCCCATCGTCCAAATCACTTACTTCTATCAGATGTTATCAAAACCGTAAAATCAAAATTTGTGCAAATTAATCTTCATGAATTATATAGTTAAGTTGCTTAATTATTATTTACCACACGAAAACGACTGCATTTAAAACCCTTTCCTCAGTGAATTGCAAGTTGACAAAGTTACCATTCTCGAGCATAATTTTGATTTTGCATGAAAAATTAGCTTGTTTTAGGAACCAAGTTCTAAGGCAAACTTTATAAATAACTAATTTGCCTGGCTAATAGGACATTTCCGTTCTTGCATTGACACAGCACCAATTTACGAAGTATGTCCTTTGATAATTTCGCAGCTGCCTCTGAGACTCAATGCAATGAAAATTTTCATAAGCATTTTCAAAAAATCATTAAGTGCAAGTTAGCTTACATGTACTGATGAATGTCTGCTGACCAGTCGTTAAATCATTTCGTAACTGAATCCAAATACTGACAGAAAGTCCGTATTCACATTTCTCTGGGTCGGTAATACAGGCCCTAAAATAGGGTCTTTCCATCCTCAAATCTGGCACCAATTTAAAGCACGTTGTGCTCAACTGACGACCGAGCCATACGCTTTTTGTATCATCAGGAAATAGGCCCTTTCCCAACTGCCTTACGCCAAGAAATCCATCCATTGCGTCCAAAGGCGCAAGTAGACTGTTCGGTGTTCTTGTAAAGTCCTCTTTGACCTCGAGGTCAGAATTATCGAAATGTCCTTGCTTCAGGCGTTCATAAAGCGCTTTGGTGAGGAAATTTTTGCTTGGCGCTTTGTCTGTGATCCACTTGGTGCTGCTGGAGAAAGTCCAGTAGTGGTTTGCCGTTGCTAGGTAACTGACGTCTACGTCAGTGAAGGAAATGTAATGCTTATGTAAAGTTTCATCCAACTTTAATTCAAAGTGTCTGAGAAATCCTACTCACTAAAGAGGTTTTCGTCCGGCGGTGGGTAGATCGGTCTTATAGACGAAGTCGTTGGAGCCGGAACATAGTTTGGCGCTAACGTTGGGTATTGTTCATGATCTATAGGAGGTGGTGCTGCTACAAAAAGTAGGAATAAATGGAGGTCATCTGATGGTCGTAAAGATGTTAAACATGCATTTTATAAATAGCGATGATAATTCTTTCGGCAGTAAATAAAAGAATAGGTGACTTACTAGTCGACAGATAGGCTGAAAAATATAAAAAGACATTACTAATTGCTTATAAAATTTGAACACAGTTGTCGAATTTTGTAGAAATTAAGAATCAAGTTCAAATGTTCATGGAAGAGAGGAGGCAAAGGAAAAGCTGTTAATGTCAGTTGCGCAAGTTTTCGTGTAGCTGTCCAAGGTCCCGCCCACTGAAATTGAGCTTGATGAGTGGATGGTCCGTCACGGAGAATTGAATGAAGCAGGAACGCCGAACTTATAACTGGTATTTAAAAAGCCATTGTTGCTCGTGAACAATTGTTGCTTTGTGTCGCCATGGTATTAATACTGAGGAGATATTGTATGTACTCGTAGTCAAGGTAATAATGTAATTCTTTCTGAAGGCTGCAGTTTACGTCCAATGGAAAAATGATTAAAAAGTTTGTTTACGGAGAATGGGTTTGAAACTCAAAGAGAGAGACTTTTTGAAAATAACTAAAAACTAACAAGGAACTGAGAGTCCAACGCTAGCAAGGTGATGCGTATCAAAGCGGTTTTAAAGAAGTGCATGTACATATTTCTGTCGTTCCCTGAGTAGCTATCCTTAATCAAATGTCACCATCCATAGATGTCACTCATAAAAGAATATTGAGCAGTAATATATTAGCACTTTGCCTTTGTAAAATAAGCTTTTATTTGAAAAATGGTAATCACTTTCGTGCTGAGCATATTCTGAATTTCGGGCCTACCGGTAACGTTGTAAAGTATTCCTCACTGCCGAAGTAATTGGGCTTTAAAACAAACTTATTTGTCAGGCATCATTTGTTTTCCAAATATCCTGTTAAGAATTAAACCTAACAAAAGCATGCGTCTTGAACAGCCAATCAGTGTAGTAGGGGTGCGGGAGAAACAACATGTTACAACAGTTGTTAGGTAGAGGACAGTGCCTTTAAAAGGTCATGGAAGGCAGCCGTAAATTCGGGATAAAAAAGGTTTTTCTATTTACAACATTACAGTAGCACATAAATTTGTCATTCTATCAGTGAATTGGGCAGGCGTATTGTCAATGCATGTAAGCGGCAAAATTGTACTCGAGCTTTGTCTTGAATTAGCTCCTCTGTGCAACCTGGCACGAGAAGGTTAATCACTTTGAGGTGGCGTATGATTTTGATCAAAGGAGAATAACCACAGTCTTAATGGAAGAGGAGGAACTGACATGATACTTACGCGGGAGGGGCCAGTTGCATTACTGTCCCTTCGCAGAGACATGGTAGCATTATAAACATGACAAAACTCTTTGGTTTATAGTAAGTGGATGGCTACAGTGCTGCCGACCCACGAAATTGAAGGCTCTTAGTTAAGAAATTTGGTCCACGTAATGGTTGTAACGTCTTAAAAATGGAAAGGAATTTCGACTAAAATAATTGGCGTTTCAGGTACTTCAAAAAGGAGGCAAACCGCGTCAGCATTTTCCTTGATTTGTGTGTTAGATTGACTTAATGCGTTTATTGATCACTAAAGCAAAGTGCTTTCAAAAAAACTTTAATTGAGAAGCATTTATTAAGAAAAAAATATTTGAATAATTGAGCTTAGATACCCTGTTTGTTAAAACCTGCATTGCACAATTCTTCAGCCGAACGCTTATAACTTTCGTGCAAATGATAAAAAGAAACATGTGATTTGTATGTCACCTTAGAGTTACAATTTGAAATAGTTTTTCATAATAGATCTCTAATTTTGAAGTTGAAGTGCCTCTGGGGCAAAACGATCAAGGAAGAGTACTCTAAAATGCAATAAATAACATAGTTAGAGCCATTTAATCGGAGTAAAGGCGTCATTTTAACTTTAAATCCTACTTAATGGCCTAAGGGCTTTCTATGCTTTGTTACGAAAAAGAATTTCCCCCAGTAAGAGCTTCTAGTAGCGCGCTCATTGCTTCGTTACCACGGTAACCATTGAGCACAGCCTTCCGATTGGTGCAATCTATGTGCTTAAAACGCATAAAGTGCTTATCTTTGCACAATGTCATCCAGAGGATCAGCCCATCCCAAAGTTGTCTACTTCCACGCTGATGGGAGCCTTTACGGAGAAGGCGTGAGAGTGGTTATACATCCGAACCAGTTTTGCAGCTGGGAAACTCTTTTAGAAATTCTAACGGCAAAGTTCCCAAATCTACCCTTTGGTGTTCGAAGTGTTTTTTCCCCCCGAGGAAGTACACGAATTTTCTCCTTTTATGAACTCAACGACAATGGCTGTTACATAGCCTCGGATAAGAGGCATCAGGTGAAAGGCTACCGACTAGAAGAACGGTCCATTCAGTTGCCTGGCTGGAGAGCGGGTCGCGTTCCGAGTGGACAAAAGCTCTTCAGCTACAGCCTCAAATTGCCGCAGTCCAAGACTGCAATCAATGATCAGCAGACAAATAAATGGTCTACTAAAGCAATCTACGTGCATTAGAATGGAAATTCATTTCATTGACATCGCATTCTACTTGGAAAGCGGGCCAAAATCTCCCTGCAAAATCTTTTACAAGAGCTGAGTTTTTCGCTCTGTGAGCCAGTGCATAAGATTTACACTTTGGATGGGAAGGAGGTAAATTTTTTGGAAATGATTTATATCTGATCAAGAGTATTTAAATGTTTACAATCAGAGAGATACTTTCGGGCAGCTCTGTTGGTTAAGACAGGGAATTGTTTCGTATGTCCTCCTTCAAGTTAGAAGAAACCTCAGCTTTACCTGTCTGCAATTTTTTAAGAAGAATTATTAAACTAAGTCAATTTTCAACATCTAATTCTTTACTGTTGCATCTGCTGTTGTGACGAGAATACTTATCATCGTACTTAAAATACGGAATCCTTGATTGTCCATCTTGAATTAGTTTAAGATAATGCTATCAGAACCGATGAAGATTTGTTAATATAATGCATTATAGATCCAATCTGTCAATGAGGTGTTTGCTGGTTTCGAGGAGTACGTGGCTGTCGGTCTGGAAAAGTTTCAACCACCCTCAAGGATTCATGTGGATCTTTTGTCGAGGCACCACCGCTCATCAGAGAGGACTTTCATCCACCGCGGCTCGGTTTCGTTGCCACATAGTTCAGCGCACTCACAGCCTGTTAAACCAAGAGGTAATCATGTAACGAATTCCGAAGGCCAAAATATCCCTCGCAGTTGAGCGCCAAAGAAGAAAAATCAGCCACGAACAAAGAGGAAGTCAAGTGGCCTGCGTTAGAGTTAATCGATGTTTCTAATTTCCAACAGATGGATGAGAAACCACGTTCCTGGTACTAGATTCCATTGCATTCGCTGAAGAATAACTATAATTTTCCCGATTATTAACATCAGAGCCGACTTTTAAACTAATTCCATCACCGGCTAGTTTTGCTCTAAATTTGAGTCCTCTACTCTTTAGCCTTTTGTTGACAAATAATCTAATCGCGTCCCCTTTAAATCACTGGCTTCAAACGCTTGCTCAATGTTTTTAGCGTCTGTTCCGTCGCATAGCCGAAATACTCAAGTCATTTTGGCTCGGTGAGTGATGCTGCATACAGGAACTTGATAAAGCCATGCAAATATTTTCAAGTCATTCAGATGGTGGGCTTAGGAACTTTGTGAACCGGGAACAAATCGCTTTTTTACAATCTCTCAGCAAATAATACAAAGCTAAGCATATTTTATTAATGTGAATACTAAGCCGGAGTGCGGGCTAAGCATTGTTCTCCTAGAGTTTCAAAATTCGCATAGTCGCATCGATACCTCTTTGAACACGTCGCATGCTGCGATTAAGGAAATGAAAAGCGGCATATTAATTTCAGATTAATTTTCAGTCCCACAACTACTTCCCAAGACAATGTTTCCTGAAGCACTCTATTTACTTTATGCAGCAGCGCCGATAGAATTATTGTTTCCTCATAACTGTTTTAGCAGCTACTGAATCTTAAAGATTGTGAAGACAGGGCTGAAGACTGTTTGTTGGTGGCTTAAAGTAGAATAATTTATGAGTATATTGTTGGTAGTAGCAACCTTTCAAGGGTAAAATAATGGCTGTCAAAGTGAGAACAAGCACGCATCATTAGGCAGAAATTTTTTTTAAAAACACTGTTGTTAGGTGCGCTACTTGAGTTGGCTTGGATTCAACCTTTGCTATGCATTTACCGTTGTCCTAAACTTACCAGCTACTTATGAGCGCATGGACTTGATGGTAATCAAAGTTTCTGATCTTCAATGAAGTTGTCTAAGAAAGTGTTTGGAATATAGCGTGATCAATCTTCACTGTTTAAGTGGCAAAAATAATAGTTTTACGGGAAATATTTCATGATCCAACGCTTAAGGATTGTGTCGCAGAAGTGAATCTACTGGCTATGTTAGCTTAACAATCATAACGGAGGATAATCAGATGCGCTGACCAGCATTCCTGTCCGCGTTTAAACATCTGCTTTCCCTTGATATTAAAGAAATTACAGACACTTGCGATCCTACATAGGTGTATTTATGATGATTGTGAAGAAACCCAAACAATTTGTAACCAATTAATAAAACTGTTGTCGCTATTCATCAATTGCAAAACTTTAACATGGGATGAAGACGGTCAGGTGTGGATAATCGCCAAAGCAATTCTTATGTAAATATATGCAATAAAAGATTGTTAAGATAATAATTCATCTTCTGCTCAGTGACATCCAATTAAAAAGTTGCTAGTTGGTTTTTACAGGTTCAAAATTCGTTCATTGTTCATTCTATGAGAAGTTGTTTCCGCAGACAATGTCTATTATCTTATCTAAGGGTGTAAAAATCGCAGAAAAGTGTTTCAAAAGTGGCTTAAATCCCTCTTGATTTGGTGTTAGGTTTCTTTACAGGCAGTGGGCACTGGCTTGTGCGAATTACAACAGGTTGAAGAAACACCAAAATACGCTCCGAATGCACTTCATCCTCCACTGCAAATGTCTTCCTAACCGTTCAGGGCACCAAGAGCACAAGTGCAGCACTGCTCCTCGCAATGTATAGAACTCAAGCCAAAATCACGGACACCCTTACCAACAAAAAAGCCTCCAAAAATAACCTTTCAAGCAAAGGCACAAAGCCGATCTTTTCGCCTGGTCAGACAGACGAATTTGAGGTATCCTATTGCATGCACACACAGATAAATCCTCATTGTTTTCAATTGTCCATGCTTTTGCAACAGGTGACCGATTAACGAATTAATAACAATAGTTTTGTGAGGGATAATTATGCTAACACCTGGTTAAAATTTTGGCAGTCATACATAAGCATGGTCCTTGCGTAGTATGTAGTTCGAATGGTTGCAATCGATGTGGTCGAATGTCAACCCCAATCGTGAGCAGTTTGATCTGCTTGCCTTAATCTCAGTTCAGGTCTCTCAAGTGCCTCCATATCAGTAAATTAACTACTTCACCTTTAAACCTCTGCTCTGTTGCGTCAATTTTTATAATGGGAACTCATGCTACTATTTTCCAGGAGTTTGTTTAAGACGGTTTGGGTGCATTTTACTTTTTGTTAATGTGGGAATTACTAAAGAGTGGATAAAAAGTAAATGTTTTTATTCTCATTCAGCAGGTCAAATGGAAATTTCCATGATAAGAATGGTTGCTCATGGACCACAAAGTTAGGATTTGAAGGCCAGATTTGGAGTTCATTTGATGCAGATCATAAAGCGCATGGATGATTTCTTCTAGGATTTTGTCGATTTTTTCCCAGAAAAGTTGTAAAAACTCTAGTTGCTACAGTTCAATTATGCGTGTTCTGGCTGAAAAATATTTCCTCAAAGTCTAAACTTTTCCCATTCTGAAAGTAGCAAAATTAACTAAAGGATATTTGCGAGATTTAATGCAAAACTGACTGCTTGGGATGCAATCAAGTTGCTTTCGCTCCCCAACCTAATTGAATTCATTGACGCTCACTATGTACTGAACAGCACTCGGTCATTATTTCTCAAAAGATTACCGGACTTGAATCGCGTAACTTCATGCAACATCTTTCATGCTGAAAGTTTCCTGTTTTATACTTTAAAACAATTGTGTTCGGTTTTTAATTCAGAAAGATTTCATCCGACACAAACTGAATGATGAACAATCGAATGAACAAATTGATTATAAATGCTTTTTTTTAACGAAGTTTCAAGCCCTTCTAATGACAGGCTTATCATGACAACAGCATTAATTGTGGCGCTTGAGGAATGATGAGTTTCAATTGCGTCAAATGAGCAGCCAGTTCCAAAGATATGCAATGTTTAAAACATGCAGTAAGATCGTTAATAATAGCTTCAGGCTTTTACGCAATTTCATTTATTTGACCATTTTAGCTTTTGCCATTTTAGTAGATACGAATTAACTCATTTTTAAGTTTGTGCGTATGGTATGGTGATTTTATTGTTAGCGACGCATTTATGACACTTTCGAAGACACGCAAGTAACGAAGATTTGGCAATTCTGGTGATAAAAAAAAAAATTTTTCGAAATTTAGGTAAATTTGGGTAACATAGGCGAAATAGTGAAAGTTCGCCCATCCCATGGTAACACTGGTAATTATCCGCAACTCCTGGTCTCCCATATGAGAATGACTCGGCTTCCAGAGACCCATGCATGCACGGCATCGAGTCTTTCAAGAGACGACGATACCTCCTCCCCCTCAGAACGGTATTTAGCCGAGCCGAATCTTGCTGACCTCACCTTCTATTTAAATGCCTGGCTCTCGCAAAACATTGGCGATGGCCAGTTGACACAGGAAGTGACCTCTAGAGGTTCCTTAGGCCTGATTCTTCAAGGGCAATGACGTTTCCATCAAGAGGCTTTAGGAAGACCACAAAGGATCGCACCATTGTTACCGTTTACTGAGGGCTATGAGCTACCTATGGATGAAATGTCGCAACTTCCAAGTGAGCAATCTTTGTGCTAATAAGTAGACCTTTTCCATTCCAGCAAAGTTAACAAAATAGCTGTTTAGGTGAATTCTCCAAAGTATGCGTCTTAAGCATACATAGGATTTGAACGCAATCCTCATGTTATTTGCACAAAATATTATGGCCAAAATATCTTAGTCAAGAATGTAAAAAGTAATTTTAATGGAGAAGCTGGGATCTGTTGCAGCAGTTCTCTTTGGCTACAACACTACGCTTACCACTTACGGATCGCCTTATAATGCACTGCTTTTATAAATTAGTGGTCGAGAAAAGTGCGCTCATGGCATTATGAAAGAATTTTGCAAACAACATAATTAATGCATAGCATTTCCAACCAAGATTTAAGTCCCTAGTGGGTGTGAGCTTTAAATTACGTGTGGTTTGTTCTCGTGCTCTAAAATCTTACGATAAACAGATAATCCCTCAAATTTTTAACTAAGTTTATTTTGATAATAATTAGCCGTTCAATATCACGTGCGAGTGAAAACCAGTAACTTGTTGAACGCTGGGACGGCCGCCACAGTCATGGTCCTGCTATTCGGGCAGTTCGGCGATTCTGGTCCTCGTCACCTGTGGAATAGGCGATGCTCGAAGCGTCGACCTTTTCACCAGGGTCAAGTGAGCTGCATGAATCAGAAATGCGCACAGGTCATGGAACTACATGGAAGGGCAGAAGTGACACGAAATATGCATTGTAATTCTCTTATTGTCAATACTTAAGTTGGAGAGAGTGACGTCTACGAAAATCACCTTAAAAGTGCAAATATAGGATTCGCTTTTAATTTCAAAACAAAACACAACATTTTGCTATTGCACTGCGAACTTACTGACAAAGTAACATAAGAGCCATGGGCTAGTGATAGTGATTGTGCAACCCCAAAATAGACATCCAACTAAGCACAAGCTTTCGGGTGCGAGCAATGGTATGGAATTTTAATTAATTTTATTTAGCCATTTATCACTCTAATGGTTTCTTGCAAAAATTATAACTCAAAGATCCTCTGAATCAGCATATTACCGACTGCAAGCAGCATCTTCGAGCTGAGCAGGTGGACAATTAATTCTCGACCCTCCTTGAGATGGCTCGATGCAGAGTTGAAGTTAACATCAAAAGGCACAAAATCTGCGTAATCTTTTTTGTAAGATCATGAGGTTGCGTGAAGGCAGTCCACTTAGCCTAAATTAAGGAAGAAATACGGAATTAGCAAGATAATGATCAGGACACCTATCTGTTCTGTTAGTCTATGCGAAAACCAAAGCCAAGCATTACAAATGGAAAGAACAATAAAGCGAAAGCTCTTTGATGGCGGAAGAGCTGAAGCGATGACCACCTTGAGTGATACTCCATGGTAGAGGATGCATGTAACTAACAGCAACCAAAATTGAAGCAGGGAAAGAAGATACCTATAGTCTGCCAATAAATATATCGACTAATTTGTAGACCAGTCGTAAGCATACAACCATTTTATGGAAGGACTGGTACATTAGAAGCTGGAAGGTGTAAATATGATTCGCTGAATATGGTAGTTTCTATTTAAAGCAAACATTTGTAAAAATACTGCATGGTTTTGCAACCATGAATGGCTAATGGGTGCTTTGAGTGCAATGCATCATGATTTACATAAGATGCTTTACAATTTGAAAATGATTAAATTTCAGGTTGATGATTTCAAAATCCAATGCGTAACCCTGGGTTGTCTGACCTTACTCAAGGTGTGGCTGCAATCTTCTATGAGGAAAACACCCGTGACATGGTGTCTGGTGATTGAGGAGCAGCGTTTCTTCCCCGATTTCGGCAGTTGTTCGTCAACCGCCAGCGTTGTTCCGTGGCGATAAATGGCTTTTCCCAGAGCCAGCAATTAATGATCTTCAAATGCTTCCAGTTTTTCAACCGGTGGATCGCCTATTTGGGCCTAATGAAGAATCAGACTACGGATTTCCAGCCAAGACATCGAAGTTCGTAGGTTTTGTTGACGTCATTCAATTAGTGTTGAATATGACTCTTATTGCGGTGTAAGAGATTAAGCCAACCCAGAGGAGCCATCAAATTAATTAAATAAAAAGACATCGCTTTAGAGCGATTGGTAAATTACAGGATTTTTGACATGTGATTTAAACTATTGCGGTGTTTTTTCTCATACACGATTCAGTTTTTACCAACTAGGTAACCTTCTTCTGCTATGGCTGCCATAAAGCCCTCTAAAATGTCGAGTAGTCCAAAGGTAGAAGAATGTTGTTTCAATTTATAGTGAACTCATTAATGCAGCGGATTATGTTCCTTTCCTTTTTGAATTGGAAGTCCATTGAATGGGTATTTAAAAATGGCGTGGAAATATCCTTTTATTCGCTTGTGACTGGCAACCCACTCAGTTTGATGTCTTGCGGGCAGGTTAAGTCCATCAATACTATAGCAGGCTCCCCATGTGGCAAGTTTTTGTCCTACATACTTATGTTTCCATTTGAAAATATAAAGATTACCTCTTTCAAGTTTAGAGAGTAGTCAAAGTTGGCGCTGGAAACCAAAAGCCTGTAGAATACTTTTCAAGTGATTGATAAAATAAACAATTTTTTAGTGGTAGCTGATAAATCATTAAATTTTGCTTTAAATTAGTGATAACATTCCTGTTTTCAGTGTCTGGTCTCGACCTACGACCTTATCCAAATATCAAGCTTATTGCATTAATTGATTACTAGTGTTTTTTATCGCACAGAAATGGCCATTTTGAAATCGCTGTTATGCTTTACTGGCAAAGCAGCTTCAATTGATTAGACCACGACCCCTTTTTCAAAACCCACTCAGAAGTCGTATGAACAGTCTGTAAAACGGACTACGTTATCACGGCAAAGCATCGACGAGGCTTTGTCAGGTCTACGTCCAAGAAGTGTCAGAGGACATCAAATTTCGCACAAGATGCCACCGGAATAGTACTTCCTGTTTTTCAATTCGTTCTGACCTCGAAGCCATGGCTTCATTTAATGGTGGCCGAGGGCGGGATTTTGCGTGTTGGAGGTAGATTTGGAGCCAATTAGCTATCTAACTCTTTCTGCCCATCATCATCAGCATAGCCTTTTTAAAATTAAGGAAGGTTAGAGTATGTAGCTAAACGAAGACGACTGCTGGAAGGAATCTTAATAACAACTCTCGGCCCCTACTGCTTGCAAAAATCGTAGAGCTTCATAAAGTAGTCTAGCGTGACATTCTTACTCTTCATGTTAATGACTGCTCCATACAGCTGGAATCGGTTCCCCCTAAGGAATAACATTGAGCAGGGAGTATTTCCACAGATGAAACTTTCGATCACAAGGAAACCTTATTAATGCCGTCTGTGAAGGTAATAGGGCAATTAATTTCTTTCGGTCTTATTTTTATTACGCATGCGATAATTTAAAAGCAGAGCGGAGCAGCCCGCGCATCGTTCAAGTTGGAGCGAATGTACGCAAACCCAGTTTACCAGCGATGCAATTGCTATTTATGATCGCTGGAGAAGTAGCCGGGATTCGCATAACAAAAACCATACTAAGGGCACTGATGAGGCAGGAAGTCATGTTCACGCGAAAGCATGCAATTTTGAAAAGTAAAGAATTTCTACGGCTAGACCAAATAGCTCTCATAAACAGCAACAGTGTGAAGATGCTTAAACACTTCCCAAGAGAGTAAGTTGTGCGATTTGTCTCAACTTGAAAATGTAATTTTATGCACAGGATGTTAACTGAAGGAATTATTGCAAGAAAAACAACAGGGAATAAAACAAATCTAAAAAGCTGGAGAAAGCTCGACCGATTTAATGCCCGAGAAATTCATACAAGTAATCTCAAGCAATATGGACATTTTTAAAAAATAATGCACATAATAGAGAAAAGTGTACATATGTTTGGGAAATACACCCTCATTTATTTCAATTTGTTTTTTTGTGACATCCGTTAGCGGTACGCTGAAATTGGAGGGCTTATGGTCGAGCTCCTTATAACGTACATCTGGCCGTGTTGTAATCAGCCTCACCACCACTCTCACTTTTGCGTACATGTTCCTTGCCTTAAGAACAAAAGCGCTTCATTACCTTGAATGCTAGAGCTTGATATAAACTCATACATAACTTAGTTCAGGTTCGTGTTACTTGTTTAGCCCTAATTGGATGCCAAGCATGCAAACAGCAAATCAGCCATTACTACTCTTGGAATATGAAATGCTGTTGGATGATTTTTGTCCTAAAAACCCTAGCAATGCTGCATGGGATGGTCACTATGGGAGTTGAATTGGCTATTTTTAAAGGTAATTTGAGACATTCGAGGCTCTGTCGCACTCTGAGCGTAGCTATTAGTTGGGTGCGTTAACCGGGTTTCAAGTAACAGATCTCTTTTATCACAGTTAAGATTAAATCCGAGAGGGCATTCAAGAATGTTTTCCCTTCAACAGCGCTATTTCTTGAAAGTCATTTTGGAAGGATTCGGTCATCAAAAATTACGCACAACAAAATTATCATTCGCTAATATCTCGCATTGAGCTTCATAAATTCCTTATTAAATCAACACAAATAACACAATCTCGATTCTTAAAACCAGCATCACGAAGATGAATTTTCTTCTGCTTGGATGTGCACTTTAATGTTTTGCTATTTTAATGACTGATTTACCTATAATTTTTAGGGCTCAATGCGAGATCAAGGCATAATAGTTTTGGGTACCAACCCAGAACAGGCGTTGATTCCACATGCTGATAGACAGTCCGATGGCAATTTAGTTGTGGTGGCGACTGGGGACCGCAGCAACGACAGTCACTAACGTGTTCATCGAGTTGACCGAAAAGTCAGAGCCGTTGAGTCCTTCACTCACTGCGGGCATTTTCTGCAAATCACGGAGGGAAGAATAGTGGATGCCATGGTAACATAAATCAGTATACTTAAGCGTGTTTTTTTTATTTATGGTCACTCAGTTGTTGCCGTTTCGGTCTCCATTAGTATGAGCACCACTACATTTAGTGCTCGATTTAAACTTTGTTCTGCAGTTTTGGTGGTGCACCGGTTGCTGTTATTGTAACTTACTTTATTCAGTTTTGACACTCGCATTTTAACTGCAAGTGAGGTGTGCACTTTAAGCAGGTGTTGAGGTATTCAAACGTCACACGATTTAGAGAACAATAAGTGATTAAAAATGCACGGAGAGTACCTTCGCCAACACTTGAATTAGTAATATCGAAACAAATCCATGCAGGATAATTAAATATGACTTCATTACAAAATTGCTTTGTATTTGTTTAGAAGCATACAATTCCTTCATTGGGCGTTGCCTTTCTTTCTTAGGGTGGAGGAGATAGCAACTGCCACTTTGTCGTGCAAAGGGAAAGGAGAAAAGGATCTGTTCGCCTCGAAGCATTAAAGTTTCCGGGTCTTTTATTAGTTATCAATTCCAGTGGTTCTGTCACATCTTCTAACAGTGCTGACGATAAATGCAACAAGTTCTACCCCTTGATAGTCGAATGTAACCGCTTTTTTAGCTGCATTAAATCAAGTTGCCACTTTGACAGCAGCTCAATGTGCTTTTGTTTCAGTCATGCTAAGGGAAAAATGAAATAACGACTAATTAATTAAATTCAGAAACACAAATGTGGCTCTCTGCTAGGTGGATACCGCTGGTTAGTTATGATTAAGACTAAATTCGTCTTGGAATTTGCTGAGGGGAGTTAGTCGAAGAGATTCTTGAGAGCACCTTATTTGACTCGTTTAAAACACGTCAGAGACTGCTTGATCTAAATAGCTTGCATTTTTTTAAAACCGTAATTGCATAAACAAGTTCCAAAATTCGAAAGGTAAAGTTTACTAAAAGTAGCTTAGGATTTTGGCGCATTAACACAGTCTGTTAATGCAACCTGGCTTTCAGCTGGTCAAATTAATTGGCAGTATCCCTTTTAGAAAGCACCACTTAAAGGTCCCCGACCTTTAGCTCAAACTATTAAGTTTGTATTCCTTGCGTTGCTTATGAGATCACTAGGCATTTGCGACTAAAGGAAAGAGCTTTTGCAATAGAAATTACCTCTACTTCTCAAAACACGACGTCCTTCATTTCATTTGAAACTCCGTGTCTTCGTATCATCAAAAGGTGTGTTTCACTTTCCACTTTACAGACTTGAACTGGTGCGCATTCAAGTAGCTCAAGCCCCACAAAGTCTGTAAAAATGTAAGCATACTATATGCCGACCTTAATGTACCGAAATGGTATTGTGGGTCGTTCAACAGTTCAACGATTCAACGCACAAATGGTTCAAGCAGTAAATTTTTAGAAATGGGGTTCGAGAAAGTACAGCAAGAGGTCAAGTGGAGGTCAACACCAAGATTATTTGTGCAAGCAAGTTGAACCGGCTAAGAACAAGGCGCATAAAAATACAGATTGCCACTTTTTACTTTTTACAAAGTCGGGAAAAGACGGAATTCCCCATACATCTCAACTTCTCAGTCAGCCACAGTGAGCGAGTCAACATTATCAGGAAATCTTGCCAGAATCTCCTTGTCAACACTACTATCACTAGTCCAAGATAAGTCAAAACGCGATGGACAATTCTTTACTTCAAAAGATAACCCAACCTATGAAAAAAGCCATTCGCATCGAACCGAAACGGTCGACAAAAAGTTAAACAAACGTAAGTTTTAATGAGCCTATACGATTGGGGAAGTTGATGAATTAGCAATGGAGTCTAAGCCCGATGATTGAATAATGAAATAAGAGGTGGCAGATTTAACAACTAGGTTTACAACTTTGCATGCTTGAATACTAACCAAACAGATAACGCAAAAAATGCTCCTGTAAAGTTTTCGAATTCATTAAAATAGCTTTATTGCCTGATACTAGGAGGACGAATGTAAATTGCTGTCTGGATAAGTTTTTTAAAAACATTCTCCAACTATGCACTTGAGGTCAAAACGGCCAATCTGCAGCCGCGAAACAGCGCCTAAAAGATCTGCATTTTATGATTGTCCGAAACAGCCGCACAGAACTGCGAAACTGACGATGATGTATGCGTGCCAGGTTGTGAAGCAATTTTAAAGGCCGAATTTCCATGCTCAAATTGATGAGGAAATCGGGTCTGCACAGACGGTGAACTGAAGTATATTTTGCAAATTTAGTAGGGATATTTGCTAGCAACGTTAAGAAATATGTGAGATAGCTGTAGCACCCTGCGACCACCCTGGCGGCTAAGGTAGGCATGGCCCCAGGGTAGTGTGCATTTCCAAAATGCGGAAGAGCTGGATGCTGTCGGGATGAGCGTCAATTCATTCCGCTTAAAAAATAACAGCAATGAAGGTCTAATTGCTCGATTTAGCAATTTTAGGTATAAATAGCATTCTATGAGCTGAAATTACTTTGGCTGTAAAGGTAACTGTCTCGTCTACCAATTGGAAAGCAAAAAACCGATAATGGTCCACTGGAACCATGTCATTATTTGCACATTAATGGAAGTGATGAAAAATGTAAAGGAATCCCCAGCAAAGAATAAAGAGCAATAGCTTACACTTGGCTCAGAGAAGTAAAGGTATCACCGTTTTCCCATTCGATTTTGCTTTGGATCTAAACGCCAGTATTTGTCATATGAGTAACTTATGAACAATTTTTATTAATCTGACTTTTAAGCTGGATAATAGTTATAAATTACGATGGAAGAGAACAATTTTATGGATTGAATCAAGCAATTTCTTCCCGTTGATGCACCTGCACACAGACCATAGGCCGCGTGCACCAACTACCAGCAAGAGCGCGTCAGTAACTTGTTTGAGGAAGCCACAAATCGACGATTAGGCGCTGTGTTAATTGCTTGCCAATAATTAAAAAGCATTTAAGTCCGGAGAACATTAACATTTAGCGTTAGAGACAGGAAATTGAGCACAATTATTATTGCCCGAAGCTAATTTAATGACTAGAGGATCAACTTGCATTTTTGCCACCTCATTAGAAAGGCGAAAATGAGAATGCAGCCGAAATTGATTGCGCCTGTCCAAACACTGGGTATTCCAACAGCTAGTATGATAGTTCCTTTTGGTCTCAGCCAAAAAATTCTGTCATGTAAAGCAAAATCACGTCATTTGAATAATAGAATTCCCAATCGTGACCAATTTGAAGAATTTTAGTAGTAAAACTTACATGTTGGCATCGTAGCAGTTTTATTCAATTGGTTACTTGTCTTTTTTTCTGGATCAACGAATAATATACTGTAAAAAACATGTGCGCCTTAGGAAACGAAACCCACTTATGAGGAACATGGCTATGAGTCCTTCTTGGTATGAATTCTTATCCTGCTAACCAATGCGGCATTTGATTCTATGACATTCATTATAAACATGAATATAAAGACGATAGCACATTAAATCGAAAAAGGTTCAAGAAAGCAATTTTCGCTGTCAATGAAGCGTTGCTTAGCCGTCATAAAATAATTTCGAAGGCAAAATCACTGAAGAGCAGCGAAATATCGTAATCTCCTAATCAAAAAACGTCGAAATCACGCATGTTGTTCCATTCAAGTGACAATTTAATGTCGCCCTACATTGCGTGCCTAAAGCCCAAGTTATGACGGAAAGACCAAAACAAAAGTCTGTTAACATTCTCCTCAAGGGTTGAATGTATTGCCCTGCGATAAGAACTTCATGGTTTTCTTGAAAAAAACTGCACAATGAAATGATACGTTTGAAATATTCTTAACTGGATGCCAGGCACTCCCGTCCAAAAGTAAGTGATAACACTTTTCCATGCTGAGAAATAGGAATGCTTTAGTAAGCAAGTAAACTGAAAACAATTAATTTGAGTTGTGAAAATGTCAAGTTTTTAGCCACATACTCTCATCATGCATAGATGCTGACTGGAAGATCCAACTTCACACCTCAGAATCGGCATTTAATGCCCTCATTGTTCTTGTGGCTTTTGGTACTTGTGGTAATACAGGACCGATAATCATTGGAACCTCTGATTGTGAAAGGCGTCTATTTCGGGCTGAAAATATTGATGACTTTAAGGTCTGTCATTTACTATGCCTTTGTAGTTTGGATTTTTCCATACGTTGTCTACGCATTGTTCCCTTTCAACCGGGTCAACCTTACAGGCATCGGTCCCATTTTTAAAAAATCGCTTAGAAGTCAATCCAGTGAACGAGCATGAATTACCCCATTGGGGATTAATTAAGGTGAAGTTGTTACTAAAATTAATAAGTACATTTTTTTCAAGGCTGTTTTGAAAATATGGTACGCAGGAGCAAATCGCATTTGATTTTTCAAATCGCCCTTTCATACGAATGTTTAACCACTGCCAGCTAAGTGGGGAGCAAGTAAGGTCTGAACGATCATTCAGAAATCCCCTACATGCCGAGATCCCAAGCTCGGATGGCCTGGATCCAAGCGCTGGATTGGGCCTCTATCGCATGAAATTATATGCTCGGGTTCCATCAGGGCGTTTTCAGCAAAATCATCTTGGTCCAAAGGCCACTCTTTTCTGTCGCTATGGCGACACTGGCAAAGATTGATTGTTCTCTCGGCTCCATTCCCAGAGAAGTTAGATGGTGATTTAGAGGTGCGTAGGCCTTTGGAAACCTATCAACTGTTTTTGACGCTACTTCAAAAATGTGATTTTAGATGTTCAATTTGCTTTAAGAGTGCTTTAAAGCTGGAGTAAGTATACAATTGGGAACCCACAAGTAATGGTTCCTGGACGCTTTAAGAAGGCGTGCACCCCAAAATTCACAAAAGTTTGCTTTTGAGGACAAAAAGATAATCGCGTGTGACCAAACACTCATGTCCCTTTTGAGCGTGCTTTTAAAGCCCATTACTGCAGGCTTAATAAGATAAATATTTGATTGAATGGCGCTTCTCAAAATAATTTTGGAGTTTGCGCAGGGAGACTAACTTCATCTTCATTTGAAAGGAGAGGGTTAGAATTCGGGTCTTATTTATGGAAGTGAAAACTGCACCGTATAACTGGAACAAGTCGTTTTTGAATTAAAGGTATTTCATCCTTTGGGTTTTTGACTGTCTTCTTGAAGCAGTCTATCTAGGATCGCTTACCCACTGCCGCATTGGACTTATCCCAGAATGGCGATTAAGCGCCCGATTTTGTGTTGGAATCGGAATCGCTGACCCAATGACAGGCAAAATCAACCGCTTTCCGGCAAATGTGAAAGCATGTTTCTGAGAGGCCTCTTGTCAAGTAAATTGCAAGTAATTAGCTTTGTTGATTATATCAGTTTCGCAGCATAAGCGATGCGAAACTTTGGATTGCTGTTGGAGTTGTGCTTACCTCCCCCATGCATAAACAGCAAGCGATTACATGTCTATTTCATTACAAAGAATCTCTTAACAGAGCTATTAAAATACCAGGAGTCCACTATTTAAACACAGAGGACAAACGTTGCACTCTTATCATTCCGTTCCGGAGTTAAAACAAACTATGAAGGATTTGTTCACCATGTGGTTATTTCCCCTTTTCAACAATCCGTGAGCCGCTCCATAATCGAGTAGTGTCTTATTACCTTAACGCAACCAACGTGGTGGTGGACCGACTTAGTTTAACCACCTTCCGTTAGGTGGTGTGCTCTTGACGGATCCAATTTGCAGCTTCTGAAGGACAAGTCAGTGTGTCAACATTAAACGAATGCATTAAAGTTTTTCATTGGATAGTAGTGACAGTGGTAAGCGTGGCTATATCTATGCCAGCATCGTTTCATTTAAGTAAAATTGGATTGCTTACACGCTCAGTAAGGAAACTTCTGAAGAACAAATTCTAGAGCATAATGTTATAATGCGTGCATACCTGTTTGAAGAAAATTAAGACGTCAAAGCAATGCATGCAGTTCGTAGGAGTCAGAGAATTACGCATTAAATCTCAAACTCAACCATTCATACATAAAAATCTGATTTTGTTTCACTTGAGCTTTTTACGATGAGCACTGCCCTCATTGCAGACGATATCAGACTACGGCCAAGTTCCGCTTATTTTTATCGGCAGAGCGCAGAACATTTAAATTACCACATCAAAACCCTCAGACATTCCTGAAGACAGAACGTTTGACGTACAGAAAGGTTTGGGGCTGCTAACGTAGCTAAAAGGCTAGACCGCATGACAAAGGTACAATGGCATACCAGGTGACTCTAAACCGAAATCGATAATTAAACAAGCAAATAAAAATATTGCCCCATGGCCGTTTACTTTCCTTCGGCACCAAGCCCCTAAAATCGGCGATCCTATCCCTAAAAGCTTCTTCATTAAAGCCAAAGTCTTCAATAATGAAAATTGGATGACGATTACTTTTAAGCAGTTAACTTGAAAATGATATCCTTGAATGACCTCCCTTTTTCAGATTGATTGGATCCGATGAAGGGGAACAAGCGAGGGAGGTCACACTCCAACCGGAGGGTATGCCACTTTTAATTTGCAGCTTCCAGATAGGACAAATTCCCATTCACCTTCCCCGACCATTCGACACCATTTCAGTTCTGCTGCACGGGAACAATATCGTAGGCGAGACGGATGCCAGTAAATACAGGCAACTACACAAGTCTGGTGAGTCTTAAAATGGCTTTGTGGGATAGTCAGCCAGACAGTTGCACTGGCAATGTCGACTACAATCAGTAGGTTCCTGATTTACGTTACTTAGGAGCGAGTATTGTCCAAGGACCATAGTTCCTGCTGCCAACGAGCATTAAATGCCACTCGGAGGAGAAATTACTTTACTTCTACGCACGCGAACCGGCTTTCTCTGCCCTTTAGTAATGAAGATTGTCTAACAATTGTCCAGATTCGCATCTCAAACTGTCAAAAATTACAAGTTTCGACGTGAGTCCACCATCACTTGCTTGCTAATGAGCAAATCATTTGCTTATTCTCCCACGTTCGCATAGAATCAACCCTTGGATGATGCGCTGCAGCCAACGCGAGGGCTGATCGGATTACCATCCGACCAACAGTTATCTCGCACCCTCCCTTGGACATAAGCCACTCACATACCCCCGTCAAGTACCAAGACTACCGCATCCTTACAAGTTGACAAACATTCCTGAGTCAAACCTGATATACGACCCATCCAGGAGCATTGGTAAATACAGAACCCAACGCGTGGACTGTACGTGCATTCACGATACGACGTCTAACACCGACCTGCTTACTAATAAAAAGTGTGGTCCAAAAGCCCTCAGGGGGAATCACCATTGAGCCCCAGCCACCGGCAAAGATAGAAGGCAACGCCTCCATTCCACTAGGCGAACACTGGACTAGACCACGGCAATGAAGATGCAAATCCTGCCGATTAAGAAGGCACAAATAATAGCTCACATTCTATCATTTATTGACACGCACACAAAAATATTAAAATTAGCACGCAAATTTACTTTCGTACCGTGCCCTATACACAATCAATATCGTAGCATGCCAAATTAAAGACCGGGAGCAGGAGGAGGAGGCGGTGGTGGGGGGGGACAGTAACCGTAACCGGCGCTTTGAGCCCAGTAGTCAGCGCCACTCGCATCACCACCATAGCCCATATGGCGCGGCGGCATGCCTAGGAGTCAAGTATACGTTAAGATAAGTGTTCATAGAAGACCCGCTAGATGATGTAACACCGATAAATACACCACGACTTTGGAAATCGGAAATCGAACAACGAAGCTTACCTGGACCACCAGGGTGCGGCCAACCGCCTGGGCCAGGTCCGTACCAGCCTTGATATCCACGATGCCCCGGGGGTGGTGGGGGCGGTGGAGGTGGGGGATAATGGCCAGTCACGTAACCACCAGGTGGTCCAGACGGCGGCACGGCGGGAGGATAGGCAGCGTTGGGGTTTGGGACGCCCATGTACCCCCACGCAGCTGGATGGGATTGCATCTGTGGCGGCGGCAGAACCGATGCTGCTGTAGAAGTGGGGGTTCCACTGCCTTTGTCCTCTGCCTCCTCCTCTGGTGCAGGGGCTACGCCCGGTGGGGGGGGTTGCTTTGGTGGACCCGATCGTGCGGATCGCATGCCAGGAGCTGAAATCGTCAAATCCGCCTTCAATAAAATTACGACAGCCGTCCATTTAAAATAATTAAAAGCCACGAACGCACACAGCCACACGTTATGCAAACATGCAAACAGTCCTAATGAAGATGCCAAAAAGCATAAACAAGTGACAATATTTCCCGTAAACTTAAACGCCTCATAAAAGACCTACCGCCTCCCGGAGGCAAATTGGCGGCACCACCACCGTAGCCAACGCCCAACTCCGCCATAAGCGCAGTATACTCACTGTCCATCTTGGCTCTTTCCATTGGATTGATGCCCATGTGTTCCATTGTGGCCGAGGGGTCGCGTAGTTTGCAGTCCGAGGCAAGATGGCCAAAACCTGACAGCGCGAGACAGACCATAGACCGCACAGAAACTGCACCGCCAATACCAAAAATTTCAACAACATGTACCCACCGCCGCACATGGAGCACTGTATCTTATTGGTAGCAATATTCTGCGCTTCTGCCATTGCTCTCAAACGCGCCAAGCCTTCGTGTTCACGTAGGGTCCCATTAAGGAGAGCCAATTCACGGAGCTGAGACTTTCGCAGGTCGTTTTCACCTTCAGGGACTTCAATGCCCTGGCGGATTATACTTTGAATCTTCTCCACAGCCTTCTGGCATGATTCTGGAGTGGCAGCAGAAACGAAAGCATGTAGGGGTTCATCTTCACCCGGAATGGGCATCCCGTCTCGGCGGATCAACTTCCCATCTTTGACGGAGCCTTTACCACGAATAATAATCTTCGCTCCAGTCTACACAGGAAATCAAAGTCGCGTCGCAGAAGTTATTAGGAAAAATAGCATAAAGAACATGGAATAAGTCCGCGAAATTGTGGGTGAGCAGAAATATGAACATTTGAGACAAGAGACGCTTGATCAGCGCTCCCAATAACGCTCATCTAAAACAGAAAAACTGCACACCAAGAATGGTCGACAAGACACACTGGACGGAAACGAGCACTTTTAACACCTTACATAAACTAGCAAAAATAAGGGCAATACCTCCTTTTCCAAAGCTTTAAGCGTATTCCCTCGCGGTCCAATAAGCAATCCCACGAAATTTATGTGGGGGTGATCTTCTTGTGGGATAAATATCTTGTCCGTAATTTTGTTTTGTGGAGCTCTAGAAATAAAGCATAAAATAAAGAAACACCTGTAGTCTATCGGAGGTTTGTAATCAGGGTTTAGTTCCAACATCTGTTGAATAAAATTGTGCCGATTCTCCTCCATTGTTTTCCGTGTCCTATATTCACGAGTGTTTAATCGCTTCCCATCACTGCTGTAAACCGGCTCAGGTGAAGGGGACCTTGAAATAAAGAAGTAGATAGAGCAGATGCGAAGCAAAATTCCTGAAAAGCAATGCGTTAAATTTCATACCTTACGCAAATGCAATCTCGTGTGAAATCTACCAGCGCTTTGATCTAACAGATGGAGCTTTACTAAAAATAGGATTAGGTATTAGTATAAGAGTTTACCCAAAAGCTAACGTCCAATATCTTATCGCTCGCCTATACGTGGGAAGACAAATTAGTTTAACGCATTGCTGTTGATAAAAGATTACACACTAAATGTAAGCGAAGCAAAATACGTACCTGTCCTCAGGATTGGCCGGAATGCCCAAATCACCAGTCTTTAAGCGTCTTGTAATATCTTCTATCTGAAGTTGCACTTGAAAGAAGAATGTGGGACAACTTCTACTTACAAATATACATCTTCTCCTGGGCTGGAGTCAGGTTTGGAGGCAACTGCGTGGGCATCCCAGGTACGTAGGTTTTGTCATCATTCGCATTCGACCAACGACTACGACGTTTCCGGGGCCTGACGATGGCCCATGCACTAGGGTCGTTACTTTTTGAGTCTAGAAGATGTCACTTGCGTAAACACACATACCACTTCCATCCGTGATACACAGATAAGCCCGCTTGCTCATACCCAGCGGAAAATGGCGAAGAAGACGGCAAGAGACTCGCTAGGCGGCTCAATAAAACAAATTCGTTTATTAAAAAAAACGACATTTTGGATAAAGCTTACAGCATTAAAATAAAAAAATCGTTTAGCTTCAAAAAAATTGGCAAGTGACAAAATGCATACGAAAATAATTCAAATTAAAACCATTTATAACTGAAACTGATTTGCGAAAAAAGCTTCGTAACAATTTTTTTTGCTCACCAAAATCTAAAACTTTATTGCTAAAAATTTTTTATGTTCTTGTGCAGAATTTTGTTTTTTGACAACCATAAGACTTCAAAGCTACATCGTAGCCCTGAAAGAGGCATCAGGCATGGAACAGCTTCGTTATTACCAACAAACTTCGAGAGTAACAGCCTTTCTTAAAAAGAGAAAAAGACGCAAAACTAAGACAGAACACATGCATTCGGCGCATGGCACAGGCAGAGCTACTGGAACCGACGAAGGCCAGCCCATCAGGCGAAGGTACGGTTGTGGCGCACGGAGCATCCCTAAATGATGGAGAGAAGGCTAGGTGTAGATCAGAATACTTGTATTCTAGAGGGAAAGGAAGGGAACTGAAGGGATGGCCGACAGACCAGCCCACGCAGCACCGCTCAAGGTGGCCGCCACTAATGTGCCGGACCAACCAACAGTTCTAACAAACAAAACACTACGACAGTGGCTAAGAACCAAAGTCTACCCATAGTGTTTTGTTTGTTTGGACTTTTGGTTGATCCAACACATTGGTGAGTGCCATCTCAAACCTAGCCGCCCCCTTCCTTCCTATCTTGAATACAAGTATTCTGATCTACACCTAGTATTCTCTCAGTCTTCTAGGGATGCTCGGGACGCTACAGAGGCAGGCAGGCAGGCAACTGCATTACCGTCTAGTCGGAGACTTAGCCCTCTTTGGTCAACCTCCCGAATTAACCATCGCAACCGGCCAGCCAACATTGGCACTGCAATCCCACCAAATCGTCTCAGCAACTGTACTTGGTCCGGGGCTGCGTCCTGTTTAAGAGCTACGCTGAGAGGCGAAGGAATGCACTGACAATCAAGTGCACCCGTGGTCAGTCCAAGGAACACTGGCTCAAAAGCACATTCGAATAATAGATGACGGTAAGGTTTCGCGTCTGCTCCTCTTTCCCCCTACTGGCCTCACTTTGGAGTTGTCCAGTCATGTCCATCTGGATTGTGTCGAGCTAGCAGACGGGTGGAGGACGTATCGGTGTTATCACGTGCTTGGTATCTTCATGCGAATGGGGTGAGCAGCTCCATAAGGAAGCTTTTGCAAATGCTGCACGGTTACTGCTGTTTCAGTTGTGGTAGCCCTCCTGCAGATCATAGAACTGGAATAGTCGCCAAGTGCAGACCTCATTTTCAGCTCTTCCATTTGGGATCGTCATCATCCCTATCCGTGGAGTACGCATGTCTCCGTTCCGCAAAGGCTTTTCTCCCAGCAGTCAAAGCCGAGGTAGATGCGCCCAACGGTCGAGCATGCTTTCAACCACTGCCACCGGTATGGTCTTCTGAAAAATCCTTGATATCTGAGGGAGGCTTGGTACTTAGTTAGAACATGCAAATTGGATGTACTGAGGGTAGTGGAGCTACTGCTATGCCTCCATAAGCTAGCTTATCCAGTCAAGGTGATACACGAGACGAGCCAAACTACCATTTACTAAAATTGACTTAAAAACGGAAAGCAGTACAAAGCAATGCCCATTTTTATTTTGGCGGAATTCTAGGTCTCGTGTTTTACATTCATTAGGGTGTGTTACAAGTACTTAGCCTATAGCCTTTTTTCGTAGTACCGACACGTCCGTCGCCTTTGAAGGAAGCTTAAGTCACCCCAGTCACTACACCTATAGATAGCATACGACCAGAAGACCTTGTTTCATACCGTACCCAACCTTAAATAGAAACTCATTAAATAGCATGCCAGATTCTCACTTGAAAGCATGTAGAGTGACTCCTTGAGTCACCCATGCAGCCCTATCAAGGCACCCTTGCCTGAAGCAGTAGCGGCCCTGATGTCGTAGCAGCCCGGAAAACTGCAAAAAGGCGGAATTGCCGGCTTCATGATTGCATGCTTCGTATACTTGATTTAGCCTGATCTCCTACCGCTTTGTCGAAAGAGTTCTTGTAGGAATACTTCTCTGCTTGTTTCCCAACTGTCGAAAGACTGGTTGAGCTGCAATTTTTTCATCATTTTTTTCGAAAAATAGCTGTCGTTATTTTTTTATCTAGGGTAAAATGTCTCGCACCATGAATCAATTTTTATTTTAATGGAATCAGTATATTTCACATTTGCAGGCAAATGGGGTTAAAATTGTTCAATAGCTGTGATATAGTAATTTTCTTTGTCTGCAACTTTGTTATATAGACGCAATGTGCACCTTATTTACATCTTTTGACTTCAGGCGTTAAATAAAATGCAAGAGATGTTGCGTTAGTAGTACTAATTACGTATTAAATAAGCTTAGGGAATAATTTTATTAATTACGGCCCGGATCTCAGTCGACGCAATTTGAGCAATGTGACCACATAAATGGCCGAAACCGAAACGACAGTAAGAACTAGCGATGTGCTGCAATCGTATTGTGTGAAATTTATCAAGCACTGCTGCTACCAACCAAAAACGTCATTTTTCGCCACAGATTAGTTGCCGTGCCGTTCCAGTTGCGATGATTTAACTTGAATGTTGTTGGATGGTCTGGCCTGTGTTGACTTTGGGAGGCAAGAATGCGATGTTCATATGGAAATGCTGACCCAGAGGCAAACTTGCAAAAATAATCAACAGACATGCGTTACGGACGCTGTATGCACATTTTCATGGAATATTAATTGACGCAATCTCATGAAAGTTTCGAAAATCTGTTATCAACTGTAGCGTCTCAAGATCTCCTTGACCGCACAAGAAGGAATACTACTAGCAGAGGATAATTGTTCAGTGAAAAGGAGAATGGAGCTACTTGCACGTCTCGCAGGGCAGCCGGCGTGACCAGAGCAATTTGGCCACCTCAGTGACCGAATCGGGAGATCAGAACAAATAAAGTACTGCATCAGCTGCAATATAGAATATGTCACCTTTTTGTCAATAAGAATAGATTGATATTTGTAAGCAATTTGATTTTTTTGATGAGAGTCCGATGATACCGTTATTAGAGACGATAAAATTCTTGCTAACTCGTCAATTAATCTAAATGGGGACGAATTTGTGATCTTGAACACAAGTGGTAAATGGCTTGCCTAACAACATATTTTATTTTCAAGGTCTTACAGAGGTAAACTATAGCTAGACATCTCTTTTTTTAAAATAAAGCAATGCTTCAACTTCTTCTAAAATGTATTATGCCTGACTTGCGCCTGCAGCTTCACTAGTTGGAAATGATAGCGGAAACTTTCAGCAGCCCTTTTCAATGACCTATGCTGCGTAGCCTGAAACGGTTAAGCAGCGAATTGGTTTCATTGACAGCAAATGGTCCATCAGATGTTGCAGCTGTCTTTGTAGAGCTTTGATTAGTAAAGCATTTTGAATGCTTTCTTCGTTTTTGGGTTATAGGGATGCGGTTAGCAATGGAAGAGCTTATTAGCGGTACTCACGGATGCTTGCACTTGCTAATAAGACAAATTGTCAGAAATTTTAAGAAAATGCTCAAGAAAACTAGCAGTTAAATTGGATTGCTCAATCAATGGACACAAAATATCGAACCAAACCTAAAACTTGGTGATTTTTATGATGCCTTATTTGTTAAAAATCACACAAAATGGAGGGATTCCGTAGGATGCGTTTTAAAAAATTAGGCTTTGTGCATCTGTTAATCACTGTACAAACGAACCTATATTCATTTTTGACTTTCTCCTGCCGAAATTATTTTTCTAAAAAATACACATCCACCGTATTTTGATGTCGGGGGTTTTAAGTGTGTTTTGCAGACCAGAGGCGCGAGCACAATTTCAACCTGGTCGTAGAACAACGTGGTTCCACTCCCATAACCTGGACTCTGGCATAGTTGCTCCACATCGGCCATTTGAATATGATAAAGATGCATAGGAACATTCAGCCTTCCACTAGTGAGGGCGAAAGAGAAGTGGAGGAAATAGGGAATCATTTGCGCATGGGGAAGATATTCTTAATTGGTGGATTAAATTTCCTAAAATGAAGTAAATTGGAGCATGGAATTGTCATAAAGGGTAGACGGCCTTCTTTTGAAATCAAACATGTCACCTGATTAAAATGGCAATAGGGTGCGTCTTCGAAGAAATATAAATTTTGCTAGGGCTGATTACCTATGAATTATTTGGGTATTTCCCAACACTCCAAAGATATTCATAATGCCATAACAAGAAAATGATTCATTCCAGATTCTGTTACTACAGTCTGAAGGTGACCTAATGGACAACTCTTTTTTCCTTGCCTAACTGATGTGTTCAGTATGGCTAAGAAGCAGCGCTGAAGGGGGAAGGGATAAGCCAGCGCCTTTGCTCCGCTTTAAGCAGCATTCGTACTTTTTACTTTCCTTCTTGAGGCAAGAATTCGCATCAGTGTGAGCGGTTAGCTGCCTTATCATTTCTTCATGCTTTACCTGAGATCGTTCCATTAGCATGACCTTCTACGGCTTCGTGAAAAGAACCTTAGTCCACATTTTGCTTCTTTGCCCATCTATGAAAAGCTTAAACCTTCTACGAAAAAAACATATTTGCTAACTCTTTTAACAGATGCGGTGTTATAAACTGTTTCGAACATTTTCGGTAATTTGTGCATTGATCTTGTTGAAACTTTGTTAATGTGAACGGACTTATTTTTTACCCCACGTTGTGCTACTTCTTTTATGGATGAAATAAACATAAAAAGTATTTGACACCCTTATAAGCCTAGATGATCCAACGTGAATGCAAGAATCAATGTTAAGGTTAATCTTTCGAAATGTGTCATTCTTACTGATTTTACCCGTCAAATCTCTTCTAGCTTCTTAGAGGCTTGAGTTGGCTGTGAACCTTTTTTATTATATCACTCATATGAATCGTTTCAAATGATAATAATTGCGTAAACAGGAATGCCTTCCCCAAAAGGCGTAAAAATCAAGAGGTAAAAGTTATTTACTGATGGATAAGTGATACCAAGTACACCAAAAGAATGCAACTCCTTCCATGTCTGATGCATTACACTTTAATTTGCTTGCTCGAAGTGAGGCAAAAGAGCTCGCCTTGAGATTGAACGCTTTTTGAAATCCGTCCACCTTTTAATATACTTGTAGGGGATCTCCACCACCTCATCATTTTCAAACATGGGTTCAGTGTCATCCTATTGAAAACAACAAGAAAGTCTCTCAGTAGCTTATTAGTCCTGAGCACTACTTAAAAATATCCATTTGGCAAGCATACCTCATTAGCTGTTCTGCTGTCTTAAGATGCAACATACCACAGTTAGAAATCAAGCAAGGAAAGTGGATAGAAACCATGTACAACTATATAGCATTATGAATATAACCAACCCTTCTCTGAAATGGGAACTCTTTCAGTTAAAAGAGGTGGACTAAATAAATATAATTACATAGACATTGACCGATCCAGCAGGCATTGTCACAAATGCAATGGCACAAACGAGGGCCATGAAGAGCAGTTTTGGTTGGACACCATGCATGCTATCCTCGTTGCAAAGCAAAAAACCTGAACTTGTTTCTCAACTTGGTGTTTATATACTTGTGGAGCGATCAGCCACAATCCCTTCTAACCTCACCATTGGTCAAGAACAAGCGCAGTGGGAAGGGGGGAAGGAAAGACAACGCCAATTGGATTATTGACAGAAGCATAAATGTGAAAGGGATTCCTTTAGTTTTTAGCGTTCACCCACAACTCCACACAAGTTCGGAGAATGTGAAAAGAGCCCTTCTTTCTGACAGTAGTTGATGCTAGTGCTTCCAAAATTGCCGCTAAAAGAACAAGAATAATAATACCATCATTCATAGTTTTTAATATGTGCACATTAGCCACCTTAGAGAACACATTTGGTTAGCTCATCATCATATGTTGACTCCGTCTTTTCAGCTCGTTTACCCCAGTGGTACATTTTAGTGCTTAGAAATTTACATCTTTTCGACTGATAAAGTGATAGTTTGCGATTGTGTTTCACCTCTACCTCTTAACTAAAAAGAGTCCGCATACTAAAGCATCAAAAGTTGGTTTTTATGTAGGAATAACAAGAGGTCGTGGAATGATTAGTGGGCGAGCTTAACTTACCTTTGAGGGGATAAAGCGTTTCACAGATATGCGGGTAATCTAACATTTCCTGCCTCCCAAACAATCTGCTAGGCTAACGTTACGCTTCTACTAGACCCAGGCTTCCTGATGACCTTATAAATCTGGCAGAGAAGTAACTCCTCATTCAAGGTGTAAAATCAAGGTTTTGTTCCAGCCTTAACCACGGTTGGCACTTTAGTTATCCTCTGTGCGTCGTGTGACTGCTTATGGGTGTAAGGAACAGTTTCGTTCCGAATTAATTGTCCAAACGATAAAAACGTGCTTGTAGTTCCCTTGATTATGATGCGAAAGTGAACTAAAGAAGTAAATTGGAGGAGTCTCACAAATTTCACTTGCAAAATTAAACAGTTGGCCCAGCATTTCCCCAATAAATCCCCTTTGCGGCCATACTTTTTACACAGATTATTCACTCACTTTTGTCCGATTGAAATGTGGGATTTTTGGTTAAAATTAACTATGCATGTAAGGCCAGACATAACAGGGCTGACTGCGGTCTACTGCTTAACTAAATTGTACTTATGGCGCCCGCCCATATAATGCAGTGAAGGAATTATTAATAGGCCGCAAGGTTAGGCAACCACTACCCCCATAAGACGTAGCTCCAGGATCAGAGCGAAGGTGTTTTTTAGGCGAGACTTTCATGGGAAGGTGTAAGGAAAAAGAACTTATCAGGAATATTGGAAGTCAGGTTATAAGCCCAGCATATAAAACTAATGAATTTGCCGGTTTTTAAAAAAATTAGGAAAACCAATCAAATTTTGAAGCCAAAAAATAGTGTTGGAAAGTCTACTTCATTAAGGCTCAGTGACATCAGGAAATAAATCCATCGCCTTAGAAACAAGCCCGGTAGATAATATCGCCACACAAATAACATGCTCATCTACAATATCATGCATGGTTTTACCGAAAATCCGCCTGCCCCGTCCGATCAAACAAAAGTTAAGCTTAAGTAGATTCGCAAGTAATTTTTTTACCGAACCCGAAATCCTATATAAAAACTAGGAAATCTGTGTAATATGTGTGTTCTTTAAATGTACTTTGTAGTTGAGCGTCGCGAATGGACTCCGAACACGGTGGTCGACCAGCGTGACGGTACCTAGGAACGCGGCGCCGATTCTACTTGCTCTGACTTACTTCCTAGCCCCCAACCTGTACTGTTTACTTAAAGTAAAGATGTCGAAGAAGTCGGAGCCTTCACATACTAGAGGCAGTCACTGGGAAATCGAGGAAAAGGACGAACGTCCTACAATCAGGTCTTAATAAAGCGGTAATGGGTGGCGCATCTGACTACAGCACTGCTTCAAGGCTCGGAAGAATGCAAATGGCCACATAAGTAAGTCTTTCGTTTTGAACCATGGGCACTCGACTGGGAATTTGAATCCCCGCGTGCGATATGATATTTGGGCTCAGATAATTTGTTGAGACTTTAATAGTTAATTCAGGAAACAGGAGCCTTGATGAGCTATGCTTAACTTTTCGCATCCTATTTAGACTAAGGTCCTCATTTAAGCAACGGATAAATGGGTCAGCTTGTTTATTCACTCTCCCACACTAATTACCGCCTCAAATACGCATCGTTTCGAATTCTGGTTTCCCTTGGCAATTTATTGCTAATGTTCCATTGTGAAGAACGTATCCACTACATGCGTGTATTAAATAGTGCACTTGGAGCTAGTATTTCCCAGATGCATCCTATTCCATTAATTTGTCTGAATTTCATTGAAGACGGTGGTTCTCTACAAAGCCTAGAGCGGTGCGTGAATGCATGATTCCCTTGGAACTGGGCAGGAAACGGCAACAAAACGTCCAGCATAGTATTATTTTCCGACGTACAAATCTTCGAGTTTTGTACGAAAAGCCGAAAGCCAAATAAGGCGAGGGCAGAACTATCCAACAGACACAAAACGGCGCTAGCAAATACGAATGGCGAGTCCGCATCTTTTGATAAACCAATAAATGGTATAATTCAAATGCAGTTAATGTTGTTGCTTAAAGTATATACAAGTGGGCCCTCCTAAGAGCAATAAAACAACGAGGCCGCTTTTATCAAATATGGCCCACAGAGAATACGGATTTAGCTTAACATGACCACTACCTGACAGTTATGTACCTCCACTCCAGACAAATAATGGGAAAACCCAGCTTAGCAAGTACTTTTATTAGGTGACCTTTGCATCCAAAGCCTGTGATGTTTGAATGTACCTCTAATTAAAAAGCATTCTGTTCCAACAGGCCTGTCCGGTAAAACGTCACAAACGCCGAAACTAAAGACATTGGTTGAGTCTGTCCACTAATTTACTCCAGAGTCTGTTACGTCCCGCCAGATTCAGCCATTGTAAGCAGATTATTTCTTCCAAACACATGGAACCAATGCGTAGCATCTTACTTTATTTTCAGTGCACTTTATCGTCATGAAGCCTTTATGGCATGGAGCAAGTGTAAAACTGCAAAGAAATAATTCTGCAGTAAAGATACACAACGGCTTCGCCATTGCTATCAGCCGTTGTCTGTTGGTGCTATCTCAGAGACACTCTTAAGAAAATAAAAAGATTTCTCCACCCTTAGCATTGCACCAAATAAATTCCAATGCTAAAATGCGTAAAGAATGCTCGCAAATACCTCCACTGGTATTGTTCTCGCCTTCTCCGTAAGCAATCCGAAAAACACCCTTAGTTTTTAGAATTCCAACAGTTTCTACGACGGAGCCATTGTGCTTGCGCAGCAACTCCCAGCCAATAAAGGTTGCATTCTAGTAAACTCAAAATAAAGTTCCAGGCTTCGAATTTATAGGGCTTGAAAATGTTTTCATGTGCATTCAATAATCTTTAAAGTCGGTTTTCGCAGAAACGATGCGGCATAAACTCAAGTTAATCTGTGACGGCATTAACGAATCTTTCGAAGTTTTGATTAAAGACAGATGCACGTTAAATTCGACTTTTCACGCTCTTAATTTTTACTTTATCATTTATGAACAAGCTTACGGAATTCCAGAAAAAAAAATAACACATCGCATAATAATTAGACCCCGACCCCTCAGACCAAGACCATAGAGAGTAGATCAACGCTTCTATTTATCAGCAAGCCGTAGGCTTCCAAGCATTCTCACTAACTGTTCAACATTATCTCCACGCCGTGCCGAGATGAGCAATACTCTTGGTGAAAGTAAGCCCGTCTGTTTAGCTGCGTCGGATAGACAGGTGGAGAGTTTGAGGAGGGTCTCGTGCCCCGATGAAGGCGGGACGACGAGATCGATTTTTGTGCCAACAACGAGAGAAGTCCTCCCCGTATCATCCACAAGACGCGGATTGAACAGCTTTAACTCGTGGTAGAGCACTCCCAGTTGGGAGACAAAGTAAGCCTTGACCTCGGATAATGTGAAAGCTCTTAAACCGTTGGTCAGAAAGGTGCCAACATCGACTAGATAGACAAGAAGACGACAGCCCTCAATGAAACTGAGGAACTGAGCACCTAAACCCGCGTTGCATTCTGCCGCACCCTCAATTAGACCCGGCAAATCTGCAACTGAAAAATGACAGCTTGTAGTAGGGGAAGTAAACAATAAATAAATTATGCATGGTTTGAGCCTTTAATTAAGCCATCAGTTTGGAGAATGCTGATGAGAAGGAACAGTATGATAGGAAGAATGTGTACAAGGTATCGTGCGTATCCCCTGAGAACAAAATCTAAATAACATCGAACCAATTAAGCATGTAAAAACCGTGTGGAATAAAATCAAATTCAATATGGCTAGTTGGAGGTTCTAAAACATACAGCTCCGATTATGCAAAACTATTACTAAAAACGACTTTGACAAGCATGAAGGAAATCGATATTAATGCTTTAAATTTTAAGGCTACTCACACTGTTCAAATTTACCAAAGCGTGGCAAAGTGTCCTGCACAACCCACTTCATTTCAAATAGAGAAGTTTTAATTTAAAGTTAATCAAATTAAGCTCACACAAAGGGTAGGGTAGTAAGTTTTAAATTCACTAGGATTCTGGACTGAGATTACTGAGAAGTCTAAATTAATTCAGAGTTGGAAATGTGTTACTTTGCTCTTCAACTTCCAGCGTCTAACAGCATTTCATTTGGAGCCCAACTGAGTTTTAAGCCCAATTTTTTTAACTAATTGTAAAAGTCAGCACCACAGCTTACCCTTGACTCAAGCCGGTCATAAGTTTGATGTTGTCAGCGCTGTGCTAGGTTTATGGTGTGGCATCCTCAGAGTTCGTACCAAGTCTATTAAGGCTCTGCGCAAATTTAAAATGTAATTATCGACCGTATGTAGCTCGACCCTCTTATCCAGAGTTCGCATTAAATCTAAACCACTTGTAGTAAGACTCCTTATCCTCTGAAGACTAGTGTTTATTTGACGGGTATGCGAATGAAAATCTCCAAAGCGGTAACACGCCTGTGGCCCCTAAAATACACATGAAGCAAAATGTGCAGTTACATTCATGCATAAATGTCCTTTCATCTGACAATAGGCCCGATTAGCTCATATTCAAGGAACTTTAGCCAAATAATTCATATTATTTCGACATTTACGTTTGTAGCCTCTAAAACTTTCAGCATGCCAGCAGTGAACCTACATCCGGATGTGTTCACCTCATCGGATTCCTAGAGCTGACTCCGGTTCCATATCATTTCCTACATTGAGTAACCATGACAGTTGCTTTGCAAGGTACAGCACAAAGAACGCACTCGAGATTTTAAAGCTGTAGTCGTTGCCTTTGTCATCATTTCCATGGGGAAATTCTAGAGTACCAACGTGTGGCCGAAGTGTGGTAAAGGGATGAGGTGCGACCCGAGGTCGGGCACGGGTTAGACGGCGCAGGAGGGTCGACTTGCCGGCGTTTGGGCCACCCACCAATCCCACGTCAGTGAATTTGGTAAGTCGTAGAAGCAACCGCCGTGACTGACCCATTGCACCACGTTCAGCGAACCGCAAGGCAGCCTCGCCCATTCGCGGTAGAGCTTCTACACTCCTAATTTTATTAGCAGAAGCAAGAAATGCGTTGCCACGACCACCTGCACCACCACGAGCGGCAACGAGTGTCTCAGAGGGCGCAACAATGGTCCGCAGAAGACTAGACGTATTGGCGCGATGGGCAGACACGTTTGACTCTTCCTTCGAGGCTAATAAATGAACTTGGGTGTCTAAGGGTACCTGTAAAATTGAGAGTTTTGGTATTGTTGCTCAAAGTATACGGTTCAAATATGGCTTACCAAACTACTTTGCAGCAAAGATTCGGGTCAGAGCTAACTGGGAGGAAATATTTTTACAAATACTTAGTTTATCGGATGCGTGAAGCATTCCACAGGACATTCGAATATGCATTGATAGTTTGTGCACCACTGATCTACTTATACAGTGACAGACTGGTAAGAAATGTGTTTTTCCAGCCATTAATAAGGCTTTAATAGTAATTGGCAAATTACATTGCCACAGCCAAATGCTGTGAAAAGTAGTTATGCGAATATGACATCAAAAGCAGGAGAAAGCTAACTCTTCGCAGCAGAACCAATTTCATCCCACTGTAAACACTGATAATAGAGGATTTTCAGTTTTTGAAAACCTAAATACTTAGCACAGGCGTGACTTTTCGGGTCGCTTTGCAATATAATAGATAGAGGGCGCAAGTGCAGCAAACTTTAGACGGCGGCATAATGAAGTCTACCATAAAATGTTCAATAGTTGTCAGAAATGATTTCCAAATTGCGTCTAAAAGTATTGAACTGTGTTTTACCAGAAAACAGCTCATTTAAGGTCATAGTAATAAAATCTAACCCTTAACATTAAGTCTATTTACCGCTAGGAGGAAAGTTCGATTGGTTTTAAGAGCAATCCGGATATACAATTCACGATTTAAGACAACAGTAAAAAGAAATCTGCGTCAAAGAGGGGATAATCATGCTCGGTCGAAACACAGTAAATCCGTAAGTTTAAGTGCTTTCAATACGATAATACGCGGTCAGCACATATCGTCCCAGTTGGTAAAAGGTAACAAAAAGCACACAATTGCAAGACGAATTTATTGTCCAGGGCCCAATTCAACAGCTAGGTAACCAGTACCGCAGCTAAGCCAGACACGACAAATGCAAAACAGTCGAGTTGATCAGAAAGGACAAAGAAAATTCAAAGACAAGTTGAGCAGGTCCAAAACATTAAAGTCAATTGAGTTTTTTGCAGTTACACTGGCGCAGGACATTAGTGTATTATGTCGGTACACGTGGTCTGCCCGGTTTCCGAATAAAAAAGTAAGGTGCAGTTTGGAAAGAACAATGAAAGAAGAAACCATGAAACCAAATTAATCAACTGCAGTCATCTGTTTTACGAGCATTAGATTTGCTTTGCGTTTCAGATTTGAGCTATATATCTAATAAATAATGGCTTACCAAAATTTGCCACAACTGAACAAGATTTCATTAATATGCAACAAAATGCGACAGCAAGAAGTTATCATTCCGGTAGAATCCACCAAAATCATTCCACCTATCAATGCTCATTTCCATATTTCACAAGCAGAGCCTAGTCCATTTCTTCTAAAGAGAGAACATATCCATAAAGAGCGAAACGGGAATTCAAACTGTTCTGATCACCAACAAACGGTCATATCCCTAACAAGCGCACCCTTGTACGTTAATTTGTTCTGCAATGTACGTCAGTTTTGAAATTTGATAAGTTCTTGACAAAATACCCGGTTAACTCACAATTTAGCACTTTTCAGAAAAGTTAATTAAGCATCTTCGACTAAAGATGACAGTGCGACCGTATTTTTGGCAGAATGGCGAATTCAATAGCACTGGCGCCCTTATATAGTCTAACATGTTGCTTAAAAGCATTGGAAAAAAAATCATAGGACGGAATAGTCCATGAAAAGCATTAGCGCTGTTTGCCGACTTGTCTAAGAACTATCAGGGGCTATTTCTGAATCGGTTCAAATTAGTGAGCCGGTTTCTTGGTTCCAAATGTGAACTACGAAACAGGAAGACATATCTTGTGCACACATTTGATTTAGGTTTAGGTTCATGAACAGTTCCGACGAGTGTCAGACTGGCATTGGGAATCCTCCCGATGAATCCATCGGTTAACGTAGTTGGCATCCAGAAACCCTAGACAGTAATGAAAAGGCAACTAACCTTGACAATCAGATTTTTCCCGTTTGAACCATTCCGATTGCCCCCTGATCCTCTGCTTCCATCAGGAGCTCTAAGCACCGAATCCACATTGGAGAAATCGATCACCTCCGAGTCGGCTGCAGGGGAGGAAAATGATAAGTTTGAAGTGCATGTACCAAATACACTCTCTACTGACTCGTCATTCAGTAGGAACCTTGAAATATCACATGTCCCCCGTTTCCACCGTCTCCGCCACTCGGACCGCCGTAAGGGTTGCAGAAGTAACGATCAAAGGCGATGCAACCATCACCACCTTTACCTGCATGCACTACAACTTGTTTCATGTCAACGAACGGTCGCAGCTAAAGCAGTGGCTTATGTGAAAACCAGGAAAATTAGCAAACCGTATGTCCCGAAGCTCGCGCCTTTGTCTTCAAATAAACATTAACACCGGTCGATGATAAGGAGCGAGAGTGTACAAAACTGTATGCGAGTCTGATCATATGCCCTGGAAGGTCAATAAAACATGCTCCTAACGCAACAACTGATTCCAGGAATCCAAATAAAAATGACAAAATTCCACAAGTAGTTTATTAGAACTTTATCGGCCTGTCAAGACCAAAGAGTCGGTTTTTCATCTCAAGATCGGTAAAACCAGATTCAAGGATTAGAAGAGGAATCTTATTATTTACAGTCATGTTTGCAAAGCACAAACTGGCGACAGAATACGAAGCGTCTTCTGGGCTGAATTCAACCTTTTTGGGACGAAGGAAAATGGTCTTCGTGTAAGCCGTGAATCGACCTGTTTGAGGGTTATAGTTGATTCTGAATACGCAGGAACGAGTTAGTACGTGAAGAAGGACAGGCGTAAAGAGGGCAAATGAGAGGCTAGAAATGAAAAACGGTGCAAAACTTGCCATTGTAGTAAACTTTGCAAATAGGAAAGGCTGTGCGGAAAGAACGAGACCACTTGATGCAAGGGAAAATAGTTTGACGCCGACGACAAGGTTTGATATAGGATTGGTGTAGACTTGCATATTAAGCGAGGGCTTTGTTGAGTAAGTCGGCTTGAGGCAATGCAGACACACCAAATTTGAGCGAATGAAAGCCCTCCAGACAAATAAAGATGACCTCAAAGTGCGCATACTACAATTTGAAAAAGTGCTTAATGAACTCCGATGGTTGGATAAGCATCATGACCGCAAGTTGTATTGAAACCAGAAGCTGCTGCATTATGTCAGATGACAACATGGCATTACTTATGTTTGAAAGCACAAGATGAGTAGCTCAATACCGAGAAACACATGTGCAACGGAAATTGACTAAGAAAACGTCGAAAAGCCATAGCCAGTCACGATCATAGCAAGACTCATTGAATTTGCTTCACACACACCCACCCAAGTTTCCGGCATTGAAACGATGACCTCGAGTCCGAATAAGAATATAGCATTATATGTTTTAATGAATCCATTCCTAGATCTAGTACTCTAGCAAAAAAACACAATTAAATTTTTAGGCGCAAAGACTTAAGCCAAAAATTGGGCTTTTAAAAGATTAATTCCCTTAAAAGTTTAGTACTCCATCTGAACTTTAATAAAATAGCTCCCTAAATCTTAATTTGGTACATCGGTAATTAGAAAAGGAACAAATAGGCTGCAATTTCGTAGCATATCTTTATGATCAAACAACTGAATTGTGATTGTAGCGCCATGAGCATCCCTAGATGACGGAGAGAAGGCTAGGTGTAGGTCAGAATACTTGTATTTTAGACGCTAAGGAAAAAAATACTAGCAGGTGGGCAGGCTAGCCCACGCAGCACCGTTCAAGGTGGCCACCACTAATGTGTCGGACCAACCAACAGTCCAAACAAACAAAACACTACATAGCCCCTCTCTTCTTTTGAGCGTTGTCCCAGACACGTCCCTTCATCCACCTCCCGCGTCAGCCACCACAACGTAATCAGTACTGCAAGAAGCACTCACGAGCTAAACGTGCCATGCGCCGACATCCGACGCAAATAAGGTGAGGTTTGACACCACGTCAATGCTCCCACTTGGCAGTGCGACTCCACCTGGAGGTTCGCCTTGCTTGTCAACTAACTTCGCAGTAGAAGGTTCAGACAACCATCACTGCATCCCTTGCGAGGTTAGTTTATCGGCAGCCTTTCCAGATGGTCCACAGTTAGGATCGTTTTAGTTGTTAATAGCTTTTCTGTCGAGCACCGGAGTGGGGTAGTACCAAGGATAAACGCAGTTCTTAGTCCTTCAACAAAGGTGCTTCTTCTGCACCATTGTAACCTGCCACATACAGGATAAAACTAGGTAAGAAATGGACAAATTCGGGTCCGCTTTCCGCTGCCACCACTGTAGCGCCCCGAGTATCCCAAAATGATGGAGAGAAGGCTAGGTGTAGGTCAGAATACTTGTATTCTAGAGGGAAAGGAAGGGAACTGAAGGGATGGCCGACAGACCAGCCCACGCAGCACCGCTCAAGGTGGCCGCCACTAATGTGCCGGACCAACCAACAGTTCTAACAAACAAAACACTACGACAGTGGCTAAGAACCAAAGTCTACCCATAGTGTTTTGTTTGTTTGGACTTTTGGTTGATCCAACACATTGGTGAGTGCCATCTCAAACCTAGCCGCCCCCTTCCTTCCTATCTTGAATACAAGTATTCTGATCTACACCTAGTATTCTCTCAGTCTTCTAGGGATGCTCGGGACGCTACAGAGGCAGGCAGGCAGGCAACTGCATTACCGTCTAGTCGGAGACTTAGCCCTCTTTGGTCAACCTCCCGAATTAACCATCGCAACCGGCCAGCCAACATTGGCACTGCAATCCCACCAAATCGTCTCAGCAACTGTACTTGGTCCGGGGCTGCGTCCTGTTTAAGAGCTACGCTGAGAGGCGAAGGAATGCACTGACAATCAAGTGCACCCGTGGTCAGTCCAAGGAACACTGGCTCAAAAGCACATTCGAATAATAGATGACGGTAAGGTTTCGCGTCTGCTCCTCTTTCCCCCTACTGGCCTCACTTTGGAGTTGTCCAGTCATGTCCATCTGGATTGTGTCGAGCTAGCAGACGGGTGGAGGACGTATCGGTGTTATCACGTGCTTGGTATCTTCATGCGAATGGGGTGAGCAGCTCCATAAGGAAGCTTTTGCAAATGCTGCACGGTTACTGCTGTTTCAGTTGTGGTAGCCCTCCTGCAGATCATAGAACTGGAATAGTCGCCAAGTGCAGACCTCATTTTCAGCTCTTCCATTTGGGATCGTCATCATCCCTATCCGTGGAGTACGCATGTCTCCGTTCCGCAAAGGCTTTTCTCCCAGCAGTCAAAGCCGAGGTAGATGCGCCCAACGGTCGAGCATGCTTTCAACCACTGCCACCGGTATGGTCTTCTGAAAAATCCTTGATATCTGAGGGAGGCGTGGTACTTAGTTAGAACATGCAAATTGGATGTACTGAGGGTAGTGGAGCTACTGCTATGCCTCCATTGGCCATTAGGTCTGACGAGTTGTAGCGTACTGACGATTTGTTAAGACAATAACTGGCAACATGCTTTTAGAGGGCATGTTTCCGGCATGCGTCATGAATCTGACCCCTGGTATGGCGAAGACCCTAAGCAGCACTGAGACTAAAAAAATACTCAAACAAACAACTTATTGTAATATTTTCAGTGGCAATAAAGAAAGCACTGTGAATCTGCATTGACTACCAGGAACCCGGCCTAATTATACAGAGATTTGGCAATGACATTGTTCTTCTACTACTTACTTTTACGTCTAAAATAAATTAGCTATCATTTGTGCAATAGTAATTTATTTCCAACCACTTCTTATCGCTTGGCGCCTTGCTTGGGAACTTGAAGGCTGGTTGTAGATTTCGCTTAAGTAGAATTTTCGCTTTCCCATCATCTAAATATCATTTAATTGATTGCAATGGTAAGTCGTTTTAGTTGCCCTTTACTACCAAACAAACCAAAACATTAACCCATGAATTTTCGCCCTACCAATTCTCTAGGTTCAAAGACATTGCCACTACTCTTGTGAAATATCTAGCTTGCGTCCTAAATCATATGCCTGTAATCTCTTAACCATGCCCTTTTATGCTTCGGTTTGGTGCAGGACTTCTACGAAACCTGTTAAGCAAAGGTTAAATCTCGGCCTTTGTACTCTTCAAGCGGACATTTTAGTCATCAATTGGATTCCGTCGGTTTGCCGTCAAAGCTGCTCCGAGGTCATGCAAATTGGGTGCATGAGAGAAAACTGCGCTTGATGTTAAGACTGAATTATCTGTGGAATGTCAGAGATGTGGGATCCTCAGTCCGTTTTGAGCTGCCTTGTCGTACTGCAGGCCTCCCCTTGCCTCTCGCCCTACACAACCCTAGGAGCTGCAGTGACGTACGGTTGGCTACTCGCGCCACCTACGCCGCCGTATAATCGACAAGGGAGTACCCGACTCATCCCCTGGGTATTGGTTCAGGCAGCCCCTCTGGGGAAGTGATGGTCGTCAAGACCTGGGAGGGGTTTGTGCAGGGCTGATTCTCTCGAGGCCGCAACGCTCGACTAATTCCCATCTTACAAATTGACTTACCTCGCCCTAACCCAGTCCAATTTTGCTACTCTTACTAGCCAGCTTTGCATGTATCGAATCATTTTCACCTACTTTTCAGCCCAATTATGCATTACCGTAGAAGAATTTTAGTAATTTTTATAAGTGCGTGGTGGCATTAAGAGGCTAATAAAAGAATGTTGGTTACTTCAGTGAAAGCAAATTAAGTTTTTGATCATATGACACTTTAGCTTCCTAATCGAGAGTAGAGTAGTGTTAGTATTTCGCTTGTGAGATCAGTCAAACAATGCAGTGCATTCCTAATGCACTACCATTTAAAGGCAAAATTCTATCAGCACTTGTAATTCTGTTGTTCCGTGAGCGCCGCATCTTCTAAAAGAACTACAGAAAGCAAATTATGCACCCACCTGCTTAAACATCAGTACTTCCTAACACAATGCATAATACTCGATACCAAGTAACTTGCCCTACCTAGCTGGTATCAAAAAAACTCAGCAGCCCTCTATGAGAAACGAAGAGTAATTGTTCCATTATTATTTGTTAGCCGACTGCTGCTCTTTTTTAATTAATGTGGAAACCAGCTTTGAAGCACAGATGCCCAATCAAAATTCAGCTAAGTCATAGTAACAATAGCATGAGCGTTCTGATCAAGCCAAAATTTTGCTTTAGGTGCATTGTCATTGGCCGTAGCATCACCTGATGCCTGTCCAACCAGATTCGCACACACCTGCGCGTGAGACCACGTTATGGGATTCGTGAATACCGAAGGCTATTCACTAGAGCGTACAGTCATCACTGATTGCCCCATATGACCTCGGTTGAGAGACGAGTGCCCCAACGAGAAGTTTTATCCAACGCCGGTCAATGTAAGTTGGGCATTTTGGTTTCTTCAATCAAAACTAGCTTCATTATTAAATATGCTTTGATTCATTTGCATTAGTTTTATAACGGTAACAATACGTTGAGTGACAAAGCATGTGTTTTGTCGTTTGAATTCGGCAACTTTGAAAATTTAACCTTTAATTTATTTAGTCTGAGCTTTTATTGGTTTCTAGCGGTCAGAGCTACAAGTACCCAAAACCGCAACTGAACCATGCAAAGATAATCAGCTAGCATATGCACGCATTGTGTACAAATTACGTAAAGACACCTTAAAGCTCATTCGCAAGTTGAATTAATCAGATTTTTCCACCATTCAACAGGGTGGCAAAACGCTAATTTTGTCAATGGTTCCAACATCAGCTCTGATAGAATTGGAGTGATGTCGGGAAGCACGGTTTTGTATTGATCATCAAATTGTACAAATCCGATTTTAAAGCCCGGATGCGAATGCAATCGCTGCACATTGACCTTCTCGATTTATGTAAATAACACCTTAAATTAACCCAGTAAAATCCTCATTTGCCTGAATCCACCTAAGCACGGGCGAGAGGCAGTTACTCTCTATGCACAATTAGCCTGTAGTATACTATACAAAATCCTATGCACTTAAGAAACTTAAGAGGAGGGAACGGTTCCGATGGATTTAATGGCATGATGATTCCGGTGAATGTGGCTACGCAGTTGGGTCTAGGTAGTTTGCGATCGATGCCACAACTTAGTGAATGGCCCTTCAAATCCAACCCCTAAACATTGTGTTCCCACAATATGTTTAGTCATGCATAATTTTAAGAGGTTTTATAATAGCTGCAACTTCTAAGATAGCATTGGAGTCCGGAAAAACAAAATTCAACGTTCGTGTAAGGCCTCCTTGAAATGCGACAATGTGTGCAAAAGAGATTAATTGCAGCAAACAAAAGTGATAGCCGTCTTCCTGTGGAAACCCCAAGTCGCTGCTTACCATTGTAACAAACGCAATTGACAGTCTTTCCTCTTCTGATTTCCACTTCTAGTCGTGTTATAGAAGAAATGCTGGCAAATTAGGAGCATTTTTTGCAAAAATTAATTAATTCCATTAGTTCAAAACGCATATCCATCGCTAAAAGTCCGTGTAAGTTATCACACAATTGGTTGCATGCAAAGTCAATTATCAGTAATCCCATGGCAAATTACCTTGGTTACTTGGGATGTGAAAATTTATTTCTGACTTCCACTTTTCAACTATTAAATGTTCGCTTATGTGCAAAGGTTTGATGGCGGAAACTAACACTACGGGTGGTGCTTCAACCTGCAACCATTTCATTAACCTCCAAACATTTGGCTTTGAGAGTGTAATAGCAAACCTTGATCTTGGGACAGGGATTGTTAATTGTATGCCTAATATTTGTGCCTCAGGCTAAGTCACTTTTTAGATTACCTTGGAAAGTTTTGAATTGCTATCAGGAGCAAATATGACGATCAATGGAATTAGAACGTTTTTAAGCCGTTCATACTTTCCACGTCTTTGAATAAAAGTTGTAGGACTTCAGGTGGACCATTCCAGCTATAAGGGCTTGCACAAACCACAGGGAACTTCGTTGTAAAGTGTTTTATCTGCCTGAGGTTGTGATTGCTTGATAAAGTGAACTCATTCTTTGCCGCTGCTGCACATAACTTAAAATTCTTGGCCACTTGTAAACATGAGAAGCACATATTCAGACAAAGGCGGTTTACTAGATGGAATTTAGGGCATAAATTTTGGATACAAAACTTAGCATCACGAAGTAAATTAATAACTCCTGGCTCTTCATGAAGTTTGGTGGGAAGCATTTTACCAGCCCATTAGTTGAGAATCCTGCTTAATTTCAGCCTTACTAAACTATTCTTTCTGACGGAATTCGCTCAAAGTAGAGAAAACTTTCTTACTATTTAATTACTCCTGCAGAGTGAGTTTCTCTGAGGGAAGTGCAGGATACTGGGCATTCCAAACCTCTATTCTTTCAGCTTGTTATAAGATTCAGCTGAGAATGGAAGGAAAGCCAAGAAAGTTTGGTGGTTGCGGATTATCGAGCGGTGAAGCGAGGCCCTTTGGAAACACCCATATTCTCATGGGGACGGTAAGGTGGTGGTAGTCGTGCAGGGGGTGGAAGGGACAGGGAGGCGAGGGAGAAGACAACTCGTGAAGGTGAGCCTGGGTGCTCCCCTGAGACAGCAAGAAAGTTGGAGTGGAAATGCGTTAGCGCGAGTAAGATTTCCCTGGGGATCAAAGCGAAGGTAGTGGAAGCAATAGCATTAAACCTAGCAGTCTTAGCTCTTATCGTTATTGCTGTGCTTTTTGGTTCACACCGCACACTGTACACTTTACCTTTCTTCTTTGGTTCTGACTAGGTGCAAGGAAAAATCTGACTTGGGAAAAGATCCTTAGGAAACACCACTTTATCCCCTTTCCATTCCTTCATAATGCTTGTTTCCTCCTCTCTCCTTCCTTCCTACCATCTCTGGGGAAATCGAAATGCCGCTTGAGAGTGGGAAAGAAAAATTTGCCTTTCCCCCCTTCTTAAGGTTGGAATAAGCGGTTCTGTCTTCTACGGTTAAAGCGCAAATTTCTCTCACAGTCAACACGAACACAGATGCTCTTTCTTAATCGCAATTAACTAAACTTGCCATTCAACTTGTTTCCGGATCACAGATTCAAATATCCGCTTATAAATGCGAATTTTGAATAATATTTCAAATGATTTGTGGCACAGGGATTAACATATCGTACACGAGTTATGATCTGCTGTTAAGTTTCAGCAATACTTAGATTTGATCAAATATAATATGATTTGCTTTAGTTAGATTTATTAGGGTACGAAATGGCCTTAGTAGTGACTCGCTGCTAAAATTCTGGTAGATTCGCCTCGGAATGCCGGCAACGAGAAGGTCGCGGCGGACGAAGACGTCCTTCCTATTGACCTGACCCTTCAAAGAAAGGCTCTTCCATCCAGTTTGCAGACACCGGCTTCGGCTAGTATCTACATCTGTCCTATCTGCAGCGAAAAACAGCTCAATCTTGACCACTTTATCGGTCATATGACTACACACCGGTGGAAGAAATCACTGGTGGCATCGCACGAACGGTCGTGGCTTTTACTGGCAAAGTCTTCTCTTCTCAAAAGTAGTCGTCGGTTGAAACTCTTACGACGAAGTCGAAAGCAGCATCGTGAGCCGAAGCGAATTTCGTTTATGTCCACGGCAAGTGGTGATAAACAACCGGTTGCGGCTGGTTTTGTAGAAAAAGATAAACAAGTTAGCTTTCACTGTCCGGCATGTCCGGCATTTCAAAGGATGACTGATATCCAGACGGCAGTGGTAAGCTTTTCCGGTAATCATGTTTGACTGCTGTAACCTTTAAACTATTAGTTAATTCTATTGCACCAAAAACTTTCGCTGGCGTACGGATTGATTCTTGTGAACAATTATTCAACCGATGCGATGAACTACTAATACGCGAGCAAGCATTAACTTCAAAGCAGAAGTTGTACTACCTCATTTTAGTGTCCCACACGTGCTGCTGTGGTAAACAGACCCCTAGCTCTCGTATCCTCTCTTTAAAGTATGTTCCATAAAGTGTAGATCAAATACGATTAAATCAACCAGACAATAAACTGCTAATGTTTTCAGATTGTTTGAACATGAGGTGCGAGTAAAGAATTTTGTTAAACGGTTTTCCGACTCTGTGGAAATCTCTATCGAAAAGTTGTTCACCAATCGCAATCGCTTCAAAAATTGGACAGAAGGACACAACATAAGGATTAAAGACATCCAGAGTGTTTCGACTTTCCGAACCTGAATATTCGCATCTTTTCTTCTGTTAAGTACAAGGAAGTAAAGGCTCGGGTTTGCGTTAAACCTATAGTCTTAACATTCTAGCGGGTTAGTCAAAGTCGATTATGTTTCATAGCTAAAGGATTTAAAATTTTCCTAGAAGGATGCTTAACGCAAACTAAGCAATCTGGCTACGAATGGCAAAATGGACTTTACAAGTTAAGAGGAAGAAGATTTGAATAATTTTACGCGAAAGCATTAGTGCACACGAAGATGGAAGCGAATTTCGAGTTGTGTGACTTACTGGGGTAATGTCCTGATCTTATGAAAAAATCCGCTTCATTTATCATTTTCTTCATTTTGCATCAAGGTGATCTGCTTAATGCATCACTGCACTCTTGTGCATTAGTTATTTCCTGCGTATCTTTGGGTTAACAAACAGGGGTTCGGACGTGAGATGAGTCCCACTGCTGTGGATATACCCTATGCTGGATTCATTTCGGCCAACCCCTTGGTAATATCATGTTTTTTATTAACAGAACCACTATGAAAATTTCCACATGCAAATTATTGTGGTGTGCAACATCTGTGGCATGTGGTTCAGCAATCACACCATCTTCGTTTCACACGTATCTGTGGTTCATCAAAGAAGATACTCAGAAAATGCGGTTGTCCCTTCCCTACCTCAACGTCTGCTGTCATCTCCACCATCGTCGCCAATAGCGACAGCAGCAACGAGAGCAGGGGATTACAGGAGCCATCAACAACTCGTCGATCCAGTAGTTGCGTCAATTATCTTTAGTGGCCTCCTTCTCTCCACCCACTCGACACTCTTTGCAGGTCTTGCTTCCCAGAATTGGAAGGACTCAGAAGCCAAAGTTACCATGACCAACGGAAGTGAAAAAAAACCATCTCAGGTTAATAATTACCAAAAAATTGTGCGCAATGTTTGCACCCGTGCTTACGGCTGATCGGTCAGTACAGTGGGTGTGGAATCCCCAACACCAGAGGGCCATTATTCATAAAATTCGATGAAATTTTTATTGTTTGCCGATTCCCTTATTCTACTCAAGCGAAGACATATCGGCAGTTTTTCAGGCTCAGTTCTGATTGTCATCGATTCCATTCTTCTTTTGCTAAGAGATGTCCATGTTGGAAATTCCTCAGCATCGATGTATCTTTGGAGTGGATTTCAAAGCAATAAGTTAATAAAAGCTAGATTTTAAATCAGCTTGAAATCTGTTTTTTGTAAGCGTCACATTGAAACGTAAAAGTTGATGTATACATTTGAAAATCAAAGTTTTGGTCTGGTCGAAAGCTATAGCTTTGATAAATTTTAAAAAACAGGGAAAAAGTGATGTGTGCGTTTAACGCAAAAATTCTCTTCTGGTGGTTTCGCACTTTTCTATTCAGACCACTGTTGAACATGAATCGCAAACAAGGCAAATAAAAAAGATGATGACAAAGACATCCGCAAAACTGAACGCACAGCAGCAGCAGCAATCACAGTTACCGGATCCGTTCAATAAATGTCCACCAAATTCTGCGACTCCAGTAATACTCTACGACCACCCATTGCAACGACTGCTACCGCCTCATGTTGCTGTGGCGCTTGACAGGAGCGCAGTTGCAAAAATTTGTCACTACTGTTTCAAGGTAGGCCTTATTTTTATCTGTTAAATCGTACTTTGTTTATTGAAAGTAAGATTCAAAGGCCCAGTATCTTCTGAGCGTAAAATGCTGTGGAGTAAATGACTACATCACGATAGGATGTCAAAAGTGGATTTGAAAGATGCTATTCAACAAGCAGATCGTCAAAAAAAGCAATATGCGAGACAGATTTTCAGTTTCAAATGCGCCTGTGGTAGTCACTCGATATATCATTTTGGCTAAATGAAACGTTAAATAATCTCCCATTGACTAAGGAATTTAAGTTCGCATTTCATCAAACTTAAGAATATGCTTTCACTGATCCTTTCGAAAAACTACTTTTATCCCTTTAGGAATTTGCTGATGAAATGGCCGTTCTGAAGCATCAAGTGCTAGTACATCGTCTGGAAGAGACTACAGCCGATGGTTCCGCGTAAACAATCAGCGTAAGTCCGAAGGTGGGCAAACAAGCGATTTCGAAGCATTACCTGGGTAGAGTTAATGATTGAAGGTAAAGTATCAACAGTAAGACCCACGCATTTTTGCCCAGGGATACGTCCTTTTCGCGTGTTAATCACTGAACTATGCATTAAATTCCATTAACTGCATATTTTGACGGCGGCATTGTATTCGACGCAAAATACAATAAAATTGATCGCTGTGGGTGGTCAACTATTCTGAATGCTGATCACGGATTTATCAACACATTTCTCTTTCCTTTCAGAGCTGCGTGCTATACGATGTAATCTAACCGTACCGATACGGAAAACAACACCGCAGCATATGTATTTAGAAAATAAAACTCCACTTTTATTTTAAAAAAAGAGCCTTGTGCCCATCAAAGGTACCATAATGATAAGAAACATAAGACAAGCGTATAAGTCTTGAAAGCAACCTCTTGATGCGTTGCAAGCCTCATCGCCACAGGTAAAAACGCAGGCTTGGTATATTCTATCATGATCAGGAAAGTCGACATATTGACATTGGTCACCGAGGGACTTACTGCTGCAGAATCTTGCTGTGCCCATTATAGCTAAAAGAATTAGTCTAGCCAATATGAAATTGAAGTCAACCAAAACCCTTTGCTCCAAAAAGAGGCATACCTCCGTATATGGTAGTGGTTTTTATGCAGAACTGAGCGTCGCGAACGTTGCACGGAGAAGGTTGAACGGCCGAGTTAGAGATTTGGACCTGGAATTCACCATCGAGACATCCAGAATCCACAGAAGAGTTGCATACATAGCAGGTGAGACACATGCCAAAATGGACTTAAAAAAAGTGGGAAAACTCGAAGGATTTCACACAAGGCATATGGGCAAACACATGTTGAGTAATTTAGATTATAACACCCGTATTATAGCAGGAAATATCAGAATATAAGTTCGCGCAAAAAAATGGGAGTTCGTAACTGAATATGAGATCGTTATACCTCAGTTATTTAACACTATATCGGAATTAAATACAACGCTGGGCAATAAGAACCCACAAATTAACGTGCCACATTGAAGCGTTCCAAGTACAGAGATGCAACAGGCAATGACATTAACATATGCACCTAAGCCATTCAATAAAAATGACGATAAGAGAGTAAACAAAAGAGCATGCAATTTTGGAGAAGAGTACCGAACTCACAAGAAAGCGTAAAGGCGAATATAGCTAAAAAAATGGGCGGATGGCTCTTGTGCATAGAGGAGAGGCGATCGTAAGATTCACAAACGGAAACAAAAGGAAGTTTATCATAGGCGCTATTTATTAAGGGGTTTAGAGCGCCTCCGACAGCGTTATTTACAAGGTCGCAGATGTAAACTAGGTGCAATAAATGAACGAAACTATTTCAACATCCCAGACTGTCTAAACAATGCGAGAATTAAAGCGTGTCGCATTTAAATACCCACTATTCAGTTGTGGTGGATAGAATGAGAAAGTAAAGGGGTTTAATCTTCTTGCGGACCCACTTGTGCTTGCCTCTCTGAAATGAAGTCAGTGTGCTTGAAAATGCCATCACGCGCGTCGGCATACAGGCCATCTTAGAGTTATGTAGGTAAGCGAACTTATCATCTTCGACTTAAATAAGCTTCTCGTATAATTTTTTTAACAAATGCGCACAAGAACAGCCTAGAACTCTGTTTTCACTAACCTGAGTTGACGGCGCACTTTTTAACCCTTCGTAGTGCCTGCATGCAGTTCGGAATTTGTCGTGATTTTCTCAAATTGTAGGAAGCTTTGACCCATTTGAGCATGATTCAAAGTCTTTTTCTTAAACTCTGTTAGTGATGCTGCTTCCCATTCTTGACTTATAAGTAATTTGTTGCATCTCGCACTATCCGCACTGAGGCACCGAAATTTCGTCTTGTCTTCATCCGACATCTGGAAGATTTCGGGCGAATTATAGTCCTTTCTGCCTTTGGCTTGTAGAAATGTCTGTGAATTCAGATGCCGTTCCTGAGGGTCGTGGGAATATAACAGGGCCCGAAAATGTTCAGGTCATAACGTCTTTTAAGAAGATGGGTCTTAAATCGGCACTTCTTCGTGGAATCTACAACTACGGTATTGGTTATAATTTTATGATATGTGCGCAACCTCATCAGCTCCATTGATTTTCATGTGGTTCATGGGGCTGTTGAGTATCGGGTCATCGTCTACACTCTTTATATTTCATATTACTTATGGGTATACAGGCTAACTTCACACAACTTAAGTTTTAATTAAAAATCTAGGTTACGAGAGGCCGTCTCTAATTCAACAACGCGCCATCAATCAGATCATACAGGGTCGTGATGTCGTGGTTCAGGCCCAGAGTGGAACTGGTAAGACAGCAACTTTCTGCATCGGTACCCTTCAACTTTTGGACCCCTTGAGTAAGGAAACACAGGCCTTATTTCTCGCCCCTACTCGGGAATTGGCCTCTCAAGTTCATCGGGTTTGTCGGTTTCATTTACGTGAATTCATTTGCCTAGAATGTCTTCTTACTTATCTCTTCGACTACATTGTAAGCCTGGCACCATATTACATGGCAAAAGATGCATGATCTAGCATCGAGCATCATTATTTAGTTTATGTTCACCTAAATTAGAACTTGCGTTATTGCTTCCGAGGATGCGTGTTGGACTGGTGCGATTATTCATCGTTCAGCCAGCAAATTATTTGAAATGCTCAAAAAGTGTGACGCCAATTATCAATAACGCGTTATAATTTCTTTTCTGTCAAACGTTCTTGTTTGATTATTTCCTTGTCTTTCACCTCAAGGTAGTCACGGCGCTGGCGGATCACCTCTCCATCAAATGCATGCTTTGTCGTGGAGGGAGGAATGATGTCGGTCAGATGAGTAAAAACCTGACCCAGGGCTATCAGATTGTTGTTGGTACTCCCGGTCGTATTTTAGGTACAGTTTGCGTCCTCCTTCATTCATCGGAGGACTGTGATTGTTCTAAATTAAATTTCCACCTAGCCAACATGTTTAAGCCTTATGCTTTGACATTAAGGGCAGTAACATTATCCTCCGTTGTGTTATTTGCTTTCCGTGGACAGTTGCACACATAACTTCGACTTTCGTTTAGTGTCCGTTGAACCGTTCCTACTGCAATCATGCTTTCATTTTTGCGTTCGAGGTGTTTCTCCATTTTCTTTTGACTCAGGACAGAACGGTTAATGAAATCGTAAATAAAGAGGGTAAATATTTATGTGATTAATAAAATAGGCCGAACAACACTAAGCATTTTGCCGATGAATCCATTAAAGCTAAAGGGCGTTGTGGTTAAAGGCGGAACCCGCCAAGTGATTTATAACATCAACAGTGGGTCTCACTGCGCTTTATTTCGTTCGGTGTCCTGCGTATATAACTTTGAAGCTACTAATTGAAAAGCGTAGGCATATTTTTTAATTTGTTACAGTATGACCATTGGATTAGTACATACTCAGAAATTCAAAGTATTAATCTTATGGGACTTTTTTTCTGGCCCAAACGCATCTTGCTATTTTTACATCAAATTATCGCAATTTTGACCTACGCTATCGCAGATTTTCCAGGGAACTTGAATGGCATTGATGTGTTAACATTAGATAACATTTGATAATGCCCTACTGGAAAGCAAATGCGTGCCACTGAATGTAGAGATATCTTCTTGGGTGATTTTGCCTTGAGAACAATCATGACTACCGCGGTTTTGTGGCCTGCGCAAACTTTTGCTGGAATGATTAGATTTTGCGCATTTTTGCTAAACTATGATTACGAACTGGGCTAATTGTGGAACAGTTTTTTTGCAATGTTTACGTCGGCATTATTTTGAAACGCCTTGAACCACCGATAAGGCTCCTTCCTAAAGTGCTTATTTTAGTGAAAAAAACTAACGTTTTCTCTCATCAGTAGAGGTGCGTAGTTTGAAGTTATTGATACTTCTCTTTATTCTGTCTTGGAAAATTTTGGGAATTGCGATGGGTACTCAGAAGCAAAAACGATTTGGTCTGTAATTTCTCACAACTTTTTGCAGGGTTTTTTGATGCCACTGAAGTTTCAACAATCTGGAGTGAGATTTATCTTCACCTTCCCATAATGGAGCCATGTTTTCATGATTATCTGTATGTTTTTGCATGCATTATTTTTATCTAATTCGTTGAATTGGTGAGTTCATTTTGAATATTTCTTATTGACTCCATTAACTAGAATGTATACTTTCGCTGGACAGATCTACTTCGAAGTGGCTTTCTGAAACCGTCAAACCTGCGGATCACTGTTATAGACGAAGCAGACGAGATGCTAAACCAGGGTCTTCGGGAGCAGCTCGAGCAGATTTTCAGATATCTTCCAACCAGGACAGGTAGCTTAGGAATTGAGCCTTTTCGGGGTGTTGTGAAGTCAACAATGCAGAGAATCGTAGTTTCTGCCACGTGGACATCGGAATGTCGGGACTTGATGGACCAATTCCTCGAAAGCCCCGTCTGTTTACTTGTCCCTCAGTACTTCTCATTTGATACAAGAAGAAATTACTGTTGCATAGGCATCCGTGTTTGAAAATGGTTATGATTTTTAGGGATGAGTTGAATCTGTCGGGCATAAGACAGTATTATATCGACACCGGTGATGAGGTTTGGAAATATGAAACACTCACCGATATCTTCGCCTCCGTATGCGTTCCACAAACGGTGATTTTTGTAAACACGCGACGTAAAGTAGATTGGTTATCGGAGCGACTGTGCATTGATGGCTTCACGGCTGCCGCTGCTCACGGCGATCTCGACCAGGCAACACGAGATTGTGTAATGAACGAGTTTCGAGCTGGTAGAAGGTTCGTGGTTGTTTTCGTTTTATCAAACGAAGTTGTTGCTTAATCAGGCTTTGTTTAGCCTGCATTAGCGGGTAGTGTGCTGATCCCATCTTAAGTCATTGAGTGCTTATAATTGCTGGATTAATCGTGCACTGTTGTTGAGCCTCCTTTCGGTTTCTTAGATATGTGCATTTATCATTGGAAGCTATTTCATCAAAAGCTTCTTTCATTAGTTTCACATTTTCTTGGCCAAGTTTAAAATCAAGTTATTCGACTGTGGATTGAGCTTGAATGATAAAACGCTCAGTCTGATACGGGAAAATAAAACCTTTTCAAGAGCGCGATTGCTTCATGATGCTGGGTTTTCCCACACCGACTGTTTAAGTTTTAACTCACTCTAGATTGGTTAAATCAACCGACTGCGTATCACCTGAACTTCTATAGTGACTTTATTCGCATTTAAATAATGTGTTTACTCCCGCTTGATTATTCACTTTTTGGTAAAGCTAAAGGGATCAGAATTATCAGCCAACCCGGGATGAACACAATTAGATGTGGAGCTTCCGTCACAAGTTGGATTTAAATCTGAATGGTCCGGTTTTTCGCCATTCGAATAGCTTCGCATCCCTGAAATCTGTCCTTTTACATTCCGCCCATTAAAATGATCATTGATCCTCTTCGTTTGCTTGCAAAGTACATCCATCATTGCAATGTTGTCCAGTTGAATATAATTTTAGGAATGTCGATGAGACATCAGTTCGAATTTTGCGAAGCTGTTGGCTACTATTCATTTAAGCCTTAATCGTTAAGCCATTGGAGAAATATATGCACATTGGAACCGATTTAGATTGAGAAAAATAATTATAAAACGGACAGATTGTCTTACTTGATGGGTTTTGAACTGGAGATAAATTGCATCAAACTCTCGCATCGTCCACGGTCATATGCTGTTAGCCGTTGACCCCTATGAAGTTTTGATCTTAAAGTCCATCTGTCCTAATGTTCAGTGGGTTCTGGTAACCATGACGAGTTACTGTGGCGACTACGCCCGAACCAAGTGCTCGCACACGTTAAAATCGGTGCACGGGGGTTTCCGCTTTTGTCCGACTGCTTTCTCTACATTGGAGTCAAAGGGCATCCATGCCAAGCTCTATGTGGTTCCGATTAGAAATGAAAGTGAGTCAAAACTAGAATATAACCACTTTTTTCGTAATCACAAAAGTAGATCACTTAGGCGATGTATTGGTGCTCAGAACAACCAAAAGCCAGTAATATTACACGATGTCGTAATAGACTAACTTCAGCTTATTATTAAAAGCACAAGGACACCTTTTTCGGACCCAGCTAACAGAAAAGTAATTTCGATTAATAGTATGTATCATCTGAGTTGTGGGGAGGCGCGGAATGTCAGCGCTAAACTCTGTTTCCACTGGCTGAGTAGTTGGTCTGGTGATGACTCATAAGGAGTCGCATTTACCCACACATCTGTTTACTCGGGCGAGATACCCCAAAGGTCAAATGTCATTCGTGGGTGTCTGAGGCCATGTATAGGGGACTTTATACATTACTATCCTTACCTATCCTCGTGTCCTCAGGACACCTGGCGCCAGCATGCGAGGTCAGCGATAGCCGGGGGTGTGGCGAATATGTAGGTGGCACTTTTGACCGCATATACATGCATATCATTATCTCTCATCCACCCACCCGCATCTGCTAGTAACTTTCAGCCTGCTTATCGTTTCGTCAACTTCATGATCCTGGTGGGTGGACCACCCATGGTGATAAAGAGTCCAAAGTCATTTGGTTTGTACCAGTCCTAGTACTTAGATTAATGAAATGGGAACATCTTGGACGCGTAAATTTGGACTATTCGTGCTCCATTTGCGATGTATGAATTTACTAAGTCCATAATGCTTAACTCAGCTGCACTGGCACTTTCTCAGGCCATGCCGGCCGATTTTTAACGGGTTTTCCCATCGTTGTATTTCTTGAAGCGTTCAGTTGCCTACCTGGGCAATGCAACAAATCCGGTATTTCAAGGCTACCAACAGTTAAAACTGTTCCAGCTTCCAAATCTAGTCCTGCAACAGTTAATGCCTATCCTTGGTTTCTAGACAATTTTCACCATTACTGGACTCCATCCTCTCTACTGATTCAAGTTCGAACCCCTCTTATATGGTCAGCCATATGGGAGAGAATTTGAAAGACGTCTTTCATCTTGATTTGCTTGCGCCGCGTTTTGGCAACAGCATAATCTCTAACTCGTAACTAAGTTACTTGTTCTTCAAGCTTAATTGCAAAGCATAACATACTTTGCGCTAATCAAACACGGAGGGGTCCAACACTTACATCAGATTAGTTTGAGCTCGCAATTTGATTTTCAGTTTCGTTGTGCTCATTTTCTATTTGTAATGAACATTTACTCTTGCGTATCAACTATCATTTTAGCCGCGTTCTCGTCACCACGGACATTTGGGCGCGTGGAATTGACATACAGACGGTGGGTCTGGTGGTGAACTACGACCTTCCGCAAACGGCGGCAGTCTACCTACATCGGATCGGCCGGTCTGGTCGTTTTGGTCGTCGTGGTTTGGCTATTAGTCTAGTGGCTGGTGGTAATGACGCAGCCCATCTCAACAGCATTGCAAAAACTTATAGCATCACCATTCCTCCAACCCCTCCCAACTTGGCTGATCTCACCAACCTTCCGGACTTGGGAAACACTCAATTTTTGTCCTTCTTGGGAACAGTCAAACAGAAAGCAACAAAAATGAAGTCCATTACAGATCACCAAACACCGTTGGCAGCGTCAATATCAGCCTCGAAAAGACGGAAGTTAAAACTACAAAAAAGTCGAAAGAAGCGGCAAAAGTTGGCAGCGAAGAAGCGCACTTTTAGAAATATGTCTTCATAATGTTTGTAAATCGCCCCGCTCAATACATTTACCTTATCAGCACTTCGGTGTGGCTTCCGTATCACTTAACTCGTCTGCAAAATTGCCAATGATAACATCTAGTCAAATAATAAATTTTGCGTTTCGAGTAATGAGAAACAGACTTGGGTAAAGTTTATTATAAAAATGCATTTACACATTCCGAGGTCTTTAAAAGCACTATCCCCTTTGATAACGGATTTCTCTGTTCAGTTGTTCAAAATCGACTGCACGTACGTCACCAGTGGATTCCAGCAGAGACAGCGCTTGCGTGTTGCTTGGCCAAGTCAGTTGATCCTCTTCCCTATTACGGCGATCAAATGGATTGCGCTTTAACAGGTGGAGATAAGAGGGCATTTGGTCCATGTCATACCATGAATCTTGCGTGTTACTGGATTCTCTCTGATTGCCTCTTGGACGGTCCAGTTGAATAAAGTTAGAGAAGCGTCTGGTATTGTGGTTATCGAGTGACACTTGAGAGAGATCATGACGATCACACTCCTCCGGAGTCTGACTTGTGCAGCTGCCTTCGGCCTGGTGCGCAGTGTCGAAGGGATTTATGCTGCTGGCAGTAGCATGGTCCTGGACCCAATACTCATTTGTATTCATCTCATGGGGGTAACCGGAGTGTAAACTACCGGTTCCAAGTACGGTTTGATTATCTTCATTATTTGCTAAGCACGGTTGGGTCGTTTGATTGGCGTCTTCATCAGTCGCGGTTTCGTTCGATTTGTTGTAGCGGTCAAAAAATCTACCTAAAATTTATGAAACGTAGAAGTTGTGACATACACATACAGTTGTGCAAGAAATAGGAAAATCAAAAGAGGAAACAAAATTCACGCACCGGAACGTGCAGACATGGCAGACCTATAAGCTAAAGAATGGCCACATTTTACATGGAAATTTATACGCATTTTCGTGCATTCTATTGGCTGCAAATTAGGTCCGCAAGCGCGCTTTGTAACCAACGTATCACTTCCGGGTGAATCGACGGTCTCACCAATCACAGTGACCTGTACCCCTACCGATGTTATGCTGCTAGAATTGGGGGGTAAATATAAAGCATTCCAAATGTAAATCTCAATACTGCTGATTGACTCGATTCTAGCTTTTTTATTAGATATGCTGAATAAGCTGTTTGGATTTATTATTTGAACACCGCAGGCGATGTTTACAAGGTAAATCTACAATTAAATCCATTTGATTTCGCCACTCATTTACAGGCTCAATTTTTAAAACACCTCCCTTCTTTCAAACTCTTCGAAGGATAGCTGTAGTGAAGCATATCAGCTATCGTCATACTGTTTCCACTGAACGCTTATGAGATAGAGGAAGATCAGGAGCTTACTTCACCCGCCCTTGGACTTCTTATGCTTTCAAACCACATAGCATAAATTTTGTTATCTTCATGGCGATGTAGGTTAATGAACTCAAATATTTTATGGGGAGTGAACCGGGCGCATAAACGCAGTTGATAATCAAAGTATTAAGGAAATTTAGGAGCTCTTACAGCTGAAAGAAGAATGGATATGGGAATCACCTATCGTCAACTGACAAGAGCAAAGAAAATAGCCTTTATCTGCGCCTCGACTTGTGTTGAATTTTAAGTTTTTTGAGTCAGTGTACCTTAATTAGCTCATTGCCTAAAAGTACTACCTTGATGTCTACCTAACGCAATCGTTGGGGGTATTTAGTTATGCTCATTTGAGGCTAGCTAAGGACCACACCTCAGGATGCATCGTAGGTTGAGTAACTCAAACTTGGCATGGTAAACTTACGGTTTCACTTAAAATATCGTATGGATCCTCGATTCAGGACAAATTGTCTTGAAGTTTCTAATAAAATAAAAAGGCGACGCTCGACAAATTTTCTAGTGCACGAACAGAATGATTTCCAAAGGATTCGTATTCAGATTTGAAAATTGCCAAAACTAAGGCAGTTTTTGATTGAGTAGTATGGTCTACTATTTGTTATCGGAAAGAAACTCTTGCATAAATAAAACAAATCCTATCGAAGAATGACGTTCATGAGGCAGTCCAAATAATTTTTAACAATGATAAAGAGCATATTTAACTTCGGTTTTATGAATCCTCACTTCCAAGCATCGAATACCAAAGTTTGGCGCATTTTTAAATTGCTAAATACATAAGAGAGACCACTGGGAACAATACTATTGGGTTGAGGCAAAATTCATTGTAAAAAAGGCAATATTTTTGCCGTAGGCGAAAGCATTACCAACCCGTGTTTATGTTCTCGTCCCGACATTAACCAAACCGCATCCTTAAGCTGAGCTCTCGGTAATAATTGAGACATCCTTATTTCATTTTATGATGGGTGCATATTATTATTATTACCAGGGTGACTAGCCTTAAATTTCGAACGCTGGTCATAGTGGCAATATAAATTAGCAAATCATACCTCGTTGGCAGTCTTTTACATTATCATTAATATTTCGCAAAGATAACCAAATGACGTGAGTCTGCGCAGCTAGGTTTAAAGGTTAACTAAGGTCTACCATTTTAATGCGCCGTTTTGATAAAATAAGGTTTTAATCTACCTGTTCCAAAAGCATGGCACTTAGCGTGAATCGTACAGTTTCGTAAAATAAATTATCAAATGGAACTTGAATTACCCATCAAACCTTTGCATGCGATAAGTATTTAAACACGGGTATTTATTTGTCAATGTTATTTGAGTTGCTTATGGGGTAAGTGCATATCGTCGCTTAAATTGATAACAGTACCCAGAGCAAATAAATAAAGTGAAATCAAGACCTCTCGTTTCGCCATTTGGCTGGGTTTCCTAATCCCCACCCCGTCACCTAAGGTAGAAAAAGAATTGACAAAATTCAGAGAAGTATGATACGAATAATCCAAAGATGCGTAATACTACAATCCCAATGTCAAGTTTGTTCTACTTCGCGGATTTCGTTTCATTGCCATCTAGACCTAAGTTTGCAAAATATGTAAATTAAGTAATTAAAAGTAAACCGGGCACAGATAATTCTGGGCTCCCGACTTCGCTTCAGTCACATATCCATGGATCGACGACCTACAGAAGTGTAGTGGATGCTGAGTAGTTTGAATGAATGAATGTAGTAGTGAATGCTGAGAGTTTGAGTTTGAAGCAGTTCTGAGAGGAGTCCTTAAAATAAGGAACGCGATGAACGCTTAGTATCAGGCTAGCACTAATTTTGTCGCATCGTAGAAATGGCTTTGGGCGATGGTTCTGCGCTAAATGAACTTGCTAGAAGGAAACAGTTGCACGGCTTTTGGCACTAATTGAGCAACATTGAGAGGGCTTAATTGTATTTTATATCAGCTTAGCTAAACGGAATAATTAAATCTCTGCGATCTCTATTTACTTTTGGCAGCGGAGCTGCCTGCTACTTTTATACACCCCTACACTAATATGCTTCTCGAAACACCTAGAAGGACATAGGACCTCACATGAAATCCCAGCAGGTTACTATCAAAAACCAACGGCATTAAATGTGGTGTTTTGAGCAATCGCTGAAGACGAAAAAAGGCTGAGCAGAGGGCTACTGGCACGGCGGGGGGGTGCCAGCCCACGCAGCCAGATTCAAAAGGGCCACCCAAGTCCCCCGAAGACCAACCAGCAGTGCAAAGAAGCAAAGCACTACACAGCCCCTTTCGCCTTCTAAGCGTTGCCCCCGACGCCCACATTGGTACACCTTACACGTCAGCCATCACAGCGTGATCAGTGTTGCTGAAAGGACCCACGAGCTAACCGTGCCCGACGCCAGGATTCGACGCAAATGAGGCTATGCTCGACAGCACATCAGCGATCCCTCTTGGCGGTACGACTCAACTCAGGGATTCTTCTAGCCTGCGAACTAACTTCGGACTAAGAGGTTCCACCAACCATCAATGCAACCGTCGGGAGACGCTGGTTCACCGGCTACCTTTTTAGGTGAGTCACGGTTATTATCGCTTCAGTTGTTAGTAGCTTTCCTGTAGAGCACGGGAATGGGATAATTATCGAGCGGGAACGTCGTTCTTGGCCCTTCAGCACAGGCAATTGCAGTACAAATCGGGATAAAATCCCTATAAAGTCGGGTCTGCTTTTCGCTGCTACCACTACGGCGACCCGAGCACCTATAAAGGATGAAACAAGGCCAAGCGTAGGGCAGAATATATGTATCTAAGTGGGAGAAATGGGGCTGATGGCATCGCCGGGAGGCCATCCAAAGCAGCTAGGTCCAAAAGGGCTGTTTTATTTTATAGAGAATGATGGCATCTCATCTGACTTTGCCTTAACAAAACACAATTCATGCCTTAGATGCTGGTCTTCCATTCCTCATCGATAACGATGGCGAATACTCAAATAAGGCCTCTTAAACGCAATGTTTAACCAAACTACCAATTTTACGGATTCGTTCTAAATGCTAAGCAACTTAATAGCAAGCACGATGCAATAGAAGCAATGATTGTCTGAAAAGTACTATGCTACTCGATGTCTTCTGTAGCTCCTCGAGACTTCTCTGAGCGATCGCAAGGTAATAGTGCGGCAGAATACGCACTTCCTTCCTACAGCAAGGCTTGAGAATACAGGCGCGATCAGAAATGCTAGCCAACCTGGAGAAGGTATAAGAATGGCTTTAACTTTGCCCAAACCGAGAGTTGAATAAATAAGCTTATGCGTTTCTATTTGATTAAATGAAGTAATAATGAATTCCTTAACGAAGGACGGAGTCTCAGAACTAATTGGAAACCTTATCAGGATATGGTAAACCATAATTAATGTTCAACCATCTGATGAGCATTCTCGATTGCTTACTTGGTGTTCTTATCAAAGCGACGTCCGTGACTAACATTGGGAACCGCAGAGTAAAGGTCAAGAGAGGACGCATCAACTGCTAAGCTCTCCGACTTCCAGTGGAGACAAAACTTTATTGTTATGCTATGAGAGAAACTTCTGCAGAGTATTACCATGAACATACCCAATCACGGCAACTTTAGTTCATCCCCTCTTCTGATCACAAAAAGCGTTATGCTCTGTTCCAGCAAAGTAGCGATCATAGATACAAACACCCTGAAATTCTCTACTAAAATTTTCATTTGTGCACATAGATTCGCCACTATCTTGTGCGGTTCCGGTGGAGCTGAGCGTACTTCCCAAATCTTGTTTTCAGAATTGCTATTTAGTTGGTTTCTCACTGCTTTTGCACCTGAAATAACAATATGAGGTTTTGCGGTCTTTTTTAATTATCACCATCGCGGATTTCTACTCAAAATGGGAAACGTCCTACACGCGGCTAGTTAAGCCTACCTGCTATTCCCAAGGTCGTAGAATGCTACGACATTATCAGCATGATTTCATCCAGGTCTTTAGGCATAATGTTTTTTAACGATTTTCAGCATCATAGGCAATTAGGTTTTGGCACTTAACTAGCTCTGACAGCAAGCTTATGCTAGCTACTGACAAAATCATTCCTCAATTGTTGAAAAAATTAGTGATTCTGGAAGGCGATTATTACACTGTTTTGTAACAACTGAACATTTCAATTTTTAAGATTCAGACCAAGAAAATAAGGAAGAGGTGCACATGCGTTAAGAATTTATTCAGCTGAGCAAGTAAGTTACTAGAAACGAATGTTCCACTTCGTTTATCGATCTCCTGGTCTATTCAGTTCATGATTAAGGACAACGTTCGATTTAGAAGATACGTGGTCCTTTGAGGCTTGTGTTTCTCATCAATGTCATGTCACATAGATCGTCTCAGTAGGCTAGGCCTTCTTAACGCAAGCGGCATATCTTTTTCCTCAATACCATTGTAATGCTTCGTTTATTTCAACTGCTGGTTGACTTTCCTGAGCAAAGTTAATCACTTTGTCCTTGCTGCCTTTCCTGGCTCCCTGGCCACACCAGCAGCCCCATTTTTCCCTTCCTAATTCGTATATTCTGTCTTATGCATAGCATTCTATCGTCTTCTAGGAATGCTCGGGACACTAGAGCAGCACTCCGAACTTTATTCCCCATTGACAAAATCCACAGTTCTTTCGCCTTTATGATGGGATTGACTCTTTTACTTTTACACAACGAATTTACGCAACGTCAACAAGGGTCCGAACCAAACGGTAGTGTTCATTCACTTGTCTCACAAACTACAGTTAGACTTTGTTACCCCGAGACTTTCTTGACGGGAAAAGGAGACAGTATTCGCCCAGTACATTTGGTAAGTGGAGGGAGCACGGACGCTGGAATGGCCTGAAGACTAGCCAACAAATTGAAATCAAGCCAATACAAATCAAGTGACCATAGCCGAACCCAGCAGCCGAACCACCATCCCATCAGATCTCATGCACGCATAGATAAGACGCATAATTGATTATTTTATTCAAGTTGTATTTGAAATAAAAGCTTTAAATTAATGGAAGGTTTCGATTTCAGTGTGATGATAAAGTTTCTAAAGCAGTAAAAAGGGTAAAAAACCGAAGTAAATGTAGTCAAACTAATTGCTTCTAGCCTATCTGCATATCAAGGTTGTTGTTCGTTAGTTTTTAGTGTTTGTATGGAGGCGTGTTTAAGTCATGACAGCCATTTTTAAGTAGGCATCAACTAGGACTTATAATCCTTCTCAGTATGGTGGAAACGTACAAATTTTTCGCAATAATGAAACAACGACCAAAAGCAATTTCGCATCGTGAGGACATGTGTGTCCGTTTTTGAGAATTTGCAGGAGCTCAATAGCTGTCTGCATGTAGTTAAAGCAACCGTAAATACTATCACTAGCAATGTGATGGTTTCACTAACCTCTTAGTTCTAAAGACCTTCATGCCAGGAAGCAATGCTTCTAAAGGTTGCGTTAAATATTGTTGCGAGTCACCTGACGCATTCTTGCGATGGTGATTAGGGTCATGGTGAAGGAACTAACCAGAACGACTACGAGTGGTGCGCAATGGTTTAGGTTTGCACCACTTAAGCATGCGATCGCACTACTGCGCATGGGACTTGTGTGGGAGCGTCTGAGGTTTCATGAGGGTTCGCGTATAACGGGATCATTTATAGAATCTATAGTAGTATTATTCTCAGAGTTCAAATACGATTAGTAATTCTCAGGACAAAAAGTAGGGCATTTTTCAGGACTCCGAGAATTCTACAACATTTGCAAACTTAAAACCTGAGCTGAAAACATATCGATTGATTAAAAATACTGCTGCGTTCAATATGTCTAATATATGAAAGGTTTTTTTGCGCACAAGTAAGGTTAAACAGGTTACTTGCACAGCATACTTTGTGAACGTATCTAAAATATTATTTGTGTAACGTAGTGGGGACGCGAATTTTTACGGATCTGAGTAAATTCACACCGAACAAGCACGAAAATTAATAAGGAGCCCGATAATTAAATACCTGCGATAAACCACTCTTTGCTAGGTTGCCTTCTCAGGGATTTTAACACTTGAAAATAGCCCAATCTTGTTTGATCATAACGTGGTGGCATGTTAAATGCGTTGCTTTGGAAGTGCGCTCCTAATATAGCTTTTTGAATTTTAGTCAGAAAATTAAGCTATAAACCTCTCAGCCCCGTACGTTAAGGTGTAATTTTTCGGCTCGACTGTCTCAATCATTTTAAAATATGCTAAATGTTTTTAACAAGGCCATTTTTTGCTTGGGTTGATTACTTAGGCTAGAATATCCTCAGCACAGAGATGAAATACGACCTTAGCAATCCATGAACCTAGGGCGAAACTAAAGGCATTCAATTTTGCGCGTTATAACATTTTGCAAATTGGCCAAACGGATTTTTTTCACTTAAATGATAGCCTTGAGAATAAGTTCACGCTGTTTAACATAAAAAAATAAAGTGCTAGGTAAAAGCATGTCTGTTTTGGATAACCAGAGACCCAGTCAATAATATTTATAGCATTGCGAAATGGGAATGTGCCACTTTTTAATATGCTAAAGTCGATCCATTGGTGCGTATTGCTATTGTACAGAATAACCGCTTTTAATGCCCAATTCACTGTTTTTGAGTCGCATAATGATAAATGTTTAGAGCCTGTCATGTATAAATGATTCTCCTTTCAGTGCTTTATTATAGTGCTCTTACGCATCGCACTGCTCTCTGTCTTCCCCTAAGGGTAGAATTATGGCAATGAAAATTCTTAATAAAAAGATAAGCCGACTATCGTTCAAAGCCCAATGTTGATTAAGGCGTTTTATTTGGGTTTGTAATAGTATATTTTTAATTAAACAGTACACCGAGGCCTGGTTGCGGCCTGTATGCCAACTAGGCAGATTTGCATTCTTAGTAAGCTTAAATGGTGGAACGGAATAAATTGCTACAAACATGGTTTTGAGTTGGTTTATTCTGGAATGCAAAAATTTTGAATAAATTTTACTCGAGTTGGCATTGCCTTAAGGTTGGTAAATAACTCAAGTAAAATTATGCAGGTCAGATAAAACAATTGGTGCTTCAACAGTCAGACGGCGCTCGTGATCGAGCCGCAAGTAAGCGCCTGATCTGTCAGTCATGCCGCTCACTGACATTAAAGTGTGCGGCACATGGAAAATGGCGCACCCAAATGACTCGGTTTGAGCAGCCTAATCAGAGAATTGGAGTGCAGGAGTGCATTTTTGGCGCTAGGTCAAAAAAAACCCAAAAAAGTTTTTCATGGTAATTGTAGATAGGTTCCTAGCTTGTGGTGATAATAGCTTTTGGAAAATCACCTCAGTCGAAGCAGGCTTACGTCAGTGAAGCACTGGCATTTCAATTGCTATTTAGCTTATCAATACAATCCCAATAATTTTGACCGGTATCAGCACTGTCATTGCTAAGAGGAACAGCGACAGTTACAATTCGCACAAAGTTGCGTTAGGGACGGTCAGCCGATTTGGATTTGGCGATTTGGGGTTGGCTGGAAAATCCAAACAAGAATTTACTATCTCAACTCAAAGTGTGCGATCGCTGCATTCGAAGCCTTTTTTCCTTTTGAATTTTAAAATTTTACTATTAGGCTGTTTCATTGGACTAATTTTTTTAACTTAGGGTTCCAGTGACCGTTTTAACGCTGTAAGGTCAGCTGTGGCGGAAGTTTTGCATAGTTCTTCCTCAAAGTGTTGGGAGTGTCAGCTTAACTGCTAAAAATTATTCGTCCAGCTCAACAATTCTTATTGTCATGCCTTTTCTCCATGAAATGCCTGTTGATGCGTGGTAGTAGTTGCTGCTAAACAGAATCCCATCGAGTGTCTTGTCCGATTTTTTTTTATTTTTATTCCCATGTTTGTCAAATAAATTATTAGAGGATTCTAGATTAGGCATCAAAATCGTGGCGAAAGTGATTACTTGTATCAATGAACTTCCGCTCCCCAATCAACAAATCTTATGTTATTTTAGTTCAATTGTGCTTGGATTCGTCCTCAACCTCAAGATCCTCTCTAGTATCTTTCAAGTTCGACGAATGCAACATCTAGTAACTCAGGAATCTGCCACATTAAACAGTAAACCTCTCCAATTTCTACATCCAACTTTCTTTGCTATGGAATTTTAGTCTCATGGAATAACTTCAGATGCTGTAGGCTGTTTCATCCACCATACAACAGTGCATGAGGGTCTTACGTTCCCTTACAAAATGGTGCAATTGGTCAACGAAAAACACAAGAAACATTAAGTTAAAAGTTTGCAACCCAAACGATTGAGGAAATGTGGCACTCTAAATTAAAATTTTTGGTGAAGTTGCAGATAGCTACAAAACACTAATTGTGAAACGCAAGAGGAATGACGAATATTTTTCCACCGTTTTTGATAAATGCATGCATATGTGTTGGCACAGGATGGAATTATTTGGAAAGCTGAAATGTGGAAATTCACTTACATTAAAGCAGTTAATAAATTCAATGAGGAACATATGCAGTAATGAAAAGTAACTTCGAGAAATTGATGGATAAATAAAAATGCCGCCGAATGCAATGGCTATGGCTCGAGAGCCGTGGTGCAAAAGGAAAGCGCAATCTACCGGAAATCAAGCGCTCTTAAAATCAAATACAGAGTCAAGCTAGCACCAGCACTGGCCATGGCCAAACTTCCACACCATCCATCGTAACATAACTGATGCTTCCCAAAAATGCACAAGAAAACCACACTACTAATCAAATTTGCGCATAAGAAAGAAGACGCTCAAAACCATGGTCACGCAAGTATCTCAGCGATTTCAATTTCAGAAAACGTAGTAGAGAAGGGACAGGTTTGTTGCCCTGATAATACTGAGAAATTAATGCTCTCTACAGCTAAACTGTCCCATATCCTTACCTTTAGTCGTAAGAACCTTGATTCAAAAGCAGATTGATCTGATAAAAGATTTTATTTACAGCAGTTCTTTGGGGCTGATGTCTCGTGCACATTCCTCACTTAATTTTCTTTAGCTCGTTAGTGCTGCCGGTCTTGAGATTTGAAATGCACATGGTTTGCTTACAAACAACATCTTTAAAAGGTACCCTATGGAAGCTCTTAAAACATTTTCCAGACAGTTTGGAGTTCAGTCATAATCATGCAGAACAGGCGATTGACATGAGCAACGAAAATTGGGTCAGCTTAAGCTATTCTGTTAGAAGCACTTACGAAATCATCCATTAGTGGTGGATGCTTCTCTTTCATTATATTTGCGCTTATAATTTAGCATTAGGATGAAGAGCAGTTGATGCTTGGGATCGACATCGCTTACAACCGTTGTAGCGCTCCGAGTCTACCTTAAATTTGTAAAAGTCAGCTGCACGGAAAAGGGTGAAATTCTGGTACATGGAAGGACCGTGAGCACGTAAACTCTACTCCGATTTAAGCTCCTGCTAAGTCAAACGTAAGGCCAAAATAATTGTCCAAGTACTTCATAGCAGCTATGATATTATCAGGCGAAAAACATTAAAAACTACCGCTTCAAGTTTCTTTGCGTTCATCTATACGTTGGTGTGATTATTTTAATTTGATGCCAGCTTATACCAATTTCCGAAATTTAATGTTCAGCCATTGTGACTAATGCCATAAAATTGAATTATTACCTTGGAATGGCGGTGGATGGGATGGCACGCTCGGACCTGCCACAACGCATCTCAGAACTTAAAAAGTGCTCTGTAAGGCACGAACCGATGTAATTTTATACCCTAGTGTCATTTAATTACAACTCTCAAAAATCGTAATCTTACCAGCCTTATAATGGCCCTTAAAGCACACATTCACAATAAATGTCCACATTGATTGTTGCCATTTGTATTTCAATTCATTGGACACTCTGGGTATGGTTTTTCTGCTTTTCACCATTGCAGGGCATTGGTCAACTTGAACAATTGAGGTGGCTCTTCAAATTCGGTTATTTTTTAGGTAATTAAAAATTCTTTGCCGCTAGTTAAGGAACTACTTCTGTGGCATAATTTTCTCTCCATCGACAAAACTGAGGCCTTATTCCGATGTCAAACACTAAAAGGCAGTGCCACCATACTACATTTCCAGTAGTCAAAGCGGCTTAGTTTTCTTATTTTGCCTTTTTCAACCAATGCCATCATTGCATGGTCTCTGTGCTCGTGCAACTTTAGTGATGAGAAGATCAGTCGAGGCTTATACCTCTGTCGTAACTTAACTTATTCATCACCGAACCGCTCCAACTTTGCCAGACATCTCAACCCGCATTGGCTTTGGCGCGGTGTGCAATTAATGCTAATCGATGGAGGCATAAAGTGCTACACTACCGAAAGCTTATGCACTCCTACGGAGGAAAAATGGGTTGATGCAATGAGAATTTGTTATGCCACTGCAATCATGCTACGTCTTTTAACATGCCGTAAACTTTAGTGCGACTTGAAGAGTCAAATTCACTTCCAATTTTTTACGCACAATAAAAAACAGACTTTTGCGGATTTCCACTCCTATTTTATTGTTACCACGGGTTTGCCATGTTGCATCGATGGCAGCTCTATGGTGCTGGCGTTTCCAACAAAAAGCGGGTGCATATGATAAACGTGCATTGCATGGAATTCATATCCGTTCGACTAGATTTATACGAGGTGGCCAGTATCACTCAGCTGCGCCCTATGTTTCACAATGCTTGTAACGCTATATTAGGGCAAAACATTGCACTTAACACTCCGTTTAGCCATTTGCTTTCAGCTTCTGCTAGTTTTTCGGTTTCACCAATTATTTATCATTACCTTAAGATTAACTGGGTAATGTAAATCTTGGGCGTAATTGCCACACCCATGTCTTCCGCTTCATTGTGACTTGAAGGAGCTTATGCAAACAGATGCAAATCAAGGAGAGTGAGTAACGCTGTGACGCAATTGCTTCTCTCAGTACATCTCCACAATTGCCTTTTAGGTGAACTACTAAAACCTAAACGGTCACGTCCTAGTGAAACAATTATAGCTTCAAATTTAAGGTAAATTAACGTTTGTGATTTAGTTCCTGCTGCTTGACTTCATTTTGTTACAGCTAATATTGCAAAAGAAATTAAGCACTTGGAAGTAGTTTGTTTTGTAAAACATGAGCACGCTGCACTGTACATAGATAGCTGAATTAGCTTCCTAGGAAACAGATTCTTGTTGACATTAAGTGAATATTTTGCATAATTTATACATGCTCCCTTTGATTTGCAGTGGCGTTTTAAAGTTTTCTAAACAATGATCACGCAAGATTTTTTTTAGTTGACCTCTTTTTATGAAGGCAAATCTTGTTCCCCAATGGTGCGGAATGGAGTTAAGAAAATAACTTTAGTAGACAGTTCTTTGTTGCTGAGGTGCTCCAAAGTAATTTTCTATCAAATTGGGATAATTAAGATTGTTGAAGTGCTTGTTAACGGGCCTGATAACACCATCACTTCATTTTCTGCAGCCATTGTTCCAAGGGTATTCGGATGCGCCATCGACTCTCATTGTGAGTGGATGACTAAGACTTTGAAGTGGTGGGTGCCGTGAGCCAGGAATGAGGTTAAACTCCTCCTGACACTACCCATGTATTTGCTCCACCACACAAGTAGTGGGTGTTTGAATGCGTGAATAGCGATTGAGGGTCCAATCAGATTGGCCCTAGGGATGTGCAGCCAACGACCTTACAGCGGCTTAAATACCTGCTGATTCTGAAAGTCAATCACTTGAAAGCATCAGAGTCCGTTGGATTACTTTACACTCTTATCGTCTGTAAGCAATCGCAACTTTGAAAAAAAATACACCCCATTTAAGCAAAAATTTTCATAAACTTGTTTAATTCTTCTTTCTTAGAAATAATGTCCGGACTTTGCGAGGTACGCTGATGGACATACGTATTCTTCTCGCTTGCCATAACTAAATATTTCATCCTTCTTTCAAATATTTTTCAGATTAATATGTCATTTGATGAGTGTCTTGATGAGGCCAAGGCAAGACTGATCATGGTAGCCTTCGTGAAATTCAACGATGAGGATTTCGAGAGCCTCATGTCCACACTTCAGGAAATTAGCAAGGATTTCAAAAAACTTATTATCCTGGCTGTCGACGCTACGAGAAATCTTGTGGGCTACTATTCTTTTAATCTTTTCATGTGTTTCCCTGAGTATGAGGATAAGTAATCACTCACTTATTTTTATTCCTTAGCAACTTGCACGTGATTTAAATGTTAACGCCTGCCCGACATTTCTCTTCTTCCGGAAGCGCACTCTTGTAAGTTGCCTTAATGCTAGAGGCCTCATATACGATGCAAAATTGGGTCCAGTAATGGTATTAATATTCTTATTTTGTGGCCACAGCTGGGTAGACGTATAACCACAAAGCCTACCAAGCTCAAGAAAGATGTTGAAAAGTATTCGAAAACCTTCGTCGCCTGCACCCAGGAGCTTGAATAAATTTGACATTCTTATTTGCCTGTGAGTGTGTTTGTGTTAAGAGGTTCCATGACTAACAAACTTTCCCGCCAATTTCATTTTTGTACATCTATACAATGTAACCTCCATAGGGACTATTGCAAATAAACGACTTAAAAGCAAGGGAAGGATTTGGTTAATAAAGTGACCTCTTACAAATTCCTAATTAATCTAAGCGCTCCGGCTTTATACGCACTTTAGACTGCGCAGCACCTTGATAGATTCACTTTAGTCTTGTTAATTATGTTACGATATATGTTTAGTGAAGGCAAAACGACGAGCATTAAATGAGTGACGTTTATAACTTATTGTGGCTTGTAATAAATAGGACACTACTTCGTTCCGCAGGGATCAATGATACATATTCAACCCGTGAGATTGATGTGCAAAACGGGCACTGAAATAGGGAACGGATTTTATTAAACAATGGCACCGGTAACACTTGGTTTGGACCCCTATAGTCATCTTGTTAAAAATATGAGAACACTAAATCCAAAATGGATTCTACTTATTTAGACTATTTCTGTGCTAAAAATTGCAAGTGAGATTCTACCGAGTTTATATTAAGCGGATGAATGAACACCAACCAAAATGTTACCTGTGAATACGTATAATTAGTTGAGGTCGGAATGCAAATTCAAACCTCATGGAGATGTAATCAAGGTTATGCCAGTTTTGTGTAACAGCAAATCATACAGCTGGAGTGAAGTTATCATCTCCAGAACTGCTTCCATTGCAATGAAGTAATGAAAGATGTTAGTGTCGAGATAATTGAGACTCTGGTGTGATAAGGTGAAGCAGCTTCATTTACTGAAGTCAATATTATTAAAAATTGCTTTCAAAACTTGTGCGAATCACGCATTTCCAGAATTATTACCATGATGCATCATTAACTTTGCACATGTCTTGTGCGAATATTTAGCAAAGTTGTTTTTTCCCTTTACCGCATGAAAGTTTAAATCATGGCCTCTATTTCCAATGGGCAGTTTCATTATTAACTGAAGGAAGTGAAACTCTGAAATCAAAGTTTACGGTCTGCAGTGTCTCAAGTAATTGTGCAGAGTATCTCACTTGCATGCAGGGAGGTACCTTTTAAAAGGTACGTAAGGCATTATTATGCTTTATGCAAAAATTAACCAAAATTAATCAACCACCAAAAAAATGACCGCAAGTTCCCAGCAAAGCGCAAACAGGCGGGAAATGGAATCCATGGCCAAAATCAGTAAATCACGCTATGAAGTACACACGAATCACGTACTTCAAGCCCAGAGTTCAATTTCAGAGCAAACGCGTAGCCAATGGGATTTGGTGATCTTAATGCGCTCTAGATCCCATTTCACCGCAACCCTTCCTCGAAGCTAAACGCTTTACACTACAATGTGTTCCTCCAACTTACTATATAATGGCGCTTTTTTAAGGATATAACCGTTCGGTGGAAACTGCTGCTGTAATTTTAAATTCATGCATAATGCTACTGGTACAAAATAATTCACCTACGAAGACTGATCTACAATGTCGGCAATTATCCGAATTTACAGTGGTCGCAATTAAATCGAATAAATTGATTGAGATGCAGTGGATGGTACAATTCAAAGAGGTATCATACTTCAACGTTTTGTACTTCGATTCAAAGATTAAAACAGAAACAGTGACAACAAAAAAACTAACTGTTTCAAGAGGAAATCATAATCTATCAATGCATGTGTCAAAACATATTATCGTGGTATAGACCTACACCTCCTACCCATTTTAAATTCCAATTAATGTATGGGCGCAAATCTTAAACACATCCGGGCAGCGGCTTTAAATTCGCTTTAGCTCGTGTATTTTTCAAAAATACAACGATAATCCTTTAACTTTTAAAAACTTTGCGTACCAATGTTATTTAATTGCCTTAGAGGGCAGTGGGACAAAAATAGGAGATTTACCAAAAGAAAGGCAACAAAACAGGCGCCATCCAATGGTTACCGAATGCGGATTGGAAGACCCCTTACGTAGGCTCATGCGGCTACAGTGTTGTTCAGTAGAAGCTAGACATGCCACCGAAGAGAAGCTCAAGGCGAGGCAGTCTTGGCCTACAGCATCAACTTCAATATGCTTCTTCGAAAGTATGTACAGTCAGTTCAGTTTTCTTGCCTATAATTCTGTCAATTCCAAGTATTGTATTAATAAGCAAGTTAATTAGAGTTTGCGTAATATAATAGAACTTGAAACATCCAAATTCCCCTCTGGTTTTATTACTTTGCCAAACAGAAGTCTAAGCCTTGATTAAAAGTAGTAGCCTTCCGTTCCAATCTATTGATAGATAAATCATTTCCAATCAGTGCCTTGCGCTGGCTTTTTTGAACATCCTGATGCTCACAACGCGCCTGGAGAACGCATTTAAAAGTTGGTCACACGCTTAAACCAAATGCATAACCATGTAAACATTGCTCGAAACAATACGGTCCCAAAGGCTTTGCATTTCTGCTCCTAACATTTATTCGCTCCTAACCCTTATTCAGTTCCCAGTAGATATGATCTAACGAGTCATCTGCGGCAATCCCCTTCATTTAGCTTCGATGTCTTTTACTGCAACAAAAAAGTCAATATATTCGGCACAAGTTTGAATCCTCCTACTTGTATTCATCAGTTGTCAATGGAACCTGACAAATTCGCAAAGCATGAATTTGATTCTTTTTTGGTTTTAGGAAGAATGCCAAACTCTCCTGGGAGCACATGCAAAAAAGCTAGTTACATTTATCTTTGTAGCTGAATGGTGCCCACATTCCATCGAACTCAAAGCGCATCTGGAGTCTCTAGCGAAAGAGGACCATCACGTAGTTCTTGTCATCATTGACGTTGATGATGCCCCAGTATGTTCTGGTTGGTTTTGCTTTCAGCTGTAATTATGCCTCGAAAAGCAGCATAAATAAGCACAAAGGGCGAAGAAACGTTGATCAATTTATGTCTTTAAAAACTATGATTCCATTTTAGGCCGTGGGATTCGGTAACTTGGTGTCGATCAAACAGAAATCTTCATCTTAGAAATTGAGTTACCCACATCATAAAAGTAGCACTTATTATAATTAGTCACTTCATCTCATTTTATGCTTTACATAGCTTTCCACTTACCCTGTCTTGGTATTATTTACAGGATTTGATACCATTCTACAGCCTCTACGCCGTTCCGTCATTCTATTTCTTTAAAAACAACGAGGAGATCGGAACACAGGTTGGGGGTGACTATGCGAAATTGCGCGCTTGCATTCGCAAGTTTAAGCGAGTGAAAGAAGTTGAATAAATGGTACCAGGGCAGCATTACTTTATTTAACCTTCCTTACCAGCACTTCCCAACTACAATTATTGATAAGCATTAGCAACTGCTATCTATGGTCATTTTCACAAACGTGTCTGTGCTGAAACTGGCACCCATTAAAATGCCATTTCGATTTCTTTCCCTTCTTAGTTTTTCGGGCTTAATTGCATCTTTAAAGGGTAAGGTCGCCTCAGTGTTGGTCCGATTTGCGGTGCCTAGAGTATTCAAAAAAAGCTGTGGTTGCTGCATGGCCTTAAGACCATGCAGAAATGAAAAGCACAACCTTCGCATACCTAAGGGCTCGTGCATGCATTATTACATACTGGCTAGTGAAATTATGGAACTGGACAAAGTTATAGAGTCAGAAAGTGTTATCGTTGTTCATTTCAGAATACCTTGTTTAGCGCCTTTAGTCTGTCAATGCAACTTCAAGCGTTCGAATTCGCACCACTAGCAGGAGTTTTATTATAGTTCCGTAAAACTAATTTCGATTCGTTTCATTTTGTTAACCCAGAAATACAAGATTGTTTAACAGTCAAACATGAGACTCAATGGATGCGATGGGCCCTTAGGATAAACAACTGTGATTCCCACGCTATGCGAAGCTAACACGAAGGTGAGATAATGCAAACGAGGTACAAATAGTTTGCTTGCATTTAAAATGTATTGGGCCAAAGCACGCTACGACGTCTACTGCATTTACAATGTAGCCTGTTTCTAGTTGATTTTTACGGCCGTCATATCTAATCAGAGCGAACTATTATTTGCATCATTTACTCGAGCATGATTTATAAGATGTTTTTACCCAATCACTATCAAAAACAGCACAAATTGTTAATGGATTTAAAATCAGTAAAGCATGCTTAATGGAGAGAAATGTTTGCAACCACTCCCAACGTCCAGGGTGAGGTCACAAGTCCCTACTAAACACGCAGTTGCAGGGGCACGAGGGCTTAGCTTCACCACACCGCGAAATAAAATAGCCGAATCATTGGTCCGTCCTTTAATTCCCCACTTCATTGCCATGGCAGACCTAATTACCCCTACCGTGTTTTAGATGCAGGGCGTTGACTTTGCGCACTGAAGGGTTCAGACGACTTGGGTTCACCTTCATTTCTCACCGCAATGGAAAACGAGGCCGAGGCAAGGGATGCTGAGGTACCACCTCTGATCATGGAAATAAATGATGAAGTAAGTGGGCCCCAAAATCGTTAGGCACAAGGTTTGACTTTCAAATTTTGTTGTTTGTGAATCTTGCTTTCGCATTGTATTTCCCATTAATCTGACATCATTCCAAATTTAGCGATGTAATTCATGATATCCGCATTGTTTTGTGATCAGTTCATTGTGGGGAAGTCAACACCATATTTTATACCGCAACAATGCTGTTGAAGCATATAAGGCAGCCACTGAAATGAACTTTTGATCCTATCAATAGACTCACAAAATCTAATCCCGCTACTCTGTTCTAACACTTGATATTACTAGATTTAAGGGATTCTATTGCATTTTGTCCTTATACAGGTGTAAAAAGATGACACCGAACACAAAGTTTTCAAGGCAGTAGTATGTGTGGGGGTATTCTCTTAAAACCCTTGCCATATTGCGGAATCGGAGGAAGTCAGGTTGAGCCTTCTCATAATGTACAAACCGTTTTCACTTAAATTTCCATTAAAGGCTTTTCGGAAATTATACCTTCAGTTGAAGTTTGATGATTAATTTAAAATCTTTATTGTTGCAATAGAATTCTACTGAAGCATCGGTTTCGAAAAAAAGGAAACGGTGTTGGACTGTAGGTGGATTTATGCTACCTTAGACAAATGCGCTGTCAATTCGACAGCGGCGTACCCATTTCATCGTTAAGTCATTTCGACTGTACTGTATCGCGGTATCGTTAATTCATTCACACCAACTTTGTGTAAGCTATGATGACTCTTGGTCGTAGGACGATATGGAGAACTTGAAGGAATTGAGTCACCAGAGCCTGGTGATCGTCGACTTCTTCGCAACCTGGTGTGGCCCATGCAAATCAGTAAAGGCCGCCTATGAGAAACTTGCTGAGCAGGAAACCGATGTCAAGTTCGCAAAGCTTGACATCGATGTGTATGAGGTTAGTGAAGCTTAAAAAACCCAGAATCAGTCGAATTTAAAAGTTGATGCGACTGCACCGCCAAAGGATAGCCAGCTTCATTCCAAAGTCGATTTGTGCAAGCAACAAGCATCAAACTATTGGCGGGCACACTAAGGATTATGCACAGATAGAAGGTGAACTAAAAATGGTAACTTTCATGCATCATAATGATTTAACTTCCCAATTTTCTAGCACAGCATAACTTTATGCCAGTTAGCCAACCAAATTAAAAACAAATAATATTTTTGTTCTTGCAGGATGCGCCTTCTGATTATTCGATTGTCGCGATGCCCACGTTCATGGCGTTTAAAAATGGAGAAATGGTTGATTCTGTCGTTGGTCCACACATCGAACAGGTCAAGCAAATGGTGGCCCGGCTCAAATGATTACATTAAAGCCTTTTTGCAAACCACACGCTTATCACGAAATAAATTATATGGAATTTAGCAAAGCCGTCTCTGTTCGAATTCGCGCCTAATTACTTTTATTAAGCAGGTGAACTACCCAAAATGCGGCAGCTGGTATAAGCTGGATTCACTAGGTTTTCCGCAGGTGACGCGCTGCTCTTTGTCGGAAAAGAAAATAAGACATTTGCATTGCAGCACTTTGTTTATTTGTGCTGCCTATTTGACTTCGGTGACTAGAGGTGGCTGTTCCGACCCAGTTGCGTGGTCTTGCCCAGCAGCTCCCTTTCCCCTCTCTTGAGCACATACATGGCCTTGCACTTATCCTTCAGTCGTCTTCAAGAGGCACTTGGGACAATATATGCATTTATAATTAATTTAAACAATTTCAATACTGATCTACGGCTTATCTAGTCTTTTTGAAAAATCGTGCTCTTGGGTCAGCTTACAGCATTTGGAACCGTCAATACAGTTAAAGTATATCAGCTTAAAAATTTCCATACACAACTTCCTGCTTAGCTGTAAACCACCTATTTTTTTATCATTAAAACCCTGGACAAATTTTTTAGTCGTAAGACGAAGAATTCAGATTTTAATAATCCATTCAGCCACTGCAGAGAAAATTGTTTTACTAAGTCACATCAGTGCGGCACTTGCAATTGTTTGGGGTGGGTGTGGAATGGCAGAGTATTTAGCTTCAATCTTCGGGACAGAGAAAGATAAGTAAGTTCTACGCGTCGCACAGTTCTCAGGGTTAATTGCTCCTTTTACTTTAAAATCGGTGCATGTCGACATGGTGAACAATGCTCACGGCTTCACAATAAGCCCACATTCAGCCAGGTAGGCATTTCTCTTTTCTTCGAGTGTGTAGACAATTCTGCTTCAAAACCTATATATTGCCCCGCACAACAACGCTAACCAAGTGGGGTTTCTTCGCTTGAATAACAACATTTAGAACGTTGCAAATATGACCGAAGTTCAAGCTCAGGAGATTTTTGATGAATTTTTTGAGGAAGTTTTTGTTGAATGTGAATCAAAATACGGTGAAATCGAGGAAATGAATGTTTGCGATAATCTAGGGGATCATCTAGTTGGGAATGTGTACATCAAGGTAGGTCGTTCTTCACTACCACAAATGCTCTAAGTTCCGAAGAGAGGAAGACGCTGAGAAAGCAGTTAAAATGCTGAACCAGCGTTGGTTTGGAGGAAGACCTGTTCACGCTGAACTCTCTCCCGTGACTGATTTTCGCGAGGCTTGCTGTCGACAGTATGAGCTGGGGTGTGTTGGATACGTCTTATCTGCCGTTTCTTCTTGTGATAAATCGAATGTTACAAATCTCATCGGTGAACCTACCCATTTCTTGTCGTTGTTTATCTCCCCTTTGAGTAGTAGTCCTTGCTGTGTGAATTTGATCACTCTCTAATAGCATGCGGATTGCTTCATTTTTGATGAAACGTTCATTTGACGAGTCAGCCTTAGGCGGATATATTCACGGTTTGTGTACGGTTTTTCTGAGCTTATGTTCCGGCGTTGGAAATCGTCATTTTTACTAATCTCTGTTTTATTTCGCCTCTAGTGAGTGTACGCGTGGTGGTTTCTGCAACTTTATGCATTTGAAGCCCATATCCCGTGAGCTGTGCCGAAAGCTCTACAACCGCAGCAAACGTCGTTATGGCGGAAGTTCTAGACGCAGGAGATCTCGTTCCGGAGGCCACCGCAGGTCAAAATCGCCGAAAGGTCGCGGCTCCCGACGCTGAATAACTTTCGTTTGTGTACATTCTCATGTTTGAACATTTGTTAAGGCATACCGTTGATAAAAGCGTTTTGAAGCTAGTTTGATTCCTCGAAGCTTAGATTCTGAATCTGCTTAAGCTACTAGCGTTTCTTTTATTCCATGTATCCATTCGGAATACTCGCAATAGTCACGTTATTTGGAAAGTTGGCTTCTGTGCTACACTTTCACACGGCTCTTAATGTGTCCTTTATTCACACCAACTCAATCGTCAATCATTTTTTTACTTTCCTATCGACGCTGTGCGTAATATTGCCACCGTTAGGCTCCCTTTTTGGCCTTTTCTTGTGAATGGCTCGGAGGAAACTGGTTGATGTGTTTGGATTGGTGAGTATTTTTTCCCCAAATCGACGCTCTCCTCCCCTGGAGAGGCACACTAGTTGCACAACAATAAAGGTGTTGATTAGGAAACACCCAAAGTTATTCCAGAGTCCCAGGCACAGCCAGATGTCGTCAATGGGCGTCTCCCATTCAGTCACTGCCTCATCTATGGTCGCTCTGTAGCCTCTCCAGAGGATTGTGCACGTCGGCACGGCGGTGAGGAGGGTAGTTAGAACCAATGCTAAGATAATGTGAACGAGCCGCACTCGGGGTGTCGTTGCGCCAATCAGGACCATCGAAGTGACGCCCAGCATGAAGAAGTTCGTAATGTGGGGACCATACAGGGAGACATGGCGGTATTCAGGCATCAGGATGTTCCTATCAGCGCTAAGAAGGCTTGTGAATACAAAACAGGCTATGAGACTGTAGAGCGAACAATAAGTGTGCTGCATCTCATCTCCGATTAGTTTAATCGACGTCTGGATGTGTGAGGTAAATTTTTCACTCAGTTCGCTCACAAGTTGGCACAGTCGGAGACTGTAGAAAGAGGCCATAGGCCCGTAGACAAGGCAGTTAAGCGTAAAAGCGCCCAAACTACCGAGATCATTGACTTGAATTACATGGGTGTCCAAACTTTCGTTGTAAAAGACGACTTCACGCTGGAGATTTCGGTTTTGTTCTGTGGTGTCGGCAAAGATCGCATGAAATTCTCGACCGACTGGTATACCTAGACGCCTTCTGCGTAACTGGATGGCATGTGCGGCAAAGAAAGTGAGGAAGAACTTTAGAGAAAAAACACAATACCCCATAATTATGCCCATCGTTGCCCCCCGCTGCGATTCGATGTGATAGTAGAGTTGGTATAATGGCTGTACTGTCAGGAGAAGAGGAAAGACTGTGCCGAGCATGTGGAGAGGGTTGTAACTGTTGCACTCACTTCGATCAGTCCCTTTCGTTGTCTCATTGAACCTTTCAGTTCTTGCAAGGAGTAGGATGCCTCCACAGATTTCCATTACAGTAAGAATGGAGCATAACGGTAGGGCGATACGCATGCCACCGAAGCTGCATAATAGAATGAAACCGATGAAGAGTAGGAATCCGTCTGAGTTCAGCTTGAAGTGCTCCAGCTGACTAAAAAGTAGAGGTCCGTTGTAGATGAATAGGATGTAGGTAAAGCCAAGGATGGAGTTTGTGTGGTATAAAAATAGGGCTAACTTATTGTTAAAGCGGAATGTCAGGAAGGCGGCCATGCTACTTAAACCTAACTGGGCAATCTTGTGCCATACCCAAGTGCACAATAGCAAGCTGAAAGTCCTTGCTCCAAATAAACAAAGCGAAGTAGTGCTGCAGAGGTAAATGCTCTCAGAGACGATGCTCGGTGAGAATGCACATGACGTCGCTAGGGCGGCAGTAACAATATTGAGAGTAATCCAGCGCCGTCCACCGTTGGAAGCCTCGTCAACAAAATTGGATTTGCTGCCAAAGAGACCACTATTCTCGAGTTTATCCACTGAAAGCAGAATCATGGTGCCGCAGGTACAGAGGCCCAAGAGGACATAGTGCCAGATATTGTCAATGAGTCGCATACGAAATTGACACCTACTGTTGATACCCAGACGTGCAGACCTTTGTTTGCATTTCTACGGCTTAGTGGGCATTGATTGAGGTCACGTGAGGTCTGATTGGTGCCGCGTGGGCAGGATATTTGGTATTTCAAATGGGGTTTAGATTATTTAAGGATGAAAGTTGCGCATTCGCGGCGCAGTTCTTAGCACTGATACCAGAATGTTGACTAAGGCAGACCGGGAGACTTGCTCTTCGTGTGCATATAATTATTATTCCGACTTCTATAGGTGCGCCTACGTGTTCTTACTCAACTCTCCATTTTAGGTCCATCTTAAGATCAATGTGCCTTTTGTTCAATTTATATGTTGATCCAGCTTGTAAATAATCTGAGATGCCAACTTGAGGCCCTTCTAAGACATGAGTCATGCCGCACACGGATCTAGCGATTTCCAACTCAATCCGGACAAATGTGCATCCCTAGGTGAGTTATGTCAAAATACAGGACGGTGACATACTGTGAGGCTTGGCTCAATAAATGCAAGAAGTGCCACTATTACCTAAAAATGAAAGTGAACAAGAAAGACCACCACTGATTCCAATTTCAAAAAGGATCAAGGCGAAGACAACGCTGGAAAAAAGAAGAAAATAAAAAAGACCTTGTGTTCCCCTTTTATGCAACAAAATGAGCCATCTTTTCATCAACGGTGCAACCACCTCAAAGAGACGGTTGGACAAAATAATGACGATCCTGGATTATTCATCAGTGCACTTCAATGCGCTTCAACCTGGAAAAGACAGTTATGTGTAGGGGAGGCGAAGCATGTCAAAAACTTGCCCAACGTATGCTTACTTAGCAATCCACTCTGACGTTAAAGCTAGTGAGGTGAAGCAAAAATCGCAAGGAAACTTATTAGTTTCACCACCACGTCGGTTTGAAAGGTAAGATCAAGCATGGCATCATTCACCGGGAGGTGGGTAAATTCCAGCATGACATCTTAGGCTTTAAAATGAACTGCCCTTCAATTCAGAAAAAGAAAGGTTAAACGGATAATGAAATCAGAGAAACAAATAACAAAAAACCAGGCAGGAACAATGCTCCACCCAATCCGCAAAAAAAATCGATTCCTGCGAAAATTTGGGTTGTTCTAATCTTGAATCACGAGCCTCTAAGCGATTTACCTGTGCAAATCCTTAGAACAGAATAAAAGAACCGTTCTGGATGTAAAAAATCCAACCCATCTTAATCCCTAAGTTATCCCCGATGTTAGGAAAACTGACACCAAAACCTTTGTTAACTTTCATTTATTGATTCGACGCGTCGGAAGCATACGCAAATAAAAGTGCAAAATACTTTCAAAAGACAAAAAAGACGTTTCAGAAAGCGAAATAGACCTATTAGAGCACTTTGATTTGGACAGCTCACCGAGCTTTGTTCGATAAAAGCATATTTAAATGCATAAAGTGAGCCCACCTCCACAAATATTCCTCCGTTTTGGAACTTACAAATCACATTCTGCACTTTTATTTGAGTGTGTAGCATCCCAAGACCGCCCACTAGATGAGGATAGGCGGTGTTAGATTTAAAGAGCACGGGTCCACTAGCATGCTCAGAAATCCATCCTACTTAGAAAGACATACGGCGAGTACTCAAAATATTGAGAGTTAAACTTCCAACGCATCATATTAAAGCCTTGCCATGGGAATTTTATCTGCCCATGCTTTGTGAATTAAGCTCTTGTGGTAAAAATAAGAAATAATTCTGTGAAGTGTTTTGCAGGGTCAACCGCTAATAGAGGCTTTAAATTTTGCATTTCAATATTGCACTAACCAATTAAAGGAAATCATGGCTTTCTTATCGGATAGAAACTTTTCGATCCTGCTGATCAGCTACATGCAATCAAGTAGGTTTTCCTTTTATGTACCAAACATCTTCCATGCTGTTCTGCCCGTTTTTATGGGCTAAAATTAGGGGGCTGAATACCACCCACAATGCGTTCAATGGAGATTCTTTCACAAAAATGCCTGTACCTCGATGAATTGATTTTGCGTCAATTTTTTCGGCGCTTTTCTGTAGATCGCTGAAAGGGGTGTGCCACTTTAACCATTCGGCCATTTGATTGCTGTAAGGCATATCGAACACATTGCTTTAAGATTCCGCTTTATGCGGACCACCAGTTATAATGCAAAAGTTTGTTGAAAGATAGATTTCGTCAAAATCTCTTCCAAATTTTGTTTCAGTTGCAAAAGCTTAAGCTTTTGTTGGAAGACTTTGCTGAGTTGGAGCTTTGCGGCCATCATGGAGCCAAACAAGGTTGCTGGAAATTGGTATGAGCACTTATTGCGTAGGCTACAATTGCACCAAGATGCTCAACCAATTGGATTTTCAACCTTATGAGCTCCTTGTTGTTTCAAATTCTGTTCTTCCTCCTATGAGCAGGCAATTTCGGCGAAGACTATAAAGTTCCGGCCCTAAGCCAACAAATCAGCCCCCTCCCATGGTGATGTTCTTTAGTACTGCCGAAACAGTCCCAAAACATGTTAATTATGCCATATAAATTTTAAAAAATGAGTGTCCAGTTAATCCGATTTTAAGGTCTCTCCATATAAAAGCTTGATCCTAGAGTCAGTATGTGCATTTTAAGCAAACGATCGTACACCAAATATTTCTTAATGCTCTGGTAAGTGGTTCAACACCACGGCCATTTAAGTCTGCTTGGAGGCGCGATCTTCAGATTACGTCAGTGGCCTTGGCTCTCCTGTGGGTCAGCGTGTATTTTACTAAACTATGTAGCCTCTTTCGTATTCGTGAAAAGTGTTGGGATTCTAAAATTGGTGGGATATTTTAGTCATCTTAGTAACTGAATGAGCGATTCGTAGTGCAGGTTAGTCTCACCTTTAATTCTTTTCGTAAATCTTGGCATATGCCTCGTTTTCAGGGATTTATTTTACATATGGATTTGCATAAAGGACCTTTACAATGCTTGTTTTTAATGTACTTGGCAGGTAAGAGGCGAGAGGCCATTTTAAACCTGGTCGTGAACCAACTTGGCCGCTCTCTTCGCTGCTGCATGTCCTTCCTATGCTTACACTAGTGATGTCTAAATAGATCAATCTCGTAGTAAGGATAGTAGAAGGAAAGAGGAGGAAATGGAAGGGCTGCATGCATTGGTGGCAGCGCCAAGGGGTCTTCTTCACTTTGTAGGGATATTGAAATTCGGTGACTGGATGAAGACTGTTGGGCTTAGCATCCACTTATGTCCTCATTGGCAAAAAATCACACGGATTCTCCGCGCCCCTATAGGAGTTAGTCTCGGTGGCGATGGATGCAGAGGTTCCCATGACTTCCGCATTTCCCAATGATCGAGACACTAACTCAACCCATCATTTGACCACCGCAGTGACCAAAAGTCTGGCGCAGGTGACGATAGGCACGTTGGGGATCTGCAACCCACGGAACAAGCCTTACTAGGTATGGGGTGACCGTTTAGTTCAGGGCGGAAATCCAGTGGCCAATTATCGCGGCGAAGCTTTACGCCAAGGCCAATTAGCTCGAGTCGCGACCATGGAGCGCAAGTAACTCGACCAAACAACACAGAGCGTTTGAATTCGTCACGCCTAGTCTGAAGATCAGGCAACCCTAAGGATTCCTTATCTTTACTTCCAAATACCTCCCATCAACTTTTGCGAGTCTCTAGCAGGCTGAATTGATGTCTCTGAGATTTATTTTCTTGACTCGGGTGTAGTCAAGTCAATGCCAAAGCCCCAAGCTTTCTCAAACCTGCACAATTTTTGAACCGGTTCCATCTTTACAAGACTGATCCCAGGAAAAGGGAGGAAGATGTTAAAAGAAACGACATCATAGAAAATCTTAATCGATGCAGAAATCTCGACAGTCAATTTATCACATGCTCCGAATTTGTTTGGGATGCATTACTTGGAGTTGACCTCCGCTGTAGTACCAAGGCTTCTCAATTTTTTTGCGGAAGACATTTTCTATCCAGCAGCGCATAAAAAACTCGTCACCTTTCAAATGGAAAAGATCGCAGGCGAAATCTGCAGTAGTATTTTCTGGGCTGCGGTCATTTCCATTAACGACTCGAATGCGCAACAGGCACATTACCGATGGTGCGGGGAAGGCGTTGCTCTCATTCCTATGCATTCAAACACGTTCTCATGGCAGGGAGTGTGTTACAGACATCGGAGTAGACAGGCTCATTATACAGTCGCCCAGACGCCTCTTCTGAAACACCTAAACTTCTGGTGATGAAAAAAAATGAGGTTTTCGAACCATGGAAGTCACCGTGGACCTTCCTAAACACACCGGTAAGCAAAAGGATGGTTTTCTGCGAATGTGCATCGATTACAGGAAAAACGCTTCATCAAAGAACTATGCGTTTCCATTACCACAAATAAAGGGCTCACTGCATGGATTAGAGTGGTTTTCTACGCTGGACTCGAAATCCGGATCATGACAAGTAGAATTCGCGAAAATGGACAGAGCGAAGATGACTTGCGTCGTATCGAATGGGCTTTAGAGATTCTCTAGACGTTACTTTTCGAACTCTAACGCTGCAGCTGCTATCAAACGATTAATGAAGGCAGCACTAATTGAGCTTTTTTTTAAAACACGGCATAATCTGCTTCTACAGCATTCTTGGTTTTTAAAAAAAAGATATTCATGGGGACAGCGTCAACCTTAAACTAGTGCCGGATCGTCTACTAAATGCAGAATTAAAACTTCAGCATTGGGTCGCCTTCCTCAGGCATGCAGTTTCGCCAAATGGGATGATAGTTACTGCATCCCTTACAAAACAAGCGAACTCGCCTCGGCAAACTGTTATAGGTGCTTCGCTAAGGTCCTTTAAGAGTTGCATGAGCAGATGGGCCATGTAGGTAAGAAAAAGATGGCAAAGGTCTCCAACTACGGCACTTGTAGTCTTCCCTTACATTAGACGTGCTAGACCTCTCGTGAACCTTCATCCCTTGCAGCAGTTTCAAGGAGCCCCACACCCTAGCAACCTATCCCTGCGACCTATGCCTACGAGGTTCTCGGACGGAAGAGTGGGTATGGACATTATAGTCCCTCTACCACTTACCAAGAGGGAAAGCAAATGTATACTGCTTAGGGCTGACTGCTTTACTAAATTAGCCGACACAGAACTCATGAAGTCACAAGGTACTGAAATGGTGGCGTCGATTTTTTTCAATCCTTGAATCTACCAACACAGGGTGCCTAAAATCATCGCATATTGGTCAAGGGCCCGATTTTTAAAGCTGACTTCAGTGAACTATGCAAGACCTTTAAAATCGCAAAGATGCTCACGACGCTTGGACTCTCGCGGAGCAACGGACGAGTACAAAGAACGAATCGAGTTCTGATAGGGTTGTTAAATGCTTTCGCTGAGGACGCATAGTCTAAAGACTGGAATTTGAGCCTGGGACGCGCCCTTCGAGCATAAAAGCTACAGTTCACGCATTAACATGTGTTTTCTCGCTCAAGATGCTCACAAACCACAAAATGGGAAACACCTATATGTTTTCTACCGAGCAAGAAATGGCAACCAATAATGCATCAGAGTACATACTACGTTTAAATGAAGGGGTGTGAAAGGCGTTTAATATTGCCTGAGGGCAATTTCAAATGTCTTAAAATGACAAAAGAAATTTTGCAAAGGGCACAAATCACCCTACTTCTACCACAAAGTGAATCTACTTTAAGTGTGCAGACCTATTAGCCCACCAGGAGCAAATCGCCAATTTTAGCATCCTTGGAGTAGGGACCCCTTTTGTGTCGTTCAAGTCCTCTCTCCTACGAATCATCCCGTCTGCAACGCACAACTCCTCACCCAGTTCATAAATGCCCATTACAATACGATTCGACATTGGAAGGGTGCCTCGCTGGCTGGATACGAGGATGCGTTCACGAACTGTCGATAGAAGGAAAGCCCTAAGGCGTTGTAGTAAAGGCAACCCAATAGAGCAACTGTGCATTACTTGCTTTCTAAATGCATTTTATTAGTAAGAGGCTGGGCGACTGTTTGAACCTGGTTGTGGACGAACGTGATTTCCTTCCTAAGTTTAAACCTCCCCTTCTCGTAGCTACTTTGGTTTCGCTATAGCGTATTCTTTTTGCCCTTACAATAAAGACGTCAAGATACATCCAGACTCGTGGTAGAGACGCTAGTTGGACGAAGGAGGAGGGGGAATAATTACCATGGACAATTATAGAATTCGGTGTAAGGCATCATTTGAGTACGCGCGTCTTTTGTTGTTCAAATACAAGCATTTTAAATTAGGCAAAAAGGTTTGTTAATCCTTGTTTTCCAATAGCTAAACTTCAACTTGGGCTTTTCTGCGAATGAATCGACTTATATGTGGGTCACTCCATCTTTTGCGCACTAAATCCAGTCGGGTTGGGTAATATGGGCTCTTTCGCTGCCATTTTCAGCCTTTAAGAAAGTATGTCCTAATTTCCCTCAGGATACGTTGTTTTTACGCATTTTAACAAAAAACTGTTCATCCCTAAAAATCCAGGTTTTTGAGACTTATTATTCAATGAGAAAAAATGAGCTTTGACTGACTGCACGCACGTTTCTTTTTAGGCTCTATTTGCAATCTGTTCAAGCACAGTTAAAGCGAAAATCGACCTTCATTTTCGATCTACCTCTGGTGCTCTTTTTTAGTTAAATTTAACTTCTCTGTTATTTCAAAAGGGCTACCTTATGCTGCAAATAAAGCACTGTCGCATAACGAGGGAAATAAGTCACCAGTTTTTCCTTGAAATTAATGCTAATAATGACTACGAAGTAGAACTTAACGGTATTGTTGAATAGGCACGTGTATCTCGTAGTTAATGGTAGAAAAGGCGGTGAATTTTAACTCATTATCTTCTTTTCTTATTCTGTTGGTCTATGGAGTAAACGTTTATAAGAGAACAAACAAAAGCTCAAGATTTGAGATGTGGGGAAGCTCTCAAAAATATGTTTACACAAAATAGCCTATGTGAGTAAATTCTGCACCAAAAGGAAATGAATGGATGGTCACCATCATCGGATAATATGGAGGCATAAGCACTCGGTCTCAGTGCTATCTCACTGGGCTCTGATGATAATTTGACCTTATCAAAAATAGATTCCATCGATGCCGTGGTCCACGAATGGGTACTAAATAGGCAATAAATGACACTGAATGCTCTATAGTGTTTGCTGGTTTTTCGAAATGGTCAATGTGTCGATCGTACCTTCCTAAGTTGCTGCACTTGTTTCTGTGTAACTGTGAACCTGGACCGCAACGTCAAGGAAGTGCTTCCCAAGGGTTAAATCATTGGAAGAGGACGCAATGCTTCTCATCGTAGAATGATTGAATGAGCATCCAAGATCTATTGGTACGCTCAGCGTCCGCTCCATATTAGTGTGGCGATCACTATGTCGATTCTCCATGCGTCCATTGAAAACGGCCTTTTCATGGTTTCCCGTTGTGTTCCCAGTCATATTTCTCGAAATACCACCTTCCATTAAACTCCGTTCCAGCTCTAGAATACCCGAACTGAGACTTTCGCATTGTCGGGCCCGTTGCATTTCCTCCTGTCGACGAACCGCCTTCTCTCGCCGCATCTGGTCTTTGTAGAATTCGGCGAAGTTATTCACAATTATTGGTATTGGCATGGCTAGTACAAGCACTCCACAGAGAGCGCAACCGGATCCAATCACTTTGCCACATGCAGTGGTTGGACTCATGTCACCATATCCAACCGTTGTCATGGTAATTATGGCCCACCAAAAGGTAGCTGGAATGCTCACAAACTTGGTCTCCTTCTCGTCCTTCTCGGCAAAATAGGCAAGACTAGAGAATATGAGTACGCCCATGGCTACGAACATCATCAGGAGGCCAAGTTCTTTGTAGGATCGACGAACCGTGTACCCCAGTGCTTGCAAACCAATAGAATGGCGTGCTAGTTTGAGAACTCTGAGGACGCGCAGTAACCGAAAGACTTGAACAACCTTGCTGATGGCCGTGAGTGAGTCCAGAGCTTTTGAAACATAGTAGGGGAGGATGGCAATCATATCTATTAGGTTCATGGGACTCTTCAAAAAGCGATATTTGTAGGGAGCCACAGTAAATCGAATCAGATATTCAATAGTGAACCAGACAATACAGACTAGCTCCAGGTTGTCCAAATGGTGTTGGGTGTTTTCGTTGGCCTCAAAGAAGCTTTGATGCTCTCTTGAACGATAGGTCTTGGTGGTGTTGACAGGCGCTTTTGCTGTGTGGTTTTGTATTTCTTGAGTCATTGCCAGCGAGTTCAGAGCCAATCCAATTGTTGAAAGGAGAATGAAGGTTACGGAAACCAAAGCTACTATCTAAATTAGAATAGAAATAAAGAATACTAACGAGAATGTTTAAACCACATTATTCTTCGTCATTGTAGGGAAAATGGAGAAAATTTAAGCATCTCCAGGTAAGCTACTCTTGTGACTGGATGTTTCACAGTGACATTGAGTAAAAATATGGACATCAATGCAATATAAACCGAAGTCTCTCACTACGGGCATTTAAGCTACATTTAAACTTTACAAGACCAGCATTACTTTGCCCGATGTACTGCAACCACGGTGGAAGAATGAAGAAAAGCAAAATGCTGATGCAATCTTAGTTCCCTATTTTCTTTATGCTTGGTAAGACCCCAACCACTCTGAAAGTGAACTTTAGCTCACTGAACAGTTATGGTGCAAACGTATCCTTTTGCTTCATCAAAGCTCTAGCTCACTCTCTAATTGAAAATAAATGCGATTGCGAATTCCATTTTCGCACAATTCCAACGTCTTAGCCATACCAAGCACCGGCCTTTGATTGGAGCACATGGATAAGAGATTTCAATATTCACGCTTCTGATCCTAAGTTAAATCTTTTAAACACTAAAACCTTGTCTATCGTTAAATCAGCAAGAGCGCTATTAAAGTAAAACTACTATCTGAGCGAAAAATTCTGTGGAAAGATGTTAAAACTAGAATAGTTAACACGCAAGACAGCCAAAATTTTAAAGCAATCGTGAAATAAAATTTAAAAAAAATTTTGAACGATGGATATGCATGATTTTGCGCTCACTGGAGATAAGGATAAACAATTTGATGGAGAAATTAGTTCAACTAAAGTGGTTTGCAAAATGTACATGCGATCTGGGTAGAAGCATTTGGAAAGCGCTCTTTGCAGGTGAAGTTGGGATAAAGAAGGCAAACGAAATTTGCGATAGTAATTCATTAAAATTAAGCTTGCAAAAAAATAAGAGGTACAAGAGAATTATGATGCCCTAAGACTCAGTGAGTCAATTATTTAAAACATGGCTCTTTGAAGGTAATCACCATTTTTGAGCTTGCTAAAATTAACAGGAGATGCTCCTGCTTTTCGAATTAAGCCTGTGAGAGTACCTTCCAGTTGTTCTAGGGTGCTTCCACGCTCAGTCATTTGCGTGTAACGTGGATTTCACTTAAATAAGAGCTGGCTGTTTAAAAACATTTGCGAATATTCGAAACTAAGGTAAAATTAAAGACAAACAGGGCATGCAATGGCAAAAATGGCTTATCATCAAGTCCGTACGTCCACAAAGCATTCGCTATGCCATCAATGTTATGCCTTCTTTCTCCTTTAAGAAAGATTCAGGACGCTAAACGACAAAAACTCAACTTTGCTGAGTTCACGATTTGGACGTAGTAGTGGATTAGTTGAAAACGACTTCCATTCCAATTTTGAGGTAAGACCATATCTATAATTTTTTAATGGTATGAGGTGTTCCCAATGATTTGTAAATCAAGTCCGGCTCATTCCAATGCATGCAATCTATAAATGAGACTTTCTTTGCTAATAAGAAACCGAAAAACCTAATTTTGTACTAACATGAAATGCATCCCTGTACGCTTTAAGTTCCCCGCACTAACTAAGTAACTAAGTGGCAAATAAGGTAATTAGAAATAGCGTCAATTTCAGCCCCATAGTCTTTTATGTCATTTGCTTCAACGAGGAAAACGAAATTACATAGTGAAATGGAAATAAGTTTTGCTAACGTACTTACTTATCCATAATATTATTTGCTGTTTTTGAAGCATCCTTCACTATAAGCATTTCTCCGCTGCTGCTGAGCATTATTTGTTGACCCAAACTGGTTTTTACCTGGAAGTCACGGTCACTACGTCCCATACCTCTCTTGTACCGAAGGCTATGAATGTGAACACGATATAAAACTGCTTTGCTAATTGTCAGCTACTGATGAGCTGATGAAAATGCACTATTTTAAAATACGGTTCATTGAAATTTTAAACTCTCCCATTGCCACTTTAAAGGCAAGTTCTTGGTCCAAAAACGTGAACGTAACCGGTGACTATGCGGTGACCACTGATGCCTAATGACCGCTAGTTTATGCATCAGAGACAATTATAAGAATTCCTACTCTTCAGCCGGGATAAAGTGAATTCGTCAGTCAGCAAGCATAATTTCAATTAAACGATACATTTGGGGCAATTCCTTATAAGAAATTGTGATGCTAGTAGACATATTTCTAATCTTCGTAATAAATTAGTCTCAAGATTTTCTTAGGCCCATGTTTCTGTAATGCTTTTCGCAGTAAATGTTATCAGTGACATTTAAAGCACACTTTGCCACGTTAATGTATGTGGGTAAAAGCATTAGCGAAAAATAGTTTGTGCTCGCTGTAAAGTTCAGTGTCCCACTGAGTGCATTGGGCTGAAAAATATCCATTTTTTGATTGCTAAATCTGGAAAGGCCTTCCTTATGATTTTCAATTATCATGCAGCTATCGCACATTGATTATTAAACTTCAAGTTGGGCTGGTGCTTAAACGGCAGACACATGAAACTGCCAGGTTTTTGGTTGCAGGCTTTCATCGCATTCAAAGCGATTCAGTAATGCAAGGGTCATGAACGTTAACGCTATAGCATCTATCAAGCTAGGTAGAATAAAGTCGGTGTTTGAGAAGTTGGGAAAACATTTTTACATACTTAGCAAACATAGCAAAGAAACGGATCCTGTTTTTGTCAACATATCGTCGCTAAGTCCGGATAACCATGGCGCCACCCCAAGCTTTCCCCATAGCTGAGAGCGCAAATGCATATGTAGCCTTTAAAGGAAGGCGCTAGGGTTTAAAGTGGTACTTTAATTTTTATGGGACCCCATGGTCTTTTTGTGTAATTGCCCCTTTAAAATAAAGGGTCGGATGCTCCATCACTAAGCCCTAAATTGGGCATAAGCCGCGAAATATCAAATAAAACGTAACTGCCCCAATATGACCCATTTTAACAAAGTGTCCTAAGTTTATTCAATTGAAACAGTTAAGTTACCCCAAAGCACAAATCGAGTGAGCATGAGAATAAAATGTTCAGATTTGAAAAAATCGTCCGATAGGCCGATAGAATTAAAAAAATTAGTTAAAATGAATCGGTAGTAATTCCTGAGGCTTGAGTATCGTATGGTGCCATTTGTTGACTAAAGCGGCATTTCTTCGGATAAGCCGTCGTCGCCGTTCTAAGCAATTAAATAAAATCCTTCTTGAATGAGTTTTAAAGGCCTATTTTATTAAACCATGACAGAAAACTGCACCAATTTTCGGGGAAATGAGCATCAAAATATTGCCGTTTTTTGTAAATCTTATCACTACGGCATAAATCAGGTATATTTTCCAATTAGCCGAAACCCGACTAGGTGAGCCAAGTTTAACTTCCAAAATCTTAACTTCACAGGGACTATAGCTATTCCAAAATGGCAAGAATAAACCTATTTAGCAAACCCGTGCCGATTAATGAGGAAATAGACCGCATTGAAATATTATTTTGGATGCTGGAACTCATGCTGCGATTCATGCTTTTTATATATATTTATTTCAGGTGCAAATTGGCCAGTTTGCAGGAGTTGAAATTTAAAGAATCTAATTTTGGCAGCCTACAAAACGTTGCAGTGCAGATCAAAAGGTAATTTGAATGCACACACAATCTTTGCAAGCAGAAATTAATGAGAAATTAACGCCTTGAGATTCAAATTTCGCAGCAAAAATCCACTGAATGCGAAAAATCAACTGGTGATTGGTGAGTGCTTATCAATATGAACACCTGTCGAGCAGATGGCTATGGTTACACACTCCTTTGTATTTGCCCACGTGGTAATGCTCATCGAACTACTGAATTACACTTTGGCACTTCGCCAGGTCACAGCTAACTCAAACCCATCCGATTTCCACTGATTTAATTACTCTTATCATCGTGCACAAATTAGCACATTTGTTTCTAATCCAATAAGCCCAAAATTTGGCCAATATTTATATCAACCAATTGACAAGAAATGGACTCTTATGCAGCCGTGATTGACTTTATTGCCAGCATACATCGAACTGCACGCGCTTTCTGCTCAAGTTCTTCCGGCTCAACACTACCAATTACCGGAGAGTTGGTTTCCAAACCTACTGACCCTAGAGACGTTAGAGAAGCAATTTCACTCAACGTGAAGATAACAGTAATTTTGTGTTACAGTTATTGGCAGCATAGACCCTCTAAGACAGCTGTGGGGATAAGCCGGTCTAATTTAAAATATTTGTTAATAAACTGACTTACTTGATATCGGTGAGGTACCCATTAGAGTTCTAAGTACATACAAAACATGGAGGTTCTGACGTAACGTAAAAGTTAAGGTTTGTTCAGTTAATCAAAAACTAGCCGAGTTTGACTTTTTGTGACAGTAGTTAGACTAGATTTGAAGTTTGAATAATTCATTTGCCATTATTGACAATGAAGTAAAAAGCTTTGCAAAATATTTACAATGTAATTTGCCAATTTTGATTCCCAACATCGACTTAAAAATCATGCTTTTAATTTGATTCGGGCAAAGCATGCATAAACAATTACTTACTCTAGCAGTTGAAGAAGTTTGAGGTTTTTCAAGAATGTCCCATAACTTTTTCCGGTAGATGGCGCATTTATTATCTCCAAAGTACTCATCGTCCATCTCCTGCATGAAAATTTCATTCACCTTTTTCATCTCGTCCTCAACATGCTCCTTCTTTTGGTAGTACCTGCTCAAGCAGCAGGGATCCATGTTGTGATCTTCAATACCCCAGTAGATAAGATCACTGTGATATGCAAGGATGCATATATCATCCATCGTGTGAAGGTGGCCTGTGCGATACATGTTTAGCACACAACCAAAGGTTTGTGGATGACGGTCAAAGAAGTACTCATTGGTGTGTATATTGTAATCATCACACAGCTGCATAATGTCCTGATGCGTCACAGCGTAACGCAGGCGTCCCAATCGCGAATGGGGTACTCTATCCAGAGTTTTCCAGAGCACCTCATGTCTATCTCCGCCAACATTTAGGACCACGCGTGCCGATTTGGCTCGACTTTGAATTATAGCCTCACGAGTAGGCAGTGGATCGTTAAACATTGGTGTAGTCGAGCTTTCAACTGGACGAGGCATTAGCATATCGACGGCGAAGTTGATTGAGGTGTTACTGCATTTGTGGGAGCTTTGGAACTTCCGATTGACATTTATTTTGTCAGCTAGACCTTGAATTAGTAAACGCGAACGTTTCCATGCTTTGTGAACCTTTCTGCACTGGTCACACCGACCAGAAGTCTTGAATTTGCAAGCTGTCGACCTTTTACGAAGTGCGCACTTCTGAGCCTTAATAATAAACGGAGCCATCGGAACAGGACTGGCGGTAGTTGACCAAGATGATGGATGCATGGTGGAGAGCTCGCTAAGGCCTTTTCGGGAATGCAATCCGCATTGTGTTGCTACTGGTGACTCACTCCCCCCAGCTGATTATATTAAAGGTCGTTGATTGGTCCATAGGTTGAAGTTTTGCTGTTCACCTGCAAGACCAATCAGGTTCGGTCATGGGTCTAATTTAATTTAAGCTCCTCGTGTTCATGGAGGGCCGTAAGTAAAACCGGGATATGAGTGAAGTGAGGGGCATGCTACGCCTTCGCAATAAAGGACAAAAGTACATACCGACATTGAACATGGTCATTTTAGTTTACAATTTTCAGTGGCCAGATTTAGATATTTTCCTTTAAGAGTCCAAGCCAATTAATGATCTTAATGTTCAGTTTTTTTATTCCATGGAGATTGTCATAGCATATAGTCAAAATTCAAATGATTAACCCACTGTCGATAAATAACCTGCTAAGCTTCGGGTCCATTGACAAAACCAGAAGCATTTTTAAGTTGACTACTTCGATTCAGTGACCCATATCCTCTGTGAAAATTTTATGCCAACTTGATGCCTAACTTAAAATCATTACGGAAAGTTATTCTTAACTGCAAATACACTAGCAGTTCATGCGCTGCAATTAATGAGGAAGTATGGTAGAATTACTAAATTTGCACCATTCTTCGGCATCAACGCCATATTTAAAGTGTTTGAATGTATTTGTTAAATGTAGAAAAAGAGAGTAAGATGACGATGTCCCAGATCGAAAAATTGCATTTGGAATGGCGTTAAACACACAAATTCCAGTCGATTTGGGAGATTTCTTTTAAACCTCAGCACGCAGGTAGCAGTGCTGTTGCGTAACATCTGGATTTTTTGTTTTAATGGTAAAGCACTGTTGCTAGTAGCAAAGCGATAGAAAAGGCATACACATATCATGACCAAGGGCAACTTGCTGCATAATTGTGCATTAAAAGGCCGCATAAGGCATTATATTTGATTCACACCACAAATGCAATATCTCACGGGATTTTTATTTCGCCTTAATTGGATTTAGTAGTGATTGATAGTGCTGAAAGCTTTAACAGCTTGAGCGCATGTGAAGTTGAAGAAGAACTTAAACATACACCTTTTTTAATAGATGCAAAAAAAATTATCAAGGTAAATTCATTTAGAAAATTAAAAGCATCCCATCTTCGCGAGGCATTGAGCCGAAGATTGGCAAAGGAAAAACAGGCCGCATTTGGTACATATCTAATTAAAGTGAGATAAAGACCGGAAGTTAACCGACCGCTCTGCATACACATTTCGATGCCAAACTAAGTTGATAAATAACAGTGCCATGTTGGGCTCGTATAAAACAAATAGCAATGTCCATCTTATCTGCATTTATCTTTTTGATAATAAAGCATGGAAAAAGGATTAAGTTTTCGATGTGTAGGAAATTCTCTTGGTTGATGAAAACATAATTGATGGAATGGTTATGGATCTCAATTAAGTACATGTTTTTATCCGTAAAATGTATTATTCAGCGTTGCGTATCAAGATGAGGATTTCTTACACTCATAATTATCAAAAATGTGACATCCGAATATGAATCAGAATTACAAAATACTGACGGCACCTACCATTCCTGCCTCATCTCTATAGCTAACTTTTGTTTTTGCTAGACCTTTTTTTTCGCGAATTTAGCGTGTGCTCACGTTTCCAACTTGCTCTGACCTAAGTTCCCTTCTGCCACGCGCCATGTTTTGAATCAACTTATATTCTATTGGGTATAGGAACCAATTTTTAAGTTGCAGCCAAAGGGAATGAGACACGGTCATTTTTGCGAGTGCAAATAGAATGGAGGTGGTGAGTATCGTAATGCGCTTTTTCCTCTAACCTTCTGGGTTATGCTGTGACACCTGTGCATTAGACAAAGCAGCAAGGGCTTAGCTCTGTTTTAATGTTACATCAGGACAATAAAATGGAAGCATGTCGTGAGAATTACTCAGTGCTAAGTTCGTGGGACAATAAGCATGGGTAGACATGTTTTGAAAAGAGAGCAGTTTAACCCACATAAACGAGGTTTAAGTTAACTCGTAGCCACAATAGTCTGGCGCTCAAAAGTGATGACTTGAAATGCATCTCTTCTCATTAGTAATACATCTATGACGTGGTGATGAATCCTAGTGCATTAAAAGCATTAGATATTAGCATAGACACCGCTCTTAAATGTTTCCACAAGGTTTTCAAATTATGAGTCAATCGGAGAAGCTGCAATTTCAGAGATTAAGTGCTTATTAAAAAAATTCCAGCTTATTGTAAAAATTTATCCATCATATCCTTGTAGGCAGGACAAGCTTTTCAATTACAACAAATTGAGGTAAACTAAGTCACTTCCATTCAAATCTTAAGCCATCTTCGTAGGAAAAATACCCAAAAATAATGATTATTCGAAAAATAGATTATTAGAACAGTCACCGACAAGCTCCTATCCAGCTTTAAAACTTGATTTTCAAGCCCAATGTACTCACCAGACCGCGCTTTCAGTGTCCCAAAAAAAGGATTTCAAGCAGCCTCGTGGTGATGCAATTTGCATAATGCATTTGTGTGGTACACTTGCAATGGGGATAAGCAAACTGCTTTGTGGTATCAGAGCGTGAGAATAAGCGGAATTATCATAAGATTCTTTACGTTTGATGCTGCACAAATGATAAATGTTTCGATAATCCAAATTCTATAATGTTTGGTAATATTTTTAAACTCTGGCCCTAATCTTCAGTGCCTTCGCGTATTTGACTGTCAAAATTTCAAATCAAATTTCGCATAACATTGAACAAAAGCCTATAGGAATCTTGCCTTTTAAACTGACCATTAATCAAGTAACAAATCATGGAAAGCTAAAAGTAAATTTGAAGCTGTGAAGCAAAAATTTTGGCAATGATTTGTAGAACTATATTATTTCTGTACAGACTTTGATTCGCCTCACAAAAATTCCCAACTACGCAATTCCGATGAAACTACTGCGCAGATCTCTTATTTAATATTCGGGGTCCTTTATATAATATAATCAAATAACGCAAAATTTTCACCTTTTAAATAGGCGAAGAAAGAACTCTAATTGGATGTTAACCCGTCGGAATATAAGCTTTTATGTCCTGACTGTTTAGCTAACCAACCTGATGTTTGCTCTCGCGTTTAAACTTGCATTAAATGTCTGCCTTTTATCCAAATACTCCCCATTTTCATAGTACGTAAACCCTTGCATATTTTCCAGTTTCTCATAATTTCGACATTTCATCAAAGTTCACGCACTATAACTAACCAACGACACAGGGGTCATCAAACCGACATTCATAATAAAACCCTTTCGAAAATTTGACAAATTCATAACATGGGCATTAATTCTGCTTTGAGAGTCGATTGCAGGGTGGAACGCCTTTATGGTGGAGTTCGCTTTCCCATCCCACACATACAGTGCCTCAGGACTTCTCTGAGGACGAAGAAAGGCACACTACTTGGGCCAGACATATGCGTTTGGCGAACAGAGAGGATTGAGACTACTGGAATGGCCCAGAGGCCAGTCCACTCAGCGTAGGCGAAGTGGCTAGTCAAGTGACCATAAACAAAATTAAGAGTTATACGCACACCAAACGTGTTACAGGAATAATATGTGCATTTTTCCATGGACAGTGCTTGCACCCTGCACAGCTGAGCATGTAATCACCCGGCGCCAGTTGACGCTGTATTTCTCCTTACTAACCCAAACTAACTTCTTGAGGTATCGGTTGCTGAAAGTTTTACATAGTGAGGTCCCTTTAGCCTTCATTTTTCGAATGGACAGTGGCGAAGGGCACGAGAACAGTATTTATGCAATCACAAATTATGGGACATACAGGGAACAAGGCTAACAGTTGATCATCTCAGGGATTAACTTTATAAAGGAAGAAAAATTGTGTTGTCTACACTTCTGTAGGTCGTCGCTCCATGGATATATGACTAAAGCAAAGTCTGCAGTTGGCATTGTGGTTCATAGCGCTAAATATCTGCACACCAAGCTTAAATAATCAACTTATATTAATTTTAACTTCTTTATAGATTTCATTTATATTTGAAGGCACTATAAAAGAAAAAGCACGCAAGAAAAATCTTTTAAAACCGCTGATTTAAAGCTTTAAATTATGCTTTGAAATTATTTTAAGCATAGGTGTTATAAACTCAGGAGTGTACAGCTGACAAATTTATTACAAATTGGTTGACCTCGAAAATTAAATTGCGATGAAAGCTCACACAAGTGCAAACACGGAAACTTAATTAAATCCGAAATGTATAAAAATTTCATCACTATTTTTATTGTGCGCGTGACATTTAACCACTCGTCTAAAGATAAATAAAGGAAAAATGTATTGCAGAATATACCTAAAATCGATGGACGTGGCCATTCCACGTCTTGAGTCGAGATAACTGCCTAAGTCAAAAAAGTTACCGAAAGCAGAGCAAATACCGCCTGGCAATGTTCTTTAAAATTTATCGCTTACAATTTCTCTAGCTTAATGCAACACGTGCAGAATTTCGAGAGTTTTCCTGCATTAGTTGCAAGCACATTGCTACTAAAGCACAAAAAGTAAAGTAGCTCAAATTGATAACATCGAGGATGGGAAATTAAAAATGTATCTTAAAGGCTAAAGCACCCTTTGGACCATGTGACCTCACCTTAAAAATAAATAAAACAGAAACAAAATAAAACTATTGCAATTTCACAACCAAAGTACTCCCGGCGCCATTTTCAAAAATTTAAAGAATCTAAAGTTGCAACTTAGGTTGGCAATTGTCTACTGAAAGCTTTGCCAAAGTTTTGTTATTAACATAGGCCAAATGTACCCAAATAGGAGTTGACGCACGATTTTGCAAATTCAAAGTGATTGTAAAAAACCAAGACCACGTCTGAACAGAATGCTGACTACCGCAAAGGACATCAATTTCACAGCAATCGTAAGTGCAATAAGGTTCTGCAGAAGAATTAAGAACAATATGTAAATTCGGTAGTATCAGGTTCTCAATAGTAACATTTAAATATATTTCTTGTAACCCCAAACCTAGACCAAAAAAGAGATTGTATTCATACGCACCAAAATAACCACGTTTATTAGGGGCAACATGCCAGGTGCACTAGTTTGCTACGCATCCAAAATAAAACTATTGCAATTTCACAGTCATCAGCCAGCGAAATTCCTGGCTTCACGCAGTCGTTGATTGGGTTTTAATTAAAGAATCGGAATTTTGTGCCTAATTATTCACGGGAAATAAAAAAATTCGAGTCGGCACTGGCCAAAATATTCATAAGGCCACATTTATCATTCCAAATGACTTAGCAACTTACGATTATTAGTCGCCGGGTTGCTTTACTTATAGAACAGACAAGCATCAATAAAAGCATTGTCTATGGATAAAGGAGCAACTTTGCAAACACAGCAGGTGAACAATTAATGATGCACATCAGCGTTGGACCAACCCCATTCAAAGAATAAAAATCCTCTTTGAACACTCAAAATGCCAAATGCCATTGAGCTAGAAAATTGAGGAGCACTGGGACGAGTGGTTTTAACTTTAGCGGCAAATTATCCATTTTACAAAGCAAGTTGATTGGAAGAAAGCTTCACCATTTTGCTTCTAGAGCTAAAAATAACTACGTTTAAAGGTAGTTCATCTTTATCAGACTAGAACCTACTACTAAATTGGTCTTAAAACATTTGTGCACTCCTACCCTTCTCAGATTGGGAGTCAAATTAGGAACACAAACACCCTCCCTGCGAAGGAGGGTTAAAACAATATATAGCATGAAAACTATCCTAAACATACATTCCATAATAACAACCATTAACTACATCGACTGTCAGTTGCTTACAGATGAGCGTGACTACTGCCATTAAATTGGTTTTCATACTTTTCTCTGGGATAACCAATAAGTCAAGTAACTTAGAATGATAATTTCTCGTCATATCAATAGGTTAAAACATGGACCAAAATTAATCGATGAGAAAACCGATTTTGTGGTAGGATTAATTGGCTGTTTGCATCTCATAGCACCAGGCACTCATAGCAATCAAGTTGAAGAGAATCCCATTCCCAGCCGCCATTTTACTTTTAGTGAGTGATCTTAACACGCAAAACCTTAATAGCGCTCATTTGCGTTCGAGAGCATCTCTCACCCATATGGATCGAGTTGAGTGGCCAATTCTTATCCCCAATAGAAGGCATTCTCACCGCTTGAATGTGTAATGAATAAAATTATCTGGATCATTTGGACCAATTTTCCGTCGATTGACTTTCAAGCTTTCGTCTCATCGCTCGTCTTGTTCTCATCTGCTCTAACTAATCCTTAAATAATTAAAATAACTCCACCACACCTTAATTTAATTTGCAATTAATGAAAGGTCATGTCGCACCATGAGCCATTATTCATAGTTTGTGTTTGTGAGAGATTTTTTGACCATCGTGACATTTAAGTGCAGATTTCCTTGCTTTTCCAATTTGAAAATCTATTGTAAACCGATTTGAGAGATTTGAGACCTCCTTGTCCATTTAAACTTATTTGTCGAAAAGGTATTTTGCTTTTCAATGGGTGTGCCCTGATGGCAGAATGCACCACATTTTTATGCTTACATATCTATGTCCGCTTTAATTATCCCAGCACGCACGTCGTCAAGATATGATTAAGTGAATTTGCTCCCTTTGAAATGTGCCGATTACTTTGCCAAATGTTCGTTACTCATTGCTTCATATACACATCGTGGAATCAATTTTGCGAAATTCCTACTTCACGCATCTCTCTTCTCCAGCCGACGAATGAACGCAGCTTAATTATGCCTTGTGGCGGGTCGGATTTAGTGAATTAACGAAGCCTGTGAATTGGCGATCCCCCTGACGTGAGTGCGGAGCAGCACACACATGTCACCCGCCCCTCATAGGTGCGACAGTGTACGCGTAAATGCTCAAATTTTCTTTCCGTGTGCACTCACTTTGACACCCTGTGCTTGATTAAGACCTTCTCAGAGGCTATTCATTCTCCTTTTCGTTGAATTTTCATTCCTATCGCACTTATTAAGAAGCGTGGCTTTTGCCCAAAGCACACTTGAGCGGGAGGCAGCAGGTAATTTTACAAATGGGAAGTCCTCCGTAGCATTGAGCAATTAATTCTAACTCTCACATGTTAGTGATTCAACGCGCGTAGCAAGCCGAATCGGTATTAGTAAAGGGCCTGTTTTCCAGAGGCCACCTGACGCTTTTCGATTGCCGGCTGCAAAACTTAAAGCCAATTTCTTCCGCACAAGTACTACAACTGGCTGTTTGACATTATTTTTGACAAAATTTCGCCCTCGCTTATGCGTAGCAGATTTCAATTGTTTCGTCACTCGATTAAGATTAAGATTAAGATTGCACTTGTGAACACAACAACATGAGGATAAGCACCACATCGCTTAGATAGCGCAATTGCAGAAGACGTTGCGCTGCAGTCTTAAAGCATAAAGTGATGATGATTGCTAATTAATGACTTTAATGGGCATTTTGAAGAATACTTTAGCAAGCCACTTCAATTTCGAACCCAAGGGATTGGTGGATGATTTTTTTTGTAGAGTTGTTCAATGAGGTCACACATGTTATCATTTATGAAAACTATATCGTATTTAAAATCGCCTTTGCCATTTCGTATTTGTCATATGGTTTTCCTCAACCGAAATTTATTCCGTTTATGCATAGTTATGTAAGTAAATCCTTTTGAAGCTAGTAGATGTCAATCTTACTCAGAATGCACTGCGCAGCTCAATAAGAAGAGGTGGTAATCATTTCAGCTGACTGCACAGTTAAGAAGAGGTTTGACGCTGTATGGTTCATTGAGCATCAACATATAGTCAGTAAGTAGACTGGCCAATCTGCTTATCCTGCAGTAATGGTTTGTTGCTCGACGTCACTAGACCTTAGAATGAAGTGGATTGAGAAACTTTTTGCGGTTGTTGGCTACATTCGATACAGGTGGAGCAAGACCAGCCCCTATCTGCGCAATCAGCATTTTGGCTGGTTTTCGGAATGGCTTTCTCGTGAGTGTTCTTTGCTCACGTCAAAGCCGTAATCAATAAGATTGGATTTTAATCATTTTACTTTTGCCATTTTGCATGCGAGTAAACTTTTCCACAATTTCGAGCAAGTCACTTTCGGAAATTCATAAATCTCACATTGCACAGCATTGTCCCTACCATCGTTAATTCACATGCGCGTAAACGAGCCGGTATAATTTTTCTCCAAGTTTAATTTGCTAATTGAATTTTCATGTATGCTTCCTTATAGCGAATTTGAAGTATCCTCTGAGTATGGTCGAGATTGCGCCACTTTCGGCACTGGCGCACATCACCTGTAAAACATGCACCCTTGGACCATTATCCAACTAAGTCTGCATTTGGCAGGCAAAAATTCTGGTGGAGGCTGTCCCAGGCGTTTGGGCAGCGTCAACTTACTGGGAGGTCTTCCTTTTTTATCCAGCATCAGGCAAGATTCAGTGTGCTTTGCGTGACTGCTTAATTACGTTAATGGTGGCAAACAGGCGTTGTGAGTTTTCGTGAGTATGCACTCACGGTTTTGAAGGACACTAATTAGCTTTCTTTATATGGATGCAATACCATACCTATGCAACTGGAACGCAATCTAATGGCATGAAGCCCATTGCCTCGGCTTGATCTGATGCAGGCAAGCACTGCCGCTCTTTACTGATTGTCGATCCAATGTTAAAATTCGAGTAAGAACTATGGGGAATTTTGGCTACTTAACTGACTCACTGCTTATCGATACATTTCCCTTTCCTCAACCACTGTGAATTTTGAATGAATTAGAGTAAATGCAATGCTGTTGGCTATAATGGGAAAGGCACTTGGACATTGTTTTTTAGGAATGATTATTTGAATACATTGTTTAAAGTGGAAACCAAACGCGATTTTCGCACACGGGAGATCGGTGGAGAAATATTAGTATTGTTTTCTAGGCAACCTATTGCAAAACTGTTGCAACTTAGAGTGCTACTCGATAATTTTCATCGAATAAAAACCTAATTTTAGTGATTCTCCGCACTTAAACATTTATTCCAATATCTTACATCTTTTCCTTGATTACCTTTACAAGCACTGAGTATATCGTTCTATTAGTTATGCAAATTCTGTGAGCATGGCCTTACACTAGGGCAGGCGTTAGACTAATCAATACGAGTGATGCAACCTACATTATGAAACTTAAAAATAAAGAAATATTTGTTAAGTAATATCTATTTATTTTCATATCTTACTCGCTTTTGAGTAATGAATCGGAACATTTGATGCATTGAGACGAAAGATACAACTTTACGACTAATATGAGCCTAATCTACAGGCCTAGCATGTAGCAATGCTGCAGTCATAAAACGGTTCGATACATTGCAAAATAAATATCGGTACAGCGGATTGCACGCAAAAAATAGCATGAAATGCTTGACACTGAGTACATTTATTCGTCAGGCGTATAGAAGAAATCGGAAACAAGGGATAGGTTGACAGGACTCATTTCCTACCAGGTGCATTTTTTCCTGGTGATATTTGAAACTGGAAGACTGGGGTAGGTGGAATCGAGGGTTGCAGTTGTGGTGCGCCGATCTGCGATCCCTGACACGGCCAGTTCATCATTCCACTCTGATAGGGATACATAGGAGGCTGCATTTGATGTGTGTGCATCATGCCCGGTTGACCCATTGGCCCTCCTGGTGCGCCGTACGGTGGCAGCATACCGTTGGGCATCTGCGGCATCATCGCATTTGGCATCATTCCACTTTGCATCGGGTATACTCCATTCATTGGCACACCTCCGTAGCTTGGCTAAGGAGTTATTACGAGCTACTTAGGTGATAATGCATAGGATACAACTGGTTTAGTACTTCTATGTGATTATGTGCTGTATTAAGTAAACCTATGTTTTAAATGGATTTAAGACCTCAAATTAAGCTACTAAAGTGAAACACCGGGTATGACGTCAAAATCCTATGCAAGTGAAGTTATAAAAGAGCTGGCTAATTTATTAAGAATAATAGAGTTTTCAGCGGCCCAAAATGGTGGCTCTTCAAACTGAATAATACGCATATTTGCATGAATGATTTCATACTTCTAGATAGAAGTATTGGTATGATGTAACAACCTTATGAAAAAAAATTTAATACAGCTGTTTCCAAGTTATTGCACATCAGGCCACAGGTATTCTATAATAAATTAACAACCCGTTCAGAAAATGTCGTTAAAAATCTTTCATTAGGTTTTAACACATGAAAAACATGAGTATATAATCCCGTCGTGAAATGACAGCGCAACTGGTACAGCTGATTTTGCAGAAGCTAACGAATTACTATTTGCAACTTCTCAATCACATTGGTGAAGAATGTTTAATGCAATTGACTGTCGAGAAACGGAAACAAAAATATTCTTAATGTTCTTAAATCACAAAAAAATCTACCTGATATGTGGGAAACATCCTCACATCCGGTCTTTTGTCATAAAATCTTTCCTAAAGCAAAATTTGTGAGGAAAGAATATGCTTACTGCATGCCTAGACCTGGATCGCCTGTAACCTCGACTAAAAACGTAATCGAGAAAATGAGCGCTTGCCTGCGGTTGCTGCTGGACGAGCTACTGCTACTACTGCTGCTACTGCTAGTTGTGCTAACGCTACGCCGCCTACCCCCACGCTGGTTCTTCCTCGTCTTCCCCATAATTGATCCTTATCAAGTGCTGAAGGTCACACATCATTTTATTTATATTCGTGGATTAAAAGAAACATAAAGGACAAGGGCAGAAAAAAGCCTCATACCGACAAAAATCTGCAGATAAGCAAGATAAATTAAAATGTTTTTAGATTTTCGTACCTTGACTTACGAGAGGTTTCATGAAAAAATTTACTTGCATTTCGAGCAATATCGATAAAGTTTCAGAGCAAAACAGTAACCCACATTTTTCTGCACCATTTACGTTATCTACAAATCTTAATCAATTAAAAGCATTATACCAGACAGATTATCAAAAATGATAAAATCTAAACTGGCACTTAATATATAGACTTTGCTAGGTATACATGCCTGCCTGTAATGATATGGATATCAATGATGAAAATGCATTGCCTTTGATTTGGACGGCTGCATGACCTTTTGTCAGGCAGATAGTCATAATAACTCCACCGTGTGAGCCAGCCCTTGGGCCAGGCCAGCAGTCACATACCCTTCGTCTATTAAGTCTATCCATGTATATTCTGCTCCATATTCTGTCCACCTGGGTTATTAAAAAAGACTCTAAATGCTGCAGTGGAGGCAGCAGAAAGCAAATTTCTGGTTACAGGATTTCTATATTGATCCACTCCGCCTTTGGGATATGGCAGCTGTGCGAAAGTGGTGCTTGTGTTTCAGTTGGGAGATCCCTTAGCATCCCTCAGCAGAAGGGCTAAAAATGCCACTTATTTTCGCCACCTATCTCATTTTCTTGTTCCACTGGGAAGCCATTAGCAACTAAAGCTGCACCGGCCGTGGACGTGTAGGAAAGATGACCGGTGAACTAACGCCTTGCGGTGGACGTTGTTTGTTTTGCAGAACTTTTGTCATAAGTTAATTTTGTTCTACAAGTCTCCCGTTTAAAATGTGCTACCTACATGGATGGCTGACGCAGTATCAAACACCAACTCATTTGCACCGAATGTTGGCGCACACTATGTTTAGCTGATTGGTGCTTCTTGCAGCACTGATAACGCAGTAATGACTGACGCATTGGATCTACTAGGAATATCGTCATGGTAGGCGCCGAATAAGTAAAGGACGATAAAATGCTTTGCTTTTTATCCTGCTAGCTGGCTCCAGTTCACTGAACCCGCCATAATGATCAAGATGAGTGATCCAGCCTTCAAGCCATGCCAGCGGCTGCAGTATTACACCAGGATTCATGTATTTCCGTCCTTTTATTTAAGGCATGGTGGAAATATACACCAATTTTAATGGTTGCTGTTGGCTATGGCTTAGAGGTCAATTTCAGTTTGGTCACGGATCACTAAAACATCTCTTTGGATCTATAAACGTCTTCGTGTTAGATGCTTTGGGTCAGGCGCACCGTACCGCTTTCCACTTCGAATAAACGTGCACAGATGCAGCTAACCATACTTTAGTGGAGGTGGTGTAGTGTAGATTTATCGTTTGGCAATGCGGAAGAGCAAGGGTCGTCGTCAGTCAGCTCTGGTGGTGAACTGCTATGCTTGTTTGGGTTGCTAGTCAGCCTTCCCAAAAGGAGTAACGCTTTTGACCTTGCTGCATAAGCTGACCTTCCGGCGATGCCAGTAGCCTCGTTCCTCCCTTTTTGAGTGCATATTATAGTATTGGTGTTGTTTAAATGTGCTTTGCATGGAAGTGGTGCGAAATGACTTCGAACACGGTACAGGGACTGAGCGGAGGTACCGAAGAAGGGGACGCAAACCTACCCCATAAAGAATAATTACGCATGCTTTATTTTTAGTTATAAATGAATAAGCATGTACAAGGGGAAAGAACCTTCTCTAGTTAAGGGCCTACAAATGGAAGAGGAAGAAAACAACGAACTTGTTACACATATAATCTGCCGATTGCCTAACCTTCTTCTGCCTCCCAGGGATGTTCGGAACCCTACAGTGGTGACCTAACCGCGGTTAGCCACGCCTAGAAGATTTACTCAGACCATGACTGTTGGCTTCCTTTCTGTACTACAACAAGCGCGAATTGCTGCACCGTGAATCTTTTAAATCCTTTAACGTCATATGCATAACATTGAAAAATGTATAAATTTTGCTCGTATTTTGGCCACCTTCTTTTCCATGCTGCTATTTAACTACCTTTTTAATGCAACGCCCTTTGTTTATGTTAATTTTTAAGTCTAAAACAGGTGCTACCAGAAATTTTTTGGAATGGAACGTTAATTTTGCATTTTAATGTGATTAATCACTTGCTTTCATTTGTGTAAAGTTATGGAATTATGTATATGCGTGTGTTTGCTATTAAGAATATAATCATGATTCTGTTTTAATTCGTTTTGCATATACGCGTGTTTTACGAGTCGGACACCGACGTTGGGTTTTGTGTTAGTGATTCGCTTTCTTCGTCTTACTTTACTCCCATTAGCTTTTTACCTCTTGTGAAGTCCCGTCAAAATGTGCCATGTCGCGCATCGTACTTTCCTTCCCCCCTTTTTGATTTCCATTTAGGGATTTGGTCTCATTTATAGCTTCGGCTCCTGTAAACCATGAATCCAATTACGCAAGCGAAAAAACAAAATGCTATGAATGAGCGTGAACTCCACCTCGGATATACAGGTACAGAAAGCAGTTGGCATAGGCAGTACAGGGACTCGGCTTGGATCTTCGTTGGCGGTCTGAGCTACGACCTGACGGAAGGCGATGTGATCTGTGTGTTTTCACAATACGGTGAAATTGCCAATATCAACCTCGTGCGGGATGGAGACACTGGACGTTCCAAGGGATTTGCTTTTGTCTGTTATGAAAACCAAAAGAGCACTGTTCTCGCTACGGACAATCTCAACGGAATAAAACTTGCTGGTCGCATAATTCGTGTCGATCATGTGGAGAAATATAGAGTTCCCACTGTTGGATTAACGAAAGTTGGGCGTCAAGACGCCAATCAGGTTCTTGCAAATGTTGACGACGATGAGTTTCGCACCGTAACTGACTATGTCCGCGAGTATGGTTGCGGACCTGAGGCGATGCGGAGAATCCTAGAACTCCAAAAGGTCAAAAAGGCCTCCCGGGAATCTTCGCGATTCAACAGGTCCCATACAGACCGACCACCCTCTCCACCGCGTGGGTCTCATCGTCGCCTCCAACAACAATTTTCGCCTTATCGTAGTAGATCTCCCTCTGTGTCACCACCACGCCGCAGACAAGGTCCGTCTCTACTCAGAGAAAGAGACTCCAATCGCGGACGTCCTTCAGCTCGTTCCCCTGAGCCGATCCATGCCTTCCCAACAAGACATAAACTAGAAGCATACCGAAGAGATTTGTCTATACCCAGGCAAAGAAGCAATTCTAGGCATCGCGAGCAGTCTCCAAACTCCCCATACCGACAAAAATTAGAATTGTAAGCGCTTCTCAAAAGATATGCACAAATAATGTGTTTTTCTTATTTAGCACTCTTGGGGTGGTTTTGGTGGATTCAAATAATTTTTATTTGTCAGTTGAGAACAAGGATACCAGACTCAAATGCTTTTGCACTGAAGGTGTTCAAAAGAATTCGTCACTTATTCCGGTAGGTGGTCGAGTGGCAGCTCGGTACTCTCGATCCTCGAAAATTGGATAAACAATATTGGTGGAGTTGTTGCCCTTGTTACAAACAGTAGCGGTGGGTGTAGAGAAGACGAACTTGAGACAAGCCTGGAGATGCGGTCTCATCCTGCTTAAGAGGCCCTGAACCTCGTCCTGCACCGCTTTGCCCACGTAGGTATACTTGATGTGATACAGCAAATCAGCTATCGTGTTCACGTGGTAGAGAGGCACTCCTTTCGCCGCTAACGCCTCATCAACTTGCTGTACCGCCTTGTAGAGACTTACTGTTAACTGTAAACGGTTAGACATTGACGTATGTGAGATAGGTAAACAGAAACCGGCCCAGCCTAATAAGCAGTTATTCATTCTTTGGGTCAAATTAAACAGGCCCACTCACAGGGGGTACAAGTCATTCTGAAAGGGCGACTGCTATTGACCAAGGCCCCAAAAGATTCCCCATCTTTGTAAAGAGTCATGAGGAGCCAGTACGTCTGTCATCCGTCTGGTGCCCAGCTTAACTGCTAGTTTTGAGGCTCGACATTTCAGAATTTTAAATAGATAAGCATGTTTCCCACCAGAGGGAGGCGTAATCGTCTTTTCAAACGCATATTTTAGTCGATTATTCATGATCGATCTTGGAATAATTGCTAAAAGAACTCCGAAATGTATTGCCATGGTTTCAACAATTTCATCCCGCAAACTAATGAATCGATGTAGGCAACTTAGTTTCAACAAATGGAGTGTTCAGCCAAGAGGTCAATCTCGCGAATGCGTCAGGTAAGGTGAGAGATGCCAATCTTAGCAATAAAATAGGTGATTTCGGTTAAGCTCTTCATATTCAATGATCCAATACGGAAAGCGGTTTTGTGGTGATTCTAAAAGCAAAATTTGTATAGCAAAAGTCTCGCGGCTTTGTGTCATCCTTAAATGTGATTTGCTTAAACACCGACAAGAAGTATAGCCAGCCGTTGCCCTTGAAACGCCCAGCCTGGATGTCACCAAAAAGGATACTTTTCAAGCTGCGCTTTTGTGTAAGTTTGTAGGAATTAAGAGCTCAGGGGAGCAATGCCATCGAATCTAACTCACCCAAGGTATTAGGTTAACATTGTTATTTAGTCTGACGCTAAAGGAAAGCAGAGAAGCAACTTCAGAACTTACATCAACAATGGTTGATTTGTCGTTGCTCAGTGCTTTCATGGGCGGAGTAATCATCGAAAACGCCATTAACAACTTGGCCTCATTATTGACATACTTGAGCACGAACTCGTCGAAGATTCTGCAACAGGTGAGAAAAGCGGACTGTTTAAATGCAAAAAATAGGCTGCATTAAGCATTTGAGCCCGGGACCGCTAACCATAGAATTTTTGGTCTTCGATATTAATTACTATCCTTTTTCTGAGCAATAAATAGTATGCGGAACTTTAATACCGACGCGGTATTGTAACCATCTTGTTTCAGTAAGAACATGTAAACTACCCATGCTAAGAACTACTAGATTCTATTCCATTGAAATGTGCACAGTTAACGCTGCTACAGGAAGAGGGAAACCTTTCTAACCGAATCAGAGTTGGATTATCATTCAAATTTGCATGGCTCCAAATGGCATGCCAGACAGCGGCTTTGAAGAGGTGATTCGGTAAGATATCCCCCTGGGGCAGTTGCGGGGGCAGAATGGTCTCAAAGAATCGCACTGATGAGGTGTGTGGACGGCCCAGCATCTCCCAATTCGCCTCCTCGCTGTCCCGCTGGAGGACTCTCGTTGCTGCTTCCTCGGCCTCTCTCTGCTCCTTAAAAATTGTGAGTCGAACCGGTTGATCAGTAAGGGCGCGACGACGACGAAACATCTTTAACAGCTGAGCCGGTGGGTAGGGTGACAATTCAGTGCCTGTCTTCAGAGTCAGTAAAATCGACGGCCACTGTTCCGAGTCGTTGAAGCAAGGGTCGTGAATGAGGGTGCAAGTCAGGCAAAGAATGTTGTGTCTAAATATAAACTGAAAGAAAGAGGGAACTGCAGTAGCTTGAAGGCCCTGCTGCCCAAGTCATCGATAAACAAGACAATGAATCCTGCCTAAAGAACGGAGAGGAATTTTGTCCGAAGTTGCCGCACCTGCACACAAGTAAGATGGAAACGGTGCAGGTTTACGCCTTCGTGTGCAGTTTTTTTGCACTCACTGCCAGACTAAATAGGCACATTGTTCCAGCAATGTATGATCGAATGGAATTATCGGTCAATCTCCTATACAACTCTACTGCCTTTAAACACAGGGGGTTATCAGACTGATCCGACCCTCTATCGTATGGCTAAAGGACAACAGGGGCAGCTACATTCCTTGACCGCCGCATTTTACATAACTTAACTGAATTACTGAAGCCGTCGATAGGGCCTCTGATTTGGGGAGAAAATAGACACATCACGCAACAGGCGCCGGACATGTGGCTGAAATTTTGCCTTGCGGCGATTTGTCGAGTGGATGCAACAGAGAACAAGCTCACCGGTAACACCGAAACAAGAGCACCGACAACATTCAGCCATTTATGAAAATCACCTGACCCCGAGCTGAAACATTAAAAATAATAGCATAAAAATTAAAAACAGTAGCCTTTTATTAGTGAAAGGTGATTAAAAACTATGTAAGCAGCCGCATCCAATAACCATATGTGGAAATTATGCAAGAAAAAATATGCAGACAGTGCAATAAAGATATTTTTATGAAACTATGGCTGTTGGCTGTAGCTCTCCATGTTTCCATGTAACTCTAAAAATTCGTGAAAAATAAAAAGCTGGTAAAAGATCATTCTGGAACATTCTTCTATTTATCCATTTTAATGCACAGAATTCTCCGCGTTCATGCTGTCTAGACTGCTGCCTTCTAGGCGGGCTAAAATACTACATAGTAGAGACTCACCGTTTGCGAAGGCATTCCATGAGGCATCCAGCGGCATGGGGAACTCGTGAGGTGCCGGAAGGTGGATGGAGAACCATCAACTCCACCGCTACTGAATAGATACCCGCGGCCTGTGGGTTCACATTTTCTTCACTGCGCCAATCGCGCCATGCCGAAGGAACCCCATAAAGCCCGTGTTTCTTCATAGCTATCAATTCAAAGGCGTTCACCCATACCACTCACCGCACAAAACTACCCCTCCCAATGACTGCAATACCTAAACCGTTTCCCATCTTTCCATACCCCACATGCTGAATCCAACGGTTTTATGCACCACTGGTTTATGTGCAGGGATGCCCGAATGGATGTTGCAAACCAATGCTCACTACACTTGTTACACCAAGGTTGTCGATAATTACTAAAGAATAAATCGAAAAGAAGGGGGTAGTATCGTGCATAACGGAAGTGCTGGGAGACCTTCTTGAAAAATGTCAAGTGATTAGTAAGGATTCCCATAGAATAAATTAGCTTAGAGTACCTCCAAAATCATCAGTAGGATCAACCTAAGAAAAAGAAAAATTCGCTTTGCATTCGACGCTACAGCAGGCAAATTCCTATAATCCCCCTGTTGTGACGAGGACGCAAACGGATACCAGCTTCGATCCGGGTAGGAAAGCTGTCACTACCGTCGCGACCAGAGTTTCATTGAAAAGTTTAAAGGGAGTCTAACCCTTAACAACGGGATGAAGAAGACGTGCGAGATGGGACTCAAGCTCAGGGAAGGCGGCCTCAGCAATGGAATGGAGGGCAGAAGCAAGACGAATCTCCGCATCCGAACCATAAGCCATTCGGAGACAGTTTGCGATATCGTCATCTGTGAGGACGGCATTGCAGTCGCCGGCTTGCATTGCCGCCTCGTGCAGAATATCCAGAGTCATCCAGGCCGGGGGCGAGAGAAGGCCACACACTGAGCAAGAATGGTAGTTACTTTATCCATAACATGCCGGTGAAAGACGTCGACCGATTTGTCACCATGGTCAACAGCATAGAATACGATTTCACACGCTTTCGATAACCACCTTAAGTTTATTAAGGCGTGAAAATTATTTGGGGTATTACATTCAGCCCTCTAATATTTGTCTAACAGTGAAACAATTCGAGATAATATTAGGTGCCAAAGCGATTAACTGCTGAGCAAATCCATTCGCGCATTTAATACCATTAGTACTCGCTCATTTAGGTGCGCGCAACAGAAGTGGTCTAATGCTAGTTTTTCTGCTATTTTGCCCCGTAGTTATAAGGCATAGCGCTCAAAATGATTACTTAAATATGAAAACGATGGTGATAGCATTCGCAGCAAACCGCCTCTGTTATCATTCTACTAACTACCAGGGTATCATTTCAACAATATTGGGCATAGCTAAAAGGAAACAAATCTCTACAAAACTTGACAAGTTCAAAACCAAGGAGTTGCTTCATTAAGGCTCAGACAAAAAGTCAACGACAACAAGCTAAAGTCCGTAAAGAGAGATTAAATCCATAAAGGCGGATCCCGAACTTTATGCTGAAATCGATGATATAACAGTCGATAACATGAGACCTAATGATTTAACGGCGTGGCGATCAGCTAGAAGCCGAATATTGCCTTGCATCAGTTATTTTGGCCCGCCTTCATTGGCTGAGCACTCCTTTAGCAATAAAAGTGTTTGCAATACGTTAACAACACGATTATTAACTATGATTTAGGCTTAAAATTATACGCACCCAAGGAATCTCATAGAGAGCCGTTAAAACTGTATAAGCACGGAATTTTTAACACTCTCTAGTCCATTCAAGTACATCGTACTTTGCTTGTACCCTACGAGCGACGGATATGAAGCTAACACTCACCATTATTTAAAGATCTCATTAAGTAAGGATATAAATTACATTCATCAATTCATCCATATGTATGAGCATATTCTATTTTACCTATGCTCGATAATGGAAATTTAAATAATTATTAATGCAATGTACATGAGTGCCAAAGTACAGACTTCCAATTCATCCTTTTCTATGCCATCTGCAATCGAATGAAAGTAACACTCTCACCTTTCTGTTCACTGTCCACGAATGCCTGTGCACACTCGCGATGAGCGTTGGCACGCTCCGCCAGAGCCTGGTGGATACGTAGAATGCAACGAAGGATGAGTTGACAGGCCACCTCGTCCACTTTGGTGGGGTTACGCCAGACCAGCTGGTGCAACTGTCCCCCACTGGGGATGGTTGTGTTCTGTGGTCCTCCGACCACCATCCCCGAAGCCGTTGCCACACCGCTGCCGAAGCGGTGGAACTGGCCCCGCAGTAGGAGGAAGCACAGGCTCATTGGGTGTGCTGTGTGGATGTAAAGAGAGTGGATAAGCCCTTTTAACAAAGGACAAGGATACCATAAAACGGTTATGTGGCAGATTCTTCCCATGCAGTCTAGGTGTATAGTGACAAGGCATAGAGCATTACTACCAATCTCATCTAAATAGTCAAACTGCAGTTTCCCACGTAGACTGTAGTAAGCACAGTTACGGAAAGTAATTTCATTTAGTCTCTGAAAGCAAGTAGATGAAAGGAAAGGATGAGGTATTATCGTAATTTGACCTATTAATAAAACGAGACTCTAGTCATCAAGTAACAACTGTACCCTTAGGTTGTCGGTGGTAGTAGTGAATTAAGCTGCTGAGCGGAGAAGACGGATGAATGACGGGAAACGAGATAACGCAAATGATACCTGTGTAGCTTGATAAGCTGCATAAGCTTAATAACTTTTAACAGATAACTAAGCATATAAAGACGTGATGGTGGACGGAATCTGGAGAATGGTACGCAACCACCAGTGAGGCCACAAGGGGTATTTAGTCCAGTTTATTTGGCTTCAGCAGTTATCTGTCCAAACGGTTAAGTTTCATGAAATCACAACCAGCTGCGCCATCTTTGAAACAGCATTAACTAGCCTGACTGACGGAGTAATTTGAACTATATTTCAGCGCATTATTTTGTCCACCATTTACCTAGTTTTCCAACTTTGCTTTAAATGAAAGGCAAATTTGTCAGAACATGCACTAGTCATGGAGGCTATTCCACATGCGTCCCAATTAGTGGAGGGTATAGAAAAGTAGATTTAGCGGAGTAAGGCCTGGGATGATGCTCATGGCAGATGCCTCACAGTGGAGCCTGAAGAGGGGTGCGACAATGCCGCAGAAGCGAGCTAGTTGGAGGAGAGGCGGTGGGTTATCAAGGAAGGAAGTGAAGATGATCTCGAGGACGGGAATGAGACGAAGGACGAGGTGGTCATAGTAGACCGGCTGGCAAGGGAGTCGACGTAGAACCGTAGGGGGAGATGCATCGATGTGGCCAGTGGTTGACGAGGGTAGGAGAATCACTTGTTTCTCTGGAAGAATCTTGTGCAGACATCTCAGCAATTTTGGCCAGCGAGGGCTTGAGAGAATATTAGATGAATTGGGAGCCTTGGAACGTATGAAAAGTGATTATCGAAAAAATCTAGATGCATTCAATTGCCGCAAGCACTGGAGGAAAGATGAAATTCTCTAAAATTAAGGTATGCTTTTAGTGCAACGAGTAAAAACTACCCCTATTGAATATGCAGATCTGCACGGCAGCTTTTAAAACGTCATTCAATGACATCCTCACAGTCTTGACTTATTCGAAGCTGTCGAAAACGTTGGGAATTAGGTAACGCAAGACTTATTTCTCTGTCAATGATCTGGGGCCTCTGATGTGCAGACAACGTTCCAATTTAGCCCACGAGCACGATTAATTGCGGCAACTTTTCATTTTGAGTGAAGGGTAAGTTAAATGCCGACACGAGGTGGAGTGGGATGGGTTATAATTGACTTCGACTGACTTTTGGTAAGTTCCAAAAATGGGCTCTCGGGGCTAAGAGGATAGTAATTACTTGATTTACAGCCGTTTTACCAAACCAGAACACACCACTTTCCGTCTCCACTTTTCATTTCAAAAGGGAGAACATGGTTCGTCAAAAATGCACTTCTGGTCCATGATAGGAGACCCAAGAACTTTAACATTAAAGTTTTGGTTTTAGGGTGAATTCATACTGCAGCACAATTTTAAGCACCAACCACGGAACAGATTAATGCACCTGCATAAATGTAGATTTTTGTAGAGAAAATAAAATTGAATCGCAAAGTGAAAGACGGAATGAATAAACTTAATTACGGACAAAGGTGTTCCATTTCAGAAATATAGAGAAGCACGTAGTGGCTGAAAAGTCAACTTGACGATTTTCTTCAACAAGTACAAATGTGAGCTATCCATACTTGACAACGAGCTCGAGTAGAGCCTAGAGAACAGGGTCGGGAAGTCAGGAATTAGAGTAAAAAGGAAAGGAGATAGTGGAAGAACTTACAAAGTTCTCAACTGCTTTGATAGCTTCCACGAGTTGGGAACATTGGGTGATTAGAAATATGGCGATGCTATGGGCAGCAGCAACATCAGTCGGCGAATAATTTGAACGCATAAACTACATGAGGAAAGACAGACACTAAGAAACAATTTTGCAGGTCTCGTGCAGAGAGCAACCTAAAAGGCACTCTATACTAGCAATAAATAGCCTTTGCTAAATGGACAATATTTATATAGATTTCCTCACACAACGAAATGAATGCGGTGGGTGAAATCCCATTTCCATTGCTCGACTTAATATCTACCTATGTTACCATTAATCAATGTAGGAAGTGATTTTCCAAACACCTTGGCGGATTCGACAAGACTATAATCAAAGGGAGATGGCTCACTTACAAGGTACAGTAAGAGGCGGTCCATTGTAATGATTCCATAATGAATGCAAAAAGTGATGGTAGCAGATAGCATCTACAGCAAAAATGCAATCAGATAGTAAACACACAGGTTCAATGAAAAGCTGGAAAAGTGAGGGATGAATTGACTCACTTTGCAGGGAGCGTAGATGTGTGTAGGCATAGGTAGGTTTTTTCGTTCCAACTCCTCAAACTTACTGATTGCTGTAACCAAGTACTCACACAACACTTTCACCTGAGCGTTCACTGTTGCTGGTGGCAGCTGCAAAATGTTGCTAAATGGAATGTAATAAAGATGTTCTTGTGCACCCACTGATGAAAGTTTATTGTATCCTTATAAAATGAAAATGTAGCCAATATGCTACCATAAAATGTGGGTCAGAGTAGGATAGAATGGACTAAACCATTCTGTCTGTTAATGAGACGTACTTTAAAAGAACAAGCGGTAGAGGCGTTTTCCCATTGATAAGAGCAACAAGAACAACACTATAAGGGAAAGATACAACCAACGTTCCGGCTTTAAAAAAACTGGTGAAAACACAAAGCACTTAAGTAATGAAACCCACCAGAAACTGCTTTCATTACGCAGGTTTAGTTCAGTCCACTTTACCTCACTATCGCCACCTGAAGAACATAAGACTTCAAGTCGAAAAGTAGACACATTTCTAACTATGAATTTGTTCGGACATCTTAAAAACATGAGAAAAACGAGTTAGGAGGCCTCGCACCTGACTCAAGTAAGAGGGAATTATATAACTCATGGACGGTGAAGATAAGCCGTTCACGGAGAGTGAAGTAGGTCTCAACCTCCGGAGTGTTAGTAACCTCTGCGTTAAAGATGGGCGCCTGGGGCGGGGCAACGAAAGAGGAATTGGTAGGTAGAAGATCAGCGAGGCGCGCAATGACCGCCGGAAGTTGGAGGCAACCACATTCCTCACCAAAAATGGCCCTCGTTTCCACCTGCATTGCCATTAATTGCTCCCTTATTTGACATCGCATCAACTGCTCCTCTGTTTGGCAACGCATTTCACCCACTTCCAGGAGATCTTATGCGGAGAAATAGAGATGATGGAGTAGCGAAAGTCTATACTGTGTGCACATGCACGCAGCCAACCAAGGAGCTTGCTGAACAACGTCGTCATTTTAACATAAAAATAATTCAGACGCACTCTTTTCACATTCTGAGGCTTATAAGCTGACGATTTTTTTGAACCCCTATTTCACTTACGCGTCAATCTTTAGAATCACATTCGCATTGCATACCATAGGCACAAACGGCCTGAAGGGTGGAGAACAAAATGACACGCGAAGTCACCTCTCTTGAATGCGAGTAAAGTGGGAGTTGCTGTTGGGAGAACTGTTGCTGAAGTGATGATGACTGAAGATTGTAGAGGATGCAGTCAGGAGTGAGTATGCGTCGCGAAAAATGAACGATAGTCCAGTCGAGTCTTGATGCGGTCAAAGAGAAGGAACACAGACCATGAATTTCATACAATCTCAATTCAATAGAGATACTGCATCCAAAAGCGCATTTAAATTTGTTTAAGCAGCAAACCTCCGTCGTTTTCAGAGACAAACAAAAATAATGACAGCCGCCCCGTTAACCACTCCAAGCGAAGACAACCATTTCCGACTAAGTCGTTAGATACTTCATGACATTTTTGCAGCATGACTCGTGACGAATTGTATTCACCAATCTGATGTACTCGAACGTCCCAGCATCTCTGAGCATTTGAGAGATGGTTCGCAAACTTACATCATGGCTGAGGGAAATCAAAGATTTAAATAAAGTTGTTGAGTTTCGCTTTTTAATAAACGAGTAAAAAACTTGAATGATGGAGTTTGTCGTACGCGTAGACGAGTTCATGGGACTCCAAATCCACTCTGAGGAAGAGTTCATCACGGTAACTGAGACGGTGCTCCACAGGAAGAGCCTCAACCAATCGGTGACCGAGAAGATCAAACCAAAATGTCAGGGCATAGAAGTAGTCGTTTATCGGAGGATGGCACTCATCCCTGGTTGCGCCGTCTGCATCAGTAGAATGATAGTAGAGTGGAATGTTAATGGGCCCACTTTCAAGCAGCAGACGCCGATATATCTCTGAAATAAAAAATTACCATCGAATGGGGATGCATCGTATTTAACTCCGAAAGGAAGCGTATTGATCAAATGTTTTGTCCTATAATTCAAGATGCTAAAAAACTATCTTCCCTTGATTACAACGACATATTTTTCATGCATCCCAACATTTCCTGTCTGGACAGTGCACGTGAATGCGTGGTGCAACTCAACTGACCCCGAATGGGAATAATAAGGTTTTTCTCCACCTGATAGGAGAGAAATCGACTGAACGTCTCCAAAGTGGCTGGGGAAGTAAGATAAGCAGGCCCTGTCTCAGAACACGGCGGCTTCGTCATTTCACTCAACTTCTGGCGCATCTCATTGCAAAATCTGAGAGATTAAAAACGAAGTCAGTCAGATTATGACGATAGCTATGATTAGCCAAAATATCATTGAAATTATCGAAACTACATCATCTGGAGGTGAATGGACATTTTCCGAATGAGCCGGCGAGAGAGGGGATTGAGGCGACCTGCCCCACTCAGCCCGTAGGGCAACGTAAATGGACCGTTATTAAGGGGAAGACCACCCCCAATTCCAGGAAGAGGGTCGTTGCTTGGCAGCCAAAATGAAGTTACCACGCTCCGCGTGATTTGCAAATTTTCGTTCGGCGAATCTACGTGTAGGTGCATATATCGGCATAAATTTGAATTCCAAAACTACTCAGGAAACTCATAAGGTAATAAACAACCCCTAAATCATCACTATCACTCTTCTCTCAAACGAGGAAGAGGAACATGCTATCATCATGACACTCAATTGATTCACATGGCTACTAACTCTAAAAAAGGTTAAACAGAAAACAAGAAAGTTTTGAATAAAAAACATTGGGAAATTACACTTAAGGCTTGAGGGAAGGTTAATCAAACGTATTTTTCCAATGGGCAGCAAATTTCCAATCACCTTAAATATGCGTGTCATCGAGGCTGATCACATCTCGACTAGTTAAGTAAACCATGCCATTGCGCCAGGAGTGAATCAGAGGTAGCAGCTCAAACTATCGGCTTTGGACTGGAAAGAGCTTAAGTTAGTTAAACTATATCACATTTCTCGGTTTGGAGCTAAATTATATAATGATGAACTGAAAGGGATGAGAAGTGGACAACCCCCCTTAATGCATTCGTAAAATTAACAACGAAGTCAAAGGCAGCAGCACAGAGGTGATGAAGGGATTAAACAAGCAATTGCTACGCAAAAAAAAAACATTTCCGAATGCGGAAGTTATGCATCAATAAAATAAACACTGATGATTGTTTACATTGCACTCCATATTGTCGCATACAACTCTGAGGATTTTTATAAACAATTAGCAAGCCATACTGGATGAAATGCTGAAGTATAACTAAAAACGCTGTTTCCCTTTTGAGAATCCGCTTCAAGGAGTGAGGCCGGCAAATGATACGTCTGCTGCAACCAAGGCGGGAGGAGGGAGGGGGAGGAAATAGTCACGAACCACGTGGTCAAGCCCGGGTTGACATTATTCAGAATTGATATGCAAGTCTCTTACAATACGAAACCAAAAGTCCACAAGATAAACATTGAACTGGCTTCAATAATTTCAGTGAAAGCATATCAATGTTTGAAACCTATTTTCTAGGATGCTTTGCTGCCTACGAATATGGACGAATTGACCTTATGATGTCGTCGAAAGCATTCTAGACGCAGGCCTTCGACCTAGTTGCTGAAAGCAAATTAGCATAAAAACTGGAGGCCTACGAAAATACAAGTAACAACTCACAGGTGTTGAGTGTAATGATGAACTCAAGCCAAGAAAGGGGCTGAACCACCTGCGGCGTCTGAGTGTCCATAGGGTTTTCACTCGACTCTACTGCGCTCCCGCAGCCAACACATCCAACGACGCAGGATTCTTTGAGGTGCTCCAACCAGGTGGCAATTTGTGCCTGAATTGGGTAGAGCAGAGGTGGTATAGTGCGAGGCAAGTGGCATTCCTTCACAGTACGACCGCTACAACCACCGCCCAATTCCTCACTTCCATTGTTCATTTGCAAAATCATCTCCCAGGCACACGCTGCGGCCGTCACCAGGTGTGTCATGTCCTCATCCCTCTTGCCACTCCTTCCTTCCCGTTTCGACACCATCTTGGACCTCTTTGGGACTGTATGCATAAAAACGAGAGAACTTTTATGGTACAAAGCCAACCCACTACGTTGTTACCCACCTATCAAGCCTCTATACATGATTCCTACTCTTCCTTACCACTATTAGAAGCAGTTCAAGCGCGATAAAATTAGCATTGGAAATTCTTTGGAGCAAAAAAGTGCACTGAATTAATTGGATGAATAACTTAAATTAACACTAACTAATGGTCGCTCCCACATGTAAAATCGCGCGTTGGAAAAGCACATTCGACGTGAAAAGAAAACACCATTAAGAGGTGGTAGAAAGTCCATAAACTGACGTTAGTTTATAAAAAAGCAAAGATGTGTAATCAAATAATGAATCCAGACGCAGTTTTACGGGTAATTCACAGTGTTTAAGTATCATGCAATGAATGAGATTTTGAGACTTGATGCTCTCCCTAAATCGAGCGTTGGGTTTTCTACCCCTTCTAAACGCAGAGTATGCCTACGTCATCATAACCTTCACATTCAATGGTGTAAGTTGTACAAGCAAAGAACTTCATGGGAGATGATAATAAAGTCGAAATAAGTTTAGACCAGACGCGCAACTCACGAAGTAAACCCAAATCCTCTGAAGCAGACTCCTCGTCACTACTGCTTGCGGTATCATCACCACCGTCAGCAGTACACTCATCATAATAATCGGCATCATTAAAAACAACATTTGATGCTGTTGCTGCACTGCTTTTATCAGTAAATTCCCCTCTTCTCCTTTTTTCATCCAACTCCGATTGGTCGCCACCAGAAAGCCAGCTGCCGAAAAGGCGGTTAGGTGAGAAGAGGATAAAGCGCAGGTCGGAGCCGTCGAGGCTCATCTCCTCCAACGTTTTCAGGGCTACAGGGCAACGTTTAACGCCCCAGCAGTCCAGGTTCTCCACCCACAGCTTCTCCAAACGTTGCATAGCTGCGTTGTCCAACTCGTCAGCCTCGGGGAAGAGTTGGTCGAAGAGGTGCAGGCATGACACGAAGTCGGTCAACTTATTGGTGGCAGATAAAAAAGTACTAAGATATCGCGCCTAGTTCACTCTTAAGAACTCTCCGCTATTCCAAGCTATTAACACCCAATAAAAATGGGCTATTCGGTACAGAATGTCGGCCTCCAAATAGCAATGGGAAGCAAATCGAACTATACGTTTAGACACCCAAAAGCATAAATATATCATCTCAACAGCATTGTACATTTAACAATCTGGGAGCTGTTGATTTCATACCTAATCACGAAATATAACAGCAAAAGCAATGCTTCGTCCATCCGCATGAATTAATTTAAAGCAATAGGTAAGGTAAGTCATACTCACGAGGTGTGGATGAATCAATCAAGAAGTAACGATGAAACAAACCTTATTTTTTCCAACGAAGCCCGACATACACACGAGGGTAAACCACATGACAAAGTGACGGGAAATAGGCCAAGTTCTTCCAGCGATCTGTACGGAAGGCAAAATGAGCTCCGTTTTCTCGTAAATGAATAGTTATAACTGGAAAATGTAGGAAGTGAGCAAATACTTATTCCGAGACTTACCTTGATCTAGCAAAAACGTAATTTGCTAAAGGTCTCAGGCACCCGGAAAACTATTGGAACCATCAAATAATATTTCCAAATAAATATGTTTAAAAATGCCCAAGCACTGCCGGAAGAGGAAGGTATTTATTTTATAAGCTCACGATTAGTAACGCACAAATGCGCTTAACATTTATTTAGTTTGTTATGGTTCCGTACCCCAAATAAAACAACTTCATATTAACAATAATCTACCATTTTGCGATAAACCTACAAAATCTAGACCATGGCTCTACCTGAGGCTACTACTTGTGCCTACCCTCGCTACCAGCGGGAATAAATTCCCTTAGGTGCAAATCTGAAACTAAGCAATTTCCCGTAAAAAACAGCTGTCTTTTAAATTGCTCGTTAAGTGCGCTAGCAATAAACTGTAGCGTGTCATTCGTTGGGAAGCACAAGGTCAACCTTAACCTAAATGAGTGCAAGTGAAACATTTCAATACATTTTTATCACTCTAATGGCTAAATTCCGGTAATTTCGAAAGGCAGCAGTGAAAAACTTGGTAGTAAGTATTGCCCTTTGGGATGAAGGCACCACCTTGGAATTGAGTTTGGAAATTATGTCGTTGAGGCGTACGACTCGATCTACAACGAAGCAAATCACGAGGCCTGCCAGGTGGCTGAATATGCGAGTGGTCCAGTCAGTGCATTTCTCTTCCTCTGTGATCTCCATCACCGAGAATATCAGCTCACTTATTGCCAGACCCACCAGCGTCATATGCGGTCCCTACGGAACGTAAAAATAAGTGGTATTCCAGTGCGTAAAGGAACTGAAACACCATTACCACCTTGGAGAAGCGATGGCACAAGCTCATAAGCTCCATTCTTTTGTTTTGACTTAACCTCCCAAAGCACTGGTTTAATGGGGAATGAAATATTTCTCCTTTGTCCAAAGCAAGGTCCCTACTGAGATTACAACGTAAAAGGAATGCCGCAACGACAAATCGACGGAAGGGTTTTCAAACTATTAATTATATTTTCAGCTGTTTCCTCTTAAATTCATTGTTAGACGAAGATGAGTGAGAAAAATTAAACACTCGTCTGATTAGCATACCAATGGAAATCGCAGAATACGTCACATAAAAGTGGGTTTACTATTAAATTTAAAAATGACAAAGCGGAAATGTATCGACTGTGAGGAGCAGGACCAATGAAATCACACGGAGGGTAGAAAAGGATCCCGTTCATGGAAATAGCACGAAATGTGGGTCCGTAAGTTAGCCCTAAGTGAAATGGAAAGGTTTACCAAAATCATCCATAATGTGTAAGACATCATGATCCGATGTATTTTTGTTTAAAGGAAAGTGATAATAAACAAGGCAGAGCAGCCGAATCAGACTATGTTATCTTATCCCTCGAGATGGCTTTTAGATCTGGTATTTTCATGAAACCCAACTACCACAATATGAACCGATCGGCCTCCAGTAAGTAGAATTTGGACAATCAGTTCCACTAAGAACATAGGCCTGTAACCGAAAGTTGCTGACAAAAATGCACTGGTCTCAAAGCACCGAATTACCCAGACATCAAGCCTCTTAAACTCAATGTATTGTTCAACAGGCATGTTCCCTAAGCTTTGAGCGAAGCGGAAAGCATAAAACCTATGGTTGACTAGGTTGGAGAAAGTTTTGAAGAACAAAGTGGGGGGAAGTTATAGCGCTGCTCTAGGGCATACGCTACAAACTTAACAGATCTTATTGATGCGCCGGACAAAGCGCAAGCAAAAGATTTGTGCTCGAGTCGAACCCGCAATCAAATGAATCCGTTCTAGTAGCAATGAAAGAGGGAATACTGACCACAGCTTGGCGTTCGTTGCAGGCGAGGAGACTAGAGGCCAGTTGAGTACAGCGCAGTTGCCCCAGCAAGTCACAGGCGAGACCCAGTTGACGAGTTTTGAAGGCGGGTGGGTAGAGGATAGCCTGGCGCAACATGGAGAGAGTCAGCTCGGCCGGATCCAGCCGAAAACATGGGTGTTTTTCCAAGGTTACGCCCGCAATCGGCACCATTTCCAGCTCATCTGATCGAAGTAGAGGACGAGGGACTATAAATTTAGGCTACCAACAAGGCTCCGCTTGTTCGAATTATGGCGCACTGAATTTGTAACAAAACGTAGTTTTTTAAAAATAATTCCAAAATTAAGACGACTCAAATGCAACTTTGACTCGTTTTCGATAGCAACCAGAAGATTACGGCAATACGCATGATGAAGGTTAAAGAATTAACTACCGAAACGTACGATTCAGATGTACATGAAACGACCAATATAGTATGGCTCAAAAAACGCAGATCGGTCAGCTTCATCACTAGTAAAACCAATCCAGCCTTCCTCTTAAACCCAAAAAGAACCTATGTAAGAAGCATTATTCAGTGAAAATAACGGACAGAGCGAATTGCAACCAAATGCAAAACCTCAGCATATTAACGAAAAACGGTTTTGTCGTTATGGCATATTTTTAACTTCAGTTCATAAGACCAGAAATTATTACCTTAGCGCACAATATCGTGCCACCAAAATGTGCAATAGACAAGTGAAGCACATACGATAGGAATACAAAATTCGTAGAGGAAAATCGAAATCCGCCATGAATCGCTCGACTTCGGCTTCAATAAGCTGGAGACAGAAAGAGAAGCAGGGATGAAATCGGAAAAAAACGTAAGGTCGATCAAAATGGACTCACTCTATTTGGACGAATACTTTTATCCCCTCTGAATTTGTTAAGCTCATACATGGTGAAATAGGCAGGCAGGAGGTTTATTTCACGACAGAGGAGTACCTGTATCAACTAAGCGAAGAAACTGCAGAATTAGTTCAAACACAATAATGGGTCCGTAAAACATGAAGAAGCTTAATTTGGAAGCGTTTCCCAATTATCTATATTGTACGACCTTTGCCGATCTGTAAAGACGCCCTCTTTTCCTCACCGGCAAGTCATCTTTAAGAGGGTGTGATCCTAATAAGCAGTTTTATACTCACATTAGATGACTACATCATGATTTGGGGACAACGGGAAATATTTTAACATTCCATTCATTAGAGTAATGGTACGCGCTGCTTCAAGTTCAAAAAGAAAACAAATTTGTGAAGTTTAAAAGCAACACAGATCCATGAACGATGGACGGATGAATGTTAAAAACAAGAATAGGTTGGTTGAAGCGGAAAAAAGATTAGCCTTACTTCAACAGCTGGGTTGTAGAAAGGTCTCAATGGTGCGTCTGGGGCGAATTGGAAGGACTTATCGATGGTCTTTATAAAAACTAGTCTATTATTCTTGTAATCAAGATAAAAGACCAGTTTTAGCAAAAATTTGAACACGCTTTGGAAGAACACCTGATTGTCGACAGTTAACTCACGCCGTGATAGCAGAGCGTTTGTTACCAATCTAAAACCAGAAGCTTAGTACGGGTATGAACAATGCAAAATAAAAGAAGAAAAGATTCTATGACTAAATTTACCGCCGTAATACAGACACGTATAAATGCAACAGTAGCCTGCTAATGCGAAACAACCAATGAAAACCAACTAATAGGTAAAGACGCGTACAAAGGCGTGAAGAAACCACGTTCAATCCCACGATCAAGAGACCAAAGGAGCCTTAGAGTTACACCTTCATTTTTAAGAGAGGCAATGGCTTCCACGAATAAATCAAGGGTCTGCCTTAACGAATCGAAGGAGTTGGTACTCGCATCATGCCCAGTAGGAACATTATTGGAAGTTTTCGAAGGCAATCGCAGTAAGTCGCTCCACAGTCTGTCAAGTCGAATCACGTCCATGTTATGAATGCTGTCCAGATCAGGAGGATAAAAGGAGCTAAGACCCGCTTCTAGTAAAACCGAGGCCTATCAAAATGCAAAGAATTCAGATCCAAGTTTTAGCATCTTGGTAGTTTAGTGAAGCATGTTAAGACGGACTGGTCAACTTTGAGCATTCACTTAAAAGATTCGAACGAAATGTAACCATTCAGTGCCAAACACAAGCCCAAACGATATTTTGGGTGAAAGCTTAAATACAGCATGGAAAAAGAACAATTTCATAAAAGATATCGGAGGTCTAGATAGGAAAGACTCACTTCTAATTCGCGAATGCATTGTGCGATGAGCTGCCTCTGGGCGGTAATTTGCTGGTGAACGCTGAAATATTAACGCCACGTTTACAATAATAACGAGCGCAAACTGAGTTTATGTGCCAAAAGCGCTGAGGCCAAATACGGAGGATAATGGTAAGGATAAAAGCAACGCAAATTCTCTTAAAAGGGCAGTGAAATAAACTTATTTACAAAAAATTGGCCAAATACTTAATGGAAAAAGTTATAGCACTCATATAGAGGTAAGACACGAATGTGTGCTGATAACTGCTAGATCTGACAGCGGAAAATACCTAACAGCACTTTGCATTAGTGCGACAAAGCCCGAGCAAATGCGCGCTGGAATCGTATTAGAGAGGCATCATCATCAAAAAGTTGAGACCCATCATCCGAGTTCCGAGCTGATGATCAAGGTCCTGATAATTGTTTATTATAATATACGCTCACATAAATATTTTACAGCAAATATTTCCCGGTATTTGCCTTACTTTCCTACTAGAATACAGGTGTTCTGACCTACATCCGGCCTTCTCTCCGTCTTCTAGGAATGCTTGGGACGCTACAATGGTGCCAGTGGAAAGCACATCCAAATTTGTGAGTTTTCTACCTAGATTTGTCCTGCAAGTGGCATATTACAGCGGTGCAGGTGAAGTGCCTTTGCCAAAGGACTAAGAACTGCGTTTATCTCCGATACTATTCCATTCTCGTGCTCGACAGAAAAGCTATTAACAACCGAAGCGATCCTAACCGTGGACTGTCTGGAAATGCTGTCGGTAAACTAACCTCACGAAGGATGCAGTGATGGTCGTCTGAACCTCTTACGACGAAGCTAGTTGGCAAGCCGAGCAAAGCCGAAGGTGGAGTTGGACCGCCATTAAAGATCATTGATGTGGTGTCAAATCTCGCCTCATTTGCGCCGGACGTCAGCGTGTGGCACGGTTAGCTCGTGAGTACTTCTCGCAGTACTGATTACGTTGTGATGGCCGACGCGGGAAGTGAATGAAAGGATGCGTTGGGAACAGTGCTCAAAGGAAGACAGGGGCTATGTAGCCTATTGTTTGTTTAAGCTGCTGGTTCGTCGGACATTTTAGTGGCGGTCACTTTGAGGTTGGCTGCGTCGGCTGGCCTGCTGGTCATGCCAGCAGTTCCCTTACTTTCTGTCCATAATACTAGTATTCTGAACTGCACCTGGATTTCTCTCCTTCTTTAGGGAGGCTTGGGGTGCTACACATCATTTGAGGTTATGGGAGTTAGTTGTATTATCATTTAGGAGTTCGGTTCTCCACATGCTCACACTTATTTTGCTAAAAATTCATTAATTTTTAGACGCTTTTAGAATATTTTTTACGCGCAATTCTTCGCTTTCGAATGTAACTTCATAATCCACTATTTTTTTATTTATCTTGCATCATATAAACATTTTAACCTGTTCTTACTGCAAGATATTAGCATTATTTTTACTTTTGTAGCTGTTAAGGTTTAAGCCCTAAGCTTGGATTTCTTAAAGTGCGTTTAATTAGTATCATTTGTTTGGTTGTTCATTCACGGAAACGTAAGTCTAACTCTTTCAAAATGTTCGTTGAATCTGACGCTTATTTTGAGAAAAATCTTTTACTATTGTCGCATGCAAGCAAGGAACATCAAGCCACAGAGTATGCTTGGTCCCACAATTTATCCTGCTGTGATTTGTCATCTAATTCATCTGATCAGCAAAACCAAGTAGCCGTTGTACAAGCCTTGATGGATCTTAATGCCTGTACACATATTCCGTATTGCAGCGTCGACACGTCCTCACACCAAAACCATGTGTTTGAGGCATCCCAAAAGCTTGAAAGAAAGACATGCAACTGTACAAAGTCGCATTGCTTAAAGTTATATTGTGAGTGTTTTGCAAAGGGGCAGTGTTGTGACGGTTGCAATTGTTCGAACTGTATGAACAATTTCAAATTTGAAAACGATCGTAAGAAGGCAATAAAAACAATACTTGAAAGAAATCCTTTAGCATTTTACCCAAAGATAGGTAATTTTATGAAGCATTGGTGGTTATGTAGTAGGCTCCTCCGTAAGGAAACATTCCAAGGGTTGCAACTGTAAGAGATCGAATTGCTTAAAGAATTACTGCGAATGTTACGAGGTAACTTTTTGTAAATTTAATTAACACTAAAGGCTAAAATAAGTTGTTCCGACCTTTGCAAATGCAGAGGGTGCAGAAATTTTATCAAGCCTGCCAATCCTAATGGAATCCAAAGTGTCGGGCCTGAGCATTTTTCACAATTTTGTGAAAAGTCAGTGGGGAACTAAGTTATTCCTAATTGCATGTTGCATAATGTAAAAATCACTTTTTTGAAGGTTCTTTACGGCGTGTATTACATCAGAAGTTATTGAAGTCGCCTGTTCTTGCATGCTTTCTCAGCTACTTTTGGCTACTCATCATAACATGTCGGACACCGACCAGGAGCATGTCGTCCTCGCCGAATTCGCTAAATGCCTTGATTATATTTTGGATTCCGTAAATAAGGTGAATAAAGTGAAATCATATCAAATTGCAGTTTTTCTTTGTGCAGCTTCGAGATGCGCGATTTTCTGTTAGAAACTATGGACAGAATGTGTCTACCCTCTCTCCGTCAGTCATCCCGCAAATGACCAAAAAGTCTGTCTCTTGTTTTTGCCCCTCGTATCCTTTAGCAAGTATCCCATGCACAACTTCAGCAGAAATTTCAATGTCTCTGCCATATTCGGCTGGCAATATGCCTGGTACCACACGTGGCATAGCCACCTGCCAAGGGTGCAGTTTCAACGGATCAGACGTACTTCGACTACAAAAATGTAAGTCGTGCCTGACAAGACTTTCAGTCATAATTTAATCACATTTTTGTGCGTTAACCAAGCACTATAGCATTCTGCGATGCTTAAAAACTATATCTTTGCATTCATTCACTCCTATTTAAAGTTGAATCTTTTTTATGCTTAAGCGCATTTTAGAATCGATGCCTAAGTTTAACAGCATCTGCCAAGCAGTTTCCCTATCTTTTATAAGCTTACGCTTAAGAAATACGCTAGTTCAGAGTTTTTTGTTAAATAAAATGAAACTCTGTGCTTCTGTTTTTTTAAGATTTTGTTATGCATATTGATAACTAATGCTTTTGGTGGCTTAAAAGCACAGTAGATGTGGTGATCTTAAAATAATTCAAGTCGCTGCAGAAATTCACGGTATTAATTGAACTAAAGCTAAATAATTCTGCAACAATTCTTACAGATTGTAACTTTTACGAATGCGTTCAAATAACAGGATATTCAAGCAGATGGTTTTCTTTCTCCTATCGTAGATTTGGTTTGTTAGATCATCATCTACTCTTGCAAATTTTTTGTTACTTAAGTATTTTCGGGCAAGAAAGGATTTTGCTAATTGACAGCTTTAAATTGTTTTTAATTTTAGTTCTTGGCTACTAAAAAACTTTGTTTTGACAATGCTTTTTACTTTTGTCTAAAAACGGGAATTTTACCTCTTCAATTGTTAATCCTAAATAGAGGCGTGGCGCTGTCCGTTTTTAGACGTCAACGTGTCAGCCTCTTGAGAGACGCACTTAAGTATTATCGTATTTTATTTTCATTCAGATAGTTGCGTTTGCCATTTTTTCCAGTTTCTTGTCTCGTCAGAAATGTCCGAGGTCTTGCTGCCACAATATGACCTTAATTATCCAAGTTTTCACATGGTTTTGTCGCCAGGAGCGGGCGATGCTTCCAATATGATGGAGATATCCAACCTCACTAAGACAAATAGTCCAACAATACTCATACCTTACAGCATGTTCCCATCGAGTCTATCTGAGCCTCGCAGCCATCATTCACCAGCATCACCAATACCTCCACCTCAGCAACAACCGCTAGCTTACCCAATGGGTAGCCAGTCCTTCCTCATGTCCTCTTCCACCGCTACTGTTTCAAGCGAAGATACGATCTGTTACCCCCTCACCTATTCAACAGAGGCCGATCTCGCTGCGGCTGCCATAAGCGCCGAGGTCGATCCACCTCTCGCCCCTGGCAATGCTGATTTTTACGATTACAACAATGCTATCGATGAGAATAGTGGCTGCGATTGCGCTGGAGATTCCGACGAATGCTTTCATCCAGACGCACTTGATCTGGCTTACTGCCCCATTTCCACCCCTTTCGATCTACTTCCCACAAAATTTTAAGATCCCGTAAATCTTCCTCTACCCTCCTTACCACAATACTATCTTAACTTTAAACATTTCAGTTTATTTTTATTTATTTCCCTGGTTTAGCATGCAACCTTACACGTGCGAATTTGCATACATACAGACAAGTCTTTCGGCCTATACCGTGCATAGAAGTTTAAGATTTCTCTCGGTTAATTAGACGATTATACTGTTATGCATTGTTGAGTGCTAAAATTATCCTGCCATTAATTTTGCCTGCAAATTTTGCAAGCTAGGTTCAGATTGTCGAGATGGCCTCCCATGGGTGGCACCCCCATTCGGCCTCCACGTTTGTGATATCTGTTGGCAGTTTCTACCGGCAACCATAATGTTCTCCGTCAATTTCAAGTAAAAGGTAGGGAGTAAGGTCAATTATTTATTGTGAGGAGGATCGGATGGAAGGGAACGAGAATAGTCTACAAGTTCGCTAAAATTTAGCTTTTCCAGCGAAATGAAAATAAAATCGCACATGGTCGCATAAAATTAACATAAAAAACTGGCTACAAGCTATTAAATTCCGCCCCACACTTTGTAAACTTTCGGACACTCAAGCTTGTCAATCTACTCAGTGGCGTAGGAGCATTAAGTAAGCCGCTTTTACCTAGTTGTTTGCAGATGCCCAGCTAAGGTACGTGTGCTGCATTTTGTCATTGTTTGCGACTGCATAAATACTTGCGCTAAATTAAATAAAGCGCGTTAATATTTGTCTGCCGAATTGAACATATAGATTTAGTGCCATCGTTCATGGAGGAAATACGCATTATTTATTCAAGATTAGTGTCCTTCAAAACCGTGAGTGCATACTCACGAAAACTCACAACGCCTGTTTGCCACCATTAACGTAATTAAGCAGTCACGCAAAGCACACTGAATCTTGCCTGATGCTGGATAAAAAAGGAAGACCTCCCAGTAAGTTGACGCTGCCCAAACGCCTGGGACAGCCTCCACCAGAATTTTTGCCTGCCAAATGCAGACTTAGTTGGATAATGGTCCAAGGGTGCATGTTTTACAGGTGATGTGCGCCAGTGCCGAAAGTGGCGCAATCTCGACCATACTCAGAGGATACTTCAAATTCGCTATAAGGAAGCATACATGAAAATTCAATTAGCAAATTAAACTTGGAGAAAAATTATACCGGCTCGTTTACGCGCATGTGAATTAACGATGGTAGGGACAATGCTGTGCAATGTGAGATTTATGAATTTCCGAAAGTGACTTGCTCGAAATTGTGGAAAAGTTTACTCGCATGCAAAATGGCAAAAGTAAAATGATTAAAATCCAATCTTATTGATTACGGCTTTGACGTGAGCAAAGAACACTCACGAGAAAGCCATTCCGAAAACCAGCCAAAATGCTGATTGCGCAGATAGGGGCTGGTCTTGCTCCACCTGTATCGAATGTAGCCAACAACCGCAAAAAGTTTCTCAATCCACTTCATTCTAAGGTCTAGTGACGTCGAGCAACAAACCATTACTGCAGGATAAGCAGATTGGCCAGTCTACTTACTGACTATATGTTGATGCTCAATGAACCATACAGCGTCAAACCTCTTCTTAACTGTGCAGTCAGCTAAATGATTACCACCTCTTCTTATTGAGCTGCGCAGTGCATTCTGAGTAAGATTGACATCTACTAGCTTCAAAAGGATTTACTTACATAACTATGCATAAACGGAATAAATTTCGGTTGAGGAAAACCATATGACAAATACGAAATGGCAAAGGCGATTTTAAATACGATATAGTTTTCATAAATGATAACATGTGTGACCTCATTGAACAACTCTACAAAAAAAATCATCCACCAATCCCTTGGGTTCGAAATTGAAGTGGCTTGCTAAAGTATTCTTCAAAATGCCCATTAAAGTCATTAATTAGCAATCATCATCACTTTATGCTTTAAGACTGCAGCGCAACGTCTTCTGCAATTGCGCTATCTAAGCGATGTGGTGCTTATCCTCATGTTGTTGTGTTCACAAGTGCAATCTTAATCTTAATCTTAATCGAGTGACGAAACAATTGAAATCTGCTACGCATAAGCGAGGGCGAAATTTTGTCAAAAATAATGTCAAACAACCAGTTGTAGTACTTGTGCGGAAGAAATTGGCTTTAAGTTTTGCAGCCGGCAATCGAAAAGCGTCAGGTGGCCTCTGGAAAACAGGCCCTTTACTAATACCGATTCGGCTTGCTACGCGCGTTGAATCACTAACATGTGAGAGTTAGAATTAATTGCTCAATGCTACGGAGGACTTCCCATTTGTAAAATTACCTGCTGCCTCCCGCTCAAGTGTGCTTTGGGCAAAAGCCACGCTTCTTAATAAGTGCGATAGGAATGAAAATTCAACGAAAAGGAGAATGAATAGCCTCTGAGAAGGTCTTAATCAAGCACAGGGTGTCAAAGTGAGTGCACACGGAAAGAAAATTTGAGCATTTACGCGTACACTGTCGCACCTATGAGGGGCGGGTGACATGTGTGTGCTGCTCCGCACTCACGTCAGGGGGATCGCCAATTCACAGGCTTCGTTAATTCACTAAATCCGACCCGCCACAAGGCATAATTAAGCTGCGTTCATTCGTCGGCTGGAGAAGAGAGATGCGTGAAGTAGGAATTGCGCAAAATTGATTCCACGATGTGTATATGAAGCAATGAGTAACGAACATTTGGCAAAGTAATCGGCACATTTCAAAGGGAGCAAATTCACTTAATCATATCTTGACGACGTGCGTGCTGGGATAATTAAAGCGGACATAGATATGTAAGCATAAAAATGTGGTGCATTCTGCCATCAGGGCACACCCATTGAAAAGCAAAATACCTTTTCGACAAATAAGTTTAAATGGACAAGGAGGTCTCAAATCTCTCAAATCGGTTTACAATAGATTTTCAAATTGGAAAAGCAAGGAAATCTGCACTTAAATGTCACGATGGTCAAAAAATCTCTCACAAACACAAACTATGAATAATGGCTCATGGTGCGACATGACCTTTCATTAATTGCAAATTAAATTAAGGTGTGGTGGAGTTATTTTAATTATTTAAGGATTAGTTAGAGCAGATGAGAACAAGACGAGCGATGAGACGAAAGCTTGAAAGTCAATCGACGGAAAATTGGTCCAAATGATCCAGATAATTTTATTCATTACACATTCAAGCGGTGAGAATGCCTTCTATTGGGGATAAGAATTGGCCACTCAACTCGATCCATATGGGTGAGAGATGCTCTCGAACGCAAATGAGCGCTATTAAGGTTTTGCGTGTTAAGATCACTCACTAAAAGTAAAATGGCGGCTGGGAATGGGATTCTCTTCAACTTGATTGCTATGAGTGCCTGGTGCTATGAGATGCAAACAGCCAATTAATCCTACCACAAAATCGGTTTTCTCATCGATTAATTTTGGTCCATGTTTTAACCTATTGATATGACGAGAAATTATCATTCTAAGTTACTTGACTTATTGGTTATCCCAGAGAAAAGTATGAAAACCAATTTAATGGCAGTAGTCACGCTCATCTGTAAGCAACTGACAGTCGATGTAGTTAATGGTTGTTATTATGGAATGTATGTTTAGGATAGTTTTCATGCTATATATTGTTTTAACCCTCCTTCGCAGGGAGGGTGTTTGTGTTCCTAATTTGACTCCCAATCTGAGAAGGGTAGGAGTGCACAAATGTTTTAAGACCAATTTAGTAGTAGGTTCTAGTCTGATAAAGATGAACTACCTTTAAACGTAGTTATTTTTAGCTCTAGAAGCAAAATGGTGAAGCTTTCTTCCAATCAACTTGCTTTGTAAAATGGATAATTTGCCGCTAAAGTTAAAACCACTCGTCCCAGTGCATCCTCAATTTTCCTAGCTCAATGGCATTTGGCATTTTGAGTGTTCAAAGAGGATTTTTATTCTTTGAATGGGGTTGGTCCAACGCTGATGTGCATCATTAATTGTTCACCTGCTGTGTTTGCAAAGTTGCTCCTTTATCCATAGACAATGCTTTTATTGATGCTTGTCTGTTCTATAAGTAAAGCAACCCGGCGACTAATAATCGTAAGTTGCTAAGTCATTTGGAATGATAAATGTGGCCTTATGAATATTTTGGCCAGTGCCGACTCGAATTTTTTTATTTCCCGTGAATAATTAGGCACAAAATTCCGATTCTTTAATTAAAACCCAATCAACGACTGCGTGAAGCCAGGAATTTCGCTGGCTGATGACTGTGAAAGTGCAATAGTTTTATTTTGGATGCGTAGCAAACTAGTGCACCTGGCATGTTGCCCCTAATAAACGTGGTTATTTTGGTGCGTATGAATACAATCTCTTTTTTGGTCTAGGTTTGGGGTTACAAGAAATATATTTAAATGTTACTATTGAGAACCTGATACTACCGAATTTACATATTGTTCTTAATTCTTCTGCAGAACCTTATTGCACTTACGATTGCTGTGAAATTGATGTCCTTTGCGGTAGTCAGCATTCTGTTCAGACGTGGTCTTGGTTTTTTACAATCACTTTGAATTTGCAAAATCGTGCGTCAACTCCTATTTGGGTACATTTGGCCTATGTTAATAACAAAACTTTGGCAAAGCTTTCAGTAGACAATTGCCAACCTAAGTTGCAACTTTAGATTCTTTAAATTTTTGAAAATGGCGCCGGGAGTACTTTGGTTCCATTGTGCAGATGTACTTATTCGGTATATTTGTCAACTCGATGGTGGTAATATGTTGCCTATGTTGATTTTCCAGATAGTCATTTCTTATGGAGCCTTCACTTTGGCATTTTATCGAGCGCAAGTTTCTTTCATATGACCAAGCAACACGGGTTTATAACGTAAATTACGACTCAGATGCGAATTCTATCGAATTTTGTTGAAATTGAAGCGCATATAAAGACTTATGGTCTTCAGTGACTGCCATAGGGTGGTGGTTATATCCTGAAGCTGCAAAAAGTCGTGGCAGTGATATCATAATAAAAAGAAGTAAGCAATTTGAGGTATCCAAAATCCACAAGCTTAATTTCACTGAGCTTTGCAATGCGTACAGGCAGCAGGTGAAGGGTATGCATATCCTGGAAACGTGATAAAACAAAAAGGGGAAGCAATTTTAGTAAGCGAATAGCCACCTCTGCACTATTTAGATGTAAATTCCTCCTTCCACATAAGTTCTTAATTTTCACAATACCATTTAAAGCCACGGCCATATTGACAGCGCCCTTTATGCATATGTGACTCGTCCAGATATCACTACGGCATTCCTCATTGTAAGGTCCTCATTGACAACGACTTCATTCGCTAACAAATGGCTTTTTTTGCCATTGAACTTGATTCCCGGTAGCTTTCTAGTGTGGGTAATCGCACAGCAGTCGGCAGCGGAGTGTACTGCTAGTTGACTGAAGGCGAGTGATGGATTTGTGACTATGAATGGAATACTTGTGTTCTTTAAAATGTGGTTTGTAAGTCGGTGACAAAAAAGGAATCTGAACGCCATTCTGTAACAACGAGGTGGCTCCGTGGAGGGCGGCTCACCCCAACACAAACTCATTGGTCTCCTAGTTCTAGCCTGTGTTTAGACACTCATAATAACGATGTCCAAGAAGCCTAAGCCTTCTAACAATAAAGGTGGCCTACAGGACGGAAGGAAAACGAGGAACATCCTACTATTGCTTTCGCATATTTTAATTTTGGCCGCGTTATTGTTGGCAATCCATTGGAAACTCATCAAGAGCGTTGATCGTGGAGGATTTGAGTATTTGAGAAAAGGTACTCAGAGTATCCTAGGGGATGGAAATGGAAACCCTACACCTCGTTTTGTAACGAAATCGCGTGGTGCATGCTTCCGCATCTCTTACAAAAAGACCAGTCTATTAATAATGTCTTTTGCTTTTGAATTTTCGTTTTGTCTTTATTTTCTACTTTACCTATTTTGCTTAGTTCATAGGTCATTTGGCACAGCCCCTGAGATACGCCGACTACAATATTTTCGCTCCGTTCACCTATCAGGCAACCATTTGAAGTGGAAACCATAGTAAGCAGTGAGCCTGCAATTACCTCAGTGTTTCATTTTTTGAGGTACGTATGGCTTCAAGCGTATCTGCAACATTTGAGTATGCCATTGCTCAAAAGCGTACTTCCGATACTGGCGTACCTGCTTTATCGTAGCAGGAATTTTCAGTCGAAGAAGTCAGTAAATTGATTACGGTTTAGAAATGAATTTTGCAATCGCTGATGCTACTAGAGCCACGCAAAACGACATCGAGTTTGATCAATCGTATTAAACATCGCAAATCATTTGCGTGATGCTTGGAATAACTGAGAGGTAAAAATCGATACTGTCTCGACTAAAATTTATAAGCGCATGAAATCTGCAATCAGGCAAGATTTTCAAATGACGCCACAACCGAATGACTTTTTAATAAAAGCAGCTATTTTAATTTTGCACCTAAAAATGGTTTGGTAACACTATGAACAAGCCTGTATTCTTAAAATTCACTTTCCTTCCTCAAACAAATTGGATCAGCTTTGGTCATATGGACTTTGGGAGTTTTCTTTCAGATAATGTCAACCTAACACCCTAAGGGAAATCCGATGTACGGTCTGAGTGTTACTGGTTTATGGGCAGAAAAATCCTTTTAAATGGAAGGATTCAAGCTACGTATAAAGAATTGCTAATTTTTTCTGGCAACAAGAGTTGCCTAACTGCCAAAAAATCAAAACGAATGCTTGTGTATAACGATCCCCACTGAAGGCAAGTGCTTTAGGCAATCAAAGGGTCGAAATGCTAAGAACGAGTGGTGAATTTCGTGGAAGACACTGCACCTGCCGTTGTCATTGCGGTCAATCATCTGTTACACTACAAACATCAGGTCGCTAGTGGCGCCGTATATAGGCACTATCCACATTGGACAGCGTAGCACAAAGGCTTAACGATATATCAACGTGTAGAAGGAGATATTTACGCAATGTCGCCTCCACCTAGCCAAACGCATGTAGCCGTTGTAAATCTGACCTAAGTTCCTGTGGCACGTGTCTACAAGCCCTTTGACCGATTTAATGGGAGATGGCAAACATGTCTCACCAAAGGGGTGGTAGATCAAAGGCAAAAAATCCTTCGCAGTAGCAAATATCAAGGTAGGCCGATCCATAACTTTTTCTTGGAATCTTTAGAGCCCTCTACGTCCAAGTCGTCCATACTTGGGGGCAGAATTGACATATGGAGTTTCTCTCAATACTCACTTGGAGCAATAATGGAGCCTTCTTTGCAATGCATCTTGATGCTGTGTTTGATAAAGCTTCTGTACTTAATGTTAACAAGTACATTGCAAGGACTGAAACGGTGGTATTGGAGGGATCCAAGAAGAGTTCCTGAGCTGATGAACTACTTATCCTTTGAATTATTTTTTCTCATTATTTCCGCAAACAGGGTTATGAACTTCAAGCGCATGCTACTCTGGATGGCTGCCATTTCAGATTCAGGGAATCTGGACTTGTCGAGACTATTTGGTTTGGGAGAGGATGCGGATTCGAGTCGAGGTCAGAGAATCTGAGTGAGGTTGGGAAGGAGGCCTGGAGTGTTGGCTGGCTAGAAAAACAACGCTTTCGCTGGGTGAGTTATCTTGAACCTTTGGAAAATTCACATTCTTACAGGCGGGAATGCATTGAAAAGGTCTCCACTATCACAGTACCTCAATAAGAACTATATTGTAGACCAAGAGGATTCCCGCCAAGGCTGACTCTCGCACTGCAAATGGAAGCATACTGCTACAAGGATGGGCAAGCCAACATTCAGAAACTAAGCATTTTATAATAAAGTACCTAAAGAAAAAACAAAAGCTGCAGCGTGACGATTAATCACTGTTGAATCCTTTCAAAACACAATATAATCAAGTGAATGGTCACATTTACTAAGAGGCGTTTTGGGTAGCGAGATGGCAGTACCGTCTTTTGCTTCGTAAAGCACAAAATAACCAGACTTCACAAAGAAGACCCAAAGTACGGCCATGTGCAGGTCATGGATATATCTTTATTATCTGTAATGCTCTCTAAACCATCATCGGTTGTGGCATAGTGCATAAAATATGAAATTATCAGGACCTCCCGCATTAAAAGCATAGTGCACCTGAAGGCCGAAACTACCCTCACCGTACTCCAACTGCCCAAAAAGTACCTCAGTACCTTGCCTTGGAGCGGGTAGATAATGATCAACCTTGTGACAGTGTAAATGTCATGTTCAGTAGGATTTAAAAAACCGATATTTTATATATGAAGTTCAGCAAGGATGCATCAATGCGTATAATGGTAAAAAATACAGTGCTTTTTTGCAGGCGAACATTAAGATGCAATGAATGTCCACAACAAATGTAATTCTACTGAGAGAATCCCAAAAGTTGAGTCGTTCATTTGGAATTCTTATAAATTTGAATGCAGCAGAATGAGATTAAGCTAAAATAAGCTCCAAAATAACTTAAAAGACCACTTATCTTAGTCAGTAGCTTTAAGCTAGGTTCTAATAAGCATGGAATATGCCACTCTATCCAATCCCGTAGCTGAAGTTATGTCTAAGCTGCAGTTTGGACGGCCCTAGAAGGCCATATTTTGGGATACAGAGCCAGTCACCAAATTCATAGCGTTAGCGCTTTACGCTAGTAGTCTGGTTTTCTACTGGTTATTGCATGATTACCAAAATCGTGGCTTAGCACGGACGGATTGGGAACGAAATAATCTCGAAACGCAACTGAAGGCCGTTAAATCAAGCCTTAAATGTCCCCTGTGGGATTTAGGACAACGTAGTGTCTAATTTTAGACCAGATCAGAGATATGCATGGTTGCCAGTCCGAAATTTACGCATGAATTTATCCCTAACCTACTATCATTAAACTTTTTGATCATCTATTAATAAGTGTGTGCTCTAGCGCTTTGCTGCTGTGACCAGCCGCGTAGCACTTTAGCGATAATATGCTTAGCCATGGCGATGGTAAAGATGCATGAACAAGTTGGCTCGCATTGTCAGTAGTCAATCGTAGTCGTCCGTGCGCATAATTTAGTATTAACCGACAATTCAATCAAAAGGCCATTCTCGCTTATTCGTATAAGCAGTCCAAACATATCGTAGTCAATTTTAAGCAGAATAGTTTTTGCTAAAGCAGTCTTTGCTATGGTCCTTTAATGGCTGCCGCCCTGAGCACTATCAGAAAAGATCCTTACTTCACCGCAGATGATAGAGGTGTTAAGGTTTGCGATATTTAAGATGATTTTACACTCAAAATTATAGCGATGTGTTTAAAATAAGTAATATAAAGAAATGCAAATTAGGCACACAGAAGTAATTAGTTTTTGGTGCTAAACAGGATCTGTCAACAAAGGCTCGAATGCGACAAATATTTCAGCCAAAAAAAAATAGAAGTGCGAGGTCGTGCGCATAATTTGGTCAGGAAAATGCTTTAATAGAGTGGCACCCATTTTGAGGTTTGATATCAGCTGCTCAGTACACGGTCGCAAAATAGCCCTCCCTAGTGCATAACTACAGAAATTTCAAATTATGCTCACATTGAGAAATGGATAGCTTAAGATGAACCGTCTGTATCACTGATTGTAGTCATTTGGATAGCTTAGGAACTACATTTCTGCCATTCAATTGTTGACTGGTGGCAATGATTGCTTCGTCACGGGGGGTGAACCAACGAAAGTACTTTTCCAATGGGACTTTGCGAAGCAAGGTTTACTTATGAAGGTAGCAATTGACGAGTATCTACGCCAAATTCTTCCTGTTGAGCATCGTTTTGAGCTGTTGATTTCTTTGTGTTTCGTATATAAAATCGGATGGAGTGGAATGGTGGGGATTCAATAGTGGCTTGCAGTAAGTGCCTCGTTTGAAAGGCGTAGATGGAGGAATTATTTCACGAAAAGAATTTTTAAAAATCTACAACACGTTTCCCCTTGGAATGAGAACAATAATGGGTTGAAGGAAGCCTGTTCCTTAGATAGAGTAATGATTTCGGGCAGAATTACTAGAGCTTTCCTGACTGGTCAGTAGGGACCTGCAAAGGGACTAGTCAATCGCACTGCCACGCACAGATTCAGCACTCCTAACTTAAAAAAAACCTAATTGCCCGCTCCCTTTCCCACTAATTTTCAAAAACTACTCTGAATGGTAAGGTTCACATTGGCGTGATGACAGCAGGTCGCCTGCTCGTTGTCTGTTGTTAAAGTATTGAGGAAGCCATGTTAGCTGAAAATTCGACATAATACTTGGATGGCCTTTGTTACCTTAATAGAAATCATAAACACTACTTACAGCTGCTTTTAAAGGTAATAATCAGTTCCACGACTACTCTAACTCTGGTTAAGGTACCATAGCCAATTTTCAGGCTTCCTTATCACCTTAGCAAAGGTAACAATATCTTCGCTTGCAGACAGTTAGCAAACAGATCTTATAGCATCCAGCTTCATGTAGCTAACGCTAGAATAGTTTATAAAATCGGCAAAATACGCATAGAATCAGGACCTTGGTCAAAATAGCATGGAATCCATCACGAATCACGGCAGTGGAATGTGTTTAATATTGCACTAGGTAAGCAAATCGGTTATGAATTTATAAATAAAGCATAATGCCTGCATAAACAGATTTTTCAGATGTTTTGCCTCCTACTCTAGCAGTCTGGATAGCCTTACTAATTAGATGGAAGTTACACCCTCGATACAACTTTTCAACACTTTTCATTCTTGGGACAATCGCTAATGCGCCGCAGCGGGACGTCGGATTTTTTACAGTCATCTGCGCGACCATATTTGGCATCGAGTTTGTACCCTAGTAGGATGAGTCGCCAACGTTTGAAGCTTTTGCTGAGCGCATTGGGGTGATGACATGGGGCCGATCGAGAGTGAAGATTTGAAACCGAATTATAGCGTGTAAACTCAATAAATGGCGGACAGCAAAAATAAAAGTTCATTTTCGTTTTGCCAGCAGCGTCTTTTAGCTATAGTATACAGGATCCATTCATCAAGTCTACTTATTTACATCTGGGAAAACGCAGAGCACATAGCTCTAACTCCGGGAGTGAAAGCGTAGCGTGTAAGACAAACTGAAAAAAAAAGGAGTTTGATCTCAACACAGTCTACAACTTAGAAAATGCGGACGTGCTTTTACCTGATTAATTCTGCAGGATGGTTCGGATAGTTAAAGGTAAAGGAAAAAATTCTCAACAACAGCTTACGATTCTAGGAAACATGAATTGTAGAGTATTTCTCAGGGTTGGAATTTCTCTGGTAATTCTTGGATAGGGCTAATGACCATGAGCATTAAGAGCAAGACTGTTTTGTGTAATTCCAAGCAATTGAATGCTTTCCCTTTGCGTATGCTTAAGGTGGGACACAAAATTCTTCCAAAATTAATTTAACTTTGCCTCCGCAAAAAAAAGCATCTTGCAGGAACAGTACCCTCCAGTGTAGATGGAACTGTGTCCCTTAATGCTAAAAGTAACTAAGGGAGGGTTTAACTTGGAGGATTCGGTTGTGTCGCGACAACCAGTCTTGTAAATTAGGGGATAACCGGTCTTTCCTGTGAATAATATTTCATCATTTAAGACGGTAAGCAAGAGAGTTGTGGCAGAGAAACAGGTGATAGTTCCAAGCGGGAAATATTTCGATACGCGGTAGAGTCGCTTGGTTTTACGGCCACAGTGATGATAGTAATTGTAAGGCTTGGAGCAGATAACCGCAGTCAAAACACATTCTTTGAAATGCCTATCAACCTGCGCATGGTTTAAGTGTAATGAAGATATGAATTGAGGCAGAACCAGACGACATATGCAGGGAGCACATATTTTACCACAAATGAATTAAATGCATTAAAAATTCGCTGAACTTCGTGTTTTAAAGCGTATTAAACATTACCAAATAACTACATCGAATTAGTCATCCGAAAAAGGTGCCAGGATATGTAAATAAAAGCAAGGATGTTAGAGCTGTAGTTTTGTTTTAGCCACTCAAGGTAGTGGCCGAACAATGTTGGTTCCGAAAATCTGCCCAACTACAGAGAATAGGAGGGTAACATATGGGTAAATTTTAAAGATAAAAGCTCTAATTCGCAGAAATAAGTAAACACCAGTTCTTGTCGATAGGCATGCCTCCCGAAAATTAAGGCGGCAACAGAGCTCTAGTTGGCTCACCCTTAATATTTAACGTCTTTAAAAAAATCAGAAAAAGCATGGATGGATAAGTTTTACATGTTTCATTAAAGTACGTCCCTTGCCCACACCTCATTCTCTGGCCTTCATACCCTTTAGAAGAAACTTGCCAGCTGGATTTGAACATGCTCATTAACTGGGTTGGGATGATCGTAATACCCAGCTCGATTTTACCTCAAGTGATCATGGCTTCTCATCTCCCACAAATTGAGCAGTGATTCCCTGCTTCCCAACTCAAGAGCACACTTTACGCAAGCACTACGAAACTTTAACTCATTCGCTTAAGTTTATCAACTGCAAAATGTTGCAGTGGAAAAAAACACTTTTGAATGTTAAGATTCTATATAATTACTAGGTGCGAATTTCTTTCAAACTTAATCCGAGATATAATCTCAGTTACGTATCCGACAGGCAGAAGCAATGGCACTATGATGGGCAACCGATAGGGAATGGATGTTATGCTGCCGGATTAATTCATGCCACAGCTGACTAATTCGGCAACACTAGCTGACCTTTGTAAGCTAATTAACATTAATTCAATGCACTGCGGTTTGGCACGCTGAGGTCTTTGGCAAATCGGCATTCCTCTATCACAAAACTCAATTGTACAAACTGCATCGCGGGGACTGAATAAGGATATTAACGTCAGAATCTAGTTGACCTGAAGCATGCCGACGTAAATAGGCCAAAATGTAACACGAGACGCCGAACAAAAAAGCGCATATTATTGATTGTATTTACACGGTTTCATCGTATCCGAGATGATGCAGCAGAACAGTTATGTACACAGTAATTCTATACGGTATCGACATGCAGATAGACGTGGCCGACTGGAAGAGGCGGCGAAGAGCGATTAAATGCAACGTTGAGCAGAGAGGAGGGCAAGCGGGGGCGGTATATTGGAAGTTGGTGAGATTCTATTCGATTCGACAGGTGTCGAAATAGAAGGAGTAGCGCACAAGCCGCATAGCGGAGTCATAGGAGCCTGAGAGGACACTGTCGTGCAGCGCCGCCAGCTCCGACTGCACCGCTTGACTGTCAGGATCGCGTCGCGGGTAGGATGTCTCGTTCAATAACTTTTCCATCAGATAGTGCAACCAGTAGAGGTTCGTAATGGGACGAAATGGCCGCCAGTTGTTCCTATAGGTTATACTAGCACACCATCCAATACGAAACAATTCTGTCTTCTGTTCAAGATGTGATACTTTGAAGGTATGACTACCACTGAGCAGTCTTAGCAGCTAATACATTTCAAATACGTGGCTTTATAGGCATAAGCTCAAAAGAGTATAAACTGAGACCTCTTGCTAACCAAATCCCCGAAATTACTCGGTATTTCGGTGACAGTGATGGACTACCCTAAAAGCACCACATTTGAAAAAAGCATGTACTTCGAATATTTCCTCGTCACTAAAACCCTCTCATTCAGTCGCAGGCTAAAGCCCCGTTGTTTATAATAGTTACCTATGTTATCGCCTGAGTGAAATAAAACAACCGAGCCCAAAAACAATGCGAAGCCATTCCAAAACACAACTCTTTAGTTCATCACTATATCACTTGAGCCACTTCAGTTTACCTTCCTTTTTTCATGCGATCCTACAGCAGTCATAAACGAAAACCACGACTTTAGTTGCCTCTTTTTTCAAAAAAGAACGGTTGAATGAAAAAGATGATAACTCATGACGCAATAAAAATTTCGCATGACAACAGCTCATTTTAAATAGGACAAAATAATGAATTGAGGCCGGGCAACAAGTTAAACCGAAAATCGATACAATCTCCACTAAACTATTCATGTTTGAAGACGCTATCGCATTCACACACAATTAAAGTTATCATTGATTGTGATACATTTCTCATTCAAAATCATACGATAATAATTACGTCTTGGTTGAAGGAAAATTCAACATTCCTGACCCTATACACAACAGTAGGACACAGTGCATAAGGCGCTGCCCATAACAATGCCTCGACAAACTGTCCAGCCTTGATGTAGAAAAATTGCTTCATTAAAGTCCGCAAAATGAGGGTGATTCCATGAAAATGGAAAATTTCATTTGGAATAAACTGTGGAAAAAAATAGCATCAACCAGATTTTCAACCTGCCTCAATGATTTGATAGACGTGCTCCGCACCGTTGCATGTACAAATGCATAATAAGCAGCCTTTGAACATTCTATTACTTTTGAAGCGAATCGCCTGTGCTCTCTAACGTTTGCGGTTGTCTTTCAATCAGACATTCCGAAATTGATTAAGGGGGATGATGGAGTGATTCGCTACCATTGCAAACAAATTTATTACTCAGTAAGTTTTACTGGAAAATGGATGCAGAGGGCCCGAAATTTTACTAGAGAACCTTTGGGAGAAGTTCAAAATCGGAACACACCTAATTAATCAATAAGGAATTATAGAGCCCTAAAATTCTACGCTAAAACTCACATGTTGCCCAGGACTCTGATCCTAGCCAAAAAAGGGCTGATAATATCGAATAGTCTAATATAGGGGCATCGGTCACAGATTTTGACGTTGAATGGAACGCAAAGTCAGAGATGTTGATTGGGCATACCCGTTCATATTGCGCATCATTCGGTAAATTTCAAACTGATAGTCACCCTCACATTCGAAAATTTCGGGGGAATCGGCCATATCCACATACACGATGTTGCCTTCTGAAAAAAGAAATTAGCTTAGGTAGAAATTATACCGACGCAAAATCCATCGCCATTCATTGGAAATTTGCCTACTAATTTTATTTCAATAAAGTTTTTCGTAAAGGAGCATTTGCCATTGAAGATAGCCATCTAGGGGTTTTCCATGATAAATTCAAAAACAAGGACACAATTATTATTATTATATTATTATTATTATTATTATTATTATGGATAACAGTGAAGTGCAATGCGCACAAAAAGTGGCGATGCTGTAACCAACTTACTGTATTTGTTCTAAAGCATCCTCAAAAAAAAAGGAGTTTAAGAACGGACAGAACCAGTTAGAGCAGTTAATTTCCCTGCCACATCGCCTGCTTCCAAAATCACCTTCAATTTGTGCTTATGAATTTGATCAACGCATTTCAACGAGGTGAATGTGTGATTGGAAAGTGGATTTGGCACACGGAGGGTTCCACAACTGGCAGAAGTCGTTCGTGAGCCATTTTGCCAAATTCTAGTTCCCCAACCCAAAGGGAAATGATTACGCTTAAAAGGCTCAGCTTCATTGAAGGTGTTATAACAAAACGTAAACTAAATCAATTGAGCCAAGGACGTATGAACCAAATAACCATTTGTCAGGTTAATGGAGCGCATACCGTGGCAGAGACGAGAGACCGTGAAATCAATTATGCAGACGCGCACACCTTCTGTTTGTACGGAGTAGCTGACTCCATTGACGCGATAGCGCAGTTTTGTCTGTTTCGTAGGCTTCACGAGGACATTGAGCCAATGGAGATCACGATGCTCGAACTGCAGCGCCGACTCTGCCGCCGCCAGGGACAGAGCTATTTGCTCAATAACCGAACGCGCCTCCCGGTAAGAAGAAAACTAAAAGAAGGCCGAGGCTTTGGATGAAATAGACGGGAAGGAAAGGGAACTTTGTGGGTCTCAAACCATGCACAGGTGTAATCAAATATGGCTCCCGAACGCAGAGTCTACACCACTACTTTAAAACAAGAATGAGGTTATCAATGCAAAGTATCCGCCTTATACGAAATGCTCCGAAAGGAGATAAAGGACAGAAATTGTCCCCAAGCCGTTAAGATATCCCACCAAATACTTGCAAGTAATCTATAAGTGAAGGCTTCAATATCAAAAAATACCGAAAAGCTGATCAAAACTTTCCTATACGACCGAGGTACCGCATGGGAATTAGGGTAGTTTCAAATTTGTTTAGCGGATAGAAATGAATCTAGCAGTAAGACCAGCAAATGTAAATGGGATCCACGCCAGCGAAAGTAAAGTGGGCATAATCGAGGAAATTTAGGCGCAGATAAAAAATCGATAATTCTGGCTCAAATAAGTAATTTACGGACCACTGATTATCGTTTAGCGTAAAGGACAGATACCGATAGCAAAAGTGCAATAAATGATTACCACCAGTAAATAAAAAAACAGTATTTGTAGGCAACGAATGGAACGATCATTTTGAAATGAAGACCAACAGGACACTTGCTCAAAGCTCCGGGCAGCAGATTCGACATTAGGTAAAATTCTTTTGAGCCACGACTGATGCCACTACACAGAACTTTTAATCAATCTTCACCCCTTCAATTTCACAAACCCCAATCAATCGCTATGGACACACAGATATTCTAATGGGCTTGGAAACGAATGGTGCACATCCTTTGAAACTGAAGCTGTTTAAAATGTCGGAGACACCAGCTGAGCTACTTAGCTCAAAGGAGTTCAGTTGGAAACACCTGAGTTCTTGCACAGTTTTCAAAAAAAATAATTTAGGTTGCAACTCAAAGCCGTCCACAATTCCAGGCCAAGCCAGCATAACTACATCCAAACTGTAACATGACCTTAAGATATAACAGCAGTAACAAGGTTGGTCATTCTGAATTTTTGAATAAACTGAGTAACGTCGAATCAGTAAAGCCGACCTCACTAAAATACACACAAGTGCAGAGACGTAAGCACTAACGCTACTTGGGTGGACGAGGACATACTAAGGATGCTTGCATCAACAGCCATAGAAACCACCACATCATGCGCAAAACTAGTGTAGAATCAAGTTAAAAAATCGGTGGCACAAACATTCTACGAGCGAAAATAATTAAAGGCGAAAGGGATTCGTTAACGTCAAGTCCCCTTCTGGAATAAGTAAAGTGTAATAACAGCACCATCGAACAGGGAGGCAACTTACCTTAATAGTGCCCAGTGGCTTGCCAGCATAGTCGAATTCGAGGATCATCCATTCCTGAGATCTAGGGAGGAAATCGAGGCATTCATTGTCGGAGCCGTGCTCTGCTTCGTACTTTTTCCAAGCCGCAGTCAATTCTGCTGGCCACTTGCCACAAACGATGGCAGCTCTGAAAAGCAGTATATGACCCAGTGTTAGTGAAGCATCACCTCCGGTAAAATCTACAGAACGAGACAATCACAAACTGCATACCGCCGCAGTTGAATGAAATTGGCAGTTCGATTTTGGCGGTACTTAAAGCTAAGTTCTGTGAGCTGTCTGAAATCAGAAAAATAAATGTCCAAGCTGACAGGGTCTGTGTAAGAAAAAAGCAACAGTCGGCACGAAAAAGATAGCATACTTTGAAATGAAAACTTCCGAATATACACGATGCGACTCCATCTGCTTTTCTCCATTAACGGGGACGTTGCCATCAATGGGAAAAACCTTGATAACACAGGTTTTGTTGGACTGAAAGACTTCACCGTAGACACCCTCACCAATTTTAGAAATATTTACTAGACTTCTAGAGAATTAATTGATTAAGAATACAACTTACTCTGCGTCGAAGAACGACGAAAAAGATCTAACTTCTGTTTGACCGCATAGTTCCAATAATTTTGTCCGCGGATCACCAACGATCGATTGATTCTAAAACAATATCAGTAGCTAAAAAACGATCGCCTAACTAGAGTGATAAGGACCTCCTACGGACAACTTAGCCACCATAAAAAGCAAAATAGACGTGGAACCTACGAAAAATGATTCGTCTGAATTCCCAGAAAAGCTTAGTCCAGTTACTTCCGGTAATTCCTCTGCGTCAAACTCGATTTTTCGAGCATTTACTCTTTTTATTTTCGCTGCTTGGTCTTTGCACACAGATCGGAATCGGCGTGGTGAAAAAACCGGAGACAACACAGACCCAGTGTGCTGTATACGAGAAAGAGCTCCACAAAAGTTCTCGCGATTCTCTAGGTCGGATGTCTCATTCGATGATACGCTCCAGACATCGACGTCAACGTTCTTCTTGGGGGGAGTTGAGCGATTGGGAGTACCATTGCTGTTAAAGTTTCGAAGTCTACCCCTAATATTCGGAGTTTTTAATGCTCGTAAGGAACGACGTGTTGACTTTCTAGTCTTGTGTACATCATCAGAGACCTGGTTTACGTACGAACGCGACCGTAATCGCATAGTACCTACAAATAGCAAAACAACCCCAAGCCAGTTCAGCGAAAATGCTTTTTCTATTGCAGGTTAAGTTTTACTTTTCAAATCAAGACGTTGAGCTTCGCGAAAAAAGAGAATTATACCAAATTTATTCCGAAAACATGCGACGACAGAAGGCGAGGCCAGGAACAACACAACGAGGACTAGTAAAAGGTGTGGAGTTTAGCTGCTCCACTATTATTGGCTCGGTTGAAAATGAACCTTAAACAGGTAATGGGTGAATCTATTTTGAAGTAAAGCGGTACATTCCAAATTGTGTCATCTTTAAATCATAAATATTTGTGCTAAAAATTTTAAAATTAGCATGTAGCATATCGTTTGTTTGGGCTGTTGGTTGGTTGGACATATTATTGGCGGCCACCTTGGAGCTAGCTTCAACCAACAAACCCTAATCAACAGCTCAAACAAGCAATATGCTACATAGTGCATTTAGCAGGTTGCATAATTTAAACTATGGCTGATAATGCCACATTCACAAATGTATTTTGCCTTCTTTGTGCATTTTTTCGAAGAGACGAAGAAAACGTGACTGCTGGAGCAGCCCAGGGGTCGGTACACGCATATCGATCAATGTCGCCAGCACGCCAAGCATGACCCACTTAGGTTGTTTTTGTGCAAGTTTGTGCGTACTTCAAACCTAGCCTCAGAGGTTTCTTGTCTGCGTAGTGCGTTCGTTGTTTTCTTCGCCTTCCATTGACAGCCCCTAACGTGAGAAGGTTTGATCTTCCTCGACATATTTATTTTTGGTACAAATACGGATGGGATATAAGTAGTTAGTTTTGATGAGATGGGTCAGCGTCTACCGAATCGGTACAGCCACACCGTCCTTGCACCGTGTCCGAAGTCGCTTACGGCCACTTTCCTAAAAATCGCATTTAAAGAACACAGATATTACAGTTTGGCTCTTAGTTTTTTGCAGCAGACAACTTCAATCAGCATTACTTTTCGCAAGTCGAACTGAAAAGTCTAATGCAGTGTTTTGTTTGTTTGGACTCTTGGTTGGCCCGACATATCTGTGGCGGCCACCTTGAAGCTGGCTGCGTGGGTTGACCATCCGGCCATGCCAGCGGCATACAGGTATTCTGGCCTACACCTAGCCTTGTCTCCGTCTTTTGTGGATGCTCGGGGTGCGGATTTGTGCATTTCCTACCTAGATTTGTCCTGCAAGTGGCATATTACAGCGGTGCAGGTGAAGTGCCTTTGCCAAAGGACTAAGAACTGCGTTTATCTCCGATACTATTCCATTCTCGTGCTCGACAGAAAAGCTATTAACAACCGAAGCGATCCTAACCGTGGACTGTCTGGAAATGCTGTCGGTAAACTAACCTCACGAAGGATGCAGTGATGGTCGTCTGAACCTCTTACGACGAAGCTAGTTGGCAAGCCGAGCAAAGCCGAAGGTGGAGTTGGACCGCCATTAAAGATCATTGATGTGGTGTCAAATCTCGCCTCATTTGCGCCGGACGTCAGCGTGTGGCACGGTTAGCTCGTGAGTACTTCTCGCAGTACTGATTACGTTGTGATGGCCGACGCGGGAGGTGGATGAAGGGATGCGTCTGGGACAACGCTCAAAAGAAGAGAGGGGCTATGTAGTGTTTTGTTTGTTTGGACTGTTGGTTGGTCCGACACATTAGTGGTGGCTGCCTTCAACGGCGCTGCGTGGGCTGGTCTGCCCACCTGCCAGAAGTCCTCTTCCTTGCCGTCTAGAATACAAATATTCTGACCTACACCTGTCCTTCTCTCCGTCTTTTAGGGATACTGGGGGCGCTACATTTAATCCCGGCACTATGCAGTAAGTGGGTCAATTTTGTCACAATGACTAATTGGACATGAGTCTTACATGTATTAATAAGTCACTTTTGATGAGGGAGTGGGTATTTACCAGATATTCTTTTGCACGTTACCACTTAGCCCACCTCATTACTTTCGCAGACCTCCCATAAGCTCCTAAATCAGTGGATGCAATGTGCAATTTTTTAAATCAGATTCATAACTTCCCAGCAGCCGTTTACACAATCGCCACTCTTCTATCGAATGCAACAGTTGATGTCTGATACATAGGTTGAAGAACACATAATAGTAAGTTTCCTCCCAAACGAGCCCACCTGGAGTGCCCAATCCAACTTCACTGTAAGGCGTTCGTCCTTTTCCCCGCTTTCCCAGTGATCGTCTTTATTATGTGAAGGCTCCGACTTCTTCGACATCATTGCTTTAAGTAAAGAGTACAGGTTTGAGGCTTGGAAATAAGTCAATCTTGCTACCATATTCTGCTAGTACATTTGCTTTTATTCAGAGCTGGTCATGTAGTGCCCTAACTGGTCCCTTGTCACTTGTATTCGGCCTGTGACTAAAAGTTGATAGCCCAAGTTAACTCACTCTTAGCCGGAGTCATATACCGCACTACAAATTCGTGGACATTGACACCAATTTTGCAGCATTCATGAGCCGCATTCCCCAACCCTTCAGCTACTTAAAGTATCTTCACCTCAAATCTGTAATCAACGTCTACATAGCAGAGTAAGTCTGGGAAAGGCATCCGCAACTTTTTGACCCCTCGACCCGCCGTCTTGAGCGACTGCGGTAAACCCCTGCAGCGGCACAACAGCACATGTGCCTTCAAACCCATCAAAGCCGGGAAAGGAGCCCACCGAGTTTGAATGAGCATTTCCATTTTTTACGACACGTTTTAATTCAATCTTCCTGCTACCACTTGTTTTTTTAATGAGTTGCTGACCACAAAGTTATGGAGAAATGGCGCATCCTCTTGAGAAAAAAGTTACAGTTTTACGGACGATAACCAAGTTTCCAACCCATCCTCAGCTACTGACGTAACCTGAGTTGAGAAGATGAATGCATTGCTAAACCGGAACCAGCGGGTGCCTTCCGCTCGAATTAAAATAGGACTCCGGAATGGATTGAGCGTGAGGAGAGCCAGAGCGGAACGTGGGTCAGAAATGTCAACTCCGGGATGCAATCCCACAGAGTGCAAAATTTCCAGGTCCCACAAACATGAATATGGGCACAAATCCGTGAAGTAGGTAGGCACGTTCATGACCGAAAAATTGCAGGATTAAAAAGGTGACTAACCTTGAGCATCTCCAGAGTTTTTTTCCATGTGGGATAGGCAACAAAGCCGACATTGAAACCTTCGAAAGGATGGAAGTAATGCGAGTAAATGTTTAAGCAATACCTATGACCAGATCCGGGAAGCTATATGCCTCAGAAAGTTGTGACTCTTCTACATAATGATGGTAAGTTCCACGCCAAACACTGACGGACATGCGACGCGAGAGATGCCACTTTTTGCCATTTACACAAGGCGAAATGTTTGAACCGATCATAGTGATGGCTATCTCGTCGATGGCGTGGGAAATAAGATAATCCAACTCCTAAGCTTCCGATATCGGAGTAAGGAGGTAAAAATACCTTGAATACAGGAAGCAAGTCCACTTCAACTTCCACACCAATTAGGTGGATGCTCAGTGCTTTTTTATCCAATATCTGTTGAATCGCCCGATGACCTGCGGCTTAATGGCATACATGACCAAAACACACATTACCTTTGGTTGCAAGTAACTTATTGAGAACGTGATAAATTGTGAGCGGCCAGTGGAAAAGAAGAGCCAAAAGCGATGAACGCGACAGATTCATCCACACATAAAACTCCTCCCAGTCGCAAAAATCGACCGAGACAAGTCTGGTTGAGGAAGAGGAGGTGGGTCCGACCTGAGGGTGAAGCGCTAGACTGACTACATCACTCGGGTTTACGTACGCTCTCAGAAGAGCGTCCTCCTCGTCCTGATAATTCCGAAACAATTTGTGAGGTTCAGTTTGGCCCAGTGAATGTGAATCGTATAGCAATCCAGTCCATTCTTTTAAATCTCCCCCTGGACCTTGTCCAAATGTATGCAACAGATACTTCCATAACCCCATAGTGAAAACGCCATACTTTTGCAAGAGAATGCGCAATTCTGACCGAGAAAAGAGTAAAGACGTCGTTTCTACCAGAATACCGGTAGGCAATAATCGACATACGATGTGCACACTGGAATGGGAAGTTCGCAAGAGTGGCATTATACTCCATGAATATCTTCATAAACTTGCACCAAAACTTATGTGAATGTTGTGGATTAAACTGGCCTTCTAGATCTTGCTGCCGACAATGCTCGGAACAGTATAACACCGCCTCGCAGAGTGGGCTGAAATCAAAGCGACGATGACAGTAATTACCAAGTAACCGGCCCTACAAGGGGCAGTCTCCCATTGCATTTACAACAAAGAGTAAAGGCAAAATTATCCGACACCCTGCCACCTTCTGAACACACAGCCATTCCGTGATACGGACAATCGGTAATGCCCAAGTTCTAAACTCCCCGCGCGGGCCTGCTTCTATAAACAAATATAGTTGGCAATTCTACAAATTCAGGTGCAAAAAATTCACCCAAACTTAACAGACTTTGACCGCTCGATATATTATAATGCAAAATGTTTTGCGTCAATATAGGAAAGGATTTAAAAAGACAAACTGCTCTGGAAAAGAAAATGGTATTAAAATAATTACCTCACAGAATATTAGCCATGCTAAATAGGTTAGAAGCTACTATCTAAAATAAGTAAATTTGCCAACAGAAGGAAAGAAGGTCAAAGGTTTAATGCTCCCAGTCATAAGCATTGCACGAATTATTATGTTTGTTTCTGCATATCATTAAAGCAGACGTCTCACACATTCTCGACGTAACGAACGCAACGCTTTATTTTCTTGGACTGTTGGTTGGTTCTCCACCTTTTTGGGGTGGACGTCTTGAACCTAGCTGTGTGGGATGGCCTCCCAGTCATGTCAGCCGGCCCCTTTCCCCATTCTTGAACACATGTATTCTGGTATACACTTAACCTTTTCATCGTCCTATAGGGATGCTCGGGACGCCGCAACGAAAGAAGTCAAATTTTCTGCCTTCCAAAATGTTATTTCATATTTTAATTGTCCAAAACGCTCCCTGCTTCGTTAATTTACATCACTTCCTTTTTCGCTTCCCCGCAACTCTCTCCGAGCGCCACGGTCGAAAATAATTAGGCATTTTTACTGTGTTTGAGAAAAGGTATGTTAAATAGCACTTTAAACGTAGGTTAGAGTAGCAGTATCGACCTCAACACAATCGACCCCACAACTTCTGAAGGAGGTGCAAGTTACTCCCCTACCTCACGCCTAAAGTTTTATTTAAATTAGTATGAGCATTGCAGTACAAATGCATATTGGCTGTTAGTAAGTAGGAAGGCTATATTTGTGAATGAAATCATTTTCCTAAAATGCTAATGTGCATGTCAAATAAAGAACAGGTTGTTCACTTAAAAAGGACCTAAACAACGTCCTAAGGAAGAATTTCTTTCGAAACTGATCCTGTTTCATGCAAAGCATTGATTTTTAGGAGTTTTATTGCTGTTTTTTTGGAATACCTTACATTTCCTTGAAGTGGTGTGAAGACAATAGAGCTCGGCAAAGTTGTCCAGCTCTAAGGCTGAGTAATCTAAAAAGAAGCAGGAATTTTCCGAACTAGCCCACCCTTCGCCATCTAGAAGAAAGAGAGTACAATCCAAGGCGATTTAACGCACTGAGATGTCTCAGCGTCTAAGTTCGAATTGATACTTGGCCGAATTTTCATGCTTGGGAAACGATTTCTTGTAATCACAAATTCCATTGCGGAACCTAAGGTAGGGAACCCCTGAAAAGACTTGTAAATTGAGGGAATTTTAAGGGGCACGACTCAAAATTTTTTTAAACATGTTGTGGTTAAATTTTAAAGCGTGAAGCATTCGATTTTATTATCAAGCGCGTTTGCATCCGCCTTTATTTGCTGCACATTGAAGACTGGCTTTATGTGAGAAGTTTGAAACTAAGTGCATTTTTTTCCAGGCTTGACCCTTATTTGTGTATCTGACCCAGCTTGATTTTAATTTTGCAAGTTCCCTCTGGCTGACATGATTACTTCCATACTACCGCAGATTATGTGCGACCCAGAAGGTTGCCCCTTGACATGAACATGGGATAATATGGTTTTGGGGCGACACAACGTTCAGTTTTTACTTCTTTAACGCTATTCCAAATTGCTAGCTTAGTTATCGGCCAGATGTAGCCTGCAGTTTAATTCAGAATTTTACAAAAGTGCTATGCCTGATGCCCCAAGATTTTACCTATTTCGCCTATTTGTACCCCAAATTTTGATGTCTCCTTATCATTCGCTTCACTGGAATAGTATTATCGTTAACTTGAATAGGTTCAATGTTTGTCACACCTCTTCGATCTTTAAACATTCTGACCAAGTAATTTAAATAGTATGCAAGCCTCAAACTCTTATGTGTCATGACAAAGTCGTGCTTTCAACTTTAAGCCCACCAAAACTTGTTGATTTTGTTTCTTAATGGGCCACTTGCGCCTCGTTTTCCCAAATGCATCCACTAGACAGCTGTTAGAACCGTTTGATTTGACCATTTTGAAGAAGATAAATGAGTATTCAAAGGCTTTTGTAAAACTTCCATTGTTACAACCATCATCAAAGTTTTCATCGAATCAAGTTGTGTGTAAGCAGCCTTGAAGTCGACAAACTGTACTCATGACTCCCTTAATCCACCCCAGCAGGCAAAACCGACTGCTTTGAAGTGCACTGAAGTGCTGACCTGAACTAGACCTCTATTCGCCTAAGGCTTCCAAAAATAAGATTTTGGCTTACGGTTACAATTTCGATTAATAAAGCCTGTGCTATCATGTACAACCATTTGTGGTTTTGTTTCTATAACTGCTTAAAGGGGTAACTGGCGAAGTTATCTCATGTGGTACGACTGTACTGCTGTTTGGGGTAAATAATCAATATCATTTGACATATTGATTATATTTACCTAAGAATCAGGCGTTCGCCTTAATTTACCAAGAGAATGCCTCAAAAGTGTGGAGACAGTTGGATGTACCACACGAAGGGGGGCTTCTGTAGTGATTCCAAGCCGGCACCGCCCCTTTCTTCCATCCCGTTGATCGGTCTCCAAGAGGAAGACCCAAAAGAACCTGTCCAAATAAGGCCGTTCTCTAACTTACGTTCAACTGACACTCCTCTGATTCGCCTGCAGAAGATGGGTGGTCGAAAGGACCTCCTCTGCTTTCACGAAAACGAACGTCGTAAGGATTCTGTAGAGGTGCCTTTGGAGCGAGTGTCAGACAGTCCGCGGAAGAACATGCCCTCCTGTTCAGATGACTTATTTGAAGTACCTGCTAATGTGCGCCACTCGGCGTGCATATCGAAACTGCCTGCACATCCGCCTTCAAAGATCGTGGATTCTCCGTGTTTACCACCACCGGCAACTGGACATCGAAGACAGAAGAGGATTAAGCCGTGGAATCAGTTGAGTTCCCGATCCAGATACTCCAATTATAACAGGATTGTTCCACCGCTCTCCTTCATGCAACGGGAGTCCTTCTATCCCCACAGCGTCAGATACGTAAGAGTGAGTTACCATTTTCCTCCAACCGCACTAATCATCCCCACTCTAGAGTTGCATGCAAGTAGTGTAGGGGGGCTTTTCATCCCAGACCTTCATTGCACCGACATGGATAAAAGCACGACTGGGATTTACCCGCTTGATAGGATATTTATAGTTTGCCCAGCCGCTAATATTTCTCTTTTTTCATAAAAATGTTTGATTTAATTGTAATGAAGAAGTTTGCGTAAAAGAACTCCTCTTAATTCACTTCGTTCCCAGCATGGCCTCTAAGAATTTCTTCGAGCCATTGCATCGTGCTTGAACTTTGTGAGGTAGTAAACGTTCTGGAAAGCATTTTTAATTGTTTATGATTTCTAATCTGTATTGCTGCGCATAGTTGTTCCAATCCAATCCATACTACGGCACTTCCCTTTAGCCACAAATAACTTGTACTTAAATTCGGTACTTGGTTGCCGCTTTTCAATACGATTAGGGTTTGCAACTAAGCCTCTGTAGCTGTGCCCCGTCGTCAAAATCCTTCTGCCATTCCTCCCCTCCCTTCCCTCGCGTCCGGTAACACCGTGTCTGCACGCTCTCGTACGTGCCTGCACCTGTCTTCTGACCAATCAGCGCTCAGCTAGGATCTCTCCTCGCCTCACTGGCATCAGTACCAAGTTTGAAAGCGCAGTCCATCATGATGTTCCCTCCAGTCTGCGTGTTCCTCTTTCATATACTCTTCTTTCCTCTCAAACCAATCATCGCACAAACTGAAGGCACCCATCCAATTCAAACAGAGCCGGTCGAATATAATGTCTATGAATCACGTGAGAGTGCTGTTCTTGCTGCTAAGCCACGTCGATTCAAAAGTCAACGTGACGAGATCATGGCGACTATATTCAAAAACTACAAGACTCATGAAAGACCCACTGAATCGCTCAACGAATCCACCGTTATAAAAGTAAACATGAAGATTCTGGCTATATTTTCTGTTGACGTGCGCAATATGGACTACTACGTGGATGCACTACTACGCCAAACTTGGATGGATCCCCGGTTGATGTGGAAACACCTACCTGAGCATGCAAGCTACACAATGCCTATTGTTTCACCGAATCTGAAGGATCAGGTGTGGTTGCCAGATCTCTTCTTTAGAAACGGAAAAGATGGTTATTTGCACAAGATGACTCTCCCCAACTATCTCCTTCGTGTTTACCCTAGTGGCAAAGTACTTTACAGTCAGAAAATTACGATGCGTTTTGCGTGCCAGATGGAACTACAAAACTTCCCCATGGATGAACAGGTGTGCGACATAAACATCGGTTCATACGGCTACACACTTCAAGAATTGCGCTTTGATTGGACTGACCAAAACGCTCTGGAACTTACCAAAGACCTTCAGATCTCTGAATTTAACACGCCTGCCAATTTCACCACCATTGACTGCACTGAGAAGGCTTCCACGTCTACTGGAAATTATACTTGTCTTCTGGTGAAGTTTCACCTTTCACGACAGTTGGGTAGTTACTTGGTAACAACCTACATCCCCAATGCCCTTATCATAATGGTATCCTGGGTGAGTTTCTGGGTTCCAGCCGATGCTGCCCCAGCAAGAGTACCTCTGGGTCTACTCTGTCTTCAAGGCCTCTGCACTCAAGCCGTATCCATAAGCTCGAGTCTTCCTCGAGTCTCCTACACCAAAGCCATCGATGTGTGGCTCATATGCTCAATAATTTTCGTGGTCAGTGTTATGGCAGAATATGCAGTGGCGCTCACTGTTATGAACAATGAAAAGCTGATCTCTTGGCGTGTTGGTGTGCGCCGGATTGTCCGTGAGGAGTTGGCACGCTGGTGGAAGGCCGTCTATCACGTGGAAAGTTCGAGCCGCGCCGCTCGTGCTACTGTGGTAACCAAGCGACAGGCTGAGTTATTTGCTCACGTCGAGGCTGTCCTCACACATCAAGGGGACCTCCGACCGCCCAATCGAACCCGCAGAATGCTCGGCGAGGTTGAGTCCATCGTTGACGGTTATAGTCGATTGATCTTCCCCATTGCCTACCTCGTCTACAACGGTTGTTATTGGCTTTACTACCTTGTTATCGTCAGACATTAGTGGGCGGATAGCGACTAATCCCACCCGCTAATTCATTCACTATCGTTAATTCATGTCAGGTGCATTGTTGTTGCTGTGACAAGTACCTCATTTGGTTTCAGTTTTGGATTTCATTCCACACACCTTCCTCCCAAATGCCTCATTGATGTTACTAAGGCTGCCAATTTCTCTTAATTACTTTCAGCTGGTTGTCCCCAACTTTTTGAAAGCTCTTTGATCTACAAAAAATAATGACTTCATTTTTATTTTATAATTACCTCAAATAAATGGCATTGTAATTCCCCTTCCATTTCCACAGTTTCATTCTTTTCCTTCGTTTTAGAATCACACTTTAAAACTGCTAAATATAACTCAGTTTGGCCTTCCGGTCGACATTACCTGTAGCTTACATAGTATTCTCTCTGTGAAAGTGGCGCAATACGTAGGATTTTATGCTTGAGAGGGGCTCGAACGTTTCCTTTTATAAACCATGAATTACTTCAGCAACTCTACCACCATTGGACCATTATAAACTTCTTTGATCCTCCCATCCTGTTATCAATCCCGAAGCCACAATGAAGTATGCTAATCTAGAAAACTAATTTTGTAGTATCTTATGGAAAGGCTGGAAGGTCGAAAGCTTCGCAGCAAGTCATACTGCCTTGCGAAAGTATTATCTGGGGAAACCGGTCCGGATTGCTTTCCGCAAGCCTTGATTTTATCGTAATTTCGGGTCAACATGGTAAAATTTGTTGCAAAATACTTATTCTTGCAAATATCCTCTCTCAGATTCCAATCGCATAGGTAAAGCCTATATCCTAAGGAGCAAAAGACCCATCCTTGTGTGAAGGTTTAGATTTAACAGTCCAACCTAAGGATTTGTCGATAAATATGTTTGCAGTATGTCATCTCACTTCAAAGGTTTTTGTCACTATGCGCATGTTACCGCCTTGTGCATTGTAATTGCGGCGCAGAGGCTAATCCTGTGCTTTCCGTTAATTATTGCTGAGACCCCATATTGCTGGCATTAGGAGGTGTTGGGAGCAAAGGCGTAACCTGTGGAGGCCCAAATGTTTCCCTGGTTCACCACACAGTTAAATAGTGTTTAATCACACCACAGAAGCATGCCGCCACGGTGATGGCCAGTTCTGCGCTGGCAACCCTCGATCCCTTTGAATCCGACTTACACTAATTAAGGTATTTAAGTAACGTAACAATTATAAATTACGGTCCCCTACTCATCTGCCCTAATAATGTTTTTTGATAAGCGTTAATGACGTTTTAAATAAGTAGATTCTTATTCTTTTTTTGGATCCACAAACCCAAAAGTACACAAATAAAACCACATAATGCAAAATAAAGATTCTTCGTGTATGAGGCTGCCGTGTTTTCCTCGTGTTGTCTATTGCATTTTGCAGCACGACCTTCCGAGCCAGCCCGACTGCCTCGCCAACCTTCTGGCACACAAGTACGCTGAGGAAGACTATCGAATGCAGAAAGAATTGTGGAACGACTACTTAGAACAACTGAAAGATAGTAGTTGCTGCCAACCAAGGGCTGTGAAAGTCGTCACTAGCCGATTCAATCCCATACCAAAGAGGTGGTAAACATGCTTTGGACATTGGCCATGGTAATGTGTTTCACTTCTCTGTAGTAATAAGGAAGGTATGCTCCCGTCCCTGCGGTTTCTCACCATTAAAATACAATCGGTGCTAAGCCTATTTAGTGGTTAGCACAACCTTACAATGAAACAGTTCTTGGTATTAGTGGACTTAACTTTGTTGAATCTGACAACAATAACCGGCATAAGTGGATAAAAGGACATCACCCCTACTCATTTCTTTGTTTCTCCTCCCGCAATGCCACTTTTTGTTAAACAAATACTGGAGGAAAAATTAAAATGAGTGCTGTACCATGATCGAAAGCTACTCCATTGGTTGCATTCCGAGACTCTGGGACCATACCTTGTAAAACGCGCTAGTATAATAAAAGTTGATAGTCTCTCCCACCCAATCGTAGAGCTACAAATCCGTTTCACAGTTGCGACTTCAATCGCGCACATGGTCAGCAGGGAGAAGGTATTTGTATTCGATAATCAGTTAAAATCGTGGAGACGACATGATGCCCGGTAGCATTTCTGAAAGCAGCATAATTTCTGATCTAAGATCCGCAAATCGTTACTGCCGACAATCACTTGCTTGTCGTACACCGATTTACAATGCAGGTGGCTTGGATAGATTGCTCTGATGATTTCCAAAACGGATCAAGGAGACTTGGGCGTATCGGAACTCATATTGTATTTCCAAGCTGTGGCAATTAGGTACTGCTTCATTCAACACAAGCTCTCGGGGCATCAACGCGGTTGAACTATACTTGCCCACACCGTGTGGCCCATAATTCAAAGTGTCTTAGTATTGTTCTGATACGAATTTTAAGCTTTAAAGTTGCTCGGAATATTATATGCTGAAAAACACCAAATAAAAATACCTGTCCATCAGTTCAAGTGTGCAGCCTAACGGAATCTATCTGGATTACGGGGTTGTGAAAAGAGCAGATCACTGGCGGGATATCGAGCTGCAGTAAGCACCACAAATGTTTGGATCGAAGGGTAACCAGGAGAATTCTAACAACTCGGGTCTTCTAGGGCTGGCTTGGGATTCCCTTACCAGATAAGACATTTGACGCAGTTGACTGTGCTAAATCCTGCAGGCGGTTTTTTGATCAGATTCCAAGCACAGGAGCCATTCGCGTTTAAGTACAAACTCGTGATTTGCGCATTACTCCATACGTGTGGGCCAATCAACCGTGAGGACTAACCTTCGGCACGCATGCAAGACGGGAACGCAAACCAGACACGCTGAGCTCAAAATTGGACACACAGACTGGGCGACCCCACGAAGGCATGCAAAGGGAGGGCGGAAAGGTTGCGTTTGGGCTCGCACGCACACACGAATGCGTTTGGCAAGCACTGCTGAGATGTATCGATTTTTCACAGTCAGAAGGGCAGGCGAAACGTCGTATTTGGCGTGTGAACGCACGCGCACTAGCAACCGTCCGCCGGTGCATAAACCAATCAGGTATAGGTGTAGGCTAGGGATGCACTGATATGTAGGCTTACGCGCACGCTTGTCTCTCGCTGTCGACTCCCTTTATTCCTGTTCATGCATAAGCTGCAAATCGTCTGGCGGCATCGGCTCGGTCTTCGAGTGATGTGTATGAGGAATAGGAACTCAATATTTAGTATAACCTCATGTACTCGAAGCAGAGCGAGAGGGAGCATGCATTGTAATGGCTCATTTTATCAGATGGGAGATTTGCTGCGTGGGAAAAATTTTTCTCATTTGCGAATATCCTCAAGCTACGCTACTCAGCTACGCTTAGTTTATTTATCCGCGCTCCAAATACAACTTTTTGTGACTTGGGGGTTTACCCGGCGACATGGCGTAATAGGATATTATGGAAAAGTATATTACATCACTGGTAATGGCGGATTCTGGCAAGTAGTAAGGTCACAAAACGCGACCTTGCGTCAAATAAATAAGCGGAATTGGATTGCAATGCCTACTACCATTTCATGACGCAACAGCCAAGACCTTGAATCACAAGACCGCCAACGTTGTTCGGTCTTGTGGAGCTTATTACATCGCCTACCCTGAGGTCACACCCTTGCAAGGCTTAACGCGTCCTGGCGTGTGCTTGAAGATTTGCCTCTCCCTCCAGCCTTGAGGTCCGGTATTGTTGATCAAAATTGAAAGATAGCGTTCGCATTGAATCGTCTTATCGATGGCAAAGGGGTGGCTTGCACAAATGTGCCGTCCGTTGGGGGTGTACTTTGAGGGTGAAAGCCCGTAAGGTCAACAGTTGAGCGAAAGGAGAACTCACTCCTGATTAGCAGATGCTCGTCCCAAAAATAAAGGAGGGCTGCGAGTCTTGTGGTTCAGGCGTTGCCATAATAATGAAGCACTTTAACAGACAAAGGGGCGCTAACTTCTCATTTTAGTCGGCGCAAGAGTGGTTCTGCTAAAAAAGTAGAACTAAATGTGTAACTGTTCTGCATGGAAATGCTCTGCTGGAAAGTTCGCCAAGACTTACCAAAGATTTTGAAGTAGTAGGAAAGAAAAAAGAGGTGGGAGTAGAAGGTGCACATGGGAAGCTTGATAGGGAAATGCATCTAGTGTCATTCCGCACCACTTGAAGTTGCGTCACTTCTACCATCATGGACTTTAATTTTCCAGGAGCCCACGCATATTGTAGCCGACCAATCACATAATTTTATCAGAGTACTTTGTACAACAGGTTGAAATCAGTAAACGGTGTAAAGCGCAATTAGTTAGCTTAAAGCACGCTTTATGGTACGAGAAACAAAACATGAGCGGAACGGATTGAAGGCAAAGCCCTGAGGCTGGTTATCGCTTCCCGTACAAGCTCGTAACGCTGACCAAACATCGCAGAATCTTCACTTGGCCTTAGGCAAATACTCGTCGTAGAAGCTGTGACGGAAAGAACAAAAGTGCACAAATTGTATGCAGCCGTGCCCTCCTTTGACCCCAATTTCAATTCGCCACTGTTACATTCACCCTGAACGGTGAGTGCAGTAAACCCCGTTGATAAATGGAAAGATACCGTGCCTTAACCGCCAACCCAACCATCTCGTCTGCAGTAACCGAATGCAGGTCCAGAGCCGACCCCACGCCCGAAAGCCCTATTCAGTCGCCGTCACCTACTCGCGGTGTTAGAGCAGGCTTTCGATTACGAGAGTGGAGCCTAAATACGATTGCGCGACCGATCCGCGGCACGGAACACGCCTGCGGCACTGGTTTTCCATTTCAAGCCCACAAGCCAATTCCTAGATGCTGGAAGATGGGTGCAGAGACGATAAATTAACCAGTGGCCCCCCACACGAACAACAATCACAGTGCTTAACAAACCCTCGACGAACGTGCCGGCAAATCGCAGACCACCGCTTTACACCGAGCTGCGAAAACGAAACGGGCTATCAACCCTCCATCCGCAAATTATGCAGGGAAGACAACTGCCCAACACCCTAACGAAGCAACCGCAGGCTCACCAACACTGCTACAAATGAAAGGGCAGACAGACCCCAGCTCAGCACAGACAAGCAAAAACGGCGAGACCCCCGATTAGTATATCACCTACAACGCGATCGAAGAAGCGACATCCCACCTAACAAACACTGAAAGCGGGATAAAAGGAACACCTAAACCAAATTCACGCCCACATGGCAACGCCACGCCACGGAAACGCAAGTCAGCTAAGAAATTGCGCCCACAAAGGGTTAACCACTAGGAACAGAAAGCCACCCATCATCCACCTCACCCCACAATAAAACATGTAACTTTAAGTGTACCAATTAACGAAATCCAGCCGTTTGAACTGCCAGCATGTGTCCCAAGCAGGGCTGTGATACTCTAACTGAGTAAATCACCACCCTTGAGACACTGACAGACAGTAAATGTAGGGTAAAACCGACGATAAAAGACGTCGCTCGTTCATCAATATTGGCTGTGACATCTCAGACCATGTCTACAGGCAATGTTGACGACGAATGGCGCCCGCAATCAAGACGGTCAAAGCAGCATCTTAGGAAAAGACGGAGTAGTAAGATGCTTGGATCTTCCGTATCTCACTACCATCGTCTTTCATAAGATGACTGCCAAACAAATAAAGCGCATAAAGGAATTAAATGAGGCGAAAGTAAAAAAGAGCAAAGGAATGCACCGCTAGGACCAGACCACACTCCCGAGACCAATGACTGAGCAAAACACCACAGCAATGATCATCGGCGTGTTGCGTATGGTTCACTTCAACAAGAACATTCGAAGCAATTGAATGCTTATTGCGAAACCTTTAAATATTGCATTACATTTGTACTAATAACTAAGAAAAATAGCACTTACTTATTTAAAAGTCTAAAAATTTAGGGACAGAGCCCCATAATTATATTCTTATGTTATTTTTTTGTGCAAAAATGATGGCCTTTGGTGAAATGGCAAAAATGTGTAATTATTGATTTTAACTTAGTGCAAAATAGGTTAGTCTGTAAAAACATAGACTAACTGAGCATATTTTATGTACATGTTTCCCATTTAAATTACAGCACAATGCTGCGCCTGGTATTAAACGTGTGAGCACGCACTGAGTCTTCATTTTGTGAATAAGCGTAACACTCTGTTCTTTTGGGTTTTTAGTTGGCCGTTTGTTGTGTAGATAGTAATTTTGGCCTCACCGCGCGGATCAGCTTTAAAGAGGTTTTAGAAATCATGTGTCCGCCTAATGTTGAACAACCTTACTCTGACTTACATTTCCTCTTTTTCCGTCTATAAAGTGTACCATCGACTTGACAATGATGGTAGTGGATGGCAGCCTGACTTTGTAGTACTTTTATTCCGACTTAGAGTGGAAGTGTCATTTCAGCCGTACGAAGGGTGCGGCTGCGCTGCATGGGAGGCGAATTGTCGCTGGCATGGCCGGCAGGCCGGGCCAAGCAGCGCCGTTCAAGTTGGCCACCTACTAATGTGTCCGACCAACCAACAGCCCAAACAAACAATACGCTACATGGATGACCAACTAACAGTCCAAACATGCAAACCCTAGAGGCAGATTGTCTTTCTTGGCAGCTAGTTTGTAACGCTTAAGATAAGTCGCGTCGTCGAAGGAATAGATTGACCCGGTGTTAAGTATCGCCCTATTTGCCTCGAATGTTTTATTCTTTAGTGCTTTATGCAATACAGATTGCATCGTAATGGCTGACGCGCGATGTTAAACAATGAGAGCGTAAAGGACAAGCCATCAAGATGAGGAGAAGTTATGTATTGCTTTATATGTTTAAATCGCTGGTTGTGCTTGGTTCACATGGGTGGTCGCTTTTATCCAGCTGCGCGGTCTGACTATTACCCCGCATCAAAAGCTACATGCCCTCCTCCTATTGAATATAAGCATGCTGTTTTCTCGTTTGTCCTTCTCTACCTTATTTAATACGAGCCCGAATTCTTACCTAACACCGGTTCTCAACAATCATACACAATGTAAATTAGCTAAAGTGTTTTGTTTGCCTTGACTGTTGGTTGGTCCCACACACTAGTGGTGGCCTCCTTAGTGCTAGCTGCGTGGGCTGGCCTGCCGCCCATGCCAGCAGTTCCCATACTTACCGTCTAGAATAAACTTATTCTGACCTACACCTGGCCTTCTTCTTTTAGGGATGCTCGGGCGCTACACAAAGAGCTCGATGGTTGCCACCAACAACAAGCTAAAGTGCCTCTTAAGCCCACACAACATTCTTTTTTTTCTATAAATGCAATAAAGTGATTCGGAACTTATAAATTTTTTAATAGTTTACATCTAATTTTCCTCTCGATTATGCTAATCTAACGCATGCCTATAAACGCTTTTAAATTTTTTACTGAAACCCATTTATTGGAACGAAAAAGGTAACATGCACAAATAAATGCATTAACTTAATGCGTTCCATTTTTTGATATTTCTCCGTGTATTTTTAGTCTATCATCCTTAGCAGGCTTTGATTGTTTTCAAAAATTTTTCTTTTGCTTTTTTTTTCACTTAACAAATTAATTAATCACATTAATTGCAAGCTTGTTACGATTGGTCAACCGAACTTTGTTTACATTGCTCTGGTGCAGCTTCGTTATTTTGAATTTGTAATTTGTTACTGGGTGTGCGGATGTATTCTGGAGGTTTTCTGACTTCCGATTGGACTTTGTCTTTGACACATCATGGCTCCTACTTAAATATTGATGATATAATATCCACAAATGACCGGCTAATTTGCAAAACTCGGATTTCGTTGCGCAGATTTTCGTCTTTACTTATTGGATCTATCAAGCCATATAGACCATCTCATTCTTGCACAGAAGACGCTATTTATGAAAGTGAATTCCCACCTGGAGCGAAGCTTGAAATACCTCTTTGGCTTATAAGCAGCATTGGCAGTAGTCGAAGGCAAATGTTTTCAATTGAACTCCCTGTTATTTACGCAGTAGGTTTATGTAAGGCGTTAACAAAAAACGACCTGTACAGTTTGTATTGAATGACTTAAGTTCTTATTCCACTGACTGTGGGTGAGCATATGCTGAAATAAATAGCATTTTGCCAGCAGTACACATCACTGCTATTTTAAATTCGATCATGTCGTATTTGTAAAAAACTTTGATTTTTTCATGTTCTACAAGTCGGTTTTTTAGTAATTGAGTATACGTTAACATCCCTTTAAGTCACGACGTGTGTGCAAGTGGTCGTTTCATCGCTTCAGGAAATTTACAGGGAGGTTTTCGCCGCGGACCCTTGGGTTGTTGATCTTCGGAAGAAATGTCCCTACTTTTACTCCCTGGGCTGCCATCTATCAAGTCTTTCGCTACCAGAAGCGCCCGCTATAATTTCCATGCTTGAGAATGTCTTTCAGGTATGCCCAACACGTTTATCACATTCGGTTTGATGGTATTGCTACATCTTAAGCGTAAAGGGCAATGGAATAATTTCCACATCAATTTTCGCGCTGGTGTTTTTAGTATGGAATTGAATATTGGACTTGTGTATTTTCATGGTTACATTTCGCCGAAAAAATTGGTAGTCTTGGGGAAGTTAAGGCTTTTATACATTTTTAGAAGTCGATACATGTGTTCAACTTTTTTTGCACTTAAGGGGTCTCCACACGTGTTGCATTTTCGATGGCTTATGTTTATTCACAATTTTTTTGAATTTCGGATGGCTTGTTTTCCTAGAGTTGATTGCTGCTGATGAGTTCTTTTGATTCGTGATGGAGGATTGTGGATAAAGCCACGAAAAGAAACTGATGGTTCTGAACCCTTAGAATGATAATCTCTTGATTGCCTATGGTTGTATGATGCATTGAAGCGACTAAAGTGTTGTAGTTGTGAATGTCATTTCGTTTCGGAATGTTTGGAACCTCGAAGCTGTTCCTACTGGAAGAGTTTCGAAAATTTTTTTTGCGATGCGGGGTGATTTTATACATTATTTAAATTGAAGCTTTACTATTCCATCTATTCATACTCACATCTGTGGCAAACATTCAGGCTTAGGGAACGCAGGCTTATGATCGAAATTCCTTAGCCTATGGTGGTATTATTCATTGATTTTTACCTCGACTATCTACTGAGTCACCCTGAGTATCCTTTCGTTGATTCGAAAAACTTATTCGTGACTTTTTCAAGGGGGATGAATATGTGAATTCCTTTCATTGTAATTCCAATATGCAGGCTGAGGTGCGTTGTAGAGCTTAATGCAATTACGGCCAATTGCATTAGACGATATGCCGTCGGACACATTCGTCGAAATATGCGAAAATCGCGAGAAATGTACATCACTGTAGAACCACAGTATGGATTTGCCTTCTAGCAAGCATAAAGCGCACATTTTAGCGTAATACAAACTTCTCATATATCCTTTTGTGTGGTTATGGATTGGATGTTAGGAGTGCGCTCTTCCCGGAAGGGCTGAATCTCATCTCTTCATCTCTATCAGCTAACCGGTTCTTGTCATCAGTGAAAGTTGGGAGATCTTTGTAGAAGGTTTTCCTTTTTTAAACTGGCAATCAAAGTTCACTAATTGAAAGCCCACCTCTTCTTTCTTGCCAGCGACGCATTAAAAATCTCATCGAGGCCTCTCTCAATGCGAATAAGGTATCGGTGCTGGGCTTGGTTTCCAGGTATTTTCAACCCTACGTTATTGTTCCGTATTCTATAGCTTAAATCTTGATCTAATTCTATAGTTCTCAAGTCGATGGGACTATATTTACTGCAACACATGTGTCGCTATTTTGGATGAAATCAGAAACGAAATGATTGTTTTAACCAATTGCCCTCACCTTTCCGGCAATCATGAACTACAAAATCAGCCTAGTAGATTATTTTGGAATAATGGTGGAAAAGCTTGAAGCTTCTTCATCCTCATTTTCTTTGCAGCACTTTTGAGTGCCTCGCAATGCAGTAAATGTAGCACTCAAAGGTGAAGTAGTTGGGAGTGCATGAATAGGCTCGGTTACATCGTGGCCTCTTAAAGTATAGTTGTAAGGTTAGAAAGCGGAAAGTCGTTATGGGTCTTATGAACATAAATGGTTTTCTCTCAGCCTCCCAGAGGTGCTTAGAGCCAGTGGGATATTTGACAGCATCTGCCGTTGGTTGGAAACGCCGTAGAATGAATCGGTTCGCAAAAGTGGCCGTCTTATGTATGATATATCTGTGGAAACAAATGCATCTGCTTCAAACTGCGTGAAATGGTGGTAAAGTTTTTGCCATGCTTGACGATATAGAAAGAACCAATTTGGTAAAGGTTGCGGATAACCGGTGTTTCAAATGGAAAGTGTTTCCCAGCCATCTATATTTGGTAGAGTGGTTAGGCAGAGTAAATTGCCAAAATGTGGTGCTGGCCTTGTTTGTTAGAGCCTCATGGGAAACGGTCAAGAATAGCTAATAATTTCATCAATCGTCTTGAGATAGCAATGAGAATGGCAACTCCTGCTTGGGGAATGCGGTTGTGGTAACCTTTGAGAGGCAAACCATTTGATCGGAAAGCGGATCTGGTTCTGAGGATTGCGCTTTAATGCTACCGCCACGCACTAATGCTTCAGGCCTTAATTGTCACTTCTTTAAGACATTTGACAGGGAAATGCTTTTCATATTTTTGGAGGTCGGTTATATTATCTATTAGGTTCATGAGAATTGAAGGGCACTGGTAGCAGCATGTAGTTGTCCAGAAATTGTTCATCGACAAAATTTAGGCCCAACATGAGGGTGTTTTGAATGAGAGAGGTCATATATACGGCATGAAGACAAGTGCGCTCCCGTATTGGGTATGGGGACCATTATTAACCTTGTCGCAACCGCTCAGGTTAGAGGAACTGGAACAGACGCTCTTTCAGATAGGTCGGAGTGGACGGTGTAACATCGACCGATGGTTCTCCCGGCTGCACGAGCGTTTAGAGCCTTCCACAGTCGCCAAGGTTGCAGAAGCGGCTATTGAAGCGTCGGCGACACCGTTGAAGGCATCGCGAAAGGCGCTAGCAGTGGCGGAATGGAATCGGCCGTTGATCCTGTGAATGTCCATTTTGCGTGAAGTCTATCTGGTCATGTACCCACACCCGTATGTTCTGCATAAGTTCTGATCAGCGAGATAAACCCTTTTGTTCTGATCGGTTTGGGTTGCCCTTGGGAGTGGGAGAGTTTATGAATCGGGGTGCATTAACTACACCTGAATTGTCTTATTGGTGTGGGTGCCTGGGTTGGTTTGGTGCGGAGCGGTTACCAAAGTGAGTGGTGAGTCAGTGGGGTTTTTAGTAATTGAAATGTTCTCGGATGGCGGGGGTAGTCTGCTGCGAAGCGGTGCACGGCTTCTGCGCTCCGCGGTCGATCTCGCTGATCCTTGGACAGTCTAGGTGGGGAAAGTAACAAAGGTGGTGGGGTGTGCCAAGTTTTCATTGCCGGCGCCTGGGGTTCTCCGCAGAAGGTGAAGATGCCGGGAAGTGTGTAGGCTTGGGACGGAGAGTTGTGTATGCCAAGTCTAAAGGCCAGTTGTGGGTTGCACGAAGGTTGCACCAGATGGCGAAACAGCCAGGCAAATCGGACTCACTGGCCTACGCCGAGCTTGGAGTGAGGTGGAACAGTTTCAAAGCTACACCTTTTGGAGGCACAACATTGGATTGTGGTTACCACAAGCAAATGAGCCGGGATGTGATATGTGTCCAATTATCGTTTTAGTAGTTCTAACACCAGGACCAAGGTAAGTCTGATACAATTTGAATAACAACTTTAGCACAATGTTGATTAGTCCCGCCTAGAAATGTTGGGGGGCGGGCTTTTGGGTTTTATTCAAGCGGGTAAATGTGTACTTCAAGATCCGTTTTTGCAGCACGGGTAAACATTACAGCGTCGGTTCCAACCCTTTAAACAATCCTGCATTATTAAGCTTTGCAAATGGCGGGATAAAGCATTTAAGGAGGGCGATTTCGCCGAGGACTGGCTACATTAGTCGTTACTGAGGTCATTCAAATCTTGGAAAACCAGAGTATGAGACAAAATGGCAAAAAAGCATTAGGTGATACAGCTTTCAGTATGCCATATGACTGCAACAAAATAAGTCCCAAATAGTTCGAAGGAGAGAGCAGTTTCCATAACGCTTAAAAAACAATTTGCGATTCCAATTACGAGTCTACAATCGGCTTCCCAGGTGTCGGTAATGTCCCCCACTGGTCCTTGCCTTTTACGTAAGATAAAATCGGTACTTCGTAATGTGAACGACAGAGTCTGTTATTGAATAATTCCGTTTTATTTGATGGAAACCTCTTTCACGCATGGCTTATCTGTCTCTATACGCAGCCCAGGGCGTCTCGAAAGGTAGGGGTAGGAGCCTTAAAGAAACACTTCAGATGAGAAATTATGCAATTTAGACACATAAAAGTGTCCCATAAATCATAAGTTTAACTTGCATGTGGAAATTATACTTTATATGCAAACCTTCAATTCTTCAAATTAAGAGGCAGATGAAAATTAATTTGAAGAATTGAGTGTGCATTGTTGACATGAACTAAATGAATGTTTTACGCTTTGAAGAAGCAAAAACGCGTCTTTAATTTCAAAAATTAAGCTACTATTGCTATATTTTTGTCGCCTTTAGCGAACGAAGCTCGAAACAGCTATTCGAATATTAACAAAGCCGCTAGACTGAAGAAAAATATTTTCCGTCAAGGCCAGTCGATTTCTTAACATGAGACAGAGAGAAAATTCATTTTCCTGCTTGTTTGGTTAGAGATTTTTTATTGTAGCCCTAAACAAATTTACGACTGATAAGCATCACGTACCAAACAATGCATAACTCGTCGTCTATTAGGCCACCTATCAAAACTACTGCACATACTGCGCACGGTCATCTGCTCAATAGTAAAACTAGCGTAACCAAACGCAAACAAGCTAATGAGTAGAACTCACAAACGCTTGCATCTCAATAGCATTTAAGGGGCTCCAAAATTTACAAGAGCATTCCTCAATTCTATAAATGTAAAGAATTGCCGAATGATCAAAGCAGGCATCGCATAGTTTTGAGCAGGTTTTTGTGTGTTACTAATGTTGGGGACTTATCCATCCCGTAGAACAGTCTTGCACAGGAACAAATAACTGTGGACCCCATTTTGCATATCAAGCAATGTTTTCGTGTAAGCTAATGTATTCTACACAAATTGCTTGCAACCGTCGAGAATCCATCTCAACTTTTTTAAGTATCAAAGAAATTAGAATCAAAATGAAATGGTCAATTTCCATGCAAAAGTTAAAATCGTCTTAATAATATCTGAACACCAATGAAGAATCGTTTTTACGAAAAGCTCAAGATTTGTGTGGCACAATATCCGCTTCAATTTTGCCGGATTTCATCAGATTTTTGCCCGTCTCTATAATCCCATTTTATACTTTCTCGTGCTTTATTTTAAGCTTAAGACCATTTTCAGAATAAAGCCATACAAGTCACTCATAATCAGGGTATTCATTAATGCTTTGGTATCCTATATCTCTATTGACTCCAAAGCAGAACTGAGCTTATGTTGATTTGACAATTCAGATTTAGTTAGGGCTCCCAGCGCACAAGACGCCCTCACTTACACCTGCCATCGTTTAAAAGCTAAAGCAATTTATGCAGTGTAATAACGAAAATGATAATGCTGCATAAAATTCTCAATCATGTTGACATTAGACATTAAGCCGTCCTAAAAATCTCCTTTGCCTTATTTTAGCATAAAAGCACAAAGCTTCGGAAGTAAATAAGCTGGTAGTGCGACGGCGGATTGAAGCTAGTTAACAAGCATATGGAAAGTAAAAAAAAGGCACCATATGCTGAGAAATGCTAAGAGACAGTTTAATTTTCACATAGGTAAATGATACAGCTAACAGTTACAGACCATGTGCCATAGTAAACGAACAGTGTCAGTTATTTTTTACAGGAGCTAGAGTATGATAAACAAACCTAAGTCCTAGCCTGGTTATAGAGCTTACAACGAAATATGCAAATTCTGATTTTATCGTGTTTAACATACCTCCGCCTCTTTCTTCCAATATTGAGCAATTATTTGAAGGTTTCCCCGGGAACCAGCCAACATATCCTAAAACGCAGTTTTTATTTGTACTCCATTTTATGATGGCCTGCTATGTGCAGTAATAGAACTTGGGGGATTTTACATCTGCTTATGCGTCCTCTCGCCATATAATTCGCCTTAGGTGATGCATAGTCTAATTTGTCTTACTCTCATTCAATCCAAACGCATTGAGAACGTTGAAGGCAGGTAATGTCTTTCTGTGTCCACTTGGCGCTGAATTAAATGTTTAACACTGCCAATTGTTTGGATGCATCTGCGGCATCACTTTCTAATGGTCATTTCATACTTCTGAAGTAACTACGAGATCCTCTGCAACAGATTTCGCAAATAAAGTTATTGATTATGTGTTATAGTATTTAGCGTAAATTATAGTCAAATACTTTCTTAGCGCAGCTGAATTTGCAATTGATTGCATCCTCATCATAAAACAACGTTCATGTTTTACCCAAACAAGGGCTCTCTGTTGATAATCTTACCTGAAATTCGTAAAACATTTTCCTAGTGCATGAGCCGTTTAAATAAACTAGAGAAATCTCATCCAGATAGAATTACTTAGTCCTTTTTAGGCATGATATCCTACAATGTTATTGCAAAAAATTTCTTCTACAAACTATGACCATTAATTTAGGAGGTGTTTCGAAGTCATTGACTAGGTCCTAAGCTGGAACTTTTAGCTTATCCTAGACCATCAGGTTGTACGCTGTCAAACAAGTAGCTCTTAGTAAATCCAATAACAAAGCAAAACTAATAAAGGAAGTTTTTTTCACGTTATAGGACAATCTAAATCAAGGCCATCGACGAATTTCACTACTTTATTCGTTGTAAAATCGGATTGTTTGCCATGCAAAGGAGCGTAAAACAACTTAAGTTAATTCTACAACTTTACACAATGAGTAACATCCGATTTATGCGTTCGAATCGCAAATATTTCAACATATTTTAAGAGGAATAGCTTGAAATACGATAGATATTTCCTGGCAAATAAATAAAATTGTCAAGACATCAGTTTTGGGTAACAATACCAATGAGACCTTTCTAAAACCCATTGGGCTTCCTTTTAAATAGGTACGACCAAAACTCCCCTTAGAGTCCCGTTTTGCAAATGTTTCTGTGACTGTGCCTTATCGTCTTAATAAATAATTAACCTCTTTATTTAACGTTAAAGAAATGATAGATATTTAAATATTCAAACACAAGAAGAGGCAATGAGGTGGTTTCTTACTGCACCCGAAGTATTCTGGTGGTTCAAGTGGCAAGCTGCTCTTAGGAAGAGTTCAATTTGATGATGAGCAAAGTTAAAATAAGAGCTACGTAGTAGCTGTCTTTTTCAAAAATGCCACTGATTCATTAAATTGGCAGAGCATTTTGTCGCCACCACATACACCGATCAGTAGGAAACTGCGATTAGGTGAATGAATATTGAAAGAGAACCTGACTTCTCTAGCTATGTTAAATATTAAATTATGAGCACTTAAAATTACGACTGCAAACTGACTTCGTTGACCTATATGCACAGGCGAAAGTTAACCAATCAACGGAGAATATACTGCATACTAAGACCCCGTGTTTCGGTTGGCTGAGGTAACTCACGTACACGAAATGTCCGTATGCACAGAAAGCGAACGACCAAGGGTGATAGCGACGAGGGTGTGGTCTGATTTACTAGCTCAACCATAGGTTCGCTTTGCCCACTCGGACATCGAATACGCTAGCTTACAAACCTTGGCCTCTGGTGAGCCACCTTATTTCTCCACTATCTCCAATAATAAATACGGCTTCTTGCATAACTCTATTCTTTACGTTCCCATACACCACTTTGACAGCCGCTTACCTCAAAATCCACTGGCTATAGTGTCACAAAGTCCTTAAAGATTGAAGGATTTGATAAGCATTTGTTACCAACTCTTTTCAACTATGGTCAAATTCCACGCTGCCATTCGAGCACTACGATCAATTGGCGAAGAAATTTCCTTTTTTGGAATTTGGACCACCCTCACTCCTCGTGATAAGCCATAATTGCTGGACGATTTACTATAGCATCTGCCGTACTGCATGAATTATTGAAAGTTTTTTCATGGAGCTTTGTAAGGTTATTTGAAAACAGCAATTGCGTGACATAATTTTATTGATTAAGCGCTTTGAATAATTTAGCCCCCTTTTGCTGTGTAACAAAATCCACCTATCCATCACTAGGACTGAGGACAATGAAATCACGAAAGTTAGAAATAATTTTAAATTTTCCTTAGCTTGGAAGGAATGACAGCGGGACATGTTGTAATTAATGAAGAGCGAAGACAGCAAAGGAGAGGTCCTTTCAAAAGATCAAAGGCACCAATAGTTTCCAAGGTTATATGGCCTAGAAACAAGGTAAGTCATTTCTTCCTGAGAAGTAAAAGAAGCTGGCGAACTACTCGCCCATGCCTGCTGATTCCCCATGGTTATTTATGCGTCCATATTTGCTTGTATTCTCATTGTTACTTAGTAACAATTGCGGATTTAATTATGAAACCACTAAAACCAGCCAAACTATATGAAGTGCGTTTCCAATTTGGAAGCATTAATCACTCTAGACCAAAGGCGATAATATTGTGCGCATAATATGTCATTTTTAGTGTTGCAGTTGGTTTCGGAAACCCGACAATATTCAACTAATTCTGACAATCTCGGCCGTAGCATTTGGCCTCATGATCGGCATCGCGATAAAATTTGTCCAACCAAATATTAGCAGCCGTACTGTTGACCTGGTTGCTTTTCCCGGAACTCTGCTCATGAATATGCTCAAGATGCTAATCATCCCCCTCATTACATCGAGTCTCATTTCAGGTAGGTTAGCCTCCTCTCGTCTCGCTTTTTCGATGGCAAGTCTCATTGTCGTTTTATTGATAATTGACCAGCGAATTATAGCACTATGACCCAATGACTTTGCTGTTAAGTGCAAAGTATTTGGGTAATTTACCACGGCAAAAGGATGAGACAAAATCATCAATTTATTCAGGAAGTGCCTATGTTCGACCATTCGTCCACTTTTGCTATGTTAACAGCCGTGTGGAAGCACCAAGAGGAATTGACAAGCGTAATTCTTTAAGAAATAGGCTTGGACGGCAAGAACAGACCTTAAGTAAAATCGCGCATAATAGGGAGTTCTACTGTTGAACATACCTAAAAGATGTTTTAACCAATTTATTCTCATACTTGTGCGGTCTTCGCATTCTTACTAGTAGTGTAAATAGCTGCTGCGAGAAATCAACATGGTTATTTTGATTTGACGGACGTTACTGCATCATTTGACTGAAGCAAGCATTTGTGGAAAATCAGTTCAATTGTATTTATCTCATCAGAAGCCATCGAATTTTGTCTCAATGCTAGGTTTGATTAATTTTATTTAAAGTAGATCATTGGCAAGATATAATTGCAGACATTTATGAATAAATGCCCAAAATTAATGGTTAAGCTAGATGGATTGTATATGACGAATTCTTGCGCACTTCAATGCGTTCTAGTGCAAAAGTCGTAATTGGGAATGACCGTGAGGCTTGGATGCGTGCTTGACGTTTCACCCTTTTGTAAGTGGTAGTGTATGGATACTCACGTTGGCTAAATTTATTGCGGTGTGTGCTGCAATCCATGGCACATCTATTGAAATCAGTTTTAAAAAGTATAATGCGCTTGGGCTACTGCGTATGTTTGTCATTAGCATGTAAAATGTGATGCATGCTATTCTTTCACGTAAAGAACTTCAGCATTTTGTTGCAGATTTATCTCCTTAGGCAGATTTATGCGGGTGACTATTACTTAAATAGATTTCAATTTGCATATTCCCGAAAACTTTGCATGCCTAAATAATGCTCTAACGTGATGGGCAATAAATCAGAAAATTAATTTCAATCATTGACTTACTAGACCATCAAAATTGGAGCATGGAATCTCATGAAAGCTTTGCCCAATTTGATCTAGTAATATTTTTAAAGCAATTTACCAGTCTTATAAGACTAAAACTATTTGAAACCCTTGCACGGTTTTAAATCTGCTATTCGATTTATGTTAATAAAGTGCGGTAGGGCAGAAGTTGAGGTGGGTGAGCAAATTCCTTAAATCTTCCAATCAATGATGGTGTTATCAACGCTCACTGTTTACTAGTTGCAAATTTGCCTAAAATCATGTCGCATTGGACTGGGAGAGCCGCTCACGGGTTGTCAACTTATATGCTCTTAGAGACTATACGAGAAAGCCACAGTTAACGCGTCAAAAATTTTGAAAATTGGATATTTTTTAAGGTGGTGCACATTGACCTCAGCAATAAATTGCATTTCGATCATAATTTTCATTCCTTTTGAAACCGTTTGTTTTCCACACTAACAAGTTTCAAATTTTAACTGTAGTATTCCTTTCGGATGGGGACAAGATGCACTTAAAAGTGAATTGCCACCATGGCTTACATGCTGCCATAAATTAGTTCAAAAACGAGGTTAATCAGCACAAGGTCTGTAGCGCCATGAAAATTTTATGCGGATAAAGGAAAGCACGAAGGCCACTGGCATGGCCCGAGGGTCAGCCCCCTGGCAGATGTACAATGATGAAGACCCAAACTGACACTATGCTCTATTTTAAGCGTCGACTCCGAGATCGCCTTAATCGAGCCCACCGTTTGGGTAATCGAATGTCTATGCAATCAAGGCGATTTTTAGCCGCAACACCACTAATCCAATTTGGGAAAATAGGTTGTTTGGAGCTTTGTCTGATTTGATAACTGAATTCAGGGGTGGGGTATTTTACTGACCATTGCACATGCTTATAGTCAGATGTTGAAATACCGGTCTAAAAGTATGGTTTTATGACGTAAAAGTAGGGCAGATGGTATGGTAACGAACTTTTTCAGACCGTTCATGGCTAGTGTCCTTTCCGCTGTTAAGGGCCCTCATGATAAACATGGAGCTGAGGTTTAGCCCTTCTTCATATGCCTGTAGCACGTGCATTACTTCCGCATTGCCAGCATCTATCAGCTAGCGGTAAATGTTCAGAATAAAAGTTCTTTAATTTCTGGTTTACTTGCTTCTTACCAATTAATTACCTCAAAACTTCCTTAAGGGCGAAATAAGGCTCAGTGGTGGGGTAGAATAAACCTATCTGATATGCAGTAGATCTTGGGGCAACTAGCGCGGCTCCAGGACCAGTTTACCCTATGACGGTACAATGGCGGAGATGCGATCTGACTCATTGCCAAAATCGAGTGTTAAACAATCAACGTGTCAGAGGATCGCACATTACATTCCCGTTTCATCTAAATTGAGTAAAGGGCCATATTATTTGAACTGTTTTCTAAACATTAAATTCACCTCATCTCGGTGTATTTTACTTTAGGGTGCGGGAGCTCATGTATTTACATACGTTTAGCTTGCAGAAAACGAAATACCTAAATATAGTGCAGAAGAAATAGCTAATTTTTATTGGATTTGTTGATTTTAGGCGACCATACACCATTCAATATGTCAGTGATGTTAATGGAAGAGCCTTGACGGGTTATAATAAGTTATGTGAATTTAAAATTACCCGATTTTACAGTCTTCCAAGTCTCAAGTAACCATCACTGACACACAGCTATAGTGATTTTGGGTAGTTTCTGGCTCGATTTAAGCTTAGTTTTCGTCTACTCATGGGTTTTAGGTCTAGCGAATTTGGACACGAAATCCTGTGGCAAAATCGGCACCTACGCGTTGATATACTACTTTACTACTACTTTGATGGCGGTCATTTTGGGCATTGTTCTTGTGGTTGCCATTCATCCGGGAAGTCCATCCATCAAAGAAAGCCACGTCACTACCACCACATCCTCGAAAACCAGCCCTCACACACTGGACGCCTTCCTTGACCTCTTTAGGTAATGTACCAACTGTTGCACTGTTATGATACCAGATGATCCAAAATTTGGAGAGGACTTCAAGTAGCGAACTAATCTTTATTACTAGAGTAGAGGGTATGCTTGGGTGCGAGATATTCGAACCTCTAAACGCGGGGCCTTTCTCCAAAACAAGGATACGATTCGATGGATAAAGTATGGCTCTTATAATGAGTAATACATGCTAGGGAACATACATTTCAGTATGTGGCATTCGATGCGTTTTATAACCACCCCTAAAACCAAATTGGGGTTGTTAAGTGTATTTCACTTCAAAAAATACCCGAAGCAGTAGGTAAAATTCGACTAGAAACTAAGATTCCTGCTCAACAGGGTTCCATAATAAAGCGATATCTGCCAAACGGGTAGATGGCTCTTTATTTGATCTTCATGAAGGACCACCTGAATGAATAGATTTTCAATTAATGGTGTAAAAGCATAGGCTTGCCAAACAAATAGAAAACTACCCATCAAATCAAATAATTTTACTTCAAACCCGTTGGCATTTGCGAAATAATCATAAAATTGGCCGCTCAATTAACCTAGGTGCTTAAGATAAAGCGACGCTAATGTTGAAAGAATTGCAGTGCATAAGTTTTATTTTTATAGTGAATCTGCCAGAAGGACACATAGGTTTGCTTAAAATGCATTTTATCAAACTGGCTACAATTACGATTTAGTGATCCCCTCCGATGCCATGGGTCTAGTATAGACTAAACGTCGTGGTAAATAGCGCTTTTACCTATGGCAAAGATAAGCGTGAAAGCCAATTTATAATCGAATTGTAACACGTTGAAAGTCTAAGAAGGCAACTACGGCTGGTAGTTTATGTAGATACTTGCAATGTTGCACTACCTGGACTCACTTTCGGCAGCTACAAATGGAGGAATGGAAGCAGATACGAGATTTTATATATTTTTACGCATTGCGTATCTTTTCTACCAACTAGCAGACTTAAAATCTAGGTAATCGTTCTGTATTTGGGATGAACACATTTATTTTTAAAATGAGACGAATCTTTAAAAATGTGGCAATTAGAGGTTTTAATTGTTTAAGTCCTTCATTTTATTCACATCATAAAACCACAATAAATGTAACAGAGCACTAAGTAATGCTGATTTTGCCTACTGCATTGGCGTTAAACTACCATTCGGTCCACTGTAAAGGTCTGAATTCTTTACTGATGATCATGCCAAATGGATTCGTAGATACTTACTTTCTCTTGTTAATCAACTGTAGAAATATGTTCCCGGAGAATATTATTCAAGCTTGCACGAAGCAAGTCTTAAGCCAGATGAAGAATGTTACTGTGCAGGTGAAAGTGCGTGAGGCAAGTACTCGCAAAGTACTCTTTTTTACCTCCTGTTACCAAACCAGCCATTAGCTCGGAATGGCGTCCCATGTAAAATAATTTTTTATAAGTCACCTTTAATAAAATGAAAAAAAACGGTAGCATGGGCATTTCAATTTTGTGTTTTATCCCATAAACAAAGCCAATTCTAATCACTCAAAAGCCAGTTCCAAACTTTTAAGGGCAATGCAACGATAATCAAAGAATTTGTGGAGGAACTTGCAAAGGCAACTTTTATTGATAACACTAATGTACTCGGTGAGTCAGCTTTTGACCTGATTACTTAGTAATAGAGCATTAAACGCATTCAACCCAATTATCATACGATGTACATTCGCAGTTGAAAACGTCATGTTACAACAACAAAGTAGACTAATCTAAAATAACCTTACCGATTACTAAATGCTATTTTCGTTCGAGAATAATGACAAAAGGAAGGCTGAGAAGGAAAATTTGTTGAATAACTGCGTCATGACGTTGCCATTATAGGCTTGGTCACCTTCTCAGTAGCTTTTGGCCTCGGCATCGCTAGCATGGGAAAGCAAGGTCGTCTCATGCTGGATTTCTTCATTATCATGAATGAAATCATTATGCGTCTTGTCCGTATTATTATGTGGTAAGCCGAGCGGGCTTTATCCCTTAACGCAACAGAGTTGTGATATGACATGTTATATGTTGCAACATTATTGGGGGGTTCCATTTCAGCGATGCCTGATTTTTAGTAAAGTCATGCATCTTTCACAATTTCTAAGTAGTAAATTTTCTTAATAAGTTTATTTGAAATAAGTTGAGTAGAACAACACAGGATCAAATGACAACTCTTCGTTTTATTCGCTCAGTACAACTTTCTTATTTTACACAATTGCGATTCGCTTCAAATAAATGCATTAAGAAAAGCAGGCTTTCATGAATCGGCCAAATTAACCGTAAAAAGTAATGTCTCCGAAGACCTGTGCTGATAATTATTTTACCTTCACACATACAGATTTTTATTGAGAAAATCTACTCAACTAAATCTAGCCAATTTCCCCTGACCAATTTACAGCTGATAATCCACCAAGTTTACTGTATCCCACAGACCGACGTCCTTGATATTACTAGCTGATAAGGCGAAATTCAGTCCAACAAGTAGAACCACACTATGCTCGAAGTTTGCCTGTTAATCATAGCATACGTTTTTTTGTTCTTTTCCGATACAGGTACGCTCCAATTGGCATTGTCTTCCTCATTATTGGTCAGATAATTGCTATAAATGATTTAATAAGCACTGTCACAGGCTTGGGTCTCTACATGCTGACGGTGATTGCTGGTCTTACAATTCATCTCTTCCTCACTCTCATGCTGATGTACTTCATTATCTGTCGCAAAAACCCCCTCCTCTATATGCGAGGGCTCTTCCAGGCCTTCTTCATGGCTCTTGGAACTGGATCTAGCTCGGCTACTCTGCCTGTTACGTTCAAGTGAGGCCTCATCACTGCTGTCAGTTTTACAATTATGACGGCCTAAAGGAAACTGTCATTCTATATGGCTTACTGACTTTAGATTGGAATGCCGAGGTTCCTCCTATATTAATCAGTACTGAATTACTTAGGAAGGAGAAATATGTTTGGCGTTGAACTCAGACTTACCATTCTTGTTTCCACATTTATTTTTATTGTCGTATATATCGATACCAACAGGAATTGTTTCATCATTATCCAAAGTAGGGCTCGTAGGCAAACGCGATCGAACATCGTTCTTGATTCTTAACTAGGCTGACTCAGAAGTGTAAACTGCGGAAAATAGAATGATCTAGCAGAATGATGAATTTCCTAACACATTTGGAGTTAAGATAATAAAGAAGGCACCATAAACATTACTTTTGCTGCTATTCATTCGCGTGTAATTTTGATTTTGCGTTAATAGTAAAATTGTCGAGGGTTTTGGTCAGTTATTTTTTTTTCTATACTATGACCAAACTCAAATAATTATTGCACCAGCGTTCGCTATATTTGGCAAATCGCTGTACTGTAATGTTAGAAAAAAAGTACAACATTTAAAAAATACGATTAGCCTCATAGTTATACAATTAAGGGAGTTTCTTCCAGGGCGTGGGAAGATTCCAAAGAAAATTACTCAAGAAGTCATTTTGCATTTTTATATCGTAATGCTTGGCACAAATTTTTCTAATTGTCGCCCTCGAAGCGCAATATGCATAATACGGATTTAGTGTCACAGGAATTAGAATGACTATGGCGCACTGGGACTTGCTTGGGGACAAAAGAAGGTACACTGCACTAGGAGAGAATGGGTGTCCCCAGTAAATAGAGGGATCAGGACTGCTGGCGTGACTTGGATGCTAGCCTACCCCACTAAAGAAATTTGGTCACCCATGAGACCGAAACCTAAAACGGCGATTAAACAAACAATGTAATGCAATGACTTTCATGGACAATAGTTCTTTATTCTTTTACGACTGCTTACGTGTGTAGCATGGTAGCTGTCATAAGACTTGCTTCCAGCTGCACTTCACAAAAAATTCGCAAAACGGCCATGAGTTGAACGGATTTCTGGTGCAATACACCAAAGATAATGTATTTGTGTTCTTCTTAGATGCCTCGAAGAAAATTTGGGTATAGATGCTCGGGTGACTCGCTTTGTTCTCCCGATCGGTGCTACAGTCAACATGGATGGTACAGCTCTTTACGAAGCCGTTGCTTGCATCTTTATCGCCCAAATTAATGAATACACTCTCTCTGTTGGTCAGCTCGTTACGGTTAGGTATGTTCGTAGACCTGTACCTACACTGGTTATGCAAATTACACTTTAAAATGTTCTGATGGGATAACCGAAACGCTTAAAGATGATCACAGATTATTGAAATTGCGTGTTTAAGTCCCTTGCTTAGAATCAACAGCTTTGCTTTGACTTTGTGAGATGGCTTAGCAAAGAATGTTATTTAAGTAAATTTTTGGTCTTTCGAGTATCAAGCATTTAAAAATCTTCAAATTTAATCATCAAACTTATAATTATGCAATTCAACTGCGCTCATTTAATTTTAATGGAAATATGAATATAATAGATGTCAAAATTATGAAAATAGAGATCAACAATTGGCAAAACCACAGACATGACAAGTTGAGCACGGAGAAGCTTTAAAGCTGCGGTTTCATCTTCCAGCATAACTGCTACATTGGCTGCCATCGGCGCCGCTGCAGTGCCAAGCGCCGGTCTCGTTACAATGGTGATGGTGCTCACTTCTGTCGGCCTCCCAATCAATGACATTGCTCTCATCTTTGCTGTTGACTGGATGCTGTTAGTTTGCTGCACCTCTTGGATCTTTCAAAATTACTGTGCAAATAATATTGCTATCTCCTGAAAGGGGTGCTGATATTATACTTGAGTGAGATCAGCAAGGATATTTGATGCCAAAACAGCACTTGGTGTGATTTGAACATTCTCAGCAGTAATAAATACTGTTAGTGGTTCCATTTTAGTAAATTGCTAAATAATGATGTCTTTGAGGAAAGTAGACGTTTTCCGAAGAGGTAGCAGAAGAGAACTAACGGTTTGGCTAATATTGTCAGTCAAGCAAACCAAGTGATGCCTGCTTTGGTATGCAAAGAGACGTTTTTCAATAATGTCTAATCTTAGTAGCCTGTTTTTAATCATCAGTGGAAAAAAGGTCGTATTTAATTGATGTTCAAACGATAGGGAGAAAATATGCTCGATATTTGTATTTGATTATATTTTTCTAAGTAGATCGCAATTCAGCGGCAACATAATTGCCTATTTACAAGTGTTTGAGTGAGCTATTGATGTTTTGCACCCAGGGATCGAATTCGTACCTCCATCAACGTAATGGGCGATGCGTTTGGTGCAGGCATAGTGGCTCACCTCTGTCGTGAGCAGCTCCTAATGCCAGCGAAGCGCCTCAACAGCGTCAGCGTAACTGTGCCACGTACAAAGTGGAACGACAATCAGGAGGCCAGTGGCGACGAGTGTGAGGATGAGAACAGTAATCATCAAGACATTTCGATGGAACTTGTGGAAGCCACTTCGACAGAAAGAGAGTAATTCATTGTCGCCAATCGCCCATGATACAGAGAATTACTCAATCACAGATCTTGATTATAATTTGCCAATGAAGAAAAATGCACTGCTGATTTTTCAACAGTATTTCAACAAAATTCGGGAAGGCATTCTACTTCAAATAACTTCTACACGTTCCCACCATTTTTAACATTATGTAGGTACTTAGCATGACTGACTGGGCCTCTACTTTATCACTTTTTTAAATTACCAATGAGCGGTTTAATCAAACTTGCTTTGGCTAAAATATTGTTACTTATTCGTAATGTAGTACATAGAAATAAATTGCCCGTTACTCATGATCCGTAGCTCCGTTCCAATTCGCATAGTTTCTGAATTATGCAGTAATTAAAAAGAGGAGAACCTTTCCACATTTCCCTGAGGTATGTTATTATAATGGCTGCAATGCTTTAGATGAGTATGCTTAATAGTTCGTAAAATAGGTGCCACATTTTATGCGAAATCAAGTGGATCATGCCCTGGAAATAAAGACATGGACGACGCAATGAAGATTTTAAAAAGAGTTAAGGCCGACCCATACTCACCCTGAAAATTCAAAGCGAAGTTAACTTGGATTCGCCAGCAGATTGAGGCAGATTACCACATCACAAGGATGAACTTCTTCAAATGTGTTGGCACTTCCTATCAAACATCACACGGTATCTTTCATGGTACACACGCATATTGAAAGTTATCTTGACCCATTTATCCGATCGCTATAAAACTCAACGAACAAGAATAGTAAATCCAGTGCAACCAGCGACAGTATTATAACATCGGAAGCATAAAGTATCAAGATTTCAGAAGCTGTCGTACTGCTTGATGTTAATCCCTTATCCTTTTGGCAATGTGATTTGCAAAAAAAGTGAAGAGGTATCAATTACTCAAGTGAATGGGTAACGAATTTCCAAATTCGCTCTTGTTTAGCAGCAGAGTTAGTTCGATGCGATGCTCGATTTTAACTATTATTCTCCCCACAAGTCGAGGTGAACAGAAACCAGTGCAACAGATACTTGCGAGCTAATTCCAGCAGCTCAAAAATTCATAGGTTTGAGCAACACGATTAAACATCTAGTTGAAATTACATCTGCTTTCGAGTACAATTTAATAGATCAGATGACCGGAAAAGCTCATGCAAACTGTGACAATACAATGACCCTAATCACTTTCCCCTTAAAAATGGGCGTCTCCTCGCTATTTTGCCTAGACTGCATATATTTGCACCCAGAAGAAGTGATGAATGCGTAGCAATCGACTTGCGATCCGGTGGTGGAGAATAAGGCAATGGAAAACTCTTTGATCTTTAAGGCAATCTACCTCACTTAACCCTATTTCATTCCAAAAAGGCAAGTGCTATTCCTCTTTGATACTGTAATGTTTTGCTTGTTTGGACTGCTGGTCGGTCTTACACATTGGTTGCGGCCACCTTGAACCTACCTCCGTGGGATGGCCTCCTGGCCATATCAGCAGGCCCTTTCCTTCCTATATTGAATGCACGTATTCTAATCTACGCCTAGCCTTCTCCCCGTCTTCTAGGGATGCTCAGGACGCTATAGATACATTTGGGTAATTCATTGCGAAACAGTACTTACAATAGCAAAATCCGAAAGCAATTTGTTGAAAAATATTAGCAGTTATGCCATGCAGCAATGTCCAACAAAGAAGATGAAGTGGATTTCTGATTGATTAAGGTCAAACAAGGCACGAGCAATGTTCGGGCAAAAGCTATACTAGACTTAAACCTGAAGTGGGCGTTCTGGTGCTGCCCAAGGTAGCCTTTTAATTAAAAAAACTGACAAGTTATTTATTTTATTGATAGGATGGTTGATATTTATATTCTTATATGCTTCCCCAGTGTTAAACTTTTTAATTTCGCATTTAAAATTGCCTTAATTCTTGCTTTTTAGGATGCTGTTGCCATTGTGGGAGTTTGTTTTTTTTGCCCCGAGATCACTACAATGACTTAAATGTCATGCTGTTGGACAAAATACAATCGTTACAGTCCAAAATGCCCGTGTGACCAAGCTAAGTTATCAAAGCAACTCTATAAGAGCAGGACTGAGCGGAGGTACCGAGGACGAGGACGCCGACTTACCTCATAAAGATTAATTACGCACCCTTGGTCTGTAGTTGTAATAGAATAAAGATGTCGAAGATCGAGCCTTCTCTAGTTAAGGGCCGGCAATGGGAAGAAGAGGAAAACAGCGAAGATGCTACAACTCATCTATTATCCTCATTCGAACAAAGCTTGGATGAGCTCTGCCAAAAATTAATTTTCTCGTCAAAAATTATCGCCCTTTTTGGTTGTTACTGTTTTAGCATAGAGGATAAATGTGTAAACATTTGAATTTTGCCTACCGCATGGTGTGCCGTAAAGTTCCTCACTATCTGAAATTATCAAGTGAATAAAAATGCAGCATTGCCTTTTGGGCAATGTGATCATGACCGTCTTACACTCATCGTAACATTTGGGTGGAGGGGACTCGAAAGTGACCGTGAAACAACCTATTGACACCGTGGATTGCGGCACGCACAACACAAACAGATCGGATTCCCCAGTTCCGATCTGTACTCTAGTATATAAATTATCGATGTCTAAGAAACCCGAGTCTTCTTCTGCTACCTTGAAAGCTGGAAACAATGTGCATATGCGTGATATGCTTTGCCATTGCAAGGAAATCAACTTTTTGACAGAGAGACACTTTCCTTCGAGATAGGATGGGTTAGGTTTGCGAAGTGTTTCTATGCTGCCCATGTGTCTATGGACCCATACCTTAGTATAGTATCACTTACACGTAAAGTGGCCAATGGTTTAGAATAAAACAATATTATAATTACAATAAACAAAGGGACCGTTTTAAGCGCGTCGACCCACAAATCAATAGCAGTTTTTTTCTTGGCTGATTCGGCCAGGTGAGAATCTCCTTCACAATGCGTCGTCAGTGCAAACTCCCTTAACTGCCTTCGACCCACTGTGAGAGCTTTCCTTCCTACCTCTATTACCTCATCTAAAATTAAGTTTCCACGACAGCCGATTATTTCGAATATGGAAGGGTCAAAAGTGGAGTGCAATACCTGCACCGAAATTTCGTGTCTTTATTACTTGTATCAAAGGAGCAATTCGAATCCTCAGTCATCATTAAGAAAATGATAATTTTGATCTAGACCATGTCATAATCATGGTCAAATGGCATTAATTAAGCTTACTCATTTGAGAGAAACATTATTCTTGCCGTTTATTATTAATAATGGAAATCTCTATGGAAAGAGAATTGCAATCGTTGCAACATAGCGTTGCTTTTGTGCACGACTCATTAAAGCTTAACAGTTTTCGTGTTTTTGCAGCAACTCTGCCAAGTTCAATGCAGACAATTAATGATCGCGCACTTAATCCATGCACAAGACTCAGTCTCCAGCCAATGACAATGGCACTTGGTCCCCTTCCGAGAGTTAAAACGAGTTCGAAGGAGCAGAGTTATATTTGCCATCATTGGGAACGAAATAAAATTAAATTCACAAAGGAAATTTTTCCGAAAGGATGCTTCCAAGAAGGCACGAATAAATCTGAGAATTGGAGAAACGCTCCACTCAACAAAACGGTGGAATTTTGTCGAAATAAATGGGACCGAATCATCTATGGGGAAATGAAAGGGATATCACTCATGCTGACATAAGCGCCATAATCCAATCTTTGTGGTGACGGGCAGGGGAAAGTGGTCCTCACTGTACTCATTTCGGGCAAATGAACTTGCGCCACCTACTGTGATCATCCACTTGCGTAATTAGACTGGAAGCACCAGGCAATCGGAGAGCAGCCTCGTGTGAGTGATGGTCAAAGGTGCGGTTTGATTGGAATTTCAATTGATCACTCTCAACAGGGAAGCGATATGGGAATATAGCATATTGCATGAGACGCGGAAACATGTGCTCGAGCATCTGCACCGCGTGGCAAATATGATTGAAGGAGGGCCCCCCGATGGTAAGCCGCCGCCGTGGCAGACCCTTAATGATGGATCTTCGCCCGTGCAGTTTGCCTAGCCTTACAGAGCACTGAGTTTGTGTCTCGAGGGCCTTTAACCGACGGTCTTTTAGCGAGTCCTGCACCTCTTCACATTGCATCAAACGATGCCGTGCAGCGTCACACACCTCCGCATTTTTTACCATCTCGGCGCACTCGGCGCGGAAGAAGGGATACAATTCGTCGTCTACCTACATTTTGGTGAATCAATCCAAGTTCAAATAAAAACAGTGTTGTGCGTATTCATATAACAACCCTAGATTTTGTAAGAAAGTTAACCAAGACTGCAGCATTGCTGCCAAAATAGGCAAAAAGTAAAAAGGATCTGCATTTGTGTCAAAATTACATAAACTTTACAAAATAATGTCGTTATTATTTAAGGGCATTTCGAGATCGTCAACGATTAACCCGTGTTCAAATTTTGTATATGCCCATCATCATTAAGGTTGAGAAAGTCAAGACTCATCCATCCTTCAAGAAACGGTCTTGCTATTAGCAACGGATAAAGGGTATCACTTAACTTTCTGACTTCCGATGTCAATAGAAGCTTGGCCATATTGAAGAGTAAGTAGCGAAAGGGTTTATTAACTTTCGCCATTATCACAATTCGTCAACCCGATAGACACAAAAATTACTTACTTCGTTAGATGCCAAATAGATGAAAATGCAGTAGTGACACTTGAATTTTCCGCAAAAGCCAACGGTTTCGGGACTAGCGTTGTCCAAATCACGCTCAGCTGTGGGGTCAGGCACGAGTCCAACGGCAGGAAGCACCCTTCCGGCTGACCTACCCCGTCTTGTTCCTTTTACTTCCTTATATTTCTCCTCCTCCTGGGGACTTTCAGCAGAGTTTGAACCGTTGATACAAAGCTGCTTCACCTCAGCCATAATCTGAGTTATCGTATTCATCGTATTATAAACCCTCCAAACCACAAAATAAACCCTAGAGACGGTCGATAAATTTTAAAACAAGTCACATGACTGATGGGCGTTGATTTTTCAATAATTTGGTTAACACTGGCGGGGTATACGCGCATCGCACTGACAGTTTTGCTTCTCTGGGATTTCTTCAGTGGCATCATCCTCCGTTTGGACCCCATATTCACGAAAAGTCTTTGAAGACCGTATGGTGAAGCCACTGTGGAGTCTTCTTATGCTCCTTGCTGCTCGATCAAACAAGTGCAGTGGAAATAAACTCGTGAGGATAGAGCCGCTCATTTGAACTAGACTAAAAAACGGACGTGCGACAGTAGTTGTGACACGGGGAGCCCCAACGCGGCGAGCGACGCCCCTTTGGAACGCGGCGAACCTGTCCACCCATCTCTTGTTTTCGGTTAGTGTTTCAGGTTCCACAACCTCCTCATTACTCTGCATCTTGAGGTGAAGTGATCTCATTCGACGCTTCACTTCACTTCCGTCGTAAGCGCTGAACCGGTAAAGACGTTCCGTGGGGCCTTCGACTGTAGACATTCCACTGTCGCCCAACTGTCACCTGAGGATGATTAGCGAATCCCGCTAGCGACCGTACAAATCGATATCTGGTTTTAAATTGATTGATGTGGCGCATAACTTGCTAGCATGCTACCTGAGACCTTCAAGCTAAACAGTCACCAAAGCTTTGGCGTACAGGTGAACCAACGGTCTAATCATACGTTGCTAAAACTCAGCTTATGCTGGAAATATCTATCGATGATCGGTGTGATTACCCTACTACTAACTCAATACGGCTCTGCAAATCGAACAACCGACTTGAGGGTACCGAAACAAGTAATTCAGTCAAGTCTACATTATTGATTAGCAAAATACTAAAAGGCATTCGTGCCTATTTGAGAAAATCAGTTTACAAAGGCTGGCTATAGGAGAACGAGACGACCGACCTATCTGTAACCCGACAGGGAAAACTACCGCGAATCTCAACGACATTCAATGGAGTCTACGCAGTGGCATTAAGAAACTGAAGTAGTTGGTGTGCAGCTCTCAACAGCAAAAAGCAGCCTATCGCCGTAAATTTTTTTCTCAATCGAAAAGTTAAGTGACAATGACTCGACTGTCACTTCAGAAAATTCGATCAGACATTCCAACTACTCTGCAACCGAGGACTGTATTACATGATGAATAATAAGAGCACGAATCTTTTCATGCGGAGCCAGTCTGGCAGAAAAATATGCCAATTGAGACCAGTGAAATTCCAAGGAAACCTTAAAAGAGAAGTAGCAAATAATCGGTGGTCAGCAAACGCCTCACTGTAATTGCAGTGGATTTTTTATTACAAAAGCAAAATAATTTCAACTCACCTTTTAGACCAAGATTTTCATTGAAAAAGATATGAGCAATCAAAGCAGATACCACGAGGCTAAAAGTATTGCACAACGGTACGTGGCTTGCAAAACCTGGATGAAAGAAGAAGATGCCATCTTACTTGCATCCCTCAAATTCACATAATACAAAAGAGAACCGGCTTGGTTCAAAAGAAGAACAACGGGTACCTTGAAGCAACTGGTTAGGATTCGTCTACATACCAACAAGGGCCTTACATACTTTAACAAGACGTTTGTTATTCCCCAAAGTAGACCGATCGCGAAGCTAACATACAGAGGCACCATAAGGAGCCCAAAAAAATCCCTGTAGACATATCACACATTGTAAGTTAGCCTTGAGTGCAAGCAACTCGTCGTTGAGCTATTTGCAACACAATCACGGGGATAATGTGCGCAACAAATATCTCATCAGATAAGAATTAGAAAGCTCAGAATTTAACCGGTGGATATGTGCGCAGCACTAGTTCAAAGAGTCTAGGGACTTAAAAGTGATGTAAGACGGCTAGTGGACGAGTAAGCTGACCGAACGCGCTCACAACTGTAGAGCCACTTAAGCGATTCATGGGATTAGGCCAAATTGCAGATTCTTAGTCAACCAAGCTGTTGAAAGTTTTGCAACTGAGTTGAAAAAGGGTCTATACTGATTGTTGGACATCTTGGTCTAATTGTGCAAGTGATCGGCACATGATTTGATATGTGCTTGCACATGAGCTAAAGCTGAAGCTGAAGTATTATATGTCATTCCGCACAAACTATTTTTCACCAAAAAAATAATGGAATCCTTCTAGATGTGTTCTTAGACCTTGGGCGCTAAGCACCAGCATAGCCAAATGGTCAAGTATTGCAAGATACTCATTGATCGTATAAAGGCATTTTGGACGAAAGTGCTGAGGTATGCTTTCCGTTGCCCTTGTACTAGTTGAGCTAGACATATCTGGTCGATTTAAACACATGCTCAATGCTATCCTAATTTAGCTGTTTTGAGAATTTAAATACTTTTTGAATCTCACTAATGGCAATGTGTATATGGAATTACGTTTCTAGATGTTACTTTTCCCGTTCATCTCTTCGAGGTTCAAGGTCGTTTAATTCTAATCATTGCCTTGCTATTCCATTCTCATTGGTAGTTTGGTTGCTGTGCCTAACCATGGTTGATGATTACCCTGTTTTTCAAAAAGATGAAACTGTGGTTGATGACTTCTTTGGCTCAAAAGTAGGTTCATATTCTCAATACAGATGTAATTAAGTGCATCCACCTTAACGATTCATCAGGCGAGGTACATTTCGATCCACCCCTAAAGCAGTTAGAGTGGTTTCTTACGCAGATAATGTCATTTTATTATCACCGATCTGTTTTGTGATCCATATAGTTCATGCATAATCCCTATTCGATGGGCATCCAGGCGTTGACACCGTGTTAGATTTGTTTGTTTAATAATCGTGACGCCAAACTTTACGATAAAGCATGCGTAGTAGAAACACCGAACTTCTATTTTGACCCATATGTGGGGTTCATATTTCATTTTCACAACAGGTTGCTGACCCTTACCGATGGCTGGAAAATCCTGATTCTGACAAAACTAAGGCGTTTGTGGAGGCGCAAAATGCTATCACGAACCTTTATCTTGATTCTTGTCCTTACAGAGAACAAATTAGATCCAAGTGAGAATAGTATGCCTGTCACTGTTCTATAGGATCGCTGAATTGTGGGACTATGAGAAATATCAGTGCGTTTTCAAACGCGGCCAAAGATACTTCTACTTTTACAACAGTGGTCTGCAAAACCAGTCGTATGCTTCTGTGGGCCTTAATGCCTAACATCTTGTGTATTTAGTGTGCTTTACGTTATGGATGATTTGAAGGCGAGGTCCCTAGTTTTTTTCGATCCAAATGCCCTCTCTAAAGATGGCTTAGTCTCCCTTAACGCCTATGGATTCTCAAAGGATGGTGAATATTTCGCTTATGGTTTGAGCAATGCTGGTTCTGATTGGGTCACTATCCGCGTAAGTTAGAGCAGTTTATCAATCACAAGTATAGTTCTTCCGATTGTCACATTTTAAAGCCTTTGTTCAGTGTGTTGGTCCTTTGCGTAGGTAAGAAAAGTAGCTACTGGAGAAGACTTGCAAGACAAGATAGATCGTGTTAAATTTCCTCACATCAGGTGGACAATCGATAACAAGGGTTTCTTTTACGGGGTAAGTAGGGGGTCTACCTACCTTGTCTAATTTTGAGAAATTTGGCTGCTAACATCTATGGCCTCTTCTATTTTTCGCATTCCTTTGTTTTGGTACACTTTTATTAAGTAAGAGTTTTTTACTCTTTGTTGATAAAATTATGTAATTCATTTGGAACTATCTCATTCTTATTGAACTTTACGGCCTTGGTTATATGATCTCATTCTGTGGACAAATCTCCTGAAAAATTTATTGGATACTAGAACAGCTGGCACAACTGGACTGTTTTCGTTTATGCCGAAACCCTATAAAACGTCTGTGATCTTGGTGCTGCGCTATTTTAAAGGTCTATTTTGCATTCATAACGTTTAAATTCGAAGTAACGGTGCTGCGGGGTATGTATAGTAAATAGAATTAGAAGCTCTAAAGTGCCTTACTGCAAATCCCAGTGGAAATGCAGTTAACTGGGTCAAAAATGGGTTAGACATTGAGTTTGCCACCAATATTATGGCTTACTTATATTGAACAGGGATTCTCATGGCGCCGACGGAATTATTGTGTTAGCCATGCCCTAGCCAAAGATGTTTCATTAACCTTTCGAATCCTCTGCACTGCAGTCGTTCTGTCATTAATTCTCAAATGTGGTAAACATTTTACGATATCGACTATAAATGTCTAGCTGTGATAATGACTATATGTACGGGGAAGATTTTGGTATTATTACAGTAACCTTCGATGGCAATAAGACAATCGCAGTGGTGTAATTTTTTAGCCAGTTTAATTCTACTTCCAGTGTTATCCCGACGCGGCTCCTACCGCTGACGGTACGGAGACCGATTCCAATGAGAACCAGAAACTCATGTACCATCGCCTAGGCCAGCCACAATCGGAGGACGTACTCTGTGTTGAGTGGCCAGACAACTCCAAGTTAATAAGGTTAGTACCAGTTATTCCACTTCATTTCTAATTGAGCCATTCAATTAAGAACCACTTAATCATCTAGTTCTGCTGAAGTTACCGATTGCGGTCGCTACGTCTTCATCGCGGTGCACGCTGGTTGTGATTGCAACAATCTTCTTTACTTTGCAGACTTGGAGAAAATTAATTATAACATTACTGGTTGGTTTCCCTCCACTTTCATTCCTTCTGCATTTGATGAATTCTGTTTACCCCGACTCTTTCCAGGAAAGCTGGAGTTAACACCCATTTTTGACAAGTTTGAGGCGGTATTCGACTTCATAACTAATGATGGTCGCAAAGTTGTCATTCAGACGGATCTGAACGCTCCCATGTTTAAACTTATCACAGTCGATTTGGATGACCTCGGTTGTGTGAGTTCATTCTGGCAAAATTGTCATTCGTTTGCGAAACGAAGTTCATACTTAAATCATTCGCCACATGCATGATGTACCGTCGATGTAGATGATAAGTGTATGCATGGAATTAAACAAAACTGGAAAACTGGCTAAAACTTTTGCTTAATTCCATTTCATGAAATCTATGCCCCTTTCGTTAGTTAATTCTAAGTTCTAACGCGGTCGGTAGCATGTTCCCATGTTAATAAAATGTGTGTTTAAATTAATGCATTAGATTGTACGTTATTTTGCTATCGAACTACAATATCACTTTTCAGAAACCACCATGGCAGGCGCAAGCGGCCTCTTAAGCTCTCAAATGGTTTTTTGACTTGTTTGGAAAGCCTTAAGTCTGTCATCGGGTGAATTCTGGTTAGTCACTGTTAATAAAAATACCTGTGACTGAATCTGTTGAAAGAGTTAATTAGAGTGAGAGGTAGTACAAATGCGTATCGTTTTCGCGTAAGCTACGATTTTCAATGGCTACGTGTTTCGTATCAGGGTTTCTGATGCGGCTTAACACATAATACGGGTGTGTTTCAGGAGAAATGGACCGATCTCATTCCTCACAATGAGCATTGTCTTCTCGATTGGGCGGCTTGTGTCAATCAAAGAAATCTTGTTGTCTGCTACCTGAAGGATGTTTGTGTAAGCATTTTGTGTGCGACTTAAATCCTAACCGTTGATTTCGATTATTCAAAGTTATAATCAATATATCCTCACTTGTATCTTGTCTATCGGTTCAGGGGATTTCTTTTCCAGGTAAGCATTTCGTATTGGCTTCTCTTAATCTGGCTAGAATTTCAAAAATGCCTGAAAATTTTAGCAGAAAAGCCTATTTTAGTTCTGCGTTCACTTCCTCGATCGTTAACCAAGATCGTGCATTGAACTGCAAAACAGCATCAACGTGAACTCTAGTAAACTTTGATGCGCATAAGTAGAGAATACCACAAACTTTCTGTCAATTTCGTTTCGTTGACATCACAAAGTGCGCATTTTATTGCGCTTGCATTAGACACTGGGGAAAAGCTGAAATATTGTTGAAGCGGGTTTAATTGGTCACAGGCGATTATGTTAAGCAGAACTTGATGCGATTGCTCCGAGGTAAACTTTTCGCGACATGTATTAAACTCTCTCCTCGTTTGCTATTCAATCTGCGAAAGGTGCTTGACTAATAGTTGAATAACTGACAAGAATTGGGGACTGGGTTAATAGGCCCCCTCATTCAATCTTCTCAAAGCGTAAATAACCTTGTGTGTGAAGTGTAGCAGAAGAAAAGCAATGAGTTTGAGGCTTTATTTGGGCTGTTGCAATCCTGAAGTTTAACCGTACACTGTTGTCCACTTCTACTGGTAAGATAAGTTTTTTGGCATACTATCCAACGGCGTTGACGCTTTGAGTCCTGGTTTTCAAGTTTCAATTCGTTTTCGTTTAATTTCAATAGTACAATGAGCTTAACTTCTGTGGTTCCCATTATCGATAGCTCTACTGTTTGAAAATAAGCTTCAAAATTACAGAAGAATAAATTTCTGACAGGTTCTTTGGTCTATGACGTCTTGTTTTAAAGCCCTTTCCATATTGATGGTTAGGTAAGTCACGCCTTTTTAGGCTTTGTCGACACGAAAATTCTGTACTCATTGGATGGGTGGTTTTTAAACCCCAACAATAATGTTGGTCACCATTACCAATCAGTGCAACACTCTTGTTTTTTTTGGTAATTTCAAAAAGTAGCTAATAATAAGGCCAAGGACTTTTTCGACCACGATGTACCCTAGCTACATACTTCTGCAGCATCAGCTTTCAGTACATTCGCTGGACACTGGTTTGAAGATGCGAGACATTCCTATCGGCGTTGGTTCCATATCGTCATTTTCTGGAAGAAGAGAGGATACTATGGCAAGTCAAATTAATGCTCTTTTCTTAGGTAAATGCATTGCCAAGCCATAATTCCCACACCTGTAATTAAGACCCTTGGTCACAAAATTGATGTGTTAATTTATTCGTTAGCCCGTGAGTGACCTAGGCTTGTTCGGTGGACAAAAGCGTGACTCTCTGATATACATAAACAGATTTGAAAGTGCCAACTTGCAAACTAAAGCTCTTTCTAAGTCACGAAAATGGTGTCGCAGAGTTGTCAAAACCCTCTACTACTTGAAAGAGAGTAGAATGCGTTGGCGATGAGTGAAGATAGTGTACGTCTTGTTGTTATAGATATTCTACCAATTCGTCTCATTTCTCACACCCGGTATCATCTATTCGTACGATCTGACCAACTCTAATGCAGAACCAGAGGTAAACTTCAGATTTCATCATTGACTCATTGATAGCCTGTGTACAGTGTTCTTCAGCTATCTGGAAATGATATTGTAATATGAGGAGAAGAACGCTTTAAAGTAAAGTTACTTATTTGCCCTCTAATTTGACATAAGTTTCACATAACTGTTTATAAGTGAGTGTCTCTCATATCGTACTTTGTTGTGTGAGTGTGCATGTTGTTAAATGCAAGAATGCTATGAAGTCAAAATATTGGGCACTCATTTACAATCTGCTCTCTGGGTAGATATTCTAATCCAGGGCCTTTGAATTAGTTGAAAAATTAAAGTAACCAGTATGGCACGATTCTTGACTGCTTAAAATTTTATTCCAGAGTACTCTGTAACCTTTCCAGTAGGCAAATTCTTTTGCAAAGTCCGACATTTTTGGCTAGCGACGAGGGTGGGGGAATGTGTTGACGCCGAATGCAATGAGATTGAAATGGCGGTGAACTACAAGGCCTCGAGTAGTAGCTTTTGTTGTTACTTTTTGCTAATTATCGTTTCTCGATATCGTTCGATATAAATTAAAATAATTTTCTGATCTCTGTTAGCTTAATGGTCGAGTTATGAAAATGCAAATGTAACTTAGATTAGGCGTTCTGCTTTTCCAATCCATGGGATTTATGTGAGTTTTGCGTTACAGTGCTTTTGAACACTCCAAACAATTTCATTTCAAAGCATCTTTAAGAAATAATTTCTCTACTTTGTGCAGTTTTCCTCTTGAAATAGTATGCTTACACGCCTTAGCAAATCGTTTATGATAATTTCTCCTCAGGTTGTCTTCCAAACCACCGTAAAAGGTTTGAATTTGTCCACTTTTGAAGCCAAACAGGTCTTCTATTCCAGCAAGGATGGAACCAGAGTGCCCATGTTTATCCTGCATCAAAAGGTAAATAGTCGTTGTTGCTTGCATCATAGAAGCGGAGCTACTGTCTCTGAGATTTAGTGCTCCTTTGGAGCTTTGATAAAGTGAATTCGATTTACTAAGATCCGAGTAAAACCTGCTTACCCTGTATGCCACTAAAGGACTTCGTGGCGGACGGTTCTGCACCATGCCTTCTCTACGGTTATGGAGGCTTCAGAATCTCGTTAAATCCCTTCTACAGTCTTACAAACTCCATGTTTCTGCACAACTTTAATGGAGTCGCTGCCATCGCAAATATTCGGGGTGGAGGGTAGGTTCATTTCCTTCCCTTTTTCTTAGAAATGTTTGACAATGGTGAGCCATTTGTGTTATTAGATACATAAATGAATGGAGTGAATTTTAATGTACAGAAACTGAAATCCACTTAAAATGCCGTACTTATAGCTGCAATTGTGTCGTCACTGATGTCTTTATCAGTGATTGAGGTGGTGGTGTGGCTTAAGGCAGCCTCATCTTGATTGCTTAGTCTACATAATGCAGTTTTACTATGATACTTCACCTTCCTTTCGAGGGCTTCTTTGAGATCATTCAACATGACATTTGGAAATTCAATGAACAAGGAACACATTTACATTGGCTGATTAGTAGTTTAGCCGAATTTTCTGTACCGACTGTCGTTTCTCACTTTGTTATAATGAGTATTATCCTTCAGGGGATCAGTGGTTCATAGCATCTTATTTGCTGAGAAGTATATACGTTTTCAGTATGTGATCCCTTTTTGGGCTTAAGGTTTTAAATCTTCCTGCCGACATATAAGCATACTGGAATCTGTTTATGGGAAATAAAACAGTCTCATTTTGGGTGTCTTGAGACGGAAGGAAAGATGCACGTGACCACTTCTGGTAAAGTGTACTCAAGTAGCGGTTGTATCTTTGATTTCATTGAAAATTAGCCTATCAAACGTTGCTTTTAGTTGTGAGGCAGCTTAATTTAACATGAAGCAGGGCCAAACATGTCTGCATACGTGTGGTAGTAGATGTAGTTAATAATTAGCGCTCGTACCTCCCTCATATTTTCCTGTCCAAGATTTTTACCAGTACTTTCTGTTAAGATAGGAAAAGTCTTTTTAATTGCTAATACACTTCACGAAGGTTTGATGACTGCAAAATTGATGGCTTTAAGGAGCTCTGCTGAGCGTTTTCACGCATTAATGCACGTGCTTATGTGTGCTACCAAGGTCCCACTGCTCTCCGTTTAAGTTAGTCAGTTGTGCGGGTTTCATTGCGCATTTACTTCCTCCTGTTCGTGCTTACTGACGAATGGTTTTGGACTTTCCTTTATTTGTCATCAGAATTCCCACGCGCTTCCAACTTAGTGCGTTTATAAGGGACATCGTAAAACCCACGTCATCTCCCATTATTCGGTGGTGTCAGCATGGCTTCGCATTCTCACGGATGTAATGCCTGTAACATGCATTGTTTATGGTGTGCGCAAGGTGTTATGATGTTACGCAATGTTTGCGCAATTATGACGTAACAAGACGTAGCATCTCACTGACTTCAAATGTCATCAATCATATCTTTAAAGTTTCTAGTAGTTGTTGCCATTGTGCTGAAGAGGGGGGGGGTTAGGGCCTCTCGTGATGCGATTTCAGACATGCATTACATCGGCATCAATTGTGCCTTCCACGGAAAAGCAAGGCTTAATTCTCTTATTCCCATATTTGCAGTGAATATGGTGAGAAATGGCACACTGGTGGAAAACTGCTGAATAAACAGAACTCCTACGACGATTTTATTGCTGCAGCCGAATTCTTGGTGAATAACAAATACACGAAACCGCGCAAGTAAGTATCTGTGCTTCGACGAATTGAAAGTAATGTCCGGGGGCTTGTGTTATTTAGCATTATCACTGTGATTTCCCTTGTCCTTTGGTAATCCTGGAGGTACAGCTTTTAAACACCAAGTAAAAATTACTGAGCAATCGGTTCGGTTGCAGCACCAATTCAGCAGTTTGAATGATTATGAATGGCGACTCAGTGAGGCAAATGAAAGAAGCAAGGTTGGTTGGTAGCTAGAATGAAAGTGGGTTGGCCATGCTGAGCACCTAATTCATAATTAAAATGCATAGGTTGAAAGTTACCTCTAGTGAAAGCAACTGCAATTTCTCAAACCTAACATGAATGAATAACAGCGCGATTCCCCATCGCTTCAATCCAACCAGCCAAAAGTTTGCCATGGTAAATGAACTATTGAGGTGAATTATTGTATATTCCTCAAGCTTTGAGCTTTAAATCGTCTCCTGGATGCGTGCATTTACTGCTAGCGCATTGAAGTAAATTATAGAAAATTAATTTCAACAATTGAAATTTTTTGACATTAATTGGGGTTCGGAGTGCTGTAACTCGTTTTTAAATCGACGGCAATGGGCTAATTAGCGTACGTGCAAATAAAGCTAGCAAACATTTATAGTCGGAATCCTATGTGTACTGTTTCAAAGTTGTTGGCACTTCTATCAGAGGAGAACAGAATAAACTCCTCGAGCTGTGGAGATTGGATTTGTTTCAGTAAATTATATCAAGCACTTTCTTAGGTCCTTTCCTTACCGACAGTTATACCTCTCTTTTTATGTCTTAGGTGTAGGTTCTGAACGATATTTCCGTTTCATGTTTAATTCAAACGGTGATATTTAATGATTCCTGCCTCCCAAAATTGCAGTCTCATTGAAAACTTTTTTCTTAAATGGCTTTATAGGCTGGTGATAGAGGGTGGCAGTAATGGTGGTCTGCTGGTGAGCGTCTGCACCAATCAGCGCCCTGAGCTCTTCGGTGCTACGATTTGTCTGGTCCCGGTGACAGATATGCTGCGTTTCCACCGTTTCACCATTGGCCACGCCTGGCAGTCGGATTACGGGGACGTCTCAAAAGAGGAGGTCTTTCGCTATCTCATGACGTAGGCCCTTCTTTGCTAATTCTAAGAACCCTTTTATCATAGCAACACTGTTGCTCTCTCTATTTAGAGGGCTTTGAGCCAAAGCAGTCTGCACCCCCTTGATTTTCGCTTCATAAACTATGCTTAGCCTGCCTTTTAGGGACCTTTATCGCTATGAATTTTGGTGCGAGAAGACGTGGTTTCTTTCAGCTTCTTTAAAGCGTCTCCATTTGAAAGTGAAATTATGTTAAAGTAGCTTGCGAAGTCATTTTGTTTAATAACGAGAGGATTTTTGAGGTCATCCGAGGAATATGCGGGAGAATTTAAGTATTGGCAGGGAGAATTTAAGTAGTAGCGCTAAGCGAGTTCAAGACTCCTCTTATTTTTGCATTAATGGAAATTGTGTAGGCAGCACAAGTACCATTTATGTCTATGGGCTTCATATTTTCGAAAAGGGTAGGGTGAAAACAGTTTTGGCCTCTCATCTGCTTGGCTCCGTGTTGGTGTCAGGAGAACAAATCGACCTCGTGGGTAATAGGGTTGGGAACAAGTAACTAGTTTATTAAAACAAAACTAGCGTATGAATTTACGGGGGGACTCTTTGTGCTTGGGATTTTCGTTATATAACTGTGTAGAGAACAGATTACGGTAGTGAAACGCCATTTCAAGGAAAGTGCAAAATTTACGCGTTAGAGAATCAAACGTAATGAAAACACCGTCCTTCCTCATGAATCTGAGGGGTTTGAGTTAGTGGTGGCGAATCGAGAATCGAATGTTTGACGGGATTTCATTTGGAGCAGTTTGGGACTCTTCATTCTGTCTTCGAAACCAATGGAAGCGACCGAACATCCGTCCGAATTGCAATGTGCTGGCGTAATTTGGAGGTAATCAGATCCCACAATTTGTTTTGTAATAGCTAACATTCAGGAATCTATAAAGGTTTGCAGATAAACGATTATCGCATAGTTTTGATGAACTTCCATCAATAACGAGTCCGAGATCATGCATTGAGATGTATTGTCCAAAACGGTGATTTCAATAGCATTCCAATTGTGTTTTGCTGATTTAAAATAATTTATACCGTACTGTTGCACTTCGTGTCAATTTTTGGTTTTGTTATCGAGGGAATGCATAGGGAGGTCTCTTTGAGTGTTTCCATCGATGTAAGCCACTGGTAGTGTCGCATCGAAGGTCGAAATGCGTTGATAATTAAAATAGATTGCCTGTTTGTAAGGTTGTGGTTTTGTTTTTTTTTTTTCGCCCATTGTGTAAAAGGCATGCCTTGTGGGTCGGCACATTACCACGGTTCTGCGAGGAGGTTTTACGACACTCAAGTAACGGTTCAAACCATAACTAACGCAAAGAAAGTAGTCGCAATGTAGTGGGTGAGTATGTTCGCGTGCAAAAAAACTAAGGGAGATCATTCAACAATGTTTAGGATACTTGTCAATGAAACGAATTCGAGGCGTTATAAAAGCTTACAAAACCAGTGGGGATGGTTAACATTATAAAGAAATGACGGACTACGTGTGGTGTTTCATCACATTCAAGGATGGAAGCACTTTGGTAATCCACTCGGATGGTAAAACAGTCCATGAAACTAGATTCCATTCATTCTAAAGGATTGTGTTTTCTCTGGCACTCTTGTCTTAAGTGTATCATTTTCACAAGGGCCAGTTATGATGCCTACCTCCCAGGGAGCATTGGAGTATTTTAAGAGCTTAGAGATGAGTGTGAGGTGGATGTTTTTGTTTACCTTGAAGTGGTTAGGTTTAGCATGGCTTTTGTTTCCCTATGAGATAGCTACATTGAGACAACACTGATAATCTCCATTTTTTTATGTACTGAGCATTTTAGCACAGTAGAAGAGAGAACGAGATTGGTCTCACGTGGTTAGTAGATGACATTTCTTTCACTTTTCCTCATATCCATCCTCGTAGGTACTCACCATTACACAACATTCGGCAGCCGCCCGGCCTTGGTGTACAGTATCCAGCAGTGTTGGTCGTCACCGCCGATCACGATGATCGCGTGGCGCCACTGCACTCACTTAAGTACATCGCCACGCTGCAAGAGATCGTTGGGCGCGCTTGTCCCGCCCAGACCAATCCTCTGCTCCTGCGTGTTGAAACTAACAGTGGCCACGGGGCCGGAAAACCAACCTCAAAGAAGGTATGGCCTTCTTCCCCCTTGTTCCTCTTTGACCGAATTTAACAAAATCCTCTTTTCAACCTGCCTTTAGCAAGTAGATGGGTACTAGTACAATTGATTATTATAGACTTGAAGCAATTTTATGGACGACTGTTGATTTCGACCGCTCTTTGATTCTCAGCTATGACTAAGGATAAGTATTTGACGTTGATACTTCAGCAAGGTAACACTGGAGCATGTCCGATTTTGAAGTCAATACTTCGCTTATTCTGCCTCCGCCTTTGGTTATTGTGAAAGGGTCATTTGCCTAGATGTTTTCAACAATTCATCCTGGATAGCTAAGGGTTCTGACAAGTAACTCTTGAGGAGGAGTATCTGTTTGATGGTGCCTATGGAGCCATTGTGAATGAAGTCCTTGGTCCTCTTTGGTGCTAAATTTTGCGGTCAAACGCCTGAAGTTATGACGAAACTGTTCCTGATTTTTTAGCTGCTGCGATCATCTCAAAATTTGCCTTAGTTTGGTGAATTGGCATCCTATTTTGCACATTGATGAATTTCATCGTGCAATTATTTATTGAAGGGAACATAGTTGAAAAGTATAGCCATTGTGATCTTATGTTTGTAACAGAATCATCCAAATCGTTGTCATAAGTAAAGTTTTTGGTTCAAAAGACTACCAACCTTTTTTTGCATTCAAACGTCTTGTCCATTTCAATGACGGAAGCAATGTGTCTTGAGAGCATTATTTCCCTTATTGTAATAGTCCTCTGCTACTTTCTTACGCGTGATATAAATTAATGTTTGTTAAACATGTGCCATTGTGAGGATATCCATTCATCCATGTGGATCATTCGCGGCTCTTCATTTTTCGATCGATGTTGGCATTTTTGGTAGGAACGAGTTGGCACTCTGATTGGAGATGGCTGACTCATTCAACTCAGGTCTTTGTGCCTGATCATGAAACGGGCTGAACTGGAATTTATTCGTTTCAGCTTCATGACTTCAGCCTCCGCCAGTGTCTATTTCATGATACCTTTCTTAGTGGTCGGCTTCTAAGTTCCATCGTCAACCATTTAAAAGCGTTTATGGCTGAAAAGTGCACGTAGTTCCTAACGCTGTTAGCAGGCCTACAGGGCGTCTCAAGACCGCATATTGCGCCCAAACTTATCTGTGAGAACACCTCACAGCACGCTTCAAGCTGAGATAGGGATGTTGCTTAGACCCCTTGCACCGTCCTGATACTTCTCTAAACCATCAACTTGACACTAACCAGTCACACAGGGAATGGGAGCGGCAGTGAGAAAATAAATGACGTATCGCAGCGAGGGCAGTTAGGCCTGAATTGCTCGTTTCTATTAGAAAGAATGCTTAACGTGACCGGAACTGGTGATTCTGGGTTCCATTGGGAAAGATTAATCGGATTCATTTGTGCTTATCGCATTTCCCTAACTTCGATAAAACAGAGCCTCGTTTGGTTGCCATGTTTGATGCGAAAGGAGGTAAACGGTGTCTATCGCTTTCATTTGAGTTTGCCTTTATAGCATTAGAGCCGTTTTTTATCCTTGTGTTTAATTGCGAAGACCTGGAAGAACATGTTATCATCAAAGGAAGAACAATCTAACGTGGGTACTGCAAAATATCAAGTTGATTTGCGCATTTGCTGAGATCAGTGTTATTTATGGACTTTGGGATGGGTATTTGAAGCTTTAGATTAAGGCGTAGGCCTCGCTAGGTTTTGAAAAGTTAAATGAAAACTCTGTGATCACTAATGGCTTTTACGTTCATGTTCGCCTTACGGGGATCACACTCCTTAATAAAACTGTAATTTTATGGTTTTAAATCCTCATGTTTTTACCTAATGTTTACCCTTTACAAGTTTGAAGTATAACTCCGCGATTTCAAACCTTACTTACCTAGTTAAGCCTAATTTTTTCCCCATTCGACAATGTTTCGGTGAGTTTGCACAGTTACAGATCCTAAGTTTCATTGAAGTTGGAAAAGGGCACCGGTTCGTTTTGTTTCCAAGGCTAACGTCTATATTTTTTTACGTATTGACAAATCTCATAACATGCAGATAGCCTCATGAGACGTAATGAATGGCAATGTTCTTTTGAGGGGGGAGGGAGAGCATCTCGGAAGAATGTGATTTAATACCTCAGCTTGAAATGCCAAGACTTTAGGCTGCTTTTTTCGCAGTACTGTTCTGAGGCGTGATATGCTTTCCGTTCTTATAAGTAAACAGCTTATTAATTTGTTCACGGTTATCCAGCACATTCCGTACAAGCTGCCTTGCTGCTTTCAAGACTGCTTCAGAATAAACCATGCATTCCCTTCGCATAGGAAAATAGCATACCCGCTTTGAAGAACTTTGTGAAAACCAAGGCGGAATATCCCCGAATTCACTTAAGTCCATGAGAAGCATAAGTAACTTTGTTTTTCCTTGAACCCAAAACTTTTGTGCCGGAATTGAAGGTGCTATTTGGGTTCGCGTAGAATTAGTAAACTTCTTTCTTGTTTCAGATCGATGAACTGGCAGACGTCTTCGCCTTCATACAAGTCACTTTAAATCTAATCTGGCACTCTTGAGTACTTCTTGCAATGACTTCCTCGTTGCTCCACGTCCCTGTTTAATCTAACGCCTCCTCGTTCGCCGTTTTACGCCTATTAATGATGTTTGATTAGAAGAAAATTTCAACAAATCCCTCAACGCCATTTTGTTTGTTTGAATGTCGAGTGATGGATTTACGAATGGCCGCATGCTTTGTGAACTTCGATAGCTCTAGTTAAAGACCCTGAAATCATAAATAGCTGCGACGATTTCTACACCATCATCGCCAGATGTAGGCAATTGAATGCATTCCATTGTGGCACCAGTTTTACGCCACGGATCGGTTTCCTTCCTTCTGTGATGATGTGGGGATAAAGGTGAATTCGCGTAATTTCTATGGCTTAACCTAGGTTCTTTGAAAATTGGGAAAGAAATCTGTAAATAGGTGTTGCATGAACCAGACTGGTGTTAAATTATTTGGTAAAGGGCCGCCCGCATCTTTGGTTTAAGGTATGGATGTTATAATGATAAAGTAGTGAAGTTGAATTAGTACAATTAGCAGACTCATCAAGTAGGAGGAGGTGTAGACAGGAAGTTGGACTTGGTCTTTACTGGATTATTATTGAGAGCTTGAGTTAAGTAAGTTTAAAAGTGGCCCCATTTTCGCAGAATGAAGAAGTTCAATAAAATTCTGTTGGATACCGTTATTTTATGCCAGCCACGAGAAGACTCAAATCTCATTTAAGAGGTTAATGACTCACTACAATTCCGATTGTCACCATTTCACAAAAAAATTCACATTTTACCACTTGTCTGACTTTGCTTCCCAAAATTTAGTAGAGAATCCACCCCTGACCGCGAATTAAACCTCGAAGCCAGCTTTGTAGCCCACGAACATCTGTGCACATCTTTGCAATTATGAAAGAAGGGTATTCGGTTCTTCGACGGCCCCAACTAGGGAATTTATCCAATCCCAATGATAGAAGAACCATTTGTTCTAAGCCACTCAAGAAGATTCGTTGACTATTTTTAAGCATGTAAGGGAGCAAATCAAATGGGGTGGCTTTGTACATACGATGGGTAACTATTTGCAGAATAAACCCATACCGTTCATAATTCCATGCAAAGTTCACAAGAGGAATTCTCAATCGAAATTTGTGTGCAATATTCTTGTATTCCGCTGACACATGAGCACCAACAATGCTTACACAAAGATGTGCACATTGACGTTTAAGATTTACAGTTTTTTGAGCAATGGCTAGTTTTACGGAAGTCCTACAACTGGAAGATGCAAATGGTGAATGGTAAACGAAATGGCAATGCCTGATGCCTTGGACACTTTTCGTCCTTCTGTTATGTCGAATTTCATTCCATCTTAGTTATTGCGACGCAAGGGAGTAATGTATTTCGATCCGAAACCGGGTGCTCTTGTTCTACGTAGGTAAATTCTTAAGTCGCAAAAGACCGCAACGCGAAAGCGGTCGTAAAACGTTTACACATCATTATGACAACCAAAGCGTCGTCGTTTCACAACCGATGGATCTTTGAAACAAATACCAATTCCAACACTTCTAAATCGACCACCAAAATCGTGTCGTTGAAAGGCACAGATTTCCCACGATCCACATACTTTTGTCGGACTGAATGTAAGGCAACGCACAAAGCACAACCATGACTTAGAGTTAATACAATTCCCTCGCTCTTCATTGAGTTGCGCTTTGCAGCTGTTAAAAAATAACGATGACTCGACCACAGAATGAGTGAAAATAACTGCCACGTTCCAGAACTCCCAGTAATAAACGATGACGCTCTGAGAATCTAAAAGGGAAACTACCCTATCCTATTTTCCTTGCAATGTTGTCAAGCGTGGAAGGCGACCAGAATTTAATGGGTTCGATTTGTTGGATTAAAGTTGCCTTTCAGGTTTTTATTCCTAAATTTTAGCGCATAGTGAGACCTGAAAACCCGATTCCTTTCCGAAATTGGATAAACCAGGGAATAATTTGGACTGTGTTGTAACGGCAAAGGTGTGTTAAGGGTGGATGAGATCAGACCAAAGCAGTTAATACTGCTTCTTATGGAATTTTTATTTTCCAAAGACTGTTTGCAATGTTCTCAATTGCAATTTAGCCCTCGGTAAAAATAAGAAGTAATAGAGTTGTCACAAAGATAACAGTTCTGGAGTCGACTAGTTACTTAGATGCAAGACATTTCAAAAATTACGTAAGCCTAGGTTTCCTTGCTACATCCTCTGCTACGGTAGCATGAAGTACAGCACTAACTTAACGCATTTACAGCAGTCAGCTCACGCAACATATGCTCGGGAGCAACAACACATTATTTTTCACTCCAAATAGGTACGAGAAGGCTGATGAGCACAACAAGGAAGTAGTAGCGTTAGCGGCGATGCTGGTTAGCTTGTGCTGACGCGGTTTGAGGCAGCACCTACAAATTTGTGGATTGATTCAGTCTTAGCAACGCGCGAGCCAAATTGTAGCGCTCGTTTCGGTAAGCAGGCAGCGACCGTTAAGCCGAGAGATCCAGCGACAGCACGCAGCAGCCGTTTTTCACCCTCGCCGCGGTGAAGGGTCAGATCGGCCTGGTCAGAAAGGATTGAAACTCCACATCAATTACAAGATAAAACCAGCACAGTCAAACAGCAAAAACAGTGCATGGTGGGTGTTGGATGAAAAAGGCGAAATAGCAACTGTTTTGGGAAGAATTTCCCACTTCCAGACAAACGCTGAAGACCAATCCAGTGAATATTGAAAGGAAATGACCCCACTTCAAAAGAAAAGATGATTCCTGTCAATACTTGGCAGTTGACGTCCGAGGAAAATTAGTGGAAGTCGAACAGGTTCCATTGCATAAAGTAAACAAATTAACGTCTTCTGTTTGCAATGCTTGGAAAGAAGATCGTTTATTGGATTCGCAAAATAATACAATTGGAAGTGTAAGAAACAATGCGCCTCAAAAGTATAAATTACTAAAAAACAATCGCCTTTGGGAAACTTATAATGTAACATCAATTAAATGATCGGATAATAGAGGATAGCTGGCGGCTGAGCAGAGCGCTAACTGCCGGTCCGAATGGGAACATCAGTGGTGTGGCTTCTTAGTGAGAGCAAATTAGATGATATAATGAGATTTTGGCGAAAAAAAGAAGCCCCATTTTGAACCACGCATAAATGAACAGAGAAAAGATTTGATATGCTCGCCGTCCAAGGATACAAAAAACCATCTGTTAAGATGCAGCTGATTGAAACACCTTCAGCACATGATTAGACGAGCGGGCGTTAGACTGTGGGAATTTATTCATACCAGCACACCGTTTTAAGTAAAACAGGCTCATTTCCCATGGCTGTTTGGGTTTTACCACCAAGCAAGCTTGTGGTGCTTCCTTAATGACCCAGCCACCGGTCGCTATCAGTTAGCGCGGAATAATCATGAAGCTCAATTAACTAACTATAAGGAAACAATCTGATTCATTTACGCAGATACAACGGTGGAGGAAGCCCAAGATCAGGACAACGCATTCACAGTATACGACGCCAAGATCATATTTAATCACCTATCAACCTAAGGATTGGCTCCCTCTGTTCCTCTACTCGCCGTGTCGTTTCTACGTGTCACCTATTTTACCTACCCAACCGACCAGAACAAAGGGCCAACATTAATACCAGTGCGGTATTTAACGGATCATTAACAAGATCCCCTAACCATGAGAATGGGTAAAGCAACTGATCAAAGCACAAATTCCTACCGTTTAAAAGATGCGTTCGGATATTGATAATGCGATATAACTATGGACACGAAAAATTAACCTCTTCGCAGCCTTTTATAACCCTAGTAGGTAGTTAAAAGCCAAGTCTATACTGGAAAAAGTTTTCATCCTATAAAGGGGAAGGGGGGCAATCATCCTTTTATCAAATTGAACCGACATCAAATTCCGCGAATAAGACAAAAACAGTCGAACCGCGAATAGGATGCATTTAGATGGATGTAAGACCACTTTAACAATAATTTCGTGCTTGTCAAGCATGAGGAAGTAACTAGAGCTATCAGCTATGCATTTCAATGCGAATGCCAAAAAATTCGTACTTTATCAAATGAAAAATACTCTATCAAATGCAAAAAACTCCACGAAGGCATTAAACACACATTCGAGAAATTAATTTCAATTCAGATTTAGCAAAGCTGGTATTTTTCAAAAATAAATCATTTAAGGAATTCATTTCCTTGATGCAAGTCAACTAAAAAAACTTAAAAGTCCATTTAATTCCGGTAAAAGCAACTGGCATTGCAAATAAAACAATTTACTATGAACATCAGGATTTCAAAAGATGACAACTTTGATGGGCATAAGAAGAGGTCAGCCTTAAAGCGTTACCTTTTACAATCCATTTCTGGCAGCTATTGACTTAAAAAAGGCGAACCCTTTTTCCAACTGACAAACATTCCTAAGTGCACAGAACCAACTCATTAAAAGAAATCATATTTATGGATTAAACGATTAAAAATAACCTTCTAAGTGATGGCATAAAAGTATGGACAGTTGTGATGCATCCAGATAAATTTATTGAAGATTATCAAGTTGTTAAAGTAATTCATTTCTCGAAGCACCAGATAGTCAATTCGTATTTTGGAACTACCCATTGTAGCTTAAAAAATTTCACTTTTCCTAAAAACAGGATAAGGTCGATCTTTAGTCGGAGAATATGCGACACTATTGTACGCCGTTCTTGGTTATGCAAAGCATCCCAGGAGTTAGGCAGATGAGTAGGGACACGGCGAATAACCAAGTAGTGCAAACAGCAACGACAGTTTTCCGAATTTCCCTGCCGCGAATGCTTGAAGTAAGGGAAGGAAGAAGGAGATCGTGGTACTCACCAGAATCTAATGCTATTGGTGCCAGAACTAATGCCAAAAAGTAAATGATGAACATTGATTATTCATTTATTTAGGGGTACCTTTCCAAGAGAAAATTACATCCAGCACTGTTGGTACGGGGGTTCGATAAAAAAAATCGTTCATTTTTGCCTTTTGATGCCCAAGAGATTGCTTTGATTAAAGTGAGACAATGTCACAAATCAAGTGCGGGATAAACAATTCACCTCATGAGGTTGTGATGTTATTTACTGGCGTTATCTGGTTGGGGTGTTGACTCATTTTTTAGAAGGCTTGCATGGAAGCAAATAAAATTTGCATGACTAGGGGAAGGTGGTTGTTACTTTGACGCCAATGATGCTTTTATGACGTGATTATACCTACTTTGGATTCAAGAGGCAGCAATGTGAGATAATGAACAACTCTGTCGTCAAGAAAGGGGTAGCGAGCCTCGCGACCGTGATCTGAAATCACCCTAAAAAGACATAAAACTAAAAGAAGTTAGATTGCGAATTAAATTTTCTTAAGTCATGAAGTATGAGACATTAAATTGGTATCGACACTAGTTCAGGTGGTCAACACTTCTCGTTTGCCATATGCTTCCATTATTAATGTGAAACCATTATAAAGCCATTTAAATAACGTTGCGAAAGCATAATTCGGTTCGCTCTTGCAACTCATCGAAATCCCACCTTTGTAAAAGTTGTTTTGATGAAACCTCAAATAACTCAAAAAGTAGCACCAGTTCCCAATAGGAGCGGCCAGATGGAACGCCAACTAATTTCCCCCAAAATGCATCTAGTTGGGGCATAAAGTCTACAATTTGGTAATTTTACCTAAAAGTAACAAAATATGCTACGCATAACCGTGAATTGACAAAGAAAAGTTTGAAGCCATTGCGATTTAAATAATTCTTTTGCTGCACGTCAAAATGTTGCAAGGGCTTGCTTCTTGACTGAACACATTCTTGGCCCAAATTATACTTTAGAAGGCTTTGAACAAAATATGCTGCTCTGGATGGAAGTTCACAAAAAACACCACTGAAAATTCCAGCTTTGCACAAAAAAGCTCAAACTTAGACTGACGTTTCAACCATCTCTGAAAAGTAGAGAGGGATCAAACGTTCGCCTTTCCAGTTATTTGACAAGGACATTCATGTCTTGATAACCACCTCCTCCTAAAGTGCCACATTTCGGAAACAGAGAGCACGCACAAAATACAATCCCGACAGCGACCACTAGAGGGGTTAGAAAAAGAAATAGCAAGATTACTGTACACAGTGAAAATAATGCGGAATGCCGTGGTCGAGGGTGTAATTTGAAAGTTATATCACAGATATAGTGACAAACGAACCGGACAATACCATGCAATACCAGACACCTACTAAACACGGAGGCTTTCACGGTGAGCTTTCATATTCCTTTCCAAATGAAACATTCTGATATTCTTTTATGAATTCACATTGTGGCCAAAAAATGCTTGCTCTAATTCACGTTATCAAGGATGAAGACGCGGTACGAAAATAAGCAGAGCATTCTTAAATACAATTTTGCGAGGTACTGATGCTTTGATTCCCTACGTAAAACAAACTGAAATACAAAAGAAACGCAGCCAGATTTGCTGATTGATAAAAACAATATGAAAATGAACTTATGCTATGGGATATACTAGGAGCGAGTTTACACCTACAATCTGGCAAAAGACGATTGCGTCGATTTCTTTGATCACGGATTGTCCGCAGCAAGATCATAGGTCTGCGTAAACCGCCTATTTTAAGAGTAACTGCACTGGAGAGAACTTCTTAGGCAGCACCTCTATTCACTTCCATTTCTGTTTACGGTGGCAATGCATCGATCCCACAGTCTCGAAAAGGCTCCTCCTCAATCAACAACAACCAACAAGGCTCAGAGACCCAGCGAATAAGATCGTAACGGCATTATGAATGGCATGAAGTCATGATTTTCGATGAAAGGCCTTACTAATTAAATACCTCTTTTAGAAAACTAGTGTACACCGGAAAGTCGAAAAGGCAATTGGGGACACCTAAACCACGGTGTACTACATGATGAGAGGATAACTATTTCAAGTCAATTGAAAAACCATGACCCTAAGTAATGTATTAATTTTGCAACAGTGCACTCTACACTTGAAGATCAAGCAGATGTGGGAGCCACGAACCTGTCATCTCGCCCCAAATTCCTCTCCGCAATGCGTTGCATTTCGAGCGTCAGTTCTGCCTCCACCGCCTTAGGACCCTGTTGGCTGAATGAGAATGAGAGATCCCGTGATTGTTGAACCGGCAAAAGATAGGGTAATGCATACGTACCGTAGGTATCAAAAGAGGTGACGAGGCATACAGAAAGACATGGCAATATTTCTTGGATGGTTTTCAAAAGACACTGCAAATATCCATTTCATTATAACCTGTTCGATGGGAATAAGACCGTCACAAATAGCAAAGATTTGGTCATCTAGTGCCCCAACTCTCGATCACAAGAATGCTTCGAGAATGCAAATCCAGAGGCGAGTTTACTAATAAACTAACGACCGAAAATTAATAGCATAAGATACACGAGCAGTTTCATAGCACGGGAATAAGAACTAATTTAAGAGAGATTTCAAGTAAAAATCAATTAAGCGTTATTGAGCCACACAGATTTCATCGTGTTTCGAGCGTCTTCTGTTCTTCTAGCACTAAATGCTATGCTATCCATAGTAGGGGTACTCAATTCGGTTGAAATCAGCCGCAAAGAGCGAAGTCCATATGAAAGCACATCGCAGGACCCAAAACGACTTCTAAAGCCAGATTTGACGACTACGCTGAAGCTTTGGACATCAATGAATGGAAAATGCACCTTGCCGATTCCAGTAGAAATAGCTATCAACCTCTAAAATCGATCTGGGGATTATTTATTAGACGACTCGCCCTAATCAAAGCACTCACATTGTTCAGCGCTTTAATGTTCTCAAGCTTACTATTGGTAATTGTTCAAATTTTTTTACAGCCAAATGTTAATAAGCTTTCTTCCGTAAAAAAATTCCACTTTTCGGTTCATTAAACGAACGAATGCGAACACGATAATTTTTGAATGAATGTTTTTGTTGATATACTAATACCTCTAGTCAGCTCTGAACTAGTCTCCTCAAGCACTCTTTCCTATGTTTTGGCATACCAAAGAACTACATTGCATTCAAAATAAAAATTTCCACACTCTAAACAAGGGCTGCGCACTTCTGCTACCGTGTAGCGCGCCAGATGGTCAAAGATACTATAAGACAAACACACTTTTGTAGTGCATTTCAAGAAAAACTAGTAGTGCAGCGCTGAATCTCACTCGTGAGAAAAGTTCAAGACTCAACCGAAATATGCATTACAATCATCTCATTTCTTGGAGAACATAAGCCCCACATAGTCCGGGAAACCGGGCTATTAATCCAACGTCGGTGAAAACACATGGTCAAAAAATGCGACAACTGAGACGGCCTTTAAAGGCTTCGAAGACGTAATTCACCCGGTGTTTCTTGAGAAAGATTTGGTTGCTCATCAAACGCCTAGAAGAATTTTGAGATTTATAAGCACAATCATTTATAGGAAAGCGAAAACTATCAAAGTGCGAAATAGTAACAACAGAAGCTAAGCCCTTTAATAGATTTGCAGAAATCGCAATACGGAAAACAATGAATTGGAAGGGATTGAGCTAAAGGACTAAGGGCTTTTCCCGTGAGTACGGGAAAATCGTCCAAACTCTAACTAAAAGTTAGAATTAAGTTCAAAGCAAAGACTCAGTAGCGAATTAATATACTGAATAAAAACAAGAAGAAGTGAAACTATTAATACCTCCACCTCCAGAAGAGGCTTTCTTACAAAATCTCATTATAAAGTCATCCAAAGGAAATGAAATGTTGAAAAACATTACAATACTCACTCTCAGACCACCCGTATTGAGAGGAATGACAGACTTCAATGAGAGTAAAGTAGCAGTAGAGGGCCTCACTAGGGTACTGTGAAATGTCCTATGGGGGAACGGGCTAGCATAGGTCGTGTTGCCAGCTAAACCAGGCGGAGAGGATTTCAAAAGAAGTTGAGCGACTAAGATGAACAAAGGGCAGTTGATATGAAAAATTGAGCAATCTTTTAAGTGGGATTTCACAATAAACTTGTGGATACTTCACGGGAGACCATTTGGACCATCAAAATTTGGTTTAGCTAAATTAAGGGTATAATGATGACAAACGGTAAAATCGAACATAATAAAGTTCGAGGAGGGATCGTGTTCGTTCAGTCTGCGTCGGCTGGTCTAACGACCAAACAACTAGTTCAATGTACAAAGATGTATCAATGAGAATATGTTGCCTTTTACGTGACTTGCGAGAACGTGGGAGCATTCCGCGATTTTGACTCTATATAAGCCGTTCTTTCACCAACAAAACACTTTGTCATGATCGTCTGGCCCCCAAAAGAAACGGAAACGAAGGAAGTTGGCACCTTTCGTTGTCTCAGATACACACGTTTGCAATGTAAGCGGCAATATCGTGAAAGCAAGGCAGATGTTTGAGCCAACTGAAATTATACGCACACTGGTCCCTTAAGGGGGAACAGTGTAAGATTAATCAACAGGTTACACAGGTAGAATGAAATGATCGCTTCTACTTCATAGGGATGCCGAAAATCGTATGGATTTTATTCACAGATGGAATTTCAACGAAACCAGCATTTGTTTCTGTTAAAATGATTTGCATCCGCGACATTGGCATGATACTATGGCAGGTGCGTTTGCGAATAAAACAATTTTTAAAGTATCCAAAAAAGTAATATTTGCAGCATTCAGTGCTTCAACCACAAATTTTTGAAACGAGCCCGTATCGAAGGAGCTGGTGGTGCTAAATAAAAACCGGAGATAACAGGAGCGGCAATGGGGATGAGAAGACGGTGGAAACAGATGGATTACTCAGGTTCAAGATAGCCATCGCCATTAAGGTGCGTTGCAATAAGTTTTAGTCATGCACTCATCACTGCGTTTCTTAAGAGAAATTTATTTAAAGCATATACCTCTGCCATGCTTTCACACATGCTACCATTTTCAGATAAATTCTACGAAATAGTGGCCAACAAGGCACAAGATTTACTTTGCGCGCTACTGAAGTTGTGAGACGATAATGCTTTTTGATGATGATGCAGATTTCTGCAATAACCAGGACCCGATGCCCGTTTTTGATTTTTGGATCGACAAATAAGCATACATTTAGCTCACTCGGCTATAGTATGTTGAAGATGCAGCAAAATATGGTTGACATGCATAGCAAAGTTCAATGGCAGACATTAGCGCTCAAGTAGAAACAGGTTCTGACTTAAAAAAATCTAAGCTTAGGAACAATATTGGAACCTGATTACCATTTAGTCAGATGAAACCCATAGGGCTGTGCTAAATATTTTCGGGCAATAATAACGGCCAGATGTAAAGCTCGGCCCCATTTCGCACAAACAATCCTGACGAAACTTATTACTGGAAGTTAAAAGGCAAATAATGCACACAATTGAACGATTCTTTGGAATGCTTATTATGGGCTTTCAAGGGATAGGGAAGATATTTTTTAAAGAGCCATCACCGCAAACTAGGATTTCGGGCTCTTACTGATGTCAAGTGTTGTTATTCTTACTTTACTACAGTGTTCTATACCTCCGGAAGGCATAAGGTGAGAGATTTGGAACTTTGTAAACGCGATTGCAAATAGTTAAGGGCTTGTTGGAGCGCCAAAATAAAGGCCCCGAACTGTCGTGATAAATGTGCGTACAAAAATGAAGATCTTCTTAAAGAGTGACCGCTTTAAGTAATAAAGTGATTGGTTTGTAAATAAAATGCATCTCGTGTAAAGACATAAAGAGGTGTGTAAAAAAAAACAAAGTCAAAACGACCATTGATGACCTACGACCAACCAGTAGTCATCATTGCAGCCACGTTAAAATGGATGTTCCCAACTTTTTCACAAACCTTATGCATCCACATGGATGATTCCGGTAACCTTACATGATCTTTTCACAAACGTGGGCAAGAGTACTAAAAAACTACTCACTGATCATACTTTTGACGCAAACTCCTCTAACTACGATTTTTGGGCACGACGTAAACACGTTTATGTAGAATTTCAATTTGGAACACATTTACAGCAGTGAAAGATTGAAATTACCATACCAAACGTGAGCATTTGATAACAGCATGATGAGGACCAATAAAGTGAAAACAATTTAAAGGGAGTGAAGTTGATAGATAAATCTAGTACCAAATGGAGAGATAAGCTGGGTAAATAAAAATAGGGTTCTTACCATTATTTTGATTTATTGAATCGTTGTTTAACTATGCTATTTATTGCCTAAGCACATCCCGTGGTGATTATCGCTAGGTGTATTTGTTAGCTAATAGCAACCGTTACGTTGGGCTTCTTATAGTCAGTGTTCGAGTCGAAATGCACGGGAAAATCAAGACATCTCCAAAATCGTGGAGTTTGAAATCAAGGTACCGAAAATGCAATCTCAATGGCCATTCGCTATAGCAATTCAAGCCTGATAAAACTAAAAATAGTTACCAGAAAAAAAATCGAACCCAACAAACCAGAATAAGTAACTGAACCTTCTGTGTGTGACTTGGATCTCTTCACTAGAAAGTGCGGCATGCTTAAAGGCAGATAATAAGGTGGGAAGTGACCCTAGAACCACACGAACCCGCAATGAAAATAACCACATGGGACCATTCCAATGGAACTACTTGCATAATAAAGGCAAACAAAACCATAAGATTATGCTTGTCGCAGATGAGGTTAGAAATTTCGAACGGGTAGAAGACCGAGCCCAGCCTTTAATTGGCTTCAATGTCATATTGCTTGGGAGATTGCAGACCCATGATTATACTAGGCGCCGAGATTAGCAAAGCAATAACATAAGAGTCTGTATACTACACAGCTTGGGGGGGGGGGGGGAACTTGCACGAATATATTCCTGTGACGCAAATAGCCCGCGAGCTGCTCATCCGCACCCGTTCCCATCAGGAGTACCTGAAATAAGAGAGCATTAAACATAATTTGATTTGTGATTGTCCGATTTGATCTGTGGTAAAGGTATTTACAAAATTCGATAAAAGGACAGGGATAGGAATACCTGCCCATCAGAGAAGAGTTGCCAGCGCTATCAGTTGTTCATCAGTGCACTCTCTCAAAACAACCAACGCAGGCACATAAATTTCTTGAAAGGATTTTATCCGTGGTCTAATGAAACCAAACAGAACAGAAAGATAACCAAAACCGTGTGTTCGCTACAAACGCTGACAGAGTACGGGGGTAAGCGAAAGCGATATATAATATCGAATTGCAGAGTTATTTCCCAAAGTAGTCGAATATATTCCATGCAGGCATAGTTAAACATCGAGGAAATGAGTCTACCACACTACAATTTCAATAAAATTCTGCCTTAAATATAAGCAGTCGAATTTTGAGGAGAAAAAAATCGATTGTATCGATTGCGATGCAGTCCGCTCTAACTAAGTAGGAAAGACCAAATAGTCGGCGGGATCTGTTGTAACATCGGCGATGAGATAGCAATAGTAGCGGTAAAATTATTGCTCTCGTGTTGTCTCATAGCCACTCGCTCGTTTTATGCACACGATAGACGAGGCTGCAGACCAGACCGAACTGTTTGCCTGCCTTTGAAAGTAGATGTGAAATAAAACTGTGTGGATTTCAGCACCTCTAAGCCAAAGTTATGGTGAAATTTATAAGCTGTTTGCCGATCCTGATGACTTATATGCGTATTCCAACCATAAATTCGTCTCTTGTTATGGTCGCGAACAGGGCCCAGTCAATATGACGCTTTTGGTCGGCAGTTAAGAACATCAATAAGCGTACACTAACTTGCCTTAAAAATATTTCGTTCTTATTTTCTACAAGTGCGTCGCCATTCCACTAGAACCCTAGGAGCCACCGTCCATGTGCAGTGTCTAGGCAATATGTACAATAGAAACATGCCGAAAAAGTCCGCCGAAGATTCGATTAAAATGAAATTAGAAAACGACAAAAAATGAACCTGTTTTAGGGAAGCGATTGTCCAATTCTCCCACAGTTGCGTGAAAGGGAAATGACGGCAGTGTACGGCAGAAAGGCAGTTCCAGTGATTTAAATTAAATTGATTTAAAATAAAAACTACCACCTCTCTTTCGTTCGGACAGTTGCTAGTTAACCGCTAAATTACGTCTCGAAGCATTGAAGTCAACAAGCGAATAACAAGCCTAGACACCTTCGAAAGTGCGCAAGCACAGAAAGTGTTGATTAATGAACTCATGCATTGGTGCTCTAAGGTCCATAAACTTGCAGGTGTGGAATTGACATCAAGGCAGCATAAAAAGTCAAAGGACCCGCGAATAATTTTAGGCATTTAGTTCCGAGTGAGTGTTAATTCCTGCAATAGTTTTCATGAAAGCACAAGTCTAAGCACTTGATTAGGTAAAAAACTTGCACCCAATGCACATATTCGTAGAATTATAATATCAAGTTTACCAATGAAAAAGAGGGATCGCACAGTGCTCTTAAGCAGTATTTACAGAAATGCAAGTATATCAGATGTGGTAAGATCTGACCAGAATAGCCTATTAGTTTTCAACACAACTTTTAACATTAAAAAAAACAGCACACACCTGGATTTGAACCACAGAACCAAGGCAGCGCATATATCCGAACTTAAGGGCGCGGCAAGATTGCCCATAAGTTAGGTGTAAAGCTCTGCCGTGGTAAGCAGACCAAGCGTTGAAAACGACTCAAATGTGAGCGAACTGTATTTTAAGTTGAGGCCAAACACAAGTGTTGCACATCTGGCAAGTTTTAATTTTCAAGGCAAGGCCAGTAGTTAGCGATCCCCAAAGCATTTGAAAATTTGCAAAAAAGGGGTCTGGTATCCTTTCGATAGGTTCAAAACTGGAAGGTCGATGCTTCATAGCACCACTTGGAATCATTATAAAAAAAACCAAAGTGTCTTTGTAAAAATCACATCCACAACTTGTCTAATGTATCAATAAAATAGCTCACCAACATTAGTAATGTTGAAAGTTCCTTCCCAAAAATTCTAGGCATGCTTGATTTAATTTAGAGTCCGAAGTATGAATAATAAGGTCAACGCGCATCTTCAATGAAATCGGGGCAAGCTCAATAACGACAACGAATGAAAAGGAATCAAAAAGCATAGCTATATTCCATCGTGGGCAAATGATTACGATCATAAAATGTCACGGATACTGCTAGACAGACCCTCCTCAGAGCTAGTTCACCGCAATCATCGAGTGTTTAACGCTGCCAAAAAAATGAATACACTAACCCGCGCGGGAGATCTGTACGTGGAACACTGCGGTTCGGAGGGACAATTTTGATTACAAACAAGACGACCAATGCCGCGAGCTGCAAACCACAGGGCGAGCGAAAGGCTATCATTTAGTGTGGTTTCAGGTGAAGGTTTTAGCAATCCCCGCACTCGCTCTTGTCTGTAAAAGAGTGCGCATAAAGAGTAAAGAGGGAGTATTTATCACTTCGGAAACAACAGTCAAAGAAAAATGGTATCCCTTGATGATGGGGTAATAGGTCTGCGAAAAAAATTAAACAAAAAAAGTAGACAACTAGCACCTCTGCGAGAAAACAATGTAGCCATATCAAAAACGAAGAGGCTTAAATTTACCGGACGCCGCAGCCGCCTATCAATGAGAAGTGAACTTAAATGGTAGGCATAGAATCTAAGCTGGTTAACAATAAACACTGCAACGTTTCTGACGTACATGCACATTCAGATATACTGTATTTCGTCTTGTCACACGGTTAATCTCTACTTACGACGGACCAGATATTCAATCGGTTCTAAGAGTACAAATTGACCCAATTTAAAGGTAGCCAGATTGGCGGATGGAAGATGGGGAACAATTACTGAACAATGAAATCGAAACGCTCAATCCAAAGCCGCAAATTATTGCTTATTAGGCGTTCACCCTTTTCATCATAAGAGCATAAACAAGAACAACGCATGAAAACCCTAGACAGAATAATGGAAAGTAAGCACCCAAGTAGGGTTGCCAGTTGGATGGAATTTTAATAATGCGCAAGAATGCGTAAAAATGGAACTTTTAATGAATGCTTTGCGCTAGACATAACAGCAGATCTAAATTAAACCACGCAATGAGCTTGTTTATTTGATTTTGAGTTGTGGGAAGAATGACTGTGATAAGTGAAAGTCAAGGCAATGGGAAAGGAGCTGACCAAAATTCGTTGCCACTTCCGATGACGGCAGAGGATTGAGAGCATGTGATTTAAAAGGATATCACATATTGGTAAGTGCTAATTCAAAAAGGCGTTTTAAAAACGATGAAAGAGAAGTGAACAAGAAATACAACTAACGAGACAGGGCCGAAGAAATGCAAACGAAACGTGGATCAGACAGGAAAATCATCAAATAATGGTCACAAAGTCATACCAAGGCAATTAATTAGTCTGGTCATTCAAATAACTAAGGGACATATCCACCACGAAAACGCCCCTGTACATGAGCAAACATTCCATAAGGAATCCTTAGCGGGATTACAAAAGCAATTGATAAAAAAACATTCCCGTCGTACCTACGAAAATTAACCTGAGTGCTGATTCTGAAAGAGCTCAGATGTCTCGATCTAACTTTTCACCCCTATGTAGTAGTGACCAATCTGATTGGAGGGATAATATAATGAGAGCAAGTAACCAAATGCAAAACATTCCTACGTTTACTGCAGCAAATAGGAAAAACAGCAATAAATTGTTACGCAGCGCCGGAACGGTGAGTGAAAAGTTTGTAAAAAACTTCCCAAAATATTAGAGTACGGTACAAAACGATATCGACTTAAGACATCTAAGAAAAGAACTGTATGGCTATAGGGGTTTGGGCGTGGTAGATGATTATGCAATGTTCTAGGCTCCTTCACAATCGGCGACCGATAGCTCGAAGCACCGCTTCATTAGCGGGTCAACTACAAAAAGAATTTCACAGCTTAACCATGCAGTTGCATGCATGCACGATTAATGAAAGCAGCGTTATTACGAATGGCTTTGGATGAACTAGGCGTAGAAAAATATGCATAACTACTTACACATTTACAGAGAATGAGAAAACCTCTTTGATAAGAGGAACGAGGGAATCTCCTAGGCTAAAAATCCATTAGTGTTCATTTCGGCTTCTGCCCATTCAAGTTGGGAAAACAAAATAACTTAGTTTAAGGGGAGCCAATTGGTAAAAATTCTTCGAAAGGAGGGTAAGGTAACGTTCACAGTTTTGTAAAAGACGACTGTAATGGAAGAATGCATCATTGAAGGACTTAACCAGTGTTCCTAGGATGCAAAGGAACATGGGTAATTGCGCACAGGCAAAAGATTGCTACTAAGTGAGCCAAGGAGGCAGCTGAAATTCATAACGCGATAAAATCAAAAACTTTAGGCCACACTGGGATATGTTTTTGCTTCAAAAATGTTGTGTTAAATGACGTTACCATAATCATATTTCAGGTGGAATTGATCCATACTTTACACATAATAAGTATGTTAAGAGGAGCGCTTACCGAACCGTTTTGAGCTCCTCAATGGAGACATCAACCTAAAAAAAAATTTAGGCTTGCCTAAATTGGTTGATATTGTTGTGCTCACAAACGAACACAGCCTCAGAACCTACGAAAAGGAGGGAGATTGAAGCGTTAGTGATGATACATTGCAGTTTGCTGATAGGCATCTACTGTGTACAACGGTATCCAAAACAATCATGTTGTACTATATGCCTCACGAGAACACCGGTTTTCGTCAAAATCCATGTTAACCTGGTACATACATCAGCATACGCAATGCGACCAAGGCCAGGCCAAATTTTATTTCATTTTAACTCAATAAGGAAACAAATTCACATCACCCACTAACAAACGGACCTGCAATAGTAAGACCCACCACCGTTCAATGTAAGAGGTGCAACAGCAGGTAGAACTAATGTAGTAGTCCCAGAAGATGGCACAGCATCCGAAGAAGGCAGATGGCCGACTGAGGCCTTTAGTCTGGATGTGTAATTATTAGCCACTGATTTCAATTGCTTGTTCCCACCGCAAGTGATCTATTGCAAATAAACCTTTCGCATCTTTATTGCATGCAGCATCCGATTAAAAATCAGCTTGTATGCTGACTCAATGAATTCATTTATTCATTGATTGACTCTTGAGAAATGCATCAAGGGTAATGATTATTTTATATGGTCGAAACATCAGATCATAGATGGTTCGTACTGAGTTCGTACACCCCAAACCAGTAAAAGATGCGAAGGCTGCATACGTTTGATAGTCGAAAAATGTCTTAAAACCAAGTTGGTTTTAAATGCTAACACTAAACAATGTACCAAATAGTTTTAAGCGGCGTAAAGGATCCTCGAACACTTTAATATAGCTGAGATAATTAGAAAATTATTTGCGAAACGCAATGTGCATTTTAATTGAAATTAGCTCTACAAACATAGCAATGGGTGAGGAAAGACCAGTCTCGAGTAAAGCGCTAAAAACAAAATGAAGCTCAATTAATCATGCACTCATTTAGGTCCGCAAAACTCTTTTCCCGTCAGACCTTGACCGAAATCTGCAACTTGACCGCAATTTTGAACGTAAGGAAGCTGTGTCCATGCCCAGTTAAATATCCCATGGCCAGAAAATTGGTGAGCAGGAAAGGGTAATGGCACAGACCACATGGATGTAAGAGGAAAGTAAGAAATGGAGAACGCATTTAGAGCAAATAGCCTGCCTATGGCTGTTTTCATTCGTAAAGCATGTGAATGTTTTTTCTTCACGTGGATGAGGTCGAACAGCTGCCATGGCAATCCATCTACGGCAGGCATGCAAAAAATGGACAGATGGCATTTTTTCCTTGTGACAAATGCAGAAAAGAGGGTTAATAACCATAGAATATAAATTTAAAGGCTGAAAAAACGAGTTTAATTAAAGACCTAGGAACGATTTCACCAAAAGTTGAACAATTTGCAGGACGCCAATTGAGCTCCCAAAAAGTATTCCCAAAAGATGAAGTGACTTTGAAGGGCGCTACGAATTTACAAGCAAAATCATCAACATATCATTTACTACCGGCTGCAATAGCCGCCTACTGCTTGAAAGCCATACAAGATACATCATTTCCCGAGGGTAGTTTCAAATGCCACAATACGCACCCGAACAACAAATCACAAGCCACCTACATGCATACAACTTCTGGACGATACTTGGATAAAGGTTCACCACCACAGCTTTGACGGTGACTTCTTGGTGCCAAATTATCAGCTGTAAATGCAATCAGAAGACGCATAACTAATGGTAGTTGCTATTGGCGTCTGGATGAATCGTCTATCCGCCTCGCATTACTTGACCTCTTTTAATCCGTTTATGTTCCCTTGAATGCTTAGAAAATTCGACAAGTACCCTCATTAACCCTTACATTACAGCCTCATATCGCACTGAATGATTGTCTTTCTTTCTTCAATCCAAAGCTTTGTTCTATGGCTCCCATGTTGTCAATTAATGGCATAAAAGGAAGAAGAGGCATCACATGAGAATCCCAAAAGTGAACGCTAAAGCTGTAAAAAGCATTAGTTGAAGTCAGTGGCACTGAGGACCGAAGGTCAGTATTGATGAACAAGGGTTGAGTGGTTCTCTATATCCTTCTCATGGTTCCAATTTTGCACGCTAATTTTCAATAGCGAATACATGTATTTAAAAATATGTGCCTTTCCTTACTATCGATCTCTTCCCAAATGTGTGCTCTGTTGCTTGACCTTGAGCATTGGAGGTTACCTTCGGGGAAGTCGCCTTCAATTTCTTCTGCTTCGTATTAGCCAGAGTTTATCAGGCTTTTGTTGAAACAGCTATCTTCGGCAATGCTTCAGCAACACCATCATTCATGTCTCATAATCAAGATTCGACAACTTATCAATCGCCATCTTTAACATTGTGCTTATTGGTGACTTTATTTCACTTAGTAAGGTTGACGTGCATTAAACTTATGCACTGACGATGAACGCTACTAACAGTTGTCAGAAGTCAGTCGTTTCCACCATATTTCACGATGGTAGTTCGTCAATATGTTAAATATGTTGGGGTGAGAACCTCCCACCGGCTCAAAGCCGATAAGAAACTGAAGAAATTACATCTTTGTAAAGGAGTTCCTAAATTAATAATAGTCACCCGATAATTTAGGTGGGTGTTCTTACCAGGACTAGATGCCAGTGCCGATCTGGATTCAAATGTCGCAGCTCCTCGAAACTGTCCAATGCTGTCTGTCTATCTGGGGCGCTGTCTGGTGAAGCGTATTCCAGTTGAAGAGTGTTGTCATCGCAGCCTCTGAAATGCAGGATCTTCAGCAAACGGTAATGTTTACAGATAATCAAGAGTTATGTCGCCTAAACATTGATGGAGAAAAGCCAAAAGCAATAGTAAACAGAATATTTAGAATGCAGCATAATTGCAAACTTTTTAAAATCAACTCGAGTTTGTGCAATTCTTTAAGTCGGTCCAAATACATCAAAGGAAATTTTAATACGATATAACTATTTATTCGCTATTCATCGTGCCTCAAGGGCCAAAATTGGTAGCACATGAGTACAAGTAGTTCAAAATGAGTACAGAAATGTCTTCAAAAAGAGCAGAAAGGGTGTATCTAGTAAGATTGACGTTAATTTGGTGAACGACAGATGAAGTTCGATGAGTAGTCAAAAATCCTCCTGTCAAAAGAACCCTACTTGAAACACTAATCGTAATGATTTTTTTTTCTAAATGAAACTCACCCTCGCCGTTTCGAGGATCGATTTCTACATTTAAGATGTTGGAAGGCAACGGTAATGAGATCAACCGACTGATCAGGCGGAAGGCATCTAAAAGTGGTGAGGACTAAGTTGACTATGAGCTATCTTTTAGTATACAAATCTTTTAAAATGCTTAACGTATATGCTGGATTTCTTAGATGCCCTAGACGAGGAGTAAACTGGAAGCACCAACAGAGGAAAGAACGATATTCCCAAGTTTAGGTTCCTACCTTGCAAATGCTATTCATCCATTTTTCAAACAGGTATTTCCCGCTTTCACCGATTTGGCAGCATTCAAAGGTGACTCACATAGATCCCGGTTGAGAGCAAAATGAGCAATGAAATCAAGTCAGAGGAAATCGAAACTCGGGCCTCCATTTCAGACAACGGGTGAAATAGTGGGAAGACAATACAAAATCCCTTCTGCACACAGCAAATGCACTGAGTAGCTAGAAGGGTTCTACTGCACAAGTCAAATAATAGCCTTTGAGGAAACTTCTCAATACTTGAGCTTCACCACTATTGATGTATCCGACAAATCAAACAAACTTGCTATGATTGCTTTCAGTAGGTTTATTTGACAAACAGGGAAGGCAGTCCGACAGAACTGATCGTTGAAAACTTTTCGAGGCTAATTCAGGTACCGTGCATCATGATTTCAACCAAATGGAACTGTTTAATGAAATGAAACAAGCAAAAGGCGGCGAAGGCATCTTGATTGAAAAGGTCAGAGTACCATTCTGCCGACTGAAATGAATAAAACTGTAACACAGAATTAACACCACCATAAATGATGCATGCATTTTTGAGGTGGTTCGCAAAAAGCTCACTATCTCACTGCCTTAAAAACAATGGGCACATACTGAAAAAGCAACGGAAGTATATACATCTCTCCATGACGTTCAATCGACCAATCGTACAACCCATTCATGGTTGAATTATTTGCCGGTGCGAAAAACTAGTTACTACTTGCGAACAAAAATAACCAAAGCTGTGAAAAAGGTCTACAACTTTTAATGGGAAACTAAGCTGTTTCAAATAAAATGAACTTGAAGAAAAGTGGAATTCAAATGAAGTCAACCCTGCCGTAACGTCGATTTTAAGTACTTACTGACAGTCTCAGCAATTACAACGCTTTTCGAGGGCAATTTACAGCTCCCAACAAATTCCCCAGTCATTTGAATAGAGAAGCACCAATGTGACTTACCCACTTTCGGTTTGGTCCAAAACGCACAACTTGTAGAGAATTCTGCTATGAAATCACATCTGGTATAACTATTATACCAGCTCAGACAAATTGGAACACTAAAATAAAGTCAAGCGGTTTTTGAGCCCATCCCCCCATGCGCTCCACTAGTACAATCGGTAGAAAGCAGATTCAAAGACATAGTAGAGTACCAACCCCCGAGAAAAGAATGAATAACTATAAAACAGCTTTCAATGAGAGTCTACAACTTATCAACGAAAGCTCCAACTCTTGCAGTTTTTATTGCATTCGACGATTAGTCGAACCGAATGACGTGAGCCCAATCTCCATGGGCTTATTTAGGCCAATAGCCAGCATCCCAAATACTTCCCATTATTTCTTCACTTTCCACATAAGAAAGCGCATTCAGTATGCATTTGGCCGTTTAACATCTACAACGCTACATATAATTAGTTTGATTTTTTTAATGCGAAGATCCAAAAGAGACCCATCGATTTATAGAATAAACATGCAAGGAGATACATAGTAGCAGCCCTAATTTCTCCAAAGCGATGTAGGTGGCAATAGCATGAAAAAAAAATCCTAAGAGTAATTTCAACCTATGCTCGTGTCTAAATTAAAAATATGTCGTCAAGGTTCAGTGAAAAGGTGTGAGGAAGGACCATTAGAATAGAGAGTAAAATGAAATGTCAACTTGCTAACGCAATTTTGATGACACCAAAATCCCCAAATCTTCGCGATACAAATGGTCCAGTTACCTGCCAACTAGGGCTGAAATAACAGTCGAATCGAGGCCCCCGGAGAAGAGAACGCCAATTCGGGTGTGCAAGCACGAGGACTCAGTACCCGATTTAAAACACATTTGGCAGGTGGATGCAACTGGGCGGACCCGAAGAGCAACAGCTTCCCTAAGTAGACTCAGCAAAACATTTACTGGCTCCTGACTACCAAACTCTTGAAGAGTTCTAAACTCAGAACAGTTCAATATAGGCTCGCGCTTCAGTGAGGTGTTAAAAGGGTGTGAGAGCCAAAATTGCAAGTGGTCTTTTGACCAAGGATACCAGGAATCGACTCGAAATCCCCCACCTGCTAGTGCAGAAGCCCTGTAGATTCCCGAGGCTGGAACCTCCACAAAAACGTCATTCTGGAATTTCCAAAACAAAAGAATAAATTGTAGGAACTTATATAAGTATATAAGTATAAGTACTTATATAAGTACATCGGAACGACCAAGGCTGCCCAAATGAGAAAGGTTGGGGTTACAAACAAGTGAACGACGACCAAATTTGTCACGTCCGAAGAATATGCAATTTTCTGACCTTTTTACAAGAATGAAGGCGAAAGGACCGCACAAAGAACCGAATAGACTAATTACAGCATCGGTAGAACCATCACAAGCAGAGAGCCTCTCAACAAGATATTGAGCATCCAATACAGGCGATTGTTGATTGTAAATCGTACCATCCCAGAGCAAAATAAAATCTGAAAGATCTGATGATCGAAAAGAGGAGGCGGAATTTTGTATTGGAGCGACACTCCCATATGCCTTGTAACTGATGTTTTCGAGGGTGAAGTCCTCTATTGGTGTGGAGTCTAGACCTCGGTTGCCAAGAGCAGAGAGGTCGAAATCGGTGAGTTTCTATCACACTTTCGGAAGAACAAAAATATCGCAAACCTTGTAGTTTGAAGACGTAGAGAGGAGAATCCCACACATTTCTGGATCGCAACGATTACTAAGCAGCACAATGGATGACCAGAGAAATCCTCAAGTGGGACTGAGTTTGAGAAGGCTGCCAGTGCAAACCAAAAGCGTGGCAGTTAACAGAAAACAGGACAAATGACCCAAACGTTGAGATAAATGCATAGTAAAATCAAAATGACATTTTATAAAAGCAGGAAGCGCTAGTTATTTGAAAACAGAGCTTCAATCAGGAGCATTTTCAGAAAATATTACCGAAAAACGAGGAACCACAGATGAACACACCGCCACACAACCTACGACTACATTTAAAAGAAAGAATAAACACATAAATTTTAGATAGGGAAACTGTACTATTGCCTCACATTTAAAAAATATTTTAAGAGTCCTACCATTTTAAGTGTGGTTGTGTGTGCACATAGCAGAAGTAATTAACAGTAACAAACAATAAAATTGCCCGTTTTCAAATCCAGGATTTGTTTTTACTACCCAATTTTAAAAGTTGTGTGCCTCTTTAATGTTTTTATCACAGTATACCAGATTACAACTGCTTTACACTTAGCTGGGTATTCTGTGTCGTGAAATGCGCCATCATGAAACTTTTACTCAACTTCTAACAATAGCGGAACGCATGGCACTTTTTGCTGATGTGGCTATTTGTTCCAGCCGACCATTCAAATTTATCGTGATTTCATCAGTTGGCTTAACTACTCATTGTTGGGCCTCCTGTTGTTGCAGTTCGTGTTTGACGTATTGATAAAATTTGATACCCTGGGTATGTACTCATTTACCGAGTGTCAACATGCACTTGTTAATTAATCGCCATCTGAGTTTGTGCTGTCTTCATGGATCCCTTGTCATGTGTAAGTGCCAGCTACGTTGATACTATTTAACGTTGGATGCGAAGAGTAAAATGTCATTTTATTAAAGAACTGGAGTGGTTAGATTTCTGTTGAATAATCAAATACTTCACTTTATTTTGCCTATGAAGTGTGTTTGTGTCAAACCGATGTTTGTATTTTGGTGGCGTTCTTGGTGCCAAGTATTTTGCGTTATTGTTGGCCGCATCGCATGCCCTAGTCCAGTCCGAATATCTTTGATTCAGATGTCTGGCAACAGCGGTTCTGCTCACACTAACCACTATGCCGAGTTGTAGGATTCGCAGGTTCACGCCTACAGATTTTAAACGTGGCCTATATGGTATTGAGATGGGCAGATATCCGGTGGTATGGTATCCAATGTAGCGAAATCTCACCTACGTCACTGGTGGGGTGGGCATATCAGTCTACGGTCTTCAGTACACCATTCATTGTCGCCAATCTGCTTGTGCAACAACCGATCACGGTAATCCATGTGGCCACTGCTTCTTGCTTCAATGCCGAAATGAAATTAGCTCATCCTCTAGCTAAATCCATTTGTAACGACTTTTGGCTTACCGTGAGAGAAAATATTTAGTAAATCGAGCTTGACTATAACATGCTCTGACATTTGTGGTAAGCCGGTGCGGAGATATCGGCTGTTTCGCGTTCGATACTTTGAGGTGGCTCAAGTATTTAAATCGTTCAATTTTGGCTGATCTTTATGGCTCTCACCTCGTCCTGGTAACCATCAAAGTTGTACCACCTTGGTTCACTCATACAAGTCGGAGCAGACTGCAGTCGGGTCGCTTACCTTAACTCGATCTGCAATTGGGTCGGCTTACGTTCTTCGTATGCGTCATGTCTTGCGCGCGTAGCGTTTCATTCCTTTCAACGGGATTGGCTATCTTGCTTTGATATCACCGACTGTGGTGTGTGCTTGAGACGCTCACCACTTTCATGTTTTCCGGGATTCCCGAAAGAAATAAGGTTTGCATTATTTTTCACCTTTCTGGCATATTGGTCCGTTCTCACCTTTTGAATCATTCATTCATGCGGTCTTAGTAGCATTTGTTGTTGGAAAGTGTGAGTTTATTTCTTTTCATTAATTAAAGTCCTAAAAAGTACGCTAGAAATGAATTTTTCGGTAATACCAGTTTTTACAAGGCAGTTTGATTTTTTGAATGTTGAATCCGCAACCACTGTACCTTCAAACTGACGTTCAGCCAATCATTACGTGTCTGCTACTTTAGGTGACTTACTATTATTACGTCAGTTCGTGTGTAGACATCGATCCCATTTGCGTTCACGCTGTTCTTTGCAAATCTTGGCTTAATTTGTTACGGGAGTAGTGTTGTTGGAAAATTTGATTTGCTAAAAGCGTTTCAACTCGTCGACGCCGAGTTTTATTAACCGCGTGATACTCTTCCCATTATCAAAATTTGTACTATTTACTTGACATCCTCATTGAACTTCAAAAAATTTGGATATCAAAGGTTATAAATAATCCACAATGCTAAATTTCCTTTTTCAAAGCATCTTTTAAAGCAGGTTTTGTGATGCTGAGACGAGTAATGCGGCTCTGATGAAGTTAATTTATTCGCGTGGAAAAGATACGAAGCTCCAGAGCGCGAAATTACCCATTAAAAGTCTGAGACCTTCAATAAACAGCACAGCTTTTACACCCGGTGGCACTTGAGCGGAACACCTTTTGGTACATGGCGCTGTCCCCCTAATCTTTTTGAAAAGAGAGGCAATTTGTAGCTTTTCATTGCTCATCTGGAATCAGTTGAATCATTGTAAAACGGTTAATTTGAGTCTGCGGCAAATCAAAGCATGTCAAGCTACAATAGATTAACAAGAGGGTAGGCATTGGAGTCACGGGCGTTTTTCGCGGCCTAAAAAAAGAAGCAGTTTATGCGACCTGGGAAAAGGGTCAACCGGTCACGATGACAAGACTAAAGCTGAATATTTTTGAGAGGGTAGCTTTCGACTACTGCTTGAGGTTCATAGTGCAGTGGATGCGATGGGTTTGAAGCAGGAGCGTTATTTTCCCGAACGTTGTGTCCTTGGTTATTTCAATCATTTGACGAATCTTTATTTGGCTGCATAGGTAGGTCAGCTGCCCGCCGATGGTAAAGGGAGTTTACGTCGGACCAATCCAGAGGGTGGAGACGTCGACTCATCGAGCAGTCATAGTTATGGTAGCCTCAGCGTTTCGACTCCTGTCGTTAGTGCGCTTATTATTCGTCACATAAAGCGTTTGGTAGTCCCGCTGGCGTTCGGTCAACTTCTCTCTGCCTTGATAGCTGCCACTGGCATAGCCAGCAACTACCTTGTCCGCTTTGGGGTCAGCCTTCCGCTCACCCAAAACCTTCCACACTACTTTCTCCTTGCCGTTGTCTACGGCATCTTCAGCTGGCACAGGCTCCTATTCAATCCTACGGAAAGTACTCTCACTCGCAGTCAGAATTTTTGGTACTTCCTGCGTGGCCGTGGCTGGCAGTACTTTATTGCTGGCACTGTCGATATGCATGCCAATTGGGCAATCGTCTCCGCCTATGGCTACACCAATCTGACCAGTGTACAACTCCTTGACTGCCTTACCATCCCCACAGCTATGTTTCTTAGCCGATTGTGCTTGAAAACACACTACAAGTGTGTTCACATTATCGGTGTGATTATCTGCTTGGCTGGTGCTGGAGCCATGGTTGGTGCAGACTACCTGGCAGCGAAAGCGGTCGACACCGGCGTTGTCACCATTGCCGAAGATGCCACCTTGCAAACCTCATCAGTAATGCTTGGTGACTTTTTGGTAGTTATTGGGGCGGTGGGATATGGCGCTTCCAACGTTTATCAGGAGTACCTCGTGCGGAAGTTTGGAGTAATTGACTACCTGAGTTTTTCTGCACTGGCGGGCATCCTTTGGACAGTTGTTTACTGCGTTATCCTGGAGTACAAAAAAATTGCCAGTGGAATAATTAATCCGTCGGCAAATGTGAGTTTTCTCCATCGCATAACGTAACCGCTACAATCTCTGACCTTTTTGACGCATCTAGCCAAACTTGGCCGCCTCCCTCGGGTGCCTCGCGGGATATGCTGCAGCGATGTTCGCACTCTACAGCATCCTACCACTCGCTCTGTCAAGGACCAACTCGGTATTGGTGAATCTCTCCCTCCTCACCGCAGACTTATATGCTCTGCTAGTTGGCATCTACCTTTTTGGGAACACCTTCCATCCCCTCTATCTTGCGTCCTTCGGGATGATTATACTGGGCCTCTGCCTCTTTGCCTCAAGAAACCCCGTCCGAGGCACGATAGACACCTCCCCGGGTGAGGATGGTGCTTAAATGCCCTACCCCCTTGTTACAATTTACCCGACTTGCCTACGATCAGATCTTTTACCTTTACAATTAACCAACTCACCTGATGTTGCCCAGGGCCTAACATTCATCCTGTAAGTCTGCTTTTCAGAGAACGCTATATTAGCTAGGAATGAACGTTCCTAAGTGGGAAACTCCAACGCCTTTAGTGGACCGCAATTGATGGACGCTGTTGATACTCCTGTTTTCTGATAGCAAATAGAGTCTGAGCTCAAATTCTTGTCGAAATATGCGCTGATCAACACAATGAGTACGAATTAGAAAGCCAAACCAAGGTCAGAAGCACGAGCACGCACTGATACTAACTGAAGGGATGTGGAGTATGCGGGCCAGTTTGCGTCCACCACTAGGGTTTAGTGCCGCTTATTCCATGGGAGAGTTGTTGCACTTATGGACGCTAAGAATCAATATGGCTATAAATACGAAGTTTACATACAATGGTGGAATAACAAAAATTCATTAATGTATTTCAAATGGGCTCTCTGACTTCTCGTTCGAAGCGCCTCCCATCAAGGAGGCTTAGACTAGGAAAGGGCGGGATGGGGCATATCGCGACTGAAAGCATCTAGCCAGAAGGTGGTCACTTGTTTCCCACTAGTGGTCACATCAAGGGAGGATGAAAACCACAGTTTAAATTCACTAAATGTCTCCAAAGAGGGCGTGAAGAACCACCTGTGAAACCCATTAATATTGTTCACCACGCTATTGGAGTAAACATCGCCATTCTCTGCGCGTAGAGCTCGAGTTAAAACGATGCACTGGCTGGCGCAATCCTCAGACTCACGACCTTGTACCATGAAGCACCCGCCAACACGGAGGGAAGCCGAGTATTCATCACATTTACAGCCTAGCTTCATTGCGCGGTAGCCAATTGTGCATCGCTCTAGCTCACTCTACGGAAAATACAGAGATTTAACTTTTTTGTAGGACGTGCGAGAAAGTTGAGCTGGACTCAAGACAATTTCGAAAAACCACGTCTTAGAAGCGAAAGAATTTGACTAAAATAAACATTGTGATGAACGAAGTTGTTTACAGCAGACGAAGTTACCTGCAAGCCGACAAGGTTAAGGATTTAAAACCAGCATACCACCATGAGTTCATATCTATGGGAAACTCAGGAAACGTGGCACAGTTCTTATCAGCAAAGTATTCAGGAGTTACATTATAACGTCCGTGCCAGCAGTCATATTCATTTCCTCTCGGGAACATGTATATATTCTGCCCCATATTTTGTTTTTTAGCCCTAGAAGGAGACTTGGTGCTATAATGCCAAGCATTCGACCCAACAGACAAGTACATCTCAATTCAGTCAGTCCAAAATACCAATTTTCATAAAGGTCAGGGTATACAACGAATATGGATTGCTGTTGTATCCAAATGCTGAGACAGAATGTATTTTAGTGTACAGAGGGAGTAGGGCTAGCCATGGCTAGCCCACGTAGTATAGGCATTATGGCCGCATAAATGGCCAAAGTCGAACCCGAATCTGGTGAGAAGTATCCGGAATCGAGCATGGCTTACCTTTTACTTGGCCTCACATAACCTTGCATAACGATTTTAGTTGGATAATTGTCCGTGATCTATCTGACTTGGCGTAGGTCTGTGCGTATTCGAATTCTGAGCTTTTCTTTATCTCGGGGAATTTCTTTCATTATTTGCTACGTAGTTACGCCGCGCCAAATTCCCTATTTTAAGTTGTCATTGTAGCGCCCCGAGCACCCCTAGAAGACCGATAGAAGGCTAGGTCTACGTTAGAATACTTGCATTCTAGGTGGAAAGGAAAGGTACTGTCGGCATCGCTGGCAGGCGAGCCTACGCAGCTGGCCCCAAGGTAACCGCCACTGGTGTGTAGGGCAAATCAAGAGTCCAAACAAACACAACACTACGGTCATGGCTAAGCAGCATAAGAGTTAAGAATCCCCCTCCTTTCTCCGAAGAAAGGCATCGAGGCGCTTTAGCAAATACTTTTTATTCGATGGTATATCGAGACTGTAATATAAGTCGGTGCTTTGCCTATAGCTATTTTATTACCTAAAATTGCCTAAAATGGCAAAAAATGTTAAAACAAATATTTATTTGCATGGATAATGTCAAAAACATTGCGCACTTCTGTGATGGAATGACCTGAACTAAGATGTATCACACTAGTGTTATGAAAATTTTATATCAAAATGCAAAAATTGCATTGCTAAGAAGAATAAATGCCAGTACTGCCAAGCATGAGATCTATGCTAATGCATAGTTTTCAATGTTGTTTAAGCGTGTTGGCCGAGTTGAAAATAACTTCGGCCTCATCGTTTGTGGGCTGGTGGTTTTGTCACAATGTATAGTCATGGTTGTAAGCTTGATGCACGCGCTTTCTTGGCTGCTCCAAATGTTATACTCCGTGGAGTTTCAGTTGTAAATCAACTTCGGTTTAATGGGGCTTGTCTGAAGATGTTTTGCGTAATCATTTTAGCCTGTATTGACCGAGATGGTTATTTTGCTGGACACTGCATGTTTTACAGCGGCGGTTCAGCCTGTAGTTTTGCGTTAGCGGTCGCAAGCCTGGGAATGATTTTCTGTCTTATCTACATAACGGTTGATGTTGCCTTCCTTTCCTTACCACAAAACTATCGCAGACATCTCACCATATTTGAATTAGGGTTTAGTGGTAAGCTTTCCTCAGTATTTTTTATCCTGCTCTATTTTCGGTGATCAAAATTTGTTTCACGGACATTTTTCAGGATTTTGGGCGTTTATATTCTTTGTACTATTCTGTTACATGGTGGATCACTGGCGAATTTCGGACGCGGAGAAGAACGACTTAACTTTGATATGCATAAGTAATGTTCGTGCGTCTATCGCTTTTGCATTCTTTTCTATATTTTCCTGGGTGAGTTGCATTACTTAATGCCCAGTCTTGTTTTTAAAGTTTCTGTTCCGTAGAATCATGCCCTATTACTTTTCCAGCAGTCGTTTGCAAATAGTTACCAGGTAGTGCCCTTTACAAGCCCGAAAATTTGTTTTGTGGGAGCCGTTGCACTGAGACATTCAAAGCCTTAAGCATAAATACTTAAGCAATGGCGCGGAACATTCGTAAATCACTCGCATATTTGTTCACCGCCTCAATTTTATTTCGTTTGCATAATCCACACAAGCATGGTACACTGCATTGTTTCCTTCCAACGCATTCAAATGAAGTTCTTTACTGTCTCTGACTGGACTATTTGAGCACAGGATTATGTTCACACCGAATCCTGACTGCATCATTAGGCTGTTTGTTTCTTTATATTTGTTCTCCGTTTTGACGCTTTGTTCTTAACTCGGTTCCATTCGTGTTCATGTTTTATAAACATCCTTTTCAATTGGCCTATATAGAAAGAAACTTTAATTCTTGTGTGGGTGTTCCTTTTTATGTTTTATGTTACCTGCATCCTTCTGTTCGTGCATATCTGTTAAGTGTCAATGCTAGTTAGCGTTACCCATGTCGGTTCGCAAACTCTACGCACACAAACAGTTTGTCAATGTTGCTGAAAAAAGAGGTTTGCTCGTGGAGACTCATTATATTGCGAAATTGTCATTAATTCTGCGAATCTTCACAATGGCTAAATCAGTTTTACGCGCTTAGAGGTGTGGGAGGGCAACAGAAAGCTAGGCTTGAATATGAATATCACATTAATTTATCAGGCCTTATATTCTGTAACCACTTGGATACTCTGTTGGTTCTTTGCAGTTTTGGGTTGTTACCTTTAATCTCCACGGCCCACCATTTTTCATTCGCTTTCTTCGTGATTTGCATACTTTTCATTGCTGCAGTGGTTGCCGGTTAGATTTTGTCCTTAGGGTGACAATGATTTCGTAGGTAGCATTTTTAGCCCAAGCCGTAGCGGCCCTATCATCAGATATTTCTAGTTTTAACGCCGACAACTTCCCCAACGATTCTTAAAATCCAATTATAAGATCAGCACAATTAACGGGGAATGTCAGCTGCTACAAAATTGCGCGAAGTTTTGATCGTAAAAGGGCTGCATGAGAAGCGTCAACCTGTTTTCACTGCCAGGTTAATCAATGCAGTTGACAAACGCCTGGACTAGAATTGACGAGTTAGATCTGGGTCCCTTCGCGTTCCGTAAAAAATATCACTGTCCTCGTTCAGTTTCACCGTGGTTGGTGACTAAGATGATAGATATCATGCCTTTTCATTCTGTAAGGTTCTGACTTTTGGGTCAAAGCAAAGAAAGTGAGCATTCTCTGAAACTGGATCGCTTATGGTTACAAAGCTTGTTCTATAATTGGGCTTCGAATTGCTTCCATAACAGGGTGGCATGGCGTGTGCAGCCTACAAGCGCTACATTTCAATCCAAAATTATAACCAATATGCGGAAGATGTAACTGAAACCGCCCGCGATCCCCACGAAGGCGAGACAATTGGTGGCTACATCGACTATCTTAATCGGTCACCCACGGCGGTTCAGGCTGGTCTCGAAGCCTCCACTGCAATGAATGGCGAGTTTATCGCCCATAAGCAGCACCGAGCTGGTGATACGGAGTTACTTACTTCTTGAATTCCTTTCGTCTTTCCTTCACAATTCTGTTGTGCTATTCACATTCAAGAACAACTTCGCCCTATTTCCACCGCGTTACTGGTTTATATCCTATTTCTTCGTCCTCTCCGACCTTGGTTTTTCCAGTTACTAATACTGTATTCTGTCATTTAAAGGAAAGCTCCGCATGCATTCTTTGCGTGTCTTGTGTAAATGGGTTCCACAAGTTTTTATGTTCGGTCAAGGGATTTTTCTGATTGGTAGAATATCGTGATAGGAAATCCTTGGGAATGAATTGGATGTACGTGTATACAGTTTTGCGCCTCGTATGGTCTGTATAGCAGTGGAGAACGCATGGTACCAAGGGCATTATGTCGAAATAAATCTCATAGGGAGGAATCTTTGCGGTCAGAATGGGCATCTGGACGCCTAGTGACCTTCCTTAAAAGACGAATAAATGTGTAAATGTGTGGAAGAACCTCCTGCATTCCCACGGTTTCTTCACTCGTGCTCTGTTAATTCACCCCGCCTGGTGATATCCAGCTCATTAATTTCGATTTTTTGGCACACGGCACTTGGTAGACGATCGGATAACGCAAGACCAGTGGGAAGCCATGCTTCGATGTGTTCAGCGATTGCCTTAAACCTCAACAGTCTATGACAACCCCCAAAATCAGACTCACCTCCTCTCCGAACCCTTTGGATCTCCAATGTCAAATGGTTCAATCATTTTCCTGCTTGTTGGCGCATAAACCGAGCATCCCTTTAACACTAACGCATCTCTACCTAGCTTGTTTCCCCAGTTTTCTTTGCCTCTTAATTAACCCATCCGACAAAAAACCTGGTTCTCATAACAAGGGTTCAAGCAGCAGCAATCCCATTTTGCCTGTTCTGGAAATAAACAGATTGGAAGAAAATCATTAATAAAGACCGCGGTGCCCTGGGCAGCGCTGACAGACACCTGCCAAAGTCACTCATTGCGGTATGCGCGTAATACGGCCCATCACTAGAATGGATAAGGAGCGCAGCAAAGACGTGTATTAAAACGTGATCGTATAAGAGACACAGTTAGTGGATAGCCACCTACTCACCGAAAGCCTATATATTTTGGGCGCTTGTATGGAATGTTTGGTAGACTGAGCGCATACGTAGTAGGCGTGCATAACAGGGAAAAATTAGGGACACAGCCATTTATATCGAAAGAAAAGGTGAGAAGGGAGAGACGAGACAGGGGGAAACAACAGCGCGTGCATGTGGGGGAAAGGATGAGTTTAGATGGTGTTAAAGAGGTTAGCAGGAAACTGGTCGATCTGAAATTGCTCCGACCTCTGAAGTCCGTTCTGTGTGAATAGGAGGCGCAAACGAAGACGCAAAGGTTGCTGAAGAGAAGGCACATTGACAAGAAGTGGGGGAAATGATGTGTAAAGGGAAAATAAGGGAACTAACCCGATTCGGGTTGGACACTTTGAAGACCTGTGTCACGGGCGGGATAGTGGAAACAGCAGCGGCAGGCAACAGGCAGTTGGCTGATGGGGGAAACATCTCCAGCTGAAAGGCCTTAGGCACTGCAACTTGCAGCTCGAAGGACTCAATGGGAAGTGTGCCTGTGTTTTGTGAGGAGGCACGAATCTGAATGCACGGCGGCACCGAGGAGGCGAAACTCAGATCTAGGGGATCACTGGATCGCTCGAAATCGAGCACTACGCGTATGCCGTTTGCATCGTACACCATCATTGATGGTGCGAGTTGTGAAGCTACCACTGTTGCTGGCGTTGTGAAACCGTTGGATGACTGTGCTTGTGAATGAGCTAAAACGACATTTACGCTAAGGGCAAAGAATGTTTCGAAAACCATTAGAAATGTGAGGTGAAATTAACTTTAATCAGACAGAATAGAGGCTCACACGAAACGTAAATTAGTTCTTCTGGATACGAATCACCACTGTCTTGATTTTCCGAGTAAATTCATGCGATCTCACATCTGCACATTCACTAGCTTTTCCCCATTCATGAAAACGTACTTAAAAGGCTTATGATAAGTCCTATGGGGATCCAAGTCAACCTCCCAAGGTTGTGATAAAGGAAATCAGAAATAGCTCATTTAGTAAACAATATTTTTTGCTGAGACCGTTGATGAAATAACGGAGGCAAGTTGAGCTTCTGTTCACTGGTGCTAAGTGGAACCAGTAAACCTATTGCAAGTAAGTCTAGTGCCGGTTTTCCTATTTGGTCGCAACGAAAACTCCAGAACGTTCAGAACAATGGTTCTATACATAAAAAGCGCATCTTGATTGGTAATAATACAGATGGAATCCCCACCGACTTGAATGGAAATCAACAGGAAAAAAATTTTTAAGCATCTGAAGACAAGGAGAGCCTAATGAATGCCATAAGCATGAAAGCAAGAGAATAAAACACCTTGTCACTCATGGAAATATGCATTGCCTAAAAGACAAGAATATCTAAATTATTCTTAATTAAAAATTTCTCGTAAAGGCAACACATCATTGTCATAGTCAAATATGGTAAGCTTTCATTTCCAACGAGAGTTACCCGGAAGCACAGTAGCCGCAGCACCTGAAAAAAGTGAGTTGACGGAACTGAGCACTTGAGTGGAAGGAGCTGATAATGACTTCTGTTGCTGTGACTCCATTATTGGAGCCTCGACCATGATTAGGTCTAGAAGATCGTTGGAAGGATCGACAATTCCAGTCCTTCCGGCGTTAATATTGACTGAAAAACATAGGCAACGCATTTAGACATTACTCGCCACATAACTGAATCAGTTCTGCTCAATTAATTTACTAAACATTGAGTGGACGCATAAGATGGAGCTAAGAGAGAAGGTAGCAATAGTACCATGGTTTCTGACTCCTAACATTTACAATTTAGGTAAATTATTTTAGGGCAAAATGTACGAATGATTATTTTGCACTGGCAGTAGAATCAGCGTATGAATGTTAATTACTATCAATGCCCATATGATACAAGCATGGGCCAGTGCAAAAATCTCTTAATAGCAGTTAGTGTCCATGACCCCAAGAAATTCATCAGCTGAAATAGCTGAAACGACTTCAACTACTTATGAAAAAATCCTTCAAGTATTCATTTTCAGAGCATTTTCTGAAGCCACAGGTAAGTAAAACAGCGTTTTAGTGAATTCCCAACATGAAATTGGTACGACAGTATAGGCAGCTTAAAAAGTGGATTACTAGGCAAACGAATTACAACAAACAAACAGATTTTGATTCTTCACAGAATTTGATAAATCTTGTTTCAACTGATGTTTTAATACTGAAAACGAGTCAGTAATTAGAACCACTTGGGCTCAAATCCGTGGGCATTAACAGACCAAAATTTGAACACAATCAAGAATGTCATTGGTTTAATCGACCAGTTACTTTATTCAAGATTATTAACATTATTTCCTCAAGTCCAATGATAACCAGCCAACCGACTGTAGTAAGTGAATGCTGCCGCAATCAATCTGACAGTAAAGGAACAATGCACGAAATAGTCCAGAAAAGTGCACAAAGAAGCCTCACGTATTCGAGCGGAGGAAGATGAGGAAGGAAGGGGTGAGGATGAATCATCAAGAAGGTCCAAAAGGTTGCTTGCATCGACCTTTGAAACCTGAGCTGGGGTTACGTCACCAGCGGGTGAATCCACGGACACACCAGCTCCATTCTGCCCCTCAGTGTCAGCAACCGCGCCGCCATCAATACCTTCGGAGAGAAAATTGTTAGAGGGTGCAAAGACGGGCATGCAGGCGAAGAGCCCCTCGCGGAAGCCATCCACATGTCTCTTGAATATGGCGAAGTACTCCACCGAACGTTGCTGTAGTTCCAGATGCATGCTGGTTGAGTAGAGCTGGACCAGAGATTTGATTCGGCTACGATGACGATAAGTTGGAGATGAGGCAAAAAAGAAACAAAGGAAAAAAAGGAGTTTCTTACTCCTGATGGGCGGGTCCAAGTCGAACACTAAGCTTCATGACAGTGGATACAACCATCTCCTTGGTAGCCAAGCTGCACGTAGGGGAAGTAAGGGCGGTGGCGAAGAGATCGATGATATCCCCCTCCGTAATTTTCTGCTTATGCTGCCCTTCAATATCGATCTCACCAGTGCCTTCGTTGTGGACCAAGAGGTCAGCGTACTCGCCCGTGCACCACGTGGCCACCTATAACGATGGTGATGACAAGGGCAGTGCTTACATATGCAACAGTATGCGAGCAATGGGACGCGCTTAATCAGGCATTGTTTGTGGTGTAAGTTTGAGTTTTCGCCACAAAAATTTACTCTAATTCTTTGCTAACCACAATAATCTGAGCGATTTCAAATACACCGATAAAGTGCTGCTCAAGAAGCAACAGGGAATCAATGAGGAAAAAAGTGATGGCGAGCCCAAATCGCACAGATTAGTCTTGGCTGAGAACACAGCGAAACCCGGTTTAGTTTAGATTTGCAGCTTTTGGGACAAAACACTCATATCGAAAAGATAAAAATACATGGTTGTACAAAGATAATACAAAGGGGCGATGGGCAGGTTGTAGCAGCAACTTCACTATTGTGTGGAAAATGGCAGACATCATCGGGATTTGTTAGCTATTACGAGAAAGTGGAGCAAAATTAATCATGATGGAAAAGGAATAATTCTAGATCATTGAACGATTCTGTTAATACTTCGCTGGTGTGGTGAAAAAGGACTTTAATAGAATTAATTAAACAAAAAAATTATACATTACAATAACCACCCCCAACAGCATTTATTGCTTGGATCTTCAACATTAAAAAAGACCTGTTCCAAATTGGTACCCCTGGGATGCACTCAGAGATGGGTCGGAAGCCACAACACTACGTTCAAAATTAATAACGGTGGTTACCCAAATGCGCCTTTGCACGATTAAAGCCGACAGAAGGCTAAGAACCTGAGATGCTTGGAGGAAGGAATAAGTTGGATTGTTTATCGCTTTACTCGAAAGTCAAAAAATGACGCAATATTCCCAAAGGACCTATTCGACATTACAAAAAATGAATAGTTAAACTCCATCAGCCAAGAGATCAATGCATCTAGATGGCTTCACCAATTTTGTGTGGGCAAGTAAGGCAAGAATGAGGCATCCAAATCCTAAAAAACATTTAAAAGGATTTGTCAAAACTCACGATAAACTTCCTGATGCCCCGTGAAAATAATAAGGATCATGACAGATAAAAGTCATTGCCCTCAGTAGGCAGGTAGGAAAAAAAATATTTCGAATATGACGCTCTCACTAACTTGAACAAGTGGCTGTTGGGTCATGTCCTCCCGCATAGACTTGAAGAGTTGAGACACCGCATAAGCATGCAACTCGGGTGATTGAGAAATCAGATAGACCATGGAAGCCACCACATCATCTCGAGCTCGATTTCCAGCCTTACAAGAATGAGTGAAAAAGAGAGCGGGAAAATAACATTCGTTGAGTTTAAGAAAGCAGTCGAGGTTGCATTTACCAGCTTCAAAACAGTAAGTGTGGTGTCAACGCGCCATCGCTTGCTGGGTGAATACTTCTCCACAGCCGTGATGATTTTCGAGCAGACATCCGACTTGAAATCGACGTCACAGTTCTCCAGGAACCACAATAATTCCTTAATCACAGTCTTTATTGTCGAAATGTTGATGAGAACACAACAGAGATCCAGAGCCCGTCTAAATAGACCATTCGCTTAAAAAAAGCCGAAGTAAAGGAGATACCAGTACCCTTCGATGCATCGTAAGCTCTTACCGCTGAATCGACGTGTCCGGATCTTTCAGACACTCTAAAATTGTGGCACGATGACGCTGAACAGCCCGCTGGTCTACAGCAACAACGCGTAGTAAAGTGTTCAATGAAACGTAGCGAATATTTTTATCCGTATTCAGCAGAAAGCGTCCCAAAATATTAATTGCCAGTACCTTAATAGATAAGAGAGGGTGCGTGAGGTAACAAGCGCGGGGCAAACCAAATCATAAAATGAGACTAAATGCTTGGTATGAATGCATAAGAGACAACATTAACACTGCAACATTCCAGAAAATTCGCTGTGAACACAACAAAACAATGCAATGGTTTGTAAGTACGTGAAAAGATACGAAGAAAAAGACGTACACGAAGACCAGGATCAGACTCAATACCCATGATGGTGAGAACAATTTCATAGAGAATAGCGTGACCGACGTTTTTGGTAGTCTCAGTGCTGGTCGCCACCTGGGCTAGAATATCGTTCATTGCCTCACTCGCTGTTTTGTCGCCACGACCGAGAATACGCATTAAACGCAGAATTTTGACCTACAAAAGACCCGAAATCCATGCTTACCCGATTAAGCATAGCTTGTGAATTGCCTCGTTGGGAAGGGGGCTTTATCATTAAGAGAACTGGCTACCGTATAATGACTATAATTTATGGAACACAATTGTGCAATGTGGCAAATATTGAAAGACATCATCACTTCATGAAGAGATGTGGATTTGCGATTTACAGGTACTCTGAGAAATGATGAAGAGTGCTTATTCATGATTCCATAGCGTTTTTGACAGAGTTTTCTGCTGCGCAGAGCGAAGGTGGGAGTTTCAAAAAATCTCTACCTGTAAAAATGGATCATTGATTTTGTTGACTTCATGATCCGGCGAGTAGCCAGTGGTCACCAGAGTCTTCAATGTTCGCACCAGAGTTGGGACCATTTGCTGAAATAATCAACCGACGTCAAAATGCATACTGATATTCAGAAAGTAACAACACACGAAGTCAAAAGGCCTTAAGCTTGACAAGTGCGTACAAAGCATGGTTACCTTTCTAAAGTATTTCAATGTGTCTGGGCTTCGTTCACACATCTCGGTGATGAGGCAGATAGCTGTGAGGAGGACGCCATTGTTCTTCTCAGTAAGCAGAGCTCGAGCGCAAGGAATGAACATTTCCATCAGTTCGGGGACCTTACGCACTATTCGGAAGGCACAGAGAGCCGCCTGGTTTATTGGATGAGAAAGGGAACGGAAAGGACAAATCAACTCTTGTCAAGTGATCCACACTTCTACCTCAAAATTGGCGCCTAGCCCGAATGGATGTAAGTTTAAATAACTTCACCAAAACGCATTGACACTGACCTTCTTTTTGATGTACGGGTTGGTCGACTTAACCAGTCTTTCGACTTCGCCAGCCAAATCACGACTCATTTCAGTCGAACAGATAGATCCTAGTGTACAGAGGGCTAAGCTGGTCACGTAAACATTTGAGTGGTTGAGGTCACTAAAAAGGAAATCCTGCCCATATTCAGTCGAGATGTCGACGAAATTTAGCTGTGTCCAAAGCTGTGTGAGACAAATTATGCACAGATCCTGAACCTTGCTGAAAAGATTTAAAATGAGGGGCAAAATGCCTGTTTGAAAATCATGGCTGGTTTCACAAGGCATACAAACACGTATTCCAAAGCTTCCTTGAACGTAGTCGCAAAGAGGACTTGCTTTTTAAGAGAGTTCGTGACCAAGAGATGAACATCTGACCGTTCATCAAGAAGGAGCATGGCGCCAAGATAACCAACTCGTTTGTCGGTAAAACGAGGCGAGGCAATCAACTTGAGGCACTCCATCTATCGGAAGAAAGTATTGATTATCTAGTCAAGACAAACCAAACAGCTTGTAAGGGAAAGAAAATCAACAAATCGGCTTGCAGCTCAACAAGGGAACAAAGTGTACCATAAGATAGCAGTGATAAGTTTGGACTCTAAATCACCAGCACAGACAGATTTTATCACTTAAGCATTTGTGCAAATCGGGCACAACCTTCCTAGCTTATCAACTACCATGCCAGACAAGGCCAAAAAGTCAAAGTGCTAGAAATATTCGTTACGTTCCACAATGATGACCATGGCGACATAGGATTAAAGTGCCTAAGATATAAATACTAATAAGTATGACAATTCTAAGCACAGGAATTGCACCAAACATGCTGCCTGCGAATCTGGGCAGTGGATGCGCAAAGCACGACTGGTGCATACCTGACCAAAGTGGGCGGGGTAACCTAGCATATGAATGTAGAGAAGTTTAGCGACATTGCGACAGCGATGTGCGTCATTCTCCTCACGAAAGCTATCTCGAATTTGTGCGCATTCACGGTTGACAATAGCCCTTTCCTCCGCGGCAGTTCGTGCTGAACGAATGTCGCGGACCAAATCCCGGAGGCTCTTCGGCTTAGGCATCCTTCCTGTGAGTCTGAATTTAAAAAAAACATGCAAACAGCCATGACGTGTTAATACTTCCCAAACTAAGTTGCAAGCATCAGTTAATCAAAACGATGCGGGGACGAGGGCAACAGTCAGAATGGTATGCATGCCAAAGGGCAGAAGTAAAACTGGAGAACCTGTCAATAAAAGGACCCGCACCCCTTTCAGGTACGTCGGGACTAAAACCCAATGGATTAAACTATGTATGGCATTTACGCATCTATCAGCTAATAGTAAAAATTTAGGTGAGTAGCAAAGCAAAATCCCATCAGCTACATGAAGTAGAAGGCAATATGTGTGTGTGAAAAATACTCAATGACAGGCGAAAACATCCCGAAACCAAAAGCTCCGCGCAGCTTCGCGCTAATACGACTGATACCGCAGTCACCGCCATTTATCAACCAATCAATTTACAACATTTCTTTGGCGAAATGTAATTTAACGCATTAACGGCCAGCGCGCAAAGCACTTTTTCTTAATCGGTCTTGACATACCGAACAAGCAGTTGACATTCTATACGGCGATAATTAATAAAATAATAACGTGAAACTAAAAACACGACGATTACAAGACGATGGTTTTTAATCTGCGTATTTTTGTAATAACCTCTCCAGATTTTGGCAATACCACCTTCTTTAGGTAGGTTAATGCTTCGGCAATGACAGTGGTCAAGCTTCCCACTCCACTACCATTTTCCTTCGCCTTCGGGACGGTCCCCAGACGTTACATTTTTGGTTGAGGAAAGCAAACTTATCCATGTTTAGCCTTTTGCCTTGAATGTGTTCTGCCCCCCTCGCATGAATCTGCCTTTAAGTCGCAAGGGCTTCTTTGAGTCTTGGACATTGTGCCTCTGTTGCTTGAGCTCTCTTGGGCCATGGCGGTAGCCTTACCCCCACAGTATGTTAAGTGCATGCACTCTGTTCGCTTTCTGGGTGATCCCGGGCCCCTGCGAAATCGTTTTTTCAGTATGTTGGTTTAAGCATGCTGTAGGGCAATGGTGCATTGTCCAACATTTCGATGCGTTAAGGCGTGCGCCAATCAAAGAAGCTATAGCATATGTGGTGTGTTCGTTGTTTTCTTCGTCTTCCCATTGACGACCCTTAACATGAGTAGGTTCTGTCTTCCTCGACATCTTTATTTTGCGTACAAGCACAGACGAGGAATACGTAGTTAGTTAGGGCTAGCAGCCTCCTCCTCGATACCTCAGCACTGTCCTTGCACCGTGTTCGAAGTCGCTTCCCGCCACTTCCCTACAAAGCACATTTAAAGAACACAGATATTACAGTATACATCTGCTTGTGAAAGGAATTTTTGGCTGTGCTATCAAGTGTTCCTAATTGCTTCACCGTCGATGTGTCTACGACAGAGCTGGTTCGTGTGGAAGTGTTCAAGTGGGTTTATCAAACTCAACATCATCGGGTAAAGGCGATTCAATTTTGCCTATGCTTGTACCTGTAAAAGCTTTGGAAGCGGCTTGCAGTGAGATAGGCTGCGTGGCGATATAGTCCTCTTATTCGACCAATAATGCAAGCATCTAAGGTACCAATATGCGCCCACTAAAAGGGACTGCAGACCTTAACATTTGGGGGGGGGGGGGCAAATGCACAAATCCGTTTACAAACTAGATGACGTTGTGACACAGTTATCATTGCTTAATGATGTGCACTTTTTGACGAGCTTCTATTTTAGGAAAAGGCAGCTGGAAATGGGGCGCTCAAGATCTGCTTCCCCCCTTTTTTTCCATAGAATATTAACCTTGTTTTTAGCTGTGACATGTGAAAAAATAAAATTAATGCATACTGCATTCATTCGTGCATACGTGGAACTCTCACCTTGCGTGCAATGCGCAGCAAGATTGAGTGTTTTAAACGAAGTACAGTGAGTCACTTGCGCGATCATCTTAATATTTCTCATGTTGCGAAGGTTGGGCACAGCTAGACACACAGTTCACCTAGCGCTTGCGTCAATAAAGCACCCTTATTATGCGGGCACCTAAATAGCTGCGCACTTTTTGGATTCGCTACTGGCGACTGCGCCATGCTGGGTTCTCTTTTAATTCGGATTCAGATTTGATCTGACCTCAACTAACTTAGAATATTTAATCTAAGCGCAGATTTGCAAACCCTACCCAATAAACGAGCGATGAGTAGAGTGAAATATTTTCCCAAGAAAGCTGAAATGAAATTAAGTGGGGATGGTAACCAGAGCCTTCAATGCGATACCATCACCGGTGCTAATTAGTTGTTCACATTGTGCCGTCCATTATCCGCATTTTGCCTCTATATTTTTGCTACATTCTTTAAAAACTGCAGATTCGCCAATCCTCTTTGGCTTCCTATCACCCATTAAGTTAGCTCCGTGTGCTCTTAGCTATCGAAACCATCACAAACCACTTGTTATTTTCTTCAGCATTTTCAGTCCTCCATCATGCATGCATTTCTTTTATGCTGTCTATTTTACCCCTCTCGATGTATTACCCAATCCTCCATCCAGTTTGAAGCTGAGAGCGCAGCTGTTTTTGTGCCGCCTAGCGTAAATGCAACAGCTTCATACCACAAAAAAATATTCCAATGGCACATTTTATCTCTACCAAGGCCACCGAAGTCACCACCGCCAAAGCACCAATGCCGGCTCCGTTAATTTTAGCTCAAACGCGCTTTAAAACGGGTAACTTGTTAGGTTTATCATTGCTCGCACCACTGATGCTGTTCCCTTTTGTCTAAGTGGTAAATACTCAACCAATTTTTCCGCAAAATGGATTCGAATGGGTGCGCATTTCTTACATTTATTCTAGGTTATCCCTATTTATTTGGCTACCATTATCCCACCAGCTATTCTTTTTTAAATATGAGAAATAGATTTGGACAAACAGCGATCGTGGCAACTAGATTTCTCCTACCTAGATTTAAATTTCAGCCTAAACTGACCGCTCGGAAGATAGCAAGTGTAGTGTATTGTTTGTTTGGGCTGCTGGTTGGTCGGATATGTTAGGGGCGGCCACCTTGAAGCTAGCTGCGTGGGCTGGCCTGCCGGCCATGCCAGCAGTTCCCTTACTTTCCGTCTAGAATACATGTAATCTGACCTACACCTGGCCTTCTCTTCTTCTTTTAGGGATGCTCGTTGCGCTACAGCAAGTTTAACCACTGAATGAAAATCAGTTAGTTGAAGGCCACACATGCAAACTTATCTGCCATATGTTAAATAAGCCTCTTCATATAAGAAATCTTATGAAAATTAGCAATTATAGGAGGATTTTATTGTATGGTTCGATGAAACAATCAACGTTAATTTATACGGTCGTCTCTAGCTCCGCCGAAGTTAGCTTTTGATTCCCCTACACCTACCCAGTAACGCATTTAACAGTGAACACCTTCATTGGTCATTGTCATTTAATCGAGCAATTCAAAATCGCTTTAAGGTTGCACCAAGGAATTAATGTCAAATCATAAGTAGAATGCAGAATTACTAATGGCGCCTTGATTTTCGAGTGCAAATAAATTAACTAAGCGTTTGCATCGCTATCAACAATATAATTGTTTGACACGCACGACTTTCCTTTCTACATTGTAAGCTGATTCCTTGAGTATCGGGAGGTTAGTTTAGATTGAGTTTTCGTACACTTAATAGATAACTAAAAAGTTTGTGTTCTGCTGCAAGAAATGAAGAAGAGTTATCTTCTGATGCAGTTTGCCATCTTTACTTTCTCTGGGTCTGTTGTTTTGATGCTCAAGCGCATTTTGGTGATCAGTATGCGTTGGTGATACTTTTTTAAGACCGCTGGCTGCCTGTAAAGTCATGTGCTGTGTAGTGATCCCTGTGTTTACGCCGTCAAAAGGGGGAAGCAACTTTCGTAAGCACGGACAGAATGCAAATACACTCTTAAGTGAGGAGCTCGCAAAATTACATGCATGCGTAATTATTTGTTGATTTGCATTTGCATTGCATCATGTCATGCGTGTGCATGCTTTTGAATTACACCATGATTTGTGCTCCCCTGTTTAAGCACTTCAGCGGAAGGATTTAACTTATTGTGGGGTTTCGCATTTTTGCATCTGCGGCAGGTGCAGGCTGCTAGGTGGAACTTACACTTTGCGTGGCTGGGGACAAACTGATACTTCCTGTGCTCTCCTTCTCACTATCCTATTTCATACGCGACCCACCCATTCATGTGGTCACTAAACTGAAGTTTGTGTCTCTGTGCATTGACTGCCACTTCTGATCGATTAAATGCTCTTTCCCATCACCGCGCGCATTAAAACTTGACAGGCCCTTTTGTGGTCATTTACACTAAATCGGATACTTTTAGAACGGTTCGCAACACTTATTTTTGTTTTGTTGCCATAGCCAACAGGTGGAAGTTACACGGTAGATTTTAGTGCGTACGCGCACCGTACTCCCAATCATAATCACGAGCGTAATAAAATGGTGGAACAATCATTTCGATGTAGTCTGGCCCTATTTTTACCGGATGAATTGTGCAATTTAAATGGGTTTGACATGTCGGTCCAGGCCATAGCTAATGTGACTAGCCGCAGGGAAATGCAAATCCTGTCTTTCTTCGTAATCCGCACTTTGGTGCGAGTCCCTTTGTGGCTGCAAAGTTTACCGCTGCTTTATTTCCTTTCATTGTCTTCTAAAACTAATGGACAATGATCTGCATAAGTGAATGAGAAGCTGTGGTCGAAATTGAGCTTTTGAAATTAAAATCAAAAAATTCCTGCAATTTAGGCTAAATTTGCAGCCTTCATTTCTTTGGTCCATCACTGAAAATAAACTAAACCTTTGGATCTTGTAGTTTTTTTGTCCGAGGGAAGCGAAAGCCCGTCGAAAGCTTTACCGCAAAAGAAATTTAAGCATTAATCAGAGAATGCATAATCTTTGGTGAAACAGACATCAACAGATGCAACAACCGACATTAGTGATGCCCCATTATAAAAGACCTCGATAAAAAATACGAGGACAATTCCAATTGTGTCGCTTTTGGTAGTGATTATTTTCCAAAAACAGACAAGCAGAAGAGTACTTGTGCAATTCGCTTTTGATGATGATAATCACAACTGTGACTACTCAATTTTCAAGAACCCATCGAAGCAACTTTTTTAAGGACGCTGCTTTAGGCTCTCTTTCCGTCTATATACTTCCCGCCCCTGCCTCCTTCTCGCCCTCCTTCTTCATCCAAATTGGAGCAAATCAAGTGCATTGGTAGTGGACAGTTGGACAGATTGAGTTACAAGCGAAAGAGAAAAACTGACTAGTTCTGTCAGTCATGTAGGTAGGCACAGTTGATGCTTAAGAGACACGTGGATCAGTCAGCTGAGTGATTTTGTCAAGTCTTTGGTGCCCCATCTCGTGCTATCTACGGTCGCGGAAGTGCCTAAGTAGCGTGTCAATCACAAGGGCAATTTTAAGCAAGACAGAGCTACTAGACAGTGGTTTCGGACAACTGTGGTGGTGATAGCGACGTTTTAGTCTCATTAAAACACCAAAGTGGTAATATCCAATGCCAAGAATGCCGAGAAGAAAGGACTAGTGCATATACCAAACATTTTTATGTTTCGTCTTCATTTTTCATATAAGTTTGCTGCGTCCCGGTGAGTAAAATAACCTCATCAACGCATAAAAAATTCCCCTATTAGCCGGAAATTACACCAGCTGGCTGATCGATAAAGCAGTTACCTTGCTACTTCCACAGAGGAATCTATCCTGTGCGTCAGTGCATATAATGAAAGCCCCCAAACGTTTAAACTGTTATGACACAGTGGTGAAAAGTGCTTATTTGCCTTATCGTGATTAAACTAGGAAAGCAATTTTGTTGCCACTTACAGCCTTTTTTTTTGCCAAACCCATGGGATGATATGTTCACCTAACCTTTCTGTTGGCGGTCCAGCTTGTGTCAGCTTCCCAAAGCCGGGCAGCTGTAACACCAATCGGCTCACTCCATGCCTGCCAAGAATGTTTCAAAGATGTCGGTCAGGCGATGACTCGCGTTTTGTAGGCTGCAGCGAGTTGCAGAAGCTAGATATTTTAGCTTAAAGACTTCCAACTTGGAAGGGGTGGTAAGGTGGATGATTTCGCAAGTTGCTGCATCTTTTGGTTGATGTACATTTTAAACTTAAACCACTTGACACCATTAGTGACGTTAAGGTGACCGATTTACATAACTAATCTCATAGCTATAAAACTGCGCGCCCTTCCCACCAAGAGAGCTAACATTTAAGGATGGGATCTTACCAATCGTATCTGCTACTTTCGCGCATTATGAAGACTGCAGCACCTTGAATCCGAAAGCATTGCAGCAGAGTGGCCAGAAACGGTGATAATATCTCCGTCCGAGAGAGTAGCACAATTATGCGGTGCTTTTGAAGGACACAGAGTCAAGCAGTCATTTTGCGGGTGAAAGCGCTTCTGCGCCTACGTCGTGATTTTCCTCATATCATGCTCTGAGGGAAACTATCGTAAATGCAAAAAAATAAAGCCCAGGAGAAATGACTTCACCATTTAAATTTCTTCAAACTCCATTTCTAGACTTACTCGGGACTTACTTTAGTGCCTACTAACTGATCACGGAAGCTAACACCACTGGTACGAGATGTAGTGCGCGACATAATAAGTTGAGCTCGCTTTTCATTGATTTTATGCACAGAACAATTCCATTGGAATGTATTAGGGTGCCCATAACAGACGAATAAACATAATTTGTGTAACTTTGTACAAGGCTGACTTGGCCATTACTCTAAATGCGCACCAAATGAAAGTCAGATATCAAGTCCCCTTGACATCAATTTCGCTGCAGCTTAAACTCTTAAGAGATGCTCAGATTAGAAACAATAAGTAAAGTGTTGAAGTGTACTGAGGCCATTTTAGAATCTGAAAAGCGTGTCGGTAGGCGGATATTAGAATTTCATCGTTGAATTTTGGATGTGGATGTTATCAAAAGGAAAAATACACAACAGCTACCTTTCTGTAAGTCGCATACCCCTCCTACTTTTGCCTCCGAGTGCAACACAATGCCAACTAAGAACAGATGAATACTAAACTGTTATGTCAACTATTTTACCTTATCTGTTTCATCCAGGTCCACCGGCTCCGTTCGAGGGTTAATTTGGCTTCCTTGGCTCCTCACCACTGACTACAGTGGAAGGTAAATGACGTCAGTTAGATAAGGTGTTTTTGGGGAGAACGGCTAAATGTGTGATCAGTCTTTTCCGAACGTTAGACACCAATATGGACTGACCTAAATGTAAAGCCCTGCTGACCAATTCGTCCGCCACAAACTTAGTTACATCAACTCACCCATATCTTCAGTTCTACTAGTTCAAGTCTTGTTTATCTCAGCCCTCAGCCTTCGCTCGCTTGCCCACGTAATGTATGGACAGGCAAGGACTGAATAATGAAGTGAGGAATTCCACTGGTTATATTGTTCGACCTTGGTGTGATGGCAACCAGGCATTTAAGGGGCACGCGTAGTAACTGTGCAGAGGAATGAGATTTTGGAGTGTTGTAATTGGTTTCAGGGATGTGAGACTTAGAAACCCATAAAGAACTGAATTGGATAGATAGGGATTTGAATTTTGGAGTGAAGAAACTCGAAAACTGAAAAAAAATTTAAGGTGATTAGTAGTGGAATTGGCCTCTAGAGTCATGATAGCTAGAAATTAGGAAACGGCTGAGGCAGGCTATACGGCGATTTGAGATCTGGAATAAAAAATCTGGGTAGCATGACCAAATTTTGGACTAATAGGAATTAAGCATTTGTAGAGAAGCCCAAGCATATAAACGGAGGTGGGATACCGAGCAATGGCTAAGACTCATAATGCAGTGGAAATGCGCGGAGGGATGCATCAGGAAACCCAAAGGAATGCGATTTATTTTTGTCGTTGATGTGTTTTTTCCCATCAAAAACAGGCTTCTTGGAAATTTCATTTATGCCCTTTTACTACCACATTTACGCACACATGTGAGTTATTAGAATGTGACAAAACGCAATGGCTCTGCTGTAAGTTTGAGTAATCACAGTTGTGCCAAATCACACGGCTTGTGTAGATTATCTGAAGCTATCAAATAAATGCATTTTGGTAAGCTGAACGGCAGTTGCCTTAACCAAAAATGCAAATGTAAGCTTGTGAGACATTTGAACAACCAAATGTCTAAAGAGTAACACTCACTTTTCTCTCATGGTCTAGTTTTGATCCCTGGCGGAGAACTTTGAGGTACACACTTTATCTTCCTGCTGACGAAGGCAAGGATGCAATGCTGGCACGCACCCCTCAAGGATGCTTAGTCTACAGCAGACTGCCTTTCCTTTTCGATGCGTTAGATGCAGACTGTTTTTGTAAACTAATTCAGCCCGGAGATCGACAACTAATGCATCGTACCACAAAGTCATTCTAGCCGACATCTTTAAAAAAAGAGTCTTTAAGACAACTGACAAATGCGGAAAAAATAATCGTGCCATTTCTAATCCTCACCATTCTCATCAGATCTGGGAAGTAAGGAAAACCTTTCCACCTCCTTGCAACTTGTACCAATGCACATTCAGGAACATCCGAAATACTCACTAAGCTTAACAATGGAGAATTGCTTTCACTTTCAGCATTTTCTTTGCCACCGTAAGAGGAGTGGCAAAAACCGAGTCATTTACCTGAAAAAAGGCTGAACGACAGCACTTTTAATCTGTAGCTCATGTTTGCTCATGCTAAAAGGGGGTTTAGGAGGTTGGTTCAGTGCAAATCCGTATAAATTTTATCTAGGCCATCAATATAAATACAACAGAGTTTACCGCTGGATAAAAATAATCTCCATTCTTCGAAAAACAGCGACCAAAAGCATTATATAATGAATACCGTTACACTGCTAACCATTCACGCAAACTAAGCTGCAGTGAAGAAAACGGAGATACCACCTGTACCTCGTACTCTTGAATTTCTCCTTTAGACCATGCTTAAAATACTTAGATCGCATAAACGAGAAGAAAACTAATGTATTCTTGCCAAATTTATCGAGTTCACATTTAACAATGTACAAAACAGCCACTCATTCACACAATCATTCTCCACAGCAGCTGGAGGCACCGAGGCGTTTTGATAGGAGACACAGGATTTGTTCAGCCCACGATCGAGACGCCGGGTCACTTAACTGCCTATATATAACCATTCGTTCGGCTCCCTCCCTTCCCTATTCAATCTTCTTTAGTCCCACTGCTATTTTATGCCACTCACAAACGGGGTCGGGACAGCAATCACTTATTCAACTTATTCACTTATTCACTTATTCAACTAAGAGTGGTACTATAAGATGGTACTAAAAGTGGTTAAATTCTTAATACCTTGTTATCCTGGTGATGAAAATCTAAGCAAACATGGAGAGAGAGTGGTTTTAATGCTATAACACCTCAATGCATGCAGAGGTTCCGTTATGCAAAGTCCACAGTGAAAAAATGTAATTTTTATTTACATTAAAAATATTTGCCGAGGAGTGAAAGAAGTAGGTAATCTGCTTAACACATGTAACGATTAGAATTTGAATGCTAAAGCAAATATCTCATGCGTTTAAGTGACATGATTTAGGCAGCCTTAGCTATTTCGCTACACGTCTGCAAGCCCGAAACCAGAATTGGTAAAAGAAGAACTGGCGCGTAAACATGCCTTTGATTTTCAAATGGGATTATCGCAAATGAGTTAACCAATTATAATTTGCAAAACAGGCAAAACAACGCACAAAGAAACACGGTGCCAAACTTGATTTGACTACCAAATCAAGGCCATCCCTCAAACATTTGGGAGTGTTCAGCTCTAACCATTACTTCGTTACATCGATGCCTTAATCTGGGGTATTAAAACATTATATGTGTTAAGGTTGATCATGTGGTACATTTGACGCATTTACGGTTTCACTGAGTTCAAGAAATGCAACGTTTAAATATGACAATAATATACATATTTTGACACCCCCGATTATATTGAAATTGACTTTCGATACATATTTTTACGGATTTCCTACTAGCACCCATCCATTCACTCGCTCATCAAACCATACACAATACTGTGCATTTTTACTAATGGGGAAAGCCGACGCATGTTAACTACACAGACACTCAACGGCCTTTTACCAAACAAACCAGCTAGGATAATAGACCAAGCAGGATTTAGGTTTTCCATTTTTTCCAAAATTATTTTGGCATTGTATCTACTCATTTTTATGGAACCACTCGTCAAACTTCACGCTTATCAACTGCGTCTACACTCGATATTTTGATCCACCTTAACGCATTCGATCAACTTGAACAACTTGGTCAACTTGAACATTTATCTGCACTTAACCGTCAATTTCAATGGCAAACTTGTAAATTAATCATATATTCAGATGGCGCCACTCTCAATTAAATTAATCTCTGTCATTGCGCTTTGTGTCAAAAGACGCTTATTCTGCTTTTAATTTAACGTTACCGTGAGTCCTTTTACGACAGCACAGACAAAGAGCTCCGCAAATATGCGTTTAGACTACATAACGTTACTTTACCTTTCTTCTTCGCTTCTCTCAGAGGAACTGAAGCCAGGACCCGTAAGCCTCAAGTGTGTAGGTGGCGGAAAATTAGGTGATAAGCCTTAGTACCAACCCTTGCAGACCACAATAGCGACATTCGCGTTGAAACGCAAAAGGGTTTAGCCGGAGGACGACGATCCCTAGCTGAATTCAATTGAATCGTTTGTAGGCGTTTGCCTCGCATCATAGAAACTGCAGAGCCTCGATGCAAATAGTGTTCGAGAAAAAATTGATCAGCTTCATGTCAGGAGCTTTTTTCGTTAATGTGTTTTGATTGCTTCCTACTTAATGATAATGGCCTTACCATTTAAGGTCACAGTTATCGCCAGGACTGTTGCGCCCCACTTAAAGCAATGTATGTTTTGTTTTTACCAAATTATGTAATTCTGAAGCCTGCTGGGCTATACCATTCTGCCTTTCTAAGCGAACAACAAAATTCAACCCGTTCTTGGATGCATAACATGCATAAAAATCGTTGGTATTCTAGCTGCACGAAGGCACATGGACAAATGGTTTGATAATTCGATTTATAATGGATGAGATATTGCCTCATGTGCTTTTTGTCAAAATAGCATAAAATGAATAAATTTTTTTAATCTTTATTATTTGATTTTGACAAAATAGACCTAAATGACAGCATCTGAAATGTGCGAAACAGCTTTACCCGATTATCCAGTTATGTATCGGCATTGTCGAATGAAATGCTGCTAGTGAGGAGATAACTACCAGTGTACTGCAGTTACTCCCATTTCAATTATTATTTTAATGACCACCTCCGCACCAGTGTTTTTTGCAACTTGCCCAACTCAGATAGGCCCAAAAATCTTCTTTGCCAATTACAACTTTACCCAGCCAAGCTCGGTAGTTTAATATTTGTGTCGAAGTCTCTCGCTCAGCACGCAGTCATAAAGACATTTTAATCGCACTAATAACACTGTCATTTTATTATTATCAGCATAGTTTATTAATGAAAGCTTATTTTTTTTGCCTGTTTAATCTAGCTAGACCCCATTTGCTTTATTTTGACCCCCCACGGCTTCATATGCTTGCCAGTGCGCAATCCATGCCAAACTATCATGGACCTAAAAACCATTAGTTCAAAGCCACTGGTTGCCTTTCAAAGCCTAATTTAATGCTGATTGCGTCTTATTTGGAAAAGTTTAAGGTAAAAAACCACATCTATTTTTGAAGAGTCGAGCACTAGCACTGGCGAGGAAGACGCACTAAGAGCTGGGTAGATAGGCTTATTTAGCTTTATGAATATGTGAAAGACGCAAATGAAGAGGACCGTAGTAAAGTTTACGTTGAGAATGAGACTCCAGCTCTTGCGGCGCTCTACTATTGGCTTGGCACTAACAGGAAAGAACAAGTTCGAAACGATATTCACAACATTCTAGTCCATAAAGCCATTTGCCAAAGAGAATAAAACAAGATCACAATGCAAGCACTATGTATACCATTGACCTCTGTTTCACTGCCAAAATAGACTTTTAAAGGCACTTCATTGGGGGAGCTTTCACATCATGAGTGTAGGTAGTACCGACAAATTGTCTTTGTATTCACTGTAGCGACTCTTTGGCCAAACCGTCAACAGAAGATATCATCTCTAGACTAAAAAAAAGATGCGCTCTGATAGGTGCCCATAAAAGGGCACAGCGTTTCTCTTCAAAATAATTTTCCTACTGTGAGTGGTACAAAGGTCGTGCTATTGTGTTCCAATTTGATATCCACTCAAAATTCCAAAGCGCATTAAGCCCACATATTTTCTTCATGTATCAATTGTAATTAACGTTCTGCCAATTCTGGAGTTGTGGACAATTTAAACTAAAATGCGACAAATTAGACAACAAATATCACAAAGGGTACATTTTGTCACCTCTTGACAACTTTGAGAGTCAGCAACGATTACTCATGAACACCGGCTTCGACTTGACCTTATCTGAAAAAAATGGGCTCTTCCTAGACCTAGGTCCAATTTGTCCATTTTGCAACCGTGCCCGCACATAATAACATCTACTTTCGCCATTATGTTTAAACACTTCAGAAAAGTCCATTTATTTGTCCTGCAATACCATACGAGTTTTTTACAAGCATGAGGTTAAATTATTATATTGCCCGTGATGATTGCACTTTGTCAATCAGTTTGACAATGAAAAAAACAATGACAAAGAGAACGATTGTCTGAACGAGAGGGGTCTCTGGTGTCAATGCATTCGTAGGGATAGCTCAAATCCCTGAATGTATTAAAGCGAAACACTAAACTAAGGTAAAACTTCTCCAAGCCTTATATTTAGAACACTTCAAATGGCCTCCCAAGGAATAAAAATGCTACCTTGGCAGCAATATCGATTCGTACGCTAGTCCCTACGTGCCTACTTTTAGGCTAAACACTTCTATTACTCTTTGTTCGACTTGCGTATCGCCAGTTTTATCACAGTTTAGCAAATCTGCATCAACGTAGTATCATTGTTAATTTTGAGTCGGCAGATTTTATTGACTTGTTTAAGCAGATCATGCAATTAGAATTAAGCTGATAGTATTTGTCGTAATATTTCTTTTATGTAATCATGTATGCATCATTGGAAGCTTGTCTTGTGCTTTCTTCTAGGCGCAGTACGTACTTGGTGACGTGGATGACTGCCACTCCTACGCCAATTCAATCCCACCGGAAGTTGCTTTCATTGCACCATTTGTGGCCACCTTAAGCGGTGAGAGGTCAAAAAGAAAGGCCTACAGTCCTATATGCAATAAAGGCTTGTCTTAGGGTTAAGTACCTGCGCTTGGTTATTTCAACTGTCCTTTACCTTACAGACCCCCACGACACGGATACCTTAAGCTCCTAAAGTCTTGCACAGTTCATTCGAGTCAAAATGCCCTAACCAAGGCTCCAATTGCAATTCACTGCTGTGAACACTTATGATTGCAAATTCAGCGATTGTAAAAATAGGTCAAAAGCTTTGAGTTTTGTGTCGAAATGGATTCTGCTTCTAATTGATCCCTTATTGAATGACTGAGGCATTTTAATGTCATTATTGTTTGCGGTCCTGTAAACTCGCAAGGTATGCGTTGATCTGACCACTCCAAAAAGGGGTCCTTTTAAAGCTGCTCCAAGCTACGCTAGTCCAAATAAATTGAGTGTATCAAGAGTGCAAGACACTCTATCTCTTTTTGCTATATGCGCCCAGTTTTTTAGCAATAAATGATGCCATGCAAGTTTATTATCCACTTGGAGAGCTTTGACGGATGCGGGTGTGGTTGACTAAACGTAAACTTCCCACTCAAAATGACCTCAGGGCCAAAATCTCATTGCTCCACTTGTTATCGAGTTGATCAAAACAGCAACAGTGAAAGAACTGTGCGTCCCATTTTCACTAGAAATAAGACATCTAACTTGAATTATGAAGATAGATATGCTGAATATAAATGCGTAGATAATCAGTCTGCCATCGCGTTTCATCCTCTAACAGGTTTCCCACTTAGTATACATAGTTGCCCAGCCTAATTTGCTAGTCAGTTTTTTCTTGAAGAGGCTATGGTCTCATTATAAAGCACAAAGTGCTGAGGCTGTCTCCACACAGCGGTGCTGAATTGATTCTGGTACAAAAATCCACTTTCAAGGACGCTAAGACACTAAGAAATCGTAAAATGCACTTGATACATAGGTATCTATAATTATGCTCCAAGCGGCAAATCAAAGTGAGGGAAAGACGGACAGCAAGTAAATAGGCAATTATCCATAAGCAAATTGAGCACTTATGCATCGTGGAGAGTTGCTACCATCTTCTGTGAACCTGCATGGATTCATTCCTTGCATTTAGTCAACGGACAGTGACTTTAGATGACAGACTTTCAAACAAATCTGCATACACGCTTAAACAATGTGGCTTTGCAAAGGAAAAGTCAATATACCTTAATACATCTCCCCAAGCAACCATTGCCAACGAACAACCACCGTAATCTTTAGAATGCATAGATTTGCATAGTTTAAACACCATTAATGAGAACTACATGGAGTCAATGCACTTTTAAGTCAAATTATGGAGATAGGTTTTGTTTGCTCATGCCGTTAATCGAGGCTTTCAAGAAAATTCATCCACATCATCAATGTCTGCATCAGAATTGTTATTCTCAAAGGGCGATGACAGGGATGATTTGCCATCACTGATGGCCACAATGCAACCGTCATTGCCGCCACCATTACCGAAACCGAGAAGAGCATTAATGCTTAACCGTGAGTGATGCGACACCGAGACTGGTAGATTATGGTGCCACATGGCGCGGCGATACAGGATACGAAGTGGAAGAGTGAGGGCAACCACAGCTCTAGACTGTTTGCTACTGCTAGTTTTGGACGTGCCAAGGGAGGAGAGAGCAGTGTGATGACTCAAAGAACTGGTACAGGCCATCTCTGTATCTCTTTCCGTTTCTTCACCCATCGTCGAAATCGACGAGCCTGAGTGGCGGCGATGGCGCTGCTGTAGATATCGCAAGCGTCGTGTTTGATGCGATTGCCCACTTCGTTTACCAATGAGTCGGAGAATGGGTAGGCAGGTAGTAGACTGAGCCTTTCGCGTTGGCGTTGGAGATTTCGAGGAGGGTTGAGCTTTCGTCCCCTCGGCGTGCACCAATCCCTGCTCACGCCCTTCCTTATTGGGCGATTCTGAACACTTTATATTTAAAGCGGTTACCCACCTCTCCGCTAAAGCCCTCGTTTCGGCCTGCAAATTAGAGCAAGCTTTTAACAGGTTTACTATTTGGTATTGTCTTACACCTGGAAACCAAGTTTGGCCAAAATGAATTTTTAAAATGACAGGTTCTAGGCAAATTTAACAAATTTACCTGAAAGCTGTGACAATTAACGATGCATAAGTCAACCCTCCCTCGCAGCATAACAGTTGCATTTTACTAATAAACGGTCCCTCCGTAACATAACTAGTTGGAATACGCTCACATCAGAGGTCGAAAACATTAATTTGGCTTTTCTCAAGTCATTGGGGGTAAAATTTAGGCCTTTAAAGTCACGCTGCCTTTAATTAGACATTTCATTTGGTTAAAATCCTATCTATCACAGGAAATTCCCGCCGAAAGCGTGTGGAAACCTACCTTAAAAATATGACATTCACCAGTGGCAAGATTGCGAATCTTGAAAAGGCCTGTATCAAGGATCCTCTGTTCCACTAAGTCGGCGACCATTTGCCGACACAGTGGTAACCCAAGGTCGACTTCTACATTTTCGGAAATCAGACTTCTAGAAATGCAAAAGAACTCGGCAAGTAGCTTGAAGTTTAAGATTAAATAGCCTCTGCGACGTACGGGCAGCAATAATTCATTTTGCTTGGTTGTCCGTTTGGGTTTGCCATGAACTAATTACTTGCAATGAAGGGTTGAATATGAATAAACTCCTTTAGATTTGCAATCGAAAATAAAACATTTTAAATATGGTACTGATTTTGACACAACTTATTAAATTAAAACCAGTTTTGAAGGCCTCTGATTTGTTAAAATGGTTAAATTTGTCCTGGATAAAGTGGTAGACTTCTACAGTGCTAGGTAACCCAATCATTCCACTTGGCTTTACATCGAATGCCTTGTTGATTAGAATTCGAGCTAGTAAATGCATTCGCTAGCTGGATCTACATTTCTTCCTCAACTAGATGCGAAAAGGTTGATTTCACTTCCTCACAGCGCTATGTCTAAATATTCGAATTCACCCACGTCTAGCAGTTTCCTCTCCAACCGACCTTAATTTCTTACTCCTCTTTTATATTTTTTGCGCAAAAATCACCAGTGGAAGTTGAACTGTATTTTCCTCCACGATTTTTTGGATAGCCCATGCTCTCTCACGGGTCAGTTTTGCGATGGACGCGCTGACTATTGCACTAGTTTTAGCTTTTCGATTTTCGTGAGGTAAGGATTTACTCAAGTTTTTGACAAATGGAATGTCAAAATTTCCTGTTAAATTTAGTTTATATTCTTTTGGGACAAAGAGATGCGAGGATCAGAATAGAGTGATTTGTTAATAAAATTCTTTGCGATTGCTAATACATGACCAGCAACGTATAGCTGAAGCCAATTATGGCCTTTACATAAGCAGTACACCGGTGAGGTTAACTTGCATGGCATATTACAGAACTCTCGGTTGACAATGGCATGTACAAAGTCAAAAAAAAACAGGCTCGTAAAGCCATCGAATTCCAAACAGGATAAGTTGAACTGATGCTGGTTTGCGATGATGGTATACTTATTAATTTGCCCATGCTCATATGTTGCACCACTTTACAGTCTCCAAAACAGGTTGTAGCAACTCAACTTAAACTAGTCACTTCTTTGAGTGCACGACAATGTTGATTTCTGTCAACTTAACTTTTGATATAACATGTGCAACAATAAACAAATGCAACTGATAAGGGATTGCCAACCTCTTGACTGCTGGACAGCCGCTAATGTTAAGTACACGTAAAGTCACTGTGTTGGATTTCAGTTGTGCAAAGCACTTTTGCCAACGCTCTGCAGTCACCATGCCATCGGAGTACCTTCTATTCAACAACTTTCGGTAGAGCACCCCCTCCATAGGCTCTAAAATAAGACAAAGGCTATACTTTCACAGTTTGTTCTGAACTTCAGATAATACGGCCTAATGCAGTTATGCTGCCTCAGTGACCCGCTTTGTTACGTTGTTGAAGGCCCACTAAAAGGCGCTGTTTAGGAAGGAACTATTTGCATCGTTGTTTTTGTTAAGTACAGGCAGAGGTTTTGATATTCTTAATTTTGTATCGAGAGGAAGGGCAAGACTCCTACTTATGTTTTATAAATCGGCTTTGGTTACCGAATACTGCATTTTCAAATGGCTTTACGTCCTCCTGCAGTGAATCAGTTGCCAAGACGACGGTATTAGAAATGCTCCAAGTCTTTGACAAGATATTAAATCGTTCTAGATCCTCCATCATTCGGTCCTCCATAGCTGCCTCCCAACCTGGATCGGATTCCTCAAGTTGTACCTACAGTGCACTTGAATCTTGAGCTTAATTGACTTTTTGGCTTACCACTTCCCATAACTTCAAGAATTATTTACCATTTTAAATTCAGCTAGGCGCTGACACTTCTCACCTTGAATTGCAACGACTTGAGAAAACTTATTGTGCTCTTCTGCCAAAACGATTGTCTCCTCCAAGCTGGAACCCAAATCAGTTCTACATTCGCTTCCCTCCATTGAGTTGAGCCAAGTTTCCAAATTTCGAAGGTCTCTGGATATTGGAAAAAAGGTCACTAAGTAGGGTTGGCAAAACAACTTTCTTCTGTTTCTTTAGGATTTGACGAAGTAAATAAAGAGGAAGAACAATAAAATATTTGGTTTGCTTAAGTTTATCGGACCAACGGATTATGAAACGAGAATAATAATGTTAATCCAACCATCCTTTTCAAAGACTAAGTTTGTACATAATCTTGCTCACATATCTTTCAGCTTAATCGGGGAAGATAAAAACGATGAAAAATGACCACAACCTTTTATTCCTTGTAACACTTAAACGTTTTTTATGTGGAATGAAAGGTTGTCAAAGGCCGATCGCCTATGGGCTCTTAGATATTTGAGAGTGAGTGAGTGCTAGATTACTGAAAACGAGTCGGCTAAATTAATACAATACAAACCAATTTTGTTTCCTACCTTAACAAGTTTAACTTTGCAGTTAGTGCCTCCAAATGACGCCAATATCGCCACCATGCAATTTTAAGCTGGTGGAAGTGGATGATCAAGAGAGCAGCACCACTTCGCATGATGTGTGAGGGCAGCATCGGTTTTATCCCACAGAGAGAGGTGGAGAGAAATTTTTGCATAACCGAGGCAGCACTACTGCGTGTTGAGCTCATAATATACCAGTCGGATTTGAGTTGAGCGATACTTCTGCTCAAAATTTTGCGGATGCCAGTGAAAGTTGGCAAGATCTCAAAACCCGCGCTCTCTAGAATATTATTACAGATGCTGGCTATGGCAGCCTCCCCGCAGTGAAGTTGGATGCTCGATTCCCAAGTACAAATCTCACCCCACAATTGTTTGTGTTGAGTCATAATCCCAGAAAGTTCATGTTGAATCAGTTTTCTACAAAGCAGATGAGTGATTTTTAAGGAATCATTTATCTCGACAAGAGAAGAAGATTGAGTTCTTAGCTTCCCTTTACCAGTCTAGGGTATATTTGGGCTCAGACCAAAGGCGAAACTCCTCCATCAATGAGAAAGTTTTTCATCCACGCCATGTGATTAACTTAGTTATACATTTCTGTCCTCCAAAAGGCAAAGGCTGGTTTCTTGTACGAATCTGCGTTCCCATACGCCTCTCTAAATCAATGTTTTATTTAGGTACAAATTTTGCCAAAACGACTTAGCAGATATCAATTAGCAGTATGCTGAGTCACAGGAACCATTTGCAAGAGCAAAGGAAGGCTTTGTCAATTTCAAATTTAAGTAATGACTTTCGCAAAGAGGGTGGTAGTTTTTCGTTCCATACTGATTAACTGGCTTTTCAAACGTCTCTACATCAGGCGAGACAAATGCTGAAGCGTCCCGAGCGCCCATAGAAGACGAAGAGAAGGCTAAATATAAATCAGAATGCATGTATTCGAGGTAGGACCTGCTGGCATTGCCGGGAGGTCAGCCCTTGCAGCTAGGTTCAAGACGGTCGCCCAAATGTGGAGAACAAACCAAAAATCTAAATAAACAAAGCACCTCAAGTGGATCCGAGCTGATGAATTGTGTAAAATAACCCATGTGCTTTAGAGTTAAGCCACTTGCTCAAATTGGTTTTGCTAGTGTTACACCCATTCAAAACTAGCGCTTGCAGCATTTCGTTGAATTCCGCACTTAAAGAAAATAATTTTAACTAATACTAACTTAAACCCACAATGATAAGTTTAGCAAAAACGCCAATTTTGGACCTTGCATTCTATGTTAGTTTATGCAATCAAAGGAAATAATGGCAGAAGGGATGAAAATAGAGTACTTGAATAAGCTATAAACGTCTCTGAATGTTTTGAACCCCAGTGAAAATTTACTTCTTATCATCAAGCATCAAAGTTTAACCATTCGCAGTCATATAAAGTGAAAAGAGTTTTCTCTACTCTCACGCTTACGATCTCTACATGTTGGGTAGCCTAGTCGTGTGTGTGAAAAGCAAGGAAAAATAGATGAAGAGAGAGATGAAGTTGAATGTAGTCGATATTGGAGAATAATGCGGGTAGTTTCATTCTACAGGGAGGAGAAAAGAAAGAGCATGGTACCTCTGAGTTGAACTAAACAATTTGACCACTTTTACGATGGTAATATAAAGTGAGAGTGATGAAGTCACTCTAAGGGTCACTGAATCACGCCGAAATATTTTAGGACAGGGTAATTTGTGTTCATCGAAATTAGTGTCGCACCCCTTATCGAGACATAAGCAGCTGATGCAGGAAGTTTTTTTAGCTTTAAAAGGTGATGAAAAACTTGATTTCCTCTGATAAGTGTTTCAGTCTAACATAATTAACAGAAAAGGAGGGCGACTGTCTTCTTTGAGAAAAACTAGTGCCTTTCGTTTAATCTGACAGTCCGTAGGAGGAACTCATTTTATTAGTGCAATCAAGAGTGACAGGAATTTCCTGCCTTAGGGAATAGAGTATTTTGCGGTGGGTAAATCGGGATAATAAATGTCCAAATTCAAAATAAAAAACAGGCGGAGCAACAGAAGGTTGCCATTTTGTATAAGAGATGCTCACCGTCTTTCATATCCAAGGCGATTCAAGAAAAGCACGAAGAAAGCTATGCGTAGTTAGAGAATCTACTGTTTTTGAACCAATCACCTATATCGTGTCCATAAATCGCACTCTCATCCATTAATTCCGTCTATCCCGTAAGCATCTAATCATTGATCCACCGCAACAATGCTGAAAAGACATCGTCCGCAACTGTTTGCTTCCCGGAAAATCAGCATCCCAAAAATGTCAATTAATGGCAAGCATTACTTAAAATGCTCACCCTTCATGATCAGTCTTCAATTCTTGAACCTCATGTTTTTGGGCTGAAGAGATGATACTCTGAGCAGATGCAATCCAGTTTAAGCTCTCACTTAGCCAAGAAAGCCATTTTGACAAAGCTTCGGCACCTTGGAGCAATTGGGAGCGCACTTCAACAGCGGCGTTGAGCTGATCCCAAGCCGCAAGCAAATGCAGCCTTTGTGTTTTAATTTCAGCTGCTTTTACGTCTTCGTAGAGCGGCAGTAGAAAGTTGGATGCTCGAACTACCCAATTTACCTTAAGAAAAGTGTACTTCTACTAAACATGGGTCCACAAATTCTATTCTTTTTATCAGCTTTCTTCAAAGTAGGGATATTTGACATGCGATCAAAATGGTGGATTTGGAGTTTCTATAAGATGTCTTGAATCTTGATAACATCGACCAGGGGATGCAATTTAAGTCTAAGAATGCATAATTAACATAATAGACATCGTTTTTACCTTTGATTATGTGCTTTGGCCATCTTGAAAAGGCGATGCCTATTTGAGATAGTGCAATCAACTTTAAAAGCGATCGCGGTGAGTAAGTAATAAATCTAAGAATGAATAAACTGATTTACAAAAATGTGTCGTGTGCTTACATATCAATTTTCCTTACTAACCAGGTGTAACAATTTTGAATTTGGATGTTGATAGAGATAACTTAGAGAACTATACCTTCAAAACATGAGCAATTTTTACTTGCATAAAAGCAAATTCATTTTTGGGGTGAAATTGTGCCAGCTGCCGCTCAAACAAGGAAACATTTTAACCAATTATTAATTTTGAACCACTTAATTGTTTAGGGTAATGAAATAGGTTTCAGATTTGTTTGCTATATAAAGCTGAAAATCGAAGGTGGCAAGAAAATGACTTATAGCATAATATTGGTTGCAAAAAAACCAACCATGCTGACGATTAAGTTTTGAATCAAACACATAGTTTTTTTTGGGAGCAAGAAAAATGGGATCCAGCCTTACCAACCACATCCTACATATTTCCTTTGCATTGATTTCTGCAAAGGGTGGTATACATTCTTTGTAGTTATCAGGCATTTGAGAAGTAAACGGCTCTAAACTAGCCGTGTGGTCTACGCATCGAACTTGCCGACCATCAGTGAAACTTTGAAAAGGGTTATGAAAGGCAGGTTGATTCTACCTAGTGACCAACGAGAGGCCTCCCACTGCCTCAGAGACAAGGAAGCAGGCAAAGGCTCCAAATTTTTATGTAATCCTGTTTCCATGATTAAACCACTGTGTTCACTGCGGATGATGGGGACAGGAGAATGAAATATTATCTTTTACCCTGCCACCAATCTTTAAATTTTAGTTAAAAAGCTAATCCTGTTGAAAAATTGGATTGTTTTCAAAAATTTAATGCATTTTTGACCTTTTTGAAGAGAAGAACCAATGAAAAAAACATCAAAAAGGCATATTTTAAAAACCGAAAAAGTAATAAAGGGTTTTTAAGCACACGAAAATCATTTTAATTCTGCTTTGTTTTTACAATAATATTTTTTATGGTAGAAAAAGACCCTGTGCATATTTTTTTGGGATTTTTGGCAGTTACTGGTAGCTCTCATCCATTTACGTAAAGAAGGCGGTAACACTACAAACAAATGCAATGTGACACTCATTCCCAAAAAAAAAACACGGCAAAATAGTGTCTATGGGGTGGAATGCCCCAGCAAGTGTAAGCTTTTTTTTCTTAGTCGGCGTAAAATGATCTTTTGTAAGAGGCGATGATGACAGCTAAAACAAGTGTCCATGAGGAAAATGTAAGGCTTGGTGGAATTTCTCTACGTTTTCCTTTTGGAATTATAAAAAATGCACAAAAACGAATAACACTTTACCCTTTTGCCGATGGGTATCACTGACCGGCGAAAATTCGCATGCTGACGCCGCTGACGGGCCAAGACCTCTAAATCAGTACCCAATATTGCTGGCAAACTGTTCATTTTTTCGTGTAAGTCGGTCATCGTCTCCTAAAATGTAAGTTATTTATTTTCCAAGCAAAATGCCACACAATTTGGGTAGCAGGGTTGAGCTTCGACCAAAGCATCATGCGATGAATGTGTTTAATTAATTCCACGCCAAATTTTCATTATTAGTAGAACAAAGATACGACTTAATTGTTGTTATCAGTACTGATTTCACAATCAACATCATCCATAAAATAATTTACCTCACAACGATGAAGAAAAAGCAGTCGATGTCCAGCAGTTTTAAGCAACTCGCCTCGGGTTCGCAGAAGTTCTCTCAACTCATACCAAGCCTCATTTAGACGATCATGCCATTGAGCGATTTGAGGTGAATCAGAATGCTTTAATGAGATCATCTGTCGACACACCATAATAGCACGAATTAGCCGATCTGGACTGTCTGGAAGTGGTGGCAACTGACCAAGTAGTGCAAAATCATCGGGTAATACGGGTGTAGAGGTCAAGTCTTCATGTACTACTTGATCCGTGACTTCATCACGAATAAGGCTCCGACGGAAGTCACAAAAGTCGCGTTGCAGATGGACCCATTCATCCAAATCTCTTCCCGTATTGTCAATCAGAGCTTTTTCCGTTCGGCTCCAGACCCACTCCTAAGATTGAAAAACCGTATTCAATTCGAATGCTTACTGCCTCAAAATTAACAGCTCAACATTGCTTGATAGGTCATCGTTATCTGGCCTATCAAACAAAGCTATTAGTTTTTGCTGATAAATTGGAAAAAAGCTACTCTTTCATGTTTGATTAACTGTTACATTCAACGAAATCCCCATCCAGCATGATGTTGCACACTCAGCTAATGCACATTTACACAAAATCGGTCACATGTTTATGGCGCCGATTCCATTTTAAACAATCAGAGTGTCTTATGTGTGCGACAATTAAATTGCGCTAGGCACGACGTGGGAAAAATAATTAATAACGAATCAAGTTGTTGCGCAAAAAAGAAGTGGCTGCATTTGAATAAAGACAGTTCACCTCTACATCACTGACTTCCTCATAGAGTCTATTCAAAGCAAGCAACTCAAACAGTCGATGCTTCTTCTCCATTACTAAATCACGAAGGTCTGTAAATAGTTTCTGTACCGAAGTCTGCATGGAGAGCAATTTGGCGCCGGATCTTTCCAGCGTGTGGATACGTCGACGCAATTTATGCCGATACACCTTTGCTTTGGTAGTACTATCGGCATTACCGAGGAATGCAGCGATTTTCACGCAACGCAACAGCTTCTTCTGTTCAGTCGCTATCATTTCCGCTATCGCAAAAAGTAGATTGGTAGTACGAATGCCTGTAAAAAAGCGGCTTAATTAATCGGACGATGAAATTTTGTTGCTGAAATGGCTTTAGTTTGTAACGAACGACTTAGCAGTAATTCATTAAAGGACCTTAGCTGAAAATAAGAACCCCTTAAGCAGTATCAGTCACGCAACACACAAGCCATTGAGAGCGGTTTTCAGATCTTGGGCGGAAAAGATAAAAACTTCCGATTTAGATACGTGGTCAATGAAAACATTTAAGAGAACGGTAAATGCGGACCATGTTTGGTTTCAGCAGCCAGATTATTCTTGGATTCTGGAAGGTGGAATTTCATAGATAGGACAGCGCTGCCTTGGAATGACTTAATGAAATTAGTCGTAGAAATGTCCATAGCATGTATATGGGGCTATCTTAATTCCTTGCAGTGGTCAGTTTTTCCCTTGACTGAGTCGAATGAGGGATAATAGAACCGGTAAATTTACTCATGAATGGTAATTGGCTTATAAAGTTTTCTTGCTGTTTAAACTGCACAAAAGCAGCAGCTCTTCTTTTTTAGTGCAATTCAAGGCGAGTGCAAATCCAACAGGAATAAAATAGACAAAAGGCATCTCTTAGAGTGGAATGTAATACCTTCCTGGCTTCATGGGAATTTAACGATTACTAACTCCAATTTCTTGAGTGGTGCTTTTAGCGCCAACTACATTGCGACCTGGAGGGGAGAGCTATTAAAACAACAAATTATAATTCTATGCGTCGCCACAAACTTCCATCGGCACCGCGCCGAACAGCCTCGTGCCATGTGACACAAAAAATTAAGTCTAGTTGGTGTGGAACAAATTATATTTTCAGTAATGAAGGGAAGAGAATAAGACTGACCATGTCAAAAAGTCCAAATCGATTGTGTAATATGGTGGGCTTTGTGACTTTACTTACCCAAATGTCGAAGTCTCGGTGCCTGAAATTTCGAGACGATAACTTCAACCACTGAATGCTTCTTAATGGCCGCATGAGCCGAGGCAAGTCCTCGAGCTGCGTGGCATTCCGCCATTACAGTGGACTCTGTCTCGGTTAGCCAATTGTAGAGTTCCAATAGATCCATGTGCTGGACAAACCAGGCTTGCCAATGATGGAGGGCCAAGCGACGCAGGCCGAGCTCCCGCTGCACTACGGCCTGTCGAAACACTAATTCGCTGGTTTTGGTAAAGATCTCCTTCCAAAGGTCTTGATGAGACCTTATGAAGGCCAAACAGCAGGCCTGAGCATGCACCTGAGCCTTTAGAACTTCGTCCAATCGTAGCCACCCCATAGCCATCTGTAATGCGAGCAAAGGATTATATTAGCAATAATTTTGCCTTTTTGACTTATCTGGAGGTCTGGCACATCTTATGCCGCATCTATTTCCGTCTGGCACACACTTTGCTTATGCCTTCCATTCAGCAATTTATAAACTCCTTCGTTTTATCCGCATGCTGATAATCTTCCTCTACTTAGTTTCCATTAATTTATGCGCAACATGGAATTAAGTAGGTCGCTTCAATGGGCCCATTGCTTCCTTTACTCTCAGTCAGCTCAATTCTTAATTAATCCTCTCATACAATTTTGCTATCGCAAAGGCCTCCTCATTTAAGACTATTTCACATAATTGACCTGCGATAGTGGTCAGGGAACACATTTGTGGTGCATAAAAATTGCAAAGCAAATAGAACACCATTTCAGTATTAGCGGTTGCTCACTAAGCATCTTAGTGCCTTAAGCATCCGCTAACTGACACTCTGCCTACTTCTAATAAGGAGACAATGGAGGAGGAAATGGAACATGATCAAGCAAGTTGATGAGCCCCTGGGGATCACCACTTTGACAGTTTTTGTTTGCTTTAATTTGCCATGGTTTATTTGCTTTAATAGCGCTTAATTACTAGGTTTTAAAGAAACCTCAAGAAATAAAAGGCATAAATTTACTTTTACAATTGACGAATTCCTAAAATTTCGATGCTCCACCTCAGTGGTGACATTCTGGTGCCTAATAAGCGATTTTTGAACCTCTAACAAAGAAAGAGACGTGTATTCACTATTCAGTTGAGTCTGCTTTTGCGCCAACCACTGATTCTCATCCCCAAGAGTCCTGAAAATGAAAACAGGTAAGAAATTTAGCCTTTCGTTTATGACTCTTCTTTAAAAACCAAATCGTGTTTCCGCTTGTAAGGATAGGAAGGAAACGACTGCGAGATTTCAAAGCATGCATTTTCTGTTAGAAAAGCTCAATACTAAAGAATAACCCCGGCGTCTCCTACTACTTAGCTTTAGCCTACTCAAAAGTCAATGCTGAACGGCGCCTTTCCTTCAGCATGCGTAAATGCATAAAATATGTGCAAATGTGGGGCGTTGGCGTTCCTTAAGGAAAAGGTAAAACAGGCAAGAAGGTGGTTGATTCCACCTCCTCCCCATCCTCTACGGTCGGCTCAACAAAGAGGGATTATCCATTTAACTACACTTCCATGTAATCCTTCTCTGGTTCTTATTTATCCTTTATTTGAAAGTATGCTAAGCACACCGTCTTGCTAAGAAATACTTTTTTAGTATTTTATGCATTATGACTCGTCCGTAATTATACGACTCAAACAGAGGGACCTTCGATTAACTCATTGGTTAGAGTTTAGACGTTAAAAAATGTTTAACCTACCAATCATATTTCAAAGAGGTGAAAGACATTTAAGCACCAAATTAAAATTATGAGCTTTGCGAAATGGCTATAAATTTGGTCACTTCTTGTTCGAAGGGTTGAATAGTTTGCAACATTGCGAACACATCCAATGGACTGAGTAGATAGGATAAGCCGATTCGGCCAAGCCTGCCACCAAAGGAGTAATTAATGAGAGAATTAGACCATAAGCCTAATAGAGTCATAGGCTTGGTTTTTAGATTAACTTCATTCTTTCGAATGCAATGCTGAAACTTTGAATGAGCACTAAAGGAAGTAAGTAATTGAGTCAACACAAAGCACGTACCTATTTGATGGAATTAAAAGATAAATAACTGATTCATCGAAACAAAACAAAATTTCGCTCATGCTGTACTTCTGTTTTCAGGAGAGATAACAAGTTGATTTCCTCGTAATTAAAAAAATTCAATCCTTTATGGTGTCAAATCTACTGAATGCTTTAAAATCTCGTTGGATTTCTTAATAAGGTCCCTACTTATGCCTTGCTGGATAATGGAAAATTGTAAACAGATCTCTGTTTATCAAGTTACACCACCTCTTGGATGACAGGCGATCAGTGAAAAAGAGCTTCTTTCCAGAGTAGACGTTACCGATGCTTAAGAAGAGGGAAGGGGAGACGTGGACCGGTCTTCAATATGAGGATATTAATTTGTGAACTACCCCTTGACACATTATGCAAGATGACTTCTTTTAACCATTTTTTCAAGTGCGGATTTTTCCAAGCTGGAGGCGGACGTTCTTTTTGACATTAAATGGGTAGAGATTTTGGCGAATGCCTCAAACACATTAAACTCCAGCCTCTGATTTTACGGAGCAGGTCCTACGCCTTCTTAAGCAAGATATTTTCCTAGCCACTAAGGAATCCGGAGCAACCATGGATGGCGAAGAATTGAGGAAATTGAAGAATTAAAGAATTACAAAGTTAGAGGTATAAACGCTTATAAAACAATTCGCTTTCTCTTTACTTTGCAGAAGTCCGAAAAACTGCTAATTTTTTCTACATTGCACATTTGCCACTAATCGGTGCTTGGCTTCCAGAGAGAAATGGTCAGATTCTTAGCATAAGCTGAATTGGTACCGTTCATTATGTCAATTTCTAAAGAACAAACTTCAACTTGTTTGATTTGTTCAGCCGCTTGCACAGAGTAGTCGGACATACCTGAAGGACGTGCCTATAAAACTGTTGACAGTTAACTTATCAGACAAAAGCTTTAGTCCAAAGGGACAACACAGCACAAAGCTTCTTCCCTCTCCTTTATTGACTAACACTGGAACACTGGCTTAATAATTTTAATATGAAGGTAGGGAAACTTACTTTATCCTTTTTCCATTCTGTTTCAAAAGAGCATGGATAGAAATGCAATTTCTCTTATTTGGTGCTTTGACTTACCGTAGCGTATTAATGACTTTTCGGTGGGTGGCGATACTGAGAGCACAAGTTAAAAGCCACTTTTTCACCTTGTTAAGCTGAGCATCGACATTTCTCAACCTTTCTTCATGCTGAACAAATTTATCCGCATTCCCTACTAGGCATTGGTAGTGCTGCTACAAAGCATAAAGAAGAAATTCCAATCACCATACGCATCCAAAGCAAAACAAAAAACTTAAGCAGCCCTTAAAACGTCCTCATTTTCCTTATATAAAGACTCGATATCGGGATGCTATTACATCGTCAAAAATGCTTAAATTTTTTACTCGGTGAATGAATTCCGATTGCTCTGTTTAGTAGCTATAAGAAAACAAAGTACAAAGCTTTTAAGATTATTGATTGACTTCAAATCACTGAGCAAATTGTGCTTGAATGATTGTTGATAAAATGTGTGCTCTAACGAAAAGGTGGGGTGTTTTGGGCTGCAAAAACAGGGCGCAAATGGCCCTATTTATATGCTCACAGGTCCTTTTCAGTCTTATGTATAAAGAGAAGAAAGGAAGGCGTCGAAGTATCGACTTTAGGCGTCACCGGCACTTTAAAAGCGCCCTACCACAATAAAGATAGGTTTTTCCTCCTCTAACGTTAATAATGACGTTAATAACGTTAATAATAATAATACATTCTGCGAGGTTCCACTCCTTTGATGCTTACAAATAGCCAAAATAGGAACTAGTAAGGCAAATAGGAATTGGGAATAGATTCGTAACATAACAAATTATTAAAGCTTTTCTCGGCAGACTACAGGATAATGAAGACGGGGAGAAAGCTACAACTGGGACGAGAATCGAAAAGCAGCTGAGGCCAATTAATGTGAGCATAAACATAACATCTGGATTAATCGAAGTAGGCAGCTTAACGGGTAGTCAAATGATAATCATAAATGTGATTTTTTGAATTTTTTTTGCAAACAAAAGAAAAGAAAAACTGGCACCGAGAGTATTAAGGATGTAGACAGAAGACGTACTTTCAATTCCTTGAAAAAAGAGCATTTAGTCCTCATCTGTGACATTAATTCGCCCATTTTCACTGCCGCAGCATTCAAAGCGCTGAGGTCAAAGGTGTCAGCGCAGTTCACACCACCAGTAGTGAGAAGGTGAAGGCAAGTCTCGGAAATTGATCGCTGTTTTAGCCTAGGCAGTGGTCCTTGCTTAGACGAGTCAGCTAACAATGAGGTCGTGGATACAGACGCTGGAGTAGGGCTCTGCAGGGAGGGGTCAGCGGTTTTCTTGTAGTCATAATTTTGCAAACCAAATATTTTCACCGCTGCTCCCTTAAGCCATTCCAGGAGCTCCTCACAGCCCTCCGAGATTATGATTGCTTTAAAAAGGAAAAGCGCGAATGCCTTATAGCATTGTGCAGATTTGTATACTTTTCAAGCAATTGGATCTTCATACATTGCTAAGTACTCATAGCTCTGTCCTGGTTCTTCAAGCTAAAAGTCTTCAGGCCCATCCTCCTTCCTTGTGCTTTGATTGATTAAAGCGCTAGACTCATGAAATCGAAACTAATCAGTAAATTAAATGAAGCAGATCAGTCCTACTTTTTATTAGAGTTTTAAAATAACCTTCAGCACTTTTGGAGAGGTAGCAACAACTTTAGCCGCTTACGGCTTCCGAGACTGTCTAATGCTGCATGTATGGATATGAGTGCGCTATCGTCTTCCCTAACGGTTCCCTCTCATCTATTCCATCCCAACTATTTGTCTGATGTCGGGTGCAACCCCCCTACATCAGAGACAAGATGAGATAGGGGAGCATTTCGTGAAGTGATGCATGACATAAAAAGGGGATTGGGTTCGCATTGACACTCCCCAATGGCAGAAGGGAACTGAACTTGTAGGCGATGAAGCAGGTGATGATACGGCATTAAAAGCTTTTGGTTGTGGTTGGTTAGGGTAATGAAGCCACTAGATGGGCGATTTCATGATGACGACTAAGAAAATAAATACCATATGGCATAAATTGACATTAAATTACAAGAATCTATACAGATTCCAGGTTAATTTGGCATCATTTGGTAAGTGAGGAATATATTGTCAGTTGATCTTGGACCCCCAGCCTCATAACCACTTAGTACCTAAGAGACCCATTAATATGTATGGGTATTTCTGGAAAGGAACTCCACATCAAACCTTCCTGTAGGTAATGTTAACTATATAAGGGTCAAACATACCAATTTCTACCAGGAAATTCTTTGAGGTAGATGTCAGAAATTGCTTTTAGGAAGTATCAATGATTCAGTTAGCATGAGCTTATAAAATTCTGCAGTGCAGCATAAGGCAAAATCTCATACATTGCCTTCGAATGGAAGCTGAGGGCTAAGGATTCCATCTTTTCTCGATCTTGAACTTTCACATGCGAAGCAGAAAAGTTGGTTAAAACTTAATTACGATGGCTGGAAATCGGGTTTCTCCGTCTCCTAACTTGAGGATTCCCAAAGGCGTTAAGCAAGTAGGGAACTACAAAAGGAGCCTTAAAGAACTTCCGTAAAGATTATCAAAGGAAGACGTAGTTGGTTAAACACGCACAAGTTTGCACCAACGAAAAACCCACCCATCCACTGTTGCCTCTTCCCTTCTTTATGACTTCATCCATTCTTTACCTTCTTATGTTTAACTCACCTCGATAAACTTCAACCAGTTTTCCACCCTGAACTATCAGTGTTGTGTTCAATTCATTCCACAATTTCATGCTGCCATCAAGGGCTTCCTGCAGGAATGCAGAGGATGACTGATTTTTTTCGATCGTCAATTGTGCATTCTACAAGAATGGCAGGGAACCGGGTAATTCTGCTACTAATAAAGAAAGAAAAATGATTCCTAAATAAACATTGGCAAAAAGCTATTTTCTGTTTCACGTTGTCCTATTAAAAAGATGCCTATCGGATTTATGTTACGGAGGAATAGGGTGTGGTGAGGTTGGGATGTTACTTGGAAGGCTTCATTAGCCAGTGATCCATAGCTCTTTACTTCTGCCTCGAAATTTCTGAACAGGTGATACTTCTGAATGGCCTTTTGTTCCTGAAGCGGTGCATCGGTTGCGATGAACTGCGCAGTTGCAGTCGCCTGACGCTCCAAAATCCACTCATCAATCTGTAGCATTCCACAAGAAAAGGAAAGCAAATAGTTCATTATTTTAAGTGCTTATTCTTAAATCAAGCAGGTTTAACCCCATAAATGCATTCTGTGGGTGAGTAGGGTGAGCTGTGAGTGTTACAACGACTCTATCTGCGTCCGACTTACGCGGATCATGGCTCGCTTTACCTTTTAAGCAACATAAATGGTAGAGGCTGAAAAGGCTTTCAATGACAAACTGTTATGTTAAGTTTGGATCCCACATACCTTGAGCTTCTTGCCGAGTTCCACCTCACTAAGGTAAACAATTAGCTGCCCTTCCCGACTGACAAGCGAAATCCCTGTTTCCTTTTGACGGTAAGTTAATTTGCTAAAGTAACATTATGAGCCCTTTTCTTTGTAATGGCCGGGGCCGATCGTAAAGATTACACCACATTCAAGTCATGCAACAAAATGGATCTTTACCACAAGCAAAATAACCAATGTCCGCCATTAAGAAAAATCAAAAATTAATTATCTTTTCCATTCCCATAGGCGCGGAAGGTTTCGGGGCAACAGTAATGCTTTTTTGTGGGATGCTTTCCGAATTTGCCTTATTTGAAGGACAGATTGCCAAAACTTTTGCCTGTATTTTAAAATCCTATGGTGATTTTAATGCAAGACTGCACTTTGCTGACCAAATTTAGTTTAATGGAAGAGCTTTCTCATTTAATGATGATCCAATGTAAACAACATATACTAAAATCGCTTTGTCTAGTATCAGCAAAAAAGCTGTGTACAATATGACCATCACGTGTGCATTTTGATAGTGGTGGTGATTGCCTTCCCAGTAGTGGGAAATTAACAAGTTGGAAATGCAACAAATAGAAACAAGATGGGGTCTTAGGACTCACACTCTTCAGTTGATTCAACTTTTCTTTTTCAACGAGGCGAAATTCCAGCAAACGAAGCACATTGGCAGCCTTCTCTTGAATCTTTGCGCACCTAAAAAGCCCAAATGTAAGAATGCAATACAATTAGGCACTAATTCCTACGAAATCCCGTTAAGCAAACCTTATTTGGGCGATTCAGGCAATAAAGCGAAGAAGAAGACTGAAGTGGACAACGGTATAAGCACTGCCGGGTTTCCACTTCCACTAATTTAGTGTACCTTAGCAAATAATCCTTTAAATTAAATACCCCTTTTTTCAAATTAAGGCTTAAAAAGATGGTAAGATAATTATTTTGTGATTTTAGTTTATTCCCAACTGCGAAGCTAGTCGCTACGTCACCACGTAATTTTGATCAGCTCATCATCATCATCAGCGAAAGCTCACACTTTATTGGCCTCTTCTTGATGGGACGCAATGCTTTTAAAAGGTAGCATAATTTGGTTCCTTCCGCCAAAGGATTTACTTTTATTCAGATTACTTTATGAGTTACTCACACCATTAGTCAACTGCTAAGAACAATGCGCGGATTGAGAAAAGCTGTTAGTCATTTCACTTTATCAAACACCAACTAGACTGCGATTACCATGACCAAGATAAAGCATTTTAACATCGAAACTCTGGGGTAAATGGGGTCGGAGAATGTGGATATTAAAGATGAGAGCAGATGAGAATTCGAACTTGCGGTTATCACTTAAAAGCTATTGCATTAATTTAGAAACTTTTATTGTAAAAGGCGATTTGCTGTTAACATCACCCTCGTCTCTACGTCTGCTAATCTTTTAGACTAAACAAGGGAAACCCAACTTCCTTGTAAAAGCTGATTTAGTGACAACTTTAAAAAATGGTGCAACCCGAATGATAGGCATTTGTACCTGGCTGCAACAGTCCTCACTCTGGCGTTGCACTTTTTGCTGTACTTATGTTCATCTGACTTTAATTGCAGCAACCTCACTTGGTCTGAGAGAGCTTTGATTGTAATGAGAACCTGCTTCTGCGTCATAATCTTGCCACGAATATGCTCGATTGTAGGCTGAAGTTGTGAAAAACGAGGCAACAGGTAAAGAGACATGTGAGCAGAATTGGAAGATAAAGGAAAGAAGAAGTGGCAACGAACCAAGTAGTCAGTTTGAACTATTTGATTTTCTTTACGACTGAGCGAAGCGTTTAGTCCTTCGATATCGTGGAGGAGGACCTGGAATTTTTGCAAAACATACCAACAAAGAACCTTAAAATTTAATTCTAAAGTTCTTTTTGGAGCGGTTAATCACCCAGTAGCTCTTTTTTCCTGACAGAAATTGTTTGTCAATAGAATCTCTACATTCTAAACGGGTGCTGATAGCATAAAGTCAAAAGGACAAAAATGATTACATTAAGAAAGAAACTTAAAGTGATACTTTGTAAAACATTTGTATAATTTTAATATGCTCATAAATTTTTTAAGACCTTTACTAATGTTTTGTACTGCTTTTATATTAGAGCAATGTAAACAAAATTAGGTCAAAATATGTTGTAAAGCCTTATCTCCTCTTAGTGAAAAGTACATATTTTTAAGGATAAGAGAGTTAAGCCATCGCAACTGCAATCCTGCTAAGTATTCACCTTATGAATCTGAGAACATTTTGTGGGAATGTTCCCCTTTCTCTCTTTGTGACCTAATATCTTACGGGTAGACTTTTGGTAAACATGCGGATAATTTTAAAGCACCAGTGGAGATGACGTGAAAATTGTCCAGGAAGAAAGTGACGAACGAAAAGACTATCTTTTGGGCGAATAGTTAATCATGAAATCTGTGGCTCAAGAGATGCCTGCTTCAGCGAATACGTCATCGGCGTCAAAAGGCTCGCAAATCAAAGCAAGCAATTCTAATCCACAGCGGTAAAACTTAAAGGAATAATTTTACATGAGCGGTGAATGTGGTAGTTAAATCCTACTTTAATGTCGCGTTGGTGTGCCAGACTGCCTAGCTGATGATTGCACAGGACGAGCAGATCCGACCACTCGCGTTTGAGGGTGTCTAACCTCTCTGTAACTGTTGCTGCAACAATCTCCTCCTGACTTGCAGCTAGGTTCTTGCCATTCACCAATAGATCCTCCAATTTGTCACTTAACGCCTCCAACTCGATAGTAATGGCACGAAAGACCTCCATCTGAGCATCGATTTCAATGATCGAGGATGGCAGCTCCAGAGAAGTTAAAATATTATGCTTGCTCATCAGTGTGGCATTCATTGCATCTAACTCCTTAAGGATGAAGCAGAGGGGATAGCATATTAGACGTGATGTCTTTTCTAATGTAATAGTGATAAGAAATCACTGACGCATGCATAATCCAAGTTTCCAACTTGTGTGCATTGTTTTACTATTTGATTAGCTTTTATGCTTATGGAAAGAATTTTGAATTCCCACTTTTAGAGGAATATTTGCAGATAACACCAGACTTATTCTCGGAAAATGAGATGGCTAAAAAGCAGAGCCCCATGTACTTGCACGCGCAAATAAAAGCAAATTTAAAAAACCAAGAAGAACACCATACCTTAATTAATATTAACATTTTTTGAGAGGAGCTGTTTTAGAGGAGAGGAGAAGTTGGAAATCAGACGGTATATGTAAATGTTTTTTTTCATTTTTATTATTGGACGCAAATTTTAGAGACGAATTAGCGGACACACACAGAACAAATTGAGTGCAAAGCATAAAAATTAAGTACATTATAAAATGCTTTCAAAAAGTTGGCTCAGTTATAACGCACCTGTTGATCATAATGAGATCATTGATTAAACTTAATGGTCCTCCATTGTTTAGAGTTGGATCAGTGTAAATTTGTTAAAATTAAAAAAACCCTAAGAGCTCACAAATAAAGTGTCAATAAATCGACAAGATTTGTGATCGTCAGTTCGATGTACTTAAGCCACTAGGTATTTTTTCCTTACCTGCAACATGCTTTGGAAGGCCAGTGAAACCTCCAGCCGTTTTTGATATTCATCGAGGAGACCCACAAATTCGTCCCAATCTGCGTGCAATTCACGGCTTATCTCCTCCATGATAACTTTCGCTTCTCGTACAGCCACTTCGCTTCCTGACTCCGCACTCAATGGCGATCGGAGTTCCTCCAACGCAATGTCCAGTGCATCTATCTCCTTAAAAACCTGACTTACTCTCTCCCTAAGGGCGGTTAGGTCAGTCTCCCAACCATTCATTCGACATTCCATTCGAATCATCTCTCTCATGGTGTTCTTTGTCTCACCCGTAGTGAGCAGTAACTCCTTCTTGTGCTTTACCCAAATTCGGGTATCATTTAAGTCTTCACTAAGATGCAAGAGGCGTTTTGCAGTATTGATGGAGAGGTGTTTCATCTTAGTGAGGTGGATAAGGTCATTCCAAGCATTATAGGTATACTCAAGAAGAGTGTTCCAAGAGGAGTCACTGTGGAGGCAGGCCTGAAAATTGTGGAGGATAGGGAGAGAGTTCTGGGTGTGGAACTCAACCTCCTTTTCCAGTGTCACAAGGAAAGGCTCTTTCGCTTCTAAAGCTGAGAACTCATTTGAGGCTTCTATGGACAGTTGAAGGAATGGCGTATCGATTTCTAGGAGGCATTTCCGACTAAAAATGGGAAAAAGTGAAATTGTAAAGCATGGACAAGCAGTTATTAGTAAAAAAATTTTTAAGGAACTAAAATGTGATCCTTAATTTAATTTTTTTTTGTTAACGTTTTAAAGCTTTCATGGAAGCAAAAGAAAAAAGGTGAGAAAGGAAAATGACCAAGTACCATGCTTTTCAAATGCAATCACAAAATATTTTAGTAAGTTCCAGTATAGTTGCATTAAAAATGCTGCCAGTGTCATTTATGAGAAAATAAATCAGAACACTTTTTTAAAAATCATTGCTCTGAAATCCGGGAGGCAATCTGTTGGTACTTTGAAGGGAAATTGTCTTTCATTCGATGACCAAACCTTTGACCCAGCCTTAATAAGGTAGCGAAACTTGAGAGCAAAACTTGCAAAGCTCATAAAATACAGAGACTGTAAAAGCGTCGGTCAGTAAGTTCGGCAGCACCCCTTATGCACTAAGTTGTTCCCTCAGCGTTGTTTTGAGTCCACTTTCCTGGCCACAACTGGTGGTGCTGCCCACCACTTTTTTACCCACCTTGTCTGTTTAAAAAATCGGGTTGTAGTTGGTTAAATAAATATGGCAGATTCTTACTGCGCCTGTTCTGTAGCACATTAAGAATAAGGGACGTGTGACATCCGAGCCTATCATTAAGAAGTTAGGATACACCCTATGAAGGTGTACTATTTTTATAGAGATTCCTCGGTTGTGCCTGATATGGGCAATGTCACAATTGGTTTTCACTTGCCTTAGGCAAGTAAGAGTCACATGCTATGCCTAATGGCAAAAGCCTTGAAGAGTAGAGAGTTTTTACTATTTTTCCTTGATCATCTTACATCTGGCATTGACTCTCCTTTTTGTTAATAATCAAGTGCGATAAAAATGAAGTCAATAAGCAAAAGACATGATGAGCTGGCTTTGCATTACCATTTAATGGCTAATTCCTTTGCTTCCAACACAGCAAGGCTTTTTTCCAACTACGCTGGATTGTTTTTTTACGATGCTAGGATGCCATAATAGTGTCACTTCTTGAAGGTTTCATTGGAATGGGTGTCGTACCGCTTAAGTAGCTTTAGTTCGGCGACGAGTTCCATGTTTTAAATCACTTAGGATAAATGCTTCCTTTTATTTTTTCATTTTTATGTAATCAGAGCTAATTAGGAATGTTCTTTATTGCACTCTGAAAAAAGTAGTTAAAGTCCTATGAGTTGCACCGCTCATTACGGCCGCTTTAAATCCATTATTGACCACTGTTCTTTAATGGCTACATTCTTGCTTATGTGCACCACCTCAGTCCTCCTTTCCAACTTGCAATTTTTTATTTTTTTATTGAGAATGACCCAAAGGAAGAGAAAGAAATAGTTGCATGCGGTTATCTACCTTCGGTGAATCCATTGCAGCAGTTCGCAACACCTTTGAATGGCGTGTATTTTGATCCCCTCGGCAAGAAGCTGCTCATATCGCCTCATGGCTTCTTGATTGATTTCATTCAAACTTCGACGTAATTCACTCAGCTCCGCACAGATGGTTGCCTGTGTCTGGGCCGCTATGCGTTGGAAAATTCGAGCGCTATCTTTACTAAGTTGGACTTCAAGATTGACGCCAACGGTTGACAAGAAGCGTTGTTCAAGTTCTTCTAAAGCGCCCCGAAATTCACTGATTTTTTTAAGCACCTATTGTGAATCATTAAGCTTTCTCAATTATTTGCATATTATGATGTCAACCTTAATGAGTAAATCAAGACCAAAGCTCATGCAGCTTACATGGTGAGGTAGAATTTTAAAGAACCATAAATAACAAAAGGTAAGCGTTAGCCTCTATTTAAGTAGTTTACCAATAACGCTGCATCGTGCGAAATGAAGTACAAATATACTTATAATGTCCACTATACTGGAAAATCAAATTATGCAATTAAGAACCAATTTGATCAATACGCTTTTGCTAATTGATGTTGTTTTTAAATGCAAAGAACCGCTCAAAAAATCTCCGAAATTATGTGCAAAGCGTTCCTTTTTTGGGAGAGAAAAATGACAGGTCCACTATGCCAAACAAAGCTAGCACAAGAAAACCAATGACAAAATGCGCGTGTAGAAGTGCTTTGCTTTGTGTTCCGAATCTACTCTCCTTGTTGCACTGATTAAGTGAGTTAAAGTCCAACAGATCGAAGTTGACTACGCGGTTAGGGAGAGGCTAAAGCCTTTCCCAAGTTAATGCAAGTTTGCTTCCTCCCTCCCGCTCTCAATCTTTCCTTCGTATCCATAAAGGATCACAGCCAAACGAAATTAGAGAGAAAAGGGCACAACTTACCATACTTTTTTGCCGAATTCTTGATTGGATGTGTAAATGCATGAGGAATACTGTGTTTTTGCAAAAAAGATCTTTCCACCAGCTATTGTTTGAGCCATCAATATCTTCAAATAGCTCAGTTAAAACGTCAGGAACGGGAATTTCAATAAATTGGGCCAATTTATACTGAATCCACCCCATTATTTCATTAGTTTCTGCTTGAATTTCTGGCACGGAGGATAGGACATCTACTACAGTTTTTAGAGCAGAGAGTTCTCGATGAAGTTTCTCCTTTTCTTTGCTGAGCATTGTACTTTTCGCTTCTAGTTCATCCTTCCTTAGGATTAGCTTCTGTTGAATGCTTGCCTTCAATTGTCGTATAGCATTCAGGCTTGTTAAATGATGTGGATGAAAGTCTTGATGGATTCTAATCAAAATGGAATTCCGTCGCTTTCTCAATGATTCGCACTCAGTCGAGCCTTCTGATCTAGTATCAAGACTTCTGGTACGCCTGGTTAACAATGATTTTGGCAAATTTGTCACCCGTCGTAAAGGCCTGACCCTTTGGTAGTGATATTTTAGCACTTTGTCAGCAGCGCATTTGTCAGGAAGGCCAAAATCATTACTTTGCCTGCCAACCTCGAGAATGAGGAGCTTCAATTTGTTTAAGTTGGAAACAAAGACATCGATGGATTTGTTATTAAACATACTAATTGGTGTTTGTTCGATCAGCTCTAATGAGACACGAATATCCTCCCTCCGATCCTAAAGAAAGAAGTTGTTTTTTCCATCTTTTTCAAGATTCTAAATTCATCTTTTTTGTAGATATTGATGGACCGTAGTAACGATGCAGACAAGTCTTACCTTGACGGTAATTAAATCTTTGCTTATTTCACGGTACAGATCAGAAAATTTTGAGATCTTCAAGAAAAATCTCTTATAGCAAAGCAGAGTGCACTCGATGGCCAAATTGACACCCCAAAATCGGGCATAACAACATCCAACAATGCATTCACTCCTCGTTTGAATGATAAAGCTCCAATCAAATGATATATTGGAGACCTTTTCAACTGCAGCGTTGCATTTATTCTCCCAGATGGTGATGCAATTTTTCGTGGGACATTCAGCTAACAATTGGGTCCAAATTATCTCCAACTCCTCTGTTAGGTCTACTAATTCGAGAAGCCTGTCCAGGCACGTGAGTCGTTTTAGCAAAAAAGTTTCTCGTTTGTGAAACTTTTCAATTAAAACACTCCAGCGTTTGTGAATTTGGCAAAAAATGTCATCATAGGACCTTAGATTAAGTAGGATTTGCATTTTTTGGTTGTGATGCGCCTTTGCATCCGCCATCATTGCTGCATTCCTCTGAAATCGTCTTTGAATGAGACCTCTTTGTTGCCGAAGCAATTTTGTGGAAATCTGGGTTTCACTATGCCAGGTTTGCAGGCTAGTTTGAACGCCTCGAGAATCACTTTTGGCTGCCAGGTCAACCAGATGGTCACATTCAAGAAGCCAGAGCTTATGGAGTTTTGCCTTTTTGTAAAATTTGTCCAGCAGTTGTTTTTTTTGGGACTAAAATATTGAAAATGATGAAATTGCAACAACTGATTTTCATGGTTTTTGGTGTTTCCGTGCATTAAGTTCTGATATTTATACTTAGCCTTTGGTTACCCATCACTTATGTAACCCAAAAAATATTTTAAAAAGGGAAGCTTTAACATCAACTTCAAAAGTTCTTTACTCCACAGGAAGGCTTTCCTACTGAAAATAGTTCTTATTTCATAGGGTCGTGATTGACAATCTTACCTGCACTTTTTGACCTTGTCGAATTTGTTCCGCACATGCAGCTTCAGCTTCATCAAATTGTACCCAGGTCCTGTAGACTGTCGGGTAGTCAAATCGCGGTGGCAAAGAGGGTGAAAAATAACCCCAGGCAAGATTTTGCGTTCTCAAATGGAACCAAGCAAGCTGAAAGATGCAAAATATTTCATTTGGATCACTTGCTCTTCTTTTTTTGCATTTGTGCAACAAAATGAAATGACATTCATAATTAAGGAAGAGTGGCAAATTTTGAAGCCCTTGATTAATGGTCATCGTTGCAATGTATGCAAAGTGCCTCAAGAAGTTTAAACTTAGTGCCAAATTAAATAGTTTCAATTCACAATGCATACAGATTAGTGATCACTTTCATCGTCTTTTTGCAGAGTTTGTTGTGTTCCAAAGGCACTAAATATAAATTTTCTAATGAACGCGCGTATGCCTTTTCACTAGTATTCTCCATGTTTCTGACACATATCTTGTCAACCCTTGCTAAATGTTTGATAAGTGCTCAAACATATGCCAAATAGCAAGTCCGATTCAAAGGATCTGTGTGCATGGAATATTTTGTCACCTACTTGAGTTACAGAAAGGTTATTAATCAAAATCTTACCTCGATATGTCTAAGATCCTTCACTTTCGTTTCTTTTTCATTTTCTCGCCAATGGGCAAGCTCGGTAGAGATGACCTTAACATTTTTCAATTTGCTTAGTTCCGCAAGATATTCCAAATTTGCTTGCATCCACCTTCGAAGAATATAAACCTCCTTCACATATTCCACCATTCTTCGTTCAAATTTCACCACTCTATCAATCACAATAGCCAGACGAGAGGAAGATTTTTTTAACTTTTGGTCTTCGTTTAATCGGTAATACCAGGTGGCGACCACAGCCACCACACAACGCTCATCGTTACTGCAAGCAATGAAGTCAACTGGATTGACGATTGTGGGTATTCGGAAGGCTTTTTTGGCCAAAGCAAAAGCCTTTGAAAGGCGACTAATCGGAGATGTGGCTGCTGAAGCGAGAGCAGCGAAATCAATTAGATAGGGCCGGTGACGATGCAGAAGGGCGCACATCGCGAGGCCATCACTCCAACTGGAGGTGAAATTGGCGACATTAATCTAAACACCGCCCAAACGCAAAAGGTTAGCATTGACAAACGTTTTCTTATCTAATTTCTTTTCTTTTTCCACCTTATTAAAGGAGTTGTGTAAATAAACAAATTTTAGTCGTGCCTTTTACGGCCATGCTCTTTTACTTATAAAAACTTGTCTTATGGATTGACGCCGAGAATGTTTTAATAAAGATGAGCGCATCAAGATGATAACCAAGTGCTTAATATGCATACACAGTGGAAGATTGCCCGATACATAAAATAACTTCAGGTTGAGAAACATTTTTTAAATGGGTTTTCACCAATAGCTAACACGCAATAATAGCGGTTTTACATATAAAATTTCTCCATATTGTAAAACTAAGCTTGTTTATAAAAAAAGAAATAAAACGAGACAATCTAAAATAGCATTTGGGCCATCTGTGAGGAGAATCGTAAGGGAGTTCTTATAATTACTTATGGAGACTTACCTTAACCAGCTGTGCAATTTAAAATATTAAGGACAAAACGACAAGCTTAAAGGTCCATTGTGATTCATTTTAAGGGAGGTGAGTGGCTAAAAACAGCCTAAAATCTAGCCACCCGTTTATGCAATCGGAATAACGAAGGAGACGGTATCACAAGAAGTAAAAGCGGCTGGTGTAGATCTGTTTTGATTAACGGGTAGGTAAATTCCTTCAAATACTTCAACCGTGCATTTTTTATGAAAGAATGTTTTTTTAGAATTCCATCAATATGCAAACTAAGCAACATACGGTTTTCTCATCTTTCTCTAGGTTTTGATTCCAGCTGCTTTTGTGAAGCCTATGCAGCCTCAAAACAGAGGGATTGCTTCCTGCGCTAAACAAAATTGATAGCTGTAGCTCCTACTCTGCCTATTTTTAATTTTACAATTCTTCTTTCTCAACTGAATGAAGCCAGTGGTTTGCCTCCTTCTTGTACTTGAGAGAATAATTTTTATAAACGGGATAAGAATTGCTAAAGAAATAGGCATAGGAACTTCTTTTGGGGTACAATTAAGAGTACTAGCAAGGATCTTTGAAATAAGCTAAAATGAAATTAATGTTGTGGGTACGTCTGCGCAAACTGGCAGTCAGGCTTAATCTGGAGACGAATTGTCCTGCACTAGAAATAACCCTCCAGTTCTTAGTTAAATTTCCCTCCGAGGAAAATTTTTGTTAAATACGAGGATGGAAAATCTAATGCAACTTTGTTTGTTTGATTTTCTTTTAAACCTGTGGATAGAGAGCTGTCTTTAATTGACACCATCGAAGTAGTGCGTTTTTCATCTCAGCCGGCGACTCTCTTTTCAAGTGATGGGTGAAGGGCGGATGAGAGAGCTAAAACAGAAGAAAAAAAACTAAAACTAATAAAGGCAAAAGCCTCAGTATTTGCAAGACGCGAAGGAAAAATTTAACTCTGAGTTACTATTGCTCAAAGACGAGTCATTTTTCTCGCTTTTAGCGGAAGTCTCAGTAACTACAAAATAAAAATGGATGCTTTTAGCACTGCAAGGTTTTGTGTTTCATTTTTTTATAAATTTTATCTACCAAGGAAACATTTTATTTCTCATTTCTTCCAGAAAAAAGATATAGGCCCCACACTATTTTATCGTGAGCGGAAATTTGCATGACTTGTAAATGAGGACCAAATATTTTGCCTTGCGTCTGCCATACTTTGAATTTTGGACAAACCCGCGGCATACAAGGGAGGTCTTAAATGAAGAAGCTTAGCTTGTACTTTCAAACGGCAAGTACCAGAGAAGATTCTAAAAAATCTCCAAAAATAAGTCAGGAACAATAAAAACAGTACCACTTTAAAGGATGCTAAAATGTCCAGAAAATGTAATGGGATTAAAGTAGATTACTTAAAGTATTATACGGTCTCATAGTTCAGCTTACCTCACTGATTATTATAAATCTGTGGAAGAGAAACTTACAGAGACCAGGATTGTTCGATTCTATGGGCATGAAGCACTTGGGTCTTTCCCTAAAGTCTACCTCTCCATTCTAATTTAATCCGTTGGATGTAACTACTTTAGCTACTTTTTTGAGTCAAGTTCAAGTTGACTGCATAAATGCAATTAATTCTCGTGACTCCTTTTCCACAGCGACAAAGAAGGTGCGCTGCATAGCAACTTGGCTTATTATCAAGATGCGAGAGGTACGCCGCAATACCCACCCTACCTGGTTAAATGGTTTGAAAAGAACTCTTCAGGAGGATATTGAAGAACTATTTTTCCTAAATGGCGCAAAAGTTGGTTCTCATATTTGTTGCGCAAGATTCTAGACTTTGGATCTTACAAGGTGATTTAAGTCTACTCAAGTTTTTTTCAAAGTGTTTTACTGAAGAGGATATTCATAGACCAAATAATTAATGTTTGATTATGGGCTTATTTTTACCTCATTTCAGGCTAAAGAATAGATCTGAGATCTACAAAGCCATCTCTCCGCTCTCCTAAAAGATAGTTTAATTAAGAGCAGCTATCGATTGTCGTTTGGTAAAAGAGGATTGCATTTATGTTACCGCATTTTTTAACGGGATTCTAGAGTTCGCAAACGAGATGGAGCAGAGAGCTCAATTCATTAGATGCTTTTTTTAGTGCCGGAAAACCGAGCAATGACAATTAACTTATTTCATGTACAACGTCTCATAAAGCTAAACAAAGATTATCTAAACTAACAGACAGCCTCTTCTTTGATAACTTCATGGAACGAAACCCCCAGTCCTTGTAAAGTTTGTTTAAATCTTTTTTAAGGTGTTTATGAACTATTTGACTATTTTTGAAGATCGGGAAGCAGCAATAAATGCAATGAAACGTGCTAATTTTTTCTAGTACGTCCGTAATGCCATTACATAGTTTATAACTTACCATGCTTGGTGAATAGTCCTTTTTAATTAAATAAAATTTACTCGCTTTAAAAAAATTTAGTTATTTGATTTAAAAGCCAGGCCAATTAAAATGTCAGCAGTGCATTATACGATTCGCGTGCTGGCACCACGTAGATGCATAATCCGCATAACGCTACTCCGCCCAAAGCATAGAAGGCATTGCAATGTCATTTTTCATTTAAAAACATTTTCCTCGGATGCATTTGCTCTAAATTCCCTGGCCTATGCTCTCAAGAAATGGCCAAACGAAGTAATATAGCTCGCTTGAATCTTGATGAAATGATAACATTATAACCAATTGTCAATGTTGTAAAGGATCCACCAAATGTGCCGAATTTGAAAAGAAGAAAACAGCGCTTTAGTTAAAAAGCTGTTGAAATAAGTCGTTTTCGAAGTAGAACATTAATTTGTGCTAATCATGAAATCGGGATACCTGGAAATTGAGGATGAAGGTCCAAATGAGACCAAGGATGAGATGGACATTTCCGTCTACTATATCAATGGGGCCGATGTTCTCCGGGTGTATATTCATCTGTTTCATTTGATCCAGAGCTTTGCTAACATTTTCCAGCGAGTGAACACGCATCGTTCCACGAGACAGTGTGACCTACCAAGCAGTATAGCGCGTCAGTCTAATATGTTTGCGTAGAAGCCTTTCAACTAAAAACTAGCTAGGTTGCAACAATGTAGCTCAACTAGTCAGCACAATGATAAGTTAGGGAGGCTAAATGTAGCAGTTTTAAAAAGAGAATAATAGATTTAGTTCACCGAAAATTCTTTATGAATGAAAGTCAAATAAAGCATGTGCCAAGTTCAGCAGCCATGACAAGGCATTCCCGTTTTTCAAGTTTGCCCACATGCGCTTCTTTATTTAAAGACGGAAGTTATCCCTTTTTTACAGCTTAATATTTATAAGATAGGTTTTGAATTTTCTCCCTTGTAAAACATGCGTCCAAAGCTGCTGAAGAGTTACAGCACCTAGTCATGAGTGACACAGGATATGGGGCATAGTTTCCATAGTCAACCGCATGAGCATGAAGTACTGCTTGATGCTTTACTACTACTACTGAATTTGTTGACTTACTTTAGTGGTATATACTGCCACTATTATCCTTCTGAATTATTATTCAACCACTGCTTTACCTTCCAGCTGTATCACTTATGACCTTGGCAATTGAAATGAGCTATTGTAGCCTGCTCCATTAAATAACTACACTATCTTGTTCTTTGAATCAACGTATAAATCATGAGGTATAGTGCGCAAAATAATTAACTCCTCCAGGGTAGTAAAACTTAAAGTGCTTTCTATACAAAGCAGATAACCCAACCCCCTTTTGATGTTATGACAGGGTGCTAGCTATTAATTTCTCTGTCCTTGATGGCTAGGAGCAAACGATATTACTAGCCTTGGTCAGAGTGAGCAGAGTCAAACGTCACAAGCAACTGTTTGCTGACTGCAAACGGCCATGCGTTATCGTGATTTGTAAAAAGCACTTTTGAGGTAGGTTCAGCTAAAAGAAAAGTTGTTTGATTGCAAAGACAAAAATTATACCAATTAATTATCTACTTGAAGGTCACTAATCACCAAAATCAACTTTTGGGAAAAAATTTGGGGGACAAGCTCAGTATGCTGGCCTTACCTTAGAAGATTTGCTTACAGTATTTGTGAACGAATGAGGTTAAAATCTAAGATACAATACACCGCGCCAGCTTAAATGATTTTTAAGAAACGAAGTTTGACAAAGTTATATAATTAAGACTACGAAATTCACCGTCACCTTTATGACGCTATTTATAAAATGCTCAAAACGTACTTTAATAGACAAAGGGTGTGTTAGAGGATTTTTTAAGGCACTGTAAATCGTCAAAAACTAACGTTTAAAGGTGGCATGTTTAAATTGCAGAGTATGTTATCAAAGAGATTCGCATCTCCTGTTCTCTTAAAAAATTGCAAATCGTTAAAAACCGCGGGGTTTTTTTGCCTAACTATGTTATCCTTTGTACTTAAATAACATTTCAAACAAAAATGTTGAGCACATAAGAAGGCTAGCCTACCTAAAAGCAGAAACAGGTTGCTTATAATAAGCAATTTATAAATTGCCAACATTGTTGACATACTTTCCTGCCAGTAAAAAACTCCAAAAGACGCAAAAGCACCCTTCCATCAGAAAGATCTTTATAGAGATCTTCTACCCTATTAGACGATTCATTGGCTTTAAAGATCAAAGCGAGATGTGCTTCGATGTTGCTGACACTTATGCCACCCCGGAGGTAACTGCCAATAAGCGGCTCCTCACAGGCCATTTGATCGGCAAGCTCTAACTGAGCATTAACCCAATTTGTAAATATCTTTTTTTGTTGGAGAGCTCGCATTTCTACAACAAAAAAATTAAGGATTGTTATACTTACATTTGGTAATGTAAGTAAGCAATAACGAAGTAATAAATAAAAAATACGTAAAACAAACTTACTTGACAAGTGATGCACTCGTGTTTTTTCAAAGGCGTCGATGCTCGTCATGGTTCTAAATCACTTAATAAAAGTGACTGAAAGTCAAAGAATATGGCAATATTCAAGCAAAAGCTTCGATAAATTTTGTAAATACTATGCTTAGAAAAAGAATTAACCGATAAAATCATTTTTTGAGCCTAAAGTAATACACGTTGCAATCAAAGCAGGCATACGCAGTAACGGGGAGAAGCACTTAAAAGTGGGAAAATCCTGCTTAGGACATAAAAGCAACAAAACAATACCAGTAGTTCTAAAACAATATATGTTTTAGGAAAAATGACAGGTTTAATAATAACTTAGTTAAAACGTATATTTTAGTTTTGCGATGCTATATTGTGTTTCATGTTTTGCCTCAATTTAGAGTATTAAACCAAACGAGCCACAACAGCATTTAGTTTATAGGAAAACTGGTCGAAGAATAATAAGAAATAGGCGATTTCATAACAAAACAAGTTTGCGTCGTATAATTGCGAAATCGCACAAGACAAGGGCATCATGTGATAACTTACCTACCATCCATGAGGTGTGCAATTTCGTGCCACTGATTCGAGATTAAATCCAAATCTAGAATGCGTTCAAATGCGTAACATGCGTTCAAATGAACTTTTAATTTTTAAATTAAGCAGCTTGATTTCCCTATAATAAAGATGCGTCTAAACGCGTTATATATACTAATAATAGCAAGAAATCGATCCGGTCATTCCACAGATTAAGAAAGGCTATCTTTTATTTTCGATTTGCTAAAGTTAAATCTGTTTGAGATATGTTCTTCCAAATTGCACATTTTATATTACTGTTTCTACCAACGGCCCCGTTAAAGTTTTCGATTCACCGCTAAACAACTGGCCGCATATGTGAGGTCGCCCTTGCACTCATTCCAACAGCCTTTTGAATCGGAAGCTAAGTACGAATAGGCATTAATGGTGAGAAGCTTGAAGCGCTGGCATTGCTTGCTATGCCTTCCAAAACAGGATATAATGTCACCTTTCAAATCAACCTAATCTGACTGTAGCGTTCCGAGCATCCGCAGAACTCGGAGAGAAGGCCAAGCGTAGAGTAGAATACGTGTATTCAATATAGGAAGAAAGGGGACTGCCGGCATGGCTGGGAAACCAGCCCACGCAGCTAGGTTTAAGGTGGCCACAGCCAATGTGTGGGGTCAACCAACAATCCAAACAAACAAAACACTACACTGACTGGTTTGGATGTTCGCATCCCTTTAGAAATGTGAACTGTGAGTTGCGCCATTGGCCCCATAATTAAATGGTGCCGCAAAAGAGAATATCGCTATTAACGTGTAAATGGAATGTGATAAACTAGAGTAAAGTAGGTTAATCCCAATCTAGTGACACCAGATACGGATACGTAATGACCGATGTATGACCGTGAACTGGTTGCTTTACGCTGTAGCATGTTTGAGATGTTGTATTGGGATTCGGCCGCAATAGTGAAGGTGCTGACAAGACGAAAAAGTGGTCGTTTTCTCGGCCTCTAGTTCGGCTTTGTTAAACATGGCGCTAAGAATGTCAAAACATTTGTTTATCCTTGGCTGGCAAAGCCATTGATTTCTTTCTTAAAGGAAACAGTTTCTAGTCACACCTATTTATCCTGCCTTGATGCGCAACGCTTAACGACATTTCTTATTTTACGGCTACATGCTTCCATTAAATGTTATGGTCATTTGTAGAAGAATGGACTCTTCAATCGCAAATAATCCATTTATTTTAGTGATTTGAGTCAATCGCTGATTAGACTTAAACCTTGTAAAAACATATTTTCCATGCTTAAGAATACTCCGTTTTTGTAATTCATTCTTAAATCTTTTATATTTGGAGACGTTGCCTACTCCATTCTTAGTAATAAAATCCATTACAGTGAATTCAGGTGACTGAATCAACCATGACCTCATATTCATCCACGGACTCATTCCGTGGTAAACCTTGCCATCCAATTGTCGCAGCTAGGCTCACCTCCACATCCCGCATTGACCCATCTGGATAGAGGACAGCTGAAGGGTAGAAAACCTCACATTGTATTTTCCTAGTTCCTAATTACTGATAAGTTAATCCCACTAACTTGTTAAGAAGGCTGCCTAGCTTCAAATGCAACGCCTGTAGAGTTAGTTAAAACGCAATGCAAATGTAGTTACTTGCCTTATTTTTTTTCCAGAAAGCTAATACGTTTCAATTAAATGCCTTTCAGCACTGAGGTTGATAATTCATTAATTTGGATGACATGCTCGGTGTTACCTTGAGCGTCAAAGAGAGATTTTGATTATGGGTGTTTACTCAAAATTTTTCCAACCTTGCTGGGCTTGAGTGGTTCTGGAGAATTGATGTAAGTAGTAGAAATTCCACACATCAGCTGATATCTCTCTACAGCAGTGAGAGCATTTAGTGCATTTTCCGACATTGAATTATGTAAGTATGGGGAATATTTTTCACAATTTGCATTAATCGCGCAAAGGCTTTCAATTACTTTTATTGGGAAAAGAAACAGCAAAATTACTGTTATGGTTCGTAACAGTTTCTAAGGTACTGACTAACACACCTACCCTTAGCCGGAATCGCAGGTGACAGAATTGTGGCAGAGAAAAATAATATTATTAAGTGAAATGGTTGAAAGGCTACGGACGTGGCTGGAGTAAAATCTGCAAAATATGGATGCAGAAAAACAAATTTACTCTTTTATTTGTCACAAAGTTCAGAAGAGATTATGAGAGTGCATGTCGGTTAGCAATTAAATTGATCCTCAGAATCCTGCGTAAATTAATTTCGAAGGTTAACAATCGATGAAATAGTTGCCGTGATATTAAAGTAGGCAAATTTTTTCCAAGTCCGATGAGTGTCGAAATTGAGGAAAAGCTTTCCTGGCCCCCTCTGAATTCTTTATGCTCTTTAAGTCTTTCCGGTTTTTGTTCAAAATTGAACTACGCAGACAACTTGCAACCGTGATCACTGCTTAAGTGTGTGATAGTTCCATTAATGGATTGCCGGTTGATTTGGAGGAGGAGTGGATTCTAAAGTTTAAAATAGGTTACAAAGCTATGCAAAATTTAACTTAAAATGACTTTGATTAGTAGCGCTACTGATGCGGAGGAAGGTGTGAACGAAAAAAACAGTGTTATGCTAGCAGCTAACTTTGGATTTAGTATTCATTGAATAAATAATTATTAAACCATGAGGAATGTATGCTTATACTTTACGGCATATTAGGAGAAGTTTGCATCATTTTCAACTCCTGGAAATGAAATTCAGTCATGTGCTTTGCCCTTCGTTTGGGTGGAAATCAAAGAGGCATAAAACGAGTACTACTCATTCCTTGAATAGTGAAGTACTGCTTCGATGGTTGGTCAAAACCAAGTCCTATCTCTTCTAAACTCCTTCAATCGCAGCAAATTTTTTTAAGTATGAATTCACTGCACGAAAGGCACTCATTTTAACGCTGTTAATTGACTTGCCAGTTGAAAACAGATGCGGGAAAACTCAGTGTGAATTAGGAACAGTCCTGATTAACGTCCAGTATGGCAAGTTTAATTGATCTTTGGCGCTCTCGAACAGATCCATTCAACAGGAAGTGTCAACAAATATTTGCCCTATAACCGAAGGCAGTCAATGTTATTATAAATGTTCCCACTGCAGCTGAATGTAGCTAAGCAAAACAGGTAAGAGCATAAGGGAAGAAGTTCTAGATTGTTTTTTCTTAAGAAAGTGTGCTTTTTAATTATCAACACCATAATTTACCCATAAATGGATGCAAACTTTTGATAGTTTCTTTTGCAACACCATCTCTGCTCTGGAAGCAGCCGTGTGCGAAAAATACTTTTGCCAGTCCTTCCGAAGCCATCGCATTCACAGGCGCTAGTTGCGTCCAGCTGTTATTCAAAAGTATGCTCTAAATTATCCGCAGCCTTTAATTGCATTTGTATATTTTTGTGCAATTTTAGATTCTATCGATCTTTGGGACGTGTGTGGTTTTTTGCTTCGAAAAGTTGACATTCACTTGAGCAAAACAAATTTGCTTTAATGAATAAACTCGTCGCCATGCCCTGTGATGGACACAAGATACACCTGGAATCTGAGCGATAAAAGGCTACCTCTGCAATAACGGCGTCATTTTGATCATGACTCTTTCTTAAGGCAGCATTGTGTTCAAAAAGAATAGTAAATGCCCCAAAATTAAAGTACTGCAACCAGACTCTGACGTCGTAGCAATTTGGTATAAAACACTTCTAGAGTCATATGTCCTTAGGTAACGTCATTTATTAACACGCAATAATTATTCACCCGTTGAGCACGGAGAGCGCTTAATGAAAAAGCTGTTAAAGGACAAAGTACTAAGTCTGCCTACTTAAGTGGTCGAATATTTTAATGAAGTCGGATCTAAATCCAAATGGCTAGCTTGAATACATGTGGCTGGATATCGAAGTTAATGGAATCTAGTGATTCATGTAACTGATCACCTGCGCTTCACATTCACTTACAGATGCCCAATTATTTGGTACTGGAAGTGGAAAACCTAGCATCAACCAAATTTTCAGACGGTGTTTTGTCGATCCTAATATGCCCGCAATGTAGGCTTCATAGTCCAATTTGAAGCCATTGCAGGTACAAGAGAAGAGGGATATCGACTCTAGCGTGTTATTCTGTACACGATACTCTGCCATTTTTGCGTGGTTTTGCCATCACCCTTGCCTATAAAATTTTTACAGCCCACATTCCTGCACTTTATGGCGTCACAAGAGACGAGTAAGCCGCTGCAGCAGTTTGACAGATTTTAGTGATTTGAAGGTGTCAATGCTTCATTGTGTGGCAGAACCGATGCAAACTCGTCCAAAGTGATGGACGTTTGGCGGGTCTTAATTTGGGTTTAGCACTAGTGTATACTTATGGAGCCAGACCAGATTTAGCCTTCCACTTAGGATTAATGTGGTATTTGGTACTAGGACTTCTCGTAACATACCTCGACATAAAAAGTCTTTGCTGTAATATAGAGCATGGATTCAAGAACTTCATTTAATCATGGATCCAAATTGATTCGACCCCGCCTGCGGAAGGCTTCCATCATGTTAGTCCCATAATTTTGGAAAGATGAGTGCTTGCTAAAACTTATTGTCTTAAAATCAGAATAGCGATGCTTCTTTTTATAAATTTAAAAAATTTTGTGAGGGACTAATTTTAGGCTCATGGGATGAGCAATAATAGCCTTGCTGATTGACCTTTAGGTCCAAAATCATGGTTTATGTTTGTGTGTGTCATTGTGCTGGGTTTAAACGGTCTGACGTGAAGAAGCTAAATAAAAAGGTGAGGTATCTTCGATTGGCGTTTTTTGAAGGTAAAACATCTTAGCTGGCGATGTACAAGTGATTGCTTCTTTTCACCTATTCCAGGTTGTCAGCTATTGTGACTTATTCAATTTCGTATTGCTTCACTCCTTCACATCCCAAGCATTTCAAAATGCTTTGATAAATAGAGAAATATAATCGCAACATAGAAGGGAGCAGATGTTAAGTAATTCTAACGCTAGCCTTAGCCCTGTTTATATTTTGAACAAACATGGTAAATTTTGCTAACAGCCATTATTTATTTGGTTCCGATCTTTGTTCCTATTACGATCGAAGTAACTTCGAATCCTGTCAGTAATGAGCACGTCAAATTTCGTCAAACCACGGCTGCCCATGCGACAATGCAGAGTACCTAACAAACCAAATGAGTTAAAGGTCTCAAATTGTGGAAACTTGAGGCCACCACCCATTGCAATAGTTGGTACGCTGAAGTCAAAGATTGCTGCATTAGGATGCATAAATTTTGCGTTTTCGTACGGCAGAATGATTGTACTTTCGTCATTTGCACTATGACTCCTTACGCTTTCAGGTCGACCCATCCTTCTAATTCCTACATGGTCAGATTTCGTCAAGAAAATACTAGTGTAATCATTTCCGCAATTGAATCTGCATTCCATGATTTTGAGTCGAGGCATTCGTAATCTGGTTAAGTTGAGCGCTGTTTACACGACGATGATGTAGATGATGTAGAGCTCTTATGACTGGTATTTGTATCAGCAATGCAATTACTGCTCCAAGTTTCTTTCTTCTCGATTTGGCTACCACAAAGGGGGAAATAATGCGGCTTCATCGTAACAAGTCGGTAGCATTTTGCAGGAGGTGGGCATGTAATCCACCTCCAAAGCACTTTTGGGTATGGCATTTGAATCATTAACCCCCAAAGGGCCCATTATAGCAAGCTGACGATGTTGTGTCAAAACGCTGGGAAAGTAGTTCCAACTGTTTCTCTCGGAGGAGACGATCCCTGCGATGAAGAAATCAGGAATGTTTTGCTGTAAATTCATTGGCATACCCATGAATCTGCTAGTGTTTTTGGGTGTTTCACTAATGAGTAGGCCCAGAATTACCATTTCTTTCGGTTTTTAAAGGTAGCGGTAAAAAGGAGAAGTCTTGAGGTCTACCACTAGAAAAAAGAACTTAGGATACCATATTTGAGGGCGTCGTATTTGTTATCGTTTCGCTTTCTTTAAAAGTGCTTCCTGGCTGGAACGAATCTTTTGCTAATGTAAGATTGCTACCAACTGAGGGTTTAAATTGATTCAACGAGCGATCCGGTAAGTTAAATCGGTTGGCGATTATTTTCCTTACCATTTGGTACCATTCGGGGGCTTCTTGTTGCCACTGGCAAGAAAAGAGCTTTGAAATAAATTAGATTTTATGTTACACTTCTTTACCATTGACATTTTACTATTTGTCGAGATTGTTGGAAATTTCTTATCATTGCTGCTCACTATTATAGAAGCTTCTTCGGATGATACATCAACACTTCCATTTTCTTCGTCTGAAGTTGAATGTGTGTTCGGTGGTTTCGTCTTATAGGTGGCAGAAGTAGATCGTCAGGTGCTTTGAGAGAGCTGAGACATTAAGTCGACTGTGCCGAACCCTGATGATAAGGTTTGTGTGTCATGTGATAACTCAAAAGAGTTATCCTCTTTAATGGAGCTTAGTTTAACAATAGTACTGAATTGTGACTTCTGCGATGACGAGTTGGCATTTTTGAGAGATGACATAGCTTTCATTTCTGTCTGCGCTTTCCTGGAGTTCATTCCACCTGATAATTTAGCTGAGACCCCCATTTCAGGTACAGTGCAGCTCAATTTTGGTCTTTTAGGACTAATGTGCTGAACACCTCGTTTAAAGATGCATGATGGGAGGTTCAGGCTGACAGTGCGGCTCTGATCGGAGGTGGTTGAGGCCAAATTATGGATGTCAGTTGGTTTTATCGCAGCTTTGATGATTGACGAATCAGAAGATTTTTGCGATTCTCTGGCCACTGATTCTGAGTGTTCAGCTAGAATCCATTCATGCATACTCATTTCTGCCTGTAGACTAAAATCACTACCTTGTGAGCTTGACATAAGTTTTTGGATGTGTTTTTGTTTTACACACACTAGAAATGACTGTTTCGGAGGCATTCCTGTTTCCTTCGATGCTCTCACATTACCTCTACCTGATTGGCTCCCGGATTTTGTCACGAATCCCCCATAAAAGATCGCAGGTGAGGGTTTCAATATGATTTGAGATAGTTTACTCAAATCTTCAAAATTTTTACCGCTTTTTTCTGCTATGTAGTTGTTTGGTGATCTACGCATAAAATCTTCAGTTTTCGCATATTTCCCATTGCTTAATTGTTGAATATCAGATCCTGTTGCTTCACTTACTGACGAAATTTGATCGCTTAGCGATACTTTCGGTTTGAGTTTTACAAATCCATCCAACAACCAGGTCAAATTACTTTCGGTTGATAAAACATATGGTGTTGCTTTACAAGTTTCTAACATAGGTTTTTTTTCGGGACTCTCAGCTTGTTTTTGGCCGGCACAATTGATCTCTGATTTTTCAAAACTAGACAAACTAGAAGCCTTCAAGGGACTGACAGTTGCAATAAATGGCACTGGAATGTTCATTTTGATGTATTTCTCATTGCAATCAGTCGTTCTCGGTAGCAACGAACTCGGACTATCCCCTTGGTTTTGTGTTTCGACGCCAGTCGACTCGCTCAATGAACTTGGAGGCTCCAAGCTATTTGAGCTTGGACGCATGCGAATCTCCTTTGAGGAGAAAGATAAGCGACTGTAGGTTGAGCTATCATCCTTATCTTTTTGCGACTTAGGAGCAGACATACTCTCTACTTTTGACAGATTAAAATCGACTGATTCATCACGCAATAGACCAAATCCTACATTTCCACTACGTAGGACACTTGCAAGCTGTCTTCCTGTGCTCACTAACGATGTACTTGAGGAATTACTTGGACCGATTTCCTCGATTGGTGAAAAATATGGACATAGATATTTATCATTCTGTTCATTTTGTAATCGTTCTGGAAAACCAATTGCTTTTTCGTCTTGGTGTTCGTATTTTTCACATAAATTACCAAGTTGACAGGTCTTAAGCACTTTTGCATGTGCGCTGAATGAAGAAGTGGAGTCTTTAGAAGGTTTCACAGTTTCCACGTCATTGGTAGCTTCTGCTGATATTCCATACTGTACGCTATATCTGAACGGGTCGACATTTTGAATGCTCTCCTCCCACGCTGGGGAAAGTCCGCAGTCGAGAGCCGACAGTCTAACAATAGATGTTTGCACTCCTTTACTCCTTAATTGTGGCAAACCATCTTGGTAAGATTCTTTTCCATCCTCATCCCAAATAAAGTTCCGTCTGACTATTTTCAGTGAACGTCGTTTCCGCTTCAACCACGACAAGGGTTTTTTAGGCGATAAAGGCGTGGTTGGTTGTGCGATAATGACACCTATGGGAAGTTGTCTGGCCCTTTGTTGTTTAATAAGTGCTCCAGCATTTCGTCCAAGTTGAGGTTTTTCGATCGCCTTTAATCCGCGTTTTGTGATTAATCGAAAAGGTTGTCGATTGCGTCTGATCATTTTCGGTGGAAGCGTTTCTTCCAGACTAGGCAGATTTTGTGGAACCATAAACTCATTGTGTTTTTTACGGGAGAAGTATCGGATGTAAAAGTAATCATACTCCTCATCAGAGCTCCAAATCTCAACATCCACCTCGTTTAGGAGAGTATGCATGGGGGCGTTGCAGTACATGCAAGTACCACCCAAATCCACTTGACAGAGCCTGCAGTAGTAAACATCGCAGCGGCCACACTGCGTAAAACTCTGCTGAAACTCAGATTTCTTCTTGGGGTTTCCAGGAGCGGTGCACTGAGTGCAGAAAATTCGCTTAACACCAACCATTGTAAGGTAGCGCGCCAGCTGGGGATGCATGAAAATGAAACGGTCGACTCCTTTTAGTCTAAATCTTGAAGAATCTGTCCAGTTTTTCCTTAACTTTCGGTTAAAAAATCTGCGCGCAAGTTGATGGAAGAGCCCTCGAGTGTTTTGGATGTAAGTTCGTAGCCAAGCAGCTCTGCGGTTTGCGCCGCCTGGGTAATACCAGGCTAATATTAGGTGACGTATTCGCAGAACGTATATCTAAAGGTTAGAGTGAAATTGCGAGGCCATTAGTGCCCATTTTTGTGGTTATATGAAAATATAGGGCTGTCAAAACCAAGAAAACATGGTTACGAGATTCAAAATTCATATCGGTTAATAAGTAAATAATTATATCGTTTTGATGTGTTTATTATTACTACGTTGTGTACTTTAGCATGGTCACACTTGGATTTCAAAATTAATTCTTGAAAGTTCATCAAGCCCTTGTGATTTTATTTCCCAGCGATATCATAGCTGTAGCTAAAAGTTTATGGCTTTAATTCTACCAATCCATAAATAACTTTCACACCTAAATGTATTAGTCGGACTTGCAATTAGGTCGTAATTAAATTACTTGCAGAATAATGCTGAGGAGAGTTAAGACCAAGGCTAAACCTATCAGGATTGTCGTCTCTTGGTTCGGCTCTGAAGGTCTGGGTCGACATATGGAGGCATCCACACTAAATGCGATATCCTTTAAAGGGTTCGCCAGATTCAAAAAACTGCGACCAATTTCTGACATAGTGGAATTGCCCTGAATTTCTGGAACTACCTGTTTGCTATCGGCAAGGCTGAAAGCTGGAATTTGATCAGATATGTCTTCTTCAAAGGTCTATCAAAATTATGAGAAGCGTTCATTAGCAGCTGCCGAAAATAATACAGCTTTAGCTAGAGTTCCTTTTCTTTTATGGGGTATGCATAAATATGTGAATAACTGCGAGTGTTGACGACCAAAATGTTAAATGTAAATAAAGTGAACCTGTCCCATCTCGCCAAATTCAACAGAGAATGCCGGTGAAGCTGTGAGCACCACTTGATACATTGAGTAGTCGGCGAAAATGATTAGCACAAGAGTTACCATACCGACAATGAGGAACAACAGAGATCCTACAGCCGTATTACGTTCCGTCCTGGACCAACGACATGCCGTCAGGGTGACATAATTCATACGTTCAGAGCGGGTTAGTGGAATAGCTGTCGGCCGACCATGTTCAAGTGCTTTTCGTTCCTTATGGGAACAAAAAATGGAATTAATTCAAGTTGCACGCACTACAACTACTACTCGAAAATAAATAAATAAAATAAATAAGGGGTTTGAATGTAGACGTTAACTGATTGAACGGGTTGATGCTAAACTACTGCTCTACCATGATCAGAGGAAATGCACTTGAACTCACCTGTGCAATAAACTGTGGTGTAATGTAGCCATTGTCAAAGAAGGCTTTATTCAGCCACCTTTTTCTGTACAGCGCAGCTTGCATGATCAGCTGAATCACCGTGAACAAAGTCCATGAAGTGAGCACCCAGGCCATAGCGCGTTTGAAGTAATTTAACCAATTCATCAGGAAATCCATTTTTTCTTCTATGATTGTCGTTACCATCGCTTGTGAGGACACATTCATGCCAAAATTAACGTCCATCCTTACCTCCTCTACCTCAAAACTAATATTTTCGTGGCCCAGGAAACGTAGAATTGAGGCTTCACTGTCCTCTAATTGTTCCTCATTCACTGGCACCACATTAATCACCTCCGAATGGAGGCGGTTTGACTCTCGGACACAGATTTCATTCAGTTTTGCCACTGCATTGCATGCCTGATCAGCAAACATTCGTACGAGATTGCAAAGGAATGACATTGATTTCATCGATGCCGCACAATTAAAGTACAATGTGTTAAAAAAAGCAAGGCACTGATTTTTCATGCCTATCTCATCGCCACACGCCTCTACCATGGCGCGAATCCAATCAGACTTTTGATTCAATATCTTAGTCGCCATAAAGATAACCCTCTTTTAGCTTTCTCAATGCCATTCGTGCAACAAACAGTCTGTTGTTGATATTATCGATGAAACCACCCAGTTGTTTCGCTATAATCTTTAACGGCGCCTTTGTGACTTTGCCAATCAATTCGGCGTTGGCACCAACTTGACCTAAAACACAGGCAATGGCATTACGGAAGTTGCCAGAATTGTGCATGAAATTTAATGCTGGACCGGTAGTTGCCAAAGTGGTGGCAATCAGCATCAGCAACCAGCGAGTTCGGCTGGCGACGAAATAGGGTAGAGTGATCAAAAGAATGCAGCGGAAATCGGAGGAAAACGCGATTCCAAAAACAGTGCACATCATCATGTAGCATGCGGCCAGAACAGCCAGGTGGGGTAAATGAGCAAAAGCAGTAGAGAAGAATGGAAAAAAAGCAAAACCAATGCTAATTCCGGCAATAATCCCAAGATAATTCTCCCTTAGAAGGGTGCCAGCATCCAATTTGGAAGTTGCTGAGTACCAAGAATGTGGCTTTTTGAAATAGATTCGAGGTGTGTACTTGCAACAGGTTCTGTCGCAAAGAGCCTTTAGCTTTGAAAATAGACCCTCACAACACGATGGCTTTTTCAGTCTCAAGAGAATCTCCTCAATCTCAGTTTGCGTCTCATCTTGCTTAATAAGAGTCTTATTAACAATACTTTCCAACGTTTCGCCTTCTGGCATTGAATTCAACCTGAGTTTGCATACATCAGCATTTATAGGTCCCTCGGATGAGTCGAGTTTATTTCTGTTCCCTGTTTTATCGGTATTTATCGTCTTACTTCTGCTGCTATTGACTGCAGCGAAAATTGAAATTAAATTTTTAGACATTTTTCGTCTAGAAGGAGGTTTTTCATGAGCATGAACCATGCTATTAGCAGCATTTCCCTGGAAATTGCATACATGGGCGAAGTTCAGACGTGTACAAAGACTAGGGCCTTCGTCGTCATCGTGAGATTCTTCCAATAGAAATCTATTAAATATTTTCTCAATTTTATGAAGCCACTGGGGTTCCTGAAAAATGTTCTTCTTTATTGGGTTCCTGGTTCTTGAACTGGGCATGAACTCCGAGGTTAGGGTCAGAACACAGAAATGATATGGCTGTGGAATTATTGCACAAATTTTACCGGCAATATAGGCAGCATCGACTTGATGATAGCCAAAGCTGTGCTGCACTGTTTTCCTTTAATTTATCACTCAGGTAAAGGACGCTTCTAGTTGAGTCTTGCCTAAATTTGTCAAATGATACCATAGGAATTTCAGGTCCCATTTAAAAATAGCCAAGGATTCATTTTTTAAATGCTGTCAGAGTCTACGTCAACGAAAATCTTTAAATGTAAAAGCAATCGCCTGCGTTTGAGCATCCACTTACTCACTTGGAAACCAACCAACTTCAAATTCCATGTAGCAGATTTAAAGCAAGGCGTAAATGCAAGGGATCAATACTTTAAAAATTACTGTTAGTACTGCAGTATGTTGAGATCTCTTCCGGTGTTTTTAGTGAAATGCCCCTCATTTGCCCTTAGCTATTAGAAACTTACCAATTTCTAAAGTTTGCTGGCACAGATGCCTTTCTGTTCCTCTCGCACGCAATTAATGTCTAGTGACCATATAGCAATCGAATACTGCAGAAAAAACAAGAGACAAAGCATAGTCTCTTGCTGCCCAGCAGTAACACCAAGGCTACACCCAATCAAGGTGTCAAATTCCTAGGCAAAGAGATAGGAATTCCTTAATCGCGTCAAGTTTACGTCCCTCAATAAGAGGAATAGCAAGACACAAAAGTATTCAATAGCAGAATTAGCTAGGAGCTACTAATCTACCTTCGAGCTGTCATAAGAAATTTATCGAGAGGTATTTTATGGTGGCAAATGATAGGGCTTAACTTTTAAGCTATTCTTTTTTAAATAACGCCCCAAAAATGTTATTTAGCTACACTGAAACCTGTTTTTCGACCAATTATGTGGATACATGGTTTTAGCAATTAAACTACCGCAGTTGATGAGCGGCTGCTAAAACTAAAAATATTCATCAGAATGGAAAGTGGATAAACCAAGGTATTTATAATATTGTTAGATTTGTGTAAGTTTGGTTTTTTGTGTCGTCGGTGGTTAAATTATCAAAAAGATTTTCACCAAGTCATAAAAGTATAGGCTGTAGTTTAGGGCGAAGCTAAGACTCAACAGTGATCAAACTAGATTGAGAGCGTTTCTAGAGTTAATTTATTCTTGAATTGTAGATAATTAAAAGGACGTAGCTGGAGATTTAAGCTTAGTCAAGTGTCAAATTAATACACCAAGTAGCATTTTTACTAGAATTAAGGACACTAAATGCACATCGGTTCTGCTTATAAACATTTTTAGTGGTGACGCAAGAGTTTGACCACGTCATAAGGAGCAATTGTAGTGTTTTGTTTGTTTGCACTGTTGGTTAGTCAACACATTAGTGGCGACCACCTTAAACCTAGCTGCGTGGGCTGGCCTGCCGGCCATGCCAGCAGTTCCCTTCCTTTCCGTCTAGAATACAAGTATTCCGGCCTACACCCAGCCTTCTCTCCGTCTTCTAGGGATGCTCGGGGTGCTACAATACTTGTTTTCAAATTCTTTCTTCTATCAACTGCAATTAAACACCAAACTAAGCAAAAAATTAATCCTTTAAACCAGGGAGCTGGATTGCTTGGATTCATTCTGGCAATCTCAACCGCCAGACGAGATCATAAAAAACTAGTTTACTTAACTGACTTTTTAAAGAAGGGGGCATAAAATGCATTAATTTGTTGCATTTGATGTTTTATTAATTGATTTACTTTTTCCTTAAAACTAATCCTAATTCTCAGCCTTAGTTTTCCATCCGTTAAAAAGTCAGCTAGTGTTTATAATGGCTTTACTTGTTTCAGAAGTAACGCATACATTCTAATGTTAAAGTCAGAACCAGTATAACATGTGCAATGTTCCCCTATCGCATGCGAGGTTTTAAGAGCAGTGACACGTGAATTGCATCATGCTAAATGGCCTTTCCTTAAGAAAGTAACATGCAACCGGTGTCTTTTAGGGGTATTATGGGCACACTTTCACAGGTGAATTGGTATCAATGCTCCAATTTATTTATCAATAGTAGTGGTTCTGGTGTTTAATCAATGCGCTGTGTGAATTCGATTTAAGGGGTATCTGTGACGTTTAGTAATTCCTTCATCAAACGGGACTATCTGTAAGTTTGATTTATATAGGAGTAGCTAGTTAACTGTTACAAATAAAACTGTTATAATCTCATATTTCACCGCCATAATTTGTCCTTCGTCTTAGGCAATGACATGAGTCCGAATGCAGAGAGTGAATGATGAACACGTACTAACTTAACCCATTTCCATAACTTGCTATCTATGCATGTGTTATTGCTACCTCTTTTCGGTGATGGATTATAATGTTAAAAGTCGTTTTCTAATCAGGTTAGTGCAGTATCTCATCCAAGAAAGATAACCAGCAATTCTGCGAAGGCCATCGACGATGAGCGAAAAATATTTGTTATGGTCGGGTTTCGTCAATCGACTTCGACTATAAGGATTCAACTAGGTATCAAAAACTCATCAAATAAACAACTGCCTTTCAGGGTCAATTGCTAATCAAACTTTGCCTTAGTACTTGATTTTTGGCCTAGTTATTTTGAGTTTAGTTGAAATATGCCCACATTAAAGGCGGGTGTGAGAAACATGTAGGCTAAATTTGTAACTCGAGTATCGTCATTAAGGTAGATAAACCTCGCGTTCTTCCACATCTGCCGATTGCAAAATTAATTTGTTTTGCTGAATGCAATGTTGCAGTTGGGGATTTCACAGTTATACGATTAAAAGGTAATTTACATGGAAGGTGTTTTAAAAAACATTAAATTCTTTGCTTGTCCTACAAAATGATGACCTTTAAAAAAATCCCTGCATTTAAAGGCTTATGTGATTTTGGAAATGCTCGATTGGTGTTGAAAATTAGTTAATATTCGAAGGCATATGAGCAGCACATAAGAATAAACTGATTTTAAACAGAGGTGCAGTCATCAATCACCTCATCAGACATTACAAAACTGGACTTTGCGGAAAAACAAGTGAAGGGTTTGGTGCATACCTTAAATTGTTGGTTGATTGGTTGACTTACGGAATGAACAAATGATATCTCGACTTCGATTTCAACTGAATCAGGCCTAAAGAGTCAGAAATAATAGCCATATTGGCGCACCGGCTGCCTAGGTTGTACGGCAGAGGGTTTTATACGGCATGACAAACAATGGTCGCACGAGATAAAGCAGTGAAGTCTGCTTTCTGACTTGCACTAAAAGCAATAAAAGAAGATAAGCACGCAATCCTTGATCGAGCTGTGTTGCATTCATTCGTATGTCAAAGTTCGATTAACCACCTCAGTTCTTTAGTTAGTTCTTCGAAAGCCTTCATATCGACGCTCAGTCATTTGGTTTCGGCGCAACGGTACTTGCCAGCATTGCTGCTAATTTTGCATCAGTGTATTAAGGTGTCTACGCCTTCTCTCATTTTTAATAATAAAACATTTTAAAAATTAATGCAATGAGCTTAGTACAATATTTGTGTAAGCGTTCTCTTGCAATTCTTGGGTCGGATCCCCAAGCTATGGGGATTGGTAAGGAGAATGAAACACATTGTTTTTTAAGGCATTTGCGCAAGAGAAATCAATTATAGGAGCGGTTTTTGTGACTACCACAAAATTTGATAGGCACCTTTATTACCCTTTACTTATTGCCAATTCTTTAATATTTCTGCTTTTTCATGGCATAATCTTACTTGCTTTGGTAAAATATCCCAGTAGGCTGTGCTATTGTTACTTTGCAGAATTAAATGTTAAAATTAAGTCAAATGCTGGAGAATTGGCAGAATTCCATAAAAAGGCAATAATTTCTACTGTTAGCTAAATTGTTGCTAAGGCATGGGGAAGTGAAGGAGAGCAGGACGCAGGCGGATTTGTACCACTGACGTGAGGCTAGCTGCTAGCACGTACATTGCCCCGCTGCGCCAACAGCGCTCGCGCCCACATCTTTCCAAGCTCAGTGCTGCCCTGCTGCATTGCGCAGCCTCACCTGCTCATGCGCACACTAATTTGGAAACGTTTGGTCACATTGGGTAATGTACCACGTGGCATAAAGGAAAGAATAAGATTATATAGGTGGTCGGTGCAAGGTTGGTCAATTTCGCTGCCAGGTATATCTCTTCCCATACATTCTAACCATTGCCTAAAGTTTGCGTCTCTCTGAAGTTAGGCAGTTACGGCAAATGGCTAGTGAAATATTCTTGCCCTCGTTTTCTTCTCTAATTTACGGAAAATACATATTTGGTGGTGGTACTTGTTTTCCGTTCGATGTCTGTTTCTGAGTTTTATGAATAGTTTCGCGTGTTTTTGTGTTTTTTGTCTTTATTAATGCGTATCATAAATGAAATTCATGCGTGTAATTGCTTGGTGAGCCAATACGCATGAAAGTCCGGAGATGGAATTTCAAACGTTTCTTGTTAATATTACTGTGACTTGGATTGCAGCCAACCGTTTCCGAATAAGTAGACAAATCAAAACACAACATGCACTGGGAATGCGCCCAACAATGCAAGCATTTTTTAGAAATTTGGCTTGCTCTTAAAAAGCACAGTTGACCACATCTTGATGTCCTTTAATTTTAATCTGGATTTAAAGCATTCTTTTGTTTTGCTTCATTGTCATTTTTCAAAAGACATGAGCATTTGCGATCACAACGCCCTAGCCAACTTCTCTGTGGTCCCTTAAAATATTACTGCTTTATACAAATATCCTCCTAACTTAGCTACGATTCCCTAGCTCTAGTTCCGCCTTTTTGAACAAGACTATGCCATTCAACATTACTTTAATTAAGGGTGGCGTAGCCTGTGTCTTGTGGAGGAGTCAGCTACTATCCCAAAATGTCATCCTATCAAGATCAAAGCCTTGCGACCCAAAGGTGGAAAGATGTAAGCAGCCACCATCCGGCCTGCAATAGCAAGACAGATTGACACTACCTTATATGGAGGTCGCGTTGTGCAGCGTAACTTCTATCCATTGTGCATTCCCCGCTGTGCGATCGGAAAGTCCACTAAGTTTTTTTATCCTGCTTTTCTTTAAGTTACCCTTTACCATGTTTCTTGAACCCCCTTACCACGTAATATGAATATGTTAAACTTCGACTTTTAATGCTGCCATTCTCAAACGTCCAATGAGTTGATAATTCACAGGAAATAATATGGACATACCTTTTGTATGTTCAATAATTTAAGGGTGGGTAGGTCAAATGATGGGGTGATAAACGCAACCACACTATCCAACCAACCAACCAACCAATCCATCCGTAATCAATCTAGTTAAAAACCTTCTAGTGTACAAACTCGCAATTTAATTAATGGGCATTGGTGAAGATTTGATAAACGAATCGGTAGTGCAAAGGATGACAATTGCATTTTGTCGATACTGTTTTCTACTGAATGTAATTATCCATCCTAACCTTATTTGGCAATTTTGTGTCTGTCACGCATAAGGATTTATTTGCATTTTACACTTAAATATAACATCAGAATTAGATTAATACTTAGGAAAAACGTAATTTTAATGATTGCATTTCCATAAGGATAATCCGAATTCTATGCGGTTGGAGTTCTAGCTGGAACGGCGTCCCACTAGAAATGGGTAGGAAAATCTACTTCCATTGAAAAGAGTAAAGGGCTATCCGAGTCGAACTCTCCAGGTTTTGCAATACTTCTTCTGTCTATCTATGGCTTTGTACATAAAAAGTGAAAAACATTACCTATTTAAGGAGAAACCCAAAGGTGATAGCTTATGTAGGGGTGGGAACAGTGGTATTACAAGCTACTTTTGTCATGAATGACGAACAATATCTGCTTTGTGTTCGTTGTGAAGCACTGATGTACTTTACTGCACAGTTATGCTTTTTGAGCGCAAATACTCTTCCCCTGGTACAGCGTCTTGCCTCAAGTTACGCTACCTAGATGTATTTCAACTCACCAGTCTTCACACCGTAACCATGATGCAGTGCACGATCCATACTTCTGCAACATAGATTCGTCGATGCACTTCACCCGCGACACCTGCCATAGCAGTCAGTTGTGACGCAGAGCAGCGCCCACTGCATGGTGCAGTCCAGTGATGTAAAAAAATGAATTAAAACGCTAAAATTCAACAAAGTTTACGCGATGCTACGGCTAAGAGCCATAGGAAAAAGGCAATTGAGGGAGGTGACCACATTGATGGGGATGAGACCGTATATACTTGGGGTAATGGCTGGCACGGCTAACGCATGGTGATTTTATTAACTCAGCAATGGCGCGTCGCGTAATTGAGCTCTAGGCGCCACATGGCTAATTGAGTCGAAATGTCGGCAAGCATGTTTTTCACCTTTCTTTTTGGGCAAAATCTACACATGGGTAGCATTATTACCATTGAGAACAGTGTTTTTCCAACAGATTTCTTGACTAAACCGAGGTATGTGGCCTGCCTAAGGAAGCGGGAAAATCGGCGATTATTCTTTAGCAAGTTAAACGAAAGGACCAATTTAAATTTTAAGTCCAAAAGAAAATCATTTAACTATGGTGAAGGGAATTTAATGGATTGATATGACTGCAGTGTGGCTGCTGTGTTGTGCTTTAATTAATTTTTCAGAATTGAGGATTCATTTTGTATTGAATGATATTCATGGCCCGCTGACTTACTAATGGAATGATTACTGATCCTACTTGAAGTGTGGGTTAGAAAGCCAGAGTAAGCGGTGTGTTAAGCGCACCATCTGGTTCTCAAGTTGGGTTGAGTTGAGCTGAGTTGCGAATCTTCCGCTCCGCGGTATGCGCCCCAAACGCAAATCAGAGGGAGTGAATGCATCCTCTCCGTCTATCAACTAGTCCTCGTGCATTTCAAGAAAGGTACCAACACAGTCAATTAAAGCTTTACTATCGGCACTAATAATTTCCAGTCAAGTTGCAGAGGGTTTAATTGGGACTAAAATAGGGGAGGATTGCTAACTTCATGCACGAGACAGGCATAACAATTTTTTCGTTGTCTAAACTTTGCCACTACTGATGCAACTGTAGCAAGGTCGATAATAGCTTAAATAACCTTCACTTTTTCACAATTTACTGGTGAAGTCCCAGAAACTAAAAGCTGCCCTTATGGAAGCAGTAATAGACATTAAGCAGCTCTTTACTAATTCTTAGACAGTAACAAGTCTTTATCCTTGCGAAAGCACGTTTTTTGATCTGCGTAAGAGTACCGTGACGTCCAATGCATTACATGCAGGCGTGCCTACAATATTTTAGCCAAAAAAGCATTCAAAAGTGCTTCAGCAAAATGAAAAATTTTTGCAGTGCTGGCCATGCTAGCAATCCATTAAAGGCGTTTCTGTTTAATTTTTTTATGCTCCATTCCTTCATTTGATTTCTGAACATTCGAAAATCGTTGTGCCTTCAAGTGCTTAAAATTACGTTTGAACATTCTGTAGTCACCTCAAAACCAAAGTCAACCAGGCACCATGAATATCAGCTAGTCAAATGTTTTGCATGGCACTTACCTTTCTCGCCTATCCTTCACTAAGACGGCCCTGGGAATGGCCAGGCTTGTCGTTCTGTAATGCATTTATTGTCTTGGAATGATGGGAATGGCACAGGCTCAAAGTGGCACAAAATATGGGGCTTCCACTTGCTTTAAGTAACTAATAGGTCCCATCGACCTCGAAGCATATCATAAAAAACGTTGACATTGCACTCCTGTGCGCACATTGGTGGAAAACGCTATTTACATTAAAGTCCTTATCTGCCACTTATCTAGCCAAGGAACCGATTAGGCTCACGTCAATCGCACATGCTAATAAGCTCATAATCGCTATCGATTGACATTATGGCAAAATAAGATTATAAAAGTTAAACAACTGGGCCGACTGATCAAAGGGAAATATTGCAAATAGTGTAAATGTTAAACAGAACAGTTGAAGAGGTGAAATAGGTGCTCCTCATGAAAGAAGGCAATCCTACAACATTAAACACTTTCATAGCGATCGCTATTTTTGGTTAACGCTACACACATTGAGCACGAGAAAGATTTACGCAAGGAAAAATTATGCCAGGGAAGCTTCTATAGCGTACTATCATTACATATCGTTTCAAGTTCTGATTATAAATTTATCGTAGACTTCGCTTACGAATGCCTTGGCCCAGAGCACATTCGCTCCTTTATTGAAACAAAGGAGAGTAGATTCGAATCTGATTATCCGTTTGCATGAATATCGGCTTCGGTAAGGCACTTGGGTGACTATGTTGCTCCATCAGGGTGAACTGCACGCCAAGCTATGCCAGTAGCTCTGTTTACTTCCATTCGCTAAATAGTTTTCTTCTACCTTTGCAATGTGCATTCTTTGTTTCCGAGGCAGTCTCAGGAAGCTGCAAGCGTGTTCAAACCACAGAGAGCGTCTTGATGTTGCTTGTTTGTATAATGAATAACATACGGTCTTAAAATTTATCCCTGAAACTTCTTTCTTTCATGTTTGCTAAAACTGCTTATGCGAGCAAAGACATAATGAAGTTCGCGAGATCTGGATGTAATGGGCTTCAAAGGGGCAGTAACTGAATCCGCGACTTATAATTGATTATTTAAGCCTGTTAGAAACGACTGTTAGACTGGAACTCATGAGTTTGGCGGAAGAAAGTTGCTTGGGTGGGTACCATTCACTCGAAGAAGGGTGTGCAGGAGCAGCTCACTAAAATTTCATAATGGCTTAGTCATGTTCTTGCCGCTCATTGCCGTGATTGGCATAATTGCATTGTGGATCAACGCGAAAATTTGATGATGCCTATGCCAACTAAGCAAAGGAAATGGCCTGTCTTGTCTTTGTCGCAGATAAACCCGTAAAAATTATGGCGCTTACAACAGCTAAGTGCTGTCTTAATTAACCAAAGCATTATGAACGACATGTTTCACAGCTGTCATTTATAGTTGTAATTCTACACTAACCAAAAACTTGAAGAATCAATTCGAAACAAGAAACGCGCTGAGGTATTTGTGTGATTGAAAGTAAAAAAGGCTTATTTGTCACTGCCTAATATAATCTTTTCCAGATACGCATGCAGAATTTTTAAGCGATTTATTTTTCCGTGTTATCACGCAATTAGGTTTCAGTGTGCAGTACGACGTGCACACGCTGTTGAGCAGTGAGGACACCAATGGCAAGAATACGCTGGTCGAATCAACGTGTCTCACCGAGGACTACCAGAGCTGTAGAGGCAATGATTTTACTCTGGTTTTTAAACTCCAAACAGCCTCTTCTACTGATATCCTTGGTCTGCCAACCAATGCATGCTTGAAAAGTTGTGTCACTTAAGAAATTTGCATGGCTACGTTTCATTACTTCTGGATCAGTGCATTAAGGTTTAATAGTAGGTTGTCATTCTGCCTCTTCGTATGTTGCAAATTGCACGGTCTCTGCCATAGGAAGCAGCTAGGGTTGGGGCATCAGGCCTTGCACTTAGCTCTCGAGTTGATCCCCCACTTAATGTAGCCACCGACGTAAAAGATTGCTGCTTAAAAAAGTAAAGCAAGTGCTATCAAAGTCAGGTTCGTGAGGTACACATAATATCAAACACTTTTTTAAGCCATTTTGTTTTTTTTTTCATTTTGTGGCTTTATTGAGCATTATGGGGTAACAAATATTTCCTTAGTACGAGAGACACACTTTGGAGCGAAGGTGCAAGGAATGGTGTCTTAGTAAGGGGCACAAGATCAGAGTAGAGATACACTTAAATTTCTTAGCGCATTGGGAAGAATAAGATGATACAATTAAATGATTATCAGTACAAAGATGCAGTTATTGGATTTCCGGGCCTAATCTACCGTACTCCGAAGATGAGCTCAAAGACTTATAAAAGGCATAACCATATGCTTCATCAGCTTCTTATTCTAACCAAACAAAAACCGAATCCGCTGATAGCAATATAAGAGGAGCGAGGAAAAAGTTTAGAGCACAAAAACATGAAGAGTATATATTATTTGCCACCTTTGCGAGTAATCCTCTTGACTCCTTCCTTCACAGCATATTTCATGGCGGCATGCTGCAATCTTTCCTTAAGGGATTTTGACTGTTCCTTATTTTTTCTTCCAAAGATGGCTTTCGGTTTTATTGCCACGGCCTCAGCACTGACATGATGCCTCCTTGCATCTGCGGTCGACACAGCTACAAGCAATAGTAGGCAAAGAAGTACAAGACTGAGAGGAGAGACTCGCATGACGCATGCCCTACAACAGAATCAGTGTCAGGTACCACCCGCGCCTATATGTGGTAGACTCACTTCATATCACACCCCCATTGGTGCTATGGTGGTAATACTAGCCCCTGTGCAAATTTGCAACAACCTTATTTCAGGAACGACCCATTGTTTCTAAGGCAACAGAACAGATTGCATCTTTAAATTGACGGCGATCATCATATCGGGCAAGGCAAGCTAATCTAAAAATTATCAGGTGCAAGCCCTATTACAAGAAAGGAGATGGTACAGCATTGCGGTTGGGGAGCTACCGCCCATGCTCTTCTCAACACTACAAAACATCACACAATGTGCTCCAACATTTGTCATTCGACTGAAAGACGAGGCAAATTACGACAGAGTAACTTGAGCATGAGGTCTTCCACCCTACCGTCTTGAGTCGATTTGCGTGGTATCAAGATCCCGCACAATTAAGTTTACATGCGTTTCTTAGCACAATGAAATCAAAATAAACTTCCATTTTGGGCGCGTCACAATACTCATTGACGCCATGATGTTGGCGATTTTACTCCTTTTGTCCTGTTGTTTTAACATGCGTATTAATATTTGTGGCTTATTTTGAGCTAAGAACCCTCGGCCTCTAAATAGGGGAGAGCGCTACCATCATATGTTTTACTCGGATATGTTTAGTTGAGCTTGTATGATGGTGTCATCGGTTAAACGCACCTTTGATGCGTTCTTTATTCGCATGCTCAAAACCGGTTATGCCTTATTGAAAATCGCTTCCAATCCGTTCGTCTTGATGACATATTTTACGCCAGCACATTACATCTTTTGGTAATTTGATGCCACTGCGTCCCAAGTTACCCACCTTAACACAATACAGTATACGGATCACCCCAGGCCACCACTACGCTGTTAGACACCTGGAACAAAGCCTTTATCGACACCTGTGGATGTTAGCACCGCTCCCATTAAGCGACTCCAATTACAGAGTCCTAGGTGGAAGTACTGCATTGGGTATAGCTTTGGCAAGGGATTAAACACATAAAAGTACTTACCGGAAAGGGCTAAGCACCAATGCTAGTAAACAGCTGGTGCTATTTTATGACGAATAACACCACTAGATGGGAGGTCACTTAATCTAGTTTCTGAGCTCTCCTCCACACTTCAAAGAGCACCTAATTTTAAATTGTGAAGGCTAATATTTTTGTGAGCACTCCCAAGCCGATGCATTCCATAAGAAGAGTCGTAGTTTAGCAATCTAATCCCGAATTTGCGACCGACCGAAATAGTACAAAGGAGCGTACTTTACTAACATTAAACGGTTTTGAAAGGTTATACTACAAGGCAGAAAACAAAACACTGTCTATTACACAAATAAAGCGCCCCTTTTGATTGACTTCCCTCGTAGTTCATCAAATTGTAGTCAATCTCTGAAGTACCTCTCATGTGAGGCGAATATGATGGCCTAGAAACTGAAACATCTCGAAAATCCCATTGTGCCTCGTAATTCGTTGCATCTGTGAATTGCACTTACATATGCGAAGTAAACTGGTCGCATACTGCCCGGGACTGGTCGACATAGCAGTAGAGTCAGGTATTCGCCTATACTCATGAAGCCAAAATCTTTCCTTGCCCAAACCAGCACTAGGCCAAGCGTTAGCTTTGCTTAACAGACATCCAATCACGTGGAAACAGTCGATAAAACGTCATCCCTGAAAGTGCTGTAAAGCATACCCATGTGAGGGTAAGTCAGTCGGCGCTGTTGTTCCGAAGATAAACACGAGTGCACGGGTGTATAATTGCCTTTATAAGGTTATGCAGGTCAACGATTAATATCCTGTTCAGCGCATTAAATAATGTGAGGAGAAATAAAAACGCAAAGTATTAATGAAATTTTAGACTATTTTAGTCAGTAACATTCGCATTATTGAAAACGCTGAGATACTTTTGAGGGCATTTTTTGTTTGTCTGGACTCGGTTTTGATCATGGCGATGTAGTAAACCATATTGTCCTTGCCCCACTTATTTAAATATTCTATCTTCCTTTGTATTTACAAAGGCCCTTAGGTGCCACATATCCACTAAAAATATTGTGCGAAGATATTGAAAATATGTTAAGGAGTTACTAGGCCAAAGTTTTTATTCCTCTGATTTGTGATTCACTTTATTCCCTGGGAATTAACTTTGTCACACGTGAATTTGCTATGCCAAAGAGAAAACAGTCGTGAGATTTTAGGTCCAGGCTAAAGGCTACTATGGAAATTTATGCATTGCGTGAATGCATCGAGATGTTTAGCTGCATCACCATGCAATTAATGGTTTGGTAGTAAAAATGAAGGTGTGTGTGTCCATAATGCCCTTTCTACGGGTGGTGATTTTTGATTTTGATTTATGCTGCGCAACATTTGTGTGATTTCTTTATATTGGGTTGTTATTATTTAGCGCTATAGGTGTCGTGAATCTCCCGCCGAATCTCCTGTTTTGCAAAATTTCAGCTCAGAATACCGTTGCAATCACTGCCTTATTCGAAGGTGTGTGGTCATTTTGAACACGTGTTTGTTTGAATGTACCTGATGTTATCAATCTATCTTTTGAAGATATTATGCTATTTACCCATGGGCCTAAATAGGTCACATAGGCTGGTGTTTCATTTAACCGCTTTTTGTTGGACATGGTATAACGATGTGAAACGAACAAACAGACGATTTTTAAACTGCACGTTAGATCAAAAACTCAAAAATGTTTTTGGTTGGGCTGATGATCATCTGGATCGATGCAAGTATACATGTGCGTTGAGATCGATAAATACCAACATGTCAGGCCACATTTTAGTTAAAGAAAGTGAGCAATTTTTAAACCCGTCTAACTTTGTAGAGACTTGCTGAAGGCTGACTATCGATTATTGAGCAAAGTCTTTGTGGCCTGTAGCTTAACCAACTTTGTCGAACTGGCCGGTCTCGCTCGTAATACGAAAACCTTGAAGCTCTGAATTGTATCTACTTTCTGTGGGGTTATGTGCTCTCCTTAATTGGGAGAGTTCGGAGAAGCCACTGTGGAACAAAGTCAAGTTACCGTTATTCTTACGCGAATTATTGCACACCGTCACAATTGATTTAATTACTTTGACAGCTTCTGTCTACTGTTTCTAAATCTTTGCATTTCAGGAAGTTAAGTAGATTTGCTTCATTCCACGTCGTTTGAAGTTTCAAGGAGGAGTTTTGGTATCTAGTTAAAGGCTCTGCATCGCTTTTGAACTCACAAGTTCTTTCCCAAGTTGGACGCTTTTGAATGAAGTCACTAAAATTTATGCTTCTTTGGTAAAACATAGCTGGGGCCATATTTACCGCCTTATTTTCCCCTCCGCAATACATTTCCTTATTGTGCGTCTTCCCAGCTTGGCTTTGGGTGAGCACGATAACAAATGGTCACCCTGGCCGCTTTGGTAATAAGGGTGGCGGATCACCGCAACCTCCGTCCGTTCAAGTTCCTAACTGATACAGCTGGAAAGTGAGAGGGTTGTTCTTCGCAGTCGCAGTCCACTTTTATTTGTTGTTATTGAGCCTTCTGCTATTTCTCTAAACTGGGTCGTGGAATTTATGCTATCCAAACTGGCACGTAGTGAGTCATTGTTCTGCTACCCACATTTTTGACGCGGCTATCGTTCTGCGAAGTATTGGTTCATTCAGCTATTAACTTTTTGTTTGTAAACGTAATTTAGCATTTGAAATAATCCTGTGAGCATAATGAGATCTGATGATGCCAAATTAGCCTCTTCATCATGTAGGGGTTGGAAAATTGATGGCATTTGTTGAGTCTTACTTATGCAAATTGATGCTGATCGCCTTCTACGGCTGTAGCTTTATCGGCTAGCCTTCGATCACCGGCTTCTTCCGTCTTGCTCTTACTAGCATTTTGCCGCTTAGATTGGGCTATTGCGAAGCATTATGAATGCGGAAGGAACCACAACTTTCTTCACTTCCTCCTTTCCTCCTATCGATGTAACAGAAGACTGGAGGGACGTAAAGGCGGAAGAAGAGGAGGACGTCTGATGAAGAAGCGGAAGCGCATGCTACTCAACCCGAAGCTCTTCGTATTGTAGATCGAAATCGATGGTGATTGCAGTGATGAAACGAAACCTTGATCCGGTTTATCGTGGTTTCTTTCATGGGTTGCAGTTAATGTAAGCCTATTGGTACTCATTTCAATGTCGAATGTTTTTGGGATGGAAGCTGGTGCTGGGTAGGAGCACCTGTAATTTTCAAATCGGGCTTTCATTTTTACAGACATGCCACTACATGAGTCGCTGCGCACATGTAGTTTTTGCTTGGTAGTGACTTCCTTCCTTAGCCGCGACTGGCACACAGCTGTGAAGGATTACCCAAAAATGCACACTTAATCGACACATTCTATGGTGAAAATGTCCAATATAAGGACAAACCTTTCTGTGGGGATGGTAATCATTAGGCAACCGTTCATGAATACTTGCTATTCCAAAGTGTTGAGGTCAGCTGGGTATTAAAGCATTAAAGCAGGTTGCCGTAGGATGGTCCAAATATGCTTCAATCGTTTAGGGTACTGATTGAGAGCTTGAATTAAGGAAATTGCATGATAAAGGACCAGCTTCGACTCCTTGAGTCGTAGAAAAGGTTAGACATCCCAGTCTACCGTTGTGGACGTCAGATTCACAGTATCCATATTGTCTTGGGTGCTTGATGGACCTTCAGTTGATTTTTTCTTTTAGTGGGGGTAAGTAACCACTTTTGAAGTAGCTGCATAGCAAAAATGTTTGGCTCGTACTTGTCGGAAGCGTTAGGATGCGGATTGTTATGTCAGAAACATGCTCATCATTTTGAAATGTTCAAGGCCGCGGGCACGGATTTTGTAAGGCCTACCCTGTTAACTCGCGTTGTGATAATATCAGCTTTGTGAAGAAGTGTTTAACTTGATTTTGACGGGCTGCCGATGCAGTCAGAAAATGCTTTGAATCTACTGGAAACTGGCAGTAGCGAACTAAGCGACTGACATTTCTCGAATCTTGTTCGTTTTATAGTCACCAACCCTCATAATGTCGCTTCTGCTCCATGCAAGCGGATTTGTAAATAACTTGTGTGATAAGGAAAAAATGGAGTTTTTAATAAGAGGGCCGAAATTAGTCTTGGTGGCAAGGTTGTCCCGAGGGCGCCAACGAACCGTATTCACTTGCCAAGTGGTTGAGCTGTGTGATAGTGACTCATCCCACCGTCATCATCCACTGGCGCGGATCCCACCAAATATGGTAGAAATAGCCGCCACTAAGTGTGGTTGGAAATTTAATCCAAGTAACTCATGAGTAAGTCTCCCTTTGTCTCTTATCTTGTTATAGGTTGACTGGCAACTAATCAGCATTTGAAACGTGTCCTAAAATTGGTATTGTGCAAGTGGTATGCTTGAGAACTATGCAGGAGATAGGCTTTCAGGCTTTGAAGTCCTTACAACCGAAGTGTGCGTGTTGCCCATTCTCCTTTTTAGTGCCATATTGGCATGGCAATGGTGGCAGGATAAATTTCTGTTACGCCGTTCCTCCTCTCATTTCTGCCTGTGCATGACTTCGTTCAGTTGTCCAAAAAATCTTGTTAAGAGCTGCTTTTTGCGGCTTAAAACTGTGAATGCGTAATTTAGCCTTTGGTCGTCTATTGGTAAATTTGTCTAAATTAGTCTAAAGCAAAGGTGTAAATGTAAGCCTTTTAATCTGAAGAAATAAACTTGTTCTTATTTTTTGGGCGAAAACTGAATTTGTTATGCCACTTGCTTGGCTACTGGCGTCATCTCGGAATAAAGGGGCATCGGGTACTTTTTCTGACATGAGATTTTAACAATGAGGCTTTTCATCATGGATTGGAAAACTTTCCAGGATATTTTCGGAGCTTAGGTGTTTGAAAAATGGTTACTGATATGCTTTAAATAAATAGGCTGCTATCGCCCTCTCGGTCACACTTACGGTTTGCTTCCAACACTTCTGGGAATCGTTTGTGGCAGTTCGGTGTTCTTGCTGGCAGTGAAACCGTCATGTTTAAGTTTCGATTCCTTCAACTTTGTAAAATGGCAAATTTCAGGCTTCTCTTTTGTGCTATTGGTAAATATTTAAACCGGAACGATGCTGGTACTTTCAGTTTAGTGCATTTTCAGCTTAGCAAGAATAAAATTGAAACGTTTGATGATTTCGTGAACTATATCCACTTAAATTTATGAACCTTCCCTAAAGTTCCCCTCGGTTCCAGTCAAGCTATAGTTAGGGGCATATTGTTAGCATGGAATGGAGCATATTTTGGTTCATTAACTTCTTCATCAAGCAATCAAGTGCATGGGTGGACTCATACTCGTGTCTTATCCTTAATATTCGTCATTAGCCATCCGCTGAGATCCTAATCACATATGCGCATTGTGTTTCTGTGTCTACTTAGGCATGCACTCCCGCTATTAAAGGGGTCTGCTCAGCTCTATCAGTTACTTAACTGGGAGTTTCACGAGTTCCAGATCACTCGCGCGCAGCATGGCCTGTGACGTCATGCAGCAGTTATTGATGAATCGTTGGATATGAATGTCCATCTTAATTTCTCGTTTCACCTGTACACGGTCATTGGTCAAAAAGAATCTGGAGGGGATCAAACCGATGTTCAAATGTTTGTGGTCAACCTTGGCTCTTAGTGGGTCCCCAACTTGGCATTTCGGGTTCCTATTCTTTGTTGATGAAGTCTTGAAACGTTCAATCTCTACAGCAATAATGTATGACGAATCCCGACGTCGATGCCGTTGATCGTAAGCTCCTCGGTTTTTCAATAAATGACAAAATAAGAGTAAGGGCTAATCAACAGGCGCTAGCACCTTTGGTGTCTCCTCCCAACCATCAAGTTCGTAAGCACCAAACTCCATCTCAAATATAGTTTACGTGGGATTTGTTCAAGAACAGTGTGTAATGGTGGAGATGAATAACCAATGATTATTGCATTTTCTAGTTGTCGTCTTGTGTCTTTCCTTCCTCCTCGCTTCTTGTTCCATACTTCTGGACAGAAGAATTTGGTTTGAGAAAGATATTGCGCATAGTTAGAACAGAGTGCAAAAATTTTCTAAATTTTTGTTTGTAAGTTGACAACATTTCCCCAATCATGAAGTCGTTCCAACGTCCCCAACAGCTTTGTTCAGGCAAAACATTACGCACGACCAGCGGCGTGTCACTCTCCAGGTACCCGTGGTTCCCCTAAAAAATTAAAACACCAAGAACCTAGTCCATTTTGGCAATTCAAATTGATTTCATCTTCTCATTAGGTGGAGTGCATGTTTCTTCTTCTTCAGTGCTCAAAAAGGGTGGAAATCCCTTTTAATCCCATCCTTAAAAGTTTTAACCTAGCAGTCGTCCTAAATTCCTTAATATCGGTTCGAATTTCGGTAAGATGATGCCTTTAGCCTGTCCGATATGCCAGTGGTGCGCACAACTTCAAATCTATCAATGGCAAAAGATATTATTTCTTTAACCTCAATTATGGGTTTCCTTGGCGTCTCATACGCTTGAAATTCGTAACAGGCATATCACGCGATCAAATAAAACTAGTTCTGCTTGATTTGTAAGTGACTAAAGTTCCTCACAAGTGGTCTTAACCATTTTCCTCATAAAAGCAGTCGATGTATTTTATTTTATTGCTAGACAGTTTGTTATCCTCAAATTTGTTAACGACAGAGCAGTACTGGCGTTTCACCTCATGATCTTGCCACTGGACTAGAGCGCTTTTATTTGTCGTCAATAAACCTTGGTGAACCCTCTACGGGAATTCCCTTTATGCATAAGTATGCGTAGCCATAAAATGGTGTTAAATACAAGTTGTTTCACCAAATTCTGTTTTCAGTAGGGCTTAAGTGAAGTGGTTTGGTGCATTGCTCAACTATTTGTTTAACTATGCGAAGTTTCCTACCGGTGCTGCTGTAGGCTTTTAAGGTGCTTTAAGTTGCTAATGCATTTCGATGAAACCCAGAGCGTTGCATTTGGACCTCATTGGCCTATGCAAATCACTTGTAGATACGTCAGGTGTGCAGGTTTTCGCCGGGTAGAAGGTTTAAGGGGCCGACCGCTTTCTAAAACAAAACATAAATAGGCGCTGATTTCAGTGGACAGCTGAATGGTTTTTTACTAATCTTTTTGTGATAGCTTTCAGTTAATGGAGTAAATTTAACTCGTTGACTCATTGCACGCCTCAGAAATACACACAACTATAGTATGGTGACTTGCGCACATTCTAACAGTAAGCTTTTGTGAATTGCGGGATAGGTTTGGCATTCAACGCATTGAAAGGTGGATTTCCCTGAATAGTGCTGTCGCTTTTCCTCTGGTCATTTGAAAATGGCTTACCGTGTAGCCTTGAGCCCTCCAAAGCAGCCAGGAAGCTATCAGCGGGGTCAGATAGCCAAACCAGAATGGAAAGCGAAGTGACCACATCGTAGAATACAACCGGGCAAAACATCAAATAATCAAATCGTGTTGTCAAAATATACTTGTGGCTTTGGAGCATGGATTGAATTAACATCGCCAAATGGAATCCATTGTATTTACTTTCCAGGATGATAGCTAATGTAAAATATAGAAATAAACGCGAATTAAGTCGACGGAGGCTGGTATATTATTACTCTTTGTAGCTGGGCCTTCCCATAAAGACCTGTGTCAAATCTGCATTAGTGAGGAATGCGCATTCTGGTGCAACCTGAGGAACGGTAAATAACGGAAGTACATAACTTACTACCATCAAGCGTCTTCACAATCGCCTGCCAATATGCATAAAGTGACAGGAGACAATAATGGAATGATTTTTGGGGAAATGTGCGGAGGTAATTGTTTTTTTTGCATTGTAACCACACATTCGCCAGTGATTTTTAGATTTGTTAATAATTCAAATCTCCCCTTCAGTTACAATCAAGCGGTAATTACTGTTGAGCCTAAAATGGCAGTTAAATTTTGTAAAAGTCATTACAATTTGCCCCACCTTGGATGTTGTTTTTGATAAGTTAGAACTTGAAACAGTTTTACGCATAGGCTCAGTCGGAGTTAATGCATCAGCCACACTTTTGCTCAAAAGAAGAACACGGAAATGTAGAACTTTATTAGGATGCCGCTTACTGATAAATAAAGGTTAATTTAAAATAAAAGAGCGAACAAGGTAGATGAGATCTCACGTTATTCTTTTTGAGCTAGTAAGTCTTTTGATAATGCTTTTCATTGCCTTGTCTCCCAGTCGCCTTAGCAGAGATTTCTTGCGCTTATTACTCCGCTTCCTATCAAATAAACCAAATCCAGGCGAAGCTTTTTCTTGCTCATTCATCGAACTTTTTCCGAGTAGACGGCTGAGTAGGCCACTTCTTTTACCTTCCTTACTTCTGCAGAGCGCGCCTATGTGAGTCGATGTGGACGTCAGCAGGAGGAAAAAGAGAAGACAGAGGCTAAGTAGAGCTAATCGCATCCTTTACTCAATGTGGCTGAGGAGCAATAAACCAGCATATTAGTATGACGGAAAGCATTAACGATCCAGATTCCTACTGGTGCCGTCAGTTGCTCGGTAAAACTTTACCAATCGAAGGGTAGTCGTGTCGCGCTTGTCGTTGCGCAATCCAGCAACATTGGATCAGTTCGGATTATTTATCAATATGCCAGATTATTTAGATTCATCAAGTTGTTCAGATCGATATGTAGTAACTCTTAAAATCACTCCTCTATTCAATGGTAGCTAACCAACTATGTACCCTTTACCGCGGGTAGCTTTGGTACTCTCTAGAAGGGGTCTTCTTTGATTTAAAGCACCATGTTTTGCATCGTGTTTCTGGTAATCAAATCGCTATTCTTCTTTTTAATCTCACCTCTTTAAACAGCTTTTATTTAAAATGAAACGGAGCCGCCGAACCTGAATGTGACATGCAAGCTCATTCGAATGGACACTATAGCCAAATAATGAATGGTTATGCGGCGTCACGACACTTTTCAGAAGACTGAGGAAGTCATAGCATTCGGGCAGGATGTCTATACTAGACAAATAGTAAGGGTTAGGACCACTTGTTAGACCCTATAGTCAAGGCACGAATTGTCTTTTGTCAAAACTTGGAATTAATCGACCGGCCTATTGCATGACCTCACTCTCATTTTGGGTCTTTTAATCAAACTCTCGCCCCAGTCATCACGATCCTGTCAGTGTTGTAGGTAAGCGTTTACGGGCCAACCCTCCCAGTCACTGAATTTCCATTCAATCAAGGAAAAATTTGGGAGCAACGCCACTGATTCCCAAAGGAAACTCAACCGAATTTCTAGCTTTGGAACTGGATTCAGAGGCGAGAAATCGTGCTGGCCATCACATGGGACCGTAACAATGTGTAGTCACATCGGCCCAAAAGCAGACTAATGTGAGGACGGGTGAGATTTGACAGTTCTAAGGGAATAGTCTAACGCATTTCTTTTCCTGTCATTTTGTTCGCCTTTTAAGGCTACCCACTGTTGATCTAGCTGGATCCCATCCAGCGGGTAGAGAAATAAAGATGTGGCGTTGTTTTGATTACCGGCATCTTTACCGTGATACTATCGGTGGGCGACTCCGTAAAAATCCTCGCATCATGTTTCATAGTACTTGGGCAGAATGCACGTATTTGGCACGGCCCAGAAGCCAACCTACTTGGTCAAAGTAAAATGTGTAGGATGCAGAGGTCCTTCATTAAGCTGGAAATGTATCCGACCAACGTATCGCAGTTATGCGTTTAAAATATATCTTAATTTTTTTTAGGCACTATAAACATCGATTTTTTTTGCGCGAAAATCTAATATTACGGCTGAACCCAGTTGGCAAATCTTAGTACCTATGGGCGTTATAACACACTTCACTTCAATTGGAGTCACTTTAAGACGCATGTTTTGAACTGAATTATTCTTAGAAGTGCACGGGGTGTAGAAATCTGAGGGATTAAAGGTATGGTTCTTGCACATTGTGCGTTGTTTGTGGATGCGAGAAATCACCACTTTCTGAATGTATGAGGCTATCTTTAAGTGTCTTTGATAACACACTGCAGCAATGAACGCAGAGCAAATGGCTTTCGAGACCCAGTGAATATCTGGTGTGCACATTGAGCTGATTTCACTTGCTTTCCTTTACAGCAAATGTGCCTTAACGCATGGAAAAGTAGTCAGCTTTTTGCTAAAAGGCTGGAATTTTCGCGGTTAATGGCTAACGACCAATTCTTCATTTTTATTAATCTATAAGGACTCCTACGTTTGACGGCCTTTCGCTCTTTTTTCTCAAAACTTCTGCCTAATCTCTGATACCGAAATTCATACGAAATATAATGCTTTTTACCCAGGAACGGAAAAAGCGGAAAAGCTTTGCTAGTGGTGACAGTAATAATAAAAGCTTTATAAATTTTAGAAAAAAATATGCCACCAGACAGCAGTTTTGTCACAACTCCCCATGCGATTGAATTTGTCTTAGTAAGATTTTGAGGCGGGACCGTTACAAAATTTGATTTATGTCCGTGGAATTGAATCCTACCAATCTCTTAACCAGTGATTTCAGTGCAGGTTTCTTTATTCACTGACGTGTGCGAACATGCAGGGAGGTACTGTGTGTGCGAATCAGGGGCTAGTGGAGGCCATTGAAGGCATGGTATCTTTTCGGCACTGCCTATAAGTAGTTTTTGGTCAGTCTGGAGTTGATATTGAGTACTTCGATGCGTGGCAGCAGCCAATTGAGGGGAAGAAAACAAGTATGGAAGGTATTATAGTTACCGCAATGGGAAACAAACTGTGTAGCACTTGTTACTTAAGTTAATTTAGGGAGAAAGTACATACGTGTTTGTCAAGTCGCACTGTTTTGTTTCCAAAATATCTGCTCTTAATTCTGCTTCACAAGGTCACCTTTAACTTGCCCACTGTGAGTGCTCCACAAAATTCACCGCTGAACTCCAAATGGTAGCTTGACACATAAACTGACGGCTTTAGAAATGAAATGCTTAGGTACTTTACTAGTTGTCTTATTTGATAACCTTAAAAATACGGTTTGCCTTTCAACTGTAGCACCCTAGAGTGGCAAGAATTCATAACAGTGGGAAGGTTTGAGAAGGCATAGGCCTGGCCTAGGCTCTATTTTGTTAGGCGGAAGTACAATCTGAAGGGCTGATGTGTCCGGGTAACTAAAATGCCCTGATATATCTTAGGTATGTGCCTGCCTATTGGAGTTAATAGTAATATGATTTTGGCATTTTTGACAATCACTTAGAATAATTCTCCTTATATTTGTAGTTTCAACCTTGAGGCATCCTGTTTTCGTCTTTCTCATATCGGCATGAAATCTTTAGCAGACTTAGGGATGCAAACCATTTCCACGTGGCTAGTGGAGAGATTACACCAACCTATCTCGTGAATTGACCTCATCGACGTCTTAGGCTAAGGCATGCTCTGATCCTTCCACCCCGCCCATATGCATCAATACATGATATCCTTTATAACTTCATTCCTTTGGGCTTTAAGATCTAAAACAGGAGGTGGAATGGAAAATCAGTAGTGCCACGTTAGTTGTAGTAGTGATACCTCGCACAAATATATTCAGCATTCATATCTATTCTCCCGTTCAGTTAGTGCCTTTGTCTCTCTGGGTGGAAAGGAAATCGTAAAATGCCTTGATCTAGTAGTAAATACTTTGCCTCGGTCAGCTTCCTCTCATCTGGACTTGTGCGGTAAAAGAAGTCATTTGCAATGTCAGCGACCTCTTTAGTTCATTTAAGATGCAGAAAATGAAGGAAGCCATACTACAAGGCAAAACGCGCACTGCTGACGCACAGAAGGGATTCGAGTGGAATTGCAATGACTGAGATCTAAATTCTCCGTTACCAAAGCGAAGGTCCAAACTCGTATTCAAAGTATAAGATGATGTTGCAGAACCCCTGAGTTACATCAGTAAAGGTTGATTCTGATACAAATCGAGATAAAATGTGGTGGATAGAAGTTAGTTTGAATGTACCTTTATGTAATAAGGGATCAGCGTGTACCAACGTCGCGACCTCGTGAACATCATTCGTTACCAAAGCGAGACCAACACAAAATCCTACCCTAATGCTTTGAAAATTTGTAAACGTTCCTCTCCTTTTGTCTTTTACTCTGTAGTCCTTGCTTCAATAAGGTAGGAATTTTAATTTTATTCCCCGATTCTGCAGCAGTGCTCACCGCCATTGGAGGAAACCGCAAGAAAAAAAAAATATTAAAGCGCACATATGAAAGGTAGAACGCTTTTTAGCTAACGAATTTTGACAACTCCCCGACTTCCTTACTAATTAAGCGTGCGACACTTATGACCATTGAAGGAACAGGTTCCTCAACGCCTGCTCAAATCCAGAAACACAAAGGTAGGATCAAATGATTGAAGGGGACGGTGGAGGAGTAAAGTCAGATTAATATCGTGTTAATGTCATGATACATAGGTAATTTGGGTGAGGACAAGTAAGGCGTAGAATTACAAAAGCATACACTTCAATTATGTCAATGCCCAGTGCCAGTGCCTCCCGCTTTTGTTACGCTTTCACAGTAAAACTGCATAATTTGCATCCTCATACACGAGCGACTTATCTTTTCTGTATTTTTTCTTTCCTCTCTTCTTTTTCTTATCATTCCTCTTTCTCTTCCTATCATCTTTACATCTTTTTCCCTTTCTCTTTAACTTGCCATATTTTCCGCCATATTTTGGTCTTCCACCTAAGCCTCCGGTGTCTGTACCGACGCTGTCATGGGCGACTTTTTGTGGTACTTTGGTTCTCCGAAAAATCTATCCTCAGTGCTAATGAGAGCATTGGCAGCATTGATGGAATGCCTCTTTGAGTCTGCAGAGGAAATCACTGTCACTAGAAGGGAGGCAAGAATACCGAGGGTCAGAGCAGAGGTTCCCATTGTGGATCGGAGTAAATGACGCAGAAAAGGCACGCAGGGCTACCTGTATATACCCCTTTCCAAATTCATAGTTGCGTTTCCATTGGTGTAACATCGCATTTTATGGTAAGTACGAACGGATTATCAAAGTTGCGCTCATTGGGTTGGACCAAATTAATTAAAAATTCAGCTGATTTGTTGACGATTAGTTTAGTTGATGAATGAGCCACGTTTTGTTGGGTTTTCCTATTGGATTATTTTTTTTATGTAGTTGCGGTGAGGTGCACAAGTTCACAAGAAGTAAGTCACTTAATGGACTTATAATTTCAATCAGCGAGTAGAAATATTTTCTTCACTACTGTGATAACTCAACCCAGTAAAGTTATTTTGAAACAGCGCAAGCTCACCACCTCCTGGTGTCCAAAAAATGGCTCGAAGCAGCAAAAAGCTACACTGATTAAATCGTAAAGGCGATTACCGCGGTAGCGCCCCGAGATGTCGTTGTGGTAGAGACGAGTTTGCCACTTACTAACCCATAGCCATTGGCATGGACTGCAAGCCTTGCTACCATGCAGAAGGGTAGCATTTAGAGACCGAACAGATCGCGCATTTAAACAATAAATAAAAATTTTGTGCCAAAACATTGAGGAGCATAGATTAGTCACGCAAATAATCTCACTTTTCTTCGGAAAATGTCACTGACGTGCTTAAAGACTTCATAAACAATCATTTTCATCTTGGATATTTAACATGTCTGGCCGCTTACTGTGGCTCGAGGTGAACCACATATGCCACTAGTTTCTGACAAAAAGGAGGGCTGATGGGCTACTGCATGGGAAGGAGACAAAGTCGTTGACCGAAAATGTAATCGTAGAGGATAAGGTGTCCGCAAAGTCAAAGGAACTTTACTAATAACCACTCAAAGTATTGTGTAGTAACATCTCATGCATCAGGCTAATTTGATTTCGAGTCCATATAAAAAAAAGGATTTTCGCCTTCTTTCGGAAAAGCAAAACCACGTTTTCCAATGCAGTAAAATCAAGCGTCCTTAAGGAAATTCTAAATACTGAGTCTCCTTTTTTCTTTTTAGCTTTATTGCGTTAAAAACTCTCCCTTACTCCACGAAAGCTAGACCCCCTTCGTCTCGACACTTCCCTTGATCAAACTGGCCTAAGTTGGAGATAAAGAAAGAAAGGGGAGGTGAAATTAAAGCTTAAATAGTGCAGCTAAAGTTGAGAGCAAACCCAAATCCGTTTATCTTCTTCTGTATGCTACTTTTCAAAAATCTACTATCCAACTTTTTTTAAAAATAGCCTATTTTCCTCTTTTGTCTAGTCTTCCTTCGTTTTCCCTTACTCTGCAAACTTGCCTTCAAATTTTCTTTCTCCTCGTCACCGTCAGAGTTGCGTTCATCAATTTGAAAATATTAATTACCATTCCCTGATTCTGCGAGGGATCTTTATGGTAGTCCACTGAAATACTGAGTGTCTTTTTAGGTCCATCTATTAGTTTTATAAAAGGGCTGTGATGATACTTCTCGCAGAATGAAATTAAGGGGCGGATACTTGAGAATTTAGTCAGTTGGTCCAATTTGTAAGAGATCTCCCTTTTTTTATTTATGTGCTCTTAGGGACACAACTCATGCATTAGGTATCTTAGGGTCCAAATTATTAGTCCAGTACATAAAAATTTTTCAGCCCGAGTTTGTCTTTGAGGATTATGACGATTTATCATAATGGAATCATCTTCTTGGATGATGTTCTAAATATCCGTTTTTAAAGGGCACACGTAATGCAAGCCAAGTGATTAGGAAAGAGTAGTTGTAGGTGAACATGACACATTTACATTCCGAAAACTTCTGTTGTTCTTAGCCACCGAATTTCAAACCGCTGTGGCTTTAAAAAGGTCATGCTAAAAGCCTCCTCATATTCATGGGAGTTTTGTCACTTTCTCTGCCACTACACATGGAGCCTTTTATACAGTATTACCTTGAAGCATTTTTCAAGCGTTAAGTAGGGTGCTAATGGAAATGGTCGAAGTAGGTTCGGGGGAGTATGGGATGATTCCCGTTTCTTTTATTAGCTTTGTGGAATTTCATTCAAGGTTGCTTCGAGTAACTTGGGGTTTTTTGAAGCAAAATATGCTTTCTGACATATTGTGCAGCTCGTTAATAACCTTAGTTTATAAAGATATGGTAGCTTTCTGAATGTATTTGCAGAAACGAACAGGTTTTTCCCTTTTTGTTTGGTATGTTTTGAGCCCTAATGGTAAGACCCAGATGAGTTCCAAATTTAGTTGAAGGCAAGATTGTTTGCACTTTGCAGGCGGTCGCTCCTTCCACGTTGTTCAAAACTGATGTGAGAATAAAATCAGTGAATCATTCCCCAATCAAAACAACTCCTCTGTCAGCACGTTTCTGTGGTCCCTATAAATTCATAAGGAAAAGTAGGATTGTTCAACCTAGAAATCGTTACTTTCGTAACTATTCTTGAACGCTTCATTCGAGGAAGGCGCGCTGAAACGTCGAAGGGAGCGTTCAAGAAGCGTGGCGAGCTTAACGCACAATTTGTAACCCATATCTCTGTGTAAATGGATCGACTAAGTGAATCAGGCGTATGTACGGCGCCCATTCAGACTTAGTAATTCTGCTTCCCACCATCTCCAATGATCAGCTGTCAAGCTCGTATACGCACCGCCCTGCCTCTGTTCTTGCTCATGCCTTTTCTGGGGCCTTCATTCATTATCTGTTTAGTGGGACGTTGGCTTGCGTTCATGCCTCAAGATACTTGAAGCTATGGTTTTTCGTTTACATTTACTTGCGCCATATCATGTTTTCAAGTTGGGTCAGAATCTGGAACTTTCAAATCTAATCCTTCATTCAATTTAACTAAGGTTGTACTTCATTCCGTTCAGGGTTTTAAGCCATTTATTACTGGAGAACAATCGAATATGTTTAAACGCAAATGGTTAACTCTCAATTTTATCGACTTTTAATTGTCACATCAGCATAAATTTTAATGCAAACCATAGGAGGCGTTTCGTCAAGGTCCATTAATTCAGTGTGCAAGCAGTTAATTTTCCCCTACTTTTAACAAGGTGTAACCTGGATCTATGTAAAACTGCAAAAATTTGGCTTTCTTTTTTCTTTAATAAGGTGGCCTTAAGTAGGACGCATGTGTGCCTAGCGGTTGGGAACATTTTGCTCCTGCCCTTAGTGGATAAGGACAACTTTTGAAGTGTGCATAGAGAACGAATTATCTTAGAATGCTTAATTCATGCTCAAATATATGCCACCCAATTCAACCTTTATTATTTTGACGATCTGATTCCAAACACTTAAGTCCTTGATGAACTATGGTGTTTTTACAAGAGTGGTCAGGAGGGAATGGCCCAGGTTATTTCTTGAACTTACCACCAGCCTTAAAATTACAGCCGTGGAGTCATTGTTGGCCGCGTAATATGAAGCAGGCCACCAAGATGGGTCCTTGTTACAAATACTTAAGAGGCAGATGGGTGGTCGAAGGGGCTGAAGGGGCTTCGAGATTCCAAAAAGAAACCTTTGAAAAGCTCTATCATGATGAGTGCTCATTCTTTTCTGTAAATTTAATTTATTCAGCCTTTAGTGCTAGTTAATTAAGAAATCTTTACTCAACTTCGCAAAGATAAAGGAATATTACTTCAACTATTAAAATTTTTTGCCTGCCAAAATATTGTTATTGGATGATTTGGCTTTTTGCAATTTTCGTATGACTTGACTTTTTGATTGTTTGTTTGTTTGAAGACACTATTTTGGTAGCAATAGGTCGAATATAACTAACTGCCTGTATGTTGCGCTTCTCTGGCCGCTCTTCTCATTTTAACTTTCTGATTTAGGAGGCAAAAGGGTGATGGTGCGCAGCGGAATTAAACAACCTTGTTATTGTTAGGCACACAAAACTCAAACGGATGTGTTTTTTTCTTTCTTTCCACATAGCACCTACCTACTCCGTAATTACTCATTTCGCAATTTTGTTTATATCACAGCGTCGTAAAATTTACCCACGCTATAAGCAACTCCTAACTTTTGATCGACAAGTCTACAATACTTTGCTCCACTTATGGAGTGTGTATTTAATTTCTAAGTAATTTTACTGCTACTGAAAGAAATTTAAGTGATTTTTTTTGCGGGTTTGCACTTTTGCGCATGAAGTCGTTGCGACCTGGCGAAGATCGAATCAAGGGCTTTGCACGCAGATAAGGAAGACCACGCAGAAGGGTGTTGCATGTGCCCTAATGAACAGATGTCAGGTATACAGCTTGATCCTCAGTCTCTTGAACGAAGGACTTTCGTTTGACCCTACCCTTGTAGATAGCTTTAGCCCGATTAAATCGATTAGTGCAATCTGCCAGACGGTAGGGACTTAGTCTTTGTGAAGCATTTCAGAATGCCCAGAACTGGGAGCGTTTTGAAAACTGGGACATTATAGTTATATTCACCACCATTCATACAACCTTTCTCAAATTACAATTTTTGTTTGCTAACGTATGCATGAAAGCGGAATTAGCTGATCAAATATTTGTATTGGTAATTTGGAGACGAAGTTCTTGCCATCTCAGCCTTCAACCCTACTGGTTTTGACATAACTTGCTGTGGGTCATTCCGCCATGCATATCGAATTGAAGCTTTGGATGCAGTGCACTGTGATTGCTAGAAGAAAGAAATTCCTATGTCCCATAGTTTTTGTCAGAATCGTTATTTGCTTTAGTACTGATTGGCGAACTATGCGTCCAATAGTCTGCTGGCCATCAGACGGTCCTGTGGTTGGCTTCGTGAGGTGTTTGCTAACTGCCGATAATGTAATCATTGTGAATTTATGCTCAGAAAGGCTTCGATGTATGCGTGCCTTAACATGCTCTTCTCTACAATTCTTAAAGTCACCATCGCAAGAGCTACCACCTGAATTACAGGAAGAAATTAGATTTGTTGTTTTGTTTGGAGGTTTCCAGAAAAATGAATCACCTTTGAATGATCCAACGGTTGATTTTAATCTCTTAAATCCGGGCAGCATTTGTAGCAACGTAAGTAGCTCCGCAGCAATTAGCTTGATATTTGATACCTGTTGGACATTTAATCACTGCAGCATGGAGTTTCCCTTATCCCCTCTTCCCTCTCTGCGCAGCGATAAAACAAAAGGCTACCATAACAAAACTTCTTTTTAATGAAGGAAAACGTTTTTTTTTCTATTTTATTAGGTAAATATAAAGTGCGTATTGGCAGTAGTCTTTTAGTCCCTTTTACTGCCATTTTACAGCCAAAAACAAGCATAGAGATGGATTTATTGAATCCAAACAAGATTTTCTTTTGATAGCTTTGTGTGGTCTGTAATTTGTGCTAGTTATCTTGCACTTTGAAAGCAACATTTTGATGCTGATTAAATGTAAACTTGGTACAGAGCAAAAAGTTAGGTCAATATAAGTGCGAAAATAAGCAGCACTTTCTGCAATTGCTCAGTTTTGAGATGGTAATGACAGTGAATGGGGCATCGTTGGTATTAATGCGTATTTATCGGCCAAGTGGCTTAAACGCTTTCGCACACTCCTCAAACTACTTTTGGGGAAAGGGCTACTCATTTGAGAGGAACCAGTGTTTTACGTAGATATCGCTCACTCTCAAGTCGTTATGAAGCAATAGTTCAGTTATCATTCTCATTATCACCTCATTTTCGCCTTATTCTAGCCTAGGATTACCATGATTTGAGGTCTACACTCATCGCGGCATAGTTCGAGAAGGCCTAAACTTGCTAACACCAGGAGTGTCTGGGGTCTTAGGGGAACAAGGAAGGTAGGTAGGACGAGGAGTTATCTCATCACAGTCCCGCAGCTATGCCACCTGCCGCTCAAAAACACCCAGCCTGCACAAAATGTCTCTACTGGGCTTATTTTTACATTGGAGTGTACCCTGTATGGTTGGCCTTGATTGAAGGCGCCATGACTATCTGTATGTGTAAAAGGTAGGAGTATGAAAATTCCGCATTTGACCCAAGTAGGATTGGGAAATAATTTTGACCTTCTAACACTGTCAACGTTCTCGTTTCTTTGATTTTGCAAATATGGAGTTCCCAATTATTAAAGCTAAACTTGGCGCCATACCCGCTTTTTGGCGACATCAACTACTAAGGACTAATCAGGAACCCTTTTGTAGATTATCAGGCAATTTTGACAGGAATGCGAGTTCGTTGCTTGTTCATTGTAAATTCAATTAATATCTTGCACACACTTGTGCCACTCGTGAGCAAATTACTACTATCCAGCACAAAATAATGGGCCTAGCGACAAATTGCGTTGCATCCATTACCTGCCGAATTTCTGACATTTTAAACAAAAAATTGTCCGAACATAATTTTAACGTTTTAAAACAGTTGTGGTGTGTTAAGGTTGCAAATTGAATCTTTTCTCCAAAATTCATTTTCTCACTGTGGATGTCCAGTGTCAATTGATCAAGATCATCGTAAACCAGCAAATGATTATGCATAACAAAATGGCAAACTAAAATACGCATTTCTTCTACACCTAGGAGCTCAAAATGCGAGTGAGTTATGTCATATGAAACTGAAAAATGGTTACCCTCTCATAGAAGTACCAATCAGTTTAACGGATAAGAGAGGACGCATGACTTAGGCTGTTGCTGAATTTTAGACCATACATTTGCGCAATTTGGTCTTTTCTTGGTTCTGAAATCTGGTTGGTGCGCATTGATGTGGCCTACCAGTAGGCAGGGCTTATCGACCAATCAGAAGACAGTCACTTCACTTGGGTATTCGTTGATTTGGTGGTGGCATATTCAGGTTTCCGAATGAGGGGATCAACGCTCTTTATTCTCTCCCTACTGCTTGTTCTGTTGACCATCTCGACAAGCGCATATCGCTATGTTCACCACCGAGAGCATAGCTCGTTTGGAGTTCCGAGTCGTCATGGAAAAGGTCATGCTTATGAACACCACGTTTCCATACATAATGCAGACCTCGTCCGGAAGGAAGTTGATGACGATGGCCTAAGTAGTCATTTGGCATACATACAAGATACTGAGGGCGTGGATGTTGATCGGACCAAGGCGCAACAACTGGCAAGACAAAGAAACAAGAAGCGTAGGCGCTACAACTGAAACAATGGGGCCCCAAACCTCCCACTTTCAGTGCATTCATTTTGTCCAGGGTATAAGGGCCTTAATCTTCACCAAAACTCTTTATGATTTTATGCCCATTTGTTTACTGGCTGTTGTAAATTAGTTGAGGTCTCCCGAAAATTGTACGGTATTCGTTGCTTGTTCGAACTTCAATTTTTCGTTTACCTTACTACATCTCATTCAAGTTCTGTTGTTTCATTTCTTTGCTTAGATTTGCTGTAAGTATAGTGATTTTTAAGTTTTCAGAAAATTCGCTAAATCTTTCCAAAGAACGTAGTAGAAATATATAGGTATTGTCTGGTGTCATTTAATAAAGGGAAGATTGATGTGTTTACTGCAAATGACCCGATTGACTGAAATATTGGAGTCGAACTTTCTCATGGCACCCATGTTACTGGTGACACGTCACCTCTTAATATCGGTGCCACCTTTTCCTATAAACCTATGTGGTACTTTGATAGCTTGCTTAATTCCGCTTGACTGTGCGAAACCCTAACTCCTTGCAACTGTTACTTCTGTGGGTGGTATTGACTACAGGGCAAGTTACTGTGACTTCTTGCGTCTCCAGGGGGGCTTGAGGGCTATATTGCTGGCAGCGGCATGAAATCCCGATTCTTTTTGTCTGCAGCCATAATTTTTATTGATGTTAGCTACACATTAATGTGGCAAAAGAAGGGTGTCCGCTCTTTGTAAGAGAATCCAGTAATTAATTTTAACTAGGCGTTGTAATCGGTATTCATCTTGTGTGCCGTGGAAATGCTATTAACAAACAATGCGGCACTAAACAAACCATTTGGACAATTTCGTTACAAAGCCGTCTATGGTATTTGCATTGAGATATTAATTAGGCATGCATGTGATCCCCACCCGCTCTCCATCAGCTGGGTTTAATTTAGATAGACGCAGTAGCGCAGCTTTGAGGTAAGGAAAATTTGCAGAGAAGAACTGACGCAAAATCTACTCTGTAAGAAAATATTTTGTGATTCGACTGCTCTTTTAGTCAGTGGTAGTACAGGTAAGGGGTCGATGTTTCTTATGGATGTGCGTACTTTGAAGCATCGCTCACTTTGTAATAGCCGCCGCGAAATGTTGCACAAAGGCAGCGCTGGATCGAAAATTTGCTCAATGGCGTCCAATCATAATATTCAGCAAACTTTTTTTACAATAAGATCTGTCCAAATGTTTACTGAGATGACAGTACCAAAACAGATTGCATGGATGCTAAATGATGCTTATGCAGCATTTCAGTCAACAGATGACGTATAAGCTCATGAACTCATCTCCTAGTTCGCTGACGGTATTGGGTAATTTAGGTCGCATTTGCATTGTATGATTTTTGGTTTTCGTGAATAAAGTCTCGAATCTTATCCGGAAACCACCCGTAATCCTGTAAGCTTTTATCTACCTATCAACTTCCTGAGTAGCGTTACTGTTTTTGGAGCCAAAGTAGCCTGGATGTTTAAGTCGAATTAGCTATTTGCGCATTCAACACCTCGGTTTGAGCACAGTTCAGCTATTATTCTAATGCAGTATGCACTTAATAGGAGAGGATCCTGTAAACAGTTCTTGATAAGGCCGCTTTTAACAAATGCTCAGGTATTGACTGCAGGAAGGTTAAGCTGCGCTATTTCGCGGAGCCATGGCGCCTCCCTGGTAAAGTGAAGCACTGAACTCATTGCTTACTATAGTATGTTTTCTGTCACACTAAAGCTATTGAGAACAGGGACAATCTCGTCTTAGCACATAGTGGAGAACTGATGTCTCCAGATGTCTAATGTCTCTGGTCGATTATGGTTTCAACAGATCATTGGGATACGGGGGTGTTCAAATTCATATGGAATATTTAGCAGTTCTGGAGGTGAGAGGAAGATGGAAGAGCAGCATATAACATTAGCGAGACGAAGAATTCATTCTCGTCGTCGACAATACTGATATCCAGCTGTTCACGTCAACAAACACAGTTTAGGTTACCTTTAAAAAGCCATTTTTTTCTCTTCATGAGTCAGTATTTCATTAACTCGCTCGTCAACCTTTTCGTCTTCCTTAAATTTTCCTTCGAGATTAAGTGCACACCTTATTAATAAATGGTCTTCTCTTCCATTAGTATGGTTTTTCATAATTGTTTAATTTTCTCTGCAATTTATTAAGAAATCAACCAAAGTTTTTAAAGACACGACTAAGCATATTTCGGAAAATGTCTGCTTAATCGTGGTCTTTTATTAAGCTTAGATAAGGAGATTTGTATGCTGATGCCTAATTTAAAAATAGAACTTGCTGCTGTTTTTCCCTTTTGATGAGTTATTTTACCTTCTCGTTACCTATTGCAAAATAAGCTGATAAATGCCGTGATATAAATAGTTTGTTTTGGAGTCCTGGGAGACCCTCGGTGCAGTGCATTCAAAGCTCTGGTTTCGACATTGTGAACTACGTGCTTATACTACGAGTTGTTTAAAGTCAATGGCTGGATAGAACTTGCGAAAGTTCCCTATAGGATTCTTTTGTCCGCTGCACAATTTTACACGTAGGTAAAACGAGGTCGTTAGTGAAAACGTGGTAGTTTACACTTGCCAAATTTACACCGTGATCAACAGAGAAAGATTTTATGAATGATCGAATTCATAGAGCCGAAATCTCATAAAAGTGTCCTTTACTAGTCTGCACCTTTAAATGTTATATGCATTGACAAAACGGGGAATTTTTGGGACAGCTTTGGCAAACTACCTTTAACCTCATCAAGGTCTCACGAGTTACAAAATCTTGCAAATCTTTGCAAACTCACCGCACCCCTTCTGATATGAGCCGCAAGCATATCTTTAAAGATTTCGAGTGATTTTAGGTAACGCTGGCTAAGTCGCAATCAGTGTTCTGCTTCTTATGCTTTCAAATGATTTAAAAGTAGCTGTTCCCTAATTACAAGGCTAGTAGCATGGAACAGAACAATAAAAGAACGTGAGACATTGTAGCCCTTATTTGACAACGTGAGAACTGTTATATTCTTCCTCTTCGGGCTACTAGCTTCGCACATTTTCGTCCTGGTCTTAATATTAGGTACGATTATTAAGTTTAAGCACTTCTGCGCTAGTGAAGCAAAAAATTCTTTTATAATTGGCACAAAATAACGGCAAACGTATTTTCGATTACGGGGTTTTGTCAGAAGAGTCGCGAATGTCATCAGAAAACCATTAAGTGGTGTCGGAGGCAAAAATAAGGGTAGTTAACAGCAATAATTTGATTCAAGCTTGATGGGCGCATTAACTGGGGTCCTTCTTGGTAGAACAGTGAGTTTTGCTTCGGGCAACTGCTAATCTATCCGCCTTTGGAGAGTTATATTTCCCGTTCACCATTATAAGCACAAGACAATTTCTTGAGTGAATACTATCCCCTCTTATTGGACTACTTTTTCCAGTTTTTACTCACTTGCTATCCAGATGTCTTCTCCCTGTGACAAAAAGCATTTTTTTGTTGAAGGTCTCTCAATGTGCACAATTACGGCTTTTGAATGATACGCATTTATTTAGACAAATACCCACTTTGACTAGGTGAAATATTTCTTCCCTTTCATTGAGATGATCATTTTGTCTAGGACTTGATGGTAAATGCGGTTGTCAAGGTCTTTTGCATTTGTCTTAAGGGTCGCAAAATGATTGAAAAAAGTGGGCGAGCAAGCTTAAATAAATTAGAAGCCCGCAAAGTCGTTGAGTCTTATTAGTGTCAACGCCACCTCCAGGGTGGAAGTCACCATCCTAAGGGCCAGCAAGCAAGCATTGAGGAAGCAGAAGAATTTAAAAAACAGCTTTCGAAACATTCGCATTTGAGCCCTCCAAGGATTAACAGGCTGCCAAGCGTTGTTCCTTGTAGGAAAGTAATTCATTGCCTCCCAAAACAGGTCATTACTAATTTAATATCATGCACCTTTGGTCTAATTCCCCATTGGGGCAAATTTCAAGCATGCCTTTTAACTCGGATTAATCATAATCAACTTCTTTTTCCATCCACCTTTCGTCAGCTGAAAAGTAGCTATTAACCAATTAGAGCACTTGTAAAAACGGCGAGCACTTGAAAGCTTTTGAAGCATCAGAACTCAAACCTCACATCATGAAAAGCTCAACCTTCCTTGTCTTCTGTCTATTCCTTATTCTTTTTTCTGTAGCAACCTCGGGATTGCGTCGTTCGCGTCATAGAAGCGCTTTTGAATTATACTACCCTTCAGAAGTTGGAAATGAGGCTAAACAGTGGCAGAAATATAACAATCGACAGGAAAATCGCAATCTTCATCAATCTTCCGGTAGATCCACCCGCAACAGTGTTGGTTTTCACAAGGATTACCTAAAAACCCTCGGTGGTCAAACGGGTAGTCATAAAGTTGAGCAGAAATTGTTGAAGAATAAAATGAAGAAAGGTAAACGATATAACTGAACCTGAATGCGTCAAATACGCGGTAACTTGAATTCGCCTTGGTAGAATAGTGCTCTGCTTTACTTCATGAAACTAGTCATCTTATCTCTTTCTGCTTTCTGTATTTCTAATCCACAAATGCAAAATACACCTCTTCATTGTGTTCAATCCTTTTTGCTAAGGCGTTATTTTAACGCTCGCAATTGTGGCTAGTACCAATGTTTACAAAGTCCCGATTTCATCGACTAGTTTACTTATGCGTTTTAATTTCAACAAGGGTGTATTTTTTTAATAAAAGGCCGCCTTTGTTGAGAATGAATCGAGCCCATAGTGATACCCTTCGCTCTACACCCATAATGAAGTTTCTGCGATAGCTTTTTTTAATTAGAGATGCTGCCTTTTGTCTAACCTGCCATCCACGGTTTCATGTGTCTTTTCTCCTGCGTCTTGGAAACCTCTATAAGTTAGCATTGGCTTATAACAAACAAAGCCCTATTCTCTCATCTCATCCCATTAAAGAGTTTAGGATGGGCATTTTGTAGTTTTATTTTTGTCGGTTTATTTACCTAAGGCTTTGTTGGTCTTCTGCACAGACTTGGCAGCATGGCCTCCAACTCTTTGGAAACCACCTTTACCTCAAATCTATCACGAAATAGTTGGCACTCATAAGCAATGACCGGTAGCTTCATTGTAATTGCATCAATTCAATTGCAATACAGTTTGAACACTCTAGTCCATAGGGAGCCTAAGCTTTAGTCACTTCAAAATCTCCTCACTTTAAATGACCGAAGAGATTCTTTTCACGTAAAAATTCTAAATAAAAATGTTTAAAATGGTGAATGATCATAAATTATAACTTTTTTGTTAATTAATTCAAAATTTACTAAACTCTTTAACAGAAATTTAACTTCTTAGCCTAAACCTTAAATAGGTATTTTAAAGGTCAGCCAAAATTCTAATTTTTGATATCCTGAAAGCCCTCAACTTAATAAGCGAATCTGAATGAAGGCGAAACCCTTGGAGGTTAAGATGAACTCTTTTGGGTAACTTCAAAATCATGTTGTGAGCAAAAGAAAAATACTATTGTTAAGCATAAGTTTAATATTTTAATCCCATCCTATCGGCTCACAATCTATGCCACTTAAATGCAGCAACTAATGGACGCAGAATTCAGCAGTCCTCTAATTGAAGAGCCTTTGTGAAATTGTCATCGGGCTACTTAAGGATGGTTTTACAAAACATGCGTCAGATGGCACTCGAGATAAATAGCAGAGCCAAAAGCCGCAAATTATTTAGTGCGTACTGGCGCAAGCTCTCGAGCTAACAAGCGTTCCAGCGGGTGATTGTGTGGGTTACTGCGTTTGTATGCGCTTTACCTCAATCTGTATGCGCACTGGATGTTGAAGTCGGATCAATGGCCTAAGGCTGTGCGTGCGTGAATTTGTCTGTGCTGAGAAGTGCGCGGTGCCTAAGATGCAACCAAGACACGCGCGTCCCAGACTGATTCATCCGTAGTACTCAGTTTAGTTCACAAGATCGCATTCACGACTCAAAGAGTGCATAGTTTTTTTTCAAAATAAAGATCTTGCCTTATTTATTTTGAACAACAGTCCGATTATTGCTACCTTTGAGCTGTGTTCCTTAAATAATAGCGTCTTTAAGAGTAATCTTCAATTCGTCCTATTATTAGTTGGAAACTCATTTTATCAGCTAAACAAATCCATTTTATGTCTTGTGTAAAATGACTGGTCTCTTGATGGACTTTCCTAGTTAAAAGGCCTGTTATTTTATCCCCACATAATTTGTGAAAACCAATTCAGATGGCCTCAAGCCAAGTAATCATAGTAGTTCTCCTAAAAATGGTAACAAATCCTGAATCATACTTAAGCATCATAGTCTCAAAATGATTTTGGCGGAGGATGTGTATTTCTTGAACCACCCACATTTTATTAAAATCTAAATGCATTCGTTTGTGCAAAATCACTCAAGGAAATTCCAGCAAAGTATTCTTTGCAATCAAATGCCTGTCGCAACTTGGGGAATAAGGAACCATTACAGAAAATTCATTATTAAGTTAGGCTGATTTCTCGGAAACAATTGCTGTATATTGCAAACGCAGAACGGATTTTGCTCTTTTTGTCAATACTGCTAGTTTTATAACTGTGATACTTTTGGCAACCCCATATGAATGTGTTTTCTTCAATGGAATAAAGTGTGGCGTGTCTCAAGCCGCTCCATTGATGGTGCAACATACCACTTATTGTGATCTAATAAGCTCTTAACAAGCACGAGTTGAGGCCTATCAAAATGGCTGGTCAAGTGATTCAAAGCAGAAATGGTACTCTGGTGAAAAACTGCAAATCCAAAGTCTGAAAATGAAGGGCGATTACTTGCACCCAGGTCAGCTACTTGACATAAAGGTGGGTACTAATGTTTGTTCGCAAGCGTTAGGCTTAATGAGGTTTTTTGGTTAGCAGGCGACTTCATTAAGTTGTCAGAAGCACAGAATTACGTCCATTCGCGAAGTTAAGTAAATTTTCAACATTAAATTTCGTGTTGCATCGCCTGTTTTGCTGAAGTGAGCCACCAGAGACTCATGCTTCAAAAAGGACCTGAATTTATTTAAATCTGGTCATTACCCTAAGGGTTTTCACGCTGAGTGAGCTCATGAAAGCAATATCATTTAACCATAATTCAGCCTTAAAAGCTAGAATTAAAGAACATTTTAATAAATAGTAGTCACTTAAATTTTATGGAGTGGTTATATGATCATTGGCGGCCGACACAAAAGGTTAAGATGGCTAAAGGAATCTGTAATGGTGTCCAATTGTAGACATTTCGAAAGTCTATTCCACTCGCTTTTTAGGTAGTTAACTGTCTGCTCTGATTTCCTGGAAAATTTTTGAATAAATGGATTGCAATAATTGCCTTGGATCTCGATCACAACGGTCAGGCGATGGCAACTGCCATTGGAGCTGCTTTATGGTAGAAATGTAGTGGCAAGCGGTAGAGGCGAAGAGTCGAACATTTCTTTCCACTTTTCCAACGAAAATTTCTTTTCATCCCTTCGCAAAGTTGCACCAGACTGCGTCGTGAAGTGATCGCCACATTCAAAGTAATAGCATAGGCGTTGAAATTTTCTGGGGTGTGAACATATAATGTCTGTCTAAGTAGGTAGGCCTTTAAAAGTACCTGTGTATGTACGGTGAATCTTTGTGGCCATTTATCATTTGCAATGCTTTTCTCACCACTTATCATTGCAGACATCAGTAGGTCAAAGGAAAGAACTTTTCCGACCTTTTTTGTATTTTCATTCTGCTATGTTTGCAGCATATTTGAGCAAGATTATTCGCTGCAACCGCAAAACCATTGGTATTCTCTATTAAACCAGTCAATCACTTTCAAAATTTTCCACTCCATCCATTTCCACTAAGCTTTAATCAATTAAAATGTTAGTCTTTGGAAATATGGCTAGGGTTTTGAAACACGCAGTCTCTGATAACTTACTGTAGGTGACGTTAAGAGTAACTTAAGTGTGAAATGGCTTGATCTGAGCCAGTTCTTAGGAGAAAAGCATGGGGTTTCTTTTAAACAAAGTCTAGACTTGGCATTGTCTTAAAGGTGTGTGTGCTGCGGCTCGAAGCAAATTTAGCTGTGCGGCAGCCCTGATCATGGGTCGTTTGCAAAATACGAGAGCCACTTGAAAAACACACTCAGCAAATTTCAGTTTGGTTCACCCGATATTCGCGTAGTTGATTAAGAGGGCTTCGCTCCATGACGTGGTCTTCGGACCGTGCTAGCAGCCTCCCACCTCTGTTGCGCGTTCATAAATAGCATTTGCTTCTATACCATTCTGGCTTATTACGGCCTCGAGAAGCTATGTTATACCTTGATCGATACGAATGTCAGCAGGAATTTGCAGGAAGGGTTAGCAAGCGATAGATCATGGCAAAAAAATAAGATCTTTGGGAGCCATTTCCATTTCATTTCTTTTAAAGAGAAGGCTGTCAAGCCCTATCTAACTTTGTAAAAGGTGTTAAAAAGGGTTGCCATTCCGAGTTTCAAATTCCAAGAAAACTTAGAAACCCGTTTCAAAATCATCAAAAATTAACATAAACTTGCTGTATTGTCTTCTGTTAGATTTAACAAAGGAAGCATGGGACAATTTTTCGTGACGGTGGAAGGGCGCTTAAACAACGAAAGTGACGTAGTCACTCGACCATTTTACCGGAAGTAAGTATAAACATAGATCAGTATTTCCGCCTTCACTAGCAATCTCGTCTTCTTATTTTCGATTATTGTAACATTCCAATAAAGTGATATTTCTGTGGCGTTTAGACAAACATGGCGATCAAAACATGTTCGGGCTGCTAAAGCGAAGGACAGACCGAAATGAATTCAGGGAGACAGTAACATTTCTGTGGGCTTATGGTCACATTCTTACATCCAGGGCCTTTGTTCAATTTATTTAACTTTTACCTTTTCCGCCTGCTTTCTTTTTCTTTATCTTTTCTGCTTTCACTATGTAAATGACACGGACGCATGTTCGGTCCAGTTACTTGGCGACTGCAATTTTCTCACCTACCTTTATGTTCTTACTGCATTATTAAGAGCAAATACTTTGAGTAGAGGCGATTCATCTTAGTGGCACGTTCTGGTGCCACATTAGGATTTCTGTTCTCGTAATGCAATTTAGCTACTGGGACAAAGCTGCAAGGTAATGCACCTCAGGTTGAGGAATATTGTCCTTTTTTAGATCTTCTCCAGACTGGATCTGTCACGACCTTTGAGAAGGCCTGGAGCGTCGTGGAAACATGGTACAAGCTAACCCTATTTTACGTCACGCGTTTATGGTTAAAGTAGGCCACAAGGAAGGCGACCGGAAGTGTCTAAAGGCAACCTCCATTGCACAATTTAGATGAAAGGGAAATGCTTCTGAGTCTAGCAACAAAGCATTTATTTCAATTCCCTTCTTCTTTTCTTCTATGTGATTGACTAGCTGTGTGGGCAATCCAGTATGAAGTCAGCGGTAAAAGCAGAAGCGGTGTGAAGTTAAGGAAAGAACGATAGCTCCTCTACGGCTTGAAAATAGGTAGCCAAAGGGAATGAAAGCAACACCAATGAAGCGTTAAAAGACAGTAAACACGTACTTTTTGCTATAATTACCTAAAATAACTTCCGGATACCCATGAGTATTTGTAAAATTTGTGTAGTTGTTTGAATGGGGTTGGCAAGATTTACACGAATGATTCGCGTCATTTCGTTGCTACGCTGCGGTGGCCTAGAATGTGTTTGCCACTCGCAGCTTTAAATCACTTCAGTAAACAAGAAGGTGCAAGATGAAGCTTAAAATCTTGATTAGTGACATGCCTTCACCATTTTTATATCACCCTCCGCTCGTTCTGAACGGCCTCAACTTGCTTTCTTAGTTTTTACGTTACAATACTAGTTGCGCCTGTTTTGGACAAACTGCTTCTTTTACGAATTAAATACAATTGGCCGCAGTCCAGCAGACACATCGGATAAATCAGGCTAAGGAGCATCGAAGAGAGAAATAATAACTATGAAAAAATATGGACTTTCACCGCATGGCACAAATCGAGGTTTAGGTGTTAAGGTCAAATTTCAAGCACATTTGACGTGTGGCTAACAGCTGCCTAATAATTACACAAGCCCGCCATATGTGCATAGCAAATGGGAAGATCGATGAAAGGAAACCACCAAGTTAATGTGCTCACGCCTACACCTTACCTTGTTTTCCTTCACTTCCTCTACCTACATCATACAAAAACTTTCATTAAATGCAGTTTAACTCATTTGTTGTTAGAAGTGACTATATTATTCTATTACTGTTAGTGCCCGACCTCACACGAGCCGTCATGTCACGCCTATTCGAATGCGGCTGGTGCACAGTGATGCAGGTAGTTGCTCCACAGAACGCATCAATCCTTAGTTAAGGACTAAAAGTGATCACTCATTTTTTGGTTGTTAACCCCCAAACCACAACCGTTTGCTATAGATGCAATGCTTAGGAGGAAAAACTGTTATGCTATGTTGCGTCAGAAAGGAAGCAAAATATATTTGTTCAACCAAACAAGGACATCTTGGAGTTCCATTTTTCTTGGTTTGGCACGGGGATGCAAATTGTTTGATGGTTTCTTTTTGAAGAAATTATGGGAACGAGCGTTAATGCTGGCATGCTGTAAACGTAGGCACTAACCACTCAAATATTACGACCAAGAGGCAGATTTTATAGTTTTAGTGGAACAGAGTGTGATGGAAGCGTTCAAAACCACAGAGTCTGAAAGCAGTTTAGGGTGTGGATAGGTTGATAAAAGCATAACAGAAGAAATGGAGGGATCAATGATCACTGCTAATGTCGGTGCTAAGGTCCTCGATGAAACTTCGTTCGGCTGCGTGTTTATTGCGAGCCCAGTAAAAGATGAATTGAAACAGTCTATCATATTTGTCCATCACAATGTCTTGAGGAAGTAAATGTGTGACAGAAGCATTTTCCAAAAAGGAACATTCAACCCTGCCTCCCCTATCTACTGCTGTGTCAGACTTGAAGTATAAACAAGCAGCACAGAAAATAATTGTCATTTTGAGTGCTGAATACATGGCAGCCTGCACCTTCAAAATTCATGCTGTGATAAGCCAATGAGGGATAATGCGATTAATAAGCCAACGTAAGAAAATAGAAGTGCTATGCAGTTTTGCTTGCCATGCCTAAGCAAACACCTTAAAGCCACATAAGCAAAACTACAAAAAATAAGCTCTTTGAGATGTGACCAGCTATGATTCGCAATTCCATAATGCAACGATTATGCGTTTACTTGCACAAACCTTGATTAACTATGCTCGCTACGTTTATGCCCCAATCCTTTGCTCACGCACATTGAAGTGGCAAGACACATTAACACAACCTCGGATGAATCACAATGAACTTCATACTTCTTCTACCTTCCGATAACTTGAATGCAGCTACTGCCCAATTGGAAATTGCGTGACCGAGATGTGGAACATTTAAGCATCTGAACCTCATAAAGCCCAAACCATTATCATGCGAAGCTTAATACTCTTCGCCTTCATTCTACTGCTCGTCCTCCTTATCTTATCGGACCTGGCATCGGGTGATAATGTAAAATACAAGTACCGCTACGCTGCTAAAGGAGGCAAGTATAACTACAAATGGCGAAAACGAAACGGAAAAACCAAGTACCAAGACCAGGGTTACGTCGGAGGTGTCGCCGGTCATGGAACAGGAGTGCATTGTTTAAAGCAAGGCTCGACTGCTAAAGCAGCAAAAATTAAATGAGGCACATATTCCTCAACTTGCTAAACATTCCGCGCTATGACAGTGCGTGCTCTATACGCAATCACATGCTTGTCCTCGTTTAAATAGCTCTAAATCCCATCTGCAAATCTAAACACCCGATAAATAAATAAAGCTATAATCCAGGTTTTTGAGCTGTTTTTTTCACATTTCGCTTGTCTATGCAATGTCAAGTGCATGAGCTAATTGCACGAGATTCGAAAAGATAGGGTTTACTGATTGGCATTCGCCGCTAGTCTTTCAGTGAGTAATTATCACTAAAGGCTGAGCAGCTAAATGCATTCCTGCCCACCGCCGACACTTTCAGACACACACCGAGAGGGGGACAGTTGTGTATAGGTGGACAAAATAGTGTTTTGCATTTTGGCGCAGCGATTCTTGAGGCTACCCGCTGACAAGTTTGGTCGCTTGAGCATATAATCACGAGATAAGTTTTTGTTACTAATGCGTAAACCGGTGAGGACTGTAAGGGACTAGTTAAAATGCGCACTGTGCTGGCATGGCGTAGGCATTAAAAAGCAGGAACATCACCTCTGATATTCTCTAAGGCGTGCTGAGAGTAGAGGTGCGTGTATGGAACATTTACTTGGCAAAATTCGGTGGTTTTCGCGCTTAATGTGAATGCATAAATAATTGACATTTCCGTCACTCATATCAAACATGCGCTTAATCTTACCGTAGCTCTAATGGAAAAATTGGAGCATCCCAATTCCCTCCTACGTGATGCGTAATCATCTACCTGAAGAGTGCTCGGTGGAGCACTATGTACCTTGAAATACTCCACATTCCATGTAAAGTAGAGCCAGACTCTTGCATGCAAGCAAGATTAAACTGCAGCAGCCAGTCTTAGGCATTATTTTACATTTGGTGATTTAAAGAAAAGATGTAAGTTATATCGATTTAAGAGTTTTGGCAAAGAGTTACAAACAAATCATCCGAAACACGTTACCTCAACTAACCACTAAAAGACTTGGTAAAGAACATAGCAAATAATGAGTCATTTGCATGTAGTCTGCTTGGCTACTCTGTTATAAATGGACTGATGATGATGATGAGGGGGAGGAGGAAAATGGCAAGCTCATTATGGACCACCATGGCCACTTAACTTGCTGCTTTGAAGAGTGCCAACTTGTGCCAATCATCACCAAAGGTCTATTTTGACACAATGGTGATGGCAGTCGATAAGCTAGAGTAAGTGCACATTATGCAGAAAAGAGGGACAAGTGCACTTGAGCATTATTCGTATGGTCTGCAGCCAAACAGCATCAGGGCATTGCTCTGACAAGTTCCGCAAGCGTCGTTCGGATCAGTTATCAGTAGGTGTAGTCGATGTTAATAAAGAAAGCTTTAATTTTATACCTTTTACTAAAAAATTTTGGTCAGATACGAAGAAGTGGGCATTTATGTGAGAGATCATGAAGAAAAAATACACGTAAAATGATGAAAATACCAGCAGTAAAAGTAAAACAATCCCTTGTGGCAAACCATGGCCAAAGTTGAGCATTACAGCAAATATTAGGTAGCTCACAGGGTGAGGCCAAGAGTGTACACACTCTGATTTTATATGACTTCTGTAATTCTTCTTTATTCGACTTTAAGTGGGAGAATGTAAAGTCGACATTACGGCTAGCGAAGTGAGTCAGACGGTTACAGGAAACCGGGCATTTTTCGAATATCGCAGAAATCCTATAATACACCGGTTACCTAATACTATTCAGTAGCACATCCAATGCAGATTTAAGGTTTGGCAAAGCGCTCGATGGTCGGAACGGGCTTATTCCTTTCAACCTTATTTACTTGTTTAACTCTTAAACATTGGTCTATCTAGCACATGAAAGTTATCTCGCCCTCATCTTATTAATGGTAATTGAGATATTGCTAAATATGTAGCCCGCTACGCAGTCTGTTCCGTCGTTATGGAGAGGGTTGAACTTCCGCTTCACTACATGACGTTCCCTCTGCCCTATTAATTGCTACGCTTTCCCATATCAGCCTGACTTAATACGACTCTAGTGGAAATGACATAACAACTAAAAAATTTTAATTGCGGAATGTTCGTGTTTAACAAGGGTAAAGGACTCGGGGCGGCTGGCGTGGCCCAGAGACAAACTTGACCTGTGAGGGCATTGTGGCCATCTAAGTGACTAACAAAGCTGTAATTCTTCTGCTATTAAATGCGCTTTGCAGGTTAGGGGCGGAAAGGGAAACTGCAGAGTGACTGCGGAGCAACATGGTTACTGCTCGGACTCTGGTACATCCCCAAGTTTAGTCCCCTAATCTGTTAGTCTGCACCTGCCTACAACTAAATGTGTGGAAGGAAATTAAGCCTTCCTCCGGGAAAGACGTGAAAAGGAAATACAAAGAAGTGAAAGAACTCACTACAAACGCATTCAAAGTGCCTTAGAAAGCATTGCTTAAAAAGAGGTTTTATAAATTGACATAGTGCCTGCGACACAGCTGATGGCAAAAAAGGAGAAATTAAGACAAGCGGATTAAACTTCGCACCAAAGACTACGATAATGCGCAATCTCCGTGCTGTATCCTAAATGAAACCAAACTAATCGCCTAGCTGCTTTACAGTAATATGCTTTTAGTTAGCAAATGCTATTATGTAAGCTTTACGAAGGTATTTAAATTCATGCAATCCTTGCAAAACAAAACAAGTCCCTTTTAAGCCATTATTTAAGGTAGCGCACTTTCAAACTTAGTGTGCAAAAGCGTCGATTAGCGACTCGAATAAATAGTCCAAGTCTGACTACTTGCAAGTGTTCTACTGGCTCAGGCTGCGCATCAGGGTTTCGCTTCGTGCTCTCCTTTTTTTGAGGATTGGTAAAAGTATGTTTTAATCAATTTATTGTCCTTCTTTCGCATTTGCAGGCATGGGTCCCTGCAGGCCAATCTTGGGAAACTTTGTGGTAGCGTGCTTATGTGTCTACCGATCGCTCTTTTTAGGATATTCATGGACCTGAATCTACTGCAGGGAATGAAGTGGGGAACAGTGCCGTCAACGTGTATCGCCCTCCCCATCTTAATCCAGTATTTTATGGTAGTATGCTCGTTGAGTATCAATGATGTACTGTGATCTATGCGTCACATCATGTATTTGAAATAAGACTACTTTTCGCCATTCGTTTTGCTTGGAATCGAACATCGCGTCGGTTTTCAGGTGCTGACCCTAAAGACCAAACAAAGATAGTCTCTAGAGAAAAGCGCAGAGCAGCTAAATGGCTACTGGTAGATGATGGCATAATGGAGGAGGAGGATTTACCCGTCGAAATATACGTACGAGGTGTTGATCATCATTATTTCTTAGTATGGCTCCTCGAATAACGACGTTAAATTCCTTGCCAAAATGCGGGAACGGGAAAAGTGAGTGTTGGTTGCGCTACGGATCCTGTTTATAGGTACGAAGAGGAGAATTTCACCCGCGTTTCCTTAACCAAACGCGAGCGGTTGATGCAGAAACGTCTGGAGCGCGGTGAATTTCTTGGGACTAGAGCTCGCATGGATCACGTTCGAAAGTTGCTCGAAAGTGTGCGTTTCGTTAACTGGGTGCCTTTGTTTCTGTCTGTACGGCTTTAGGTTGTATTGATTATTCCGCTTATTTCAGTCGGATGACGAGGAGGTGAGTTTGATTAACCCCAAGGTAGGAGGGTCTGTGTTGTTGATGAGTGTTTTGTAGAGAAAGAAGAAACACAGAAAGATCAAGCACCGGAAGGGTGGAAGGAAGAGCAAGAGGCACTGATAGCTGTGGTGTGAAATGCCAGTTCTGTAAATATATTTCAATGCTCCTCTATTTTTCTCATTCTAACTACTCTGCTTTGCATATGCTTGTTTTTAGAACAAAGCTTATTCCTCATTAGAAGGCCGTTCATCACACCGTTTTATTTTAAGAAGATAAAGTGTATACATGTAGTTGCATGGTCTATTGTTACTTGAACTGAGAACCCTTTGGCAGATTTTACGGGGCTGCCGGATGAATAGGGTCGCCTAATATGTGAAACTGTTTATGTTCCTCCAGCATGACTAATAGACCTCCAGTTAGCGCAAAACTTGTCAATTTACATAAAGCGTGCTCACGGTGCCTATTAGCTACTACAGGAAGCTAATAGCAGGCCTTAATGCGCAAGCGCAATGTATTCGCTTCTCTAGAGTCATTGTAGATAAGGTGCATACTACTTGCAAAACTAGCAATGCTTATTTCTTTGCCGACGAACCGTCAAACTGGCGAAGGTCTGACAAGGGTTTTGCATAAGGTTTGCGCCTTGTAACTTGTGTTACCAAGCATTTGCCATGTTTCAGCAAAATATAAGGTGCTTAATGCAATAAAATTAGAGTGATTTTTTTGTTTTACACTTGGTATGTATGCATAACGACTGCAATCGCTGGGATGATCCTCGGTGGTCCGGGGTGCAGGCTTCAAACCTGTAGCCGGTTGATATCGGAGTGGTTCAATTCCACCTTCTCGGCGTTGGTTCGTGCTCTCGTGCATAAGTGCACCGTTAGTGCGGTGGAGTGTGCATTGTGGACAAGGTTGTCTCGGCGTGGCGAACGTGGGAGCTTTATCCCTTGTGGGTTTACCTGATCCCCAAGTTTCCTGAGTTCCTTCCGGTTTTGTACAGGCAAAGTATCCTCTTTCAGTGCTCAAAACTCATGAAACGGTCTTAACTATGTGAACGAAAGCGTGCTTTTGTCTACGAGCGCTCGATTTTCAGACATTCAGAGGTCCTGGTGCCTAATTATTTTTTGAATGCGCATAAGTTATAAAGAAACCGCTGTACAACTAGGACCTAGGGGACTGGTAACTGGTAGTACATACAGTACTGCGACACAAGAACGACGACCTGATGCCGTTTTATTTTCAAAATTATCCATTAAGGCGGGTGTGCAATCTGGTCAACCAATTTCTTACGGTGTTGCGGGCCCATCAAAAATCGTGAGAGCTTGAGACCACCTGATAAGTGGAACCAACAGAGAAACTATAAATAGCTGTTTACTCGATTTCATTGAAGTCGGTAGGTGCGTGTAGAGGCTGCTCACCCTACGATCCGGGTTTGACTCTATCCTAATAGCTGATGCAAGCTTTAAAACTCCTTCTTTATTATTATTTGCCTCTTTCGCAAACTTTACAAAAGCTGGTTGTGAATTTTAGGCTATTTGCTGGCTGTCCAGCTCGTGATGCATTACTCCCAACCTCCAAGGCATCACTTTATACCCAGAAGAACGACTGTTTGCTAACAAGCAAAGCTGCTATCACATTCGATCACCTCGGAGATCTACCTCTCTTATAATCATCAACGCTCGACAAGGCCGTATATTATTTTTCATGACCAAATGGGACCATTAGAAATTAGGTACGCGAATAGAAATATTTTCTTCCCTGTTTATACATTAAACTGTGCCTTGAGTAAATCACCTGATGCGGGACGAACTCTGCAATTTCGAAAGAAAATCCTTCCTTAATGAGTAGAAAAAAAGTTGCTATAGCTGGCAGAGAGCAATCCTTTTTTATCACACACCTTTTCCGAATGACAATTCATTCTCATGGCAGCAGTCTTTAATCAAATCTTGTAACAAGCAGTAGCGCTCACAGAACCATGCAATACTCATTTACAGCTGCGCATTAAGGCAAGAATGGTAAGGTGAGAAGCATTGTAGGTACTGTTGCAACACTACCATACCCACACCTGTGACGATTGCATTTCGTGTTACATGGCCATGGTGGTGACAGCGTAGAAGTGGTCGAGATTTTCTCTCATATAATCGTTTGGCAAAATTATGATGTTGTTAAACAAAGTGGAGGCACGATCTACACAAATCTGGAGGTAGGGATTCCCCAAGTTGTGACCCTAAATAATGAAAAAAAAGCAGTCATTCTCTACCTTAACAATGCAAACCGGAACGTCCGTCGCAAAAGTACCTTTTGCGAAAATTCTCTGAGTGCACTGTGAAATAGCTTTGGTGAAACTTTGAAGGCATAACGGAGGTCATTAAAGTGGGAAGTCGCATACATTTCCAGGACGCATATATTAGGGTGAAACAAATTCTCAGCAATAGGCAACATGCAGGGTAGACTTAAATTGCTTGAGTGAGGCCCTCATGTCATGTCGAACTAAGCATAGCCTTACCAAGCTTCGCCTTAACTTACCTGATGGCAATAGTTTTGGTGCGTGAACAATACATATTGAAATCTGTGCAAATTTTTTAGACCAAAGCACTCAGAAAGTTGTAGTGATGGATCTCCAACGGGTCAGTTGCTTTCCGGCTTCCCAATAGAACATAGGTGGTACGAGTAGATTGTCTTGCCGAATAACTTTTCGAAAAATTGACTGTGGTGTCAGGACGGATAAAGGTGGAGATGGAAAGTAATGACCAGCCAGGTGGACTTTATTACGGTATGCGGTGAGGAATCACCAAGCCCTCTCGTCAGCCGTCCCCTCTCCGGATTCTGACCTGCTCGCCCTGACAACAGTGTTTTTCGGGACTATGCAAGTGAATTAGTAAGCAAGTGCCTGCATTAGTGGATCAAATTGCGGATCAGATCGGTTACCAGGGTGATGGTTTCAGATGCTGAACTTGGTAGCCCTGACTAATCTGGTGATTGAATTGTTTTGGTGGGTATTCGAAGTCCAAAAGCTCAAAAAAAATATTCGCTGAATAAATTGATTTTGTATCATAAATGAGAATTACGTCAAAGCACTTCCAAAGGTACCCCAAAGTCAACTTAACTTTGAAGAAGCGGTCCTGCAATCAGAGGGAAGAATATGATGATTTGTTCGTTGAAAGAAGGTTTAAAGGCAACTTTAATACCCTTAAGGAACGGACGGTAGCAGTTTAATGCGAAAAATTATTAGACGCTTAACAAATTTCTGGAGGCTCTAGAGGGATGTGCAAAGCAGGCTGACCTTTGAGTTTCAACGAATACAAAACAACAGAGCAGTAATCTCCTGTGGATCCGCTAATTTCCTCTCACTTCAGCCTCACAACAATTATGTGTGTTGTAAATATCAAGCATCAATAGCATTTGGGATCTATCTCACTGATATAGTTTGGTGTACGCGGTAAAGTACATCTTCTTCCTCACAAAAGCTGGCTCTACTGGTCAAAAGGCCAATGCCAGACAGAGGCCTGCTGTGTAATGCTATTTCCGCTACATTTGTGCTGTGCATTTCAAATTTAATCTCATTGCTCAATATCACTGAGCATATCACATGTGGGCGGAGTACAGTAAGTGGGAATCAGAAGTGGCGTTGTCCATTGATACAAAACGAAATGCCCCTCAATGTGATTTTTACGTCCGAATTTCACTTGATTTATAAAACAGAACATTATGACTACACATGAGTCTTGGTTTCACAGTCGATCAACTCTGTCCTTGGCACTAGCGACAAGATTTTATGGTTCCACTCACTGGTCTAGTCTTACTGGTGGGCTAGAAAGTAGTCTAAACGATAGTAAATGTACCTATTGTCTTGTTGCAGTCCTAACAATGCATAATCTACATAGATACGACTTGAATAATGAGCCAGCCAGAAATGAGTGATTCCAGATATCGCTTGGTAATGGAAGCAATAGTGGTTTGTTTAAAAGTTGCAGAAAGGGAAGGCAAAATATAAGGATAATACAACATCAAAAAAGCTCCAATTTACGGCAAGTAGGTGAAATGACATGTGTGGTCTGTATCTCCCTGAGGAATGAATGTTTCAAAGCTGTTCCATGCAACTGGAGCCCAAGATTTCAGGTGTGACAACAAGAGCTAGAGCGGTGAGAACTTCAAAAAAGCAGTGTGTTACGGTCCACTTATTACAATTGTCACATAGGTAGGTTAAATGTGCTACCCCAAGGCAGGGTTTTTTGATAAAATCTGAAATGGGCTTACATTTTCTGTCACCAGGACCATGAGTATTTGACCCATGGTAACTGAACTCATGACGCAAAGCTTTGCTTTCATCCTAAACTGTTTCGCTTAATCCATTTGTTTCCCAGATGAGACAATGAAAAAGGTTGGTAAGTAGAACAACATACAGGGCAAAACGGTGGTTCTGCCTCTAAGCGGAATTGTTTGTAAATGGGAACTCTAACTTTCAGCCTCATCGATTTGCTGCTATAATGGTGGCTTTTCTTACTCTGGTATTGTATCTGGAGATCTTAGTGCTTGCAGACATTGTTCAGCGGAATCAAATGTTCCTGGAATATCAAATAGCAGATGCATATACGCTTCTGCTAAACAATCACAAATTGATGAGGTGTCACTCGCCTCAATCATTAAGTTATGGCGAATTGGGGTTGCTTTATCTGCTAAGCTGGGTTTTTACGAATGCCTCCGCCTACTTGTCGTGTATGCTGAACTCATGCTAACTTTAAGCCACTTTTAAAGTACACGCTGGTGGCATCGCTAACGAGTCACACAAAATCCTAAGGTCTGCAAATTGAAACGGTGTTTGAAAGTTTCATTTGCAACGATTAGAGGATCACTGTAAACGCCAACCACCTGTGGACAAATCGTTACAATGCTGTAAGCAGTTAAAATTATTTAATAATGGGGAGCTGTGCAGTGTTAAAACAATGATAGTACTAAAAGTTGTGCAACTTATAGCATAGCTTTGTGTAATGACTTGAAAACATTCGGAGAAGCAAAAGCTTTTGCAGTACTTTGCCACGAGACTTGCATTTAATTGCCTTTACCGATTTTCACAATTTTCAATTCTTGTTGCATGAACTATTGTTTAAATTAAATAGATAGCACTTGATTTTAACCCTTTTCCAAGACGTTGACTATCAAGCGATTCCCAAGAGGTTCCTCTGCCTTAGATAGATGGGCATTAGGACAAAGCTGTGCACCTGCCTTGTATTTCGGTTGGGTGCTGCTCATATCTAGGTGTGTTCCTTCTTTACGCGACCGTATATTATTTCGTTGCATTCTTTCCCGTCTCATGGAGAGCTTCACTCCACTGGACCGTCTTGCAGAACGCAATTCAAGTAAAGCTAACCACACTGTCAGTCTTACAGACATTCAGCAATGTTTAGTGCCAAATCACCACTGGATTCTTGCAAATCACAAGGGATACTGCAGAGGTCCTTGGTTCCCCCACAAGGTGCCTACTTATCAATGGTGCAACCTAGGGCGCGCTTAAGTAAATAAGTCTTTAAGGAGAAACACTAGTCGATCTGTACTACATTTGGACCAAACGCATCTAAAAATCACGACAAAATAGCACTTGTCATCTAAGAGGCTGCATGGCTTTTCAAGTCGTAATTTATTGGTTCAATTCAAAGTGAATGCTGCTTTCTTTCAGTTCCTACATTACTTAAAATGCTTTCATATGTGTAGAGCATGTTCGGCCACCTTAGCTCTTTTAAATCATAGTGTTCGCGATGATATTGTTACTAACAGACCTCCGCACTTAATAGCATTCTTTAAGAACTGCAGTGTAATTTGTTTTATAATCTTGAATAGGAGGTTAAGACATTCAGTTATAAGGGTCTATGGGACCTTATACTGATGTCTTGTGCCCTTGAAGTGAACCACTTAATCAGGATGGCAAGGAACAGTGAAAGAAACAAAACCAGCGAGTGCTCACTTGGTCAGTAAGTTCTTTTTTTCTGACAAGACCGCTCAGTGTTACACAGTAGAGCAATCGAAGGGGGCCAGGAGTGGTGATACAATATCCTATTCATTACCAAGCGAGCCAGTTCATGAAATATTTAATACGTTCACGAAGTTTCTTTGGTGACTGTACGGAATTTACACACGGTGACTTGGGGGACAAAATGGTGAATTAGGTACTAAGACCGTTCCACTGTTTCTCCACGTCAAGCATTAGGCAGTTTAACTTCAGCCTTTCTTCCCGTTGCAACAGTGGGAAACTATATTTGCCAAAGATTTAGCCATGGTCTCTTATTTTGACTGATTAGATTTCTATCTATTTTTCGTTTTTTAAATTTAAGCGTGCCAAAAGGATGCTCCATCGTCCCATGTGCACGTTGTAATTCTTAAATACTCAACAGGTGTAAGTGCCTTTTGGACACACTTACACAATGTATCTAAAAGTTAAGATCCCTTCTAGAAGAAAACCCCATTTATGGTGTCTACATTAAACAGACAACTGCAATTCCAGCGTCTTGAAAAAAAGATGACTAGCGTCCAAAATTTTTTTTTGGCTGGAAAAAAGAAAAGGGTTTAAGTATGTAATGTGGCAGTTCAGTAGACAGCCAACTAGCCAATCGACTGGCCTGCTAGTCATGGAAAAGAGGAAGGTGGTGGTGGCGGTGGTAGAGAGGGACAAGTGGAGGACGGTAACATAGAAAATAGAGTCGGGTGGGGCAAAGCAAGAAAGAAATTTGTCAGCATTTCTGGTGACAAATGAATGCTACTCTGCTGCCGCAGTCTAGCCCCCAAATTCAGTACCATTTCCACTGCCCCTTGAGTGGATGTCGGACCAGTAGGTGAGCAATGTACCTCGGCAGGCGGCCGGTCCTCAGGTGGTGGGGTGAAACTGCCACTGGTGATGGAAATTTGTGAGTCTGCTGTCTGATAGGCAGAATCTAGGCTCTGACGCGTTGGCTGCAGAAAATCTGATTTGTCTGGAATATAAGGATCCAATTATGTTTGTTCTTACAATTATTCACCGAATCAGAAGAGCCATAACTTCACATAATCACATAATTGTGGGGAAATTCCTCACAAATAAAGGAGGATTTTCGGTAACAAATGGCAAAGCTGTATGGAGTTCAGAGCACGTATTGTTGTATGGATTGGTAGAGATTAGTGGACTAAACTTGAACTAGCAACAAAAGAGGGTCTCACTAGAAAAGTGTTTAAGTGCCCCACCGTTATAAGCCGACCTATAAATGAGGGGTTTGCTAGTGCATATTGAAAACCAAGAACTGCATCTATTCCAACAAAGCCGTTCCAAATCTTAGGTACAAAATTGCCTCTTTTGGAAAGTGGAAAGAACAAATAATCTCGATTAGTAGCATAAATGGCATGACCCGTTTCCTTTAGATCCCAAAAATTATCGTAGTGTGGGGAGATTCTGAATACCTATGATTTTGAAACACAGATCCTCACTGCTCAACCACTTTTCATTTAAAAATGGCACGCTGTGCATTATCAGAATTACTCGACAGGGCTTTACGCATATGCCTTTGTGTAATTGTTAAATTAAATCTTGACAGAGTTATTACGAACTGGAGGACTGGAGTTTTACTTCATTGTGCTTAACAGTGATGCTTAGGCATTACAAACTTAAGACAAGTACTGCCCTCTACTTGTGCGAAAGTCGTTTACAAGATAAGTGTCCTTCAGCGGGTTCTGCTTCCGAAGGCATGGAATTAGTAAAAATGAAACGAGTCTCTAGCTAGCAATCTTATTTTGGAGGGTTCCAATTAATTGTATAGTAATTCTGCCACCATTGGATTCTAAAAGTCAAAATTGAACTTGATTTGTTACAACTTTGCGTAACTTGTAACTACTTATAAATATTTGCATTCATTTCCTTATTTTGAGGCATTTCATTCCTAAATGCCTAAAGTTGATCCTAACGCAAATTATTACTTCACGAAGCGAATTTACCAAAGCTTTTAACAAGCACTTTACTGGCATCCGTCCATCCTGCAATGCATGAAAGGCATGTCGATGGCAAGATCTACCACTTTAAACCAAGGGCTTTACGAACCCTTTTCTTGATGGCTACGAAGAAGGCATTTTTCCACCAAATTATTGGTAACCGATAAGGAACTATTTGAACGATTCGAGAAGTGTAAATCATGTTTTAAACCTTCACTGTGTAATTTACGGAAGTACGAAGTGATTTGAGATTATTTGCCGATTGACTTATAAAGAAATGACTTCGCCTCATAACATACTATCCACATCTGCTTCATACACCACGACATTCCTATAAGATTACTTGCCCTGCATGCACTCAGGTTGGCTATGGTGGAGAGAATTCAGCGCTTGCCAAAAATGATAGGAAAATCGTGTTTTTTAGATGCATTAGCTTGAGACACTGGAACAAAACTCAAAGATGTTATTGGAAATAACTGCATTCTTTTCTAAGATATGTCTGTACTGGTCAAATAGCCAGATTCCGAATCGTTAACCCCATCGAAGTTCACCCTTCAGATATACAATCTAGCATCTTTTTAGCCTTCAAACAACCATGGGATCATGCAGCAATAAAAGATGGATGAGAAAGCAAAGAAATTGCAAAAATGTAGTTTATTTTTTTAACCTAGAATGTTTTTTTTTACGGAACATATGTGTTAAACAGCCACACCCCCTAAGATAAATAAAGCTGAAGGCCTTGTTTTAAGAGGGCAGGAGAATAAAATTTTAAGAACAGTGTCTTTTAAGTCTTTTGAGGTCAAAATTAACAAAATCTGTTAATAGGTGGCAAATTAAAGAGGGAATGCTTAACGTAACAAAGTTAGTATTCCGGTCAACTCCGAAACCGGAGTATTCCGAAACATCCTTGGAAAAACTTACGAATTTTTGCAGGACTAAAAGCGTTGCTGCCCACATCTATGCCTATCTCCATACTGGATTTCGCCATCAACTGGTGAAGAGCCAGGTCCTCTGCTGCTTGCTTGCGTTTTAGTGCAACTTGTGCTGCCATAATTCGTTGGCGCTCCACCACTAGTAGACACTGTTCACATCGGCAGTCGCGAAACGCGCAGAACCTCTTGTGCCCCTTGATCCACGCTATTATTCCGTGATTTCTGCAACGAGCGCACTTAGGTTTGCGTACACCCATCAACCCGGCATAGAATTTAGTGTCGGTGGCCATGGCTAGAAGCAAGAAACATGGATTGATAACGCTTCCCTGTCGCCCGCATGGGGCTTTAATGTTGGGGTGTTCGGACGCTGAATTACCATTGGTTCAAAGTCCGTCCAGTTGCAGTGCTGCGCGTAGACACGCGTTGCATATTTGCCAATGGGGCGATAACCGAATTGAACCACTAATTCGATTGGATGGCAATCAAAGCCACGTGGCTGGCTCCCAATGCGAGCTACTTAATAGTGTAATGCAATGTATAAAAATCAAACTCAAGACCTTTCTTCGATAATTCGCTTTGTCACACTCCCCGATTTCAACGTTGTCTCCTGCTTTGAGCATTTTAGTTTATTTGCCACTTTCCATATCACGACTTTACAAAATAGCCTTGCCAAAATTTTTAAGAGCAAGTAATGTGCCTTATTGTTCTCGTCTATAGCACCCAAAAACATCGTTTAGCCTAGGTTTAGATACTCTTATTGAGTTAAAAGATACGGTTTTCGAAGGGGCAAAGTGTGAAACTCGTAGTCAATCTTGGTGTGACGCAACGATACAGATTCCTTGTTCTAGGTAGGTTGTTCTTAAAAAAAAACAGAAATAGTAATGACCTGCATTTAGAGGAATATCTCAAAGAGCTAGTCTTAGAACGTAAGATGGGAAATATTGTATCTATATGAGAGGGAATAGCTTTCTTTGAGCTAACATGTTCTGCCCATTTTTTTCAAAAGAATTTCTGCGCAGTTTGTTTCTGGTGGTTAGATGCTAACCATAATAAATGTTTCGTTCTTTGAATGATGATGATGATGATGACCCTGATAAAAATTTCTAAAATATTCAATGGGCCGAAGAGGTTTACCTTTAAAAAAGAGATGAATTAGGCTCGAGGTGCGAGCCTTTTCGGTCAGTTATAGAGTAGCCACTTTGGAGGGAATGCAAGTGCTGCTAACAAATTATTCAAGCACCTAGTAAGTGAGCAAACCAAAATACAGGAGCCATATTTTGTAAAGGGCAATAAACATGGAATAGTGGACAAATTATCTTAATATCAAGTCGCCAGCACATTATACTACTCACAAACCATTCGGTTAAGCCTTACCAAAAAGCAATCCTTTTGATTAAACTTGCCAAAAGCGGCACGCAATCTTTCCTTTTTATTAAGGTCCACAAGTCTTCACGGCAGGCAGACAAATTGTAATTAGCTTAAAAGCTCTTTATTGTACTGTAATAATGTGCATTTTTTCACCATATGTAAGGTCAGCAAGGTGGTGACCATGTCCAAATGAGGCAGAGTTGATGCGGAGGTCAGAGGTCAGTTAAAGGGGACATAAAACAGCTCGACATAAATGCATTGCAGTGAAGTGGCCATCTGCTCAGCCACGCTGAGTAGAAACCAGGTAGCAACCAAAACACCATTCCCTCGTCACTTTTATCGATTGAAGAAGGGAGGAGTTCAATGACGTTTTCAAATGGTTTAACTTGAAAACTGTAAGTATATTTACGCATGCCTAAGTCTCATAGAGGTATGAATTTATTATTTTGTGGATTCTGTAAGGGTAACAGTATGTTGGGATGTCTTAAAAATTCAGCGGCTGTCAAGGCGTTACTTTACATAAACAAATTTACGAAAGGATTAGTATATTGCTACTACCCCTTGACAGTGATTATGATTCAACAAATTACCCCTACGCATTTAACCTTAGGGCTGACACCTCTATCAAGGCAATAGGTGCAATGCATAAATAGACGTCAGCAGGGAAAGTAAAGGTGTGAAAACCTCGAAGCATGTCGGTCTCACTCACTTCCTCTCCCTACAATACTGTGTGCGTTTTTCTTGTTGAAGTCCAAATGACAAAAAAAGGCTTAGAATTCAGTCTGTTCGATGTGGGAAAATAGGACAAAAACAAATAAAAAGGAGACAAAGAGAGGTCTGTTAGGCAATAAGTGAATGTTGAGGCAGCGTACCTCCATTGCTTTTGACATTAGCATGCGAAGCAGAATGGATGAAGGGTTGCAAAGGAAGTGGAGGTGATCCAATCCAAGCTTTTTATCCGACTCCGAGAAACTGACAAGTCTATTCTCTTAAATGACTCTCATTTTTCCAAAAATAGTGCCCATGCATTGGGCATAAAAGATGGAAAATGGCATTCTTGTCAAGGAGGAAAATTATTTGGCATTCCTAGCTCAGGTTGACTCCATCTTCAGTCAACAAATGGTTAGGCAAGGCTTTGGTGATTGCATCCTGACATTTCACGTGTTTATTACCCACCAAAGGGCGTTTTTACCATGCGCCCATTAAATGCTTCTCCTCGGTATATGACGCTAATGACTATGGTCGGGAAGGAGACAAGTAAATGAGCATTAATTTTTAGTGACAGGTGGTTATTATTGCATTGGTACATGGCAAATTTTCAACCAAGATTCACATAACCCCTTTAGACGTCTTCTATACCCCGCAGATGTTCAAAGTATTCTAAGTGGCTTCATTTTTTACAGGCACTACTACCACCACCTGTCATATGCTATCAACGTTGATTAAGCATTTTGACTTCCCAAATGAAATTTCATAAATTATGCAGTAATAAGGTAAGTTGGCAGTTTCCTACAGCATTCGAGAATAAAAAAAAACTACTGCCATATCTGAGGAACTCAACCCTGCACCCTATCAGCAGCTTTCTCGTAGTTTCACCCATCCACGGGAAGTATTGGTTTCGATGAAATGCTTTTTAATCGATAAGTGCCTTGACATTGCCTCAGTAAATATACCCACCAAAGGGTGCCTGCTTAGTCCGTTATTGGCTATTTAAGGCTAAATTACGTTGCCAGTACCTCAGCATGTCACATCAGTCAGCATTAAGGGACATTAAATCCACAACGCATTTGAGGAATTAAATGATTGTGCGACATAGATTTCTTCGCTTGTTTATTGCAAACGGCTTCATTTCGCCCATCAAAAATGAGAAGAGAAAGAATTTGCGGCTTTGTTGTTAGTCCCCACAAATTTATTCATTCAATACTCGTGCCTTTATGCAGAGTAAGCTACTTTTGTTCCGTATGAAACTCCTCTAACATGATAATTGTTCTATTACGAAGGATCTGCTATTTGTGTTACATTTGAAGAAGTGGCTTGGCGCGTTTAAGTTCACCACTTTGTATAGTGATCGCATAGGGAGTAGGAGGAGATCAAGGGCACGATCATGTTTCAAGGGTGGGGAGGTCAACATTTTTATTAAATTAGCTCGCTTTGATGAGCATGAAGTAGTGTGCCTTAGGTGTGCATGGGGAATGGAGGATAGTTTGAGAGAGAATAGTTTGCTGGTGTCCTTCCCATAATATTTTACCAAAGTAAAACAATCTCTCACTATAAACGAGATGGTTAATTTTCTAATAAAATTCGGAAACACAATAACAGCAACAGATTAGTGTTTTACGGGGTCTTCAAATGGCCTAACAATTTATAATTGTGACTAAAAACTGTTCTCAAATAGCGATTTGTAATCACTGAATACATATGCTCCATAGTTGGGTAATTTGCCTCACGTTCTCTGATAGTCACGTAACGAAGCTATAAGAAGAGCTTCTACCGCATCTCACAAAACTCAACTTGATCGACGAAAATATCGAAGCGATAATGTGTTTGATGTGACAAATATTTGTGAACGACAGATAGTCGGACGGACAGGCGTAACAAGCTTCATTAATAACCGCATGTAGGCAGGTAAAAATTAGATTTGTAAGTCTTAAGGATTTCGTGATGGCTTGCATGCATGACATGGCACCGAATGAAGTTGTAGCTTTGATTTGTCAAATTTTAGGCTAACTTTGCAAAAAGACCCTTTCTGGCCATCTTCTCTGTAGATGCATATAGAAAGTTATATTTCTTATTAAATCCCGCTTCATTTTTGATTATCTTGTAACCTTTACGCAGAAGTTTTACCTTTTATCAAGACAATTAACGGAGAGAGACAAATGCATAGTGGTTCGACCTGCATTAGCTACCCTATAATTTATGCTACATTTATGAGTTCACCCCATCTTACTGTTCATTACACAGTGTTTTAGTTACCATAGCTACTTTACGTCATGACGCAACAACTTCGCGTGCCAACTGACAAATGAAGTGTGAAATTTAGGGGACATTGGGCTCTTTATATTTAATGTGCATGATATGGATCGCTCGGTTGCCCCTTCATTTGTTTATTTATTTTAGGCTTAGGCGTGGATGAACACTTGACCCCAACAATCCACAACCGAGATGAAAAGTCGTGGCTTGCTTAGGCTGCTAATGATTGCTAAACGTTGTAGTTCAATTTGTCTGACACTCGTTCTGTCTACTTCAGCAGTGATGGATGAGAGCCAAAGATTAAGCGATTAATTTATTTTAAGTAACAGGCTTCAAAACTTTTTTTAGATCTTCGAGAGAAGCTCATTAAGTTTATCTTTTATAAATTTTAGGTAAATGCTATAAAATATCGGTTTTTAAAAAGAAATTGATCTGACTACTAAGTAAAATATTTGGCGTTTGATTAAGTTCAAATGATGCCGAGGTTAATCATGGAGAAAATGCAACCAGCCTTAGCAGGATGTAGCAGAAAAGCGTTATAAGACCAATTCAATAAGCATAACGATGTTAGATGCTGTTTGAGGCTGACGAAGAAAATTCTTCTTTGGAAAATTTAGACTTTATATATGCTTAAGTGTCTGTGCCGAAGCAAAAAGCTTAATAAAGGATATTAAGAGATGCAGTGACGAATTGTCTTTTCTTTTTGCTTTGCCTGGTAACAGGATCTCATTTTTAGGATTCGACAAGTCCTGAAAAGGCAACGATATATTAAAAAAGCTCGTTTCAAAGATTGCCTATTGCTATCAGTTAGGCCATCGCACAGAGTCTTGCGCACTTTCTTCGTAGAAAAAAAGTATACCCAAGCAAAACCTTTACCTCACAGCCGAGTAATTAGGAATATCAGAGTTGGGGACTCTTACACTTATTAATTTGGAACCCCTTTGTTCGGGTGATATCTCTACGCCACTCTTCGGTGTAGCTAGTAGCTTTTTAGTCCTTAAGTAGGGTTTTGCTCAGTGTAGTGCCTAGCGTTTTTAAGTTTAATGTGTGACCAAGGGTTCTAATGAAGGCGGCAAAACAATTTTTTGCATTTGTGCGGATGAGCAAAAAACATTTCCTTAGTTTTAGTTGCTTTAAAGCCGCTACTTAAAAATAGTTGGTAGAAATATATACCTCTTTAAATGACCAACTTGTGGCAGTTGCGCTCTCTCAGATCTCGGCGTTGGAGTGCACTACCCCACGCATGTTGTTTTTTTCAGCGGCTCTGAGAATCGCTGGTAGTTCTAATTGTCAACGTCTCCCATTCATCAAATGTTGATGCTCTAATCACTAATGGTGAATCAATCCTTTAAAGTGGAAACGTAAGGTCTGCAATCACTCCATTGCAGACAACTTATCAAGTCTCATTAGTCAAATTATACGCCACCACCTAAGTGAACCGATGCTCTAAATATTGTGCTCTTGCGCTCTACCCTTGCAAGTTATATCTATCACAGTTGCCTGCACGACGATACTTCTCGCTATTTCATTTCGCATAAAATTTCGAATAGTCGGAAGAGGATTAATAAGCCAATGAGCATTACAAAGAACCAAAACTAGATTTCACGTTTTCCTCTTTATTTTACTATACTTATATGCTGTGCAAGATGTTCTGAAGGGACACTTTCGATTTAGCATATGGCAAAAGAGCCTTCCCATTTTTGCCAAATACAGTCCCTTGTTCTCGGCGTGGTTTGTCATTGTGTAAGCGCAATATTAGAATTAAACTTATAACATCAGCTTTATTCAAGTAAAAAAATTAAATAACTAAAAAAATTTTTTAGGGGTAAGACTTGTCTATTTTATTCCGTGTTTACCCATTAAATAAATCATAACAAATGCATGAAAGGATATAAAATAGAAAAAGTGACAGTCTGCTTTATACGGTCATTAGAAAAACTGTAGGCTTCTACTACCTTTTATTTTGCCACGAATCTGCAATCCATGCGGCAATTACTATGCGCTAATAATGGTAAAGCTGGTTTGGAAATGTGTGCCGTCTACTAGTGATGCTACAGGCTTTTTACTCTCTACGGCATGAAAAAAATCTAAAAAGGATTCTTGTGAACCGAAAACTAAACAGTCGCACAAAATCAGTGTGGAAGCAAAATTGATGCTAGCAGTGGTAGAATAGCTCCCATCATTGCTTAAGCACCTTCCTCCACGCTCCATTCTGTCGACTTCCTGCCTTAAAGTAGTCTATTACGTCTTCGTATAGGTCACATCTAGCCAAACTTGTGTGCATAACATGCATACCAATTGCAGAGGAGGGTTGGAGACTGCTAGAATGCCCTAAAATACCATGTCGAGGAGAAGTGCAAATTATGAAGACCGAACACCTTGCATGCTTAAATATGTTTCTAAACTGGCAATTCATTACTTTTAAGGGTGTTGTACTCTTTGTCTGCAGCATGAAGTGTAATATGACCTTGATATTTGGAAAAATGTGCCCCAACTCAAGATTTAATCGCTAATTATCTACAACTTACCATTTTTAATGTATAAGTGATATGAATTTAGCGTAAAACACATCCTAATCAATGAAATCCTCCATTTAAGCCTTTTACTTTAGCTGTGATTTAAAAAAACGTTTAAAGTGAGGACTTTTGTTAAGTCCCTTTCAAGTTTAAAGGTAAGTTTTGGTTAAAGTTGAGACTGCTCATGTTTATCCAAGATAATTCTCCTTCAACAAATAAAAACACTCATTGATAATAGCAAAATTTGACGTTTAATACCTTTTGGCCAAGTATTTATTTATGGGCTGGTTCAAGAAGATGTGGTTTAATGAGGTAGGTTTACAACTTTCGCATTCCTCATCGACAATGTTTTTGATGGGTTGCTTTGCGTTTTCATAGGTTGACTATTAGGTTTCCCTGTACTATGTTTCTTCTTACAGCCTTTAAAGCGCATGGCGATTGGAGCACCATTAAATGTTGCATTTGCATAACCTTTTTCAAAGTCACTCTGCTAATGAAAATAGTACTTAAACGCTGAACATATGCTTACGTGGATATGTTTGTCACTTTGATGCAAAAATGCATGGACTCAGAAGATTTCCAAGCACAGGATGATTAATCCCTTCTACTACCCCCTTATTTTTTTGGCATTAGGCAAATTTTGGGATTTTTGAGGCATAATTGGCGGATAAAGAGCAACAACTATCCTGGCTGAATAAAAAAGTAAAGCTTTTAACAATGTTTTCAGTTTATGCATTTCAGATTTAACACGTTGATTTTGATGGTGTCAATAGAAATTTGTAATATGAAAATTGGCCAGCTTAAGAATAGAACCTTTATGGAGCAGAGTGATACCAATCGGAATGCAAAATCAGTAAGTCTCTGAAATTCACCTCTATGAGAGTCAAGAACAGTTGAAATGCGGGCCACTCCTTCCAAGCTTTTTGTAGTCATAATGGTGGCTCCAAGCCAATTATTTATGATCGGTTCGACTAGTAACATGCTTATCAAATTGTTCACATCTCGAAGATTTGTGATAGCCTCACCATAATTATTCTCAATTTTTCGATTCGAGTGTTTTTGCTTTTTGAACGCTAAACACCCAAAAGTCTCTTTTGAGTTCAGTCACTGATATCATATAGATTCTGTTAGGTCCAAATTTGTTAGCCGAGAGTATAATTTTGGATTTGTTACCATGGTTAATGCACTCTCTTTTATAGAATACAATCCAAGACCCTAAAAATGGGATGTAAGAGGAGAGAACGCTTTATAAGCTGAGCAACATCCTCTGCGCATTAAGAGAATTTTTAACACTACTTCCGACATGGCTGGCCACAACTTCTATTATTCCCATTTCATGATGTTGGATTTGTAACCACCAAGCTACATTGGCTTCGATCATCTTTTTAAATTGGGTTAATTATCTCTAAATGGGCCCAAGCTAGCTCTGGCAATCTTGCACTAGCACTAGTCTAGTACTGACCTCGGTGTAAACTGACAACTTTGAAGCTAGGCGGCTGTAAATTAGTTCTCACGAGTGAGGCTTCTTGCCACCAGGAAAAGAGCCGAATCTAATGTGGCTGCAGAGGTCTAAGTGGTCAAATGCCTCTTAGACACGTAATTGGCTAATAATTTCAAGCAAAGCATTTAAGTCTGCATCTCCCAACTGCAAAGATTAATGCCGTGCGAAATGATGGCAGTCGAACTAAGACTAAAAAAGTTACAGGATTCAAGTAAGCTTCTTTGTCAAATATTTCTGCTCCTAGACCTGTCTTTAGATCAACCAGCAATTGATACAAATTAATTAAGATTTTTGCGTTCACGCAAGGGTTTAATTTTTGAGCGTTAGGTTAACTGCTTTATTTAACCAGTTTCCCTATTGCCCCTCTCCTTCGCTATTCAAACGTACTCAGGCACCCACTCACGCACATTCCTCCTAATTTTACACTATAAAACATAAGCTTCCTCCATACCTCCCAATTAAGGTCTATCAATAAGAGGAGTATATATTTAAACTGTGGTAGGCAGGGTGGTGAGTGGATAAGAGAGAGGATAGGCAGGCAGTGGTGGAGCGGTGGAAAAATAAACGCCGCAATAGCGTGCATTCTCGCAACCGCAAATGCTTATGTCAGGCCACCCAGCTATCTCTTCTAGTAGGAGAGGAGAAAAGGGATGGATAGAGTACAATCCGCTTCCCTGTCTCCTGCCCTCGTATGCCATTTTCGAACGCGTGTAAGTACTGCGGGGAGAAGTTGATATTATTTTGGCGTGTGTGGTGCAAGTGTGTGGGAACAGAAGGATAAGGAAGGGCAAGAGAAGGGGGGAGGGTGAAGAAGAAGAGGGAAGGATTGTGGGGCATTAGAAGGTGCTTATTTAATTGGCATCGCACGCGATTAGTAGTTCGACAACCATTGCTGCCATCACTACCATTCCGCATCATCACTAATATCTATATCGTTATAGAATTACCCTTATAGCGTAGTCAATTTCACTCCAATTGAATTTAATTTTAGGGTCAGATCCTATCTAAGCTTAAAAGATTGAGGCGATCGCTTTTAAAAGGACTAAAGAGGAAAAAAAAACTTGCCTACAGAGAAAACCCTTGAATGCCACGGGTAATAAGCTAAAAATGACGATCGACTATTTGGCAACAAGGCTTTGTCTTCCCTTTTATAAAATTCAGGTTAATTGAAATTAATTACGGCATCAAGTACTGTTTGATGCAGATGTGATCGTAAAAATTCATCTGATAAGCCATGGCAACTTCGTCGAAATTTATTGCTTTTTTGAAAATCTTTTAATAAGTTCTCGCAATGCAGTACTCTCTAAACCAACGAAAGATCAGTTTATGGATATTGCACACAAGGTTTGTTCTTTAGCACAGAAAAATTGCACTTTAGCAGATGCTGTACATTGCTAATGGATACACTACGGTAAATATAGTCAGTCCCATTTGTTTCCACCTTCCACTGTTCCCTTTCTCCATCGGACTGCTTAATGAGTATACTTAAAGCAGAGAGGAGGCTAACTAAGCCATCGATTCCCTTTCTGATGAAAGCCGATTTCGCCTAATTCAATTTGTGAACTTGGTGCAACTCGCCGAAATGGTAGTCGATTAAGGTCATCATGTCTCCGGCTTGTATACTTTAGGCAATCAGTTTGAAATAAGGAGCAGTAAAATTCTACTACTTGATTTAACAACTCTCACTATTCCTTTGCCCCGTCCTGGGTAAATTTTATCGATTCGACGATGTGTTAGCTGTCATTGGGTTTTTTTATTCAACTTGAGTGATTTTTTGACGTGGTGAAGTGATATATATTCTCTTCGAATTGGTCCTCGAGCATATCTTGCTCGAACATCGTCAACATTAGCCCAATGAAACAGATGGTCTCAGTGAGAAAGCAGTGTTGTAGAGCGGGTTGTAGTAATACTGTGCTCTATTAGGAACTATATATGCTCCAGGGGCCTTTCCTTTCCACGCTCATCAAATTTCAAAGTCCTGTTGCTTAAGAATTCAAGGTAGAATTCAGCATGCCAGCGCTGATAAAATGGGTTATTTGATAAATACATAGCATCGTAGTAAACAGTGAGTAGATCTCCCAAAAACAATGAATCCTTCGTCTATTATTTCGGCAACCATTAAATTGTTAAAGCTTACTTTTAATTACCATTGTAAAGGTCCAAAAGCCTTTCAAACTAAATGCTGCATTTCGTAGAGTTGGAAATGCAGGTAATCATAAATTTACCCTATCAACGCTATAGTCGTGGATGGAACCACCGTTGTGAGTCGTAGCTGCAAATCGTTGAGGGAGTGATTTGTAAAATTATATCTATTTTAAGGATGTGAAACATGAATCTTAGGTCGCTTTAGGAATGAAGAACTTGATAACGAAACTTTGAGTAAGTTAATAAGGGTACTAAATTGTAACTTCTGTATAGAACGTTCTACCACATTAGCTTCCCAGTATGCTATTCTAAAATTTACTGAGAATCTTATGTAGCTGTAGAACGATGTCAATCTTGGCTTGCAAAGCAAACAAGATTAAATTTATAGTCCTTAAATTCATTATGGCAACGGCTTGCTTTTAAGAAGCACAAAAGGATACAATGTTCAAAGGTCTAACAATTATCTTAAGGACACTTTGGGCATTTCCTGATACCGATCTAATAAATGCCATTTTTCCTCTCATACATTCCATTCTTTAATAAACGCAAAACGCAACGCTGGTTTTATTTCTTATCGACCTCTATTTACAAACAAATTGTGGCGCTACTAATAGAACTTAAGCAGTAGTTATAGGAGGGTCGTAGAAGGGGATGCCTTTTTGCTAAGATCAATTGGGGCTTCATCTTCATTGACAGGTGAAAAAGGTAACCATATTGATGTCTGATCTTCGGTGCGACTGCCACTGTTACGAAATGACTGACGCTTGTTGCAGAACCAAACACGAATCACCTCGCGATCGTAGTTTAGCTGATTCGCTAGTTGGGAGATTCTTGTACCTTTATCAGGAGGCAAGGGCAGGAAAGTGTCATTCAGGCAGAGTCTGCATATACCTAGCTAGTTAAAACCAGGAATCCCTTAAAAGTACAAACATTGCTGGCAATCTCGAGTCTTAAAGATGAAGTGACGTGTGAGGTACTGATTGAAAATCTATGGTTATAAGGCAAATGAAAATTAAGCAGATCCTGGACAAATGATTTGTTGCAAGAAAAAGAAGAGTAGTTTTGCCTTAATCCTATTTATGTCTACATTCTGAAGTCATGCACTGGGCAGAGTCGAACCTGACGGATGCATATTGATGCTGAATTCATGATTGAGACGCTCCAAAGCATCAGCCGAGAAATTCGTTCGACTTTTGCGCTTCCTCATGGCACACGACTCATCCGACTCGCAGTCGACTCGATAGATTCCACTGTCCTCTGGACTGCTGCTGACACTTCCGCAAGCATTGTTTTTATCTCCGAGGCTATTCAAGTGTGAAACTATTCGATCACCGGGACAATGACCCTCCAGTTCGGCTAGCCAACGCTCCAATACAGGTTTGATACGTTGGGCTGATTTGGGTGTTATATCAAGCTTTTCGAACCTTAAAACAATACTTTACACCTTATGTCAAGCCTTTTCTAATTAATAAAGGCTTTTTAGTGCAGTTTCTTTCAAAAAGGATCTATTTTTTAAACTGCGAGTAAATGACAAAGTTCCAGTGGATGGCACCCATCTATTTTAAGGATGTACTCGTTACAGCCCTTAATTGAAAACAAGTTAGATGATTGTGAACCTCAGAAGGATGATGCATTATTCCTAGGCTACCCATGGATTGGCAGCTAAATTTAATGCTAAAGCAATATGGTCAAGCTCACAAATGATACTCTTCAGATACATTGGGCCTTAAAGGATGCAAGCTTTTTGGCACATGAACAGACCAGATTATTGGAAGGAATCCATACATTTTTCGCTAGTATATCAGCTAAGGAAGTCGTTACAAGATAATAACTAAATTTGTTAAAAAGGTTAATAAGACAGCTAGGCGGGTCGATATGCATTTAGCTAATGGAATAAAAACTAAAGGAAAAGAGGCCATGTTTGATTGGATCAGGTAGTATAAAGTAATGGCGGGATAGAGGGTAGGTCTCGAAATGGATAGCCTAATAAAAAATATGTATGGAGTGCACAGCTAGAAGGGTATTAAACTGAGTACATAGGTGTGTAAGGGAAATGCTAAAATTTGCTAAAGCCAGGCTAAATTAGAGTCTGGATAACACCGTACTATCCAAAATCTGACCATCAAATTAGCTCAAAGTTCAAATTAATAACTCGGCAATAGACAAGTCAGCTCGGTACCCCTCAAAACTTATATTGCCTCATGGAATTAAAATGATAAGCTGTCACATCTTACCGACAAATAGCACTTTGACTGTAGGCAGGTCCATCACCAGCTGTTAACGCACGTCCGATTTGCGTCTGTGTGAGACCCAAACTCAATCGCTTCATTTTGAAGGCCCGTGCAAATCGCCGAATATCTTCAATGTGTTCATTGGTATCATTTAATGCCGTAGCGCTGATTTTTTTGCATTTTTTGCTCCCATTACTTGCATTTTCATTTTCGCCTTTTAAATTCCTATGTACACGCTTTGTCTTTCGCGAAAGGAATGGCTCCCCTAGCTCAAAGGAACACTGAGCTGAAAGCAAAAGTTGCTTGTTTATAAAACTGTATTATGGTAATAGAAATGCTTTTAAAATGCGCCATTTTTTTAACTATTAAGCCGTTCTTTAAACTCACTTCGTTTCACCTCTAACTCATTTTGCTTTGGAAAGATTTTTATCGGTTGAAGGAGAAACGGGAACGCATAATCGATGCTTGGTTCGAGCTGATTTAAAAATGCAGTGGGCGGACGTGGAAAAACTTCATTCGGTAAGGGAAAATCAATGCCAGGCGGAGCAAGGCAACGAAGAAGCATGCTCAGAGGAAGAGGTGGCAGCAATTGCGGTGGGGGTGGTGGTGGTGGCGGAAATGAAGGAATTTGAAAGGAGGAATCATCAAGTGATGTAGGCCACATTACAAAGAATTATTTTGATTAAAGCCAATTTTGTACTGGGTAAAATGAATCAGGTTTGTTGGGCACGGGCCATGGCGATGTGCGAAGGAGATGTGGGAGTACCTACCTACTGCACGTTTGTCACTCTGGCGTCCGCTGCGGCTGTTAATCTCCTCTCAGTATGGGCTTAAATACTCCTCTTTCAAGGAGCAAAGCAATTTCCAGCACCCCTCCCCGTTCCCCTCTTTTCGTGATTTATACACTCGTTTGTGCGAGAGTATGGTCGGAAAGTCGTTGCCACACGGCATTTTGCGGTGACATCGTTCTGACTTTATTTAAAGCAGGGATGGGTGGCGGAAACCGAGAAAGAGGAGGGTGGGGTAGAGACAGAGTGGGGAGTGAAACGTCGTTTTCTGCTAGCATCACGCGCGTGTTCGACGGAACACGCAATACCTCCTCTTACTTCTCCCCCTCCTTCCTACCTTCCTGCTCAAAGCACAAAGTCCATCCGGTAGTCAAGTCCTTTGAATTAATCATGCATGTTGGAGATTTCAAGCTCTCAATATTGCCTCTTTATGAAATAGATAAAAAAAATAGGCAGACTGAATCACACTCGATAGCGACCACTATTTGATTCACCAGACCTTTACTTGTAAATTCTTTAGCTTTAATATATTTCAGCGCCATTTTTTCTTTTCATTGTCCTAAGCAAATAAATTGACAAAGAGTGAAAAAATAGCCTAGAAATGAATCTTAAATTATTTAAAATTAGAGCGCAAGGTTTTTGCATGCAAAATAAGATTTGGTTTACCTGCTTTTATACTATGTCATAAGTTATAGAAAAGACTATTGTGCCTTCTTTTAGCTGCTGATTTCTGCTCAAAACCGTTAAGACTGTAGACGATTAGCACACGAAGGAGATTCGGGCTCTGGGTGTTTGCACCGCAGGGGAATACGGGTGCGCTGATGTGCCCTCATAGCTACCCACAAACCTATATAAAAATTTAATTTAAGTACACAGTCCGTCTGCTTTGAGAATTTTTTCTCTACCCTAGTTCACCACCTGCGCCTGCCATCACAACGTAGTGGAAGCTTCAAAACGCTTATAAAGTATGGTGCATAAGCGCAGACTCCATCTCAGCGCCTCTGATTTGTTTCGGCAATGCACAAGAACCAACAACGAAAAAAATTCTTCTCAAAAGCAGCCTCGCAACACTCCAAACATACCAGCATTTTTTCTGAGTGAGAGACAATTACAGGTATAGAATTTTATCATTGAATTTGGGTTTGCGTTTAATGTAGTCGTTTACTTTTCCATACCACTTATGGATAGCTTTTCAATCCATCCGTGTAAAAGACAAGACAAAATTGCTAAATAATCTGTTCTGGAGAAATGATGCTGCGTCACCTAACCAAGCTTGCCTCTGCTATGGTCAAACGGTATGCAACAGGGGCTAGAAATTGACAGAAGACTGATTTTTTATGATTGCTGCTTTAGTTCTGGTTTTTACATATTCCTATCTTTCGGTTTATCTGCCTGCCTCACTAACGCGACTTCCGATCCGTCTACCCTGTAAACACTCCCATTTCTGCCAATTTTAGCCTGTCAAGCATTTATTTGCTTGCAAACGGGCATGCATGACCGGTCGACTGCATTCGACCTTTGCATAGGAAACCCCTTTTTGATGCTCCGGTTAGTCACAAATCATGATGGACTGAAAGTACTGCATTTTTGATTACCTTTGCAGTTCACTAATCTAAAGCATTTCTTTCTAATTTAACTAATTTTTGGCAAGCGGAGGGAGAACTCTAGTGGCATATCCCCTCCTAACCATAACGCAAGGTCTAAATTAGCTCGCCTACCCGGATTGGTGTCAAACAGGAGCATTATTTAGGGCTATTTAATTCGCTTCATCGCCTTTTCAAGCAACACTTGCTGATGTGGTCATTAGTAGAGAAAGGAAAGGAAGAAAAAAAGGAAGCTTGGACATTAATCAAGGCGTGCTCTTTAATGTTTGTCAAGGTTTCATCCCTAATAAGGCACTTGTTATCTTTCTATTTAAAGCAGAACTGTTGGAATTGGTACTACATAAAGTTAGCCATTTGAAAAGGAAAGAGATGCTCCATTTTTTGGTAATGTGCTCCGTCACTCAGCTCGACGAGATCGTGTGAGCTTGGATGGCAAGTAGTCAGACATGGAAAGCTTGGCTACATCCTTACTCTGCTAGAAAACCCATCCTAACGTCATAGTGCCGGAATATTAGGTTCGCTGACAACAGAAAGGCCACTTTCAATGAAACAGTAAAAAGGCATCTTAAGAACAAAGCATCTCTCAAGAAATTTTTCTGGAAAAGTTTCGAAACCACTCTTTGGCAGTAGTCTATTTCCACCATCACTAAGGCTTTTTTAATGTCACTCCTGGACATGGAACCCGAGCTTTGAGGATTGTGCCTGTTATGCCGCAAGCTTTAAAGCCCATCTTCATAAAGTGCAAAGGAACCGTTTTATAGCTGGAAATCCCAAAACCTTTATTTGTATGGCTTTTTATTGTAGATATTTACAAGCTGGGAATGACTCTGCTATTTGTCCAAACAAAGGATGGGAATATAATTAATTTTCAAACAGCATGAACTCTACTACTCCACTGTCAGTAGGATTAGTGAATGGGAATAATTTTTAAAAAGCAATTCCTTCAATTATACAAGGTCAGTATTGCCGATCAGCCACAATTTATGTAGCACCTCCTCTGAGATTCATTATTCCTCACATTCGTCTTTTCCAAGAGGACTTCCTTTCATCCTCAAACCAGCATACACGCATGCAAAATGAAAAGCTTATAAAAATTTGTGCTTAAGGAAAGAACAATCTTCGTAACTCTGTGCTTGTATGTTCATCCGCATATTTGCAAATTTCAATCGGCAAGACGGCAATTTATTTGAAGCCATGATTTCTCAGCCACATCAGCATGGTCATGTCACGCACTACTACATCGACAGCGATGGCGATAGAGGCAGGGGAGGCGGGGAAATTTGGTGAGGAGCTAGAGCAGGGTATGGGGGAGATTGAGACGCAGTACTAGTGGCAGTGGCAGTAGTACTGAGGTGATGCGGCAATGCGCCAGTAGGGTAATTAGTGTTTGCACGCACGAATTTCACGAATTTTATTTGCTCCCTTGGAGCAAAGGACCCATATCAAATTGGGCTAACGCTGACAGCCTCATTAACGCAACCGCTTGCCATCACACCTTATCCCTTTTCCTAATCATCAAGTCAAAGCAGTTTCATGTATGGTTGGCGAATACGAAGGACAAACGGCTTTCCTTCACGCTTTAAAAACACAAGATATCCGTGAAGGGCACTCCAAAGCAAAGACATGATTACCTGATGGGTGGGTCACACCGGTCTCATTAAACTTAGGCCAATCTTATTACATTCCGTGGCCATAAAACCCCTTTAGCTTTTTTATTCTAGTGAAATAAGTTATGGTAATAGGGCGTTTCGTTCAACTGTTGAGCCCAAGTGCGCGGTCAACTTAATATCTTCAGAAAAATTTGCACTTCATTGACTGGAGCCATAATAGTTGCCACTCATGCCATCCGTGTGTTATTTAACGGAGCGTTCCTCCGCCCCAATTTTGGCTTCTGCAATGTATAAATATTATATTGCTTATACTTACGGTGTCTTTTCGAGGTACGACGATTTTAAACCAGAGGTAGCGGGTAAATACAGTAGATCTACTACACGCTCAAAAGTAGTTTGAGCCAAATCCCTTCAAAGCGGCTGAAAAAGCCTATGCAAATTGTAGGCGTACGCTCAAAATCAGAGGTGATCGGACAGTTTTTGTACAAATCTACACCATCCTCACAATCACTGTGCAATATTTAACCAGGTATTCGCTCTTCAGACATTCTCAAAAATTTGCTTTTTCTCTGACTAAAGTCAAGGATTGTAACTTGTGTCCGATAATTTAAAGTTCGCTGAACTAAGGAGCATTTTAGAAGAAAGTTATAAAAAACGTGAAATTTGTTTACCTGACGATATCGCACCCCTTATTTTTTCGTTACATTTGTGTAGAGCATGCAGGATTTTATGCTTTATAATACACCCAAGACTAAGGAATTGGTAAGAAGAAAGTGCTTACTCCTACAAGAAAATGCGAGACCTTATACTGCCTTGGAAAATCTACTAGAAGACTTCATTACTCCCGTTTATGTGCAAGGGTGGAAGTGACTACCCTGGCGGCACTTAGAAACCATAATGAGAAAAAATCGAGAGTTCAGCCTGTTTTACTTGCTTTGCAAAAGATTAACTTTCGGCAAAAGTGGGGATTAATAGTTTGCGGTGAATAATAATGCTAATACATTGTAGTTCCTTTACACGTTTATGTAGCAACTCCGTTACTCAACAAAAAAGGGCATGAATTACAAATTGTTTTGTTGGACCACTTTGACAGGTGTCAAACTCAACACCACTTTATCCTATGAGCCTCTCTTAAATAAAAAAGATAAGTGGTACCTTGAAAACGAGGGGCAAAATGCACCTTATTCCCGCAGTTGTGTCCTGTTGCCATTATGGACGCATGTCACCCATTTGATTATTTCAATTTATTGTAGGTGTAAGGAATTCTACTCTGAGAATTTCCTTGAATATGGCATGTTAATTATTACTACTGCTGTTTCTGGATGCTGCAACCAGCCACCTCAATTTCATGAATTCGAACAAAAATGCTTACCCTTTGGAAAGAGTGTAAGCTTAAACAGCTAAGCAGACATGTTTAGGACAATAGTATCAGGTTTAACCAAATCTAAAGTAAAAGGATTATAATAAAAGAGAAAACCGCAAAAGGCACACTAAACCCTATGCATTGAACGACTAGTCCATATTGAAGTGCGACTGCTTTGTAAACAATAACTTACTGCTGGTCATTTGAGACCATTTTTTGAACAGTCCTACAACGTTGCACAAAATTTAATGGCCGCCTTTTGTAGATTCTTGCACTTTAGAATTGAAGGAGGTGGAATTTAGGTATTTAAGACATCAATGTTGTCTCAACTAAGTGCTCGTTAAAGTGCGCCATTGTCAAGCGCATGAAATAAACTTGTAAAATCAAAAAATCCATTTTTTGGGCTCCAAAAACATACTAACAAGCTCATGTTATTTTTTGATGTCTACGTACAATCACTTAGGATTTTTTAAACGGAGGATTGGCTGCTGTCTAGTAACGCTTTGTATAATGCCACTTTCGCTTGAAATGACTCGAGATAGACATATTTCCTCTTTTGGTCTGGCCGACATCTAGACGGTGGCAGCAGCTCCAATACTTATCCTTCTGTTAAATATGCATAGATTTTTGTCTTGGTATTATGCGTCCATTATCTTCAAGGAAATGTTGGGAGTCTACAGTCTATTAGCAAGACCCAAAATACAACATTGTTGCTTTTAACTTCAAGCTACAAGCGGTGAGTATAATAACAGAAGGGGAAGGTTACTAGCTACACGAATTTTCACCGTTCGCCTTGCACTATGACCGATTGGTCGCATGATTAAAGGAACGCTTTCTCTTATATTTATCTTAAATTTTCTTAAATCCCCCTTACTAGTTCATTTTAAGTAGCATTAGACTTAAGCTTGAGCATTAAAAGGTGATCGAAGTCTCCACCCTACTTCATGATGCAAACTTTTCTTGCCGAATTCGCATGAATGATATTTTAACTAAATTGGTCTACCAGACATTTGTAAGTAGTTGAAAATACGTTGGCTTATGATGCGGAACTGGATGCTTTGCATCCACGCCATCATGTGCATTGTTTCACCATGTTGATTTTTTTAAGACTTTGAGGCATATATTAATTCTAGGTTTTTATCTAAAGAGAGCACTTCATAAACCTTATTTTAAAAAATTTTATTTGTTGTAAAGTAGTGTAGGCTATGAATGCCCAGATCAGCATCAAGCGTCTACTCTTATTGTTTGCAAGTCCATGGCGCACCAACTGCTTAGTTTTAACGCATCTAGAAATCCCCGAAATGACATTACGCGTTCACTTTTGTTTTATTACCAACCACTTAGTTGTAGTAAGATATTAATTCTTCTGAGAAATTCATAATTCATGTTGAATGTTGTTAGCCTTGAACCACTTGAATTGGTACTTAATGATCGGTATTCATATCACTACTACTTTAGGAAAAGTATTGATTGATTGAAGATGCGGACCTCTATAACGTAGCATTCATCATTTATGCAATTGACGTGGCTGCCATATATGTGAATGAATGGTAGAATATGCACCTGCTGATAAATATTATTTTCACTTACAATCAAAATCAAAGAAAAGCTAATGAATCGAGATGGTCTTAAGCATAGTAAATGCCTCTTCATGATAAATAGTACACTAAGGCACATCAAATCGCAGCAGCCACAATAAAACGCACTCATGTCAGTGATATTATCGTCTCAGAATGGGACATGGTGAGGTTCTGCGCATACGCCTCCCACTTCCTGTGGAGTTACCACCTGAACTCGTGGCGGATAGCAGCGCTGGCAATGATGCACTCGAGTCGTACATAATCATCGAGGCAGAAGTGGAAGAGGAGGATGAAGAGGCCATAATATGATCAGATGGTATGCTTGGACTGCTCAAAAGGAGCAAAAATAAATGGTAGTTTATCGTTTGGCCAAGGCCACGTGGTGGCTAGCCAGCGCATAAGATCTCTGTTAGATTCCCCAATGAGACGAAAGATGCCCTCGGAGTCGCAGATTTCACGAAACCACATGGAGGAGGCTTGAAGAGTCAGCGGACAAGCAAGAAGACGGAAAGGAGAGAAAATAAAGGCTGATGTGTAGGTGGAGTCGTCGGCCAGATTGTTCAATGTCGAGGCTGTGACGCAGCGAAGCCAGAACTCTGGAAGCCACTCAATGACCTCAGTGAGGGTATCGAGCTCGGCTGTATTGGCAATGCTGGAGGCGTCTAAACATTGGAAGGCGAATTGGGACAAACGTTGTCGTAGGCAGCAGCGCATATATTTGGATGCGCTTTGGATATCAGCAAGAAAAGGGAATATTCTGAAACGGAATCAGCAATCAGTACGATCATTTGGACTTCTTCAAAGTTCCTTTAAACTTTATGTTCACTAATTTTGAAAGTAATGGACTACATTTATTGATTTAAATGGGATTTATAAGCTCTCCAATGCTATTCTAAGATAAACGTGTAAGAACACTTTTGAGGTAGTGATTAAACTTCGGGCTTATTCTCAGTGCCCGTGATTGCTCACATACCCGGGGCAGTTTCGAAGTTTTGTGAGCTCATCAGGAAAGACGAGGGTATCCGTAATGACCAGGAGAAGAACCCTGAAAAAGGCCAACCGTGGTGACCATGAATCTCTACCATTGGCATGGCTGGTCATATCCTGTCATATCAAAACCTTTAATGTACGGACTTATTTAAAAAATATTGATTGTCCATCATAATAATTACTGTGTTTGACAGGAGAGAATGCGAGAAATTGAATTTAGGCGTTGTCGAGCTTTGTATTAAACATTGAAACTGATCCTTTTTGACATTTAAGCTGAACATCCCTTTTTCGGGTTGAAGAACAGCTTATTGCTTCAAGCACATTAACTTGCATAGCTCTATTGGTTAAATAACATTTAAAGTGTCTGATTTCGCTTTGCACCATTGGATTACTTTTAAAGCTTTTTTAAATAAAATTTTACGAGTTTGCAAGCTCAAACAATTTTCCAAAATCAACAACCATGGAATTGTGAGAGGAAGCACTTTGCTCACTTGCGAGGGTGTGTGTTGAATCCGAGTTCCGTCATAATGTTAACCAACTCAGGGAGGAGAGATGGAGGCAATCGAAGGATAATGAGGCCCTCAACAGAGAGAAGAGCATTAAGGAGGACCTGTCGTAGCTCAGTTGTGGCGTTGGAGGATGGGCGGAGGTAGTAGTGCATTGCATTTGGTTCATTGGTCCAGAAACCCGGAAACCTGTTATATGGGAAAGAAAAAGGTTATTATATGTTTGAAGCATAAGAGCGGTACTATCCAATCTGCCGTACGAAACTGACCAAGTAGTAGATGGCAAAGCACAACTTTTAATTCAGTCTGGCATGTGAAGTATAGTGCTTCATCAGAGATTAAACTGAATAATTTTTTTGCTACAAATGCATCATTACAAGGAGTGGTATTTTTTGACGATATAGCTGACCTGAATACAAATTAATGTGAATTTTACTTGCATTTTTGCCATCGACTTAATAAGAATCCGTCCAAACTCGAGTTTTCCAGAGCCCTTTGGTCCATAAATGACAGCACATTTGCTTGCCAGCAATGATTCAATTAGTTTTCTTAGCAGTGGCGCGGATAGAAGAGTGATCCATGTGATCGAGGATACTGCAAGATGATTCAGCAGGCTTGATGCAACTGGCTTCTCTAAGGCATAAGCATTCTCATGCAATGTGATTACAATGCGCGATATTTCAAAGCCTTGGTCGATTCTCATCAATGTGCTGTCATTGCTGTGTGGCGATATTTGGACTTCTTTTAAAGGCTGTTTACTGGTAATAGATTGCGGTGCCATCTTTACACTGATGGATGATATGCTGTCGGCTCCAAGGCCAATTCGATCGTCTGAGTCAAGGTAATGTAGATAAATCTAAAGAGGATGCCGCAACTTATAATGTGCTCATGGTTCTGATCTTATGTGAGTAAAAAGAAAAATTTTCGCTCACATGGAAAAGATTTTTTACTTTGGCTGGTAGATCAAGTGCAGACGCATCAAGACAAATCCTTCCAAGCAGATGAAGATGTGAAAAGTCGTCGGCTCCAGACTCTTCCGAAAGCAGTGGCGTGCCAGTGTTAGGAGAATTGCAACCCATTAGTCTAACATGTTGTCCTGACAATGATAGATGGTTTTGACTGGGACTGGAAGACATAGTTGTGCGTCGAATGTTCTGCGCTTCATCATTTGATCGGGAAGGGTTCTCTCTGTAGTCCATTTTAAGGAAGACCGGGATGGCATGGTGCCCAATTTCTGGTGCCACCACAAAAAGCTCTGTATAACAGTAAAAAAATGCATCTTGATTAACTTTACTACCACCCATTTATTCGCTGCATATCGCAACGGGAAAAAAAACTCGGCGCAACATTATGTGTGATGCAACTTACAATGAAATAAGCGTCCACTTACCTCTAATCAATCTACTTGTCTTAAGGGGATTAGCAGCCGGTAAAAAGGCTCCAGAAGCTGAAGCAGAACCGACGGACGCCTTGTCAGACTCAGATGTGGCGAGAGAGCATCGATCGACGGCGCGTTGCAGGAAGGCGTTTTCGGTTCGTAGACAGCGCACCTGATGCTGAAGCAGGCGGACCGTCTCCTGCATCACCTCCATCACCCCACCCACATCAGTGGCCATGCCCTCACCACCCTCCTCTGATTCCACCTTGCCTGTAGTCGAAGGTGATTCACCACCCGAAATAGATGGGGAGTGACGCGGGCTTGAACTACCATAGCAAGCGTCAGAAAATACAACAAGGTTGCAGAATAAGCAGCTCTTTAAATCACGATGCCCGTATTTGAGCCAATATAATGGAACTTCGTTCACTTAGATTAATTAAGGGCTTAAGGAAACAAGAGGAACTTAAAGAAACTAAATTTTTACCTTTACCTAGCCGAAAAAGGAATGCTAGGTTAATACCCGATTCGAGGGAAAAACAAAGTAGTTTCGATAGCAAGAGTTAAAACGAGAAACGCAAATTCAAATACTTAGCAAAAAAAACTAACTTGCATAAAATTGTAGGTAGAAATATTCCTTGAACAATTACCTGCTGGGACTGAGTAGGTTGGTGTCCTGTGATGAGGTGGATGTTACCTTGGTACGATCAGGAGGATCACGACTTTTGCTGCGTCGAAATGCACGATTGAGGGAAGAACGCAACTACCGTTATGCGAATTTGAAAAAAAAATCAATCAGTGAAACGCATTTTGCAGTAAAGTTGGTCAAATTTTTCTGCACCCAGAGCTATACCGAGGGCAACAAAAACACATAATGTTTGGACCAGCCGCTACTGCAGCTTTGTTTCATCTCATTCCGTATTTAGCTAGCTTGCAGCTTGCATGCGTGCCTACAAGTACGGAAGGAGCCAGAGTTAGACATTTATAAAGGAAGCACTAAATCCAGCTTCCACAAAGATTCATTTATGCTTAAAATTGTCTCCCAATATTTGTATTAGGCAGATATTTAAAATAATAGAGAAAGTTTAACAAACCCAGCCTGCTTTTTTATTAGCTCGATCCAAGGAATCGCGGATGGGCATATAGCTGAACGGCATGTAACCACGACCGGCGGATTTGTGAAGGTATTGGCCTACCTCTCCATACGTTCCACCGCCGCCACCAGCAATGTTATGGGGACCGTGCACGAGGCTAGAAAGGCTACCTGCTTGTTGTAGCATTTCTAGCGTGTAAAAGGGAATAAATGCCTAACTAAGACTTTTCCATCGTTTGTTCTTGTTTGTGATAATTCAAACATAATCGCCCGAAAAATGAAGCAGTGAGGCGACAAGCACGGGATCAAATCGTGGGTCATTATTTCTAATCCCAATGAGAAAATTGCCGGCTGTGCTAAAAGTGCCTTAGAAAATGATTAACTTGCCTGACTCCTTAATCTTTTTTCTGGGCAATAGAATCCACCTCACAGTACCTCGATCTGTTTTAATGTACTTTATTTATAGACATCCAAAATATGTTTGCATTTATAAACTAAAAAGGTCCCATTATATTTTGCCTCATGAATATACCCTTCCTCTGTTAATCAAGAAGACGAAGAGCGTAAGAAAACTCTTACTACTTTTATTCTTAAGTGCTTTTAGCGATTTAACAGACCATAAATGCAGAGTAATTTGCCCTGTGGATGAACCTGCCCTAGAAACATCAATTGTTACTAAAGATGAAGCAAAAGGTATGTGAGAGGAGTGCACTTCCTTACTATCTCAAAAAAAAAACACTCTGAGATGTGAAGTTTACTAGTCTTCAACATAATTAAGGTACTTTACCATGCGTTTTGAGGCTACTACGAATTTTCATGAAGCCAAAAAACCAACCTGAGTCAAATGGTGGATAAGATTTGACAAATTCTTGAGATTGTGAGAGCTTTTTTCCATTCCTCACACTCTCCATTGTATGGGGCCAATCATTTTGTAGAGCCTGCCATCTAAATCGATCGATGATTTTCCTCAGTTCTTGCACTTCTCTCTCCTTGTAAATGCAAAATCAACAACAAATCACAAACTTTCTATATCAGTGGATTTTATGCAATGCAAAATAGCTAACCCCTTATTTACACATTGCTGGTGGTCTGTCGTAGTCTATTTTCGGTAAGTTGCATAAAACTTTTGGAAGTCGTCACACCAGTTACATTGATGACTTAGGAATCAAGGTCAAAATATGTTTGATGGATTATAGATGTTGTTTATTTAATAATAATTTTAAGGAATTTTCACTAGTGTCCCACCTTGAGTGCTGATGAGGCGGAAAGTTGATGTAGTCGTCGGTTCATGCTTTGGAGACTTTGTTCAAAGGCCTGAACAACGCTTGTCTAAATTGTTAAATTAAAACCAAAATCAAATCTTGTAGTTTATTGGAAAGTTCGACACTGGATGTATGGCAGATCCCGTCAATAAGAAATATTTTAGCGCTTGTCAATAACTTTAATAAGGTAAACTAAAATTATACAAAATACAAAATAAACTATATTAAAAAGAAAGCAATAGATAAGACAAACATCAACTTTTTCAGACACTGGAAGTACTGGTTGCGATTAGTTCAATTAGGTTCTTTATCCATTATCATTAATTTATGCTAGTTATGGGATTAGATAAAAGCTTACATTTGCGGATAGCTGACAGGTGAGTGCTGCTACCTTTTGGTGAGCGAGTTCGAGTTCACGCCTTAATTTTGCTGCCTGAAAATTTTGTAAAGCCCTTCAACCACTCTAATTTAAAAAAATCATCAAGATCATTTAAGTTAAAAAAGCTGCTCACCTCGAATGCAGAGGATTCTGATGCCTAGGAAATAAAAGATTTAATCGAATAACTGTCAGCTTACAACTAAAAGGCATGATCAAGAAAATATTTCAAGTTATATCGGCTACTTAAATGGGCACAATTTCCCCCTTTAAACAATTTAGTTTTTTGATAAATCGCTTTTTAACTGACCTTATCCAATGTTGCTGGCACCGCACTTGATACATGTGCTTGAAATCATGGTTTATTAAATCGCATAAAAAGATGCAGATTTGACCCTTTCCCAACTATTTTTTATGAGCAAATACAGGGGTCTTGAAAACTTATGTGATACATTTGGTGAGCATTGCATCCGACAGCCGCATACTTTTAAATTTGGTAAAAAATAAGAGTTGGTTGGATGAGAGGAGGTAATGATGATGGTAGCAAGGGCATTCCATGTGCATGTGCGCATACGCGTTGGTCCAATATTTCACAAACACTAGTGCCCATGCATCCAAAGCATTTACAAGTGTTTTGTCCTCTCAGCTGCTGTTTTGGTGCTGCTGATAATGCTACGGTGATGAATCATGGCGCTCGTGGGTGTGCTTTCGTAACCATCCCTTTTTGCCATCTTTTGCAGTATGAATCGCATCAGCTTTAGGCATAGGTTTACAAACACGAACTGTAGTATTCTGCAATAGCTGCGCCCCATTGTAGGCTCCCGTAGAAGTAAGAAAATGAATCCAACTTTCAATAAATTTTGCTTGTGGGATTGTGGTCACCTAGATTCTTTTGACTAAGCAGTAATTTCCTAAAAAAGTAACTTTATTAGCTTTTTGTATGAAAAATGGCGCAGATTCTTATAGCTTGAATGAAACTAATCCTTTGACAGCGTATCAAATTAGAATACAGTGATTAGCCAACCTTCATTCATGTATCTATTTAAGAAATATAAAAATTAAAACCTTTTAATCATGCCTTCGAAATGCGTTAATGAACATGCATTTTTCATTTGTCAGGTTAATGCCAAAATATGTAAAGATATGCTCCTTGTTAATTGCAGACACATGCAAATTTCAAGTCATTTGCATCTTTGCTTACTGGGATAGCAAAAATATGGATTAACACATTACTAAAAAAACTCTCTCCGATGAGCCGCAACAGTAAATTTTTACAAAACATGGTTTTTCTAATGCTATTCCAAGTTTATTTTAGACTAGTATGCTAATTTCATGCATTGCTTAGCTTTATACTGTAGGCATGTTGTAGTTTAGGGTAGGCGGAGAGCGCTGCATCAGAATGCCCCTTGAAAAATGTGCATGAACAACAAATTCTTTTCTCCAAATGCCTTTACAAGACAAATGCATTTGCATGCATTCATTTTGCCCTAGGTGCCGCATTTTCGAGCCACAGCTACTTCAGGAATGTCTGCTCTACTAAGAGTGAAAACGCCTCTGCTTATGAGCCCCTGATAGCGACTTCTAAAGATTTACACTCCAGGAGGCACTCTAGATGATTCCTAGCAGCACCAAACGACTAATCTGCGAGTAGGCGCAAGGATATCACTTTAGTCATCTATGATTAAAACTGGGGCCTGTGCCGACGGTAAGGCTTAAGCGCTAAACCCGTTAACCTGAGACGAAAAAGAGAGTAGTGGAACTCTTTTCTCCCTTTTAACCTACTTTTAAGAGCCTAGGGTGCTACGAACTCCTATTTATGCCTGTACTTTGCCATCATCAAATTCTAAGGCATCTCTGACAAGAAAAAAAGGAATAAGTGTTGCCAAATCAATACACAGCAAAGTGGACCCCCGAAAATTGTTAAAAACGGCATTTTGGGACGGCATGCGCTTATAGCACATTGAGCAGTCCCAAAGCATACTAGGCTCAGTGGTGATACATAATAGCAAAAAATTATACTTTCTGAAGCTCTTGGTCAAAATTTTTAGTTTTGTGGAACTCTAATTATTTGAATTGGACGTCAAGCAGTTTCGAGAAAGGGATGTTCGGAGGGCAGCACTGAACATCAGTTTAGCAGAAGTGAATACACTTATGGTGCCTTGACCCCAAAAATCAACTGTTAGGTACATCTTATTGTCAAAATGAAAAGAAAACTTCCAAGAAGAGCTTAATTTTGGCACATAGAAGTTATGCATTTTTTTATTTTAATACTTACTGACGACATAATAGAAGCGGAGGATGACAAGCTCATGTGCGAAGTGGAAGCTGAAAGTAATAAAAGTGATGCTTGAAGTCAATTCTGCACAAGTTTAAGGCCCTAACTAGCTACTGATTTAGTAGAAACTTTCATATAACGCAATCAAAAATGAAAAAATCGAGAATTCTTCTTTTAGGTTGCAGGTATCTGGTCTGCACTTAATTAATTATGCGAAGCTCACTTTAATGATTTGCTAAGCTCAAACTATTTGAGTACACTGTAATACCTTAGCTGAAGTACAAATCACACCTTTTCAGAATAACTGCTTAACAATGCGGAAAATTTAACGACACTCTATTGCTTATTTGTTAGCATTTTTACCGGCAATGCTTAAAGTATCCTCTGTGGACTCCTACAAAATGGAAAATTTGAAGGCAATGTGCAGGGTAGCAAACCTGTTCGCATTATAGCAAATTTTCTTTATTTTAACAACGTATTCATAAAATTTTCACTTTTGGCTTTTGTAAATTACTGCTAAAAGCATGTTAATGCAGTATCAATAATATGTGTCGATTTAAAAATTTTTATAAGAAGTGGAAATTTAAATCTTTATGGTACGCCTTTAATGCAATAATGTTTACATTTGAAACAAGTTAAATAACATCAGCATTATTTGTTTTGGAATGCTTGCTGGTATTTTTATCAGCTTTTGGGAAGGATTTCCTCAACTCACTTAAGATATCTCCCAATTACCCTGTTAACATTAAAATGCCAAAGCATACAAAGCTTAACCGCTGGAAGTTTTCCTTAGCAAATACTTTATGAAACCAGGAATGGATGGCCATTTTGAATCGGCAAAATAAAAGGTGTAGAGATCAGTCGTATTCATTTCATTTAAAACGTTTGACAGCCGCTCTTGTCATGTATGATGCTTTAAAATTTCATCAGCCTACCCTCGGAAATCGGTTGAGTTAAGCTGATGGTTGACTTTTCTCGTTTTGAATGACCTGCAGTCCTACTTTCTCCAGCCGTCATATGCCTTCTCTGCATCAGAGGTGTCGAATAAGGTAGCTTCAAATGACTCAGAGGTCCGTGCTTTAGTGAACTATGTGATTGCTCCCCTCCAGCTTCACTTAAACGTGACGGGAAGCGAGGAGATTGTGAAGATATTGGTATGGTTGGAATCGTAAGATTGTTGAACTCCTCCACCATCACACGCGGTCCTGCCGTAGAGGTCGTCGGTGGCTCTGGAGTTGCACGACTTGAGGGAGTTGGGGTATCGTCAAGATTGGAACAATTGCTCGCAGTAATTTTGCTAAGAATCGAGGCATCAGATCCCTTTGAAGTTGAGGCAAGGGTACAGGTGGATGTGCTACTGGAGTCAGGCGTCATTGAATTAGTGGGGGGAAAAGTGGAAAGTGTCTTTAAAAGAGCAAACTGGGGTGGTGGACTGAGAGTTTTTGCTCGGGAGGATGACAACCGTGAGGGCGATGCCTCTGTACCAGATTGACGGTCCGATCTAAAATTGATGTGGACGCCAAAAATTCTTATCAAAATCATATTTTGTTTGATTTCGTTACAGACAACTTGGTAGCAAAAAAGGGTTAAAAAGGCATTTATAAGTGAATTTTTTAGTAAGTAGCAGGATTCTAATGGAGCCAGTTTTGTTGCGCTGTCAGTGAACACAATGTGCCCAATCATCCTTTTGAAATTAGCCTTGGTTTCACCCAGGATGGTGCAAAGACAACCGTTATAAGGGTCGAAAAATAAAAAATTATTTGATGCACTACAAGAGCTAATATAATATTGCTCTTATTAAGGATATTTTTCTCCTCCAAGTCTCTAGGTGGTGCTTCTAAAATGCGCATGCTTCCTTTGCTTAATTTTCCATAATAGAAGTAAATGCACCAGTATTAAGTTCAAGGCATCAGTTGGATTTGCGGCCCAGATTACCGAAAAATTTCCTCTAATTGTCACGGTCTATTCAGTAAGGCACATTTGAGTGGGTGATGATTTACTGATGCACCCAAGATTTTCTTTGTCGCAAAGTAGGGAACCGATTCAAGGAAGACGTTTAGGCAAATGTCAACGTGATCGTTAGATCTAAAAACTAGAGGCAGTGCCTTGGTAGTTATCTATTGTAAAAAAACATAGCTTAAAATATGCCTTGTAGAAATCACAATAACGAAATGAACTGATGCAATCACCTCTGAGTACATGGACAGTTTTCTTAATGCATCCGATTTTCTTGACTTAATCGTTATTTTTTTTGTTCCGTACGAAAGGATTTGATCATGTCCCAAGCTATGACAGGAGGCAAGTGCCAAGATGAATTTTATACCCAATTCGCCCATCGGTAAGCCTTTCGTGCACTAAACTACAGCAAGTACGTAAGAAAATGATACTGCGGAAGGCACTGATTTGTCCCCACTTTTACCTCCAATTCTTTGCATAAAATTTTACCTCCCTCATGTATTTACAGCTGAATAAGCAGAAGTACGGGCTAGTAAATTTTCGGTAAAAAGTAAGCAAAGAGAAGTAACTTGCTCTGGCATCTTCCCATCTTACTGCAAATCCATGCTTTTACAATGCAATAGTTTACAATTATGCTGTCAAAGCGAGATACTTCGTGGTGCCTTTTTGGCATTCGCTAAAGCTATTCTACACCGTCTTGGACTGCCTTATGGTGTGCCATAACAAAAACTGAGCTTCGGTCTATCATACAAAATCACCCAACCATGGCATAGGATGCAGGTTGCCAGTCCGTCAGTCAGGCAGGGAGGGGGACACTTGTCTCCACACCACCGCACATCGAAACTTACAGGAGTGCACATGGTCTTCTGTTCGTGTGTGCGTGTGTGATCATGTTTTTTGTTTCGCTCCCCTCATGATTGGGAAGTGATCCGGAATGCACTTTACTTGCTTTTCCACAGTCATGTCCCTAATATTGCTTCTCCAGCCCCTCAGTCAACACAATTTGCAAGGTTGGTTATTATCTGCGCCAAAACTCAGTTTCTGATTATTTTAAGACATTAGGTCAGTTCTTTTTTCAGAAGAGAGAAATCAGCTTCCACTCCATTGCAAGGTTCGTTTAAACAGTGGATAATCAAGTTGATGATGTTTTAATCAGCTAATGGATGTTTCAAAACTACTGGTGACGTTTTGTTCGTTTGATTGGCGTACCTTTAACTTTTGTTATTTATTTTACAGCATGGCCACCAAAATAACAACGAAATTCTGCCAACTTGTAACCGATGGAAAACGTCAAATTCGAAATATCAAAAATAACTGCAAAAGTTTGGGGAATAATAGCTCAAGTGATAAAGTCATACTAACCCCTGCAGGTGAGCGGACCACATTGGCATCCTTATGGGGAAGATGAACACTGGACCTTCCATCCATGCCTTAATAAAAGTGATAATGTGAAAACATACTTTTCTGTACAATGTGAACACGGGATGTCTCCCTTCAGGCAGGAGATTGAAACTAAAGAAGTGCAGCGAGATCGCTTGTTTGGATTATTTCTATTATTTTTAGCGACCTAGTAAGGTTTTGATAGATACTTATATGGAAAACTGGATAAAAATATATGATCTGCCACTTTGTCACGCAAGTTTAGCCGCAAGAATCAATCCAATGATTCTATCCACTTTACAGCAAAAAAGATTGTGGTTAAATCTTAAAATTTCCCTAGAATTATTAACTTTTCTGTCAGAGTAGCCTAACTTTAGGTATTTAAAACTCATTGGTTTTGCATCGAGCTCTCTGCGTTTCTTTTTTTAACTGTTTTAAGACAATTACCTTATTCATGCAAATCCGATTTTACTGCATCCCACGCCAACGGAAAATTCGGTCACCCCTTTAACCTACTTGTCAATAGTCTATGCACTGCATTGCCCGTAAAGGTGAGTATTGGGCCCTCTGAAGCATATTGATTTGGCTTTACCTTTAATTATTTATCGCTTTCTAGACAAGGCATTCAGTGGCGTGCCTTTTTAGCCAGATTCGTGGCACGACTTTTGCATGAAGCGGATAGCAGCAACTGATTTGATTTTAAGATACTATTTCGTCTTAAGTGAAAATGAAAATCTTGGTAAAAAGAAGCTGTTTATCAGGACAGACTATTGATTCGTTTGATAGGAACCATGTGTTATGACAGTCTAAAATCTTTGGCAGCGTTCCAGTCCGTAGTTTCCTAGTTCAACTTTCCCTTAATTGGTTAACAGCTTTAACCATATCAGTGCTCACCGTACGATTAAAACAAATCAAGCACGCTAAACACACTAGAGTGAGTTCACCCCGTTTACTCTGCCGTGCATTTACCCATTTCTCCTAGCCCCACCCAAAGTCCTCAGCAAACGGGGCAGGTCTCACCCAGAGACTTGCCTATTATTTGCTTCCGGTTGGTAGACTAATGAGATCCAACCTCATATACTCAAGGGCCAAATCATGGCAAAAGGAATTCAAATGACTAAAATGTTGAGATATCTCCTCATTGTTCGGATTATTATATTCACGCTAGCGCAAAAGTAGACGAAAGCATTACTTTAACTTGGGAAGAAATACCTCTTTTAACATGTACAAGGCAGTATTTTCAGCTATTATGTGCCATTATTCATAACCTTATGTACTCCAAATAAAATTACTTGATTTACTAATTTCTCATTTTAGAATCGTGATACGCCACAAGTACCTACCTGCAATGCCGAATAGGTTAGTTGGTTTAACAAGGCTTTTACAATGTATGCTGAGGCTGAGAGTCATCGTTTGAATGAGATGAGATGTAGGAGAATTCGTTGCTTGTTTTTAAGTGCACTGCTTGTCTATACAAGCATGAGGAGAGGGTTCCGCCTAATTTACTAGGATTTGTCAATCTATGTGCTCTTCATAGGTTCCACAGTCTAAGTTTTGGAGAAGGTTAGGCCAAAGAAATTAGGAATCATGTTTAGACCGCAACTTTAACTTTTGGACAATTAGTAAAAATCACCAACGAACCTAATGTGCGGAAAGTGTTAGCAAAATTTCAAAGATAGAATAATATTTATATCAATATTAAATTACCCCGAAGGTAATGACCTATTTCTTGTGAGTTTTTCATCCACCTTAAAGAACTGGTGAACTTTCTTCGCCAACACCACCACATCCTTCTCAGTTCGTAGGCTCCCATCCCCTGCCAAGTTTGTAGGTCTTGGAATCCTCCCTGAACTTGGTGTCTGAAATGCTGTTGAAGGCCTTGAATCCTGTCTCCCCTGCACATTTCGCTTTTTCTTTTCCTTATCTAAGGCCCCCGAGCATAGACTCGTGGAACGGCCCACTCTATTAACCACTTTCATCGAATCATTTTCGCCTCCAGTAGATAAGGGAGTCCAACTAGCTCGAGGAGTTACAGGAGATGATGCTGTGCTAGTAGATGTCAATGAACTTCTGCTTCCAACATTAACGCTCTTGGCCACTCTGGCTTTGCTCAGCGTACTTTCGGTACCACTACCACCTATTCGGTACCTGATAGCTGGTGCCTCAACAATCACCTTCTTAACAGCGTCTTTCCCTCTTCGTGGAATGCATTGGGGAGTCCGAAATCCACCTCCGCTCAGTTGATTACTGGTGTTGACTTCATCGTTAGCAAAGGATTGGGAGGAAGTTGAAGAGTCCTGAGACATAATTCCACTGTCACGGGAGGACGAAGAACTTGACGGAGTCTTAGGAACTTCTTCAGAGGGGACTGCCTGTTTTGCTAGGTACTTTGAATGCCTCTGAGTCACAGGAGTTGCAATGCAAGACAGTGTGTTTGCAGAAATAGTATTTGCTGGATAAGGAAGAGCCATAGAATCGTATTGTTGTTGAGTTTGTTGGGAATTTGTTGTTCTTCCAGCAAATCGTGGGAACGGTGCAACTGGACAACATGGAGAATTTGGAACTGAGTTCTGCCGAATTACCTGAGGTGATTGAAATCGATAAAATGGATAACGAAGAGCCGAATTCTGGGGCTGTACGATGCCTGTTGGCAGAGTCATTGAGGAGAAGCGTTGACCAGCATGTGGTTCCACCGCTGATCCACGCGTATGGTGGTTAAATGAGGGTTGCTGAAGCACTGCAGCAACTTTGGCTGGCTTCTTCAGTGTGGCGAATTTCGTAGCATCTTGAGGCGAAGAGACTTTTGATAACATTATGTTTGTCTGTCAAAGAAAATTAACATGTTTGTCATACCTTTTGTCATTTTAGGTTTCGGACCGCATTTGCTAGACATTTTAGACTGCCTGGAAATCCCTCTCCCTCCTTAGAATAAGCCTAACCTGTGCAGCAATGCCGGTTTAACTGTGATGGGAATCATGTCCTGCATGACCGAAAATGATCGAATCAAATACGAGTACCAATTAATACTCTGTTGCGAAGCATTAGATAGAAAGAGGTATCGTTATTCAGTTCGGTGAAATTTATTATATGTAAAGCCAAGGAACTTCAAAATTTTCTTATAGATCTTAATAAATTTGATTTTAAACTTTCTAAATTGTCTTGTGCAGAAATTTGTTTTTACCATTTCGCTTCCGCTTGTGTCATAAAAGTGACAGACAAACCTGATAATTTGCTTAAAAATGTGCAAAGAGTTAGAAAGCCAAAAACCTTTAGATGGTTGAGAATTAGATAAAGTGGTGGCTGTCTTTCATTCAATATCAACAATATCGACAAATATGACAACATTTATTCTGCTGCTTATGCCAATGCACCTTCTTTTACAGAACATTAGTTTGGGATCTCTTCATCGCATGCACTCATATGGAAAGAGGACCGTGTTTTCTGATAGCTGCAGTGCAAAAGTCTGATGTTCTGCTTAACAGCGTGCTCAACCTTATGGACAATTTAGGCTCCACAGAATATGCTATTTGCCCTCTCTGCCCTGTGGTGTGATCTTTTGACTTCGCTTTTAGCACCCCATCCATTTAAGGCGTCATGAAGCAAAATGCCTTCCTATACCACTTTGGCTTACCACGACTTCTGAAGGGACTTACAGCTCATCAGCGTTGGCAGCTGTAAGTGAATCTATCCGTGAGGTACAATGCCCTCAATTTTGTGGCCAGCTGCAAACTCTTTAAGTGAGTGAAGTATGAAAATCTACTGCGACCGAGTTAATATGTGAGATCCCACAGTAATAAGGTTTAAAGTGACGTCAAATTTAGGTAGTTACCACAATATCCTACCCGGCAAGAAGACCATTAGTGAAGCAACCATTTAGACTTGGGTAAGGCAGTGACTTTCCACTTTAATTACTTGCATTCTACGAACTAAAGGGCTCCGAGTATGGAATGACAAACAAATCTAATCATCCCATAGTTATATTGGCTTTTGAAAGGTCGTTGCAAGGTTAATAAGTTTCGGTTTTATTAATAATTAAGCTATTCTAGACATCAGTGCCATTCAATGCATTTTGAAAATGCTTAATGCAATGGCCTAGCAATAAATCCCAATAATCTTCCATTATCTAGCTAGTTCACTAGAATTCTCATCATCCTTAAAAAGCTTCAATGCATAAAGTTCTGTAAAGGTCTTAGGTTTTTGCTATACCGAAGGAAAAACATTCCAACATCGTGCTACTTGGCTGCAGACTCTAATGCGTTTGACATGCATGCCCAGGCATAAATGTTTGCTAGCCTTTATGTTGCTGGACAATCTGGCGTAATTACCCTTCGTCTCTGTAGTCAAAACCTTAGGCATTGAATAAATACAAAACTTATTCAAAATGTTTTCTCCTTAATGTTGTAAAAGCTTTGTAGTGATATGGAAGCATTTAAAAGCAAATAAAATGTGAATTTGCTGGGAGACTTGTGACCCCATCAAAAGGCTGTATCGCAGAACGGAGGGAAGACTAAAAGAGTTTTTCGAGGATTGACGCATTCTTAAAGGGGTACGTACAAGTAAATAAAACAAATACTTAAGCATCCTCCAGTACAGTGCTAGCATTTTTCTCTTAACTTGTCAAAAGCTTTGGGAAAACTTATTGCATTAGTACTCTCCTAAGGAGGCTACCACAAAATAAAATCTATGCCAAAGATTGCCTCAATTTAATTTGGTAGATGCAATATGGGTTAAAGGTTTTGATCAAGTAAGTCTTATGCAATAAATACAAGAAACCTTTACAAATCCCTTCGTCTATACCTCAGCCGCCAGTATGAATAAATGAAAGCTAACCTGATGCCAGTAAGAAAAGATTTGCAATTCTCTGCTTGTATAAATGTCAGAAAGAGTAAAGGGGATAAATGACCTTTTTCATCACAGAATACGTGGCATTTTTACGGAAATGCTATTGACTCCAGCAACAAATGTCATGCTCTTAAGTTTGGTAGCTTCACCTTACGCAATTTTTGCTTAGGCTTACTTGCACAGATGTGTTTCATGTGTGCCATCAGTCTGTGATTACCAAATCATTTACCACAAATAGCTGATCGGAGTTCGATGCAGTAAATGCGATGCGGACTAACCTTAAACCAACGACTGCCTTAAATTCACCTCCCCTTTTCATTAAGCACTTTTAAAATGGTCACCTGTTAAGTTCATATTTTGATGACACATTGGAACAAGATATTATGTTATTGTTTTATTAGGGTCTAGATTTTTCCTGGAACTTTGTTTATCGGCTGAAAATTGTCTTATTTTAATTTTGGCAGGTCATGAACTGTTTACAGCCGCGATAGGATACCGGCAGTGCGCTCTCTTTTTAGAAGGAACTTTTTTGCCTAATTTGAGGTCTTCATAAGAATGGAACTACCACTTCCAATAGGTGTCTTTCAATGCTTTGCCGACAACCTTTGGTCGACTATCTCTCACTTTCTAGGCCTGCAAACTCGTAAAATCTACCTATATTTCTATCTTTGCTACAACTTAGTTTTGACGTAGATAGAATTATTATCCTGATGTCACGTGAATTCCAAAAGCTTTATTAAAAGTGGCATTCTGAGTGTTTTGAGGGAATGGGTTTTCGTTAAACTGTGCAATGAAATGAAGAAATAAGTAGAGGTGACAAAAATGTATGGCTTTAGTAGCTGGAAACAACGGATGGCGCCGATTGAAAGCGGTAGGCAAACGCCAAAGGTATGCGATTGCTCTAAATGGAGGTGCCTCAGAGCGTCAAGTCAACGGGACCCTGAGGCAACAAGAAGTAGTCGGTTAAACTAACCTTTTGAAATTTTACCATACTTCTGCTCCGACTTCGACCGTGCCAGAGTAACAATACTTGCTGGCTCAAAATTGACAAGCTTTTATAAAAATCTCCAAATTTAATCTTAGTGATGATTGGTGCACTAAATTGCAACCACGGTGTAAATTTAAGGACACTGGTTTGTGGTGTGACCTTTTCTGCTAAACCACCATGTTATACCAAGAGACGGAGGTTGAAGGTTACTTCTTCTATCCATCATTCAAAGCAAGTAACTTTGGTGTTCTAAGTAACCTACTTACATGGTGTTGCCATTTAATATCAATGTCTATGTTATGGTGGGCTATGAAATCTGAAGAGCTAAAATGTTGACTTGTTAATGTAAGTTTTAGTTCAGTAAATTCTTGTATAATCCATAAGACTTTGATATATTACCACGTGTGTCGGGCTATAAAATTGAGGCAATTACAAGTGATGTATGAGTGGGCCCTGGCTACCAGAAAGTGGCCTCCTTGTAAAGTTACATTTTGCGAAGATCTCTAAATATCATGTTAGTGTAAAGGTCAGCCACCCCAACATTTGTGCTGTAAAAATGGAAGTCTTCAGGTAGCACGTAATTTACTTACCTAATTCAAACTTTTCGATGACAATTCCTAGCTATATATTTGGTTAAATAAATTATATATTGTTTCTAAACCAAATAGATGCAGCTTCTGGGAAGTTTGTAGTCCACAAACTATTACCAATTTTTTTACAGAGGAAAGTTCATTGGGTTAAAATTGCTCCTAAAGAAAATTAACGTAGAGTCGAAAAGAGTCATGCAGTCTTTAATAGAGCTTTTTCCGTTGTATAAATCTATGAATTACATGTCGATATATACAATCATAATTTTAAACTCAGACGAAATGCTTTGAATATCTAACTTAATGATGTGGAGTGCAGCATTCTTTCCTTCACATTCCTCTCACTTGGAAAAATCATGCAAAAAAGACATCGAATAAAGAATTTAAAGGGATTTTTTTATTTTAAAAGTCTCTAAATGAATTTAGTTTTGTATCAAAGCTGCAGTAGCAATTTTCGTGGCCTCTTTACGGCCTTATTGGAAGCAGAATGTATAGCCTAGAATCATTAGGGTGATAAAAATCAATTACTAATACAAAGTGTTCCATTTTATAAACTTCCATATCCTTTGAGACATGTCACTTAAAAAAACATAACGAATTTTTGCTTGACAAAGGTGATGCGGAAACGGTTGGCACTCATGCACCAATAAAAAATGAAAGTGCTAGGTGGATCGGTATCACCTTATGAAAAGCTGTGGCATTTATTAACGACTTGACTGACTCATGAAGGTTGTAAGATTATGGTTCTTGTGCTTTGCACGAGGAGCGCCAAAGCACACTATTCACACATTTTCTATGAATCGTTTACATGCCGAAGGTCTAGCAGGCATCAAAGCTGAGATACACATTAAAAGGATCAGCTTGTCTCCTCTCACTTTATCAACTCTGATAAAATATTATCAAGTGATAAATTTTGGCCTTCCTAGACATAAACAATGGATTATCCCATTGTCACACACAAAATCGAGTAGACGAATGAGAAATAGGAGCAATATGATTAAGAAGAAATTAGCAAAAGTCACCTTTTATTTTATTTAATTTATCGTAATAAGAGCCTCCACATCAGCAAATGAATTTGACACTTGTGAAGGCTTTAACTGTTGCTTGTTTTATTTAATCACATCCTTTATGCAAACTTGATTGGCTGCCTGGACAAATGGTGAGCATCAAGCTAGTATATTTACCCGTACGAATGCCGACTCTAGATCAGCATCTTCACAAAAAAAGTAGTGTTTCATTAAGTAAAAGCTTTTGTACTGACTTATCACCATTTTGCAGGATAAACATGGCATAACTGCCCATCCCTTAAAGTCTCATTTCGCACTCTAATTGTCACCAAAGGAGTTGCAGTGAAAATTCTAAACTTTATTTGTAGTGCAATCTACTCTCAGTGTGGGACGCTCACAGACTTTCTCGCTATAACATAAGTGGACAGAAAGAGATGCGACTCAAACTGCGAGTGAGCACAGCTTCCATGGCGTTATCTGAGGCAGAATAATCACTCACTATTCATAAAATCCTTAAGGCTATTTTGTGTTACTGATGATATTTGCACTAAAAAAGTGTTGCTTTAATTTTGTGAGAAAGAAGTGCTATTGCCAAATGCGTAAAATGCTATAGACTTAGTTATCTCTTAAGCTTATAATACAACCAATCCTTACATCTGAGGTTGCAGCAAAACACTGACATTGGCGTCTCAAAGTCACTTTAAAGTAAATCGTCCAAAATCAGCCGCATAAGAGGCGGCTATGGGAAATACTCTAAATAAGGTCCGGAACCTTGCAGCTTATGCGTGCTAAAGAGTTACTCAACTAGTAGATCGGTGTCAGATTTACAAGCAGCCTGTAAAACATTAAATTTTAGTCACAGCTGTATTGGCAGATTTTCTTTATACTTTATCGTCTTACTTAATTTAATGTTAGATTCCCTCTTTTGAGTATGATCAAGGCAAAGGCACTTCCACTTTTTTCTTACGGGTAAAGGGTTTTTGAGATGATTTTCATAGAGTTGCGCTAAAGATAAAAGTCGATTCATGCAGCGGCCATTTCCTTTCGTACGCTTCGCTATGCGCTTTTCATCTACTAACCTTCAAATCAGAGCTAATGACTTTTTTTTGTGACATACTGAGATTAATCATATTTTGCACTTCATTTTTAAGTTTCCGTTACTTCATACCTCGTTTGATGACTGATTATAAATGAATGACTTATTCATTTACCAATCTTCTAACAGAATGCCTCTCGGCAAAAGTTCAGGTCGCGTTTTCACAGGGATGAAAGACAAATTCTTAAACATAAAATAAGATACCGTTTTTCTCGACCTTTGCATTTTAAAGCACTTTATTATGCTTTTGTAAAAGAGTAAAAATGTCCAAATGACATCATTTTCTCCCACCTCATTAAAATTAACAAAGACGTCTGGAGATGGCTGCGATAGGCTATGTTTTCCATGATAATTTGGGCACGATGAATAATAAGAAAGTAATGGTACTTGATCCAGCCGCCTGTAGGCGCTGCAAGCCCTTTTTATTATTACTTAATTCTGCACAATTTGATGCGGCACATTCATGCACGTATCATCAATTTGTAGGTGCCTGGGTCACATGGACACCTGTCGGTTTTGTAAAGATGGATGCAATTTTGTTAACCAGAATTTGACCCGTTCTTTTGTAAAGATTGGCCACCCAGTCAATGAATCCAAATTTGTTTACGCTCCTAACGCTTCCATTAAGTCAATAGCCTTCAGCAGTCTTTTTCGCATAATTGGCATTTTTGATAACAAGATAACCACAATTAAAAAACGCTTTTAGAAGGAAGTAAAGGAGGCTGAAAAAATGGCCTTGCTACATTACGTAGACTTTGAATGTGGAAGCTTAATAATTCTATTCATTTGTTTGCTTAGAAGTCACCAATGTCTCCGTAATTATAGTCCGATTTTATCTCATTTTGTCGCAGTTGTCAAATTACCAGATGTGTTCCTTAATCCCGGGCTCATCCAAAGGAGATGGGCTACATAGGTCGCTAAAGGAGACATGTTTTGTTTTGGTAATCTTCTTGCGCGAAAAAGTAGTAAAAATGACTCTCTACATTCAGAGGATTTGCCTGATTGTCCCAGGGCATAATTATATCATTTGGACTACGTAGTGGTAGCAATGAGTAGTCATTCTTAATAATGAAGCAGGAAAAAATTGACTAAAATCAGGTGCTATGATGGCCTTTGATCAATGAGGCGAAGTATTATAAGTGCAAGCAAATGGGTAGATTCCCTTACAACTAAGTTTGCGAAGCAAAAATTTGGAAGCAGACTGCGGCTGAATATGACCTAGTCACAATACAGTGGCTAATAATAAATCAGGGCGTTTGGCATTTCATTCCCAAAACGGGTGAAAATTGCCTTCTTCCAAGACATAATCTCGCATAATCCTCCATTGGTAAGTGATACATTAAGCTGATTGACATTTAACCACGACAATTACAGCAACTACTTGAAGTATGGTGTTTTATAAGCAATTTAGTAAAACGGATTTATTGCAAAAATCAACTGAGCTTATAAATTATTAATTTTTTCTTGTTCGCAACGTATCTTGTGTGTTTTTGTGCCATAATAAAGAGCCATATGTTAAAAGGGGTGAGTTGTGCAACCTTGGGCAAATTTGCATTCTTCCTTAGTGCTGACTTCCTCATTGGACTTTTGCACTTACCTCAATGGTTATTGAATTATTTTCATCATTGTGTCCAGCCAAAGTCTTGCAGCACATAAACAAATAAGTTTCAATTTTCAGTAAGTTGAAGAAATTTAAATTAACTTTTGTTTTAATTACGCGCAATAATTCACCTGTTTTAAAGTACGTCCTCACAGAAACGGACTACATTTGATACGACCTCCTCTCCACGGCCCGCATGAAACCAATTTAGAATTAACTTAGTATGTATAAAGCCGTTTGACACTGTTAGAAGATGGACCGACCAAATGGGCGCGGTTTGTAATGTTGTGCGATTCCTTGCCAGCTTATTGTCGGAGCTGCCCCGTAGGGGAGAAGTTTTACGCCATCTGTGGCGCATTCAATCAGTATTAATTTCCTCAGAAACGTGTGTTGCAGAAATGGCTATTTTGACATATACATGCTGCTTTGAATGTTACTGATGGGATGATATTGATTGAGACAGAAGTCAATTAGAGAAGGTTATGTTCACACCAATCAACAATAGTAGGAAGTTTTCAAAATCGTCTTTGAAAATCTAACAGTTGCGAAGAGTAATCAGAACGGGCATTATTGCACTAAAACCATTTTGCAAATCAAAAATCAGCAAATCAGTCTAATTGGCTGCTCTACAGTACGTACATTTTGTTGATTGAAGTCGCTTGGTGCAAAAAGTATGCGCAGGTCTCTTTCAATCTAAGGACTCATATTCCTCGAAAACGTAACCGGAAGGATGAATAAAGAGTGCCGGTCGTGAGGTAACAGAATGTTATAATATCGTCTGTAATTTTGCAGCAATAGTTTTTGTCTTGTTCTCTGTTAGCTGTTTTTTTCAGTTTTCTGCTTACGATTTGACGGGGTGTTAAAAGAGGCATAAAGCATCACCTCGTAACTCCTACCTTCATAGGGTTTGTGTTCGGGGCTATGTATAATTTCCGGCACCGGTTCGCATTTTGTTGATGACACCCTTTACAAAGGATGGGTTTGTGGAGGAACACTACAGAGGCGCTAATTCATCATGCTGTCTTTAACGATAGATCTTACTTTCCAATTCCTCAATTGAGGCAAAAATAGGTGCACATCACCTAAAAACCAATCGTTTTCCGTAATAAAAGAACTTCAAGATATGATTAGCAGTTTTTTTTTAATTAACAAATGCATTCATCATATGAGTTGCATTAGAACTTAACTTACATAGGCCTAGCATCAAGTCTCAATCCATGAATTACGCTTGCGGTGGTAAAACCGATCACGAAATACTTGCATAAGCTTCAACTGGCTTTTGCAACTTCCTACTTTTCAAACCCAATGAATCCAGCATCTTACTTTTGAACGGATACTTTTATTGATGTTATTGCAATTGAAAAAATAGGCTTCGTGAGCTTTGGATGACTACTCATAATGAGTCCATTGCGGCAGAGTTTAATAATTTCAGTTTACGAGTCCCCAAGGGCATAAACGTTACCAGTAATAAATTGAAGATTCCCTATGCTTATCAAAAAAGCAAATAAAACGAACTGGAATTAAAATGCTCGTCTGCCTAAGTGCACCACTTTGATGACAAGGGATCAATTTGCATCAGTCAAACTCAAGGCGAAGCTAAATGCCAGAGGCCTCCCTAAACTGCTCATCAAACATTGGTATCTTACAAACTCCCCTTACCGAACAATTCAAAAAGTCTTTTTCTTAAGAATCTGATCTGTTAAGCAATAAAGAAATACTATAACACATTTTAATTTTAAGGAAATTTTACCAGATATGTCTAAAAATAGGTCAAAAGGGTGCTTGAATTTCTTTTGCAATTATTTCTCCTTCAAAATCTTGAAAACCGACGCAGTTATCACGGTGTGGATTATCTTTTACTTCTTAAGTTGTACGATTATCTCTGTTTTGCAAGCAATTTTTTGATGCACATTGTTGTCCAAATGTTTTTAAGGCTTGAAATGTTTCCACAAAGACTGTAGAAATCGGGTTGGTTCCAGCTTCCGTGCCACCCTATTAAAATGTAAACCATGTTTCCCATGGAATTTCCCGTCAGACAGCATGAAATAAATGAAGTTCAGCATTAATTCCTGATTGTTTTAAGAGGAAAAACTAATAGGATCCATTGTCTTTGCCTACCTGTATTCCATCCAAGCAAAGATTTGCACGGTTTAGTACTACCTTCAGGGTCGCAAAAGTTTTTACACCTTTCTGGGAGATTCTCATCTCACTAACTAGGACGAGTTATTATGTCCCTGGAAATCTGCATTCATGAGAAATAGACATCAGTTAGACACAGATTTCATTAAAGGATCAAATGTTAGGAGAATCAATATGGTAAATATACAATCGACTTTCTTACGACTGGTCGATATGAATTTGACATTTCATAAAAGTTTTGGGGATTCCAATCTGATCAAGAGGTACTTCACATGTCCCAGATGGCTGTTCCTCTTACCGTTACAAAATTTACTTCTCTGAAACAATAAAATAACTAAAATGCACATAAAGTTCAAAATATATAACCTCTACCAATTTTTGCCTCTCCTTCCCTTTCACCCGCGATTCTGTAAGACCGCTGCGTGTTTTGCTTGTTACACAATCCATAAAACCCTTTTAATCAATTTGTTTTGAGCCATTCTAGCTCTCTGTACCATAAGACAATTACACCGGTACGCCTCACAGCAATGCGAAAAAATTATGGGATTTGAAACAACAGGTCTGGTTTAGGAAGAAGGAGGTCGAATGGGAGCGCTAGGACGCCTTGACATTAACAGTGGCATTTTGTTGGATCTGGGAAAAAATGAACGTGTTTAAACCACCAGAAGTCTTAACGATGGTTCGATTTTCGCTCATAAATATGTATATTTTCAAACCTTTAGGTAATTTCATAAATTCTCAAATTAGCCTCCAGTTTTCTGATATCGCAAAAGGCAGGGCTCACTTACATGGTTCCGCCCTCTTATTGTCTTCCCTTTCCTTGGGTTTTAAATCAATATGATCCCTAAAAGATTTAATTATTCTGACTCACTTTAGACAATGTAGTAATGAATGCCTGTCAAGGCGTCTGGTCGTTGATGCTGTCATTATTCTCATGAATTCCGAAAAAATTTTATTCGATCTGGGAGTTATACACTGGGCCTTATGTGGTTTTTATACCTTAAGGAAGAATTTCATTATGCAATTTACATTTAAAACAAAGGACGAAATTTCCCTGCTAAAAAATAATCTGCAAGTTGATCTTGAACTCATTTCCTGTCGGCCTCGTACCAACTTGAGCGATTGCATGAATACGTTTGTTAGTTGGGTAAATCGTAAAGAAATGCTGATCGCTTTGTAACCAGTCAGTTCTTTACGAGTCTCCCGCACGACAAAGCTAGCTTTTAGACAAGGAAGCAGTCTTCTGCATGATCTGAAACTGAATAACCTTAAGTGACCTTGTGCTGGCACAATGTTTTAGGAAGATAAGTTTGCTTGAAAAGCAACTTATTCCGTTGTGTTTTGCTTTTGAAATGGGTAATGAGTGTAAGTATTTAATAATTTTACAAGCATTAACCTTAATTCTTGCTTCTTAGCAAAGCAAGAAGTCCTAAGTCTTCATGTAAAATCGTTTTTAATACTTTTAAATCTGTAGACACTGATAATTATACATGATGGCTGGAAAATGTGGCATATTTTGCATCAAGTAAATAAAATCCGTGATGCAAATATTTTACAAAATACAGTAAAACTCTTTTGCCTAGTAATGCAACGTTTTTATGATCACCTTTTGTAAGCGTTTTGGCATGCCGTACAAATTTACATTTGCATATCTGCGCCGGACATTAAGAGTCTTCTTAATACTCGTGCGCAATTCATCTTTCTGATTCATTGTCTAAGCTGGCTTAAAGCGGGCAGTATTTCTCATAATGAGGGATGTTTGCCTCAACCGAGAATCATTCCATCGGCGAATTTGCATTTCCGGGGTTGTTGATTAAGACTCAGGAAAAAGCCGTACCCAGCTCTTGGGACCATAGATCTAAAGTATAGGATTTTTCAGACTTCGAAGTAACTCATTTTTAATGCATTATAAAGTCTCTCTCAGATGCTGATTAGATGTCCTGAATATTGCTAAACCACTCGGATGAGTCAAGGATGTTAACAGGCCGGCCCAGAATGAATAGAGAGATGGGTCAGAAAGGCACAAAAATAGACTTATTAATTAGCATCCTATGCTTCCAGAAAATTTAGTTCCACTGTGCACGAAACTACAGGATGAGATTTTGTGACAGGTAATATCTGCAACATTGAAACACGTTTGCAATTACTGCTTTGGTATCTTTTTTAACGATTTCGATTAAAAAGAGGTTACCACTATAACAAAGACTCGAAAGAGGATGACCGGCTAGAGATCAAAAAATTGTGCAATAATCTACTACTTCGAGCCTCTCCAGCCACTTAATGTAAAAAAAAGATTTTCGAAGAAGGAAACCTTCTTGCAGCGCAACTTTTGCAATAACACCAGACGCATGATCCTGTTCCCATCCCATGGACTTAAAGTGAACAAAGGTTTGCCTGTGATTAAAGTTTTACACTGCGTAAATTGCAGCATTTCAGAAAAGCTTATTTGTTTTGCATCCTTACCCTTTTCCTATTTTAACACCTCTCTGCTGCAAAGGGCGCATTCGGATAAGGGTTCAAGTGGTGTTTTCTATAGGATGGCTTACATAGTATTTTATAAAATTTATTGTCACAAAAGTTTCTTGGAGCCATTTTTGCCTTTTTAATGTAACCGGCAGTACCCTAAATGAATAAGATGCAATCGGTACTATGTTTATCTTGAATCTGCTTCTTAGTTGCTTAAAAAACATTCAGTTGCGTAAAAATTTATGGCTCTGCTTAATAAATATGTAGTAGTGTTTTAATAAAAAGTGTTTCAAACTTAACCTTGGTAGTGTTAAAACCTGCCACTTGGCGCAGTTTATTGACGACCCATTATCGACCACCGATTCTATCACCCATTTATCAGAATTCTACCGAATTTTTTTTATTCTACACAAAGAATACTGCAAAATGCGCATGGCTTTGTGACTTTTATGAAATCCGAATTATACGGAAAATGTTATTTTTAAGTTTGTAAACTGGCTGCTAACTCTCAACGTAAACAAAGCCGGCTTAAATAAAAAGAACAAAGTAGCATAAATGAAAAAGTAGTCTAATTTTTGATTTCTCGCATTTTATAAGCTGTTTTTGGCCATCTCAAAATATCCTAAAATCGGCTAGAAATTGTCATAGCATAATCAAGCAGTGGAGGATTGTAGGAGAACGTACAATTACTTTATCCTTCTGGTGATGCAGCTAGTTGCCTCTGATAATGTTAAAGCTCCTTACTCGCGCCACCATTTGCTGCGCGATCAACGCGCCCAAATCACCTTGTGATCCAGGGTGACTAATAGCAGTTTGGTAGGAGGTGCGTACCACTTGGCTCATTTCGAACGACCGGTGCTAGCATGATTGGCTGATTGCGGTGCGTGCGGGGTGTGCATGCATGGATGCATGTTTCCCATTATGGTGCTGATTTTTGTGATGGTGAGTTAATAAATTAGGTAAGTGCAGCAACTTTCCACTCATCATCTTCTTCTAAAAAGTCTACTTGGTAGAGAAACGTGTCGATAATATAAAAACAGCGATTATAAGTGGCAGGAATGAAGTTCTGAGATCTTAAATGCCTACCTAATTGTACTTTTAAGCAAGGATTTACACTAGCTGCCAGAGGGAACAACCAGTAAGAAACCAACAAGATGCACTACATAGGGAACAATAAGGCAGAGTAACCGCGCTGATTTCTTCGAGGAATCGCATAAATGCTACTAGGCCATGGCAGAGAGCACGATTCTCGACTCTGGCTAATTGTACATTTCAGTAAAGGAAAAACACGAGGACGATGCTCAAATGATGGCTTTTTGACTTGGTATTAACTCCACTTCTAACGATTCAGTAGGACACGCTTTCTTTTAAAAGCTCGCAATTTTTTAAAGGATTAGTCGAAGTGCCAAAATCAAAACCAGAAACTGTCTTTTGAAGGAACCCATTTAATTACCTGCTACTCTACTCCTTGGTGCGAGAGTTAAGCAGGTTTTCGGGAAGCCAATTAAGATAAATACAAAATCCCAAAGTTGAGCTTCAGATTTCGATGTTTCACTTTTCTTAGCTTATTTTTCTTTACACGAATTTCCTTCAAGAGAATACGCTGATTTTACAATTAGCGTATCTTAACTTTGTTACTACTAGGCTTCCTTATGATTTTTTCAGTGGAAAGTTTGACGAAAGCATTCAAATTAATTACACTATGGCAAATACCTCCACCTCTCTTCCTCTTACTTTCAGTGCTGTTGCTTCAAAATCCCATCAAGTAAAAATTGTTTTGTTTCGACATAATTCGAAAAGGCGAAATGTATGTGGGTCCTAAAACACGGATCACTGTCTTGAGGTAAGAGGACCTCCTTCCGCTGAGTCCCGAAAGAGTGTTTATTTCACTTACTGAAACATCACTTCCAGCCCTCACTAATAGTCAACTAATCATCAGTGGCTAATAATTTAGGAGCAGTTATTATTTTTCTATCTTGTCAAATGCGTGTTAATTTGTCATAAGACTCTTCTGCACCCCATTTTGACTTAATATTCTTCGTTTATAAAATGAGGTGAGGTATTATTATTAATGCTGTCATATATGGCTTTTCCCTTTCTCTTATCAGGTCATTTAATATAAAATATTAGATAATGTCCAAATCTGTGTTTTTTTCTAAATTTAGGGTGTCCCTCCAATTCTTTTTAGCTGGGACTCTTCAAAATCCGCGGTGTCATGATTTCAATAAGGCATAATTTTTATAATCGTTGTCAACACGAAGTCGTGGTTTAATTTTCCAAAAGTTTTTCCAACCGGCCATACACTTTATTACTTCTTTTATTTTTAATGTTAAATTTAAAAGAGCCTAGCTTATTAAATATCTACATTTAAATTAGGTGCGGGGCTTCATTTCGGACCTGTAAAATACTTTGAGCTTAAAAAAACCGGTAACTGCATGTCTACTTCCGCTCATGGACATGATGTGTTTTACAGTGAATCGTTTACCGTGTTGTAAGACAAGTTGTCTAATGGTTACATAAAATTGCTCTCCCCATAGTAGCACCAAGAGTTCATTTTCACGTCGCAATCACACCTACTTCCTCGAGGACGCAAATCTATTTTGCAATTTAAGCTACTCACAAGCGGTTTTTAAAGACCATCCAACTGACACCACCATTAAAAAATGGCAAAATGTGTAAAAATATGATGATAAAGTGACTCATTTTAAGAATCCAAGAAGAATAAATAGGGGGTAAATAGTGCAGTACTTCCTTATCTAATGCGTGTTTTACACTGCAGTGCGACTTCAGGGTACATTGGAAGTACTGTGTGCGTACTCGTAGTAGCCGACAAAATAATTGTAGAAATGAATCTGTCTTTCTTTTTTGGCAATTTGACCAGTTTAACGGTCTTAAGCCCAAATATATATGGATTGTCTCTTTTTTCTGTCAGCAAGTGGAAGGTATGTTCAGAAGTCCATGGCCAAATAAAAGGTATAAGATCCGACTCCTTAAGCAAAACTAATGGAACTACGGACAAAATGACGTCTTTTTGAAAATCCCTTATTCGTAAGTGTTGGTCGATAAGACACCAAAGAATTCTCTCTTTTTTAAACAGCTCCCGACCTCTTACTCCTCGGGCTTTAACCGCCATAAGTTAATTTTCTCGATTAAGCTTATCAGTACGCATCAAACGAATCATCGAATGAATAATTTGCAATGGATAAAGTTATGTCTGATAGCCGCTCAAAGTGCTTGAAGAACAATTTAATTTAAATAAAATAGCTACCACAAACATTTGCTTTGATTCGTCATGTTTAGGTAAACAGCAATTTTCACTAAGCACCTTTACAGTTTGAAGGGTTAAGTTCTTTAAGTCTGATCTATTCGAAGGTTTCCTTAAAAATAGATTTAAATAGCTTATTAGTTTGAAGTTTAATGTAAAACTTTACCCAATGCGCGAAAGCACAAGCTTTTTGACGATTTTGCCATCTATCATTGGTTGGTTGTTGCAATTTTTTGAAGAAAACTGTTTGTTCGTCCAAATGCACGTGTCCACTAGTTTCGTTAATGGTGTGATTTATCAATCGCGCCTTCGCATTTTACTCATATAATCCACAAGAACTTTCGTCGGGTTGAGTAGCCGCCTACCTTTATCTCCACTCACGCTGTCTCGATTCGACTGAGTTTTGCTTTTCGACCTTATCGTGCGCAAGTAATGAGAGTTAAAAGAGAAACTCAAGAGCACTTCATTACGCTCGCACACTAAAACCTTGCCCTTTTGGGGAATAATAGAAAGCTGGGAGCCATCTCTACAAGTGGGGTTAGCAAGCAGATCGTATTAGCTATGCGTTTGATTGCAGGAGAAAGAACAGAGCAGCTCCTTAACTCACAACCTCTAAAATGAAAAGAGAAGCAAAGCGAATTACAAATGTGTATAATGGAAGCGTACATGCACCACGCACTATTCAGGCGATGGCACGATGAGGGACTTATTGAGCGTTGGAGTCCGCAAAAAAATTCACGTTAGACATCATAATAACTAATGCCCAGGTGGCCAATGTCTAAGTCGAGCAACCACTCATAAGATTTCGTTCCAAAGGCTAATAAGTTGAGACCGCCTATCAGGTCTAGGACCGTGTCTGGTCCTCACTAGTGGCCTCGTTGTCTCATCCTCGCTATCTGCGCTTATGAGCACAAATCGCCTAAAGCATTCTCCTCCGGAATGTTGTACCTCAAATAGGACGGAAAGCTTAAAAATAGCTATTATTATTTAAGAAAACGCTTGAATTGCCTTCCCTTTGGCACGCAATTATGTATGAATTCAGTCTTGATTACCAACTAAGGCTAAAATAACCAATGGGTAACCCAGACCCCTTGGTAAGTAAAATGACTGCTTTGTGGTTCTTAATATTTTTAGTTTCATACTTTATCATGCTGTTATAGGTTGTAACCATTTGATCATTTGATTTGTGCTGCAAACCTGATTGTAGTCCTCTGCTCCCATGCAAGGCTAGCTTTTAATCAGTTCCTCTTGAACTTCATGTTATACTCCCTTCGTAAACACGATTAACCTTACGTCAGAATAGAGGAAGGTAATGTTGAGCACACTAAGCATTTTTTGGCACGAAAGGGACATAAATGCTGAAGAATCATTTAAATGACTGCATTAGGCACACTAAATTGGCGTTTTTATCCCGCGGATCCCTATGAGAAATTTTGATCTCAATATTGCACATCATTATAAATGGCGCAAATTGTCAATGTCATGTTCATGCAATTTAACTGTAAATCCATCTTTAAGAGTGGGTGTAGAAAGTGGAGACATGGGTTAATGATCAGAAAAAAAAGTGACCAAAATGCAATTTACACCAGTGTTTGGTATCACAATTCAGATATCCTACAGTCTATTAAAGTGTGAAAGTATTTAAACGTCTGCTAAAATGCTTTTTGGAAACACTTCATTAGCAGGTATCAGCTCCTGCTTACTTCCATGTGACAGAGGAATATTATCTTTTTTAATTGACAAACAAACATTGTCTTTATAACTGCTTCAAAATAGCATTCCCAGAGCGCAGAGCAAATAAAAAGCCAATGAATCAAAGCTATCAAGGAATAAATGTTTCCTCCAGAGTGAACAAATTTTGGTGAAAATAGAATGAATTTAAGCATTACAAGAAAAGTTTAGATTTGATGTAATTTGCCGTACCGATAGTACAAGACTAACTGTGTTGGGTGATGATTTATTATTTTGTTTAAGTATGTTAATTACGCAAAAATCTCTAATGAATGGGAGGCTGGGAGGCTACTAGGATGGCCTTTAGGTAGGAGTAGAGCCTTCTCTCCGGATATCGAATTGCTCCTGTAGCTAGGTGCATAGTCGACCACAACATTAAATTGCCAAATATTCCCTCTCTCATGAGAGTCATTCTTGGCGCCTCCTTTGGGTCAATTTCCCTCGATGGCCAGCACAACACGGTTAGTGGTATAAAACCTTCACTTATTATACACGAATTTAATCATTCGTTCCCACATGTGGATAGGCAGTTATTTTCAGGTTCTTAGCCTCACTGATGCATTATGTCAATTATTTTGCTTTCGGAGTTCCGTTCCAAAGGCCAAGTTGCCCCGGAGACAGAAATGTTCAATCATCTCTGTCATGATTGGAGTTTCCGCATAGATTAACATACCTTTAAGCGAAATTTCACATCACAAAATAAGGCAGAAATGTATCGAATGATAGGCCCGACAATTTTATTATTCAAATCAAAGACATGTTTCTGGGCTTTTAGCGCAAATCTTTTAATCTTGCCAAATTGGAGCATATTTTTTTTTATAAGTTGTTGAGTTCCAATATTTTCGTGGAGCTTAGAAACCCACATTAACTGTAACATTATACCATTGCATCGAAGTACCCGATCAGACGATATTGCTCAACACTTACAAATCAGAAAGGCAACGTAAGAAACTTCTCCTCTACTCAGAAACAGAAGTCCTTACATTTCATTGCCAAATTACCGTTGAAAAATGGAACAAGGGTGGTGTTTTTAAACCCCATAAAGACCGCCCCTAAGAGCCTTCTCCCATTGAATCAAATATTATGCAACCCGTTCACAGAATATTCTTACTACTAGGAATAAGCAGAAGAAGAAATCGAGACGAAGAAATTAGTGCTGAAAACCAGAAAAGCCTAAAATACTACTAAAGCATTGATTATTTGCAGCATGCCGACTTCTTCCCGGTCGGTTGACTTGACAGTCCCGACAGAGATTAACGATGACCAATGTATTTTTATTTACTACCTGCTTTAGGACCCCCCATCCATTTTTTGTGATCGGTCCTTTTTGGCTACGTTAACAGGGAAATAACAACAAAAATCCTTAGCTTCGTTTTGAATACACCAAGGAGCCAGATTTCGAAGTAATAAGTACCCCTACTTTGCTGACAATAGCTGCAGAAATAAATTTATTTACTTAGTAGCCACTCTAGATAAGGTTTATCATGTTGACGAATTCGACTTCAAATAGCCATATGATTCAGCTCCTTTAATCAAGGGAAAGTAACCTCAGCAAGTCATGGGATTCAAATTTGGCACCATCTTATGGCATTTCGGGCGTCGACGAAGAATACTCAATCTGCTGACGGTCACGGTGTGTCAGAGGGGTCATTGCTATACCTCGAAGGTAATGAAGGCGAGTCAAGTGGACACAACCTTCCTATGGTGATTGAAGTGCCAGTGAAATTAAACATGTAGTTCGACAACCCTATTAGTCCTTTGAGTGGAATTATGTCCAGTTTTTTCTATTTCAAAAATTTGTTTGTTTGCATATGGTAAGACGAACGCCTGTTGGAATCAAGCTGCTTAAGGACTGAGTATGCAAAAAGATGGATGCTAGTCAAGTCCAAAAAATGATAACGAATTTTGTTTCTTTTCCATTTTGACAAACTTACTTTTTTTTACTACAAAAGTTCACTTTCTAGGCACTGCAGAAGAATGCAGTGAGTCGAATCGATATTGAGGTTAAGTTAAACCCCAAATAGAAGGGTGAAACAAACAAAGCCCTCCTCTGGTCCATCTTTGATGTCCAAGAGTCTGAAACTAAAAACGGAAAAAACCAACAAAATATTCCGCTTGACTCAGTCTAGTAAAAGCTCATGTTGCATTCCGCAACAGTGTCAAAAGGGAAAGGAGCTCTGCGTATCACCCCAACAGGAAACGTATTACCATCCTAATTTTGGAAACCCTCGACGTTAAATTTTTTTTATATTTAGCCTTGCACTAAAATTAATAAAATAAAAGAATCAATGTTTTGGGTCTCGTTTTCAGGCACTTCGTTTCATGCACAAATATTGGACTTAAAAAACTCCATGTTAAGGCTTTGTCTGAAAACTATTTTCCTGCATCTTTAATAAAGTCATGGTCAAATAAGGGACATCTTCGGTGCTGAGTGTGCCTCGTTCGCCTAAATGTGTTATTTTGATCTCAAAATACGAGTTTGTCATTCTCTGTAGAATGAGTCAAGGATGTCCAGTAGCGCACGGGACGATAAATCAGTACAATATCTTAACCTCTGTAACGATTTGAATTTCTCATTTGAGAAGTCACAAGTAATTTAATGTTTTAAGTCCTGCTGTGCAATAAGTTGGCTGGTTAATACCTGGATTTCGAAGATGGGTTGCTTTGGCTCTCCTTCATCGGCTTCAAACCCTCCTGGTTGTCCAAAGCATTTATATCACCTCAGTATCAATGCCGGCAAATACGTGCCATTCTCTGTTCGCTACAGTTTTTCATCCATCAAATGAAACGTGTTTAAGACTATTTTGACAACCCTATTCTTGTGCATTTATTTGTTCAATGCAATTTTTGGCCTCAGGAATGTATTGTAATAAAGGCAATCTTTAGTCTTGGCAGTACATCCTTTTGACATCATATCAGTGCATAAGTTTAATGTTCGCCAGTTCGAATGCTAAGTTGTCGTCATCCACGTCCAAGGTGCGGAATAACTCCGATCAAATATCTGGATAGCTTGTCAACTTTTTTTATGCTAATAATAATAAGATTTTTCACCTTCTAGAAAGTAAGCAACCTATTAAGGTAGATTTGATCCTAAGATGGTTTATACGGAAACCAAATTGGTATGGGTGCATGCGTATTCTAACCACCATAGGGAAATTTTGGGTTCACCAGGGAGAATGGGCAATTTATCCCACCAAAACAGAGACAAGAAAGTAGGCAGGTAATATGCAGCCGCATTCGATGAGAAATTCTATCTTTCCTTTTTTCCAGATCCCATTCCTAGGTAAGTCAACCAGTGGAGGGAAACCATTGGATTATCATTGAAGGGATGCCAGAATCCAGACAAAATAACCGTTTTTTAGAATAAAAAAGGCAATCAATGTTTTTTGAGGATCTAGATTATAAATTTACTCCAGAAGGCTCCTAGATTTCCAGACATGTCTAAACAATGTGAGCACGCATCCGCATGTGAATCAATTTCGTGGGCACTGACTGGGTAATTCATGGATATCTCACTTAATCATGCATACCAACATCGGAAAAAACATCCCCTCTTAACTGTGAGGCGACGCTGCAAATGGGATTTAACCTCGAGCATAGCCAACCCATCACTCCCTTCTGATCTGTTTAGCTAGTCATTATTGGTTCCTTCAACTAAGTTTGCCGACTTTCTCAGGCCTATCCCCACTTTTATTCCCCGAGGGCTGCCTGTGTCAGAAGCATATATACTCATACTCCCAAAATCTGGGTTCAACTAGGCCATTTTTTAGAAGAATATTCTAATTTTTAGACAACAAAGATACTACGCATTCTCAGGTGGAGTCGAATATAAGTGTAACGTGATATGCTAAACGCAGAACACATGAAGATGAGCCGAAGAACAAAGAATCATCATGAGAGCATAAAATGCATGATGTGTTAAAAAATAGCGCAATTTCTTAAAATTTATTTTTCGCGAACTTTACTTCCCAATAGTAATATCTGATTTGCCGATGGCATCACTTTTTCAAGACTACATCCTTACATCATCCCAAAGTATGTGACAATCGGTCGCAAATGTTCTACTCTAGTGCCTCATTTTACAATGAAGATGATTTATGCAAAGATCACTACTATTCTTCGATAGTGATTTCTGTACTAGTTGGCAATAGGAAAAATTTCCTTTGTGGCGTATACAGATCATAAAAATGGAGTGCTAAAAAAGAATTCTTTTAAATCTATAAACTGCAAAATTTTAATGTCCTTACCTAATCTCCGTGACCATTCACCGCATTGCCCGCGAATTTACTTGGCCGATGGAATCAGGGATAGCATCTCTTCATAAGCAATTGCCGTTTAGCACCAAGATAAGGTTTTTCTGGAGGTCTTCATAAGTGTGCGGGCCATGGTTGGGTTATGATTGCCTTGAAGTTAATGTCCACTTTTGCTTGCCTTCTGAACCAATATATGCTTATGGTCGTTGCATCTGCCATTTGACACAGGTGAGTGGGTGAACATAGTTTGCCTTTGCTCATCAGGAAATGTGAAAATATCATGTGCACAACCCAGTCCATCGTTCATAGAGCAGCTGCGTTTCAGAAGTTTTTATGCGCCCTGCATTTTCAAAGAAAGGTGCATAAAATGCGACCGTTCAGGAAAGTCGTGCCAAAGCCTGTCTCGACTTGACCAAAAATGCCATTCCATTTTATTAAACATGTACATATTCTAGGTATGAATTAAACCGGTTTTGTCTTCCTCAGAGTCACTCCCACTAAATCGACCATCTTTGCTTTGATGAGGTTTCCTGCCAGCGCCACTTGTAAAAAATCCAGTCCTTTAGCCCGTCCAAGAGGAACCAGTTGTCCAAAACCGCTTTGTAGACGGATGAATTCCGCTTTGTGCAACAAATCAAAAGATTTGAGGATACTTTTGCGCATTTCTTTTGTGCTTTAAAGTAGCGGTTGATTTAATCATTCAAACATCAACATATGAGCTACGAGATTCGAAACTTCTTAAGGGATCTGATGGGAAATTTTTGTTTTTCTTAAATTTACACGCATTCATAATTTATAAAGATTTACTTTTGATCTCTATTTGTCAATGAATGGTAAAGTTTTATTTGCTGGTGGGCATCTAACGTAGTTTTTTCTGAAAAATCAAATCATTACCTCCTGCTGCCCCATATGTTTATTTCACCGGAAAGAGGTGAAGTCTCAGCTTTTGATGTCATGATTTGTCACCAAAGAGAGCAATTTTTTCACATTCTCATCCCATGCTTTTTTTCGTTAACCTGTTTCCGATTATTGATATGTGAACTGAGGAAGTCATGCCCTAATTACATAACCAATGGAAGAGTTATGTTGTAAAGTGCACAAAGTTGTCAGGCTTTAATCCAATAATAAATAAGTAGCTAATCCTGCTGGTGGAGTAATGGATGGCTTTCCCAGTTATGCTTAAAAATCATAAATTCTTCAATGCTAAAGCCATGCATCCCGTTGAGGATGGGTAGTACCAATATGGACGGAGGTTGCCTGCTACTTCTTCCTCCTCCTCGATCGATTTAGTCTGCCCATCTAGCATCCGAAGGGGATGAATTCCGGTAAAAGTGCACGATATTTTCACAAATTTCAAAAAGTTACAAACGCACTTTTCATAATCATTTCTGTGGGTTCGTGACGTACACATTAATCTACTCCCTTGGATAAAAAGGAGTTTTGGAGCAGATCAAAATTCTAAATTGACGTCAGAACGTGAAAAGCAGTACCATCCTTGCTTACCGAAAATTCTTCTTTGATAAAGTCGTCTAAGTTTCTGAAGATCTGCTGGTTGTGCTGTACTGAAATGCCTCAGTGACAGTGTCCGTTTCTGGAACTTTTCCGTCTAGCTTAGGCAAATGGTAAAACAATTGCGCAAAACTCACGATGGAGTTATCTAAGACAATGAAAAAATCCATCAAGTGTTCTAAAGTGCACCATTATTGAAGGATCGCTTACTGTCGATACCACAAGGGACGAATGGCCATCCAGCAGAGAATGAATGGATAATCTCTCTGGCAATTCATCTATTTTTTCTATCAAAACGGAGCCAGGTATTTAAAAGCTACCAAGATGAAGGGAAGGAATAGATGTATTTTTGACAGAATATTAATATTAGTACCAATAAATGCCCTCGCTGCCCTCTACTTTAGGAGGAGAGAGCAGTTGACTAAAAGGTGACCAATTTGCTGTCTTTAACCTAGCCTTTTTCTTCCAACTATCTATTCCTCCTTGAACGGATGGATTTAATTAACTGGGCCTCTTACCAAAAAAGGGCTACAGGCGTGGCCTAGAAAAATGCATCAGAAATGCACTAGACACAATCGCTCGCGACCCTGCTCTAAAGCGCAAATCGTCTCCATAGTTGGCTCATGAATCGGAGAACGACAAATTGATAATTACGAGGCTCAATATCTCACGTTGATGCATGCAAAGTTCATCTTCCCCAACCCCAATATCGGGTCCAAGTGAAGTGTTTCATTACCCCTCCGAAATGTTCCCTAAAACTGACATAAAACGTCTTTCATAACTCGGAATCTCATTCCGATAGCATGGACTTCCAGATATGCCTTTGCTTCTGGAAATGTTGGAAGTCACACTAGTTGCAGCGGCAAACGAACCCAAGCAAGGCCTACTTAACAAATACCAATAGCAGATCACAATCCTCCCAGAGGGCGGAACGAGGTCTTCCAAACATGATACCCTCCCGGTCCTTGACGTGCCACATTGGCGATTAAATGCACTTACTGTAGAGAATTGCCAAATCTTTGCGAGTCATTCGAATTAATTCTTTACCGATGGAGTTTATCATCCAAATCTGACATGCACTCTGCCAAAATTGAGTAATAGCCCCCATCGCCGGTCTCACTATTATTTACAATTAATACAATGGGCCAATGCGCTCGAAACAGATTCATGGAAGGCGTCGGAGATAACCAAGCCATATGGTCAAGCAAACTGCATTTTTGTTTCTATATCAGCGTCGCCCTCCTACTATACCGGGATAACCGAAAGGCCATAATGCATCCGAGGAACTGACAGTCATTTTCTCGCTTGTTTCGACCTCTAGTCGTCGGAACGGGTGACGGCGCAACTAGTTGGTACAAAACTCTTTTAAAGTACACAAATCTTTTACTCATTAATTGCGTCCAGTCCTTTGTGTCATTCGTCTAGAAGATGCTTAGCGGCGCCTGTAAAGTCATTTTAAGACACAGCGAATCCATTGCAGGGTAATAATTAGCAACTTCTCGATAGAGAAAACTAGCAACCTTTAGTAAGGCAACACTTATGATTGTCACAATCGCCTTAAAAGGAATCGTTTGACCCAGATTCAAGACTTCGTTTGGCTCCAGACATCAGTAAACCCCACCACAATGAAGTCAAAAAATATCACATTTCCCTGAAAAAAGGTTTTCTAGTTAATTTACAGGACTGGATTATTTGTACATAGTGATGAAAAGGAATGCAGTTAGTCACCTTATAGACATGTTTATATTCTTTAGACCCGAGCCGAAACACGTCGCCACGAGGGGTACAGGGCGCTCCAAGGATAGATCTCCATTTCCATTATCTCCCAGTCGATTAACGCTCTCCTTTCCCAATCTAATTTCTTCTTTCATACCTGCCCCCTTCTCCTCCTCCTCATTCATCTCCATTCTATCGACGTAGGTGAGATCAAACGTCACCTAAAGAAAAAGTGCGGCATCAAACAAGAAACATTACCCGTATTCACATTCATTTTCCACGACATTTCTTGATTTTTTCCAAGCAAATAAATAAGGCGACTAATTAGTTAGAAGCGAAGCCCACTGACACGAAGTGCATTCCAAGACGGTACTTACAATATTTGCCTGTTGACTCCAATAGGAATCCATGATCTAGCTACAGCCTAGTTTCCCTAAGACTTCAAATTCCGACTACCATCGAAACCGGAAAAATCACTTACAGCCTGGATGAATAAAATGGAGGAAACATGGAAGAGCGAACCGCAATCCTTCCCCCTTCCAGTCTAAATGCTAGTTTCATGGGTAGAACTTACAATCGCAAGGAGTCTGGCGCTACCTTTTAGGAAAACTCCTTCCACTAGTCCACTAGCCTTCACCACTTCTGGCGAAGCTCTCCCACAAAATTCCACTTCGCATCTCGCCGTAGTGAAAGGATAGATCAAATTGACAATTATTTGGCCTTCACAGCGATAAATTCTTCTCTAACAAATGCGTCTGCAGTACGCCGCCACCCACACACACAAACGCACAAAAAGGCATAGTTTTCGGGGGATGGAGTGGTGAACAGTCAGTAGATCACCTGGTAATTAAACGGTGGTACTTTCCTTATCCCACCATGCGTTTCAAAGAAAACTATCGAATGTTGACAACCCCCTCTCAAGTGTCGATATTACTTGCAAAAGTAATTACAATTTATAATAGGCCTTTAAAGTTATGTCAAATCATACCCATTTACTCAGTTGCTTCCACGACTTTCCCATCTCAGTCGCTGTGTGCTTAGGCAGGTTGGTCATTACGACAATCGCCTTACCACCGCATTCATTACTCAAATGGATCAATAATGCAGATGTAATATTCCTAGACATGACGCCTCTGCTTTTGAGTTGTGTCTTGTTTAAGTCCAATTTTGTAAACAATTTCTAAACTTTAAGAAAACGCTTCTCCGACTTAAAAACCAGTTTTAACCTGGTTCTTAAATCTGAAAACGTTAAAAATGCCTTTCAATCCAAAATAAGAGGAAAGTAGAGCACATCAAACACGTGACAGACTGATGCGATACATCGCACCCCGTGAGGCCCGCGCAGAACTGATCGCATGCAGTTTACGAGACCCTACGAGCAACCACGTTAAGTGCAGAGAAATGCAGGAACTCTTAGTTCCTCAGCTTACCAGGCGATACCTATTCGGCGTTTGAATTGCAACGAACATTTCAAGTGCTCATTGTTGCCGACTTCGGGCAGTGCTAGCAACTCGACATGAAAGCATCTAGGTCGGGAACTTATAAATGAAACGCATCAAAATCAGCAAAATTCATAACTCCAAACCTTTACAACAGATCAATCTCAAGAGTCCAAACCCTTCACCTCGACCTTATTGCACAAAGTAATCAGTGTAATTAAATAGTTCCTCTGGTTGATTAGTCACAGCTGCCCGACCAGCTGAATATGCATAAATGAACAGAGCAGCTAACTCAAACATTAAAAGCGCCGATCACAAAAGGGTAGCCAACCTCATCGCCTCATGAATAGGATCGAAATGGGAGGGTGATGGATGAGAAGACTCATTTCGAACTTACGGAAGTACATATAAGCGCACACCAGAACAGTAGGCTTTCGACTTATTCGCTACAAACCTTCACGCAAACTAAGTGCATGGTGGGCTCAATAACCACCATGACCGTTCTATGGGATACATTGGATTAACCGTTAAGAAGTCATCACAACTACTATTCTGCCTTGCACCAACGGATGCAAACCAAGTTTGGGAGGATTTCAAGAAACATCTGAATTTCTCAAGCATTCATCCCCAACTTTCTAAGCACTGGAATACGACGTGAAAACGACCGAAAACAGGGAGGCAATAATGGAAGTGATAGTGACACTCACCCCTATAACTTTGCGCAAGAGACGAAGGGTCTGGATAGTGTGAGCCGTGGGCTCAGAGATGAGCAGCTGACTGGCGTTCCGACCCCCTTCGAAGGCAATCAACAACAGTGCCGTCGACTGTAATGACTCGTCCACGCATCCACCGAGGTAAATCTGAAAATAAACGGAGCAGATTTTGCCGAAAAAAGTAATGCAACCTCATTGGTAATGGAAAAAGAAAAATAAATCACTTTTATCTGGTAAATTTAACTAGGAAATTACTCATAAGAAAACGCAGGAGCACTAAAAATCGGAAGTCTTAAGGCGGTCAGATTTAAAGACACCGTTAATAACATAGACATCCAGAACAAGTAGTTGGGCTGTATGGAAAAAACCGTCGAGACGCAAAAAAAGGAATTCAAACCCGTCCCGGCACTTTGCAAGTCCTTTTAGGACCAGCCGAAAAATGGATGCCGCCAACCGTAAAGCCACACGAAGGTTGATAAAAAGATGTTTAGGCAAACACAAACGTAAATATTAACATAGAAATGCAAATAAAATCCAAAATACAAGTGAAAGTGCTGCATCTCCGTGAAGCCTGAAAAGAAATTAGTGGTGACAAACGACAAATTTTTGGTGAATGAAATGCAAATGACCTGGTCCAGTAGACGAGATGCAGCTTCAGAACCGACTTCCGAAGGAACGATAGGGACGTCACTCTCGGCAGCACTGCATGCCTCCGCAGTGTAGAAAACCCCTTCTTTTGTTTCTGCCCACAGCACCACGCCGAAGCCTGAGCTTTCGCCTGCATCTTCCCGCTTCAAGGGAAAAATTGTTACTTAAAACCGCCCAGTAGGAGTGCAATATCCTCTTCACATCGCCAAACGGATGCTAATTCCCAGACGTAACCGAGATCTGTGATCGACTACCGCCGCCTGTTTTTCCTAACTTGAGGCTCAAAATGCAAAATCTCAAATCAACACTCAAGAGAGCCCAGAGCTGTGAGAGAAGTGTAGTCCCAAACATTCCCTAGGTGGAGCAGTTAACGAATTGGCACCAAAAACACAAAAATGCCTAGTTTTAGAAGCAGAAAAAACATGAGTTCGCCGACAATACCAACGTTGTGTGCCTATTCCAAAGTACTAGGGACTCAATTTCGTAACCATGATAAAATAAAGCAGGAAGTGAACAAAACAACTGGTTATTAACATATGGTACCGAGTTTACAGAATGCCAAACATGTTTACATTACTAAACAAACCATTCGTTGGTCCAGATTTATATACACATCGCTGAGAAACGAATTAAGAAGCTGCTTGGCGCCGCGCATCAACTGTGAGGCAATTCCTGAACTAACCCGACACGTCCATGAAACACCGCGGATTCTAGAGAGGAATGGGGGTCAAAGGGTCACTAACGCCAACTCACCTATGAACTTTCCCGGGGGTGATGAGTTGAATAGGGTGCAGAAAACTAGCAGGTTTCGAAGTGAATGTGACCTTCCCACCACCCTTTGGTGGAACGCCTCGCCTTCTGATCTCAATTTTTAGACAAGATGCAGATGCGGGCGGGAGGAGCTTCTTTAGGAAAGGTAACCAACCTTGCATAATGACGTCGACCGATGGATCAGTGCGGTTATTGGTCACGCCGTTTAGCGTCAGAACCATCGGGGTTTTTGTGAAGGAACAGAGCAGAACAATTGGCTCTAGGTAATACCCTAAACTACGTTCTGGACAACATGTGAACTCCACTTCTCCACCAATAAGGGTTCCAGGAGAGAAAAAGACGCTGCAACCTTTGCGCATAAAATTGCAATAAAAGACCTACCGGCATCACCCACTTTCACAATTGCACCGTTGCTTATCTCACCAATAAGTTTGAGAAAATCCAACTCAGATGGTGTAACACCTGGATTCCTACCCCTACTTCGAACATTTCTGATACAAATAGGCTGGTTCGAAACTACGGACAAAACCACTTTCTGTCTAAAAGTTACCGACCCGTCTTCGTAAACAACTGGGGGCATGACGTCACCAGGTATGGGCGACCCAGCACCAAACGCACCGGTATTAAGGTGGCAGCACGTTAAAACTTTAGGATAGGGGAATAAGCGAAATGTTGCCCGAATTTGATTAACACTAAATTGGTGAACCATAAAACATCAAAAATTTATACAAATTCTTTAAAATACTATGATTTTTAATAATAAGGTCTGAAGATCATTGGTAAACTAAAAACCCCAAAGTCTTCTCCGTAGGATATGCTTAAAAAGCAATTAATTTATAACCAGCTTTAAAATTAATAAAAACGTGAAATTTAGTTGCCTTGTGAGGCATAAATAGTACTTCTTCTGCTCTTCCAGAAATTTTGGTGAGCCGTAAATGTAAAAGGACTGATGTCCGGTGATAAAAAGACAAAGAAGTGGCAAAAAAGCTACTCTGCAGATTAAATTTTTACTTATAGGGACCGCCAAAGCCATCTAATCTAATGCAATAAAACATTTCTGCAAAGGAAGATTGTGACTTGAAAAAATACATGTAAAACCCCTACGTGGGTTTTTTTGTTTAAACCGCTGGTTGGTCTGATTGGACTTAGGCCGCTGTCCTGGGCCTAGCTGCGTGAGCGGACCTTCCGCCCAAGCCAGCAGTTCCTTTCCTTCCCCTCCTCAATATATGCACTTTATCCTACGCTTAGCCTACCTTCGTCCTAGAGGTATCAAGGACTTGCGCTTGAAATTTGCAATTTTGATTAACGAATTCGATTTGCTGGTCTGTGCTTTTGCGATAACTCTAATCACTTCGTCAAATTACTGTGCGCCTGGCTTTGGTCTCAAATGGCATCTTTTTCTGCTATTCTTTTTTATTGTTTAGCAAACTGTCAAAAGGGATGGGAATGAGTCGTTTTTTTCCGTGGTCCAACAAGTTGTCCTAAACTTTTGCTATATATGTCGATTAATGCTATACAGTAGTACACAGTGCCTCAAAAATGTCATTGTATCGCTATTAGTTTCTTTGATGAAGAAATTCTGTTCCTCTATGGTGTTGTGGCACCCACCAAGCAAAATCAGTTTGTTTGTGTTGGCTGCACGCTAGCTACAAGCGACCTCAAGGTTTTTCAAAATGGATGAGGAAATGGAAAGAAACGGTGAATTCGACGACTATAGCATAGAATTCCTGCAGAGCATGGTTGACGAAAACACGTAAATTTCTATATAAACAATGAACCCCAGTAAAGCCGTAGAAGACATAGAGTTTGAGAATTTCATGCTTGATCGCTATATAAAGCGGTTTAATATAAAATTAGACCTTCATAATGAACGTATGGAACGCATCTCACACCCTATTTTAATTAAGAGGCTCAATCCACTGCCATTCGTTCAAGCCGAAACCGATCGCGGATTAGAACTGTTGCTCCAGACAGAGCTTTACGACTAAACCCGGAACAGAAATGCACGATTGCCAAATCAGAGATAGAAAGTTTTTGTCAGGAATTAAGTGCATTTAGACAAAGCGCAAACACCGCGTTGGACGACTATCGAGTACAGCAGTGATAACTCAGCATCCCTAATAAATAGGCCCTTTGTGACGAAGCAGAGGTGGAACTCAAGCAGATTGATCAACTTAAGTACAACTACGAGAAATTTGTGAAGGCAAAAAGTTGTCGGTCTCAAGATTTAGTCATGACGGCAGGAAAAATAACTCGATTCATGGAAGAGGTTTTAAGAACACAGGTACCGTTGAACACAATCTCTTTTTGATGAAGTTATCAACATTTATCCTTACAGGATACTTTGGTGGACAAGTACCGCCTAAACAACTCAACACTTCGTTCCCAGCGCAGAAAGCTTCTCGCTCAGCAAAAACAAAAGGAGGAGATGGGCGAAGTTTTGCACGAAGTTGATTTTGAACAGTTAAAAATTGAAAACACCCAATTTCTGGAGCTAATCGATGGGAAGAACCGTGAGTTACTACAACTGAAGCTCACTGCTGGTAGAGTTACGCAAATCTCAACTGCCTTAAAAGTATTTGTCAGCTCCAATTCATCTCCATATTTTTAGCGTAAATTGACTCAACTGAGCCAGGAGTCAATTTCTCTGCAAAATGAAATTAAAACCCACGAAGAAATGGTCGCGAGGACGACGCTCGAGATAGCACAGGTGATAAGAGTAGGTTTGAAGCGGTATCCCCCAATGTTAAGACGTGTTCTAGGAGAAACAGAAAATTGAGGCACAGATAGCTCATCTGAACAAGTTGGTGGAAGACTACCGTGTGCCACCCGTCATAGATTATGTGAACGCCGTGCGCGAAAAGCGACTGCTTAAGAGGAAGGCGAAGATTCAGAGCAGAAAGGTTGACATTGCAAAGGCAAGTTGCATTTGCAAAGTTAGGTTTAAGAATTGTTTTTCAAAAGAAGTGATGTAGGTTGTGTGTGTGTGTGTGTGTGGTTGTATGATTGCTAACTCTGTCACTCTGTGCTAAAGCCGGAGTTGAAAGACGAGGTCTGATTAAGTTAGACAATGAATTGATTCAATAACTGCTGATACTCTGCACTCTTTCATTCTATTAAAGCGGTGTTAGACAAAACAGACGGGTCAGCTACAAATCTCACCTGTCCAAAACATCTCCCCCATTGATATGCGATCTAACCTCAACCTGCCATTGCTTCTATTTCCTAATTCTTTGTTTTACACAGCATACGTTCGCATGATTTTTTATGCTTGAGCCCAGAAAAGGTGAGAGTCTGTTAAATCCTGAAGAAATATCATCAAAGCACGGGAAATGAGGCAGTGCACTTCTCCCTTTCACCACATTCTAAAGTTCGCATTCCTCCACGTGTCAGCCAAATAATCTTTCCACACATATTTCAGCTTCACGTGTAGAGCAGGGAGTTCTCAGCTTAAATGACTATTTTTAAATGAACATACACACACACACAAGGCATGCATGGTCTCGTGGAGGCGAAGTGCTGGGTGCCCCAAGCGTGAGACAATAAATTGCGAAAAGCACATATCACCCGATGAAGAAGTAATTCCTTCCAAACGGCCCGTGTTACGTAACATGGAGGACTACAAATGCCCAGTGCTTCTGGTGCATTGTTTTTGCCGCAAACAAGAGGGCACTCATCAAAGAGGTGCATCATTCTTCCTGTGACTACGTAGAGAAATTAACATTACAACGCACCTCACACACCATACAGTGAAAGTTGTCGAAAGCTTTCGCATCCTCTTTTGGGCCCGGTAGAACTTGGACAGATGGGAATTGCACCCATTCGATGCAATTCGCACTTAGTGACACGAGACACCGGAAACCACGCGAAACTTTTGGCGCCAGTATGACTTCTAAACCCTCAATCAATGAAAACACAACATCCATATGGAAAAGGCGAATTGAACCACGCACTTTTAGGTTTTATCAAAGCCCTACTTCATTTCTCGCTTCTTAATTTCAGACAAATCTTTCCCGCCACCGACGTATTTGGCAACACCTCCAGGAAACAAACACTCTCCAGCATTATTAAAAAACCAAATAAAAGGTAGCAATGCTTCTTTTTATTATCTTATTCAAACTAGCAAAATCAAACAGGTAAAACTGAGTGTTAGGTGAAGGAGAGTCCACCGAACCACGAAAAGTCAGTTGAGCTAAGAGCAGAAGATGAAGGTCTCTTGGGCTTCTACGGAAATCAATGTGAATGGAAAAGAAAACACTTACCTCGCGGGATAGTTGGGGTTTTTTCCTGTGAGCATGCGTAACATGAGGTAGGGGTCGAACCTGTGATAAGGAAAAAGGAAGGAGGCCGAAAATGAATGCCTTTTCGGCCTTTTCCGCCTCCTTTCCTTCCAACCGCTCTGAAGACGGAATCAAGGAAAGAAACTCGAGGTTGGAAAACTCTTCGACCTTGCTTTCTGCTGCCTGCCCTTCAAAGGCGATTGTGAAAGACATTGGAAGCAAAGCAGCATATAGGACAGCGGTCGACCGCACAGCGTGGCCGATTCCAACATTTAAGCATTCCGAGGACATCTCCAGATCGAGGGGGTCTACCGCTGCCTCGAGACGTTTCAAGAGATCCTGTCCGGTCGCAGTCGTATCCTTCACAGTGGGCGAATCAGCGCTCGAGAGCCGTTTTTCAGTGCTGACGAGAGGCCATGCTAGCAAACGAAGGATGTATCTAACATCAAATAAGAGCTGTAAAGCTTGAGGTTGCGTCAGCTTGCGCTCCTGGTCGTCCACCAACCGACGGTATATGTTTAGAAGGCCTTCGGCAAGCCGATGGCTGAACGCTTCTTCAAGAGGACCCCTGAAAAAGACGACTTTAACAAAAGAGGCTTCATATTTACCGAGGAAGAGTATGAACACTGAAGGTTGTCAGGTTCCGTGCTATGGAAAATAGAGCCTCTTGAAGCGGCCAGGAGGGATGAGAGGGTACTTTTAATGCGACAACAGCTGCTAATGAGCCAATATCTTGTGGATGGGGTTTCAACATGATCTCGCACCATTGCTAGAGAGGAGCTGTAAGGAAGGTACGACAATGGGAACACTTACCGAAGTGATGGAAACTAATTTTGCGTCACTAGAACTAGAAGCGTTGAAAGCTGAGGATAGTGATTGAAAAAGGTTTTCTAAAGCTCGAGATTCGATGGTTACGCGTAAAACAGCAGTAAGGCTCAAGTGGGCAGCGACATAACGAAGACTTCGACTAGCGGAGAACCAGGATTGACGTAGTTTCGACACATCTGTCCATGGGATGAACCTATGTGGCGGAAAGCAGGGGTGACTAGTGTCGTGCTGAGCCACTCTGTTTAAATCTAGCGGCACAACCGTCCATTTTATATTAATACAAAACTTCACATAAAGGCGTTTACTAGAGCATTAAAGAATAGCTACTGAGCCATTCTTGTAAACTCAAGCTGCGACTTAAAGTTAGGAGCCCAGCTTTCCACTAAACTTTAATCAAGACCGATTGGAGCTTCAAAGGCGAACTTCAAAACTCCGAAAAGGACCGCTATAAAGGTTAGACCCGGATTATTGAAGTTTTCCATCATGAATGCCCTTCAAATCTCATATTCATTGGGTACTAGCCACCTCAGCGGATTCGTGAGATCCGTTTAAGCTATTAAATTAAGCGTGTGTCGCAACCGCTTACCCCATTTTCAGTCTGGCTGACTAATCGCCGCTCTCAAGCACCAAGTGTCAAGGTTCGTAAAATAAGACTTACGAAATGCTATTTGCTTCTTCAGCGAGCATTCGTGCAGTTGCAGTGACAACAGTGGCCCCAAGGGCAGGGTACACGTCAAGGAGGCAAAAGCAAGCACGTGCTACGCAGAAAGCACCACGAGAGCCACCCTGTGGTGGCAGTTCGTTGGAGACGCGCCGAACCAAATCGCAGCACCGCTCCAAGAGATCCTCAACAGCGGACAGGAGAACTTTCCACGTAGCGACATCCCCAGAAGCTGAGGTAGCAACTACCTCACAGAGACGGTTATTGAAGGTGCTACAAATCCTGATTGAACAGAATTACGACAAGGTCTTTTATCGTTAGCATCGATGGCGGTATGCTAAGCATCGCTTAGATCTTGTCCACACTTGCTCTCAGCCCCTTCATAAACTGTCATTAAAAGTGCTGCAAAGACAACAAGAATTGAAGTGGAACTGTTTCCATAGTTGTTTTCAGCCTACGACGTTCCGAGCACGATGGTAATGCTATATCAGTGGGGTTCTTTAGCGTGGTGGTATAAATAGGTATTTTTAAAGAAAGCAGGAGTAAATATGAACTTTGTTAATGCTTGTGGCTTTCAATCTCCTGGAAACCGCCATTTTATATCCTTTCCTCTACTGTACTAACGCCTTATGTTTAATCCACTCTAGATGGAAAATCGCCCCAATTTTTGTGGATATATTAAATTGTGAGGGTCACCCACGTTGCAAGAAACTGAGAGCAAAGCGAATAACCGGCCAGGTGGAAGGAAACAGGAAGGAAGTTGAAAGGAATGGGTATAGGGCAGGGCTACTCAAAGCTACATTAAGCTGTTAGTTTTACTTAGCAATGCAAAATAGCTGGCAAAAAAAGACAAGTCTCCCCTCGTCGTAGAATGCCCAAAAGCCCTCAAAAAATATTGCAAGGGGTAGATATAACACAGCTTGCGAATATGGACAGCCGCTGTAACCACATGTCTCCTTGTCGTAGTGCAGTCTTCTAATAACCATTCCTATAGCAGGGGTTACTCTAAAACCTGATTTCCAAAGCGGGAGATCAACCATAGAGAACGAAGGCAGTACTCAGAGAAAAGGTCAACTTAATGAAACAGCATCTTATTTTGAATGCTTCCCAATGCAGTCACGATGGTGATAGCGCGAGGCTGCTTTTGGCGCCTGTGCTGCCTGACTGCTGAGATGCTTCGTGTAGAGTGCAACCAGTGGCAATAAGCCAACTTGCAGTGGTGACGCATAGATTTGCAGCCAGACTGATCAACCTGTCTTTAACAAAAGTGCCATTGCAGACCAAAAGCACAAAATTGGATGGTTGAACTGCAAAAAAATTAACAACGAAAATGATGGTGACGGCACATTATTTGCTAAAAATACCTACAAATGTTGCCTAATTGTCGAGTGACTTATGGCAGCTTTGGAGGTAAGCCTAAAAGTTTTTGACGTTAAGAGGGGAATTCATAAGATGTTAAACGCATACGCAAACCACTGTTTCCGTGCCTGTGAATTAAGCGGTGCCTCAAGTTTCGTATCATCGCACCAAGTCTAGTAAAATTAAGGCCAGGATTTGCCTACGGCATCATAACTCACCGACATACCCATTCAACTGGGGCGTGACGAGATGCCTTTTCAGATTAATTTCATGGCTTGCACGGAGTGTTTCGCTCATTGCAGCACCTTCTCCTTCAGAACAGTTAAAAACGGTGTAAGTGGAGGTAGTATTTTCCAACAGACGACTCAACCGCCACCGTAGGGGCCCTGGGAGTTGGTTGGAAGCTTCCTGGGTGCCGGACGGGCGTGGGAGGAGGTCCTTTCGACCCACGAGACAAGCAAAGTAGGCCATCGCTAGGTCCTGATGACATATGTCCAACTGATCGGCGAACTCATCCAGTGATGACGACATATGACCCCGTTCCTCTTTGTAGCAGCTTGACAGTTTGGTAGAATTGGAACTATGTAACCACACAAACGCTGCTAAGTCCAATTCTGATGACGACTGTTTTGCATCAAAAGGCTGAATTCGGCATTGAAAGAATAGCATATTTTTATGCTTGAATCACAAGGCAAAAGTAGCGATTTCATTAAGTGTTTAGGCATTAAAAAAAGGTTTTACTTCAGCCTCAAGATATGCTTAACAATATGAGAAAGTATGTCGTAATTAATGCATTCAGATGATAAACTGTTGAATAGTAGGCGTTAAAACGAAATCACAGCTTGCCTTTTACCGCCTCATTATTTCTTTAACTATGTTCGTATTCCCTTGCCACAATCTTGCCGACTTTTCAAAAAATTGTTAAAAAACTTCACTACATTTCATGCGGATTATGAGCTATAAACCAACTGCTCGAATTCACGACCAACATAGTTACTCTTCATCAGCAAAACAACGACGGCTAGAAAGAAGCACAAAAACAATTTCCTTGGCTAAATCTGGCTGAATCTTTTGTCTTCTAATCTTGAGTGAGTCTGCTTTACACTACGATCCATAGATTAGAATCGATTGCATCTAATCTCACAACGCGATGGATATGAAAAAAATAAATGCAAACGCGATCAGTCGTTCGGCCCAAATCAGACTCTCAACAAATCATAATTGGTCAAATATTAAGCAGTCAAGACTTCTAAACTTACCGCTGGCATCTCATGAAATGAAGCTTGGCTGGACTTGTTGTCCATTTGATCAAGCGATGTGGCCAGAGAAAGCAAAGCTGACTCAAAATCTGCGAAAACCTCATTGAGAGTGGATTTTAGCAAAGCCTGTAACAAACGAAGTCGGGGCATTCATAGATGAAGGGGTAATCGTTTATAGAAATGGATTCATTTACCTTGGTTTTGATTGGCTACGAACAAAATATATCAACATTGTTCATCGCGCAGCGCCAAAAGTTAAGTTTTTTTTGCTAAAAATCATCTCTTCATCACTCTATCATTTCAGTCCTCTACCTTTTAAAAGTTTAGAAGCACTAGGTGATATCGTGGAAAAGACCAGGAGCCCATAGTTGCAACATTTTGATGCAAGATTCATGGATTTGTACTTATAAGTCATGACGTTTTATTTTACCGAAACGAAGTTAACCGTCAAAATCCTACAAAATACGGGAAATTTTTAACATGGATGGTGTCACAGCTTCGATCAGTTTCTGACAGTTATATCCCATGAACAGCACAACACTAACTCAAACCATGCTAAAAAGTTAAGCAAAAAAGTTGAACGATAAGATGAAAATGTTCAATCTTATTATAAATCTGGAACCATCGCTTTAGATACCTCATTTGCATTCAATTTTGATGGTTCGTCAGTCTTGTGGTCTGCGATGGTGGGTAAGTTAACAAGTTTCAATCGTACCCATTAGCGACTGCGTCCTTTTCTTCTAACTTCTGCAAATGCTTTATCTTAGACCGGGAGGATCTTCGACACAACTTTGTAGACACCCTTGAAGCAATCGTAATTGTGTTTGATTCCAAGCTACCGCAAACGAGGAATCTCAATTATGTACGACTGCTTCTTGGCTATAACGGTCTAACCTGCGATGACGGTGAAATGTGAGCGCAGAAAATGCCCACAAAAGTAAGAAATGTCAAGTTTCTCAACGCGTTGGTCCATCAATAACCGGCGGAGGCATAAACAAGGAAACGAAAATCCACTTCGGAACAGCTTTTCAACTTAAACCCACCCCAAGATGCTGAAGGAATGGAGGTTGGAAGAGATTAGTCCAGAGACCAACAGAACCCCCCAAAAGGTAAGGAGCAGAGTCGCTGTCGCCCCCACGATCAGAAGTAAGAAGGACGGAGAGTAAAGTTCGTCGAGTATCCACAAGGTCGGTGATATTGACGAGGTGTGAGGAGAGGACAGTACAGAGGTGCTGTCGGCTGAAGTTCAGAGTTCTGCAGCGACAGAGCCAAGGAGGAAAGAAGGCCTCTTTACCGAAGGTTTTATCAAGTTCCAAGAGACAACTTCCAATCAAAACAGACGGCTGAATTTCACCCAATGTATATCGACTTGACTTATGTTGAAATGGGAAAATTTCAAAATCAGATTTCGATGCAAGCCATTTGTCCATTTGCTGACGCAACCTAAACAACAAGGATGTTTCGATACTTCTTTGAATTGGGGTTCTAAAGGGTTACGAAACTTATGCACGTTTTTGTCTTTAAAAGCATTTTTTTTCACCAAAAAAAATCGATGGAAACTGATCAAATCACCAAACAAAGGATCATAGCTACCTCCAAAAAGTTTTATGGGGTTTCGGATGGATAGTAGAATGGAAAGGCCGACCCTGCTCTCTCGACCGATATGGAGAAACGAAAACATTACGTACAATTGCCACCACTCCTTGAACGGATCCGCCAAACTCTCGACTGACAGTGGACAGGCGCGAATGCCACTGGGCTGGGTATCGAAGTTCTCCTCTGACTGACTAGGGGTTGGTGACTTCAGCGGCTGCGCTTGAGCTGGAGCCCGAGTTAAGTGGTAGTAGGCGATGTTTTCTGGCAGGTACTCGAACAAATTTTCGCCACTGAACCAGGTGGTTTCTAAGGTTGGTAGAGTACAAAAAATGGCCCAGTACTACTCACCAAATAATGCTCATTTCCCACCTTGAACGCACTTGATAGTCTAATTTTCGACACCCTTGTGTCCCTCTTTGGACACGACTGTCAAAAACAGATAAACAGAAAAAGACTGAATGACATCCAAGACGGGATGCAACGCACCCATAGAATTATCCTAAGCACGTTCCACCCACACGATACGGTTGGCAAATCACAGTGCCAATCGAAAAAAAAACTAACCAAGGAATGCAGAAGTAGTTGAGCTGATATACACTTAGTCATGAGCCTGCACGCCTCTTTTGAAAGACACATATACGTAGCTTCGAACATTCCAATCGCTTATTTGTCAGGCATTGACGGCCGTAGTTCTGCATCCGATCAATAAATTACAAAGGGATGAAGATCAACTTTAGTTGTAAGCAAGAATGCTGGGGAGGGGAATGTGCGACTACATTTCTAAGTATGGATTACAAATCAGCTCTGAACATTTAACGTCACTTGGGCAAAATAAATTCTCACAAATTACCCTAAAAAGTACCATGATAGTTGAAAGCTTCGGAGGCCAAATCTACTCAGCCAAATTTAACTGGGAAAAGTAAGTAAATTTAAGTTTTCATACTAAGAAATGCATACCACAAGGACACCACTTTAACATCTGTTCCAGCAGCGTAGCGATTCGACCCCCAAACAGAAAAAGCTTGGTTACAGTCCCTGCGGTCTGCGTGAAGAGGTGTACCATCATGGACAGGCGCTGGCCAACTCCGATATTCATCCATCCACTGAAGGCCCCGTCAACACCCAGAATACAGCTCAGTGCTGTCTGAAATGTAATCGGGTTTCGCATCAACCTTGAACCAAAAACGTGAAGCTTACCCTGCGGCCGGATAGAAATTCGTCCAAAGCAGCAAGCATCGTCTGATCCTCAAGCACGAGTAGGGCAGTGAGTGCTTGAGCCAGATTCTACTTAGGAGAAAAACCCTTAATTCGCAATAATGGTACGCTAAAGATCCTTCACCCATTCCGACCCAATTTTGCGAGCAGGTCTGACAACATACTAGCAACAGCGTGACCTTGACAAGCGTGAACTTGACAGTTTCTACTTCCCAAATGGTCAAATGGTCCCAGTACTTTTGGTTAGGAAAGTTATATTCAGTTCATTGGCAAATTTAAAGACTGGTATCATGAAACTCCTCTCTAGGTTAATCTCCCTATACGGTATGAGAAAACTGCCTTCCCGATTCTTGTGCCTCGTAACGTCTTGAGAAACGATTCAAGAGTAATACGGATGACACAAACCACCGACGGCCGGAAAAACATCGGATTTTGAAAGGCGTATCAATCTGAAGCTTAGTAAAATGGTCACAACCGGGGCGAGAAGGAAGCTGGATGAAATCTTTGCGATGTCACTTACAAGGCTGACATGAGAACAACTAATTGTTGGCGAAATGTAACGAAACTGACAATAATCTAGGCATGTTGCTAGACAGTTCTGCAAGGAGTATGTGCAAATCTGGTTTCGATAGTGGTGTTAACACTATTATAGCATCACCCATAGCAAACGAACCTCTGCAACTGAATTTGAAACCCAAATTATGTAATATGTTCAGAAGTTTCGTCAATATGCTCAAGCGCAGTAAATAGCAAATGTCTCTCCACATTGCAGCGCACCAATACTATGGAGGCAGCAAACCCGGAAGTGCGGTTGCTGACAACTAAATGCAAGTTGTTTAAAAAGTTGCGGTTTACAACAAAGCAAGCATTAAACACTTAAGAGAATCATACTCAGAGCAACGAAAAATGGCCCAGAAGAGATAGATATCTCTCAGGGATAGATATTAGCATGTGGGATCCAGTATTTGTCATGATACAGCTGCAAAAGAATGAGGTAACGAATCTCCGAAGACTTACAGTAAAATTATTAAGCGAAGTTAATCGTTGTTTCCTCAGTAATGGAAACATCACTAGGTAATACAAAAAATCGAATTCACCTCGTCAGAGGCGGTCGGAAGCGCGAGTTGCTTGCGACAAGCTGCGGCAATAGTGTTCTCAATGTCGTCAAGAGCTGCCCACTGGCGTTTAATCAAGACACGTGGGTTTACGTGAGCAACCACTGCCTCCCCAGTGAGATGCATTTTTACTGAGAGATAACGTCCAAGAAGAAATAATTCGACAGCTCCTGCATAGTCCATCTCATCCAGAGCCGACCAGATCTGAAGGTGCATAAGCAAAGACCTAGGAACACAAGAACGGAAGCTTTCTGCAAAAATAGAGCTATTTCCAACCATTTCGGGAATGTCAAGGAGGAGCTTCAATTGGGATGCGACCAACATCTTGGGATTCCCCGAATGCTGACGCCTAAGCAAGCTGTAGAAGTAAAAATCAAAGCGCTGAAGAAACATACGATGTATTTTCCAACGCACAAGATTCGTAAGAGCAGCACTTTTCCAACTGTTCGAGTTTTTGTGTTATCTAAAGTGGGTAAATCAGAAGGGAATTGCATACAACGTGACTAAAATCTTTCATAAGAAGGATGTTATCAGAAGCCTCGATGACATCACGGTGACGTTCACCAACGAGAAAGCGGAGTTCCATCTTCTTACCCTCGACGTCATTCCTGAGTTGACACTTAGGGGACAGGTGAGAGACCAACCTGATTCCTATGCAGATACGTCGCACCTCGTCTATGGTGTATTTTTCAAATATTTCCGTGACAGATGCTTCCATCTCGAAAATAGAGCATTGAAGATTTGTTTCAGTACAGGCCAGGACATGATCGTAATGGTTCCAAAGAAAGTCGAATCAATAACTTGGACAGCTATTTACCAAAAGTACGTTCCCACCATCAAACGCATCCAGAATGTAAGTTCATTGCATAGCAGCTTAAATACACAAGTCACTCCCTAATCGACCGAATAAATGGCAAGACGTGGTCAAGGTACTTGAAAGTTGATAAGGATTTCCTTAAAAAATGGGAGTCACTACCAATGAACGCATAAGCATGTCGCACACAAACACTTGAGTCTAACCAGACTTATTTAGGGATAGAGAGCTCCTTAATTACTCTGAAGTAAGTCAGGCGCCTTAGGATTTGTCACCCACCAAATATTCACTACAAAAATGGATACCTCAAGGCGCTAAATGACCATACGCCAGGCAACCTGAGTAGGCTGAAATGGAAACAATAATGGTATTATGAGTTCATAGCCGTGATTGGGTGGCGATGTTTGTTTTATAACATCTGCATTGAATTTAAATATAACAAAGAAACAACAAAATTAGTCCTTTTGCAGAATGACAGCTATACGGCTAGGATTATTGAGCCGCATTTGCTAGTTGGATGGCCTTTTGACTTAATGAAGAGCGCATAATATCTCCAGAATAGCATTACTGAGGTGGCCCTTGTGGCAAGCCAGTAAATCCCAATCGTATAGCGCGTTACACACGTACATACTATACTAGCAGCATACTTTCTTCCGTTGTAGTGTCCCAAGTACCCCTTAGGGATCAAAGAAGGCAGAATTCAAGCCGGAGTGCAAATTGGTAAAGATATGCATATCTAAAAGAGAAAGGGAATGCATAATTTAGCTTGGCCTGCAGTCTAGCTTACGCAGAGGTCAAAATGGCTCCCTAAGTTCCTGGAGACTAGCCAGTAGTCCAAGTGAGGCATCACACAGCCCCCCTCTTCTATTGAGCGTTGCCCTTCAATGTTCCCATTGGTAAACCTCCCACTTAAGCGTTGCAAGAAGCACCTATGAGCTAGTCGTGCTTAGCGTCAAGGCTTCGCGCAGGTGAGACGATACTCAACACTGCGTCAGTGGTCTCTCTTTGGGGTACGACCAAATCTGGAGGTTCGTCCGGCTCGTGAAATAACACCAAAGTAAGAGGTTCCGTTAAACACCAGTGCATCCGTCGGGAGGTAATAGTTCACGGTCACCCTTCCACTCGGTCCACGCTCACTTCAGTTGTAAATGGCTTTCCTACAGAACACGGTGTAGCGTATTATTTGTCTGGGATGTTGGTTAATCGGACATATTAGTGGCGGCCACCTTGAAACTAGTTGCGTGGGCTGGCCTGCCGGCCATGTCAGCAGCTCCCATACTTTCTGTCTTGAATACAAGTATTCTGACCTACGCCTGGCCTTCTCTCCTTCTTTTGGGGATGCTCGGGGCGCTGCACACTGAAGTGGAAAAGTTGTCGAAGACGAACTTCGCTCTTAGTCATTCCGCTATGGAATGTCAAAAATTCCCACACCGGTAGCATAGGCACTTCTTTCGCCCCACCCTAATATGTCGCCGGAAGAATGCACGTCAGAATATACACATTTGAGAGAAAGAGGGAACGTATCCTCTGACATGACCAGGTAAAAAGGACCAGCTATGCAATCAAGTATTAACCGGTAGTCCAAGCAAACAGTGTATTATATTTGTCCTCTTAAATGTCTAAGAGCGCTGCGACAGCACGCGCTTTGTGAATTCAGCGGGACGGATAACTACGAATGTAGTGTTTTGTTTGGTTGGACTGTTGGTTGGTCCGAGTTTGGTGGCGACTACCTTGAACGATGCTGCGTGGGCTGGCCTGTCAGTCATGCCACCAGTCCCTTTCCTTTCCCTCTAGAATACATGGATTCTGACCTACACCTAGCCTTCTCTCCGCCTTCTAGGAATGCTCGGGGCGCTACAACGAAGGCCATCAAAATGCCCTGCTTAATTAATTTTGTGTTTAAATTTTTAATTTTATGTGATCGAAAATCTTTGACTAAAGCATCGGCCTTTAAGTCATGTTGGACAAATGCATCCCGCCAAAATTTAGTGCATCCTTTTTTACCACAGGTATGCTCCATAAAAAGACCGTAGGGAACTGTAGCGTATTGTTTGTTTGGGATGTTGGTTGGTCGGACATATGAGTGGCGGCTGCCTTGAGGCTAGCTGCGTGGGCTGGCCTGCCGGCCATGCCGGCAGCTCCCCTACTTTCCGTCTGGAACACACGTATTCTGACCTACACCTGGCCTTCTCTCCTTCTTTTCGGGATGCTCGGGGCGCTACAGGTACTTAGCTAAAAAAGAACAGCAGCTTCGGTCTGTCATGAATGGTCCGCTTTGGACGTTACAGAGTTCATGTCCGTAGATTAACTAAAAATAGAACTAAGTGTCTTTGCAGATTCGAAGCCTTTGTGGGTGAAAAATAAAAACAGTGCTAAGGCAACATATGCATGATCATGAAACAGCCATTGGAGCCGCTAACGCAGTTCAAAGGCCATTTAAACTGGATGAAACAGCATGGTCGCCTACGTTAGAAAACGATGCATAGAACAAGTAAAAGCACTGCGTCATTAAAGCAAGAAAAGTTTTATGCGGTAAATTTTAACAAGCACATTGCTATTATAGATGGGCATCCGGGTTTCCTAAATAGTAATCCCGCTAATTCCCTATTTTAGAGCTGAATCTAAACATAAGAGCATTTACCATTTGATTATGGTGGAAAACCTGATCAACTACTTAATTAATGTTGTAGCAGAACCACTGCTAAAGTAAATTTGCCTTGACACTCACTTTGGCTTTACAGCTATTTATCACGAAATCACACAACCACCCTGGCACTAATCGCTCGCTCATTTAGCTATTTTGCCATGGGTTCCACGTTGCCGACGTGAGTACATATAACTTGCTTCCAAATGTTCTAGGTGAGATCTGACGTTGTTTAAATACGCATGTTTGCCACCAGCGGTGCTTCTGTCCTGTGGCATATGGGTCGTGTAAGCTCAACTTGTTGCTACCGCTTGTGGATCCATGCTGCTTCTTCTGTAAATTGTTTTCGCAGCACATGGGACTCGATGGACTCATTTAGGCAATGCCCTTGGTTGCAAGATATGCCGCCGCACCTAGGCTTTGGGTTATGCTCCCCTTGGTTACTTTGAGGGATTAAGTTTGCTCTCCTGCGTCGCTTAAATGTAAGTTCCTTGATGAGGACTGCAGGAGCCATTTGACGATTCTGTTCTTGTGAACGGGAGGCGATGACAACTCCATCCTTGCTCTGATTAATTCCATATTTACTTTCGCACTTTAGGCCTTGTCGTGGTGGGCTTCGCTTCCTCTTCGCAGTACCTTTCTCCCCTTGAAGTGCGGGTTTCTTACCCGGTCGACTCATTCCCATCGATGAGGCGTTGCGTGCAGTTGCCGGAGCGTGGAACCTCTACGTTTTGAATGGCTTGTGAGTTTGCTCTGCTATGGGTGCAGTCAATTCCCACTATTTGGCTAGTCAATGTTACACTTTTTGAATCAATGGTTCTTTGCGTGCCGCTTTTGGTAATGAAGAGCTAAATCTGAAGCGACTTTGACGGTTAAGGGTGCATTGCCTCCCGCAGTGGATTCAACGCTCACCATCGCTGGCGAATCCATCCTTGCGGCCAATGTCAAATGCGGAAGTCGGGCAACACGCCCCCAAACGGGCTATTGTTGATGTGCTACGCTTTGAACAATAAATGCACCTGCGAAACGTTAATCTTTATGTACAAAGGTGAGGGGAATGGAGTTATCGTACAGCCGAAAGATTGTTAGTCAAATGAAACCGGGAGAGGGTGAGCACATCATTCATTGAAGCCCGGGCTCAAGTAAGTGATGATAGCATTCGCCTTCTCAGCCGCCACGTTGTAGTCAGCAGCATTGTTGAGTAGAAACATTTCACACTGTGCTCGCAGGCTGACCAGGTCGGGATAATCCGCGGACTCGCAGCTACGAACGTTCAGAAGGGCGGAGAAGATGCTGCGCCAGACGTCGATGGCTCGATACACTCGGCTGCAGAGGGAATGGCAGAATTACTCAGTTCGTCTCCACGGAAAGATACCAACATGAAGACTGAAGATTGATGGTCGCGAAGACACTTATCTAACGTTTTACGCATGAGAATGGATAAGAGGATAATGAAAAATCGTCACTGTGCGCTGGACATTACTTATGCTCGTTCTTGAGGTAGTTAGACCCAATTGTTGTAGTTATGGTGATAGTAATCTTACTTTGATCGAGGCAGGACTTTAGGACGCCATTCACCGTTGAAGCATTCCACCTCCATGTAGCGTTTGAAAACCATAGTGTAGATCACACCGGCGACATTAAACAGGTCCAGCTGTTAATGCGAGTAGGAGAAGAGGGAAAGCAACGACACGTATAAGGGATATCAGTAGTGGCAACCTTCTACCATCGCTTGAAAATGAAATCGGACAGTAAGTGGAAAGTCGATGGGAACCGTGGGCTATGCGTGGCAGGCGTTTCAAAGTGGTGAATCAAACCACAGCCTCAAATAATGAAGGCTAATCAATAACTGGCTGAGTCCTACAAAAGTCGGAAAATGCGATGGGATCATACGCCTTTCGTGTTGGGTGACCCAGTGCTCGAATCTTGGTACCCGATTCAGTCTGATCCACATCGAGGAAATGAGCACTCGAGGCAGAAATGGCGACGAGTCTCATTATCGAATGAACTAAGAGTCCTCGAATCTATTTGGATAATATTCCCAAGTGCAAGGTTTTGTTGACTGCCCTCATCACAAAATAAATGCATGCCAAATTCATTTTAAGTAGGTTAAAACAATTGGCTTAAGAGACTGGTTTTTGATACAGTTAAACGAATTCCAGGGAAGTCAGAGTAGAGTTAATGAATCCAGTGCGGATCGGTTCCGAGCCCGAAATTAAATGCAACCAAGATAACCAAATGCAACTCACAAGCTCTGTAGAATACTGCCTACTCAGGAACGATTGTACACTTAGGCTAATTTACTACTACGTACCTCAAGAAAGTCGACATTGTTACCAGTTCTAAGCCATGCTCAAGAAATTAGCGTCTAAGCTCGTATTTCGTTTCCAAAATGAATACTTGCGCCTAAAATATTTTGCGACATTCAGCATCCCAAATTCAGAGTCAGACTCAACACTTGCCGGAGCAGGAGCAGTCCTAGTCACCATGAGCGAGTCAAAAAACGATGGATTAGTCTATAATTTCAAGGATGGTGAAGCCACGATTCATTTTGGAGGAACCAACAAGAGAAGCTAAGATGCTAAGACGGCAAAGTGGTGGTAGCAAGACCTGCCTGGTAGGTCCACGGTCGACCAGTGAGCATCTCAATGCAGGGGAAGGAGCGTTTCTTTCCCACCTTAAACACCGTACCCGGTGGAAATCGGGCCATATCGATGCAGAGTCCGAAATCCAGGAGCACCAGGACTTTCGTGCATCGGCCAGTCATTAGACAACCGGTGAAATCGTCGCCCTAAGGTAATAGTAATCATAAGATAGGAGGCCCTCACTAGTCCAAAATTTCCTGAAACCAAGGTGCAAAAAAGTAGATTGATGAATGATTCGCTGCGAATGGAAAAGGATGCCGCTGACATTAATGTAGTGACAATGAAAAAATCCAGGTTAGGTAAATGAAAACAGTCTAAAACTGTCAGCAATAAAGATGGCAACGGGTTGGTGCTCCAGCTTTTAATTAGGGCTGCCATTGGATCTTCGAGACAGATTTACCTACTTAGCATGATCATGAATTTGTCGACCGACCAGCTTAGGCCGCCCAACGGATATGACGCTTTGCGAGTAACAGGATTACAATCATCCCGTGGCATTCAGTAGCCCCAACATGACCAATGTCATCTTGCAGGTAATAAACACGGCCTTTCCCACTGCATGGCACTTGAATGAGCCACAAAAAGGTTAAAAAAACACATAAACATCTATCTTAATTTCATATTTGGCATTACGGTGTTATCACATGGATGTTCAGATGCAAACCCATTGTCCTTACCTAAAGGTTGTAGATGGTTAGTATTCATAGGCGTCCGAATATTTCTGCAGTCGCCTAGAGTGACTTCGAATTTCAGCAAACGAAAAACCAAACCAAGTTTATTTAAATTCACTTACTCTCACTCCATCTCCCACAACTCCTGCATTTGTCACGGTTTCATCCAATGCTGAGACGTCCAAAAGGGGAAATCGATCATTGATTCGAAAGTTATCTGGTTTAATATCTCCGTGAATTATTCGTGCATGATTGTGCAGCCCTTCCGCGATCCATAGAAGCTCCAGACTAAGGTAAAGCGCTACCAGCTCCTCCTCGTGCCGCAACAGCGGTGGCGGTGATGATGGAGACAAAGAGCGCCGGAAACGGGAATTCATAGATGAGTGTGGTGCTCTGACGCTCCCAACCCTTTTCGAATGCATTATTCGTTGTGGCAAGAGACCATAGTTTAGCAAATTCAATAGGCCCACCGAGTAGAAGGGCATGAGTAAGCAGGAAAAGTGTCCCACACTATGAGTGAGTGCCAAAGCGGGACAAATTGAGGGTCGCTGAAGGATGAAATCGGTCAATTGCTAAATAGCCACGATGTCTCACACAATACAATTTAACAATTCCCAGGATTTTCACAAGCTGATTGCAGAGATATCCTCGTACCAGTTGAGTTCTTCGTGAAGCGATAAGGTGCCAGAGACATTTGTAACACGGCCTATTCGTACCGCTTAATCTCATGCGTGGAAAATAAAACTAGGTTCCAGGATTATATGCTCTCATAGTGCCTTAAGTGATAACTCTAGTGCTACAACTACGCTCACCACGTCAATAGCGATCCTGCCGCTACGGAAAGCGGAGACAATACGCCGCCTCGCCTCACGCATGTAGTAAAACTCCAGCGGGAAGTCTGGTTCCTCCAACTTCACCACCCTCAGGATGCCGATCGAAGCATCGTTTTTGCTACTGATTCGCTGCTGCTGTTCAGGAAAACAACCAACAGTGGTAGTATCCAGGACAGCAGTAGCGGTGTCTTTAAGGGGAAGGAGACGAACCAAATAGACAGTGCCATAGGTCCCGGAACCAAAACGACACTGTGCCGCGTAACGCTGTTCTCCTGGAATACAAAAAAAAGTTCGTAAGGAATTTCAGTTATTTCGATGCGTACGTAAATATAGCCCACACTAATGCAGTGGTAGTGAGTTTGTGAAGGATGAAGCGAAACGGAAAGTGAACCATGTCCAAAACTCCAGCCGCAAAAGAGTATTTGTTTGTGATTCAAGTATTTTGAATCATAAACTGATAAGTTTTAAACTTGGTTTTAGTTTCTGAAAATAAATGGCCCATTCGCCTGCTCTAAGTAATTAAACTTACCGCCTTTGTTGAGGAAACTACAATCATAGCCCTAACCGAGATAAGTTATCGAACAAGGGATGATTCAGAGTCTTCATAAAGTTTTGGTCATTCCTTACAAGGCTCCGCGCCTTACACCCCGTGAAAATTTTATACACTTCTCTTGGTGAACTGTGGTGATGAAATTAGGCAGCACTCAATCCGGATTAAAAGGCGCCCATCTCCGTCATCCGCGGTAACTGCGCGCATCTTTGATACCAACGAGTCTTGGAAAACGGCGGATATATTTGAGCAAAGTATAGAATTAAAATATTAGGAATGGGTAGCACATTCAATCTTATTTACGGCAGCGATAAGGGTCAAATAAAACAAAATGATCATCAAGGCTAACGGGGGTAGTAGTAGTAGTATTTTTTTCAAACCAAATTTAGTAACGGTTGCCCACCCATTACCAGTAACTTCGTGATTTCGGGTGATTCGACCAAATCATAAAAGTTTGCACTGATCGCATTTCGTGAGAGGATTTTGGAAGGCTCTCCTCCAGTAATCTTCCGTATTTTACTTGACATTTCCATGTAGACAGTCAAAACTTGAGTGGGGGAAGCTTACAGATGATTCGAAATATAAGGAAAGGGAACTAGTGCCAACAATGTTTTAACTAGAACATTTGGAACCAAAAAGAACAGAGAATTCTGAAGATTGGCCGAACGCGCGTGTTTGTTTTATCAGATGAACGAAGGACCGTGAGGTTGCCAAAATCACCGACTAGCAATTTACAATCCAAGTATTCATGGAATCAAAATCGGCACCGAAGACATCGAACTCGTTCATGTGATGCTGCGCACGGTAAGAGGTAATTCAGACCTCAAGCCTGCATCAAGCACCGTATGGAAGGCACATCTTATTCACAGCTACAGAATATGAAATGACAGGCAATCCTTCCAATAAAATATGCAGAATACGGTTCGCAGTGCTACTTCTCCCATCTTAGACATTTTCAGTCAAAAAATTATAAATCAATGAAATTCGAACTCTCCCACATTACTTCCTTCGACAAAACTCATTTCAACGAAAATTTCGAGTTGAAATTACTCATAAACTTTCATAATGACGTTGAAATCTCAATCAAATACTCGACAATAAAACTCAAACAAAATGAAGGACACCAAACCCTATTTAAATTTGGCACATCTGTCACTCACCGAACTGAAAGGTGGACTTAGAAGGCGATGCTAGGTCCACAGCGAAGTAGCCTGACCACCTTACCACTCGAGGAGCCATTTTGTTCCAGAACAGATTCGCAAATTTTGAACACCATGGGCCCACACCCTCCTCCGTTCGCCTCGCCTCCGCTATCTTACTGAGAGAAGACTGCTTCGAAAGCAATTCTCGTATCTATCGAAAACAAGTCATCTCGACATTGAGTGCAAGGAAAAAAACATTGGTGATGACAGCAAATTAAATGAACCTGTCCAGGAGAGAAAAGCTGAGTGACCACAGTGGGAGAAGTGATGGTACTGGCGCTCAAACCATCATGACGTAGCGACTGCTCGTGAAAGTAATTGGAGACGTCAATAAGGTGTTGATCCTCTTTATTTACCGGCATCCGCTCCGAGGTGTGCAATTCGGATAGGTCGGATTGACAATTGTCAAGAAGAACGCGTTTCGATGGAGGATAGTTGGCCACCTCGTTGTAGAAACTGTTTTCGCCACCTTCACCAAAATCCAAGGGAGGCTTCCCGAAATGAATAACTTTTCTACAGGGCACAGGAAGACAGTATGCCATAGCCAACTCGATGACCACAAATGGTTCCCAAGGGAAAGAATGGAAAGTAAGCCGAATCCCTCTTTCATAAAAAAAAACGCCCACTACATTACAACGTAGAAAGAAGTCTTAAAATCCAAAAAGACTGAATAGTAAATTAAAACCCCCATCCAAAAGGGATGGCCTGCAATTAAGCCCTTATAACCAACTTAGGTGACATGCACTTCATAACTGGAAGTTTTTGAAAAGCACTTGGCAATAAAGTGTCGGATAGACCGAATATATTTCTCAAAACAACAGAGTGCACCGCGACTCGCCTTCGACGACTATGACAAGTGTGTGAAGAATTTGATTCCTCGTGAGTATTATGCGAGCTTTCCTAAAGTAAACGACAAAAAAAATAAAAGAGGAGCTATATACCCGAAACTTCCTGTGATAAGTGAGCTGGAGCAAGAACATAAGTTATTGTAAAGGTAGAAACTAGTAATTCATGTTAAGCAAACCTCTGTCGCATCCGAAATTTCACCTAAAAGGCACTTGAATTGAATGTAAACTTCAGCGGAGGTAAATTGATCATCCCATACGGCTAACATATGCTCCTCACCATCTGAAAAAAAATGGCATGAATCAAAAGGATGTGTTCTGCAAAATCTTCAAAATGCGTGCTTTCCAAAAGAAAGCGTCAGCAATTTCAGAAATAAAAAGACTAAAAAGGTACCAGTGCCCCGAAGAAGAACAAAAGCTTGGGTGAAGGTAAGTATAGCACTGTAAAGAGATGCTAATGAATAAATCAAGAACAGACTTTACTAAAGAATCCGATTAACTATCGACCGTATAATACAATTAAGTTTACTCCTGATCATAAGTTGCTGTGCATATCGCCGCATGAGAAGCGCCTCCACGGGTAACTCCGTTCGGCTGGGAACGAGTCTAAGGACCGAACCGATTTTGTCGGGTGGAGAGTTAAAACGAAACTTGAACCAAATCTCGCCCCTGGCCTCTTCAAAGCACTGTTCTCTATCATGCTTACGTAGCAGCTGTAAAAACAAAGACAGATGGGCTGAATCCCATATGCTGTGATCAGCTGCCTAAGAAAATAATTGAGCATACCTGTAGACTGCACGCAAAGACCGCAGGCCTCATTTAAAGCTAAGGACGTTATCTAAAAATCAAGTAAATACCGACGTCGCCTCTATTTAAGCGAGCTGGGGAACAATGCAGGATGAACTACATTTATGTATAACGCATAAAAATGTCATCACGAATAAACACCGTAACGCAACTGTATTCGACGACCATGCAGAGAAATCGACGCATGTGCATGCTGCATTAATACAACGATTGCAAGCAATGGAACACTATTGGTTTAATGAGCTGTTTTTTAATATTAGACAGACCCTACCCCGACCCAGCGTTCGATTTAACAAATTTGGAAGCACGCAATAGTTTCCATCCCTTAAAACAATGCCTACTTTTTGGCTACTGTGAGTACATGCTGGTGCATTGATAGCAATATCACCCTAATACAAATTTTAAAAAATAAAAAAATTAATGAGTGAATCTTGATTGGTCAGATTTAAAGTAAGCACACCGAGTGGTGCGAACGTAAAATTTGCGATGGTGGAATAGGCGCAACTTCCCAGCCGATGAGTACGTTGTCATGCGGTCATGAAGCCGGCACCCATCCCCACAGCTGATCTCCAGGTTTCGCTTGCTTTGCTGACGACCCCGGTGTCGTCCCCAAACTTCACACCCTCAGAACGGACCCCAACACCGCCAGCCTCTGCCCCACTGGAGGACGAAGCCTGACGGAACCCCCCCCCCCACCCCAGCGCCAAGCCACCGCAGTCCGGCCCCACGACCGTGACGGCCAGCGACCTTGCTGACCCAACGCGGATGCGCCCCGCCAGGGCCCTCCCCCCCTCATGAAGTGGTGCGTTGCGACGACCACCACACACACTAGTGAAGAGGGAACTACGCGGTTCCCGATGGAGTGGCTATGCGCGCGATGCTTTCGCAGACGGTCCAACCGCCGTACCGAGCCAACGTAGGAAGCCCCCGACTGCGGCATCGTCTGCGAGTTTGAATAAAGTGATAAAAAATGGAGGCTATTATGGTCGTTGTACGCATTACAAGGGTGGCGGGATGATTAATACCAAATGCAAAAACGCAGAGGGACTCGATAATAGGACGACATCGACTTGGTACATGGGAAACACGAGCAGAGAAACCGCGCATGCGCGTAAACTGTTTACACTTGATCAACTACCTCCCACTCCGATTTATCTTCGTTCTTTTGTGCACCTCTTGACGTTGCATCATCGTCCGCAGCAACGGAAAGGCCACAATCCTCATCTTTCGACGATTTCCCAGGCAAATCTGTCGCATCAAGGGATTCTCGCTTCGCCTTCTCAACTTCAGCCGCCGCCTTTTCAGTCTCACGCTTAACCTTCTCCTTCTCAAACTGTTTATCGATTTCACCCACTACGCTCGTCATAAGCTCCCGCGAGTGTCTTAACAAGTAGTTGTAGGTCGCGACAAGGCTCTTATTATCCCGACTTGCTCGCTGTTCTTCACGCAACTTCTCCTGGAATTCGCGATTCTCCTTCTTGAGGCGGTCCTCGAAGTCCTTGCAGACGTTCAGGCGGGATCGAGTCCTTTCAAGTTCCTCTTTAATTTGGAAGAATTGGAATTCCATAGACTTTTTACATTCTTCAGCAACTTCGACACGCTTGAGAAGTTCCTCACCACCGGCAGAAGAAGCCACAATTATTCTAAAAAGGGCGCTTGTTAAACAAGCAGCAACCGAATGCTTACTTCGAAGCGCCTTGTGGTTTATCGCCGCCAAAGAGGAGATCATTCCCAGCTGCAAGATCGCGAACGAATTCGGAATCAGAGGAGTTCAACTTCAACGTAGCAACGTCATTAGAATCTCCTTCAACGACAGCATGATCAGTCAAGTTCCTAAATCGCACATTCTCACGATGCGACACCTTAGAGACAAGTTTTCTCATTTGGGCCTTTGAATAACCCAGATTAAGAAGGTGCAGGATAGTCGTCAAGTCGTGATCCCGAATAAACCCTGCATGACCGAGGTCGAAGAAAGTAAACGCGAAGAGCAGATCAAAGTCAACAGTGCGTCGCATCTTTCGCTGTTTGCTAGAGTCCTCCTCATCACCTGTTGGTGACAATTCCTCGTAGTCGTCGTCACGTCGGCGCTTAAAATCCGGCTCGTCGTGACCATTCTGTTCAGACCTTCAAGCAAGAAAAACAACAAATGAAGAGACAGACATGCGCAGCCGGAGAGAGGAATGTACCACCCTATTGTCCCTCGTTTCCCCCTTCACCTCCCCCCGAAAACAAAGTCTTTCGCCTGATCCCGAGAGAACGTTCAACAACTAGGTGTAGTATCGCAGCACAATAAGTTGTCTCGTACTTTCCATCCTTTTCGGGAGCAGAGTAGATGGCCTTGAAGATAGTGAAAGCGCAGTCACGCTGCATCATAGTATGGAACTGCTCCGCAAACAGAGACACTTCAAAGTTGAGTTCCTTCTGCTCCTCACCCTGGTAGTTGAGGAGAGAATGAAGTGAGACACGGTGACAATCGAAACGACCACCACGCGCCGCCCTGTTAGGGTGAACAAGGATAGCTGGCTTATCGCCCAATCGATAGAGGCGCTCCAAGCGACGGCGTTCTTTTTCTGACATGTCCTTCGACAGATGTTGCTGATGTTGATGTTCTTCCTTTGGCTGCGCAGATGCTTCAGCCACATTAGTCGGCGCATCTTCGGCTGCAGTAACAAGCAAAAAGGGAAGGCATTAACCGGCAGGCCCCTCTCCAAGCAATTTCCTCTTCACACAGACCCTGGTTCCACTTAAACGATTATTCAAGTGGAAAACGCGCGATTTTTCGGGGCAGTCACCCTACTGTAGAGGAAACAGTGCCAAACCTACCGCCCATCTTTGCAAGGTCCTCCGGCGCCGGTATTTCTGCATGTTTCACTTCGGCCATCTCAGCCTTCCTCTCATCATCAAGCGCATTCTGCAACCGACACACGAGACTGGCCTTAACCCCCTTGCAGTCAAGATTGCGAGCGCTCAACTCCGCCCTCAGTTCCGTCACCTAGTCGCCGAGTTGTGATTTCACCTCCTATTAAACACTTACCTTCATGCTATTAACATCCAGTTTCGAATGATGGGTAGGTTCTCCTTCGGCTTGTTCAACATGAGCGCTTTCTTGGTTTTCATCCAAGATTGATTCGGGGACCTGCGCGATCTCCATTGCCTCCGGAACGAGTTGTTCAGATTTGGTGAGTTCTACGATCTCTGTTTCCGGAGACTCAAAGAGCTTTTGAAAAGCATCTGCGTACATCTTTTTCGTCTTATCCCACTCTTCCTCGGACGGCACAAGGTGGGATATGTCGGGGATGAAGAAGACAACAACTTCCTGTTTGTCCTCACTGATTTCGCGCTCTTCCTCCTCCTCGACCATCGTTGGAGCCTTAGTAGCAGCAGCACGATAGTAGCGAATCTCGAGGAAGCGCACCCTTTAAGGAGAAGAGCGAGATAGGCTAAGTATCCTTACCACTCAGTTACGGATGATAGATCTACGCCAGTAAACCCCTTGAAAGTCCTAATAGCTGTGTTAATGAGCGTTTGCGAATTGCTATCCGGATCTGGGCCATCCAGACTGGGTGACCAAGGGCCTCCAATGGCCAGTGTCTCACTCTTCGACTTTCCACCGACTAGAAAGTGTATATTCTTAATAGCCGGAATTTTTTCAGAGTCAACCTTCTCATCAGCCGCACGGAAGGTTTGTTTATACAAATCGCCTAGCTCAGGTGAGGCAACCGGCATTACACGAACCGAATACGAGTAATCCGCATCCGGAACGTTCAGAGCATTAGTCGGATGAACATAGTGCGCTTCCACATCCTTGTGTAAAATCTGGACAGCGGAAGTAATAAACATTTAAGTAGAGAACCTACATATACGTCCGACTTAGTGGCGATCCGCATCGGCTCGTGCAACGGGAACGCTTCCTGCCACGTGAAACAAGCCTTAGAAAAATCACCGGGAATATTAAGATTGTAGTGCATAAGCCTGAGCTCGGGAACCGTCGCTGACTTCAATGTGAGTGGAAGTTTGGGAAATTTCACCTCGTACCGACCGGTATATTGAGGTCGCCTACCAGATCTGCTATCCTTGCGCTGGTAGGTGTCATGACCGTGGGACCGCCGATCACTCACAGGACTCCTGCCTCTCGGACGCTTGCCGCCACGATAATCGTCACGCGGACGCCTGTAAGCATCGTCCCGATAACCTGTTCCACTATACGGCTTCCCCATTGGGTTACTGGTGTAGATGGGCCGCCTGTCCATAGGATTAACATAATATCCCATGTTGGCACCCATCGAAGGAGCACTCGGACCCATGTACCCCCCACCGACACTATACCCGGGACCTTATAAAGCACGTAAATGTACAAACTAACTCGAAATTACCATTCCGTCCCCAATTGCGGCCAGCCATATTAGCCAAACAGTGTATTGAAACTGACACTCGAGGAACTTAAACAAGTATCAAATCAGTCTGCACACTATTTTAAGTTCAGTGTAAAATAAGAGAAGTGAGGAAAAACTATACCATCGCTAACGTCGATTTTTTATTTCTAGTTTATCTGAAACAGGCGACTTATGGCATAAACCCTGTTCTGCCAATGCTGTACAGCTAAGGATCTTTGAGTGACTTACTTTTTTAATGTAATAATTCCAGAATATTTCATCAACCCGTTAAATGTTGTAGGATTGGATCATGCGACCTAGATCTTTTTTTAGGAACAAAATTATAAATATCTCTCCCAGGTGGCAATAGCGACATTAGCCTGTATTCTTAAAGTAAATTCACACTTTGCCATTGTATCAACGAGTGAGGGCAAGGCATAGAGCGGGATGCATGCACACGCGTTCAACAGGGGAAGTGAATGTAGCTCCCGGTATTGTAGCTTCGCAAGCATTCCTAGAGGTCGAAAGAAGGCTAAGCATAGGGTGAACTACATACAGTCAATAGAGGAGGAATGGGGCTGCTGACGTGGCCCGGAGGCCGGCCAACTCAACTAATTCCCAATGGCCGCCCAAGTCTCTGAAGGCCGATTAACAGCCCAAACAAGCAAAGCATTACGGGCATGGCCCGCCTCCCAGCCCACACAGCTAGGTCAAAACGGCAACCAGCGGTCAAAACAAATTAAGCGGTCCAGCCAATAATCACTAAACAATTTAAGACAATGGGTTTAAGTCAAGTTAGAGTTTTATGGCCTAAACCCGGATCTGCAAACTTAAGGCGATACCAGAGTATGGCACAGAGGGGAAATAAAACACATTATTCGTTCTTGTCGGCGAACGGTTCGACCGAAGGCTAAAAATCATGTCATTCCAGATGCTTCTCTAATCGATCCCCTCGTCGCCGACCCCTAAAGACTGCTTGCAACCTATGATGGAGAGGCCTAGGGGCACCTCACGAAGAAGTCAGTTTATGCACAACACATATCGGAGTGCTTTATTTGTTTGGATTGTTAATTGGTCTTACAAATTTGTGGCAGGCGCCTTGAACCTAAATGTATGCGCTGTACCCGCGACAATGCCGGTAATCATATTCCTTTTATGTTGAATGCATGCATTCTGATCTACGCTTAGCCTTCTCTCCGTCTTCTAGGGATTCTCGCAACGCCACACTCATGTTCGTTGACCGTACTTAGCAGATCAAAGATGGAGGGAGCAGTGCGCCAACCTCCCAGATGCCGATCCATCCTCCCCATAAATTCCCCAACGTTGGGCAGGAGTACCCAGCCTTTTAACAGTCAGTGGCGATAAAGGGGAGAGGAAAGGGATGAAGTGTTTGAATCCCATGTCCTCAACTAGCCTAAGGAAGATTGGGCTGAAATGCGTCTCACATAGCAAAGTACACAATTCTATGTGGCTTCCTCTTTTACATTCCTGCACTTCAGTGCCATACATCGTCTGCTTGAATAACAGCCATTTCCTCATGACTGGCATTGGCATGTAATTACCGTAGGCAGCATCACAAACTTCCCAAAAATTTTAGGGCTTGGGTAGCCTCGGTTTTTTAGCTTGCACGCGGACCACGAGAATGGCGGAACCATCAAAAGGGAATGTCCCCTTCAGGCCTCTCAGTATCAGTCTGCACAGGCTTGCCACCTGAGGCGGGCGTTTTTGCCAATCAGAACATCGCTGTCGCCGAATCCAAGCTACCCGTCCACCTGGATCAGGTTAACTCAGCGCTGCCATCGATGCTCTGGGTAACATTCACGTTCTTCATCATCATCTTCACTGGATGCAGTCCGCCTGCCAACCAAGCAGCCATTCATAAATGATAAGCCGTATCCACTTGCGAGTGCATAAATGCCATTTGGAACCCCAAAAGGTGAGCGCGGATCTTTTCCGCCATGCCCACAAGCCTTCACCACACACCGTGCCCAGAAAATGGCCTGCTAGCACTCAAAAGACCTAGGTATGGCACCCCAAGCCGACTGTTAGTACGAAGTTCCAAACCCCAAAACCCAGTAACAGGTCGCACGTGGGTGTCCAACTCCAAGGTTCGCCTCTTCTGCATTGCAACTCACAAACCGTCAATCCAATGCGGGGCTACCAGCCCCATTTTAGCCCACTCGCCACAAGCTTGGAGACGGCAAAATGTCGGTGACAAAACCAACATAGGACACCCAGTCAGACTCCTGGCTAATATACGCCAAAACCGAACCACACCCCTCACTTCAGTACAGCGAGGTATAGTCTGCCAACACGCTTCTCCCCAAGAAACTGGCGCAAACTGACAGCAAAGATTGCTTGGCTTTTTCACTGCGAAAAGAATGGAGCAAGGAAGGGTAGATGAAAGTGGTAGCACAAAAGGCCCCTCACAGAAGGGGACGAGAGAACCTTAATATATGGAACACCAACATTATTGATTGTAATGTCTATAAGTGATGTAATGAAAAAATTTCCAAAACGAAATAGGAAACAGCCTATTCGTGCGACTTGTGGGTAGCCTCCTCGGGCCACTCGTAGAACTCTGGCAAAGCGGAGTCGTACCGAGGAACGTACATTTGATCTTGTATATATGCCTCCAGATTCTCGGGTTTTGGAATGAGGTGAGCCACATCCTGTTCATAGGCGAATTCTGCGACCCGGTGTGCTATCGCCAGCGAGACAGGACGGATTTGGCTGAGCGGCGGGAATACCCGACCCAACGCAAGATCCTCCTCTTTCACTTGGTCTGCAAGGCACTGCGATAACGAAAACGAAACTGATTACGAAGAACTTTGACTAGATTGCGAGCCTAAACACGCTCCGATTTGCATCGAATAGCTGTTGAAGTTATGACTCAATCTTTAGGGACTGATTGTGGCCCAGTAATTAGCACAAAGAGATATCTGCAGCCAGCGGCAGTAAGATCCGCCAAATACGAGCCATCTCAACCTGACACTTGCGTTCTGGGTGTTATTTGTGGGGTAGGACCAACCAGTTAACTTCCATCCAAGCTAATACGATATTAAGCCGACATTTCATCACCCGATCAAGCATCAAAAGGATCTCGATATTCCACAGGTGAGTCCGAGTGCAGTCAAGAAACCCTATTTTCCGACTTTGTGTTGGGTACCATAAATGAGAAAATCCCTACAGATAACTCGGCAAAGCAAGCCTGTTTCGGCTACATTCCACATTAAGTTGCTGAGATTTCGATGACTGACTACAAATATGGTATCAAATGCCGCCTGTTACCTAGTCTTTAAATGGTGGAGACGCGATTTCAGGTCAAAACAGCAAAATGGGAAATAACTTGCCAGTTATCAAACTGTAAGATATAATTTAAAAACATGGACATGCTAGAGAAGGCGATTGGTGTTTAAATAAACCGTATTTGACAAGAACAAGTATGAATTTATTAAGCTGAGAACTTGCTACAAAACACTTAAATTGAGATAATGTTATGTCGAAATACTTAGAAGCCGAATAAAAAAGTACCTTAAGGCGCAGCAATGGCCAAAGAACAAAATGGATAGGATGCTTACGAGGGGCGCGCTTCATAGGTCTCTATCACCTGCTCAACAGCCCAAGAGCGTTTGGTTTTACCAATTTCGGGCGAAAAAAGAACTATATAACTTTAGGGTTACTTCATTTGGCAAGGCCATCGGGATTGAAGTCACAACGCACGTACAAGCTCGGGGACTGTGTGTGACGATCAGCAGGTAGAATTACTCAACGCCAATTTTTGCATAAGCTCATTCATAAGCAAGTGAAGACAAGTGCCACCGGTCTTGTCTCGTTACCAAGTTATTTCTAAAACAACATGTGTGAACTGACCAAAACCATCGCGACCCCGTTGCAATAACCTCAATAACCGTCATGGCACTCGCGAAATTCAACACAACCCAGGCAGAGATTTGACTAAATATTTCGTGGCACAAACATTACCAAATTAACAAGCTATTTGCAAGACCAGGATGAATAATATTAAAAGCTAGGCGATAAAAATTGACCACAAGGCTTCCTCACCTTCTTCGGAATAAGTATATTCTGTTGCACCGCATTGTCGCAAAAAAAGAAATTCGATTTCGACAACAGCCACTAAACGCGGGACGGCAAACGTAACTCGACGTTCATTTGCACCCAAGTGCAAGGCTTTGATGAACGTTTGCTAAATCCTTTTGGCAGAATAGATGTTGGTAGGACAACACAAAGAGTTGGTCAGCTTTATCACCAATCCTATTATTCATCTTCACTTAAATCTAATTATGTTGGATAAGGAACAAGGCGTGGGTTGCAGGCGGTGTTAGTACAATGTAACCACAACTCCAGTACGGGAAGTTAGGCAGTTCATCAATAACTAACGCAATGGAGAACTTCAGAAAAAGTGAGGTTAAGTTCAGATGTGCTGGGGCTAGCCTGATTAAAGCATAGAGCAATGCAACATCCTACTGAACACCAATAGGGTAGGTCACTGCCCCAATGGGAAAACAAATCAGAAAGAAAAATCCCACATTGCCATTCATTAGCCATGGCGTGGTCCAATTGCTTGTTGAGTAAAATGCTGCATATATAAGCAAGTTCTGCACGAGATCATCACATTTAGACTAGACGACTCACATCAGCGGCCACGGCGAAACACTCGTCAGGAATGGGGCGCAGTTTGCAGGCGGTAACAGCGAGACCAACACCCGGGAAGATGTACGAGTTGTTGCATTGACCCGGCTTGAAAGTTTTAATCTGTCCACTCACATTTATCGTCACCTCACCGAAAGGAGAACCGCTTGCAAAAATACAGGCGCCCTGCAAGTGTAAGCGTTGATTATTCATCTCGGAATTCTGTTCCTCCCACATTCTAGAATTATTGGCTGTTTTGAAGCATATTTCTTAACCATTGGTGTAGCCACCCATTTGCCCAAGTTATGACGCTTATCCACAACCACAGGTACCCTAAGTCGGAACAAAGGTTAACAAGATCACGAGCTATTACGTCACCTGCATTGCCTGCTCTAAGCTGTTTTCAAGATTATAAGAACTACCGACCGACAACCACGACTTAGGTGCCTATCGGGGTTGGGTGGTTCGTCCACCCTCAAAGCGGCAATTATGATACCCGACCCTTCCCATTTCATATGTATCCTTTTCAAATAAAATACAATGGTTTGTCGCCATGCGAAATAGCTCATACATAGGAGAGTTGACTGGAAGTTAAGTTTCGGTAACACACGTGGATGGAGTCACTAACTAGCGTTCGAAGATAAACTTCGGTACGATCCAATCCCCTGCGCGGCAGCGAAATCCTCGTAATACGTGGAGACAACTCAAGCCCTTTTGATAGGCAAGAATTTAAGCCCGTTCATTCGTTCCAACAACACCAAAGGCAACCTACATGCAACTGCGGGAACTCCGTATAACGAACATGAACAGTAATCACGGCTCCAGACGCCGGTATTTCTAGATTTCGTACTATTCTAACAATTGTCCGTGGGAACCCACAGATGGAACGCCTATTTGGGAATAGAAACAGAACACCTTGACTGTCTTATCCTAGGGATCTGATGAAGTTTCGGCAACTATCGCCAACAAGCTTGGACCATGCCATGGTCATCAATGGATTAGCACCTCGATCACACGGGTCTGTTGGTCAAAGAAACGGGGGTTCCATTTTAAAAAATAATAACCACATCAGTTAGTCAACAGATAACAACTATGCTGTTAAAATCAAATATAATGAGTGCAAATCAAACAGAAGCTTCCATTTCAGACATTGCACTCAGGTAACTCTCCATAACGATGAATACTACCAGTGACTGGAAAAAACCACTAGCGTGCGATCATGAGAAAGATGAAGGAATAACTTAGCACGAACACCATGAGTAAAACTAACGCTGTAAGAAGTAGTGGATTGAGCAAAAGTGAAAGTAACCATCAAACTTTACCCGATTGAAAGCGCTCACTAAAGATATTTAGCACTCTGCAAATAAATCAATTAATCATTCACCATTACCAAGGCACTACCAAAAGACATCAAGCTTGGGAGATACAAGAACATAACACGCTCTGGTTCAAATAATGCGATATACGACCCACCCCTGTGGTGCTGTAGGCAGCCTCAGCGGTACATTCTGCTTTATCGGTAGGATTGCTCAACGCAAATATTATCGGGCGTTCGATGTTCTTTCGCATCTGTTGTAAAATACGATGAGTGAAAAGACCGCCCACACCGGATGCACCTGCAGAAGAGAAAAGAAATGTACAAACGACACATGAATTAAGACAGCAACGAAGTAGAATGGGCACAAAGTACGCCACGCACCAATCAGGACGGTGGGTTTGAGTTTGCGAACGATCTCCTCGAGGCTTCGCATCGGTTCAACGTCAGTGCGAGCGAAGGTGGAGTTATGCTCGTCAAGATTACCCTCCGGACGGCCCTTGCAGATGGAAATCATAAAGGGTCTCGGCGAGAAGCCTTCTTTTAAGAAATGTTATTGGGCACATCGAAAAATGAACAGTTGTAAGACGCAAAACCTGATAGACCGCAAATCAATTGCATAATAAAAAAGGTAATGAAGGGCACTACCAAAGGCCGAATTTAGGTGGTCAACTTAATGATATGGTTAGTAGGGCGGACTCTGTGAAAGACGACTAGACCTTATTCATCAGTCACAACATGCACTATCATTGAGCTCGGAGGTTTACCAAATGATTGTGGTTATTTTAAGTTACGCCAGTCACAAATCAAAATGCTAAACCATTTAGGCATACATTAGACGGGTTGATCACCAGCAGAGACTCCGTACTCAAGGTCTTTCGTGGACCTGAATCATATTCATATTTGGTTCCAGTAATCCTTCTTGTTAACAATATGGTGGTGCGGTAAGCGACCACTAAATTCTCAATTATCGAACCATCATGTGCTAATTTGGAACTACCACCACATTGCATCAACTATCGAAGTTTAGGCTAATGATCATCCCAAAACCAATCTTGCAGCTCAAAGATCCCCTACGAATGCAAATATGCGTAAGCATAAAAACACTAAAAATGGGTGCTTTACTGATACAAATTATTATTAGGGCATTGTGTTAATCAAGCAAACCGAAGCAAAACCTGGGATTGTGATGGATTTATATGGTGTAACAGAATTATGACCCCACCGGACCAGGTCTCCTCCGAGCATGTCTCATGTTCCAATAAAAGGCGCAAATAGTTTGCACCGCCAGAAGGGACGCTACTACAGCTAAAACTTATCCAATCGTTAAGTACATTCTCCAAAAAGCAGTTTTTAAACCTGTTTTAAAATGGGCATGAAATTCGACTAAAAATTCATCATAGTCGGAGAAAACAAATATCACTCTTTCAGAGTGGACAGACATTTCTCATGATTCTGAATGTAGAAGAAGACGGTGATGACAGAGATGACGGCCCGTACCAAACAACGAGCAACATCTCAAATGAGACAAGTGAAGGCGAATTTGTGACTCACTTCCACCAGTAGACCATCCCTGTCAAACATGTAAATTCTATTGATGGCATCGCCCTCTGGAACGCCATGCATAACCATAGCGGTCTTCAGGAGGTGTGCGATACCACTAGCGGCCTAGGCAACAGAGAAAAACAATAAAAAACGGTACTTTACAATGCCGAAAGTACAGTATATATACGTGTTGGTGTGAGCGACCCGTTGCTTACTTCACCAGCGCCAACAAAGAGGTACGTATCGTCAGACAGTCGGCGACTCGTCAGACGACCAGCAGCAATCAGGCCGGCGACCGTCACGGAGGCGGTCCCTGCAAAAGAATGAGCACATACTTCCGTAGGAAAGCAAACAAATAAGGACTTCGAACGATGCTAAAAATAACAGCAGATATTTACCAAGCCCCTAGGCCTACAAAATATCCTCGGATAAGAAGTTCACATACCATCAAGCTAATTCGCGACCCAGAGATAACTTATGCAACATTTGCACATAAAGCTGCCTAGTTTCCAAAAAGCAGAAGCGCTTCTAGTGGGATATTGAGGTAATTGACATACCTAACAAGAACCGTTGTTATGATAAAACAATTGACAGCAAACGAACCACGGGAAACACTAAACTGGTTCAAGTAAAAGCAAAGGAAACTCTTAATTTACTAACATACATAGCAATCCTTTTGCCTTGAGCTCCTAATCTGAATTTTGGAAAAGTCGCCCCGTATCCAGCATCATCCAGCTTATCAGCACGTGTTTAATCAATGCAGTTTTGAAACACCGATTAAAAAACGCCAAGCAGACGAAATGAAAGTAGGACTTTTGCAAAACAGGTTGACCTTTCAAGACTAAAACAAGTTATGCTGCCGAAATGCACTCCAAGAGCAGGCAAACATCCCGCCATAGACGGTTCGACCTTTAGTAGTCAAGTGCAGACGAGTGGTGCCATCGTCAGTAGCGTAAACCTTGAATGTGCGCGTGTAGGGTAAAGTTAACAAAAATGGTCCATGCATTTTAGAGCGTGGTAGATACCAACTAATCTACTGAGAATCGTAGACCCACCGCAAGGAGTTTTTGGAACAGGATAAACGGCTCAAAACTCACCCTGGATGTCGTCGTTAAATGTGCAATAGTCATGACGATAACGTTCGAGAATGCGGTAAGCATTGCGGTTGCCAAAGTCCTCGAACTGAACAAGGCAATTGTTGCCATACCTTCAAAAGGACACATATTAAGCTATTTACGGAAAGAGGGATAGAAGGTCGGTTTACCGTCGAACAATGGCACGCATAAAATTATCCAACAATTCTTCATAGCGTGCGTCGCGAATGCGCTTGTGTGAGATGCCCAAGTAGTGCGTGTCCTACGAACAACGTAAAAAACAGGTTAGTCGCATTCGACGTGGTATCTTTCCCGTGTCTAAAAAAAGAATGTACACATCACTGCGCCACGAGGGTAAGGAGTACAATGAAAGATTCAAGCGCTCTACCTACTGGACTTATGAGCAATAACCAAAAATGGGATTAAAAGGCGTCAGCCAATCCTCTCCACAAGAAGTCGGAAGAACTCACATTAAGAAGGTCTTGGTTGTCAGACCCAACATCGAGAACAATGGGAAGGCAGTGCCTTGGATTGACACCAGCCAAAGCAGAGTAAAGAGACAATTTACCTACAGGGATGCCCATACCATAGGCACCCAGATCGCCCAAGCCCAAAATTCGCTCCCCATCAGTGACAACAATAGTCTGCAAAAAGATTTAGAGTCGAATAGAGTGAAAGAATTGCGAGAAATCGTTTACGTTGAGGGTGAAAAAAGTATTACCCAATTTCAAAAGCAGGAAAACTGTACGCCAATAAATTAGCAGCACTTGATTTCGCTTTTGAATGGACCTTGCTGATCGAGCCCAAAATGTCGCGATAGGGCATCAGTGAAATGGGCCACCACAAAAATGAGCACGACTGACTTCATACATGCACATGTGTGACCGTGATTAACCAAAGGAACGTGACAGACACCTGTATCCCTTTCTCCCCTCCCTCCCCTTCCCATGCTATTAGATTTTAAATCTGAGTGCGCCAAATCGAGGGCATGAGCCCTTTTCGGCAAGATAACCGTAGCTAGTGCATCGGGCCTAGTGGTAGGGAGGCAAACGAACGCAAATACAGGAATATACACAGATCATTGGAGTCAGCTATTAATAACCTACACGAACAATTGGCTCTGGCCAGTTCTTCAGTATGTCGTCGATATTGTATCGGTCGTGAATTGTAATATAAAGACCCCTAAAATAAGCAGTATAACAGGAAATTGACTGCCTCGCCTAAACACTACATTTGACAAGTGCTACTAACATGAGAAAACCTGATAACGCTAACAAAAATCAACAATACAATATGCAACACGCACCGCGGTCTACGAAAGACGAGACCATATTTTTGACAGGCCAAACCCACAGTAGGCGTGTAGATGAGGGGCATGCAGTACTCAGTATGCTCTGTAACAACCTGTTGGAGAGCAAAAATATTATTAGACAAAAAAACATGGCCCAATGACTACCAGTCAAAGAACACGTTCACCAATGACAGGTACAGACAGTTCGGCAAGACAACAGCTCGACTACCTACCTTGTAAAAAAGGGTTTCGTTACGATCTTGAAGCCCAATTAGAAACATGTATCTTTGAAGATTGTCCTCCAAGCGTCCCAAATTGTTCATCATTTTCTTAACCTGTGCATCGAGATCAGAGACAGCGGGAGGGAGAAGGCCATGAATTCCAAGCAACTGCCGTTCTCTAATGGTAAAGGCCGTGCCCTATGAAAAGTGCAAAATTTGAACTCAGACGAGCGCATTTAATGAGCAGAAGGCCAAAGGATAAATGTGACGATTCCCGCGTCCTTGCACGGAATTACAGAATAAAACAGTACAACACCGATTTGGACGAAGTGAGAAAGTCAAAACAACCTTATTAGTGACCGGATTCCTCAATACACCAACTCCATAACAATGGATCTCAGAAGAGAAAAATCTCCTCCAAATCAACTGCACCGATAGACACCGCATCACCGACTCGAAAAATAGACACAGCACGACCGCCCCTTCGCGTAGAGAACCGATTAAATTGAATGTTAACTCATTCAGTAAAACACAGCTTGCTAAACTAAATTGCAGTATTTGGAAAGCCTTTGGGAGATGCTTATTTGTGCAATTGTTATGCGCATTAAGTTTGTGTTAAAGCATGGTGTATAAGTGCATTAAAGAGACTCATGACTTCCAATTAAAAACCAAGTGCATTATTTGTTCGCTAAGCACAAAGGTAAGCATAATACCTATAAGTAAATTAATATAAAAAGTAAATAAACTTTTATGCTTTTACGCTTTATTTGATGAATTCCAAGCTGATAGACTAGTTAGAACACGAGTGATGTTGTAGGACGTTCGTCCTTTTCGTCTATTTCCCATTGGCCGCCTTTAATGTGAGAAGACTCAGGTTTCCTCGACATATTCGTAGCGCCTTGAGCATACCTAGAAGACGGAGAGAAGGCTAGGTGTAGGTCAGAATACATGGATTCTAGAGGGAAAGGAAAGGGACTGCTGGCATGGCCGACAGGCTGGCCCACGCAGCACCGTTCAAGCTGGCCGCAACTAATCGGACCAACCAGCAGCCCCAACAAACAAAACACTACATAGCCTCCCTCTTCTGTTGAGCGTTGTCCCCGACGCGTGCCTTCATCCCCCTCCCGCGTCAGCTATCACAGCGTAATCAGTACTGCGGGAAGCACTCACGAGCTAACCGTAGCATACGCCGACGTCCGGCAAAAAGGAGGCGAGATTTGACACCACGTCAATGGTCCTTTATGGCGGTGTGACTCCACCTGCAGGTTCGTCCGACTTGCCAACTACCTTCGAAGTAAGTGGTTCAGACGACCATAACTGCCTCCTTTGCGGGGTTAGTTTACCGGCAGCCTTTCCAGGTGGTCCACGGTTAGGATCGCTTCACTTGTTGATAGCCTTCCCGTAGAGCATGGGAATAGGATGCTATCGGAGATAAACTCAGTTCTAACTCCTTCAGCAAAGGCACTTCTTCTGCACTGTTGTAACGTGCCACTTACAGGATAAATCCAGGTAGGAAATGCACAAAATCGGGTCCACTCTCCGCTGCCATCACTGTAACGCCCCGAGCATCCCTAGAAGACGGAGAGAAGGCTAGGTGTAGGTCAGAATACATATATTCTAGAGGGGAAGGAAGGAGACTGTTGGCATGGCCGTCAGGCAAGCTGGCCGCCACTAATCGGACCAACCAACAGTCCAAACAAACAAAACACTACAATCTTCACTTTAATTAATAAGTACAGATCGGGCCTGGGGATTCGTCTGTATGAGCAGGATCGGTGCCACGCTCCTCACTATCACCGCGATGTCCCACAACCGTGTTCGAAATCCTTTCTCGTCACTCACCTACAAAGTAAGTTTTCAAGAACACACACATTACAGATGTCACCTCGATCCTACGGGTTGTGCGTAAGATTTCCTACTGATGTAGTTTCCCTATGCTCCCCTTTAGACCAAAGGCACAATATTCAGATCGGTACTAATTTAACGCCTCTGCTTTGCTTTAATTTGAGGTTTCGGTTACGCACACCTGCTTCGTCACATTACCATCACCAAGTGCACTGGTCCCTGAACCATGCCCGTATTATTCTCAGTATTATGTCCTTTATTTATTTCCGGGGTAGTTTCAGGGCACTACAACACATGATTTCGACAGCCTGTATGGCTTGAAGCCATTGACGTGGAGCAGTAGCTAGCCTTCCCGACGGTGAACCAAGATGATCCCTTGCAAAACTGTGGCTCAACCAATCAACTGGCGCATTACAATAGGGCTCTCAATGAGCAGTACATTGAGACTATGCTCTTACACCGTACACTTGCTGCGGCGCTCAAACAATACCCAAATATTAACCAGACCTTTATTTGTGGCATCATCGAACTTTTTTTAAGCTCAAAAAGGGATTTATGCTGGAGATAAGTGTATATCCAAAAAAAGAGGGAATGGGGCTGCTGTCACGCGCCGCAGACTAGCCCATGCGGCTAGGGCAATATAGAAAACTAAGTAACCGAAAGCGAAACTGGTAGTCAGAACAAACATAGTCTTAGAATTCTACTGACACAGAATATGTATTGCCGACGTGAGGAAGGCTGGGGCTACTAGTATGTCTTTATGCCGTGCTGCAGACGGGAAGCACAATCATTACAGCATCGGTACCTGCGGCACCGAATTGGTGTTAGAAGAACTATCGAAGTTTAACGCTGATTTGTGAAACGGAAGCACGTATCTCGTCATATCCGAATTTATAAGGCTCAAGGGCAATTATTGCATCCGTGTGTTTTAAATAAAATCGTAGTTTTCTTACTCTTCTCGCCACTCAAGCTTCAGATGCTGATGTAGTTCGCACGATTTGTTGGTCTTCGCAAAGAATGTGATATCTGAAACAGGCTCTAGGATCTTACGGTTGGGCAACTTACGCACTACTTGGCCATAACATCTTCATTTGATGAATTCCCCTTCCAAGTCTGAGTTTTATATACTCATGTCCTCAAATGAATTCATTACCACAGCTGGACAGTCCACTAAGATGTTTCTGAATGCTAAACGTGCAAGCGCTGGGCAGGGTCTTTCAATCCGTTTGACCTTCAAGACAGTTATCCATCGGGCATAACCAAACACCTTGGTTTATCTCGTATCTGCTTTTTCCAACGCCACGATTCAAATTATTTCGCGGGTGTGATGGAACCTGCAGCTAGCGATAAAGGCACTTGCCTCTAGCTATAATTCACAAAGATAGCCAGCTTGTGGATGAAACTGGTAGTTTTAGCGTTTGGAATTGTATGCGCCGGAAGTGAGAGAATCGCCGCAGTACTGACATGAAGCATTACTGTTAGTGGATCTTATCAACGGCTCGGATGGACTGCAATCCTGAGGTGTGTACTAAACATATTTATGAAGGGTTTTAACAGTACAGCATATGTTCTGTACTTTCTTATGTAGTTGAGCTCAGCGATGTCTACCAGGAACAAGACACGTACAATCAAGGTCTGAAATAAGAGTTTCTTTCACAGTACCCGACTGTATTAAAGACGTCTGTTGCCAGCGGGAATGGAGCTGCATCCTGCCTAAGCCCCACCGGTTGTGCAATATTGACATTTAAAATTGATATGTGAATAAAGGATGCTTCAAAATACATCCCTCACATATTTTCTCATTTCTTTAACAGAAATCAGATCTTCTGGCTAGGTAACTCTAGTTACTGTAGTAGACTTTGGTCAACTTCTAATGCCACGTATTTGTTAGCACCCCCGTCTTCGACTGACACTTTCACACTTTATTTGAACCGTATAAAAACTGAGCCCTAGCGTTGGTGAGAGCTTTAGCTACCGTTCTGGTAAACTTAGTGTACCATGTCATTGATTGCGAATTAATTATTGAAGTTCAACTGTGACGTAGAGGGCCGCTTGTCTCGGCTCTACTTCGAGGCCTATAGTCTCTATATATCTGCCATGAATTAAAAATTACAGGTTCTGTAAAGAAGAGAGTAATCCTTGCGAATTCGCTACCGAATTCCGAGGCGCTGATGGTGCCCTTCGGTCTCTTACAAAAGCACAAAATGATCAAAAATTCAAAGCGGATGCTTGAAATTTTAATTTAAGCAAGTTAGTTACAACCTGCTCAGAGTAATAACGTCCCTGAGCAAGAGAGATTCGAAATTAGAACCAGTTTAATGAGGTAGGAGTAAAGAACTCGGTATGACAAGGCCCAGTTACGCAGCTCCCGCAACTCACAATGCATGTATCGCAAACACCAAAATATGCTCATAAAAGGTGTAAGGAAAGGTTTAAGTCTCCTCGTCCTCTGTGAGGTAATTTATTATTAATCGGTTCGCATTATTTAGGAAGCACAACACCAATGTCAACAACAGCGGTGAAATAGGGATAAAATAGCAAAAAAACAATTAGTCAATCTTTAAACCTGAAACCTCTCAACCACTTTTCCCGTCCTTTTGAGTTCCAAAACTTTGGCCTTCTGCGGCGCCGCATGGACCCTCTTAGGGGCTTGTTGATGCATCCAATTACTGGGTCCTGTAGGCGACTCAAGAGCGGTCTGAGGTAGTTGATAATTCAGTTTAGGTGACGCAAATGGGTGTGGCTGGGACAGCGATGATATCCACGACCTCGAGCACTCGTCAACAAAGATGGGGCTGGCTTGGCGACACCGATTTTTCTAGAGTAGGCATCAAACACCTATTTTGAAGTTTAATCACACTTTTGGTAAGCACCCGATCGACCATAACATAGATCGATGCAAAGAATCTCCCAAAAGATCAATAAGCACCTGTGGCTTGAAAAAAGGCGGTTTTTTTGAAGCTCCCAGACATCAGAACTAAAGAGCTTTTTTGCATTTACTAAATTTTGATTTTTTCACTGATTCATAAAGTATGCAGCATAAGAAACTTTCCCACACAGGCAGGCATGGAGTTATAACCTGATGATTAAGTCTCAATGCAATGAAAGAGTTGGTACAGCACATTAGCTACCTGCCAAAAAAATATTTCACAACCAGATTGGGAGACAATTATGTCTTGAGTCTTGTATAACATGCCCATAAAGGCGGTATTAAAAGGCCCGTTTGCATCGCATGCTGCAAATGAAAGTGAGGTTTCGTTCAAGGGCGTCAGATTTACCCATGACGAAAAGCTGTTCAATGCCAATTTTTATAACATTCAAGGTAGAAAATTTGGGATATTGCTTGCAATCCATTGAGAACAATTCATGTTAGCGGGAGTGAATATCATTGAAGCATAAAACATCATTGATATTGAGCTTAGTCCTGTGGGGTTTCCGCATGGGATTCTTCTCATGGTAGATGGCTTTGCATCTCTGCTGAATTTTCTTTGAGTGGTAGCTAACATAAAGTGTACAAGCTCCCAAACGTTGTCCAGCCTTGGGCAGTTCCGAAGGAAATAAGTGTAGTTTACGAAAAACGTTTTGTGATGGATGATGGTCTGCAGAACGCATCAACGGTGTTGTAATTGAATGCCTTCCTGCTATGGTGGAGCATCATCACAAGGATGCCGTTATTTCCTGATGGGCAGGACAACGTTCCATGCGTTGGGTTCTAACTAGTAGAGCTACATTTGCTACACATTGGCAATTGTTCTCAATTCCAGCTCTATCGATGTAACAGTGTTAAAAACGAGTTATGTTACCGGTTTCGCAGTTTGCCTGTACTTTAAGAAAAACCTTTTTCCAGGTTCCAACGCTCTCTGGCACCGTTAAAGATAAAATGGCTCAAAAGTACGTCTTGTAAATTCATTAATTTACATGCAGTCCGTGACATTACCATCGCCAAACAGACAACTCTATTACCTACGCATTAAAATAACCCACCGACCACGGGCAGGCTACGATTTCGCTATTTTGAAGGTCTAGCCACTCGCCTCGACTTTACTTCTCCATGTTTTGCTGGCACTTCGGGCACAGGCAATTCGCCTAGCTCGTAGCCCTCTATGTCTGTTGAAGGCGATTTCGACAAGAAGAAGCATGAGACCTGCAACGATGCCCACCGCAACCATAATGAAGACACCCGCCATATTAGTCAATTCTAGAGTTGCCGGACTTGACTCTGTCTTGGCGCAATTCTCGTTCTCACCCGAGTTGAATATCCACTGTGTGTCCAGCTGTTCCATGAAACCACCTTGTGAAAATAAATGAAGACCGCTTCGAGTGAATTACTGGATGATGTTATGTTGTAACATAAAAATATCGATGAAACTGAGACTCCACAGTCGGCTTCACCCAATTCATATTGTCTATTCTCCACACCATCCTGAAACCAATTTTTTAGCCATCGAAGTGGTTTCTGGCCTTGGCATACTTTCGGTTTGGATGCCATCGATCCGTCTCACTGAATCCTTTCCAAGGTGTAGAGAGTACCAAGTAACCATCAGCTTAAGAACAGCACACCTTCCTTGCTAAAAGTATTTTAGTCAACCTGTGTGCCGATAATAAAATTCTTATAAATTCCTTTGTATTGTAATCAACAACATTGATTAAGCGTGTCTAAAATATTCAAGATCCCGTTATTTGCATTAACTGTTACAGTAGGATGTCGAATGCAAAGAATTTTGATGGAAAAGGCAAAAGTGCTTTAAAATTGTAGAATCGTCCCCAGAGAAAGGCATTTAAATTTTCATGAGCAGGGGCGATAATGATCTAGATCTGAGCTATTGACTCGCCTTCATGCTGTCTTCTGACTAAATGCTAGATTGCACAGGCGATGAAGACTCCGAAATTTTACTGCCACCAAGCAGCATCATCTCCAGACCATGACAGTGGTTCCCCAGATCTTTGATGCGTCGGCAATGTATTTGCTGTTCTAGCATTCTGATTTATTACTATTCCGGAGGAGACTGGGGACGCTAGTCCAAAACTGTTCCCTTTAACTAATAAATTTAATTGACTTAATTACTTCTAATGTGATGCATGATTGTTCGAATGTATTTTCCTGATGAAGGGTAGTATAATTACATAAATGTCGTGGCTAAGCGGACGTCACTGGTTTCCAAAGTCAAAATAAATGCCGACTACTCTCATAAATCTTTGCCTTTTCCTATCTCCCACCACATTACACTAGATCAAATGCCTTCTTTCGACTGACCGAAGGCAGAAGTGAAAAAGGATGAGAATGCTACACTGAAATGAATCAGCAAACTTCGCAAGATGCAAATCAGAAAACCCATCCTAGAAGCGAACCAATTCGAATTAGATACCCTCCTATTTAGTTCCACAGCTTTATGGCTATGAAGTGGTTTTATTCAACTTACGCTCATGAAAGCTGAGAACAGCCTGCGATAGCTCATAGATCCAGGGATTGCCCTTCTTCATGGCCAGTCCATACCCTACGCGTCCAAAAACGTCCCCTGTGGTCACGAGATCGCAATCCCTTGAAGCTTCGTAATTAAGACGCGCAGAGTCCCAAATAAAGGCTTTCAAAAGGCCCAGCTTTACTGACTAAAATACAAAAAGCGAAAATGTATCTATCTTTTGCCTCCGAATGTCTGAAAACAGAGCAGTCTTTCCCTTAAAATGACCTTTTTAAAGAAACTGGGAAGATCAAGCTACCTTGGCATGGTTTTGGTCTGCTGGCAAGCCTTTCTGTGCTGGTAAGTAATTGTTAAAGATAAAGATTGGAATGTCTACCGCGCTACTGTGTCGTGCCTTTGCTTGCTAATCTGTAAGTAATTCATCCTGTGGCCTATGTTCATGAGTGCAAGTCTGAAGGCATTTTCTTAGGTAAAAGCGTCTAGAATGAACAGTAGGCACAATTTATTAAAATTGAGACATGTGTTCAGCCTAATTTCTCACTGCTGATTGAGCTCGTAGTTTGATCCAACGTTTTCTCTATCGATCATTGAAGTTAATTGATCGATGAACCCAAGCATACATTCTCCTTCCCACCCGACCACAACTTTTCCCAACGTTAAGTAACCTGTAACTATGTGAAATAGCGGTTTAATCTAATGTGCTTGGAAAAATCCACCAAACGAACTGCGCATTTCGATTGTTTCCGTCTGTTAATGCTTGCCATGAAGGAGCACGAAGGGGCTGCGATTGCTTCAATTCCCCTTCCCAATGTACATTCTATGACGAGGACCACTTCTTGAATTGCTACTTTTTCGTCTTAGACTCACTAATATCCATAGATTGAATTCGTTAGTTCCAATGGACTTTATAGATTATCCGGGTCTTCGAACACTTCGAATTCCTCCCATGCCAAGTTTTTGAAAGTTCACAGCGCATTTTCCTATGATTAAGGAACTTAGTCACTCTTGAATTGTGCTCATGCGTGTCGGCAACTGACCCTCTTTTGTTGATAACTAAATCGGCAGCCTCAATCCATTTATTCTACCAACATTAAAAAGCAGTTATATACATTTACCTCTATACCCTCTTCAACTGTATCCACATTTCGACCTTCCATTGTTCGATAGATGGTGTCAAGTTCCACCTGACTTTTGAAGTACATGTCCACTGAGCTTCCACGAACAGTCGCAAATGTGAAGTCCTTCTGCGGATTTCTAAGCTGAAATGTAGCCAAGAGAGGGAATGCTTCAGTTGGCTCAGGTTCCTTACACAATCTTCACTTATTTGCCTGTTGTTTTAGTAAACCGATCATTCAGGTAAGAATCGCAGCTGGTTGGAACACAAAGCAAATGGTTGTCCAGCCAATTCTCATAATGATCCACATGAAGGTTTTCGGCCCCTCTCTAGGCACAAATGTTCATAAAACAGCAAGAAAGGGATGTAACCGAAATGTTTTAAAACAAGCCATCAAGGTATAGAAAGTCATGAGATCTCCTACCTTATTCATATCATCTCTAATTCTAAACGATTTCTCAAAGTTGGTTTAGTTGTTGATGTGAATAAGGTTTGGTTGTACAGACAGGCAATCAACTGAGAGGGATCTTTTCTTTTAATAAGTCCGTTGTGTAGCCCTATCGGGGTCATCTTGCAGAGGTCAGTATGAAGAGTTTGCAGCAACCTTAAGTCGGTGCAGGCATCCTTTGCCCCCAACTAGTTTCCAAAGGTCAAATGGGTAATTGACTGACCCTTAACTGATCCTGATTTTGTCTATTTATAATGGGCAAAATGGCTTATTTCCCGGCGTAAACTACGTTTTATGCGATCTTTAATCAAGAAGGGGTGTGAAGGTAGGTTCTGAAATCAAGCTGGGTCAGTAGAGGTGAATCTAGCTCTTTTAAGGCAGGTAGATCTCTTCAGTTCAAACAACTTTTCCGGCAAGTTTGTTTAAATTGTATGAAAATAAGCAACTGCACAATGAAGTCTAGTCGCTAACCAAATTAAGTGGCATTTATGTTTATGAAACTTTGCTAGAGTATTAGAGAATGGATCAACGAAATATCACTAAATGCTCGCTTTGAATGTGAAGTATTAGCCAATTCACTATGAAAGGTGGATTGTGGAAGGAATTGTTCTTGCTTTCTTTAAAAGCTTTAACGGGTCATGCTTGCGGCATGTTTACAGGTTGCAGTGTGTTTGGAATGTATCCCCGCCTTAAGATATTTTGCCTTTTATCAGCAAATACCGCAGAAAATGGATAAATTTCTAACTGTCACTATGGAAAATTGATCATTTCTACGTACCGGCCGATGAAAAGCCAATTTCGGTAAGGAACGATTCGTTATTTGTTTTCCATCGCTTAGAGTCCGAGGAGACAGGAGAGAACATTAAAGTAATTCTACTCAATAAACTTAGATTGAAAATTCGGCTTTCTCAACCCCAAAAATTGCTAATTCCTTTGTGGCCAATAGCCACTCGCCTCAAATAAACACACAAATCGCTAGTAATCTTCTCATGGGATCATTAAAAGTTCGTGGGCACAAACTATGCTTTCGAGATTAGTTGTACGTCTAAACATCGCACTCATGTGACACGAGTCCTTTAAACGGTAGAAATCCAAGGATGATTACTCTTCCCAGTTGTCAAGCAGCACTACTTCATGTGATGCAGGTCCTCCATCAGATGTGATGATCCGGATGTACTGCGTTAAATGGGCCTGTCAACGAACGCGCCAGTAGTTATTAGTGTAAGAGGGCAATAATAATGCTTCGCTGTCCTTTACGAATTTTCGTTAGGGACTGAGCACTAAGAAAGGGATTCTTCTTGCTCCTTTACAGCAAATTGCCGAATAAAACAAATCAGTTGAAAACATGTCACGACTTCAAGTACCTATAAACTACGATTAATTTTCCAAGAAAAAAGCTTTGCAGCTTCTCCGTTCAAATTCATCTGTCATGATATAATCAAACGAAATGATTGGATGGTGTAGGGTTCCGTCTTTGGGTGCCTTCCATTTCTATAACCACTGTCGACGTTAAATTCGCATCGTAGAGCTGCGACTTCTGCTGTTTAAACAATGCTAAAAAGCCTTCCCTCACATTATTAGGAGCAATCCTTTCCACGGACTTATTTTTCATTTTAACGCAACTCTAAAGTAAATTTGAGGATACAATCATAACAGGATGGGCTGAGACTTAGCTATGCAAGCTTACGCACGATTGTGTGGCCGGCACTAGTACTTGCGTCTTCATTAGCATAGACATGGCTAAGAGGAGATTTTGGATCATCCCCTCCGCTTTTGCTTGTCGAAATCAGCAAATTGACGCGGAAGTAGAACTGCGAATGATGTGCGTTTTTTATATGAGAAATCCGACATGATTTCACCAGACACAAGGGTCATAAAAGGTCTGCTTTCAATTGTAGCCTAATCAGTCTCGATTTGGGTGAATACCCCAAAGATAAAGTTGATCTTCGACAAAAATAAATAAAACGAAGGAATTGTCTACTTTAGCCACCCAAGAATCCCCTCAGTTGTGCATTGAAAAAGCTGATTTTCGAGCTTCATCTTGAGAAATAGATTACTAACTCGTGGGGAGCTCTGCAATTACTCTCAACGGATTTTCAGTTGTGAATTGTTAATAACCATGCCAAGGACATTAGTCGACCACTTAAATCCTAATATTTATTCCTCTTTACGTCCTTTTAATACAATCACTAGTTTTCGTCAGCATCTGGGTGGATCTACGGTAAAAGATGCCAAATGACAAACTAATTGCTATTGCTTGTAGGGTAACAGTCAGTGACCAATCCATCCACACAAGACAGATGTGGTTCGTTTGGAGTGAACTGGTTTAATATTGTCCCCTTGTGTGCATCGAATGGCATCCCAACCATAGACAGTCCGAGGTAGGAGCCATGCTATTTCTGAGGACATCTATTCTTTAGTGGATCGGTGTAGTAGAAATCTGTTTTCTCTCGTCTTTTGCCAATTTTTTTTTGGTTCAAATGCTGATTTTAGAAATGCACTTCTTATCTTGCACTTTAAAAATGGCATAAAGTGATGGTCTACCACAGACTTATGGCTGTACACGGTGATGGGCGGTAAGTAAATAAATGTATAAACAGCACCCTCGCGCAACTAAAAGATTGCAACTTTTGGCTATAGCGCGCTAAGATGATTTGTAACTTAAAAACTGGCACGATACCACTGTGCTATCTATGTGGGATTATTAGTTGCAGAATTTACCGTCTTTTCTTCTCTTCGGTTCTTTACGTCGCTAGGTTTTAATGTTACCCGCAAAATAGCATGAGTTTTCTGCATTTAAAGACTATGCCACAAAGGAAATCACTATCAAGAATCAAGGAATTCAACTGCGATGACTCTGATGGCGGATACATTGGGATGAGCCCCTCAACACCCATAATGAATAGTGGAACAAATAATTTACATCCACATCAACTTTGAACGGATTGAACGGAAGATTACTTTACAGGCCAAAAAGGTCATTTTACTTCCACTGAATGAAAACAGTGTTTGGATTGGATTGCTTATTGATCGATGGGATAGTTTGTAATAGGGAATGTCATTTGTATCCATTTTATCCCCACTGAAAACCTCCAAATGATCCAGTCATGCACACTTTACATGCCCAGCAGCGCATGTGTAATGAACCGCATATAGAATCCACCACACAGCTAATTTTTTTTTAACTGTCGAAGGCCAAACAATCATTTGCTACACATTTACTAAGAATAAATCGGCACACATTGAAGACGCGTAATGAAATTGTCATTACCTTTGTTCCACTTTGAAGCAGTTAAAACCAGTCCATCAACAACCCGGAAAAATTCCTATTCATGCTTCCGCGTAAAAGCCTAGGTTTTTTGGGAGAAACGTTTTAATGCTTCGTTCTTCTCTTCATTCCTCCAACATTTCTCAAAGTGTCAGCTATTGCCTCATCTTGGCACTATATGATCTCTTATGAACTAGGAGTGGTAGCAGCTGAGGCGCATTGTTTTGCGTCTCTAGACAAGGTGCTTTATAAGTATGAAATTTGCCCCCAAATCTGTGTTGTGTTGAATTTAGCAAATTATGAATTGCAGTGGCGTCTGTTTCAACGAGTAATTCACAGACTCAAAAAGCCTTCGTCGGTTTATTTTAGGAGACTCATGTTTTTAAGCACCGCACAACCACAGGAATTAAAAAGATTTATAAATTTTGTCCAGTTCCTTGGATAGCACAGAGGAAATTATTCAATTGTTACTCCTGATTGTGTTTTGATTGGGATTTGCTTAGACTATGGCTTGGAGTTTTGAATTGGTTTTTGGAGCTCGAGGTGCACTTATTTGCTTCCCTCTTTAGTAAAAATACTCCGACTCATTTCCACCTCAGACAGAAATCCGGTGGGCGTTAGCAGCCCATGATAAAAGCCGAGACGGTCCCATTTTCACCCTGAAATAAGCGTCAGTTTAAACTTTTGTCAGCTTTAGGGAGACTTATTTTGATTAGGGTTATCCACTTACCCTAGTCAACTACCAACACGACTTCCTTTAGCTGAGAGGCAGAAAATACTGCTGTGAAAAATTCTCTCATTTATATGCCACAAGTAATTAAATTGGGTCAAAATTTTGACAAATTTAGTCAAAGCTGTACATAAATTCATTTCAGCTGGTTGAAATGACACTCCAACTTCTTGTAATTATGATGTCATTCACTTTTTAAAGGCACCATTTTTACACGATGTTGATTTCATTAAGCAACAAAATAAATGCAGTAATTGATGCATATTAATGCGGCTCAATTGGAAAATTTGCAGACATTTACTTCCTTATATTGGACAGCTTTTCGCATCCTTCGACTGAGTTGCATTATGCTGCAATATAATGACATGCAAGGCCATTGCAAAGGTAAAATTTGCATTCTTCATGCGAAAATATTGTTCACAAACTTCGATGTCCAACAAATTAGGACTTCCATACCTGGAATGCCTATTCAGCGTTACTTGGCAACAGCGCAGACCTCCCGATCGCACTTCCCCTCTGTACGTGGGTAATGCATGTTCTGTCCATGTACTACTAGCTCCCTTTGACTTTAGGAAAGGCTCAAGATAGAAAGATAGGGAAATGGCTTCAATTTTTTATTTGTTTAACATCGCATTGACAAAAAAACTGTGCTAAACGTGCCTAGTACACGGAGTTAAAGTATTGTTGCAACAAATAGTACTATTTTATCAAAAATACCTCCAGGATATTTTGAGAAACAGGTGCATCTTACCATTATCCCAGTTTAGGAGTGGCACAAGAGTTTTTACTACCGAATAAGAATTAGCTAGGAGGGTATCACTGTTGCAAAAGGTCCTCCAATACTTCTTCTTGCTAAATAGCATAGGGTAAATTCGGTCAAAATGCCCAATGTGTACGGTAGGTACTAACAGTACAATTCAAGTCGCATCATTGTTGACTCATACGTTGTCTGGTTTCGACGTGCCAAACTACCTTCACCATGATGGTCCTAGACAATCATCGGAAAAGTAGAAATGGATTGGCATCAAATTTTGTGTTGGATCTGTATTTGTTCGACTTCTGCACGAAATATGGTTTGCAAATTTTAGACATGCCTGTTGGCCTAGGGCCCTTCTATTACAGTGATGTGGTAATGATAGCTTTCTGGATTTTCTCGGTTCGACCTCCACGACGATAGTACAATTTGCTATTTACACAATCAGAGCCACCAATCCCTCACTACATCCATACCTGAAGGTCTTATCCTCTTTCCGAAAGGTTTCTGCATAAGAAAGACACTTTCGCATTCCGCTGACTGAGTTTTTATCAAAAAACCCTAAAAATAAGACATCAATTGTGAGTGACAAAATCCACCGGTGATCACAGAAGGGGCGCAAACCAAATTTTGGCTGACTTTTACCTCTTCTCTCCGTTAAAAACTCAGCATATGATGAGCGAAATGTATTTCTTATTGGTTACCACTGTCTAGCTTTTATCATCACTGCCGCCTACTTACCCTAAAAGGATAACGTAGATGTGATGCCCATCCCAGCTGATGAAGAAGTATTCATAAGATCTTCGTTTCGTCGCATTACTGTGTTCACGACGGCAGTTAAAAAAAGAGCGTTTAATCGATAGCTAACCTCCTTACCCTTGTAGCACCGGTATCGCAATTGAGTGATGACTCACTGCAAAATTTAATGATTTAGCCCCTCCTTACCTTATCTCCTGATGGCAACATAGAAATTAATTAAGGAAGTTAGGAATGAGGCGAATAAAAAAGGACATTTAAAGTATCGCATATTACACAACTATTATTGCAATTTGCTATACGGCACAAACAGGACATTAGCGTTAATTTAATAAAAAAAGTATAACAAATTAACAATGAATTTGCTCCCTACGTCGTCTTCAAAGGTCTAAATTACGCATTGACCTGAAAAGTTAGTCAAATGAGTATGTCTAATTTGCTGAACCCAAAATTAGCACCTACCCACCGGGAGATAGAGAACGCAGAGGTTAACCAGGTTATGTAGAGCGGCTGGTCCCTCAATGACCATATCTGTCTTATTTAACCTCGAGAATGATCCCAGGGTAACTCCATGCATGGACTCACCATATTTTTTAAATAACTAGTCCTAAAATAAATTAGCGTGTTTTAACTTCACCAATGCATATTAGTAGGGTAATGCAGAGCTTTGAATATTTGCGAAAGATTATGCATCCAACCGAATTGTTGATGAACTTCTTGAAATGAAAAATGTTTTCTCGTTTATTTTGCAAAGCATAGTTTTAACACATCGAGGGTTAAATGTTAAACTTGGGCAGTTTAAAGTCCTTGGTGCTGTGACCATTTCATGAAACATTTTCGCGGTCAATAAAATAGCAGATATAGAAATGAAACTAGATTAATAAAAGCCTTGCAGTGAAATTGACCAAGGGTCTTACTAAAACAAAATACTGTCTTGTCCAGCAATTTCCAAATGTTACAGAGCATGGTGCGCTCATATGAAATAGTTTTAAATGCGTCAAATTGCACATCAATGGCCACTGCTCAATCATTCCCATCGAGTCTATGCACTAATTGTCAGGAGTGTAGGCAACTGTGACAGTGTGTTGTTAAAAGTGTGATGATGGCAAAAGTTGTCAGCAGACGGTGTAAAACCCACGAATTGTGGATACCCAGTGCCGTAACGGGATACCCAGTCACCCAGTAACGGCAGGATATGCGAATGCTGACCACGTTTCTAGTACAACCGTAGTCCAGAATGCCACAGATGCCCCAAGGCTTACTGGCCTTTCATTCACAGTCCACAAAGCACACCAGGCATTACAGTGAATGCCCAGTTGGTGCATGGAAAATCTCGTTCTGGGCGCCTCACTGATCGAAGCACCACCGATCGTAAAATGACACGAGAGGTAACTTTTTTAGCGGCGTCTATGCGCCCAATGGTAGTATTTACTATAATTAACAGTTTCACTTAGCGCTCTTGTACAAAAAGAAAACAGACTAGGGAAATCAGCACAACTTCCATTCCTTGAACTTTGTTTGCTTCTTTCTCTTTCTAAAAGAATCCATAAGCACCTGTTTAATTTTACTGTCTCAGATTTTAAAACCAACCTCACTAGAGCATTTTAACCTTACTTTAACCTCTTGATTTAATTTATGTAATAAAATGCCTTGTAAGATATATATTTTTTAGTTAAGGTTCTTCAAGTTAGCCCTTAATGAATCTAATAAACCACAAATAAATTGGCACCTAAAATGCGTAATGATTATCAACCGCATAACAAACGAATTCATGCGACATTCGTTTAATCTCGTATCAAAATTCTCCCTCTTAGAGATAAGTGAATTCCCACACCGCCTTAAAATCAAAATATCTTAAGGGAACTCGTTCCTCTCACTAGCCCTTATACTGGCAGATTCCCATTCTGGATGATTCCTCCTTTATCCCAATCGCAAGAACACCTAGGTATTGCTGCGCTAAGCAGTACTCGAGACTACTGTATGTAAACTGCTATTTCTGGCTAATCTTTTGGCAAACCTTTAATTCCTCACTAGCCCTCACCGAAGTCCTTCACTTTAGCATGCATAAATCAGAATCTTCTTATTTGCTTATTCTGGTGAACCTACTGATCCTCTTTAAGGCGGTATGTTCTGTCCCTCTCCCACCAACCACACAGGATTTGAGTCGGATTGTCGCCTTCAATTTATCCACTACCGTCACCTCTTAAGTTAGACGCCTAGAGCGGTTCGTTCACAAGAGCATCAGTCACCATATCTTCATACAGTCGTCTGAACAACCCAGTATTTCATCACTCACAAGACTAAGCGCTGTGAAGTATGGGTGAAAAATACGTGTCAGAGACATCAGTTTAAAAGAAACTGGTTTTCCCACCACACTAGAAAAACGTCACCCGTAAATGAGCTAATTTTGTCTTTTTGCAGCTATCTCCTTTGCTCGCGTAGTCTCGGTGGCAATGAGGATAGTCGGCTGCATCGCCTCAGCATTGGCTCCTGAGGGCTGTGTTTTCCGTAGCCGTCTTAGAGGCTGATGACGATGTGCGTTTGATCGGGTGACTGTTTACGTAAGCCGCCTTGGTAATTGCTGAATAGGTAGACAACTTGATTGCTCTGACGACGACTTAATTTGTAAACAAAGCTTGTCAAAAAACCACTTCCGTTTGGTCAATATCATCATCGACCCACGTTCGACGCACTTAATGGGTTGGTGCAAATTTGATATGCATTGCCCTTTACACATTTATGAGGAAGGTAATCAAATATTGGCGTTCTATTATTTTGTGGCTTCAAAACTCCTCCTTAATAATGCTCTGGAAACTAAAATTTGATTCAAAAGCAAAATTTGGTACAAAAAATCGAAGTTCTCAAGGAAATCTGCCACTCAAATTGGCAGTGATTTGCTACTGACCGGGCAGTGACTGCACAATTAGATATGAAAGGAAGCTGCGCATAGTAACTACGATTTGCTTCGATGCAAATGAAGTTTGTTTTGTATGCCACGTGCTTTCAAGGCAGATCATAAAATCAGTGGAAAAAGTGTGAATACTGCAAGCAGTTTTGATAAATTCATCAAACGAAACCAGGAGAATCCTTAGTGAAAGCATAGTTAAGGCCTGAATCTACCTGCTTTTTTGAAAACGCAAAAACCTTCATCGGCACTCAATTCCTTGTGCTTAATCCGAGTGCATCCATTACTGCACGCCCGCCTTATTACCATTCATCCCACTCAATTTCAGACCTGCCAGGATATGTGAGAATCAGTAGGAATCTACAAACACCTCAGCTTCCATTATCAGGACCGCAAGTCGTCGCCTCATTAGCATATTAGTTAACACAAGTCAAATCTGTCATTTTTACACCTTACCATAAATGTGTTTAAAATATGTTGAAGAACTAAAATAGCTCTGAAGTTAGACGGCCTGATTATTGCATTCGTGCTCTCGTGAAGAGCAAATCCTAATATTATGCAGCTTTTCGAATAAGTTGAAGGCGATCTTGTTAAAAAGAGGTACAGCCTGCGGGCCCTGGTGAACAGAACCATCAATTTACCACAACTACCTCCTGTTGATTGTTTGAAGTCATTTAATCAGTTTGCGGAGCAATTTAATGGATCAGATTTCGGCCAGAGTGTGACGGACACGTCACGCAAATATTAGACCAGTGAATGACACATTTAACTGCAAAAGCTGTTTCGATGCAAATAACTCATATTAAGGGATTCCCAGCCAAAACTTTTACATCAATCGCCTTCTCAAAATAATAAACAACTAGTCCTTCCATCTGTAACGACCAAAATTTAGAAATGGTTTCATTTGATTCCATTTTGCAACTAATTGAGAAAATTCCATTGGCATAGCTATTCCCATATTGGCAAGTTACTTTAACACAGCAATGTTTTGGCGCCACCACTCTTCTCTCTTCTCGGTGCTTTCAGAGAACGGTACTATGCAATTTTTAACCAGAACTGTAAAAGTTGATTGCATTAGTGAATCCTCGGTTAAGTTCAAATGCCACCCTTTGATTCGCGCTTGCTCCATCGACTACTGGGCCAGTGACATAAACCGCCTGGTATGTAAATGACAGTGTCATATCAACGACGAAATTAGGCGGTGCTCATTAAAACCGTGACCTTTTTTAGATGAAATATTGTTCTGTGTATCTATTAAACCTATTTTAGTGATTATTTTTACCAAAAATATTAAAATGCTCTGCCTTATTGAATTGAGTGGTTCTGGCTAAGAGCAAATTCATTGAAAGGTTTAGATTAGTGATTTAATAGCACACTCAACTGCGAATGACATTCGCTCGCTGCACGCCATTCGTACCGATGGTCGTTTTTGTCAATTACTCAGGATACCAGGTTATTTGCATAGGTAGGTGAATCAAATTCATCAAATAAAACCCAGTCGCTTTAATTGACTAATGCATTTATAAAATCTAGAGATAAGCGTAATGTTTGTGTTCTTTAAAATTGTATTGTATGTGAGTGGCGGGAAAGCAATTCAGATGTGATTTGAGAACAACAAGGTGACTCCGTGGAGCGCAGATCGTTCACAATACAAACTCATTGATCTCCCAGTTCCAGTCTGTATTTTGACATTCAAAATAAAGATTTCCGAGAAGCCTTAGCCTTCTAATAATAAAGGTGGACTACGAGACGGCGAGGAAAGGGAAGAACACCCTACATAAGACTGAGGCTGAAAAGAGCTTCAGTATTAAGGGCTATTATAGATATACCGATTTAGCAGTCATAGCAATCTCATACGCCATAGGAAGACATACAATAATTGCCGCTACATCACGATGCTTAAGTGAACCCACGGAAACTAGATGAGTGAATATTGCTAACTACAAAAGTTGATTCAGTAAAATAAACTCCGTAGAGCTGCTCTAGATTATGCCTTTTCGATAATTATGAAGCAATGTGCAGTTAGCGTAAAGTTCTATTGAGCTTCGACAAGTAGGTAGTCCACAATTCCTTCCCATTTTACTGCTATCCGGAAAGAGGACAAGGCTTCAGACACTATGGAATCAAAAAGATGCCTCGCCGACATTGAGATTAACCGTCTTCTCTGCCCTTGACTTACAAGTGGTTTGTGTGGTCTCCTGTGTGACGTGTTTCCCACTGTAGATGCGTGCCCAAGACAAGATCTGGAAGATTATTGGCGAAAGAGAAAGTGAATTATGATGGTTGCATTAAGATCTTCAATATCCATCGGGTTCCCGACTCTCTCGACCAAATGGCCCTCTGGTTATCCCCATAGCATCCCACACTAATACTATCCCATTTCATCGTGACGACAGCGTATTGCATTTTCGTGTCTGCAACTTTTCGCGTCTTTAAATTTAGCCTTGCAAAAATCTTAGTCTCCTCGGGTTCACCTATCTTCCTCGCATTGCTGCCCCTCTCCTTATCTCTGATTTCACCCAGCCTCTCGATAAACTACTAAGCATCCCTTACTATCGACATCGAAGGCTCACAGATTCAAACATCAATCCATCACTTGAAACAAATTCACCTTCGGCTTGTTGAGTTGTGCGGTTAGCGGTAAAGTATGCAGGAAAACACATGCTTTTGTTTTGCCCATCAAGCTGGATGACTCTAGACGCATAAAATTTTACACAAATGAATCCAGTATTATTTCGCTCACATAGATAGGAAAGAAGCAATAACATGATTGCGTTTTCAGAAGCCATCGAAACAATGAGCAAACAAATAAATTTAACGCCCGTCATATCGCAAGATCCAAGGAAAAGTACGCAACCCAATGTTGATTCAAAAGGATTCTTTGGATGCAGGGAGGGAACTGATAATCGTATAAACAACATTTTGTAATTATATGACCCTTTTTACATTTATTAAAATTAGCTTATAAATTACACTATGCACAAGTACTTTCCAAGTCAAAGCAGAAACTTTTATCATGAAATGAAAAATTAGTTCATCGAATGCAATCTGGACCCTTTATTGAATATGATTTTCTGTCACATCGATACACCATTTTTAGCCCTTATTTAATACCTGAAAGGTAGTCCTATGATGAAAGGATGTGCACACAGAAATGAGCCATTCCCAGACACGTTGAATAGCTTCAAATGAATGAAATCGCTTGTTCTTCTGATGAACTGCATTGCGTTTGCAGTTGCCGCTAGAAAGTGTATCCTTTGCGCAACTTCACCAATGGTGGTATGTCGATCATAGGGCCAACCAGGATGAGACGGTCCATGCACTGAGGTAATTACTGATGTGTGCTAAGGGCTGGGATTATTACTGACATCCAAGCCTACGGCTGTCCTCAAAACATTTTCACCATTTACATGTCCTTCTGTTACCCTGGATCCGGGTATTCCTTCACAGCATCCTAAATGAAATATTTCGTGAGGGTAATAAAATATTCCTGTTTTGTTCTTACGACTCCGCCGAGTTAAAAAGTCGTTCATCACTGCTGCTACCCTTTGGTAGCTAAGGCGGTAGGCGAAAAGAGAAGCGTGTACAATTCTCCAGTTCAAATCATGTTGATTAAGTGAGCATTCAGGGTATCACTGTGCGAACATTATGAGATTTCACTCCACACATTTCGGGTATGTTTGTTAGGCTTGAGTTTGAGAGATAGATGAGTAGCAGAATAATTTCGGGCTATTTTTCCTCTTAACAGGAATCTGTATCATCTCCAAGATTTTTAATCGCCTGATTGGGATAGCCCAGAGAATTTCCTGGTCTCTGTGATTTAATTTATTTAATTAATGTGAAGAAAAGGCATTATAGTATCACGAACAACTTCTTCGGAAACCATATTTTGACGATGTTCGGAACTGAAAATATTTAGGCTTTATTATCCCAGCTCCCCTCCAAGAATATCAGTGCACTGAATTAGAAGAAAAAACGTGAACTTGATGCTATACTTTGGGTACGGCTTCTTCAAGGTTGGATTTACAAGATTAATATGCTAAGGCTTTTGGCTGGATGTACTGAGAGTATTGGACATAAACAAAATAAGTTTGAATGAAGTAGCCCATATATCTTCTCGATATTTTGATGAACTCCTTGTGCTTATTATTCATTTTGAGAAACACCCATAAAGTCAAAGACTTGAGAAATCCAAGCATTAAGCTTCGACAGAGATGATTAAGCAACTGGAAGCGATAGACTTCTCCACGAATCCCTTCTACAGTCACAACTTCAGTCGATTTTAACCGAACATGGTGAAAATGTGGTTTTCCTCTCCCTCACTCCCTTTCAAAAGATTAAACTGCTGTTTCTCGCCTGGTCAATTTCTTACGTAGCCTCAACGGTTGATGCTAAAACGAAATTAGCAGGTCCCTCTACAGCTTTACCCAGCCCCTTTCATCGGCACTGTCTTATAAAGCGCCGCCCCATTTAATGAATGCACACTTGTTAGAGGTTTATGCCAGTTCCGAGGACTCAGAGGCTACGTCTCTCTAATTGTTTACAATTTGGTAATGGCGACCCATGATTGAATGACTTTACAGGAGGCAGCGCTTGGGGGTTTAAGCTAGTCTGTTTTCACACATGACATGATAAGAAGGTCAAAGTTCTGAGTTTAAAGAGTGCTAAATAATCTGGTGATTTTATTCTCACCCTAACAGTAAAAATGAAATAGGAAAGAATCTACCTCCTGTTTATGATAAAGTGCTTAGTGTCTTGCCTTTCTGTGGTGCCATAAAGTATTTGTTTCTGAAAGAGCTTGTTAAGGAAACGATTTCTTAGATATTTTTCTGGCTGACATTTAGACACCCATTTCAACTATTTATGCTAACCTTTTCGTGCATCAAGAAATCTCATTGCTTCTAAAACTCCTCTGATTCTTGCAATTGAAGTACTTAACGAGTAACAAATTCAGAAATTAAACCATTGGCTGAAAGTGTGGACAAGACTTGCATTAAATTTGGTGACAAGCAAATTTATCTACTGGTCGGGCTAAATTTTGATTGAATTCTTAAGGATTTAAAACCAAGGCACCTATGTTGGCAAAGTTTTCCTTCCAAAGTCTTTAAAAAACAAATCGCAGTGAATGGTTTGCTAAACGTCCAAATATTTCGAAAAATGAGAATTATCTTAACACTTCACAATGACATTTTCTCCTAAATGATGTTAGAGTTGTCTAAAATGGTTGAACTTGGGATATCCGTTTCACTAACTGCAAGGTAATGGAAATAATCCCAAATTTTACTTCGAGACTGTGACTTTAGAACCGGCATCTCCTTCTGCATCATTTGTTTTGGAAAAAAATTGGCGGGTGACAATGTATTCCTCCCGTGTGTAGAGAATCTTGACATATCAAGGTGAATTCCTCCTTTTGGAACTTATTGGCTCCTGATTTTTTTCTGGCAAGCATTGCAGACATCTTCATACAAACATTTCTGTGGCTGTAGAGGGACGTACCTGGAAGTGATTATCTAGAAATACTTGGAGGTAACTGCATTGATAGTTGAATCCCAAAGTGAGATGGGAAAGTGAGGCAGATTAAAACTCACTCTAGGATCATCAATCCCAGAAATGGACGCCTCTGGTCGATCCAACACAAGAAAAGCCGCCAGGTTGGCTGTGTAAGAGGCGACAATGATCATCGCAAAGCCAGCCCAGACCATGCCCAGAGCTCGCGTAGAAAAGGCCTTGGGTGTTTCGTCACCAATTCCAGAGTTGAGTAGAATTCCCCAAGTAAACCACATAGAAGAACTGAGATTAAATTGGTCACCCTTTCCTTTTTCTTTGCTGTCACAACAATTTTCACCGTTTGCGATGTTGTTGTCATTACCCAGCTCATGACGACGGGCACGATGGAAACGACGGATGGCTGAATATCGATCGAGAAGGTAGAGGAAGAAGGCCACTACATGAACTGAGACACCAACTAGGACCCAGAGGGTGCTCTCAAATGGCTGTAGGAATGACGCTAGGTTGGATTTCGATCGCTCCTGAAATGCCAAAAGTTTATCTTACATAGCATCCTGTGGTCTCAAACATACTAAAGTGAGGATGGAAACTTTTACTCTGCCTTATCATGAAGCGTAATTTTACTTGTACGAGGCCGTTTCCCCTAAAGATGATGTCTCTCGGATGAATTGTATCTAGTGGGTTCTTATGTCAACAAAAAATAAAACGTGGGATCAAATAAAAATGTTAAAAGTAACTATCCTCTGAAGCGTTCTACATCCAAAGTAGGTCAACCCAACACACGCCAAGACAAAATGCCACGACAGCTCATTCGCCGCCAAAAGAAAGTGCCAGTGGCATTTGAGAAGACCCATACGGCGCCGCAGCTAGACCCATGAACATGCTGGATGACCTCTGCGCGCAACATACCAATCAATCGTCACACCTTAACGATTGGATGGCTTTGTTTTTCACAAAAACGTCCACACTGCAAATTAAAGGATTGCACCTAGCCTCTTTCGAACCCGATAACGGTCAAATCCAATTTGTGCTCTGAAGCGCAATAATAACTGTAGGTGGCAAGTGACAAATGTAAAGGTGTATTTTAGACGTTTCATTCAGTCTGCAATTTTCAGAAATTTTGAGTTTTAGTCCCAGGATCAAGAAAGCGTCGAATGTTTTTACCCAAATTACATCAGTCCTGTTTAATTCTTCGAAGTGGTTTCTGTGAAATATGAAATTGAACTGATGGCAGCCAATTTCACAAAGGTTTCTGTTTCGTTTACGTTCTTGTCGATTCGATTCTCCTTGTGATACAAATTCGACAACTTACCAAGCACCCGGTAATGTATCTTCCCAAGTAGAAAAGGTACCAATTCATTTTTTAAGAGTGAGCAGTTACTTATCCTCAACCAGTCCAGCCTAATACAAAGGGTTCTTATCACAATCGCTGATCATAAATAAGGCCTGTCGGAAGGGATGATGAATTATCCGGTCCGATGGACTTTTTGCATTGTATAAAAGCCACCTTTTGGAGGAAAGCAAAGGAAGCGTTACAGCATCTATTCAACTGAGCTCTTGATATAAAGAAAGTGGAAACTACGTATGACCACCTTTAAGTCTTACACAGAAAACCTTTAAACAGTGCGCAGTTGAGAGGTTGTGGGTAGCTCAGAACTATTCCATATAGATGCATCATCCTTTATGCAGTAATGCGTTTGTCAAATCAGTGCATCAATCTGTGTCAGGACAACGGCCTATCCTTTTGTCATATTGTCTCTCCGTTTTGACAGTTAATTGTACTACCCAGAGAGGAAAATAATCAATGGGGTTATCTTAAAAGAGATGAGGAGGACAGGACGGACCCATTCCACAAATCACTATGGGATGCCTTCAAAATAACAGTGGGATCAGGAAGTTAGAGGCTAATTTACGATGTCATGTGAGGTTTCATGAGCAGTGCATAAAACGTGCCAGAGGATGGATGGCATTATGACTGTATCAGATTCACGGAAGCTCATTCATAAACAGGGAATTCTGTTACAGAATTAAAATTCCCTTTCCTTTTTATCAATTAGGCTCAAATAATTGAATTTTCACTTTGACGTTTTGTCAATTTGCGGGTCGCCTTTGGTAGACCGAACCGGGGAGAAACAAATGCCCATTTTTTATATTCGGTTTATAACTAAACTCCTTGAGGGGTAATCCTGATGTTGGGTTAAACTTTAAGAGCATAGATTAGTTGAATTTGTGAAGTTTAGGACTCCAAAGACTTAAAAGAATAAGCAAGTCTTAGCAATAGTGGCAAAATACCTTGATTTGGTTATCAAAATAAAAAGTCAATGCGTTCGTTAAAATGACGCAAATTGATAATGGAAGGAAAGTGGTACCGTTTACCCGATAAGAAGCAGCCATTTACAACCAACCATCTAACTGAACTGGTACATTTAACGCCAAAGAAGGAATGAGCTCCAGTTTGTGCTTATGAAACAACTCGTAAATCCTACCCAAACGCCTAATAATAGGCATCATCCTTCATTCACTCTTCTCGTCATAAGAGCTAGTACTGGTTTTACCACCCTTGGCAGCCTCCATCCCTCTGGCAAAGTATGTGAGAGTTGCAATTAATTTGATGGATAAAGGACCTTTTTAAAACGAACATTTATTTTGACCCTTCCCTGCTTTCAAATTTAACCATTTACAAGGCTAAAAATTGTCCCGAACCCTTATTTATTCAGCAAGCCTAAACTTCACTTCGCATGATGACCACACAAGCAACGGTTCAAAGCGTTTGAGCGGAATAATTGTAAGTAAATGCGGAGATCCTCAACCATCGCATTCCATGCAAAATGGACATAGGTCCTCACCCAATGATGAAAAAATTTTGATGCAGCTTTTAATGCAAGTGGCTGCAGCGACCTAATGTCACTTGCAGGTGGTTGTTGAGATATGTAAATGCCAAACTGCACAATCCACAAAACATAACTGAAATATCCCAGTATTCTTTGGTTCCCTAGCATTTCGGACCCTCAACTTACAAAATTGGCCAAACTTTTAAAATACAGTTTGAGATTGCCTGCAATTTAAGGGTCTGATTCCACAAGAACCTCATGCCTAGTTCTTTACCTAGTGTGGATCGTACCGCTAAGAACCAGATATTATACACTAGGTCATTTCAGCAATGAATTACTCATAAATACAATCGTAACATCGATGAAGATTCTTCGTTTTCGATATGAAATATCTACGTATCGCTGTTGGCACGTTAGAATAAATATTGACCAATGTGTCAAGGGAAATGCCCAATGATATTATTTATAATTTTGAGCAATGGAGAAACAGATTCGCCTTAGTGTGGAAGGGATACTTTTTGCTGTGCTTCCTCACTCCTCTCAAGCATATTTGCAGCGCTGCATTGTATTATAGCTGAAGATATTTTACCGATAGATTTCACAGAAGATTCAAGGCTACTGTCAAGGGCTTGGGCATATGCTGCGAGCATAAGTTTAGTGGCCGAGCCTTAAGTGTCAGTGTCACCAAACCGCAGAATTTAGCAAAGAATCAAAGCATTACACATTACAGAAACGCATCTCATGATTTTGATTGTTCAGCAACTAGTTTGGTAAATTTCGAAGCCAAACATCCTTGGTTTACCCATTTTGATGTTTGCAAAGCAAACATGGGTACTGCCGGTTATCCCTAAATGATTCACTGTGTGGTGTACTGTATACAATGATTTATTAACTTTTCAGGGCTTGATGACTATGCCTGAGACTGATCTGCTCACTAAGAATCAACAATGTCACAATTCGCAACAAAAATACATTCGGCTCATGAAAACCAATAATGAATCATGGAAGCACCAAGTTGGTTATATGCTCTGCTTGCTTCCCAGCGGAGGTGGTCAAAACCAAGAAACATCTAAAATAATTTAGAAATTATGAAATGCTTGATCCACTTGACTAATTCGTCATTTGGTTTCGCACACACTATAGGCTTTGATACTACACTGCCGCCACATCGGCAACGCATTTCTTTTACCAGTAGTATTACTTCTTTTGTCTTCAGAAAAAGCTCTGAGGGCCATAATTATGCTTTCCATCAAGGGTAATACTTATTTATTGTAAATGGCATATTCAGATAGCTATTGAATTGTTTGCTAAAGCTCTAGAGCAAACTGGGCTGCCAAAGTTATGCAAACTGCCACTGCAGAGGTAGAGAAAAATTCGCATCAAAGAAAGGAAAAATATCCTTAAGTTCAACCAACCACAATTATCTGAAGCTCGTCCCCAAAACTGGTCGGCCAAATACACCACGAAATCGACAAAGGATAGATACAAGTCTGGATAGTGCTATAACCACAAGCATCAAGGTACCGTGAAAGAGTCCAAACTGCTCTAAAGAGATACCAGCATAACCTCTTGATAAGCCAATACGTTTCTATAGCTAAATTAGGGTGCAGTTTAAGTTGACTACATATCGTTTCAGCTGGTTGAGCAAACCACACTACTTATTAGAAAAAACTGACAAGTAACCCATCCAGAATTCCAAAATCATGACGATATGAATGCGGTCCAGACTGAAGTCCGAAGGTACTACAAATGAGGCTGATTTTTTGATAGCCTTGTTAATGCTTGCTTTATGTCTTAGATACCAACTACTTAAAATAATATTCTGAAAGCAGGGCAAACTTATCCGCTCGCTGTTAGACTTTAAACATAAGGGATTAATCACAGAGTCTCAATTCAAAGTGTCATCGAAACTGCTTTCCAGATAAAAATGCAGTCAATTAAAGGTCTACCTATGCAGCTGCTTATCTTTCCGCTAAGACAAACATGAGCATGTCCAAAAGACAGTTTCGTATCATGTTTTCAAAGATGTGATGAAACTGAAAGAGATGTAGTCATTTATCTTATAAAATCTTTTAAAATAATAATCAATAATTTATGGGATTCAACCGATTCGTTACAAAACTATGCTATGCTCTTTTAGCACTAAAAAGACCAACTAATTAAATAGTTACTCTTTTAATGCTCTCATTGAGCAGAGTTCAGACCATCGTTCACCTGTGCAGGCGTGACTAGATTGCACCAATTGCGTCTCAATCCAACCATATACTTACTCTCTTGATGAGAATGGTAATTCCGAGATACTTAAAGGGTTTCGTGAACTCCAATCGCGTGACTCTTTCCGGGGTTATGGTCATCGGGGCGACAGAGAGATCAGCCATGCCAGTGGTCAGCTCACCGACAATGCCCGTCCACACTTTAGTCTCGTTCATCGCAACCACACGTTCTTCTCCCATTTGTCCATCCCCAACCAGATGAAGATCGTAGGTGAATGGAGTTGGGTTCTCATGAGGACCCGTGGGGTTAGCCAATCGGCGAAGGAGGTCAATACAGTAGCCATAGCAGCAGTACTCGGTCACTTTGCCTGCAGTGGAGATGAAGATGAGTTGATGCACGACCAATTAACTATTTTTGGGTTCAAGGAGGGATAAATTACTAAAACACGATGCCCTCAGGTGAGATTCGTGCTATCTAGCACGGATGATGTAAACAATTTATTTTGATCACAAACTCATGTGAACGATATGGCGTCTCTGTTGGGTTTCCATTTATCTTCGCAGCACTTTTCTATCATAACCTCTGACGAAAATCCAATCCTGCCACTACCGGTGACTTCTATGTGCTAGAATTAGGTATATTCTTCGGCTGCCATGCCATGTAGTGCAGCCAGATATGGCTGGAAGACATCCAACCAATGCTAAAAAGTTAAAGTCATCAGTGAAATCAATAAAAGGTAGCCATAAAACCATCAATATAATAGGCAAGAGTTACTAGCATTGTCGAAATATGTGAAGTCAAATAATTAAACGTCTGTGAGAGGCAAATAGTCGTGACGTTTAGTGATTATAATAGCCTTCCTCCACTGTTTATAGATATCACATCGCCTTTCACGAAAATAGCACCTTTTCTACAAAATACGTTCAATCTTTTGAGTACCATACCCTCTCAGAGTTGCAAAGCGCTTTGGCAGTACACCAATACTATCGAAAAAACAAATTGCAAGTACTACAGCTAGAAATAACCATATTCCTTAATATTTTCGGACTTCTCCTCCATTTGAGAATATAATGCAGACGCATTCGGCTTTTAAAACAGTAGATAGTATCAAGCTGTCACTTCTCCATGACTACGTCCAACAGATTCTATTATGCTAGTTACTAAAAAGAAGTGGTTCCTTATCCACCCTTGTTTGCACGCTCATGTACGCGTGTGTAATTAATCTCTAAGGTGTCGACGAAGGACCCTGCCCGCGTGAGGCGATGGCAAGTTAGTGAAACAGAACCGAAGGATTAGGTCGCAGCAGCAGCCATCGTAATCCCTATTCTTGCCCTCAACCTCATCGTCTTCATCACTATGGCGTGAGAGGGCTGATTATACGAGACACAAATTGACCTCATTCACTTACACTTTTCGATCATGGCGAAAAAAAACATTTTTAACGCTGGCACTCCTAGCATTTCATTGCTGTCCCTGTTTTCGCAAGATTAAGATTGGTTAGTTTTAGGAGGGATTTGTGAATGACTCCATAGCATCTCCCATATTACCTTACGTATACTTGCGCGAGGATGAGGGTAGCGGCTGAAAGGCAGGAATTGGTGACCAGTGGAAGGTGTGGCTTTACCGATGTATTAAAATGCTTAGGTAAGAGCGTGCGGAAGCTGACACTACTATATTTGCCAAAGACTTGATCTAGCCAGGGCCAGTAAATAGATGAGCGGAGGGGACAGCTCAAGATCAGTTTCTTTGATGAAGGAAGGACGAATATGTCGCCTTTTGGACGATCACTAGCACTGGTGGGTTGTTGGTCAGCCATGTCAAAGTGAAGAATTCATGGATCATTGCCTAGGATTGGCAAAATGCACGCTGAAAAGGTAGATTTTTTAGCATCGTTGCCTTTGATACATCAGATGTCATTGGTGAATTGTTTTATCCTGCAAAAGATGCATTGTAGTAATACAACGGGGGGTGAGAGTGAAAAGCTTGGACCAGAGCAGGAAGTCTTCGGATTTTAGCTATTTTACTTATGACCCTTCTAATTAAAATGCTAATTGGCATAAATGTTCAAATTAGAAAAGTTTGGTCAAATGCGGTTGAGTTCACATGAGCCAAAGAAACATCTTCCTCCGCAAGCTGCCAAAATCTTGCTTTATGCAGCCCATCTTCATTTTTTTAAACTCACATTCATCACCGCTTAATAGTCGCAAATAATCATAGAATGCCTCCGGGGATTAGGCGCCTACTAGCTTAAGGTTGAAATTGGACAAAACTCGTGATTTTTCCAATCATTCTAATCTAACCTACTTACTAGCCCCAAAATCGTTTCCTTTAGTAACTTTTTAAAAGAAAATAAAAGAATTTTAGACCAAGTACAAGCATTAGCAGTAAGATTATTTTTCACAAATCATAAAGGCATTCACGGACTTTGAAAAGACGTTTCGGAGCCATTGTAGAAAAGTGTGGTGCCAAACTTCGGTGATTCCTTTGGTAATTAGCATAAATTTCTTCAGCATAACAAAAAAGGTTCCTCCGAACGGTAATTTAAGTGCCCTGTTACGAAAGTGATGCGTGGATTTTTGCTTGAATATTTATCTACGCCGACCCCTTTACGACCACTGCTTTGTATTGTGGCATTGAGTCCGTACTTTTAAATGTCCGACCCCCAAGCGTTTATGATAAAGCTGAATCCACACTTGTTTGCCCAACGCGATTGTCCAGGATTAAATTTGGTGACGCATTTGGTAGCAGTGGGCATCCATTGAAACAATTAACGCTTCTGACCCTGTGGACTGAGTATCGCACCTGAATATGGCAGAGGAAGAACGTCCACCTGAAACCGTGGAGATTTATCTGAGAAGATGGAACTTTGACATCCTCTTTCACTTAAAATTCTGTATGAGAGCTGACATTGCAAAGTGATTAGGCTTAACAAACAAGCGATTAATTCAACCAAACAAAACTTAAGTGTCTGCTCTTGACCTTTAAAATTGACTAAGCAAAATAAGCGCTGCACTGATTGTTTTTTTACTGATCATCCTACGATTTGGCAAAAAATTGCTAAAACCACTCGCCGTTTTATCACTTATTCTAATCCAAAGGGTTTATGAAGAACTCATGACAGATGTTTGAGGGAATGTCCCTTGTCCACAGATGCAACGGTGTAGTTATCAATTTGTACCCTTAGTTTCTCCACTTTGTTTTTATTCATGATCAATGCTCAATTAAATACATCCTTTATGAATCCTTTAGAAATTGATATTTATTACTTAAAAAAACAAAACTGTTTAATAGAAGACTGTTTAGTAGATAGAGAAGAAACTCTGAAAGCAATTCATTTGATAAAAGTCAGTTTTTCTTTGCCACTTTGCTCGCTGTTCTTCCATTCTTCCTTCACATAACCATTAAAATTTTCGTATCAGTTTTACGACAAGGTGTATTAATAAACAATACACTAACTTGGTTAGAGCTTCATCGCCCCAATCTGGCTAAAAAGCTCAGTGTTTTCCGTCTAAGAGATTGGCAGGCAGTGTTATTAAAAAAAGCGTATGAGCGTTCCCACAGGGGGAGTTGGCACGAATCAAAACCGTCCTCTTCTCACGTTGAGCTCTTTTGGCAGGCTAGAGTAATCTCTCATGGTAGCGTTTCGCTGAAATGGACTGAGAAAAATGATTGTTCAAAGTTCCTTTTCCTTCGTTATAATGGTTATTTTCCGTCACCAGCCGTTTACCCAGCAGGTCAGGATAAGCCAGATTAGAGCCGGCAAACTTCGATCCCAAAGATGAATTCCATTTCTTTTAAGGTTTAATAAGATTTATCATCGATAATGTTGAATGCATTCGATGATTCTTTGCAGATCTTAAAAATATAACTGCAAAAATTTAGGAGAAGAGACTTTGAGGCGAAAGGATTGGGATATGATCGTTTGTTGTATAGACGGATTTGCCGTCAGGATAAATATGGCCAATGAAATTCCAAATCTTTGCTGGATACCCTCCTGTCAATTAAGAATGAACCGCATCAGCTAAGTTACCTACTCATTCTCCGAAGGGGAGCTAACCTAACTAGCGAATTTGAAGGTTATTGCCCGAAAATAGAATTGAGGTGTCACTAGCGGCTTTTCCGTGCATTTTACAGCAACAGCTACAAAATTAATAAGCTTAACTCCCATAAGATCTTTTGCTAAAGAATGCACTTCACGTGGAGGCATGAAAACTGGTGGGGCCCACTAGTGATTGCGAAACTCTATTTAGGCCTCAAAGGTGAGAAGCTTACACATAAAAAAGATAAAAGATGCACGTATTCAGAATGGGTGAGCTGTGGTGCAACTAAGTACTTGTCTTTGGAAAGTCATTAAATTCTACATTTTCGCTTTTAACTCAACTATTTTATCGTCCTAGTAAAGAACGGAATGCTTTTCCAAACAGGCCAGCTTAGAGACTATTATTTCAGGATTAAGGAATTTTCGGGCCTATTCTACTACCTCAAAATCAACCAGGTCATTTTAATCACCATTTAACGGAATCAAGCTAACATAATCAGATGCCACACATGTAGGACGCCCACAAGAGAACTTGAATTCTCGGTAATAAGGAGTCAAAACAGAATTTTGTTAGGATATTTTTAAAAAGCACCAAAAAGGTTGAGAAAAAGCGGAGATTTCACATAATCTATTAGCAAACCTTTCATTTCCTTTTTTAGTTATTACCATTCAAAAATGCCAGTTCTGATACGCCTTTTATGACACGATGAAGATATCTGCACTAAGGACACTGTTTAATCAGCTCTTTAAAATTATGTATCATTTCGGTCTGCGCAACAACGCAATTTCGTTAATACCTTACTATTCGTGCTTTTGTGAACTTTTCAAGATTCACAAGTTCATTTTGTGATTCAAAAATTCATTTTGGTTTAACATTCATGCACTGAATGGAATGGGTCACATGTGCCACCCGTTCCACTCTGTCACTTGTTTCTGCAGACGGAGCCGAGACATGCGTCTACCTAATGAAAGTGACAAATCGATTACGTTTGGAATGCTTGTATCGAGAATTTTCCTTATTTACTTACCATATGCACATTTGCCTTTAGAAAATCCACTTTAATTAGTAGTGATTAAATCAGAACTAAATGGTAGACGATTTACGAATTTCGTGTCTGATAAAGTCACGGCAAGGCTTACCGCAAAGGAAAACTTCGTGATGCGCAGTTTAACAGACAGGAGAAGAAAAAGTGACGCTAAAGTCGCCATTCAGTAACATTCCACGTCTGTATTTAGGCTCACATTCCAATTTTAGGCATTGAATAGTTTAAGACAAATCTAAGAAACGAAAAACTTCCTATTTCGCATATGGGGATGCATTAGAGTGAAGGTCAAAAGGGAATTCCGCGAACACTTTCACCAGCTGGAATGTGATCCAGCATAATCAAAAAAAGAATGTGGAATCAATGACTGATTTTATGCCTCACCAATGATTTGACACGAAACTCCGTTTGTATCAGCCTATGGTCGGTTGCCTTGCTCAATGGAAGCTGTGAATGAGGAGAAATGGAGGCGATTACGAAATTTTGCGGGAATTGAAAATAAAGATGTGGATTCCATATTCTTATGGACTATGAAAGAGCGGAAAGCCCAAACACAGAGGCTTTCCCATTATTCTATCATTCTATTTTTGGGTCACGAAAAGTAGGTTACAATGGACGCAGTTGCTTCATTTTTGTACCTGATACTTCTTTGTTTGCATTCTTTTGAGGCATTTTCACATCCAAGTTTGATTCCTTGCATCAAATTTGTTACCAAGGCAAGCTGATGAAGTTTTATGGTGATTGACTCAGCAACGAATGGTTTTTATACAAGTCGAATTTTGTCATTTGCCCTAACAATGGTGCCTGCTGGCGCACTTGTGAACTGTCCTATGCAGTACAAAAAACATGAACCATTGCAGCCGATGGAAGCGCAGAGCTGCTCACCAAATGGAGGAAAATGCCATCAGATGACCCGATAATTCGTCGCTCATCGCACTCTTTTAGGCTCAGTTAATGTGCATTTGATTTGAGATTTTTTAGCCAGTAACCATGGTGTGGGAAAATCTGCGAAGTAAATGTGGGGCGTAACTGCACAACAAATATTGAAGAACAGAGCATATACTGTTAAACTTTGAATGATTCCGTCAGGATATGGCATCCTAATGTTGTGAGCTGTGTACTAACGCAAACCTAGTATTTTTCAGACTAAACGGGATGGAACTGTAATTCAAGTTAATATGATTGGAGTTGATTTGAGGTCCTCAACTATCGTCGTGGGCCATACGATGCAAAACAAAAAAGACAGATGCGTTTTTGGCAAAATTTGCATTTGACCAGTCAGTATGTAAATGCTAATTCATCACAATAACGGCCCGGAAATAATCCTTTTTTGTATCACCTTTTTACTAGTTACTCAAGAGGGAATAGTATAACATGCCACTGTTATAAACCCCGTAAAGTTCAACAAGTAAGAAATTTTCGTGTTCCCGAAAAGAGATTACCTAATCCCATTAGATAATCGGGAATAGTGTGTAGTTGATTGTGTTTTAAAGTGAGTTCATTACGTAACTACAGCTATGATGCATTTTAAACTTCCTAACACGAAAAACTTCACTTTTTGCTTAGCTGAACAGAGGAATACTTTTGCGTGCGATTTTTTACCTTAATTATACAAAACAGGGTGGGATAGTCGCTTGTTGCGCCTTGCAAAACACAAATCCTAATGGAAAAGGGTGATTTGGCTCTCTCAAATGCCACCTACCTACCTCATAAGCCTCGTCGCCAAATAGCACGACCACCAAAATTAAATATTGTAGAATTCAATCCACCAGTCTGTAAGCCGGTGTGCTCTAGTTATGGCGCATGTAATTACGTGTCATCTGTACCTCATTTTCTTGACAATTGTCAATAAAATGTTTTTATTTTAACCTTTGAAATATGTGTACTTGAAATACAACTCGGTTTATGAGAGGTTGAGGTTTTTGTTGTGATAGTGATCAGTCTTTACCGGTGAGAATGAACCAAATCATCACTGATTGATTTTCGCCTGTATTCTGGCTTCCGCCCGGTAACTTATTTGCAGCTAGGTTCTTCTAAATACCTGGATTTCTACTTCTTAGCTTCCATAACAAGGTCACTTGCGCGTTTCTCTATTATCCTTCCCCATAGTAGGCCGGCACTTGAGCAATGCCATCAGCCTCAAGCAATGCTGTACTTCAACCATTTGCATTCTGCCTGGGTGTTGTGTTCCTTCGTTTTCGAGGAAGTTTTGAAGTGCTGTGCTGTCCTTATTATCAGCATTGTACCTTCACCTCAAATGTAATTTAAGATAGGGAGTAGTGGACCAATCGATCTGCCTGATGCTTCCGTTTAGTTCCTTTTCGTACCTAACAGGCTTCATGACTTTTACTTAAATGCAAATTGACCCAAAGTGGTCATTAGCGCTGCTGCTAATTAAGTGAAAAAAGGAGATGCCCAATGACTCGCAGTACCTATCACCTTCCCATCAAACACGGACCTAGGATCCTGTGTCAAAACGTCCGTTCGCATCCAATTAGATGACCGGCCAATCAATGTCTAGGACTTTCCAACCTCGGCTAAAATGGCATCATGTCCTTAAAGGCGGTAGCAAGAATTTCGACCCGTAAAATAGTGGCCAATAACACTGTGGTTATGTCGTCTAGACCGCTCACAATTCTTGTACATAAAGTAATCAGAGCATTCAGATTTCTAGCGGTGTTTACAAAAGCATGTAAATGATATGAAGCCTCAAGTGATTTAACTTCTTGCTTAAGCTGAAGTTCCTCTTTTGAAAAGTTTGAAATCATGTTCAGCAACGATGGTCATAGTAGTGTTGGATAAAAGCAACTTAACTTAGAACACTTAAATTAATCTGATGTCATTGTCAAGTGATCAAATATTTTATGCATTTCACTGAAACAATTTCGCATACGGCTTCTGTTGGATCGATTTTTTGTTAATCCAGCTATTCATCACCAAAAAAATGGGCCTTTTGTAGGTGATGAAAATGCATAACTCTTAATTTAAAAATTTGTCGCCGGTTATAAAAGACTTATGATGAAGGTTTGATGCATGTATACTGCTCAACGGCGATTGAGATATTCGAAAACTGAAAGGCATCTCTTAGCAAAATAAAGTGCTACAAGGAACCCAAAACTCTTTTAAGGCAGATTCAACAGAAAGGAGCTGTCAACAGACAACAAATTGAGCCATTGAGCGAAAATTTGCGCTAAGCGATGCCACCGATCATGATGCCCCACATTTATCGCATGGATTTCTGAACGGCAAATCAATCAAATATGGAAAGATAAGTTGTGGCGACTCCAAATACACCATATGCGGTGTGCCAATGAAGTGGCGGCGCGAGGCCTCCTACATGACCACCTAAGTCTACTAATGGGAAGCTTGTCATATTATTTAGTTGTCCCGAACTTAAAAGACGAGATTAAATCACGTTTTTGAAGTAAATGAAGGTTCCGTTCGTAATCCGAAAGCCTTCAGAAGGTTGCTAACTGGACATCTCTATGATAGTCACTCAGATGCACACCGTCGATTGTATGAATGAAATACTACGTAGATAAACTTAAAAAAACGGTTTTGTGAGAAAAGCAGGGAGTTTGTGTTGGTGAACTCGACCCATGTCAGACAGTCGCAAAAGAGCGCTCACTAAATGAGGTCGCTACCATTATTACTTATGGCTACCTAGGCAAGCAAAACGGCTAAATCAAAAGCAAGCAATACTCAATCATTCAAAATTTCTATTCCGCTAAAAGGAAGCTTGAATCAACAGCAACTATTGGCGCCAGAAAGCAAAATTGCCTTTTGTATGCGTTTATCATTTGCTTAAGTTGGTCTAAATATATAAAATATTTCATTTTTTATGCTCCAAAGCGGATGAAGAGGCTTAGTCCAATTGTGCACGTAAGCTGTAATTGGTTGGACGAGAGCCAATCCGCATCACGTGGCAACTATTGGCCAATTACCAAGCGAGCGGTGCAGGAGACAGGCCCTAGAAGGTGACTGCGCCACTTAGAGAAACGTGGATGCAGACATGCTAAACCTCACATTTCGGGTCTAATGCCGCAATGGTGTGGAGTAGTTCCATTTCGTCCCTCCTCATTCTCCATATCTTTCCTCTCCTCTTAGTCTTTTTACGCGAGACCAGAACCGCCTGCAGAATTGAGGGCACCAGTTGCCTCTGTGTCAAAGAAGACGTGGACCAAGACGATAGTCTTTCTAACATTTTGGCTTACTGTTGCCAGAATGACATCTTCCAGCTACACATTAACGGAAGTCGAATCGTAGGCGGAAGGGCATTTTACCAAAAACCCTGCCACAACCTCATAGATTTCCGAATTCATGCTCCTAGTCAAACTAGCCTTGCTTCTGGTGGAGTAGCCTTTAACGGACTTCCAAATCTTGAGGTTCTTCACATAACTGGGGACCAAACACTATCGACTCTTCCAAAAAGTGTGTTTTCTGGACTGGTAGCCAGTTTGCGACAGTTAAACCTTTCAAACAACGCTCTATCAACCCTAACTGGTTCTGAATTCGTTGGCTTTTCAGATCCTAAAAGCAGATTAGACGACGTCGATTTGAGCAACAATGGACTGCAAAATCTTAGCACTGGATGCTTCCAATCGTTAAGGGGCATTCGAAGACTAAATTTGGCTGGAAACTCCATTTCCGAGCTACGACCCGATATATTTGCTGGTTTACAACTACTTGAGGAGTTGGATTTGCGCCGAAATCCAATCGCTGTGATAATTGGTGGTGCGTTTCAGCCTATGATAAAACTGCGAAAGCTTCTAATCTCCGGTTTGGGTCCTAGGTTATCTCCTTTAACTACGCTAACACCTGGAATGCTTTATGGATTACAGGCACTTCGACATTTAGAAATGTCCAATCTTGGGATCGCCAGTATCAGTGCAGAGACTTTTATGGATTTGCGACACTTGCAGGAGTTGGATCTTTCAAAAAATCAACTGACGGATATTCCTTGCATCGCTTTCAAGCGCATGCTGATAGCTCAAAGAGGAGGTCGATTCCAGCGCTTGAATCTATCCAGCAACCAAATCGTCTGCCTGCCGGAAGGAGGCTTTGCAGACTTCCCTCAGCTAAAATCCCTCGACTTAAGTGGGAATCTTTTAACCGTGATTTCGGATCAAGCCTTTATTGGGGTCAAACACCTTCGAGATCTTGATCTTCTAGGAAATCCCCTGTTAGTAATCACTCCCAGTGCATTCGATGAGTTTGCAACAGCCGATGAAAATGGTTTGCAAGACGCAATCACTATCCTCCATCGGCATCGGTTAGTGGGGGAATCCCTGCCCAAGAAGGCAATTGTTCGTATTCCCAACGACGAGAACATTGCAGGAATTAATAAGCTCCGTCTGAGAGCTGTCTATGGTCGTCAAAATGGCGACCTTGGTACTACAATAGCACCTTTTATTGACCTTTCCTGTCCACGTCTTCCCCTATCCAATCACATCTCTTTAAAACGGCCAGATAACGTAGATGTCAAAACACCGGAAGATGTTGAAGGGTTTAGGAGAATCCTGATGAAAAATAAAATCTCTTTGCTTATACTTATCGTCTGTGCCATGCTGACCCTGACTCTAACTTTGGCAGCTATTCTCTCCTGCCCAACTTGTCGTAAACGATGGCGAAGGGGTAAAACCAAACCACCAGAGAACATCATTACCAGTCCCACGCTTTCTGAAGTTGGAAAGCTATATCATCCTACCCTTCCCAAGCAATACGTCTTCGCATTTAACGGTCTTGAGATTAATAACGCAGTTCTTACCGAACAGGCTCCGGTAGTCATAGAAAAAATATCCACAGGTGGGCGTCTTTTCAGTCTCTGTCAACAGCTTGCACCTCCACCCTATCCACACAACCTTCAAACGATAGAAGAACGTCTTCGCCAGGTAGCAGCCGCCGCTACAGTTCCAGGCCCCTTCGACAGCTATGCTATGTCCAGGGAATCACCACATCATCCCCCATCTGGTCAATCTTCCCCCAGCAACTTAAGCAGTTCACCAAGGTTTTCTAGTTCGACGTCTTCAGTTCAACATCAACAGCAGCAGAAAACACCTCCACGTCTGCATCTTGTCATGACAACATCAACCATTGATCATGCAAAATCGCCACTCCCACCACCATGTAGCGCTTCACCCCTGCACGAGTCTGGGATTGCTTCCGATAATGCCTCATCTTCTCTCATGACAGCTCTGGGAGTCTTTTAGATCCTATTTTACATACCTTCCCATATGTAAATATTACTGACACGCCTTTGCCTCGAGTTCAGTGCGTTTGTATACACCTATGTGCGTGGGGATACTTTTGGCTTACTACTAGTAAAAGATTAAAATTAAGACGCATGTGTCGTTCGCAACTTATTTTGTGCTTCCTTTTCCTCTCTTCTACAGTGGTTGGTGCAAATAGATACTAGCTCGTGTTTACGGGTGTCATTTATAATTAATCCACTATTACTCAGCCAAGTGTGTGAATCTTTGTGATTTTCCATATTTCCCTTTAAATTTTGACTTCAAGCTGGAATTTTATTGATATTTGATGCTCCAACCTTCTCAGTGTTTTGTGTATCAGCTTGTGAAATGCCCACCATTAATCTCTCGTGAAAAAAAAATAGGCCGCTGTGAGGTAAATCACGACAAGTATACCTTTGTTTACCCGTTCTTGAGCGATCTCTTTGCATTAATAAGATTTAATGCACGTATGACACATGGCACACAGCTGTGATGCCGTAGTTAAGAATGCGAATAAAGCCGTCACCTGTGGTGCTAATGACGAAAGGTATCGTAGTTGGAACACAGGGTAGCATTGGAATAAGTCTTTTACGACCATCAGCTCAAATAGGCAATGTCCCGCATCCGAAGATTTCATTCATAATTAATTAACCTTTTATTCTGCCATTTGTACAGAATTTCGCGTATTTCTTTGCAGTTTTCATGTATCAAACGATTCGTTTATTGATATGTGTGTTTAGAGTCCAAAGACGCGATAGTCATTTCACTAAAAATATTCATCAAATCTTCATTTCACTTTCGATTCGTATTCAAGTTAAATGCCCCGAACACCTTATCGCTTCATACAGTTGCTACCGTCTTCTCGTAGGTAAAATTGCCAGATCGCCATCGTCCCAATTTTGTGTTATTGTTCCAACGTCAATCACTCAACGATGTTTAGCCCAACCGATTACGTATAATGGAACAATAAGAATAGAACAAATAAGCGCGACGCCGGACGCATATGTCACCCTTAATCCGAAAGTTATCATAATAGAATTCATTTGCTCGTGCGTGTCATCCATTCTCCTTTCCCCACAAGGTGTAATTTATTCAATCCTTTTTGAGAATTCAGTTTTAACCTTAATTTGGAGCTAATTCGAAATTTATAACTCGAAATTCGATTTTTGATTTTGTGGAAAGTGTGCCACACAAGTGAATTCGATGTCTATCGGTTGTATTTGTGAAACCACTAATTCAACAAACTAAAACACGCAGCATGCTTTGTCTAGTTTTATGGTTGTGTTAAATAAGACGGTTTTTCCCTTCATTAACGAAAATTCCAAAACAAATCTGTGGTATTGTTTGCGCACAAAAAGGCCTATCAATGCAAGGCTTAAAAACTGCGTAACAAAACGGATGGTTAGGGCAATTCTGCCGCGCTTCGGTATAAAGTGCGAGCATCATGGGAACACATCAGCTCATTCGTCACAAATTCCACATTGCGATTTATTTTTCATAAAATGTGTGTGCAAGTGTTTTTATGCAAACTGTGTCAAAAATGCCTCTAAACTAAGCAAATTTTTAGTAGGCTACTGGGTGACCATAGGGACTTAATTTTCTGAGTTAAATTACTTCAAAAGATGGGACTGGCGATATGAGGTCATGCATCTAAGGGATGACCTTGCAGAAAAGAATGAAAAACCTTCCAGCTATTAGTAGCCCCATCAAAATCCTCATTAAAGTAGAAGTTTTTGCTTGACCGGGAACCACAAAACCAAATTATAAAATTTGCCTCCCGAAATTGGTTAACGTTCCTCAGGAAATGGAAAATTAGTATATGTTAATATAGAAATTGGTAACTCCACGCTGCCTAGTTCGTTGGTCATTGGTATTTATGGAACCGGATTTTCAGAGCCCGGAAAACATGCCACCCAAGATGACTGATGAATAAAAAACTAAATTTTGCGTAAACCCATTGGTTGACAAAAACATCTCAAGATCGTCAGTTATACAGGGCTCTAGTCATGAAAGCCCACACCACCAATTGGTGCCCAAATTTAAGTCCGTCGTAAAATTTAAGCGATGGTTTTCAAGTTGGCAAGTTAACCTTACTTAATTGGCATCCCGTTTAGTTTTTGTTCCGTAGCTTTCTCTGCATAAAAGATGGTAGATTTAATTATTGGCAAATATATTTTTTCCTCATTAAGCCCCACTAAGGCAGTCACCATGAAAAAAAGGCATGGCAGAATAGCGCCAATCCTGGAATTTTTCGGTAGCACACATTACCCATCAGGAATGACCAATGACGTGGCTCTTGTGACCCCACGGCAAGGGTACAGCTCAACTCCCAACAGTCGGCCATTCAAACACTGGATATCTAGAAGTTCATCGAGCCTCGACGATATGTTACTTTAGGAATGGTGGTGAGAGGGACGGTGGCGATGCAAGATGGGGTTCCTCTACGTCCGTGCATATTTGTGCGTTTATGTGTATGAAAACGTGCGTGTAAATGCGTTTTTGCATGCCTGTATGTGGATGCATGACTAATTCCCACATGCGCGGTAGACCGATTACCGGGTGAACGTGATACTCCCTTCATTATCCCCATGCCTACCCACAACAAACTAGCGGTCAAACTACACCCACGCCATCCCCAACAGTTACCATGACACTTGATCGAAATCAAGACGTATGATCACAGTTGCCTAAGTTCAGCGACAATGTACTCCACTATATTCCTCCAAACATCTCCACTTCCCCTCAATCCTTCCCTCTTGTCTCCAACGCTTGAGTGAACAGGTGGTCATCTTATCAGAAACTTGACAACATGTTGCCACGTCCCTTGACAGGCCCGGAAACCGAAACATGTGGTCTGAAAAACTGTCCTTGTTGCGCTTGGTGGTTTTTAAGTAAAAATAAACACTATTTCCACAGATTTATGACTTTTACTTCGTTTGGGGTCTTGCCCGTTCCTCAGGTAGCACTTAACTAATGTTGCCATCCTAATTCAAAATAATTGGTAATCTCAACTTCCAAATATAATTTTAAGTCAAGTCAAATAAACAGTCCTAATTATTTAAATTGAAATCGTATTCAGACATCCTTGTAATGACTACTGTCACACTATCTACGTCGGCTTCCGGCATGCCGAATAGGCTTTAGAACTTCACAGGTGGGGGGGGGGGGGTTGCGTGATGAATACAAATTAATCAGTGACTATATTACCGTTAATCGGTTAAGATCCGTTCCTCAGATTTGATGCGTCTTTATACACACAAAATTGGATAATTGCGCATAAAATGGTATCGATTTGCAAAACCAATGCCTTGTTAATGCTTTTGGTTACCACAACTCAAAGTGGCTGCCTTGTTTAAGGAGAGAAGGAATTGAACAATGTGGGGAAGATCAACGCCACATGCCACGATCGCTCGCCTCGCGGCATGTTGACCAGAGGGTGGCCAAAGGCAGATGTTAAAGCACAAGAGACGCAATTGTAAGATGTGGATATCACACAGAGCGGATAAAAAACTGCACCACATATAGTTTGTACCGAAATCGTAAAAAAGGCGAAAAGTTTAACGCTGATGATCTACTACATTTTCCGTATTTTATTAATGATATCAAGGAAATGCGAAATAAGGTTAAGGCTACGTCCAAAAAGGCCCTAATTACTGAATGAACATATAACGTCTTTAAAAATTTGGGAAAAAAACTTTAATCCTAGCAATTTGAAACAAAAATCATGTTGCCTTGGGGATGTTCTTCAGCTGACAGCCGTTCTTCGAAGACAGTTCACCACCTGGCTGAACTAGGACCAACTTATTATTTTCCAAGAGCCGATATAAAATTTGCTGCCGTTCTACATATCAGAGAAAAGGAAATAGTGAATCTAGTACTCGCATTCAGCCATAAGCAGTCGAGTCAACATTCGTTGATTGGTTTCTACGAATCACTTGCAAGGCTGTGCCTTCATAGCTGAGGGCTGTTGAATATTTCGGCATTTGGAGTTGACTTTGTACTTCCAACACCTCTACACTCAAAGGATGTTTGTTTGGACACTATTCCTCCTATACTTAATTTTTACGGACAATTTCCATCCAGTCCGATATCCTTTCCCACACCTGCATGACCATATAGAATGCTAGACAGAGGCAGTCAGTTACATGGCACAACTACACTCCATCACTTATTTCATGAAAAGAAGCTCCTTTAAACTCAGTATGCGTCTGATTTAACATTTACTCCATGAGCTGTAGCCAAACTCCCCGTAAACTTTAGGCCTGCATAGTGCATGCTTTCACGCCAGGTTTAACACACGCTTAAAACTTACCAAGTCACACCAAAATAAGCCATTTGTAGTGCCAGGAGATTCTTATTGTGGATAATAATTTACTCCAAGCCAGTAGTTTATGATTTGGGGCCCGGCTACTGAGCGTCAAGCTCTGTGAGGACAGGTAATTTTAAGCCGTTTGTGGAAACGTTATCCGCCGAGGGTGAGGGAGAAGGGGCGCTACTACTATCTATCCCTTTGTTCTGGATTGAGGACCATAGATCCCTCCAGAGGGGGAGCACCTCTCAATTACACGTCAGGTCAATCAAAAACACAGCATTCACCGGGCAAAAGCTTCAACAAACCAAAAATTTTGACTCTGCATAATTCCTTCATTGTCAACCTTTACATTTGGTCAAGCTGATGGCCGTTTCCGTATGTCCACTACAAACCCTGCTACACTAGTTACGCAAAAAAAGTCCATCAACTTCGCTTGAATTACGGGGTACGGCGGTGGAGAAACGTTGTCTAGAAAATGCCAAAAGCTGCAAATAGCTTTCCTTATCGTTACTTGCTCTAGGAATTTGCACGGTTTAGTAAGTATGCAATAAACTATGAAGCAGCTGTTGATAATCTTACAACCGAACTAACCGTTAAGATGGTGAGTGCAACACACGATTTGAAATTCTGCTTCTACACCTATGGCTCTCATCATATAGAAACACTCCGGAAACAAGTGCTTCATCTACAGGTCAGATTTAATGTCGTATTAAGCAGCTACAATAGAATTCTATTCGTTCCCCCCCTCCCATCAGGGGGCACTGCGTACTCATTCATACAATGAGCGCACACAAATGAAACCGTCTCCTGTGGTGCTTTTGAGAAGAAACCTCATTATCGCACTCATCATACCAAGCTTTCGTGCCGGCCAAACATGCTTTATGATGTGGATGTGAGTAAAGGTACTTTGATTAGCACCGAAGCCCGCACAAAGTGCATTGATGGAACTCGCACGAAGGAGTTTGCCCCGGAGAAATTAGCTTGGTTGAAGTTGAAGCAGAGACAACTCCTTTCATGGTGGCAAGTTCTGAAAGCCCTTGTATTTCATTGTTGAGGACCAACGTTACCCATCCTACTCGTCCAATCTGTTCAGAGTAAATGAAATTGGTGATGGGTAGTTATCATCTCACCTTCAACATGAGATGATGACTGAAAGGTAGCAGTAAAGAGTGGAGCCAACAGTAGCTGTAAAGTGGCAACCGCTTCTTTGGTGTTGCACTAGGGCTACCAACTGCTTATTTGACATTAAAGTCGAATGCGTTATTAGGATGTGTGGAGCAAAGTGGGCAGTCTACGACCAATTGAGAGAAATGGTCATTCCCATCAAATAATGAAGTAGTTGACACATACGCATGCATTTTGTCACTCAGTAATGATACCGTCGGTGGAGTTTACTAAGCGTAATTAACTAACTTGCAATGGACCCTTCTTTTGGCTTCTCTTTTCTCCATATGAGAGTCGCAACCATTACGGTTTGTCTTCGCATATTTCATTCAAAAGCTAACAAGGGATCGAATTTCAAAGTGAAGCCCTTTTTAATAATGGACGCACATAAGTGCGATGAATATAGATATGCCAAGAATCGTCAATAGCGCTTCATAGCGCGTTAAGGAGATACATTTGTCCCAAATAAATGCTTCATTTCAAAAGTCATATGGGTGAAAGATCAATGATAAGACTCATCAACCAAGCACCCACCCTTATGAACCAGTGAGCTGTACAGAGGATCGCATAATTTATCCTTTCCCCATCACACCTACGATTCATCCGTTCTTCCAAATAAACTACTAAAAACTTTAGAAGGGGCTAGTTGTGGTGATAATAAAGTAGTGGCGTCTGGTCAGTTAGACATGTCTTGGTCATCGGTATTTTTTTAATCTAGGAGAAAATACCAGCAGAATATCTTTTAAGACTTATTCAGTACCTACAAAATGATCGGATTAAGCATTTAAATCTGTACCAACTGCATTATTTAATCCTTCAAATCAACCCCGTTAAAAGATTCACTACTTAAGTAGAGAACTTAGTAAGCCTACAGGAACAGAGCAGAGGCTATTACATTGAAAAATATTAAAAGCTTTTCTTTGTGAAATCATAGCTTGGCGGATACTCCACGTTGTCTGCATTATCAGGCTTTCCGATTGAAGTTCGCTCGACCTAACTTGTTTCGGATAAACATTGGGTGGGTACTACTTGCATCCATTATCAAGGGTCCTTCCCACTATGCTGTACATTGGTCACACTAGTTCAGATCTCCGTTTAATTAAATCCAACTATCGAAAAGGCCAATTACAACTTTTAAGAGACGACAATATGGCGAGTTGATATTTGCGTAAATTTATTTTGAGCACTCGGGCTCTTCAATATTCGCAGTTTTTTTAGTTTGCTAGAATGATGGTTAAACTGTAATGTGTGTTTCCTTGAGTGCACCTTTTTGATGAGAATCGGTGGGTAATGATGTAAACTTCATGACTAACCTGACGCCACTGGTGTCAGAGAAAACTAATACCTAACCTATCAAAACGCTTTCTCTGCCCATTTTAAAACGGTGTCAAATTCACGACGTCCACATTTAACCAATCGCCTTGTCCCGTGTTTACAAGGGCAGAGGTGGGAGAGACGCGGGATCGATTACTAAGCATTCTTCTAATGTTAATATACCCCAGTAAGGGTGGCAAAATGATAAGTACCCATTGGATAATTTTGTTTTTGAAGTTGACTCCAGACTTGAAGGCTATTTTAGAAAACAAATTAAATCACTGAGTTGTGTTTAAGCAAAGCAAAGATACCCAGTCTTTGTTGAACTACTTTGAAGATGCAGACTTCTCCGGATCCCAGCATGTCAAAACAAATAACTTGGGAGTTCAAAATCTTCAGTGTGTCATTTTTGTACGAATTTGATTTGCTGCGGATTCAAAATTGTCACAAATTACGAAAAGAACATTCCCAACAATGAAGATGTTCTCTTTCAAGCCTTGAAAATCAAGAAGTTCACTAACGTTTTGATTAATAAACCTTCTCGTTCTGAAATAACTAATCTGAGTTTACATTTTACAGTGGTCCCGCTTCAAGGCGAGCAATGCAGCAAATTGTGCAACTTCAAAGTTATTTAAAGATCAGAAAAGCGATAAATTAAAGAATTAGGCAAAATCTTGGCTGATTTTATCGACTAAAAATGAGGACACCACGGGAGAGGCACATTGATAAGGGTTTGATTCACTAATGCGACTTTCTCCTGTTCTGTCCTGTAACCAATCGGTACCAGGCTAAAATCACCTGAGCCCTTCAAAGTTTATCGACGATTATGTAAGAGGTCATCCATAATTTCAGATATCAATACCATAACTTTCCACTTCGTGCTTCATAAGAAAAAATCAGTTTGGAGATTATAAGTAAAATTAATTCAAAGAGAACGTCTCGGAACGCAAAAATTAAATGCTTTAAAGAGAGCTACGGAAAAAAAAGTGCATTAGCAGATTCTATTAGAGACAATGGTATGGCCTTAATTAAGGTCCAAAAGGGCTAAAATAAGTCGTGCCAACAGGGGGTAAATACTCCTCTTTGCGTTAACACCTGCTTAGGTGCAGGTAATGCGATTTGTTTCCACGATTCATAGAGAGCGGTCTTCTTTTTAATACCTTCAAGTAAGAAAAACCAACCTCAAAGGAGAAGATCATCCTTATTCTAATTATTAATTACACTACCTCAATAATATGGAAAGGCATCTATTTTACACTGGAAACAAATTTGAAAACAAAATCATGGGTTTGGAGAAAAGACGGTACCGCACTTATAAGCAAGGTACATCAACTACCGTTTCAACTATTTCATTTATATTGGAAAAAAACATCAGTAATAACGCGCCTTCACGATAAACAAAACTTTGCAATTATTAAAAAATCTTTGTTAAAAAACGGATTCCAACTTTTGAACAAACTTTTCTGACCCATTTAAGTACAAACAAGCCAACTTGATGAGTGCCACTTCAAATGTGTTCCCACTTTAAGCTATTCATATAATCATTAGAACAGGAAGTAGTCACACTGGGTTCCCTCTAGGAGGCACAAAAAATCATTCTCCGATTGGAGCGCATTTTCCAGAGCTGGTAGAATCCCAATAGGCCGGAGCCCATCCCCTTTCAGCCACGATAGGTACGCGAGCATATGACTTGTCCAAATGTGCCCTTGCGCGAAAATCCACAAATTATGCGAACTCCCGTTTTCTCCGCTGACCCGCCCCTCAAGCCCAACCTCTCACATCTACTTCAGTTCGAAAGGAAATAACTTGCCTGTTTTGTGCTTCTCCTCTATTCTCCCCCCACCATTTTCCCCCTTTTATTCATGGAAAAGCAACCTATTGAAGACGGTTAAATTTATATGGCTGTTAAGTCATCCAAACATATGCACCGTATGATCGGCAACAGGCGGTTTAAAGTAGGCTACTAATTTGTGGTGAATTCATTCAAAATGACCACCAAGTCCACAATACTTTTCTGCACTTAAAATCTTCTGAATACCTTATGACTAACAGTTATAATTTTTCTCCCTTTAAATTTGCCCGGCAATAAAAAAACTTCAAAAGAGAATTTGTTTGTGCGTACTCCTTTGGGTGATAAGCTGCCAGTTTATTCAAGCGTCGTCATCGCCAAACCCCAAAGAAGAAACAGACACGAATCCTCCCCTAAAGTGACCCCCACTGGCAGAGGGTGTGGGGGCAGGGAGGGAAGAAAGACAACAAAAGTACCACAGCAGCATAAGTGCTACAGCTGCATACTCCAGCCAATAAAACTCGAAGATCATGCACTCATATAATCTGCCCTTTTGTGTTCCATTCGGCAGCAGAAATTAGAAGCAAGAATTCACAACTTTTTGCTGCCAAGATACCTTATTTTTAATCGGAATCAATTACCTGAAATAGGACAAGTGACATTTATGTGCCAAAGTCGACATGTGCGACTTGCTGTAGGTAGGTTTCCATAACCAGTGACTCGAAACACGTTCCACATTATTACCTGTGACGATAAACTTGTGTTACCATAGTTCCATGTTGTTTTAGGATACCTAGCTAAAGTCAATATAATGACCAGTTTGAAAATGATAAAGACGTTAGCACCACCACATCGATGGCTGCATTCCATAGATTTCTCATGCAGCAAAGAAGCCTCTCGAACTTTTATTTTCCCGAGCTCGGTAAGTGGATCATCACTGAGATATTTACTTTACCTAGGTGACTCGATAGGTGGTCCATTGGCAGAGAGCTGGAAATTCATCGTCAGAAAATCAGACTATGGCGTGGCAGTGCATAAAATAGTGTCCCACAGACGCTTTCAAAGTGGTTTGTCTGGCATTTCTCCCACACATCACAGTACAGAAGCTACGGTAACCTTTTTCTGTGTCAACAGAACGTAGTAGGTTTGTGTAAGCTATTTAAAGCAGCAACACTCATCTCCCTGAAGGTTTGTATCCTAAAGATGGGCCAACAACTTGTAAGATACCCCTTTTAGAAAATTGCAAGAAAAGCATCTTCGAGCGAGCCGTGCAAATATCTCCTGTAGTAAATTACTAACCCCATCCAGCTCTAAAGGCAGTATAAATTCGGATTTAAGTACAGCGTTGCCTGTACCGTCTTCAGAAGCAATTGACCAAGCGAAAAAGTATGTATCCTCTCTGTCCGCGTGGTTTGGCGGTAAAGGACAAATTAGGTACAAGTTTACCGAAGTTTTATAAAAAATGAGCAGTTTGCCCATCATAAGCACCCGCTGCTTTGAAGTTATATGTCAAGACAGCTCTTTTTGTAAAGTCGTCCCGATTTTCGTAAAAATCGTATGAAACAACTAACGCCAGGATCAGTTCAATTTCTGAATGAATTTTAACCGTCAGACTACATCAAAAACGCCATTTTTTGGAAAATCAAGATTAATGAAATTGCAAAAGTTGTTATTCGTGTCAAGTGCCTCTTCCACGGTAGTTAGACTTCGGCATTCAATTAGTTTTAAGGACTTGTTTAGAGATACTTGGAAAAGTTTTTCCCAATATAATCTGACCAATCTAATAGCAGGCCTTTTTGACCTTCGAGTCCTTCCATCTTAAAGCATTTTTCTTAAAATGTCGCTACAATGGTTATCAACGAAAGCACTTCTACAAATTTTAAGACCTCAACACTGCCGCCTACCCATGGTCTTAGGACCTAAATGACAAAGAGTACCCTAAAGATGAGTGTAATCATTCCAGATTCCACACTGGAGGAGAGGAAGAGGGAAGGTAGTAAACAATCTACTCCATTGGGAAGCCAAGAAACTTTTCTATTGCCATTTGATAAAATCATGAAAGAGAACAACACAAAACTTATTCGGTCCACACGGTGCACTTGACTACTGACATTACCAAAGCTGACTTCAGAGCGTTCTAAATCACGGCGATACTGTTATTTGCTTCCTGGATCGAAAAGGGAGGAGGAGGAGAAGGCTAATTATCGCGGAAACCGGTTATGCCTTTTTCGCCTTTTCGGCTGTTCACTTGTTGTGTTGCCGGTACAAAAGTAATGACTCACTCCTTCGAAAGTGATCTTTCTCCTTTGGCGACACATGATCTTCGCATCTTTGCAAGGCAAGCCATGGTGGCCAAAAATGCTAGAAATGTTTTACATGCTGTAGCCTTGTAAGATCGTGTGGGAATCTATGATCGGAACACGGGATGTACTTCAGTACCTCGTACAATCTCTAAAAGATGAGCATTACCGCACAACCAGAAAAGGATCCTACTTTTTTGTTCAACAGCGAAAAACAAACTGCGACTTTGGGACAATCATTTGTTTGCCCCTCTTGCAGTGATAGGCACTTTGTTTATCTGTACGCGCCTAATTACGCTGTTACTAGAGTGTGTTTCCGCCCCGCGTCCAAGCGACCCGTATTTCAGGTCAAGCTAGCTGGCCATTATTTATGTTGTTGCATAGTGCTTTGAAAAAAGAAGAAAAGAAACGGACTGCTACATCCTTCCTATCTCCTACATTTCAGGACAAAATGGTCATCAATACGTGAGCATAGCACAACTTCCTAACCAGCTGAACGGCTCCATTCTCACAATTATTTGAATTGCGTTGACACCTCCAGTTAGTCAGTTCTTTTTCCTCACTCACGGTCGTATAAAGTAAAGCGATGAATAGGGGTGGGCTGAACCGGGTACGTGAGAACTCAACCTATGTGTAGTCGGCCTGTCAATGTGTCATGTAGGGGAGAGAAGGTAGGCTATGCTTTAGGTGGAAAACCGGTCTCTTCTCTGGGTCGCGTAACACTAAAATAGGACTTGCCGCTGAATTACTTCCACATCTTTGAAGGAGTTCAATCCTGCATGCATAATGTTTTGTCAAAGGAGTCTCAGAGGTGACTCAGCTTGATGCAAAATCTCACATTTCGACTCACTTACCTGTATATAGTATTCAGGCAAAGTCAGGACAGGACCTCTGATTTACAGACCAGAAAGGCATTCTAGTACTCACTAGCCCATCAAGGTGGTAGAAAAGTGGAATTGCGTATATGAAAACTGTGGCAGTGGAGAAATGAATAAACGAGCGGAGGTGCAAAGTACACGAATATCTGCCCATTCCCAAAAACCTGGAGTCTGGATGATGAGACGATTAGCTGCAGAACATTACAAAGGCGGCCTCACCTTTCTTAAGCGGTGGTAATTTACAGGACATCAACACGGTAATTGTTCCTGTGTACATTCAGTGAACAGAACGACTGATCTTGGATAAATGGAAAGGAACCAATGAGGTAATCACAAATTATCAAGCGAAACTACGAACTTTTACAACTCTTAAATGCTACCTTAGAAAAGTTTGACCGCATCACTGACTGGTCTATTTGGAAACTTGTTGCTGAGAATCATAACTTGTTTTGCGAAATCTCTCGGCTCCAGTTTGATTTTGATAACCATTCAGCCATATCTTAGCACTTTGTCGTTCTCTATGGCTGGCCGAATGATAAATGGCGAAAAGACGCTAGATGCCGATCTTGATGAAATTTGGCAATGAAGTAGCTAGAGTGGCGAAAAGCCTTTGGCGAAGAGTCTGAAAGGCCACTTCACACCTAATAGCATCCGGTTTATACCTGCGAAATTAATATTAAATATCTTCAAATTAGCGTATGATAGAAGGAGATTGTTTACCGTCAATAAAAGGCGGAATACACCCAACACACGGCCATATTAAAAAGTGTAGTTTAATGTACAGAAACAGGCCAATAGACATGAATAGCGCATAATTAAAAGAAAGGTATAAGAAAATAATGCGCCGCCTGATGGCCCCTTACTGAAAGGGAAAAGAGCTGTTGTCCATAAGGAACGATTAGTGTAGGTGAATAAAATAACGCAGCGTAATTTTTAGAAACGGAACCGAAATCAAGTAGAGGTCTGACTTGATCAATACAAAATGCGAAAACCCATAAAATTGTCTTTCGCTTCTCCTTTAGCAGCTAAATAAGGCATCGTGCGAAAACTATTTTATCATTTTAATTTGACCTACCAATAAGTAAGTGGGTGCGACTTTTTTGTACCGTTACAGTTAGCAAGTAGGTAAGATGGAAATCTTGACGGCTGGTAAGGCATCATCAATTCCCGGAGGGGTAGAAGGGAAGGCGAGCTCCAATTTGATCCATGAAACGTTGACATTTTGTAATCTCTCACAATACCACAGACATGGGATCCACTTCGAGCCGATCAAGCATTAAAAAACACGTATCAAAGCATTTCTTATTCAAAAACTCCCCTTATTATTGGCCACCGCATATAAAATGGCCTATTTGAGCTTATTTTCGTTCCAATTAATCAAGAGAAAGCTGTGTTATCTCCAGAAGTCTGGTGTCTTCGATAGGTAAAGCGGAATATGTCATTGCTTTATGCGGACACTTTGCGATTTTTAATGATCTTTTTGAACTCGCCATGATGACATTTACAACTTCGCAACGACGATTACAAACCTGTCCCAAGTCTCGAATTTACCTTTTTGTTAAAAAGGAGATGGCTGATACCTTCTAGAGAGATGCTTATATTCTTTAAAACAACTACCTGTGCGCCGTAAGGTGTAATCTCCATTTCAAAATTAAAAAATCGGAATCTTGAAAGGAATTTTAGCAGCTTCAGACACCAATTAACCAGTGAGTGAAATCGTTTTAGTTTTCAAATAGTTCGAATCCGGACAAGACACGACCCTCATGGTCCAAATGTCCGCCAGCTTTTCGTAGAGACGGTAAAAAAACCAATTGTAAGTGTTCTTGATTGAAGAGTAAAAATTTGAAAAGAATGATTGGAGAGGTAAAGAAAAGGTGTTTTGGTACTTTTAAACTTAAGGTGGGAAGTTATTGTGATGGCATTTCATGAAAGTCAAACTTTATGGAAGAGGACCCTCACAGCTGAATAGAACTTTAAGCTGGCTGGTGTGACACGGTAAGGTAGATAATGCAAATGGGAAACAAAATAAGTTCGCAGACTAAGATTTACCTTTCGCATATTTAATGTAACTACTAAGCCAACTTTGAGATTAAGCATTGCTCAAACCATTCTCAATAGTATCGTAAATATTCTTAATAAAAAAATTCAATAAAAATTTTTTGATAAGTCTTTGCTTTACTTAACCATCGTAGCATGGGAAATCCAATGTTTGCAAAACACTCTCCATGATTTAAGTAAGGAAACTTCTTCAATCGAAATTAAAGCACTCCTAATTTTCATCGGCCAAAATTAGTTCTCATTTGCAATAGTATCACCAGCAGGGAGAGCAGTGTTCATTCCACCTTTCAATATAAGCATCCGTTGTTTGAAATGCGGGTATTTATTGGGAGCAGATGAACAGATAAATGTTACAATTCACTCTTTCCCCCTTCGATGAAATGCAAGCGTAGCTGTGGATTTCGCCTTTTAAAAATGCACTTTTTCCAAACGTCAAGGTATAAGGTGGTCTTAGACATTTCTCTGTTCGCAATGCCACTTTCCTATCATTTCTGCCCAGAACTGTTTACCCTGTCCCATAGTTATTTGCACAATTATCAAATGCCAACATAATCATAGTCATCACTTGGAGGTACATTATCAGGGAAGTACTGATGAGGGAAAAGGGGGTGAGACAGTGTCTCTACTCCCCGCCTATCCCGAAAGAAAATGCTCTAATGGATAAATTTTGGAGTGGTATGAGTCATGAAAGATACCATTGTCCTATAAGAAGTGAATGACTGGACCTAACTGCTTCAAAACCACTTTTCTTGTATAGGTTCGAGCAGATCTCGGCAGTAATTTATTCGTAACGTTTTCAGTTAACAGTGCCCACATATAGAGGAGGCAAGTACAACAGCTCGGAGAAGTGAAGCAATGCGTCCCCCGTGACAGACGGGGCCTTAATAACCGAGCTGTTTAAGTTAACAACAGAGATATGCTAATAAGCTTAACGGATGGAAAGTTATTCTTCTTCAGGTACCGGCATGTCAGTGAATAGTGGACAAGTGACGCATCATTTAAAGAGATAAACTGATGGGTATTCCAGCTTATTGGTGTCTGCCAATGCATGGCATGGGAGTGAGATTCATTTATCTAGCAGCATTAGCGGCTCATCCATCCCACATTGATGACAACTAATTGCTTCACGGTTCCTGAAGCAGTCATCGCCAATCATTGAAACGTACCAATATAGATTTTTTGAAATTCCCCATGTTCGATAACTGCTGTTTCGGTTAACGGCACTAGAGGGTTTGCAGTTCCGCATCGGAAACGAACGAGTTCGATCACTGTGAAGTAGACAAGCTTGAGCCACACCCATTAGATTCCACCCGCCCTCAACGAAGAGAGGATTAAAAGTGGAAAAGTAGCAGAGAAGATGGAAAAGCGTATCGTGTCGTACCAACGAATCTTCAAATGAATTAATTATTCACATGCATTTTGCATGTCCCCATAAGTTGCAAGTCATTTCAGCGAGGCGCTTTTTTGCTTTTCCAATACTTTACTAAAAAAGCGTTGCTAAGGCCAATTTTTGAGTTTTGAACAGCCCTTCAAGTAATTCTTTAATGCTGTTAGCTAAATTGGAGACAAATGGGATTAATAGAAGTCCAAAGGATTCACCAACATCATCACTGAAGCATTGAAGTGCTACCCTAGTGACTAAATCCCATCTCATTAACTCTTCTCCAACGTCGCAGTCAGATTCGCCCCTCAGAATACTAGTTTGATAACTGATAATGGTGACCAATCACAGAAAGACATAACGACACGCAGTGTGACGGAAGCTATGTGTCACATTTGCATTGCGGACCACCCTAAGACGATGAGATGTAACTCTTCAAACTCCTCCAAATATGGCTAACGAAGTAACTTACAGGCACAATTAAGGTTTGGAACCTACCTGTTCGAGGAAATAACAATGTGCTGCTAGACTCTCAACACATCATAAACAAAAACTTAGATGCCATTTTAAGGAAAGGGGACGAAAATTACGTAAAACAATCAATTCTTAACCCGCCATTGATTAAAACCAAGGTTACTTAATTAGTCCTGGATCTGTCGTCGATTTCCTGACAGCACCACAGGTGGCGACAGAGACCACGTATTTGCGTTCGGATGTGACTCAGTACCCCACCAGGGCTACTTTGGCCATCAGACATGGCGCGGTTTCCTAGTAAACACAGGTGTAATAGATATCCCCTCCCCTATTTTACCTTCTACTCTCCTTATCGTCCCCCTTCGCGCTTCTTTCAAGTGATACAAGGCTCCGGTGGTGGTGTGTAAAAGAGAAGTGGACACTGAGTCAGAGGCTTCTACTGCAAAAAAGATATCAAGTTTTCGGTGTTGTGCTTATCTCTCTACTCGCCAGCAGCCTGCCTGAGAAATACTTCTTCTGACCTTGATGAGAAGGCAGCGTGATGGCCCACTGTTTCTATTGTTACAAAAGGCTTTCCTAAAGCCAGCCAACTAAAGTGAAAATGAAAAAGCTGACGGTTTGACAAGGCATCCCAATGTGAAATAAAGTGATGTTTATTTGTTGCCTTGCGGTTCAGATTGACTTATGTGGCTTCGCATGCAAAAGTGCGAAAGATTTAAATGACAAAATCGAGGTCGAATGTTTGTAGTACGGTGGTGTAACTAAACACAGAATCACAGCCACTTGAAAGCCCCATGTTTCTAAACACATCGAGTGCGTTATTATGTTTGCAAAATCAGTAAAAAGGAATTCGAAAAAAGGAATACAGAAGTGCCATCAACAAGCTTCTTTTTCCGTTGAGACACCAATGAAGTGAGGTAAGTTCCATTATTACGATAGTGAATGAAGAACCGGCTGACTAACTGTCATGCGAAAAATCAGCACCCACAGACACTCCATTCATGTCACCAGTGCTTCCAGTCTTCTGCCCTCCTCACAACGATGATAAGATCCCGTCCAGACAAGAAACACAAAAGCATTTTCAACTGCAAGTCGATTCTGTGAGGACAATATATTATCTTTCGAGAAATATTTGTCCCCCTTTGGTCTAAAAACCATTGAGGAAATTGCTGGTGAGTCAACTTACCAAGTCCCTCGGGAGTGGAAGTAATCAGTAACTTTGTAGGGAGAACACACTTATTTATCCTTAAAATGAAAGGGATATCCAACTACAAAATATTATCAAAGCACTTGCTCACCTGGAGAAAAGATTACGAAAAAACGCTTAAGTCACTTCATTGTACAGCATGTACAGCTTTCGTGTGAACCTTCCAAGCACAAGCATGTTAATGTTTAAAAAAATGATTGACGCTTTCCAACGACCTTGTTAGAATTGCATTACAAAACATTGCCCCATTTGCAACCACAAAGATGTTGATTAGTTTTCAACGCATAAAAACGCAATGATGAGGGGAAAACTTTGGCACCCCTGTAAGCAGTCAACCATCAGACTATGAAGATTCCCCATTGCCTTCGTACCCCTGAATAGCTGATGACGAATGAAAAAACGAGAAAACAAAGTTTTTCAAGAACATAAGCTGGTTGCGATCAGGATTTGGTTTATTCCTCAAAATATAGTCCACATAGATGGAGTCGATCCCGACACGTGTTACTTAAATAACATAAATAAGTAGATATTCACTAAATCATATATAGGTAAGCAGAATGACCCTCGATTCTCCTATTTGTTGCAAATCTTTGGTTTTTCTCATTTTTTCACTCGGACAACAAATTATTTGCCACTTGTTATGGGGAACAGCACACGTTTATGTTCATGGGTTGTGAGTCCAGTTTCATATCGACGCGAGTAAACACCCAGGCAGCTTAATTTATAATCAGACACAGACAGAGGGGTCGGGAAGACGTCCAACGGTTCACTCCATAGCGCAGTGCTAGTGTCATTCAAAATTTTACATTTTACTGCTTTTATTCCTTTTTGGAGACATGCTCCCATAAAACACGACAATGTCATTGGACCGAACTAAAAAGGGATACAAATGTATTCAGGTGGCACTGCCTACTTTGGCCCGAGCCTTTCGAACTACAAACGGTGGCTGCGAAAATCTTGACCGAAACAGTCGTTCTCTACTAGGCTGTCGATAGCTAATGTTACATTTTTTCGGAGTTTTACCTCGGGTGTAAATATGTTTAGCTGCCTCTTTTGTCATCCACCATGCATAAAAACCCAAAAAGAAATTATCAAATGCAGAAGCAATCTTTAGGGAAACACTCCAGGTCTGATCAATCGATTTTATAGAAAAGAGAGTTTACTCCTGGATAAGATTTTGCCAAATTTTCCTCACTCATAATGTGAAGGGTCACAAAAATCATAATTTCCCGGTTTTTGCTGCTCTTCGACTAGCACACACACATCAATAGGGTGCTGCCTTTTGTGCAAGACAGGCAGATGGAAGAACGGACCAGTATGCTACTCAAGTTTTTGCAATAATTAGGTTAGGCCCAGGCAACCACTGAGGTAGGCGGACTGAAGGTCAATCGGAAAAGGTAAGTAGGTGCATGGTGGATGTGCAGATGTCCAGATTAACCTTGGTCATTTCCATTTACTTCGCTTTGATGGCTTTCCTTGCGTGGACCACCTATGACCAGTTGATTACCTTGTAACCTCCAGACCTCCGAGACCTCAAATAATTAGTCATGTTTTACTCCTCGGTTCCGTAATGAGCCGAACCAACAGTGCTAAACAGAACTGTCCAACGGTTTGAACGAAGAGAACCCCAGCAGATCTTGTTTTCGACATGAAAAGTTAGAGTAGGGAGCCTCAATATTCGCCTGGCGTTCAAACGGCTGAAGATTTATTTCAAACATACTTCCACCTTTCCTATTTTAACGTCACTTGCGTAGTAAAGCAAAAAATGTCATTAGGTAAATTGAACCTTGGAGGTCAAGAAAATAAGAGACGCCAATGATTCGAAGGAAGGCCATCATTTACATTCTTCTAGATCTTGCAATAAAGCTAAACTGCCACACATTCGCCTTGATATCACCAGAGGATAAAAGCTTTAGCCGCAGCAAAGCAATCGACTTTTAGTTGATAGCTAACAATGATGTTCTAGATGGAACTGAGGAAGCAATTCAGTTCTATAGCTCAGAAAATACTGCAGATTTCTACAGTTTGCAACTTAGTAACCGTGATGCTTTAGTTGTATGACACTTGGTTTCGCTTACGTGGTTACTTAAATTCTCTCCACAGTACCTCCAGCTGGAAACCATGACCTCCTAGCCATAATGATAGCTCCTCAGTTCTTCTGTCCGTTGGCTTCACACCTTTTAAAGCATTACTTGACCTCTTCGACTTCAAGTAAGATTCGGTGGGTAACATTGCGTCGAGTTCTACCGTCTGAACTTTTGAAACCACCGGACAAATCCGTCCTGAAGAAGTGATTGAGTGTACCTGGGTAGCTACATCCCTTAATTTGAATGGAAATTGCTTAGGTCGACCAAAGAGGGGTTCAAAGAGATGATAGCAAAGTCCTTATAATAAGTGACCGCAAAGACCAATTTGCATCCATTATTTCAATGAAAATAGCCTTAATCATGCAACTAGCACTCATAAGCAAATGTGTTCATTTCGGTAGCATTCACCTACACTCGCGTTCGGAAAAGTATTTATTTTCGAAAATGTCGTTTGTGTTTTAGGATGGCCTTCATTCTGCTTCTTGCTTGAAAGCCTTCCCGGGGGATCAAAACTTGTCTTCGATTGAAGCAACTTGAAAGCACTGCCTTTCACATTCAGCGACGTTTCTCAATGCAATCAGTAAAAGTCTAACATCAGACACCGATTGTGTGAGTAATATACCCCTTGTAATGCTACATAATCAGATTAAGTGCCTAAGTTGCCTTTTATTATGAGGAATAAATCCAAAACCCTCACATGCATTGAAAAAAGGCGAGACCACCACCAAATCAGCAATGCGGTAGAGTTGAAGTAGCAGTAAAATGGATGTTATGGCTGCCAAAGGAGTGCTCAAAAGGTCGACAACGGAGCGGGAACAGACTTCCCCAGAGGCAAGAAAGGCGCCAAATTAAGCGCAACTTTGTCGCCATCAGACGTTGTCGCTGTCTGCCAAATTTCCCTTGCTTATCTGCCACCGTCTCAGGCACGAATGCGGATGAAACCAGACTGAATTTCGTTTGCCGTTTTTTTCGATCAATTAGCTGATGTGAATTTTGTGGAAGGGAAAGAAATCGTGCAGAAGCAGAGAAAACATGTAAACTAACTGAAACACCAATCGCCTTTTCAACAATATTTTTCCTTATTCATCGCCAAACTACACTTGAAATGAAGAAATGGTCGAGTCTAATATCACAATATTAGATTTTTCGCAGATTCCTAGCAAGTCGACTATCCACTGACACCAAGAGGCATGAGGATTAATTTTTTTTCCGACAATTGGACAATGTAATGTTTGAAGGATAGAAAGAGCCAATAAGCAAAGTGAACACAAAATACGTGCAAAGTAAGCTTTTTTTCATCAAATGCTGAATGGAGCGCCGAAAGTACATGATTTCGTTCCATTGGATGAAATTTAACCACCTACCAACGCCACTGTTCTATCTCTTTCCCACACGAAGAAGCTCATGTACTTGCTCTGATTTCACAGTTGCCTACTTCAAGGCCACAATCTTAAAAAGCGCCTTGTATATGATTCAGGTCCACCCACTATTCAGTGGTCGGCACTACCATGAAACTCTTTTCGCACACTTCTTGACAACAGTAATCTGCCCTCTGCGTCCTAACTGAGAAATCAGCGCATTACGGCCGTACTCCAGTAAAACCTAGAGTCTCTAGACGCGCATAAATGATCTTTTAAAGAGCGTCATGGTTGAGAGATCTCAAAGCTGATGGCCAAAGTGGCAGTCAGGCATACAGCCGGGCAGGTGAGTGACTCGCTACAATTAACAATTTTGCGTGAGAGGCCCAAACTGTGGCGGGATTGCCAATTAAAAATGTAGTTCTAGAATTTCTCCGCGAATTGATGGGATTACTCACACTTTCTTCGCCAATAAATGAAGCGGCCAGATTGAGCTGAGCAATGGTTTTCCCACCGCTTTCCGCAAAAATGGCAACCACGGTTCAACTGAATGCCCAAGTTTACCAAGAAAGAAAGCTGGAAATAGTTTCCAAATACCAATACATTTCTCGACCGATCAAATAAAAGGATGAGAGCTCCTGTGATGGACTCCAAAATAGTTTTCACTTCTGAAGCCTAGACTTACAGCAGTGCAGAGAACTCATCTAATTCCAACAAATAGGAGTCCAACACCAACACTGAAAAATTTTGGTTCTACAAACAAATGACTCTAAGGCAGGTATGCTGCATTGAGGGATTCCTTTTACTGAATGCAATGCCCGTACAAGTTGGCACTAATTGCGGCGAAAGAGTCACTGATAATGTCTCCACCTCATCATTTGCATGGTAACGAAGCTTTGACCATCAAACATTGAGTCTCATCAAATTATGCACATTCGAGATAGCTAATATAAAGATCGCCACCATTTTTATAGAAAACGCGCTCTAAATAAACATAAGAGTGGTTTCTAAATTAAAACAGCAGGTTGTCTATCCCTTAAGATTTCTCCTTTACTTGAATGAATAGTCCAAGCGGAGTCAAAGGCAGTGAACGGAATACCTTCAAGTTCGGGTGGTCTGTGAAAGGCAAATTGCCTGTCATATATCCTCTTGGAAGGATAACGAGAATGAACGAGGCTAGGTTTAAGAGACGAAAGACAGGAAGCGACAAAAGCTTATTCAATTTTGCCGCTGAGGTAGAGGCGGATTTTCCAGTCCAGCAATTGTTTAACTAACGGGGGAGATCGGATAAATATGCGTGAATTATAACTGAAAGATTGCTCCTAGAATTATAACCATCTATCCCTCTGATAGGACAATGGAGAAGTGGGCGATTCCGACCAAAGGTTTTTAAACTGGACCTTTCACGAGCAATCAACCCTCCAAAATTCATGCCATTTTATTATACTTCCAATTTTTGACTTTGGGAATGGCAACGTTGGTGGGCATACCCTCACCTATCACAAGTTAAAAAAAGAGTCAAGCTTGAAGGCCAAACATTTCCATTAATCATAATAATTCAAGATTAGCCTCAGAATTCGACTGAAGGTAACGACGAAAGGTAGGAACCTGAACCAAACTCGGAGAAGATAGGGCATATTCGTGTCTAATGAAATCAGTTGGGCTTCTAAGTGAACACCTCGAAAGGCGAGTAACACGACCAAGGCCTACATGGACGAAGCCCCCTGACTCGACTGAAAAAATATGACTCGACAGTCGGGTCGTCGGAGCCGACAAGGTAAACCACTACCATGGGACTCTGAAATCACCACCGTAATCGATTCCAATCCACTGAGTCAATTTTAACGGTTGGTGCAGAATGATTGCGAACGTTCCGGAGAATGAGGCTTCTTTTGACAAGGGCGACTCGACTGCCACAGACTTGTCCCGTTGCTTAAATAATACCACTATCGTATAAGGCAATTCAACTGCTGATTGAAAAATAAACATTCGCCTCAATGTTTTAAACCGAACCGACCCAGTTTTGCAGCACGACCCGATGTAAAAAGTTACCAACATGCACATATTCGGTGTCCAGGACAGAAAGTAAGCAGAATCGGAGCGTCACAAACTCGTAAATATTTCATAAAATGTCAATGCTCGAACTCTGTTTAAAAAAAACCCAAAGAATGCCTTAAATAACATCAACTATCAACTTAGTCAAAGGCGGTACTGAATTGCCGACCGGCTAATGGTTTAAGACGTCAACTGTTCCATTCAATCATACTATTTTATTCAAGCTCAGCTATTCTGCTGCAGTAGTAGATGAAGGCAAAACCTCCAACTAATCTTTGAACCTTTTCCATGCAAACGCAGCCCCTACAGCAGGCTGCAGTAGCACCAGTGGAGGGCTGTCCCAGTTTGTGCGGCATAGTTAAGCGCAATCACACATCACACCAGCCCAACCCACCGCAATAACGTTTTTACAGCCTCCCAAAGGGGCAAAGCAAAACAAAGAAAGCAAACGCATATATAAGCACACCAACAGATGACAAGTAAAAATCATCGGCCATTAGCCGCCATAGAGTTGGTTCAGGCTCTTTGGGAAATTTCACATTTTTGGGAGCATATAACGAAAGGAAACATGAAACAAATGGATTGGTAAGCAAGAGGAAGGAGAACAGAGCATAATTTTTTGAACAGAGAACGGATTAGGTACATTTTCACTCAAGAGTATGTGTAAAAGCAGCAACTATGCGTGGCCCAATAGGACAAAAGGTAGTTCTTTAAATCATTTACTTGGCACGTGGAGCGCATTCAGGGTGGAAAATGTAGACCTTCAGATAATTTCAATTAACAACGCCATTTACCGATCCCTTTGGTAAAAGTGATGAGTTGATAAACATTAGATTAGAGTTAAAGCAATGTCACCCTATGGCTGCCAATTTCTTGTTGGATTGTGGGCTTAAAACAGTGTAGCATGACCACAAATTGACAATTCTTTAGATTGTAGTCACGTTAAATCAAACAAGTTTGGCATCTAATAGAGGCTTGAACAAAAAGGGAGATGGTATGCATGGCTTACCTGAGTCATCTTTCGGGAAATCAGTCGATTCACCTGAGTTTCTAAATTCAAACCTTCTTTAACCAATAGTCAGGGTTTGAGGAAATTTCAGCTTGTGTGGTTCCGAATGTTTTTTAAGGCAGCGGAAAACCAGAGCAGTCTCCAGCTATCTCTCCATCAGCACTTCTCAAGTTTACGATTCGCTCTTATGGAACAAGGCGGATCACTTGACAAGGAAGATGGCCAGCAAAAATAAATCTTTTTCGTCCCTAGCCAGTACCGATACACACGATTGGAGGTGGATTACCCTCCTGCTGTGGGAGGTAAAGTGACAGCTGTAACGGAGTTGATGATTTCAGTAGTCGAGGAGAACAAACTGAAATTAACATGCTTGAAGGTTGACATGTTACGATTTCACAGGAAAGGTATGTCAGGAGAGTTAACCATTGATCTAAATTTACTAGACAAGCGTGAAAAAGAAACAAACATTATAAGAAGGAACCTTTTAAAAGTTCTGTTACACAATAAAGTTTTTTAGCAATCCACAACGTTGATTGTGGCAAACGACATGGATAACTCCTCGTCAGCTCACTGCTCAATTTACGTGATAGAGTGGTGCAATTCTTATCGTCTTATGAGTAACACACAGAATGTCTACCTAACCATAACCCGGGGACGAGACAAAGTACCCACGAATCGATTGATGCTGAAGAAGATGTCACCCTTTTTCTCGCTTTCTAAAAATTATAAAAAAACTTTCGCTTTTGCATCCACAAAACTACACTAAAGCTTGAAGAGGTGCAAATAATTTGCGACTTGGAGATTAGAACAGAGGGATGTTGAAACGCGTTCACTCTGAACTTTATGCCAAATGTAGGGAAAATTAAATCCATTTCTATTAAAATATGCTCATTAAAAGCACTTCCGAGATTATCAGAAATAAACGCGGATGCAGGCAAGCTATCGCCTTTGCGATAGCGATTGGTCATTGAGTTTCTTAATTTACCTGAAGGCTCCACCACTGTACTTCCACTGGGCTGCACGGACAGTGATAGCATCGAGTTCTACCGACTTCAGAAAGACTTAAAACGCTACAGCCATAATGAGCAGCTAGCCTCAGAGGCTGCTAGACTCAGAAACCATATTAAGACCACCTTTCTCCCCGAATAGTTATAATTTGCATTAGTTTCGCCTCAAGTAGGGCCAGAGAAGTCCTTTTTGTCAGAAATTTCAAATAAATTCCCGGAAATTTTACAGTCAAATCGCCGCGAACAATTCACACCAATAATTATTTTTACCGCGATGGCAACTAGACAAACAAAAAATAAGTTCTTATAAACTGCGCCTGTGATATTATCCAGACGTAATTTCACGGGTAAAAAGGGAACCAATTTGTACAAGGCAGGTTGTCAAAACAGCTAGTAATTTCGATACACGTGCAAAATAACTCTACAGGATAACATATTTGCACGGAAGAGAAAAGAAACGGAGCGTCGATTATGATGATTCGACTGGCAATAACTATGTGGTTAGCATTTGATGTTATGAAAGCTATTGAAGAAAAAAGCTCAATTACCGCACTAGTTAGCATCGACCATGAAGTCTTAATCAGGCGGAGGCATCTTCCAATCAATAAAACTTAAGTGAGCGAATGAATCGCACTGGGGCACCACGACACATCCCATTAGTCTTAAATATACCATTCCACTACACCCTTTCAATGTTCAGAAGAAAAGTAGAGGAAACTACAGCACTAACCGAACTGCTAAAAAATTGCCTTTGGTATTTACGTACTTCCATGCAATAACTCAAGCCTTGAGGATGATTTCCAATTACTTGCGCCTCTTCCAAACTTAATTCCGAACAGTTGGAAATAAGCTGAAAGGCTGCATATCTAAAACCATAGCTCAAGGCTTTTGATGGCCTCAAACACACGTTATGATCGAACAGTTAGCCGTGGCGCACAAACGGAACTTGGGCGTCCTATTGTTGCCGTCTTTAATGGGTGCATAAATTACCTTCGGATCTCTAGCTATTTTCCTTTTAGGTTCCTACACCTTTTGCACCAAGTGAATGATTAGAGCAATTTAACGAGTAGCGGTTCACAAGGTCGTCTCAACACCTAAAAACCCACTCAAGAGGAGAAGAACAGATGGCGGACAATAAAGACGACATCGAATTGTAAACTGGGCATGCCGACGCACCAGTGGTAGCGTTGGTGTGTGTACATTCCACCTGGGATTTGAGGTCTTCTACGTGATCGCTGGTGTTGCATCGTCCGCCCGGTGGCTTGAGTACATGGTCGACGAAAGGAGTGCTTTGGATAGTTACTACCTGGATTGGAACAATTAAGAGGACCACATTAAGTTCCAGTAAAAGCAAAAAAGTTGTAGATTGGCAGATTAACCCTTGTCAGTTCTTTTATGCGCTCACAAAAGCCTTCGTAATAACCCCGAATCCACACACGTAGAAGTCCTGTATTTGTAGCAGAGCTGCTTCGGAATTCGTATGCTTCTAGAGGATACTAGTGACAGAGAACTGTAAATATGGATTTCATGGCCAACCATAAGAGAGTGATTTTGGGTCTTCTACACTAGAATACTTAAAAACCTTAATGTTTGAGCTTTTAAATATAAAACTATGCATATGCCTATATTCCTAATGTATAACATCTCACATGTATGTGTAATGAACCTACATAAGCTATCGGAACTAGAGTGCTGCGGATTGGAGGGTCCTAGACCAGTATTATTCACGGCACAAAAGGGCTGAGGACCACAGTATAGTGAATTGACTTCCTTGCTTACAACAAAAGGCTGTCCCTAGGGTACAGAGGCCTCTCAGAAGCAAAACACAAGGAGTCCTTAGAATAAGGTTAAAAGTGGCAAGCAAAAGAATATTCGAGTGGTTTAGTAACAACCTATTTGAGTATGCTTCATATTGCCTGACCCACTAGTTTCGTAGCCCTTCTTTGCAATCATGCCATTAGGATTTTCGCGTTCTTAAAATTTGTTGAGCAAATTAAAGACCTGCGTGATGGAAAATATGGGTCTTCTACAGTGAAACAGGACTTGTTTTGATGGCACATTAGATCACATGGCCTTTTCAGAAATTCATAGTTCGGTTTCGATAGGAGTGACACTGACCTCTGTTCACGCAAGCCGCTCCAGTTTCCCAGCTCCCTCCACTTAAGTTTCAAAGGGTGCCTTCGATCCCATAAAGTAAATAAAGAAAATTGCGTGATTTTCGATGCAGGCCGCTGGAATGACTTAAAACATGTGGAAGATTCTTAATACAAACGGTTGCTTATGTCAATGCAATAATAAAACCAATGAGGCGGATCGGTTTCGTGGTACTATATCATACCATTCATTGCTCCTCCCCCACTATTTTTCCCAACCTGATAAATCCAATGAATGCGAACCAAACATACCAATTGCCCTGATGACCTCACTTAGCTTAGTTCACAACGGCGTGGTTGCAGAGTGTACAGTCCACAATTAAAAATACGAAAAAAACTTAGAATCTGATTATAGGTCACTCAGAGACCCTCCATTCGCTGCACGGAAATGATGACTTGCTCAACTTTAGCTCCGCTTTCAAATAATTCATGTGAGGAATAAATTGTGGAAATATTTAAGATAAGTAATGGAACATTTCGTTCTCAATGATTTACAAAAAGGCTTTGGCTAAAACTATGCGGATGAGTGTTCCAGAGGTCAACGGCTAACAAGAAGTTTGATCAGCACCGATTTACATCTTGCAGAGAAGCAGATAGAAGACGATCGTCATAGGTTAACAAATTGGTCAGCTATCCTAATCCTGACATTTTACAGTGGAAAACGGTAGAAGGGGTCCATATAAGATCTTAAAATAGTACATCTACCAAAGTGCGGCCCAGAAATAAATCGCTTAATGGCCATGAAAGTAATAAGAGCATTCAATGGCCTCAAGAACAATGTTCCAGATGGTAGGCAAAAGAGTTGAATTGTGGTGGCCTTGAATCATTGTCTGATCTGAGTGCACAACAGGCCAACTTGACCAAATTCTACGAGAGAAGATGCTACCGGTGAATTCAACAAGTCTTGCATTGCAGCCGACAAGCATCGTATGATATTCTTCCATACCTTAAAATATCGTTGAGATAGTTGGCGTAAGAGTGGTCACGAAAATTGCCGGGAACGATGTCCCAACTGAGACGCATACCACACTGATCCAGCCTCTCCACGTAGGTATTTCAAAGTAAGTGACAGCTTCCTAAGCTTTGCAACTTTTAATGAAAGTAAGTAAAAAGTTACTATGGCAGTTAGCAGCAAAGGCACACGAAAATGGCCCACCTATTCAGCCCTGTGAAACCCTGCCGCAACCATTACGAAGGGAATTCCCATTGAGCTACCATCGAAGTAGAATTGCACTTTTCCATCAACCAAATGAACAACTATCATCGTCGAAGTGAGCGTACCTTCAAATGCGTCTTCTTCTTGAAACTTGGTGGTGGGAGGCGTCGCATTGCGTATTCCAGACACTCGTTCGTGTGGGCATCTTTCTTTACGCAGATATTTGTCGCCTTTTTCGGTTTATAATTACCCGGCCAAAAGATGTGTGTCGTGTCGATTGACAGTCGTGACACCTTGGGGCCTTTGTTGGTCTAAACCAAGATCACCATATTTCTTGAAACAAGATAACGTTCTATGCAAATTCAAGCAGGAAATACAACCTACTTGAGATGAAAGTGAGGGAGGAGATTGGAGGGACCTAACAAGCACATTTAAAGGCAATGCCTTAGGTCTAATGCGAGTCAAGCCGTTTTAACCATTAAACACAAATAACTGAGTCGACAAAAAATAGTTCACGATAGTCAAGCATTAAACTTACTGCAATACCTCCACTTTCTCATGCCAGTTTCCCAACGGTTTTTAGTGCAAAATTAACGGTTATTCAACCGGACAAATAAGGTGAGTAGCAAAATAAAAAAAATTTGGCTGACGCCAAGACCACAGATGATAATTACCCAAAGCAAGTCACTTAAAAAACAAAACCTGGTAATGCCTCACGAGTTCAATTACGAAATCGATAAAATGGGCATACAAAATGGAGTTCCGAGGACATCTTTTGCCTAACTGGTCGCCTCAGCCGACCCCAAAACAGCAAGCATGCTACTATTTAAATTCTAGTAAAGTTCATTTTATAAATAATTCACCTGTGCGAGTCCGTACTTGCCCACTGTATTGATGACAGATTTGCATGAAGTAGAGTGCTCTCTGCAATCGCTGCGCAGTTGAACATTGACGATATCATAGAGCGAACCTACTCTATCGCCTCGGCTGTCGAACTCTACATGCCCGGTTTCACCGTCCTCAAGCACCACATTGATCATGGATCTTGATAAAAGGAGAAAAACTACCGCGAGTAAGAGACGGTAAAATTTGAGGGCATGCCTGTAAACCGTTCATGCATAAAACACTAAATAATACTGCACAGTTTTCGAGACACACCTGTGCAAGGGGTGACCTTTTTTAAAAATTACAAAAATACTGATAGCTGCACAAAATAAGATTTAAAAGGGGAGGCGTTTCCCTTGTACGTTAGGAGCAAACTAGCTACCTAGTTTCAAATGGCAAAATTCTACAAAAACAATCCAGACTTCATTCCCCGTTGAACATCAAAAAGCATCTCGTGCATCATTACACCTCACAGCTGTGCTTTTAAAAAGTTGTGACGTTCATGGAACAAAGCGATACGCCGTTAATTGGACCCAACAACAAATTTCGATAGACCCTCGGTACCGCCAATTGAGCTAGCATGATAGATGTGATCGAACTCTGCCTGATGCCCTGTAAACTGAGGCCAACGCCTGCAATCCACCTCACTTAGCAGTTGGTGCAGTTTGAAAACTAACGATGCCGGTAAAGAATTGCCGTAAAAGACCCTCTATTCCTCATGAAAACGACAAATGTGTTACTCACGCTAATTTCAAATGCTTCGATGTTAACAGGTTAAGGAAAGAAGTTGTAACTACATTCAAAAATTATTGATAAATCAAATCATTTACGACAATATTCGCCGAGGAGGTCGCGGTTGAGACTAGGGAAACGGATATTACACGCTCTGAGGGATGACAATAGGTTTACTAGACCATCGGTTTATCTTTCGCCATTTTTGCATGATTTGGTAACTGGCTGGCTTGGTATGGAAGAGACTTTTGAAATCCATTACCAAATAAACTGCTAAACAAAATACCACACCGCTTCTAAAGCACATACCACATCCCTACCTCCTACCCCAGAGGACTACGAACTTCTGACTAAAAGCAAGACAATCACAACTGACACCTCTTTTCCCAGTGAACTGATGAAGCAGTCGAAAATGAGAGCTAATTTGCAAAGGAAAGCACAAAATAGTCGTAGGATTGGCATACTAGAACGAAGAGGTAGAGGAGAAAGAGATACCTTACGCTCATTTCCACATTCTCAAAGTGTGCTCCAAAGTCAGCAAACGAGAAATTGAACACTTTGCAAATGCAACTACGTTTTGCAGAAATTGAGTTAACCAAAATTATTAGGGCTGTGCGAAGGCGACCTACGAGTACAGCTTTACAGAGTAGTCGAGCCACGAATAGTTGGAGTTTTGTGACATTCGATCAACCATTTCAATCTCCTGGTTACAGTTTTTCATCGATTTTAACCCGAACACAGCATCAGGTTCACGTCGTGCCAGTCGAATTATGCCTTCTGTTGCCACACGCGCCGCATCGTTCACGTGCAATAATTCGTCTGATTGAGAAAGGACGGACGCCGAGAACGCCTGAAATTTGGCATGAATAATAAGGTTCACCCATTAATTCGATGGTGACAATAACTTTTCAAAAGCGCACCTTAATGCTAGATTGGAGGAGTCAAATAATGCAAGAGATTGGCCAGTAAACCAACCACATATTTCAGCTGAAATAAATTGTTGCTATTTTATTTGTTACCGACTGCACTTATCTTCCTGAAAATCTCCAAATGAAGATAACTCAGGAACCCAATTTTGAAATGGCTAGTTGTGGTTACGCTTGCTAATTATATGATACATCGATCCTCCAAAAAATGATGTACAAATCGCATTACATCATCGAAATTTCGACCAAAAAAATGAACTATCGTATTGAACTAAAACATCAAGGTGCCGCAAGTGTCCGATTAAAATATGGTTCCACAAATGTACCGTGCATTAGCTACAAGAAACGACCATATCTTTTTCGTCATAGGATGCTGTGAAACTTTTACACCTTCTCCACCCGCAGTTGTGACCCTACAAAGTGGATAGTGAGTTCCACTTAAACCACTTTGCGATAACAGTGAAATTCAGGCGGGTTAAGCATGATATTTTATTTCGCCAAGACAACGTACTTAGACAACATAATCGGGTATAGAGACTGACCCAAAGGTATATTACTAGCTCCAAGACACTGTTCAGAGACAAGCCAAGCCCATTCCTTGCCGAGAATACCTAGTCTTTCGGCCACAGTAAAGATATGCTCGGAGTAACGACGCGTCACGAAGAGTAAAATGGCCCGTGTCTGGCCAAATTTAATACCCTCCAGTCTGCCACGCAATTCATGGTGATTAACGACATCCTCCTCGTCAGTGTTCACCCCAATTGTCTGAGTAATCTAGATGAAACAATATGATCAATTGTGTCGATTAAGCTTTAATCCGAAAATGCCCATGTTTGCCTTTCACCCAATTTCATTTAAATGAGCTTATTATTTCATTGCGACAATCAAAAATGATTACAAAATATCCTGTCCCCTTTTTAAGCGGTTAGTTGGGTTCGTAGTCATCGTGACTCCATTAGAAATTCCTAAGGGATATTAAGTCATGCCTAGAATTCGTTTCATTTTTTGATCACGAGGTTTGTCACGTCACTGATGCACCAAAAGCTGCTAACAACGGAAATCGGTCAAGGAACAAAGCCGATCAGCGAATAAACGCAGCGGTTGGTAGGCAAATAATTTTCCAAATCGAAATTACAAGATCGACTGGCATACAAGTTTGAAGCCCCACAATGCAGTGATAAATATCTATGGGGTTAAAATGAGGTGATGGTTGAATTGGCATTGCCGCACAAATACAGCTTAGATTGCTCAAATTACAATATTTATTTGGTCTCCGCATTTGCAAAAAAAATTTTAAAAAATTAACAAATCCATTCATCCGTACTCACTGAATCATTAACTGAACAGCAATTCTGCTGTTACTGTAATGTGACTATGGCGACCATTAAGCAATGGCGATCATAAAGCAATACAAAGGCAGATGTTGTAACTCCAACACTTCCCAAATAGTAAGGAAGGGACCGCGCACTCACGTTTCCCTTCCCTTTCCCTTTCGAGACCTAAAATCTTGCCAACTTGGGTAGCACGCTCGAAAGCAAAGGAGACGAAACGGTTCTGCGACTGTGACCAAATATTTTTTAGTTAAAAGGCATTAAACTATGAAGGTATAATCTGCAACGCTTTTAGCTTTACCTATCTATGACAAATGATGGTATAAAGATACCGAGTGTTCAAGAAGTTGAAAACTACGTTTTTTAGCAGATTGCATATCGCAAATACTACTGAATTCAATGGAACAAACTGATGGAAGCATTTCATGGACGCACAAGGAGGAAGGAATACTTGTAACAATGAGGAACGAACATCTTAAATGGCATTTTTGGAAAAATTTAAAAAAGTGAAAGTCCATAAGAAAAAAATTGGGAAAAAATGGAGAGATATGACTGAACGCACGGATGACGCCCATCCATACTGACACAAAAGCTTTTTCACAATTTGAATTCACTGGGGTAGCCGGTTCATCCTAATTGGACACTGGAGCCAAGTTGCATTAGTTACCATTCCTCCCACAAACAAGCTCATGCTGGGAGCTTTTGCAAGTGAGAGATCGCGTCACGATGGGCCGTAGCGAATGGCAACTGGGCGCCTTAAAGTTAAAAATTCGTTCCCTTTTCACCCAAAAAGACACGCACCATGCCAAAGCCCCAATGGATTATGTGATGCCGAATGCAGGTGTTTCAACCAAGGCAACAATTGTTGAGGTAGGGAAACGCATACAAAATAGTAGAGAATTTTCGGCTACAACAAATAGAGATAAGGACAAAAGACTAATTTCGTTTGGTAAATTAAACTTCCATCGTATCCCATACCATATAAGAAGTTCTCGTCTTCGACGAGGGGACAATGGGGGGAAAGTCCAAGGTTACGCCAAGCCCTGGCAAAAAGAGACATTCCGCGAAGTCTGCAGATTCTGGAAACGTACCAATAAACTTGCGTAGACCAATCTATCCTTTGCAAAAAGCATAAATAATCCAGGCACGCAAGTTTCTTCAAGGCACAACAAACGTTATCGCTTATCTGCTGTAAATTGCTAATGGACGACACCTAAGTCGTCATTGGTGCCGTCATGTAAGCTTGGCTCGTCCACCTGGATGCAAGTGGGACCAGAAAAAGGAACAAATATAGTTACGTATTCCCTTCCCACTATACCCATAGGAAAATTAGACAACACTGTCGATTGAAGACAATGGACCGCGTAGGTGACTGCACATCTGGCAATTAGCCCACACTATTTAATGCTTTGTTAAAAACTTCACTTCATTCATCAAGAAACTTGACTGAGATGTGCTAAGTATGATTAGTCACCTTATATGGACACGCGAGTCTAGAGCTATTCCTTCTGTGAAAAGAAGTGAACCTTACTTAGTAATACGCGAAATTCACCATACACTCCCGACATTTCTAAAAGGAATGAAGAAAATGACCTAAGAAGACAACTGTGCATTCTTCTTTGTCCAAAATTTTGCCTTTGGAAAAGTTGAGAGTACAGAATAGAGCCAATGACATTACAATATTTCTATTGTTAGTTTTGCTCTTCAGTTTAGTTATATTGGCACTTAAGACTCCGATGTTGAACTTCCACCTGGTGTTATGGCCTCCAGGTTACGCTAGTAAGCCCTCATCCCCTCCGTGCATCAGCACTACGCCTTTCCTGATGTCGAAAGAAGTTATAATAAGAAAACGGAAAATGCGTTGCCGACGCAAGGGATGGGAAAGGGGCTAATGACATGGATCGGAGGTCGTGCCTCCGGCAGAAGATCAGTGGCGGAGCCTTAAGCCCCCCTGTAACCAAAAAGAGAAGTTTAACAGTTAAAGCAGCAAAACGTCCCGAATGGTCAACGCCTTTTCATGCAATTAGGGAACACATTTTTAAATGAGCAGAAAAAAATAATAAAGGAGTACTATATGCCGAAACTCAATAACCGGAGCACCGCCGAAACGGCTTTAATCTACAAATGCTCGATATTTAACTCGAAATATGAATTAGCCAACTGCATTAGAGGCCAAAGCGACTAAGTTTTCAAAATAACTCTTAAAGTGATTTTCTCAGGAAAACGTGAGAAATACTACTTAGGAGAATGACGTGAAGAGAACAAGGTCAATGAGGATAAGACGGGTTTCTTGTGAGGCGGTAATGCCTGTGACTGATTTGTCCGTTGGGTCAGCCTGTTTTCAAGAGAGCAATTGCTAGCTACGTTGGCACCTCAGCCTCTGCCGCTTGATAACCAGCGCTGATTGATCAACTCTGGGCCGTGTTACTAGCCTTCCAACTCTTCTGTAGGTTAATAGCATATCTGCTTCCACTGCTTTAGCTTGTTGTGACTTCAGTGAAGGCTAGAGGCCCCATTGATAAGGCCGAATCGAATCGAAAGATCAGTTAACGTGAGATAGAGATTATTTGTACAACTTCACCATTTTGCTAAGTGGTATGTTTTCAAATACACCCAATGCCGCCCGCTGAGTAACACGAATAAGTCCACAATCGCATCTAGTAATACGAAAGAAATCAGCTACTCAAACAAGTAACCCAAAAAGTACTGCTCTTTTCAGTAAAACTATTTTTCCTCGGGGTGCGACGTGAGACAACAAATGCAATTACATAACACTTCAAATGTTCAAGCTCAATATAAAGTACGCTACGTGGAAAATTACGCGTTAATGGACTATCACACACCAAGAGAGTGCAAGTACAGACAAAGACCCTCAGAAACGTTGTTTTCAACGTTAGACCGACAACCATTCCGTCTATCTTGGATAAGCAAACTATTGGGAAAAAAGTACTCACTTTGAAATTCGCCCTTCTAGACGCCAAACTCTTTCCAAAAACTAGGGATATTGGGACCCATAAACGTACACCGCTACTAGAGAATGGCCCCTACTTTCAGGAAATGCTTCACCCATTTACTGCGAAACCCTCAACCTTAATGACGAGCCCAGCTTGCAAAAGGGAAAAATTTGAGCTAACAAACCTGAAGTCAAGGATCAAGTGAATTTAGGGGCCTTACCTTGGCACAAAATTCCCATACAGCAATAAGTTGCTCTCAAAAAACCAATTATTATACAATGTACCTTAAGAAACCCTAACTCAGATTGAAAGCAACCTGATTGCATAAAACTACTTGCCAAAAGTCGGTGATTGTATTACGAGAGAACTTACCTTGAAGTCGACTGTTTGTCGAGCCAACTCAAGGTATGCAATGAGCGCCTTTGCATCTTGGCAGTTGTCGGAGTGGATGAGAACAACCTCATGCCACTCAAAGGCTGCGATGATGTCAGCCCAAACGCGAGCCTCAAGAGAGAAGGGAGGTACGGTACGAAGGAAGCTGGCATGGGCGTACTTATCGCTAAAGACGGCTTGCCGGGTGCTAACCCCGATCACCGGCACGCCGTAAAGTGCCGCCACGTAGGAAATTGATAAAGGCGATGTCGTGGAAAGGTTGGGAGGGCTGGAGACCACCACAGCAAAAAGCCGACCCTTTCCCGCTGCAAACATGGAGCACAGTTGTTTCGAGGCCTTTAGAGCATTTGATGCCAAAAGCTGAAATCACAAGACAAATTCAAATACAAACGACCAAACATGCATATAGGCAGAAGGCTGTGTCTACGAGTGAATCGAGAAAACATGTGTAGACTGACAGAAAATACAATCCGCGACCTCGCTACGAGACCAAATTACCAATAAGTCATACTTCATATAAGTAGCCATCAAAGCCTTACTTTGACGCAAAGTGAAGTAAGCACTAACCTCAGTAAAGGGCGCGAATGAAACCTTTTTTCCGTTAACATGAGCACGGACATCACTAATAGAGGAATTGAAATGTTTCATAACCTTAGAACTGCTGAGAAGTGCTCCAATGGTAAAAGTTATGTCATCACTTTCATTACCAAGAGCAATAGAGGGTGACAGAACGACAAGTGTGAAAGCCAGACGGAGAAGCGCCATCACAGGCTACAATGGCGGCCGATCTAAGTGCCGAAAAGCAATACGCCCGCAACCTTCCAATCAATTTCCAAGTCAAATACGCAAACCAATTTGTCCCAATAGACATAAAAGGCATAACAAGGCGAATTTTACAAAACCAAAATGACGCACCGCTTGATAGGCATTTGTGGTTTAAAATATCAGGATGCTACTTGCAATACTTCTAAGCCAACCATTCATGGCTAGAAAACTTTGGATATTTGCACATAAATAACGCCCTACCACGATAAAATTCACGCCAACAACTGTGTTTTATTTTTGGCAAAAAAGTTTGCTGTATACTCCGAATTTTTATTGCCTTTAAGCCTCATCTCTAAAAGACACTCAAGTAGTACTGCTTTGCCTGTTTGGACTGCTGGTTGGTCAGCCTGCACTTGGACTGTTGCCTTGGACCTATCTTCGTAGGCTGGCCTCCCTGATATGCCAGCAGCTCCTCTTCTCCTTCTGTGGAATGTATACATTGTCCTATGCTTAGTCTTCTTTCGTCTCCTACGGATGCCAGGGAAGATACACAGGTGACTTTTGTAATCGTACTTAAAGCACGTTCCCTTGCGATCTTCCAATTGTGGCTTTTTACCCACTTGCTTGCCTAATTCATCAATCTGCTATTATTATGCTGTTTATGCACGGGAATGAATGTTTTGCTGGTGCACTGTTTTACCCAATCCAGGCTGTCTATTATTTTTGGTCTTGCTAATTCAAATACTGACTGCGTAATACCCCTACTCAAAAGGGCCTTGATGTTCTGCAAGTAGCACCTTTTCTTTTTTTGTCACGCGGATTAAAGTGAAATCTGCACTCCCTCCGCAATACTTTGTTCGTTCCAACTACTGGTTTCCATTTCGGAAGCGGGTGGTCACTTTGTTTCAGTAGCTTAGGCTTGCATTCGGGTCGTCGCAGTAGTTCCGTTTCATCTTATTATTGAATGTATGCTCCACCTTACCAGTATAACTTCTCATCCCTCAAGAGAATCTCCGAACGCTATACCCGCTTTAAGCAAATGGCATGGGGTTTATTTCGTATAATAACTCGCTTATGTACATAATGTATGTGCCAGACTAAGCCCATGTCGGGCGAAAAGTGGGGTGAAGAGGAAGGGAGGGGCAGAGAGGGGTGGAGGGAGGAGTGGATTCAACCGTAGGTAAGATAACCGCATTGACTGGCGCGGTCACATGAGACGGGAAATCACTCGAGTCAGGGCTCGGTGTTCTGCTTTCAGCTTTTCTGCAGAGGCACGGAGTTCTTCCAAGGTCTGAAGAAGGAAACTCAAGCCAAAGGGGTTCTATTAGGTAAGATTTAATTAGACCTGGATAGAGGGGTTGAGCCAATTTCAGAAATTGAGCAAGAATTTGCGATAGAGGTGGGCAACTATAGGGGCTGATCGAATGACTGCATGAGGTCGTCTACGGAATTGGCTCATATCGATTCAAATATTGACAAAGTTTATCCGTAACACTTTAAAGATCACAATGTGGTGAATGTGCTGTCTTAGCCACGGTAGCCTCCAAGGGTTTAGCTAGAACATGGAAATGAGGTAGATTGGATGCTTACAGTCCTAAATGTAATGCACAAACACGCTGACTAAAGAAATGGATTTTTATAAATTGTTTTCGCTGTGGGAAATGATTAGCTCCTAGTCATTATGCGGATAGGTTAATTATATTTTGCTCTTTTTGGGGAAAGAGATTCTTACTACGACACACTGACCCACCCCTAGGGGTAAACTCTTACTGCATGATCACAAGAATGAGATCTCTTTCGCTTTCCCAATTTGTGTCCATCTTAAGATGGAATTCAAGTAATCCGAGCACACGGCCTACGGTGGTCGTAATTGGGAAGAAAACTGTCGCAGTCCTGTTAGCTTACAAGGCGAAGGTCCTCTCAGCGTTAAGCACGATTTGCGAAGTCAACGTCGGGAGCGTTAATATATATCTACACAGAGTGAGTTCAAAGGCCTGGAAATTAATACATTTGTCTCGTGGTGCCAGAAGGGTGCTGATGATCAAGTGGGTTTGGGTTATAACGGTTTGTTTATTCAGTATTTTCCTGGCCATTAGCGTAGAAACTCAGATGTTTATTTCATCAATCAGCTTCAAGTAAACAATTATAAACACCAAATAACGTTAAGGAGTGTGCATTTGAAGCATTTCGTTTCATCGTCTTCGGCAGTTGTGAAGGGCGCATTCATAATAAAATGTTACTGAAGTCGTATGAGCTTCTTTTACACTTCCAACATCACCCCGTGTATTGTGCAATCCTCCTCCATAGGCATGACCGTAGAGTGCATTATGATGGCGCAGATGATTTGACATCAACCGTTTATTTTTAATTTTACCTATTCTATGGGACGTAACTGCATCTCATTTTTGCATAGGGGAAACAGGAAGAAAAATTGAAAGGGAAATTTATTTTAGATGGGTTTCCTGATGGCACGCCCAAGCTATACTTCAAGTATTCTCATTATTGTGATGGATCAGCTGACCAACACATCTTGTGGTTTCTAATACCTTTCTCGTAATTCGAATTTTCGTATCAGAAGTTTTTGGTTAGGCGAACCTTATTGATGCAAGTAAAGGTTGTCACTCTGTATGGAAGTTCAAAACTGTGGTTACCGAAGGCTTTTCACATATCATTTGACGAAAGCTCGGCTCGTGGTTTAAGAATGTATCAAACAACCAATTCTGGCGAAAAAAATGACTCAGACCAGATGAACTGCTGATTAACTGACTCGTGATGGAAAATGGTTACGGAATTCGACATCCTTTGGGTAGCTAAACAAATCGGTGATTATTCGACACGCAGCACTCGATGCCCAGGAAACAATGCATGTTTTGTAAATTTGTGTTGGACTGCAGAAAACGAAGTAATTGCAGTAGGGTTTCACCTACCGACGCATTTCTATCAAACTAGGTGTCTTCTTCGCCTTCATAAGCACCTAAGGTAATCAAATCAATCAATTAGTAAAAAAATCAGTTTAGCCCCCATCTTTTGGCAGCACAGTACCTCCTGCCGCTTTGCTTAATTGTGGGAAGGTTTGCATTGTAAGGTGGAGCTGAGAGGAGTACTCTACCTTATCCTCATCCCTCTGATGTTTCTCCAGATGATGACTGTTGCCTTTCCTTGGCATTGACGCTTAACAGTCACATGGGGATGGAACAGACGGATGGTAAGTCAGGGGTGATAGACAAAAAGGTGACCATGGTCAAATGTTCTCTTAGACTCTAGAAGCAGCGTTTTGTGCATTTAAAATTGGTAGGCTTTTGTTACTTTCGAAATAGACGACATAATCCAGTTGCAATTTTTTTGCAATAATTACGGATTATGAGAGCCTTTCAGTGGATCTTTTATTCTTTTAGTATAAGAAGTGCATAAACACGAGTTTCTTACCTACAATAATTTTGAGGCAAAACACCGCCAAGGAAGTGCCGCCGACTATTCAGAATATGCTTTCCCATCCTTATAAATTTATACTTTCCAAATTAAACAGTTGTTCAACAAATTCGCCTTCTAAACTATAGTAAAGGGATATTAAAGATTCAAACAAAAAGACGCGTACATGAAGTTGTCACGCTCTTTGCCAAAACAGTTCGACGCTTTTCGAAGATAATTATACCAAAGGATAATTTAGGAGGGGAAAGATTGCATTAGATTTTGGGGAAAAAGGAGTCGTATTTGCTTGTAAACAGATGTAAGTTCATGCGAATAAAATTAAAATTGATGTAAACCAAACTTCCAGAGCAAAATTTCAGCAAATTTGCCGTGATTTTTATAAGAAGACATATCCTTATGTAGTCCTACCCATTCTAAATCGCTTGCTCCCAGCGTCACACACGTGTGGCACCAAATGTTTCATCAAGCTCGAACATAACAAGGATGTAACGCATGTGATCGAGGGCAACTCAAGTTAACAGGACCTAGTTGGAAAAAAAGTTGTCAGGTGGGGACAATCAAGCGTTGAAATGTGGTGGCTGTCTTTCCCCTACGATCCTGAGGGAGAGCTTTTCAAACCACGTTCAGCGTAGCTAAATGCAATATACTTCCCCATTCACTGAGTAGCATAATCTGCATGATCCCAAGTGATCACACCCAAACTCATGAAAAGGTGTATTTTCCCTCTATCGAGTCTTCGCATTTTTACCACATGAATTAAAGCGGCATTCTTAGATTCAAAAATGTCTAGAAAGTAAGCAATCCGTAAAATGAAATAAAGTCTAAGTAAAATAATGAATCGGTACTTTAAGCCACCCCTGTATTAGGTATGCGACGAGTAAAAAAGGTCCAGTTTAAGACAGCGTTAAAAAATGGGGTTGGTAGAGCATGTCAGAACTTTGTAAAGGTTGACACCCAACAACTTCTAGACCTCTTTCCGTTCACCCAAAATGATGTGCATCTTCAAACGTTTAAATGGCTTCCTCACTTTTTTCGCAAAAAGTAAGATGAAAGTCATGGAAACGTGAAGCGTTGCATTTCAAAATAAATGGAAGCTGTGCTTACTGGTAGGGATTCGTTTGCCAAGAAGTCTTTTAATAAATTTTGAACGGATAGCAGTTTTAGTTCGAAGTAGTTACAGAATTTTCGCAATCATGTGTAAGATGAATGAAATTCGACTCGAAATAATATAACGAGTCAAACCATTCCAGAATTGTGTAAAATATTGAAAAGTATCCATAAATGATACTGCCCAAGACAAAATCGCTTCACTCACTCGCTGATCTACATCGTTGCAGTGATGTTGCTCTTGCTGCTGTGATGGTAACCGACGGGCCCCTTCAACTTGGGCGCGCAGCTCCCTTAACTCCTGATGAGCGCGATCGATTTGTACTCGCAGTTCTTGCGTGTCCTGATGCTCGGCCTCGTAGAGGCGCTTATAATCCAGGGTTGACTCCTGTAAGGAGAATCGGGAGGAAAATAGACTTAGATATGAAAGGTGGCTATTCAGCCATTTGGGTAGTTTACAAAAACCAGAGCATTTACTTGTGCTCTAAAAATGAATTTGGTTGGTACTAATTGAAGTTTATTTTGAATGTCTTTTTGCGCCTTTTAAGTCTATTGAAATAAATTATGAATATATTCACACCTAAGCTTGAAAATGCGAAAGTTGACTGCCACTGAATCGGCAGCATTGACGGTAATTCAATGCGTGGACGTGTGTAAGGAAGAATGGGTTGAAATGGTTGTACCGAGGCAGAGATCAGATTGCCATTTCATTTGGTTAAAGAATGTGCATAAAACACCCTGTCTCATAAATGTGCTTGCAGACTGAACATAATTAATGGATCAAAATGACAACGAAAATGCCGCCTTTAATGACTCGATTTGACCATCAAACACAATTCAATTGGCAAAGCAATTAGCTTTTGGAGACATTGTTATCATTGAAAAGATCTGACGCATCGCTAAGCCGAATAAAATTATTTTAAAGGACAGATAAGTATAGTCAGTGAAGATTCTTGCTCAGCGAAATGTTAAGTTTGTTGTAACTTACCGTTAGATATTCTTTTAAAAGAATAAAATCCATTAACGCCCCATGGCGACATTGATATAATTATGGGTATTGCCCCCATGTGCTTTGTTAATCTAGGCGACTGGTAATGGAATTGTTTAAGGCAGTTTTTAACAAAATGTTAGGACGATTAATTCTGTCGGGAAAGCATACATAGAGTAAGGCCGCCAGCTGGCATTACATGTGAGAGTTGATTGAAATGAATGAGACTTCGTGACAGTGGAGTTTCACTATTCAATGTGGCTAACGAAGGTCTTTCCCAAAGTGGAAGCGCTTATATCTCAAATTCGAACCGTAAAATGACTCTACAAATGAAATAATTTGGTTCCTCGAAAAGGCCTCAAATTACAACTTAGTTTTCCTAATCAATATGATGTCAATTAGGGCCAAAGCCAGTTCGATCATAGACCCGAGGTTAAGGTATGAAATCAATAACGGAATGGTGCATTGTAAAGTCACTATCAAGCTAGCAGCTCACACTCACCATTGCTGCTTGAGGTAAGATGAAGTGACTACAAAATTCTCCTGTCATCGAATAAGCAATCGACCAAATTCTACTTTTACAATGAAGCATTTATTTCAACACGGAACATAGTTATGTGGCAGAAAGAGATACCACGGAAAAGGGGAAAAGCGCACATCCAAAATGCCTCACTCCCAGCTCTGAAAGTAAGTTCTTCTAAGTGCATACCTTAGTTACCCCAGGCTTTAAGCGTTGCTTCGCCCGCTAACATTCATCGATAAAATGTTACAGTAAACCAACGACTTTCAGTCTTGTTATGCGATTGTAAACAACTGAATTAAGTGTTGTCGGTTAGCTTAGAAAGTTTGATAGCTGTTAAAAGTAGTGTCAGCGGCGCTGGTGAAGGGCCCACCGAGGGCCTGTTAGGAAGCCCTCTTACCAAACTGTTTTGAAGGGTGAGGGTGGGATAAAAATTGGCCTCTGGAAGGCGCCGCCTACGTTCTTGTGAAACCACTCGTCTGGCTATTGAACTGTACGGTGAGAGAGTCTATGTTGTTGAGAAAGGAAAATGTCAACTTAATAATTACTGACCATCCAAAAAGACCTTTTGGAGAAAACTTTGACGTTACCTTAACAGTTAGGGTTTAATGGGTGCGGTCCCACAGAATTAGCTACCCCAGTTTATTTCCAAGTCGGAAAACGGTTAAATGCAGACCATGAAAACGCTGGACTTCATCGTTTACAAAACGACTTTTATCAAACCTTTTCTTTACTCGCTTCGATAATTCTTCCTGCACTACTTTCAAACAGGCAAATAAATTAATCCAATATACTCAACGCAACTGATATATTACTCATTTGTAACTGTTTGCGAGGTAATTTGAAGGCTAGATTAAACCGACAAAGTAATCAAGCATTTTTACCTTTCCAACAAAGGCCGATCTTTAGCCGCAGTGGTTTAAAAGTTTCACCATTTAGGTTTTCGAACTTATAACATTTGATTAAATTTGCAATATGAGCCTCAGGGTGTGTATTCTTTTTCGTGGAAGGATATTTTTTTATTGTTAATTCCACTATAGCACAAGATTCAGTTCATTCGGTATGCACTATCTTTTAAAATGAACTTATTTTAGATTCACGGTGCCATTATAAACATCATAAAATGAAAGGTCTTGCATTTTAAAGACCAAACCATCTTATTGTGCTTATTTCGTGGAGCAAGATTGGCTTTTCTTTGAAAGTCCTACATTTGACTCATTTGCTTTCAATGACTTAGCTTAAAACAGGAAAGTCTCTGGAACTTCAACCAAACATTGTTTCATAACAGTGCTTTTTATTTCCTCAGCGAACCCGAAACTCGTTTCCCTTACAGGTCTTTGTTAATAAACATAATTTATTCAAGCAACAAAAATGGGTGAGAATAATCAAATCTGAGTGGAGGTAATCATCATGTGCAAGGGAAGAGTACCCGAGAAGGTGCTTAATGGGTGGACACTGAGGCACCCACCAACCAATCACAACATGTATTACAAAATCATGGGATCGCGATGAAACATGTAACTCTAACACTTTAGCTGCTAAGTCAGGAATTGGCATGCTTATCACGCTTAACCACTTTTGAAAGGGTGTGAAATGTGATCTGGTCACATGAAGTGGCTACTGCAATTTAACTAACGGTAAAATCGCCATTGGTTATTTGCTTGAAATGTTATATTTCCTAGTTCAATTTGAGAACCAAAGATTCACCCGTAACTGATAAATGCGTGTCTAGACATCTGACTAAGTTCTTTATGAAATAGTGGTGAAATGAGAGCATAGCAAAGGGGCTATGGTAAAGTTAACCAAGGCTGACTGTTCGGAGAGAATATCTGAAAATCATTTAATATGCAGATAAATTGCACCAAACTGCGGCTCATATAAATGTTTCCCATCATTAATGTTCGAGTTGAAAGTATTTGAAAACAAATGACCCGGGCGAAATCTACGAAAAGTGGGCATTTGAATTTACACAGAGGAGCAACCAACAACCCACGTAGAAAGAAAGCCTCAACCCCTCGGTAAAAAAATTAGTTGGAAATGCACAAAACAGTCCAAGCCCTGAAGATGCATTTACGCATTTTGAGGTAAAACTCGAGGAGGACTGGAATATCATTGGTATACCTTGGCATGAGAGATTGCTGGACTATATGGGATTGGGCGGTGGGATCACATGCAAGGGAAGCTTGCATTTTCACAGGCACGTAGTCCCTATTAAACCAGGGTTCAACAAACTAGTAAGGGGTGATTCCAAGTGAATGATCTAAAAGTATAAGTGGGATGTTCTCTTAATGGTATGTTTACCATATGGATGAGTAAAAGGACTAAGCGTTTGATCCGAAAGCAAAGAGTCGATAATGAAACCAAGATTGAGAGCGTCAGCTAGCATTGCCATTAGATCGACAGCCAAAAAATGAAACATAGGATCCAGGAAACGATACACAACGAACCAACGCATGAAGCTTAAATTACAACCTTTTAGTGGTTTTCAAAATGTTTGTTTTAAGTTGACGAAATGGATCAATTTGCTTAGACAGAGTCTAACAGTGAAAACAGCAGATGTTCAAAAAATAGCGGTGCAGCAACATTTGTTCAATGGAAATCTCGACACATAATAGCCAATCACAACTCACTGAAGTCAAAATTTTCCTGATTTTCTAAACGAATTAAACATAGGTAAATCACCAACGGCTGATGGGACAATATCGACAATCACATAACAGGCGCCTTTTGGCAAACACAATGCTGAATGCAGCGCATTTATTAGATAATTCAAAGGTCCGACCGCAGTTTAGATATAAGATTTTGGTGATACCCATGGATTACAGTCAAAATGCAAAGAATGACTTAGACTACAAAAGATAAAGCAAGGACAATTTGTGTCATCGAATTGCATTGATCGATTTTTCTTGTCGAAAGTTCGTTAAAGAGTTCCGTACTTTGTAGATGTAAGGCAAATGTCTGTAGCCATTATTTTAAAGGGGTTAATGCCAACCGAAAGCCGTTATTAAATAGAAACGTGGACACAGGCAAACCGTTAGAAGAGCTTAAAAGTTGCCTAATTTCGATCAGTTTCACAGGAAATGGTGCACGATAGATTTGCGATAGCAGTCCAAGCGATTATCAAACTGCCGTGCGGTGAAGAGAATGGTAATGCCTATCTTTATTCTAAATTGGCAACCTTTCACATGGCAGCAAATGAGAGCGAGTCTTATGGCATAAAATAACCAATTAAAAGGCACTGGATGCGATAAGACGGGTTCTTTAATTAAGATATGGTCAATATTTGGAAAGAAAATGTGAACACACCGCAGCACGCGAGGATGAGGGAGTAGGAGAGACTGCAGAAGCAACAGTGGCGGGGCTGACCGTAGAGGAGGATGCGGAGGTGTAGTTGGGTGGAGGTCGCGAATAGTAACCGCTGGAAGCAGTAGTGCTGCTGTTGCTGCTGCCACCACCAGTACTATTGTTGCTATTCACAGAATTCCCCGCCGCCGTGTAGCGTGATCGGCTTGGCACTGACGCCTCTGTGCTCTGGTAGATAAAGTAGAAAAATTCAGAACATCGATTTAAGAAGTCAGAGGATATCATGGCGTGTGGTACGCTACCACTCAGCATGCTTGCAATGATTAGGACAAAGGGATAATTATTTCAAGATGAATTAAATCATTGTGAAAAATTGTTCTCTTTGCAATGGATGCAATTATTAGCTCCAGTCATTCCCTTCTTACCTCTGAATTCAGTTTAAATACCAGAGTTTCAGGGCATCAAAGACCAGCATTTTTTCTAGGTCAGTACGTTTGCTTTCTGCGTCACTAGATGTGACACCTAGATACTACTTTCTGAGCTCAATGTCAACTGCATGCAAATTGATCCCCACCAACTTATACGAGCCGGTAGCACCTGACCTGTTGGTAACTAGATTGGTTAAGTTTAAAACAAACAAGTAGGGTCAAGACCTCTTCGATTCGTTCATGATGGCATTATTTTTTTATCGAGCTGCTAGGAATCATGCTCAGCATAGCTGATTACATGGTACCAACCTAGGCTATAGTGTCTGAATGGTAACGTCAAGCACCATAGGCAAGTGGTCTCAAGCCCTTGCACTGGATTATCTCAATTACATCGAATCGTGTTTCTACGATTTTATAGAACTTCAGGAACTGCATGAGATGCTCGTGATATGCATGCTTTCAATGCAATCATAAAGTTATTTGGCTACCTTCATGCTTCCCGTATTTGGAACAGATTTGGTAGAAAATCAAATTTGACTGCGGCTTAGTAATTTGTTGATTGACTCAAGTGATACGTTGCAAAATCAATCACACTTCCGGTTTTGCTTCGACAATTATTCAGGTTCATGCTTGAATATTCCCAGAATCACCATTAAAACATTTCGATTCGAAAAATTGAACATAAAGCAAAATATCTAAAAAATAGAATCTTTAGAATGTCCAAATAATGGCGAGGTAGTTTGTATATAACTTTATTATTCATTCCAAAAATGAGTAGACAACGTTTGTTCACATCTGTTTGATAGCTAGAATCCGCGGATGATGCTCCACTTTCACCGTGAAGATGCATCGCTATAACTTCAATTTAAAAATTAAAGGTGTCTCAGACAAATACCTTGAAATATTAGTGGAACTTTGATACCGAAGTCACGTTTCAGGATTGACGGCATGATAAAGTAGACTAAATTGCAAGTGCAGGCCAAATGCGCATTAAGAGGTGACATTTGCCTTCGCCTGCATGCTTGCATCACGTGCTACTCACTACGCCTCATTATTAACAGCCTAGTTGCTACTCCAATCGAATCGGAATGGCGTGATTGAAAAGCTAAGCAAATGAACTAATTTCTTCCAGGTTGCCAAAATCTAGACAAACCTTTATCTATAAACATGCGTTTTGGTTTTCGCAATAGTTTTGAGGATTCCTTGAGGCTATTTTATAAATGGTAATGCAGTTCTGAAAAAAACGCTTATAACCACCAATAAAAAGCTAAGAATTTCTCATACTCACGTGCCTTAAGCATGACAAACGGAATATGGTAGGTACGTAAAAGGATGCTTGAAGGCATTCGCAAATTCATGCCGTGCAATTACTTCTTTTGCTAGTTGTGGGATGAACGCATGATTTATTTCTGTTCAATGAGATGCAAGTCCAGCGCACACGATGAACTAAACTAAAGCATGAACCTGGAAATTCCTTTTGGACATAATGGGTGCCTATGATTTTAGCAAAGTCATGCTCTTGGATACTCAAAATGACCATTTTGAGATGTTTTCCAGCAAGGAAGAAGCAGTCACTCAAGGGTGTGGATTGCGCATGCAAAAGATGGGTGAGATAACAGCAACAGCCGAAGCAACATCTGCAGCCGTGTCACAGAGGCCGACCAAACAAATTGCCATAGGCAGACGTACACTCGAACGGTAGAAATTCTAAAAGTTGAAATTCCACTAACCATTATGGGGTTGGTTAAAACTGTAGAGTATATAATGTCGTTGCAATGGCCTTTCCTCGTAAATGGTAGATATTTTACTTGACTGATTGCGTGCAACATCGTTTTACCATTTAAGATTAGCAGGAAGTTTAAGCTTAGCTGACGCTAAATACCGGTTAAACATTTCATTGCAAGAATGTCAGATACTACCGGTAAGGTGGTTGAGCACCTTCAATATTTCGAGAAGCGTTTTCCTCACCAAGATATCACATGGTTTAAATAAGTTCTCAAACAATTTGGCTGGAAAACTGAATTGGCGCTTTTTGAATGTGACATTTTATTCACAAATTATTAAAAAAATTAGCGTATTCTGTTAAAAATAGGTTATGTTAACTGTTGAATCAATTAAAACGCCAATTTAGCAGAAGTCGTGACCTATCGTATTGATCCGACAATTTGATTAAATTTGTACCGAATTTCAGGAGCAACTCAGGGTCTGTAGATTGTACCTCCACTCTGCACCATGGCCGTAAGGCATGCCAATAGTCAGCCCATTTTCCAATAAGTTAGAGGTATATGATCCTTCACGGTTGCTTAGGCTTGTTGTGGATTCAGTGAAAACTCAACTTGCTGTTTCGTAACCAGGATGTTCAGAAAACGTTTGCTTGTTTGTCAAAAACCACTTGTTGTGCGTAAAATTACCAATAACGGATGATTGACTTTGTCGCTAGGCCGAAATTTCGGAGCATTTATAAACTAACCTACACTGGTCTTAAGGTATTGAAAGAATACGCATTAAGCCAGCTAACTTTTATTGAGAAAATGCTGGAAATCCTTGGCGGACCGAGTGCTTGAAGACTACACGCCAAATTACAAAGCGATTTATGCAGGAAAAGTAATGCATGTCTAGTATGGTGCAATAAACCGATAGAATTCTGTTCCCAAAACGCCCCTAACGAACCTGTTTCTTAAGCTTCCCACCCGCATGTTATTTCTCTGACATCGCCTGTGTCGTTTTCAGTGATACATTACCTATTAGACAGATGGCTTGCACACAGCATGTAGCCTTCCGGGCAAACTTGACTTGACATTTATTTGCATACCTGAGTTTATTCAAATAAGCGGTACAATGCGGAATTTGAGGGGAGTTAAAGCTGTCACGTACATGTGCACTAAGGACGGTTCTGTGGAAGTACTTTGATGTGGCCCCAAATGTCCTGAGGCAAGTATGTTCTACCTTCTGTGAAGAAAATATGTTATCGTGTAACACTTCATTTGAAGCAACGGGATTTCGATGAGAAGGCCTTAACATATCCTGAGAGGTTACAGAGATAGTAAGAAGTGGTTTGCTAGATAAACTGGCACTAACGAACGAAATGCAGTGCAAATATTTTCAGCTGATGTCTTTGTGAAAAAGCATATAAACTTCATTAACCAGAAATAAGTAGTTCCAGTGCTCAATCAGTAGTGAATTGCACCAAGATATATGCATGCACATAAGCTTGCAAATGAGGCTAGTGCCTTGATGACGATCAATCTAGAAACAGGAATTAACGAAATTGGTGGTAATTTGTAATGTGTGCTGAACCAAGTGCTCAAATACTAAATAAGTGATGTTTAAATAATTCAATGTTAAGTTTCATTAAAAGTTTTCAAAATTGTTCGCTTAAGGAGTTCGCGATTGCACGAAACTCTTAGCTAAATATTTGCTTTAGAATTCCAATTTGCTTAGTCGCCGAAAATGATTTCGATTGCAATAATCTAATCCACTCCCAATAGATGAACTTTTTCAAAGTATGGAGGAAGTTGACGCTGGTTAAATGTCAAGAGATCTAATCTTGATGACCTCTTTTAATCTCGTAATGTCATGCGACTTCATGGTTCTGTAAGATAAATGTAGTATGCATTTGATTTTCCGGTTCAGATGTTAATAAAACTGATGCGGTCAAAAATCATGCGTCTAAGCATAGGTGAGAAAAAAAATTTTTGTTAATGTCTTTGGCCTAGTTTCGTACAAGGTTTTCTGCCAAAATTATGGAAGATGGGCTGGTAATAACTAAATTTCACCCTAACACTCAAAGCAAATATTGCTCTAATTTAATCTTGCAAATGGGAGGCAATTCAATTACCTCGATGTAGTCCCACTCTAAATCAGCCCAATGGGTGCATTATTTTTCATTCAAATTGTAAGGTCCCATGCATGGTATCCGCCATCTTCAGATCCCACATAATCTCAGCACGTGTCGAAGCGTCACGTTTTCCGGACTACTTATCGTCCCAGTAAACTTAAAAAGGCGCTCTTCCTCTTCAATACGAGCAATACAGTGTATTTTTAAAACACCTTTGAAATTCATGAGAAATTTAACATGAGAAGCAGTTACTTTCCTAGAAATCTTGGAAACGGGCTTAAAGTAAGAATTTCAAATTACAAAAAAAGATCTAGCATAATCAGTTAACATGCAGTACATCTGTGCTGGTTATTTAGCTATTGGAAGATTTTGTTTCCATGATCGAATGCATCATTTTCACGATTGTTAAAACCGCCACCACGCAAACCCAATTAGACGCAGAATTTTGAGACACTTGAAGGTAATTAAATTACTTGCTGAGAGAGTTTAATCATAGAACAATCGGTAAAATAAAAAGAACCACCCCAGACGATCTGCCATAAAATCGGTGCTTTAAAAAGAGCTTCAGCGCTCCACTTACATCATCAGCGTATTTCCTTCGGGTTTGCGGTGTATAGAAGGTAGATCTACTTGATGATGGAGTAGAAAGGGAGCCAGAGGAATTAGTTCCACTGCTGGTTACACTATAGGCCGAAGGAGCACGGTAACGACCACTTCTAGGGCGCACCAATCCACTGCTTGAGGGCGGTCCGCTTCCAGTGCTGGTAAAACTGGGACTGCCACTTTTTGCGCTCCCTGGAGCGTAGTAACCACTCAGATAAGTGCCCAGAGGACCACCATAGAGCATCCTCCCTTTTCCAAGTTCCTAGCTTATTTGTCGATATTTTCTCCTTCCAAAGCTACCAAACCGATACTAGTGTCGAATCCAAGATACCCCGCTGTATTGCTGGCAGGATAGCGCACGTCTAAGATGATGTCATCTAATGTACGCATGCATATGTGCACGAATGCACGCACATGCAGATGGAAACACGCACATGCGCACAATTTCATTGATCCATACCCATTCGCCCAGTGGGCCAGACAGACAAGTGGGGTGTGGCACGTGCGCACATGCATGCTACATCTGTCAGTGCCTCCTGCAGCACCGGCGTTGATCGCCTCACACCAACCAATCAACGCGTTCGCCTGGATGCCGCATGCGCAGAATCGATGTGCGCACGCACACGAACCACGACGATCGTGTTACGGAATTGCATCCGTATGTGCAAGCGCATACGCATTGTCTCGGGCCAATATGAAAGTAAAGAAAGGCTTTGGGCAGTCGTTTTTTTGGGGATCTTCGTGAGACAAGGCTCACCTTGTTTATGTTAGTCGAAAATACTAGATTTATCCATAACAGAGAGCTTCTGAATGGAAATGAGTTGCTATGTGAATGGAAAATGGTCATGTTAATCCCCGTTTCACGATGGGCTGAGTCACTTGTCGGCATAAATACGGGGAAAGCGTCGGCATTAAGTTTCCTGATAACATTGCGCTGATTAAATCTTCGATATCAGGCAAAGTGTGCATCTGCCATTGCTTCTGCCACAAGGCTTTCTTACATGAAAATAATTGAACGTCGTAATGAGGTGGTGAAATAAAGGCATTAGATAAAGCACAAAAGGCATCCCAACATAAAATGAGGCCAGATCTAGAAGTTCTCCTATTGACCTTATTAAAAGATCGCCTAAATTCGACTGCGCGTTACATCAAATAGAAATAATGGAAGCTTCCATCGACTAAATTTTATTCGTAATTTTGATAAAAAGGTTTTTAAGTCGAGAAATAAATTACAGAGGTCTATTTAAATTACGTTCGTGATTTGCTAGACTGTGCCCAAGCCGAATAGGATGGCAAACTGCATCAGCATATGAATATGCGAGAGGTATCATTCAATAAGTTTGTTATGTTCATATTTTTCGACTAATTGGAATCGCATTTGCATAAGTGAAGAAAAATGTGCTACGTCGGGATCAACCATGGACCGGACTTTGGGGTGAAAACGTCAGCAACCCTGAAAGTGACCTCCAATGCGTTAACCGGGCCCAGTTTGGCCTGAGCCAGTCAGCTGGCCAGGTACGATAAATGGATGAATCCCCATTGATTTTTCTTACAAACCAGTGAGCTCAAGTCGCTTCCAACCTGACTACAAATTCAGCGCTTATTTTGAAAAGCCTGTGAAGGGGTGAACGGATTTGTCTCATGGTGCAGTACCAGCGAATGGGGTGGTCAAATAAGTCAAGAAAGGTAGGTGAATATTTGCGTAAATTGAAGGTCACCATATTCTTTCCCCCAATTTCTCCACAGCCGTCCGTTATGATGTCTATAGGGAGCATCTTCGAAACTGTGAGTGTCACGCTGTTTACGGTTTACTTTTGCTTTTTTATAGATAGTTCGGCCTTTAAGTGTACTTATTAAAAATGTGGGTTGATTAACTTACACAAGACCAGGTTATGGCTGTATGGTCCCAGCTCCTGCCTTCAATGACCTTTAATGGGCTGCAGGCTAAATACACTTGTGCTACTTTATTGTGCATACATTTTCAATAAGCATACAAAAAATTGTCGTCCCATTACGTAGGCAGCAGACCTAGTTAAATTCATGTAGATGATGACCTACAGTGAGATCATTGTCATTTGGGGAGCTTAACCGGCTAAAATGTGAGGTGATTTTCCTTGCGATAAATAAAATAAGCGAAAATGCAAACATAGCATATTAGTATGCGTAATTACTCTGTGTGAATGGCGAACAAAAAGGCATTAGCCGAAGCGAGTTGTCGCTTTTGTTGTTCCGTACACAAAAGCAGGAATGTGATGCTATTAATTGCTAACAACGTCAGCTTCGAACTTGCGTGTCAGCTTAAAAGTTTTTTCCTTTTATCCGTAAGTTGATAACACACGTTGCACATGTACCCCATAACATGCTAACTGTGACGGATAAGCAACAATTTCTTCCTTAATCCAATGCACATGAACGTTACTCTTATTATAATTTAGCATAAACCATCGCGATGATTGAATTAAGCGGGTGAGATTTGAAATAATTAAAAAAATAATATGCTATTTTCTTAAAATGAAGGAAAAATGCGTCAATCTCATCCAGCAGTTCTCAACGCCTCCAACTCAGTTATCGTCCAAAGGTTCCAGTGTAATTTACACTAAATCTTCCATTTTAGACCTTAAAATTTGTTGATGATGCAAGAAGTGTGGCATTCCGATTCAAATTTATCATTTAATAGTGTGAAAAGGGTCTGAAAAGTTAAGAAAGGCAGGCATTTCCTAGAAAATCTTATTAAGGACAGACATTACCTCATACTTCACTCACATAACTCTGCGCCCTTTGACCAAGCGTGGACGACTTACAACCTTGGATGCATGACCTTTTCAAGTGATTGTCATTAAACGAGTTGGAAAACCAACGCCACATAACAATAACCTGCTTCAGGCTACAATGCCCAATAAAACGCATTATTTCTCAGAAGTGATATTTCCCCCATGCTGCGCAGATCGACCCACCGAAGAGAAATAATTGACGTCCGATGGTGCCTTACTACCAGCAGTCGTCCACATTTTTCCGTCATTAGGATTTTGAAAGCAACTCTACTAATAACTTGTTGGTAGAACAATTAAAATATTTAAAATCAGCACAATAATACCCGCTGCTGTGGGAAAATCTTACGAAGTCCTAGAATCGACTTACCTAGCGTAAATCTCACGAGATGCGAGCGAAGCGGTTCGGCGCTTGATAGGTGGGAAAGTAGACAAGGGAATTCAAAAAGAGCAGACAATTCCAAAAACGTTATATTGTCCACCATTTGATCACCGTAATCTCGTAAAAAGAACGGAGATCACACTACACCTCATCCAAACGCACACCTGAAAAAGCAAGTGAGCGTGGACCTCGATCAGAGACAGGGAAGAAAATCAGGAGACATAGACAAAGGTATCGAGTTCACGTGGATCACGTTCGATGTAGCGACGCTCAATGAGCCATTCAATAACTTCCTTCAGCATACGTTTTGAGGGAATGAACTGGTCCTTCAGCAGGCAAATGACCTGTTGATACACCTCGGAGAAGGTGAGACGTTTGCGACTCTTCATCACTCTCACCACGGCCTCTTGGGCACGCATTTGACGCAGCTGCACAATAGCCAGGCTTTCCTCCTCGCAGCCCGCCTGGGTCAACTGCAAACGACCAATCATGTTTACGCGCCGACGGTTGGGTGGACGACCGGAACGGCTTAATGGAAACAACATCAGTTTTACTTATAATTTGTCAGTAAAAGGGTTGATACTATTATTTCTCAAGACTAAAAACATTTCCTTAAGTCTCAAGATGATTCCGCAGAAACAAAACCGTTTTAGTCAATTTCAGGCAAAACCTTAGGTGCAACGGTGCCCATGATACACAACTCGATTCCTGTAAGAAGAATCAAAGAGAATTAACCCAGCTGTGCGAAAAACCCTTTTTTAAGTTTGTATGTGCAAAAAATTCCTAGCTTTATTTTATAGGCCTAAACTGACATGACCGGGAGGTAAAATGAAACATATGGAGACCAGATTGACGGTAAGGAAAGATAAATTCAACATCAATGAATCGTTCTCTGAGACTGAGAACTAGTACGCTTCGAACAGTTAAAATTACATCACTCATTGAACTAATGCACGAAGAAAACGAAGTGGAATTTCCCATCTCCGTTGCATGACATGAGATGCATTCATTTGCCCATCTGTTTGAATGGTTGGGCAAATAAAAGACCAGTGAGCTTGCAATAGCTCACAGCAAATTGTACGGCGCGGAGAAACGCATTAGAGCATTTATCTGGACGCGATGTGCAGAATGAATGATGATTTAAGCTACTTAGTGCTAGTTTTTATTGCCTACTATTTCAAACTCTACGGATGTCCTTCGAGGCTGTTTGCTTCACCTTGGCCTTAAGGAAAATAAACTTAAAAAATGTGCGAAGACCTTAAACAAAAGCATACGTCTAGAAACGACCGCGAAACAATGGTTTAAAAGAAACCAAAACTAAACCAAAAGAAACCCGACGCCAATACCATACCAGTCCACAAATAACGCATCAATAGCATGAGTGGTGGTTGACGCCAAAGGGCCTCAAATGCAAGAAGGGAAAAAGCAATATTTTAAGCCCAATAAATTCAAGGAGAAATATCCGTCCAAATGTTATTGCAATTATTAGGTCCACACCGCCGGGATGTAAGTTGAGTAGATGTTAAAGATAAAAAAGCATTGAGCTCATTAACCTTCTGATTAGTTTGTCGCAAAATCGGCTTAACGAGCCTTCATTTCTGGAATCGTGACAGTAAAAAAAACAAACACAGGCTAGGGAGCCAAAGTAACTGGACACAATGCTGTCGCAGAATACCCTCGATGTGATTGGTTAAGAAACGAGGTTTTGAACAAAAACGCAAATTCATTAAAGAATGCAATTCCTTGACCCTGGCAGGGAGGGAAAAGTACGTAATCAGATAAGAGCACTGACTTTTCGCCAAACTTACTTAACTCCAAAAGCGGGGTTAATCCAAAATTCAGTCTCATTCGTGAAGTCCTTTTCTGATGCTGCTTCTGGAGAGTAGAGAATTATCTGCTGCTCCATTTTGGGACGCTCGGAGAGGGACTGAATGCCGAACGAAAATAATGCTACTTTTGTCTTCGGGTGCAGTGTAGTTTTACAGTAAAAATAAGACTGTTGATTATCTCCGCAAAGTACTATAATCCCCCAAATACTAGTAGCCATAAAAGCATCCATGATTATCCACTCATTCCACATACCCATAGGGTCCGACGCAACTCCAAATCCGACAGGCCCGTGGCCGTGAGGAGACCGTCAAGACGCAGCTTCTGACTAATATCGCGGTGCCTCCAAGCAAATAACACAACGATCTGGAGCGTAGTCATCTCCAGCTCCACCTGAGATGTCGGTGGAGCTGCATCAGTCATGAGAGTAGTCGAATGAACGGTGGTAAAAGCTGCAGGTGAATAGTAGGCTACAATACCGTGGGATAGATGATACTGCCAGATCAGCTGGCGCCCTTGATGCTTTAGCTTGTAAAACACCTCGATCTGGATAGGAAGAGGAAGAAGTAGCAAATGTTACCTTCAAATAACTTTTTGCTGATTGCATGAACAGAATGATAGATCGGAAAAAAGAAATCTCCGAAATGCCAATCCAAAAGCAATAATAAATCGAGAGCTTTAAAAGTGGATTAAAATAGGCAAACTTTACACTTCCATCAGTATAAATTCTGACTCTTTAAAGAAGGGAGAAAGACAAAATTTTACTAGATAATCCCAAGCCAATCGGATTACTGAAAAAGGTGGTTTTGAGACAATGAAATCTGGTGTTGGAGAAAACGTCTCAAAAGCTCCAAGCAATGCCATAAAGTCCAAAACCGATGAATTTGCAAATAATGAGTACAAAATCCCTATCCAGTGGACAAGTACAATTCTGTTGCCGCATTGCCTCGACATTGTTAATATTTCAAAATATCATCTGAAAAATTACCATACCACTATGAAGGCTTAGTACGAAATATGAAACTCCACTTTTGGGGAGTCACAATGAAAAAATGAGCAGTGAAGGAAGAAATGAAATAAAGAAATCCAGCAAAAAACGCGATTTGTATTTTTGACATTAGCTCTTCTACGCACAGAATTCCCAATCCCTATGAAATGCGATAGTAGATCTCGACATTAAACAGACCTCTCACGGAAAACGATTGTGCGCCAATCGCACGACCGGAAGGCGTTGGTTCGATTGGCCGCTAACCCTCAAAAGCGATGCACATTGAACCCCTGTGCTGGCAGTCGCCAAATTCGCAAAAGTCCGAAGTTCCTCCATTTGTACCGAATTCACCGTATTTGTGCAAAAACATGGAAATAATACGCCCTCTTCCCATCCGGTCAGTTTTCTGCATTTAGTAGAGCCATCATTTCAGTGAATGTCGTGAAAGGAGCATAAATACATGATAGCTTGGACTATTTACTGTTCTCTAAACTGAGATAGTAGAGCCCTCTCATTGACTACTAACTGACAATTCAGTTAGTGTAGTAGGTATCATCCATTCCACGCTCACAACCAAACCAACGTAATCATGCGACCGTAGGAAATACAATGCATAAATGCAACTTAGGAGGCATACTACGACAGGTGTTCGGTTGAAAGACAGTATTGCACTAGGAAAACAAGAAAAGAAAAGTGTAGCAGGACCCAACAATCATTTCTATCTTCATAGCATACATTTTCTGCTTCTAAACACTAAGTAGTGGTTTTGATACTGAAATCAGGATGATACACGAAATCCCTCATAAGTGAATTCGAATAAGTCGAAAATTACGTAAACTAGATGGGAAGAATGCAGAAGTGGCTAGAATTCTTGAGGCCACGGGAAGGATAGCAGTGAATGACAGGCAAAGTACGTGGAAGTCAGGTGTGGTATGATGAATAATGACCACCCACCAGTATTGAGTGACAATGAGGATAACGACCACACTTACTCCAACATATCTGACAAGCCTTAGCACGTCATGTGAAAGGATGAAGGTAGCATCAAAAAACGGATGGGGGCGAGTAAGACAAAAAGTGCGACCAGTACATAAGGGAAGACTGTTAAATGTTCTTTCCTCAATGCAAACGATTAGGTAGGTGGACAGTGAAAGGAATAGACAAGGAATATGAATGAAAAAGAACGCTCGAAGGTCCACTCACCCAAGTCCATTAATCGAACATTCAAGACGGACAGAGCTCATGTCTTTGTAGAGACAAGAAAAGAAGGCCTAATAAGAGGATGAAGAAAAGGCAGACGAACATCAATCATAAAGAAAACAGAGCTTAAAAGAGATCACTATCCTCACATCGCAGTTTTGAAAAGGGCCGAGGTAGATGGACAAAAAGTGAGGCAGATAGACAGGCCAGCATGCAACTAAGGATCAACTTAGAGGGCAGACAGAGACGGATAAAGGTCAAAACATAAGAAATGAAACGAAATGGTAGCCATGTGGGAACAGAGCGCAAAAACGAACAGTCAGTTATGTAGAACAAGTTGACAGGTGCAGAGATGAACGGTCAGGAGGACAGATAAGCAGGCGGCAAGATGGATATAAAAAACAGGTAGAGGCAACCGACAACACATGAGATTCACTTTTCGATGACAAGCAACCAGCCAACCGTAGCCAGCAAGGCGAATAAGGAGAAAGGCTAGAAGATGGGCATCAACCTGGGGGATATAATCTTCCAACTCGGGAGGCAGAGCAACGGCGAATTTGGGCAGACTGCGGGGTAGCCAAGTGCCGCTGCTAAGGATTTTGATGCTAACTAACACTGCTACCGTTTCCGTGCCTCCCGAAGGGACATTGTTGGACGCCTTCTCTTGGAACTCTCGCGTCAGATCATGCGACACCTTGATATCCTGAAACATCCGCGCCAGCCGATTGACCAACTCTGCCGGCATTCCTACCTCCTGGAAAAAAAGTGGAACCCCAGATAAATGTCAAGTAATTCCAGCATTTGAGAAGCAAAAAGTCCTACTTCACCTGCATTACCACATTCAAAACAATGCTTAAACCTAGTCGGGCACACGTTATCTGATAAATGCTGTTCAAACTGTTAGTGAAGTCGTATTATTCGCATTCCGAGTTGTATATGCGAGTAAATGTGCACATAAGAACGGAGAATGTGTCATCAATCCATTTTGCTAATTAACTTTTACCCCAAAACGCCAGACGAACAGGAAAGAATATAAGGTCCCTTAATTTCAGTTAATATACTGCGAAAAAAACTGGGATTTAAAAGTTATTAATTCGTTAAAACAATAACGCTGCCATCAAATTGCCTGACAAGTGAGTTGCGCTCAAAAGCATTTTGCAAATGGCTACAAAATAATAAACAAGCCCATGGTCAATGCAACTCTCGACATGAGATTGTTAACGAAAAACGGGGTGTGGTCCCCCCGCCCAGTTGTTAATTTCGAGGTGTTTAATCATGCAACGGGGGGCTAGAATGAAATTAAGTCGCCGGATTCAATTAGAGACCAGTGAGTTTCACCAACGATTTAATCACCATAAAGTGCTTTCGCTTGAACAACTTATTTGACAATGCAAATTCATTGATCAACTAAAACATTTACATTCGCACAATCGCAAAATTTGTCGATTGAATGCCTTAATCAAACGAAGATTTTCATCTGCTTCAAAGTCACCAAAAGCGGTCCAACATAATTATGTTCCCATATTAAAAACTCCTTTTTTTTCCAAGAAGAAGCAGCCAATCCGCCAGCAAAAAAACACAAATTTACTCTTAGTTTCTCCACCATAAATTCTTCCAGTTCGTTGTCCGCCGACGTCTCTAGAATGAGCCGCCGCATTAGATGAGCCTTGTGGGCCTCCATGAAGAGATCTTTCGAGTTGACATACTTCAATACTAGAAGGATCTTCTTCAATCGTGTCAAGATCTCGTCCGAAGAGAGACGACGGCTAGTTGGCGATTTGCGCAACAGCATATCGCAGAAGGCGGCCAAAAGGTTTGGGCAACGCGATTCCGGCCGTTTCACTGTTCCTCTGAAAAGGAATAACAGTTTGAGATATTCATAGTAGCAAAAAATACATTCGTCTTGAGGGATATATTTTAGACGCCTGATAATTCTCTTTTAAGCCTAATTCCTAGGGTTTAAAAAAACAGAAGGACTGTGGCCTTTTCAGTTGGCAAAAATGGACATCTATAAATTATGTTAACAGGATCACATTTTAAGTAAACTCATCGACTAGGAGCAGACAATCGGTAAAATGCTGGGCTTGTATGTTTCAAATTGGCAGGATGCGAACAAGTGGTAAATTATGCTAAAACCGTTGCATTTTGATTAAATAAACGCCTTAGCTCATAAAAAAAGAGCTAATGCACTGTATGAGTAGTTTTGATAGTAACAATCATTAGTCGAACAAGAGGAAAGGCAAATACACGATTAGCAATGTGTCACACAGCTTTAATTCACCCAGCTAATTAAACCGCAGATTGCAGCAACCCCGAGAAGCCACATGAGAATAAGTACAATGCCAGATTTACCAAAGGCAATCGTGGGTCTTAGCAGAGAATGTACCGACGTCGGCATTAGTATGGTAGGACAATTTCAAAAAAGTTCATCGACTAATATTAACCACTGGCGAGAACTATGCAAGCAGCACTGCTGGCAAGGAGAACCAACTTACCGAAGAGAGTCAGGCATCTTGACAGAGAATATGGTGGTATCGTTGACAAGACGTTGATAGGCCTTGTCACGAATGGTTAGGAAGGAGGGATCGTTATGGAAACACTCCTCAATCACGGAAGAGAATCGGGTGAATAGCTCTAATAGGGTGTTGACATATCGATCGGCATCCTGAAACAAAAAATGAATGGTTAGCACCCCATATCATACATTAAAAAATCGTAAAATGTAGACCAGAATCTACCGAGTAAGTGGGGTTATGTGTGTAAAAAAAGCACAAGTTATGATAATAAACCGGAATTTTATTACGAAAACTTGCTTGTGCCTGAGTAGCTGAATAGGAACATCTCTAATTAAAGTATCGGTGGGCAAAGTAAGCCTGACAGGCAATAATTAATGCAGATGCAAACCACGGAGATGCACATCACTAAACCAACACTAGCTATGCAAATGAAAACAATGGTGAATTATGGAATTAATTAGTGGGAACTCTGATAGTTAGCCCCAACATTGTAGGCAATTTGGTGAACTGTTTCCATTAGTCAGCATTCAAGGAGTTTACTGGTGTCTTAATTGCACGTTGCTACAATATTGGCGGGAGAAGAGAATGTATTTAACGGTTGTTCCGTCCAGGAGAAATCGCAATGCCCAGGAATGATAGCGACAGGAAAAGTCTTCACATCGTAATGCAATTTCACCTAATCAACAGCAGTGGCCAGCGGTTGAATACTTATGACCGTCAGAGCAGAAGTGATTATGAGGAAAACCAAGTACGACGATCAAAGGAAAACTAGGGTTACGGGACAGAAGAATGATGGTTTTGGTGGAGTGCAACGGCGATGACCCTTTCGGCATCCCATTGTTCGTGTTTCATGCTATTAGCATTGGTTCCCACTCACCACCTAAGCCGCTACTCTTTTGTTGTTTGAGTAGCCAATAAAACTTCTTACATGTGCATAACACATTGAGCAAATGGTTCAAATTCTTACTGAGTGTCATTAATGAAAAATATCAATGAGCGTTGAATCGACTGAAGGAAAACGTCAAAAGTAGAGGCTCCAGGGGAAGAGGTATCGGAACCATGCCAACCCTTGAATGCCATCCAAACACTAAATTCTTCTGCAATGGAAACATAAATGAGGACCAGAGGGCCCTTCCATGCTGCAAGTTGATAGGGTAGCCAAGCAGTATACGAGTATCAATACCGCGGAAATTCGGGGAAAAATCTGACTCGGCTAGGGGATCAGCTTAAACAAATCGACTCAAAGTCAAGTGTGTTGTGAAAGTAAAGAAATGAGTCAAAAAGTTAGATCAGTAGATCATCGTGTAGCCAATGGCAACTCAAAGCCCTCACAGCAAAATAGTGAACCAACAACTCAAATAGGGAGTCCTGTTTCGGAAAATGGCCTTATTAACAGGATGCTAATGACAGCTACCTTGAAAATGACCTCTGCATTGTCGCGCAGTTCGCGGCTGCCTGCAAGCCAAATAAACTCCTCTAGGAGGGGTAGAAGCGGATTCATCTCTCCAGAGGCCTCCTTGATGCATCGAATCAGCTCGTAGGTCAGCTTTAGGGAGGCCTTCTCATCTTCAGCAAGGAGCTTTGGAAATTCCGCTAGTATTTCTTCCTAGGATGAAAACCGGCAGACGATTCCTTTCTAGTACCTGACAGAATTTTTTCCCGAGGGCTCATGCAATAATTGATAGATCGGATAAATCTCAATTCAATTGTAGCTAACTTGGTTATTTTTGGAAGCAAATATCTTATTCATGAGTGGATAGATCATGGTAAGATACTTTCAGATAAGCTTGAATGATCTACCTGAAGATATTTCTTTTATAAGAGCTGAAGTTCAGAGCTGACGGTGTCTAGAAGAAGCAATAAATACAAAGGAACTTACCAAACATCCAGTCAGCAAGTAATGCAAGCCCATACTTCAGAAAAATGGAGACTAAATATTTCGACTCTTGGAAAGGAAGTACTTTCGGGCTCGATTAAGTGCTGAGTCGATTCTCAACGGCAGTAAATACGTTTATTTTTAAGTCAATAGGAAGGCAGAAACATCTGGAGGCTGGATGTAGTCATGATTCGTTTCTTCATGAAACAAAAGACAGCAAATATTCTAAGGACTAGGTTAAATTGTCAATAGAGTAAGAAAATCGTTAACCTTATTAAAGAGGTATGTCAAATATAGTCGTGTTCCTTGGGCTCAAAGAACAAACATTGAAGCAATGTGATTAAGTGACACTAGAACGCTGTATTGCTGCGTGGGATCCATTTTACTAAGAATCTTTAAGCCAAAAGGTTTTTGATCAACATATTTTAGGATTAGACCTGACAACAGCCCTATCATGCAATTGACAAATGTTTTGCGTATCTGCTTGGTGGATGTAGGGTTGTTAAATTGTTGGTTTCAGTCCAGTTGATAAGGCGAAGGTAACATGAAAATTAGTTTCAAACACAGCATAAAATTGATTATTAGCCTATACGATTGCAGCTGTTTCGGGGTATTACAGTTAATCAGCCTGTTTTTGCATCGGCAGCTTGAAGACTTCAAAGAGAAAGATTTAGCCAACAAAACTGAGAACTAATTGGCCATCAGTAGATTCAGTGCGGTCTGAGTCCTTCAGAGAATCTTGATGAAGTTAGAAAATACAAAGGGCAAGGATAAGTATGGTTACTGGTAATTTCAATTAATCAGCTGCCCTCTGACAAGGATTTGTATATCTAAAGGTGGGATCAGATTAAATAATCTACAATCTCCTGACAGATTTAGTGCTAATTTCATACTAAAAGCCCTTTTGCTCCATTAGAAATTTGAGATAATTTTCGTGCACTTACTGAGCTTATAATGTGGCAATGTATCGAATGATGTCAAAGGAAGGCCAGTAAACTGAAAATTGGATTTTGCAGATCTCAAGGGAGCCGCTACTGTGGCAGTACAACGCACTGGCCCAAACATTGCTAACTGAAGGATTCTTGCAATGATCTCCCCAACTTTGATATTATCTTACAGCAAAAAATGTTGGCTTCAGTTAGGCCACTTTTTTCCCAGTTCCTGAGTTTGAATGCCCAGTAAAAATGTGCACAAGGTATAGGGAAATGCAAGACACTACTTTGACTAAAAGATAAAGGAATTAATCTGGTTTGTTTTGGGGAGACATGAAATCAAACCTGTTTACACTAAGACGAGAAACATTAAAAACAAGACACTGTAAAATAAAATACAACCATAAACTTCTCTTCCATCACCTAATTTATTTCTCCTAGCTTTGCAGTACCCAAGAAGCAGGAGAAATTGCGAAATGCTTCACAACCTTGTTTATCTTCCACTTTATTAACTTTCCTTTCTCTGTCTATCGAGTGCGTAAAATGTTTCTGCTAAAACGCTAAAGGATATCAGCAGATAAAAATGGCATAAAATTGCACCGACCTTTGCATTTATCCCCAATTCGATTCGGCCCCCAGGCTATTGGCAAGGAGCCAATCCAACCTAAATTACCAACCAGGGATTTTGCGTACCATTAATAAAACCTCTTTCGAGATGACACGCCTTACAGGGACTCCAAACAAACATTGCCGCGACATCAGTGAGGGTGTTAGAGAACTTCTAAAGACACAGATAATTTAATCATAGTGGATAAATGCCAAAACAAAAATGTTACAGAAGGCAATATACAGTAGATGCTTTAAATCATACACACTCCCATGGAACGAAGAATTGGAATCACGTCGACTTTCAACAATTACCCGGAATTCAAGTTCCGTAAAGTGGCCAGTAATGAGGCAAAATCATTATCAAATACATAAAATGTTTTCCACAAATGACCGTGCCCTGTCGGCTTTCACCTCAATGGGCACAAAGCTCTGGTGTCGTGACCCTTTTTGTGCGTCTGGGAGCACATCCACCACTATGTGACTAAGAAAGCCTTCAGCTATAACTCGGACATCACCCTGTTGGAATCATTACAAAACTAATTTCAAAAAGCAAGACAAGTCTCGATTCAATTCCGCGTCTAGAAAACATAAAATGACGACATTCTAAGTGAACGAACAAATCGGCAGGTACTAGTGGAAGAATCAATTGTAGGCCATCCATACCTAACTACACATGGTCATTCATTATACCTCATTATGGCCTGAATGACAGTTGAGCAACCCTGTTGAGGTCATTATTAGGGCCAATGCCTTTTACAGACTACACAAACTTTCATAGATTAACCCAAACAGGTATGCATAAACCAGATATTGATATACGTTGATCTCGGTTCAACCAAAGATTCCTTTACAATAGATAATAAGCGGAATAGGCACTGTAAAAGGGGGAGAGGTGAAAGGAGCTACAATTACCTTGAAGCTAACCACAAACACTTGTACACAGGCCTGCATAAGGGTCTCGATAGACTTGAAATTGGGACCACTGTCCAGATAGAGCTTCGCCCTCATCTCCTCTTCCGCCAACTTCTTTTGTGCGTATCTTAAGTAGGCCTACGAATGAACAAGAATACAGTAACTACTGCAGAAGGACAAGATCAACACCTTGGAAAAAAGCATGAAATGATAGACGGCAATGGAATGCACGTTTCAACGAGCTAAAATCTCACTACTACAGAGATTGGTCGGAACTAGTTCTCATATTGCACTTGGATAGGTGGCAGTCGTATTCAGCATCATTTCTACTTAAAACAATTTCTGAAAAAAAAACAAACACATTCGCTCTACAGCTGAAACCTAGAAGTTATGAGGTGCATGCTGCACAGTGGTGAAGGTAAAGGGCAAAATACCGACAAAGTGTACTGCTCCGCAAAAACTATGCCAGCACCGTTATGCGAGTAGTTACCAAGTTGATTTTGATGTAAAACATTTTTAACCAATGAATAAGAAATAAGCTACAGTAGAGGGGTTGCTTTTCACTGGCTCAATAAAGCTGTGAAGTAGACAGCAAATGCAGAACCGTCACTGTCGAACACCGAAAAAGTTCGGCTCGGCAAAAATTGCGTGAGGAGCAGTGCAACGAGGTGAAGTAGGAAGGGAAACCGACACGAACCACTTGCTTTGCCCATCACATTGGGCTCGATTGAAATTCTCAGGTGATGAACTAACACTAAACAGTCCTCCCCTAAGTATTGAAAATTCAACGCCTACGATGGTATCACCCATGGCACCAGCCTCCCAACCATTCTGCGCTTTAGTGACGCAGCTGCCTTATGACATTTTCCATTGCTAATTAGGAAACAAATTAGTAGAATACAAGAAAAATTTCATGGAAAACACAAGAACAATCGTTTGAGCAAGCGATCCAGAGGAGCGAAAATGGACGAAACTCAGGTCTAACGGTGAGGTGGTTCCAGTTCAACCTTGCGCCTAGTGCGAACCAACATAAAGAGTAGAATAAAACAAAGACGTGATCATGCCAGACAGCAAAAGTGATCAAATATAGAAAAGCCATGCAGCCTACGAAAATGGCACATGATAAAGTAGTTACCCTAATGCCGTTTTGAGCGACAAATTGACTGGTACGCGGTCGGTAGAAGTTTTCCATGCTTTTGATGTAAGCGGCTTCGAAATGGTCAACGTAATTCCATGCCTTAGTGGTTGAGGTGGCAGATAAATTTACTAAAAGTGTGCAAAGTTAGTACTTCCATAAAAACAAACCCCAAAGACCCATAGGCAAACAGAAGACTTACCGCATGACTCTCTTACACCAATCACTAGAGCTGAGTTAATGATAGCACCCTCGCGTTCATCCTGAACTAACTTCATCGCGCTATCCTCCAATTTTTGCTTAATGCCCTCAAAGATGGTAACATCCCATGCGTCCAACATGCACTGAGGGTAAGTGACTTCATTGCCAAAGTTATAATACCTTTCGAACGATGCTGTATTTCAACTTTCTTTTACTGGGTCCACTAAGGTTGTGCTTGCCCCCAAGACAGTTTTCCAGAGGAGCAAAGGGGTTGGGCAAATTATCGCTCTTTTCCGAAAACAACACCCACTCATTGATGTAGGCCTTCAACAAAGAAGATTCATCCTGACTCTGCATCACACGTTGCTGGGATCGCTTGATTGCAGCTTTAATTGATTCGGTCAAGGATCGAAACATCTCATCGTGAGCTGACTCTTCCCACGAGATAATCTGATAAACATCCCTACAGCAGGCTAATACTAAATAACGACAGCCTACTCAAAAAGTTTTACCCATTCAGCCGGAGGGACGGGCTCCATGTTAAGGAAACGCCGAACAACATCGCTCACTGCTGGCCAACGGCGTTGGAAAACGGATTCCTGACTAGAAGACTAGCGATACAAGTTTCAATGGATCAAATGAATTACCATGAGCATTATTGACGGGATATAAGGAATGTTGCATAACTGATATGGCTTGCTCAACTCATGCGATGAGCAACAAAACCGATAGCAGCGCCTAAAGTAGACCAATCGTATTCAAAATGTGGCCACGATTTTAAATCTTTGGTACATTAAAAGTACCTTATCTTCTACTTAATGAAGGTCAAAAAAGAGCTGAGATTAAATGCAATTAGAATTAATATAAATAAATTTCGTTTAAATGTAGCACATTAGGCCTATGGATTGCTTTTGTTGATTTTTTGTCAGGCATTTTGTGCAATCAAGCAAAATTGTCAAAACAGTGTTTATTTCCAGCAAAAACGAGCAAATACCAATGCGTTGTAGCCATAATGTGGTTCTCATTAACGATCAAATGAGGATTTATACAATTTAGCACGTGGTCGGCCTCAGATTCACTCGCTTTTAGTTGCCAATGTTTAGAGTTACAATTGATCGCAGTAGCGTAATGCAAATATGTCTCGCGTATGTATTTGAAGGCCAAACTATTCTTTTTCCTGTGACACTCTAATCGTTCGTTGCGTTCTTTTGTCGTCGTGTTGAACATCGCTGTTGCCTTTAGCACTTCTTTATGAATCAAAGTGCTGTAAAAGATTAGTTGCAAACATTTTGGTGGGAATGTGACATAGGCGGGTATGATTATTCTCTCTATGTGTGTGCGACAGTGTACGTGCTGTGTCCTGAGTACCTCTGGAAGAAGAAAGAATGCCAAACATCGATTAGAGCATATGCACCGAAGATAGGGAGGAAAGGGTCTACCGGCACGGCTGGGAGGCCAGCTCATGCAGCTAAGTTCAAGACAGCCACCTCCTATGTGGAATGCTAACCAACAGTCCAAACTAACAAAGCACTTCCAACGAAGTAAGTGTTAAATGGATTCCAGTGAACCTAGTTATTTGATTCTGAAAAGTTAAGCATTCTTTTGGGTAACTATTCGTGCAACGCACTTTGGTGATTACAGAACAAATGCTTAAAACTTCAGCTAATGCCTTACTTCTACATATTTAATTGGTTTACAACATAGGTCTTGGACCTAGCATCTTTAGGATTCCTTGAATACGAAAAGCGCACTGCTTAAGCGGAATATCTGTTCTCCGCAAGCAAAAAGGTGTTGAGGCTGTTGGCTCCGCCCATATGACTGTAGCATATTGTTTGTTTGGGCTGTTGGTTGGTCGGACATATCAGTGGCGGCCACCTTGAAGCTGAATGCGTGGGCTGGCCTGCCGGCCACGCCAGCAGTTCCCTCACTTTCCGTCTAGAATACACGTATTCTGACCTACACCTGGCCTTCTCCCCTTCTTTTAGGAATGCTCGGGGCGCTACATGACAGCTCACCCGGTAAAGGTAATGCGGTGATCCAAGTAGCCGCAACCAAATCCGGCAGCAAAATAAGCCTGATGTCATTAGATCAGGAGTATTTTTTTTCCAGTTTTTATTGCCTCAGAGCCTTACAGCTAACTAGAGTATATTGTGGTGAAATGCTGTTTACTTAGCCTAACCATGGACTGTGTGAACTAGAATTACGCACTTAATATCACACATCACATTCACATTCCCACATAAAGCGCTTCGTTTAAGCCCACCATTCTTCTTTTCCACTGTTTTCTTTGTACCGACACCGCCCGCCTATCAGTCGGAAGTGACTCTTTGGAAGTGTGTCTTTGCTTGCACCCAGCCACGAAGTTCAAACTCGACACAAATCCCATTCCCGAGAACGATTGTACAAAAGCACTCTTACAGCGCTAACAATTAGTTCGTCGTCTATAGTACCCATCCTTGAGTGGGTAAAATTGTGCCTTAACGTACCTTAATAGCGAATGGCCTTCGCTGGCCACTTTTCATCAGCTCATTTTAGTACTTGCTCACTTACTCAAAAAAGCCCTGCAAAGGGCGTGACCCTCCGCTGGAATCCCAACCCGTTTTTTATGACAGAGTCTAGTTGCAATGGTAAATTTGTTGCGTACAGGCTGTTCTTATTGGCTAATTGGTTTACGGAGTTATTATCATAAGGAATTCCCCCTACACAAAGTGCATTTGGCTGAGGAAGAAGACACAGTGGTGATAATGGTGCGCATTTTGCGCTTCTGAACATTATGTAATAAGATAGTGGTAACTGCTCTTCAAAACTTTGGGTTGGCGGCTAAGTTGAAGAGCGCTGGGAAGCGATGGCCAACCTAACCAGTTCACTAGTAGGTTGATTGGAACCGATGAAATGCTTGGAGCTTGAAACCGTGTCAACGTAATGATTACCAATTTATAAGAAAAAGCCAAACAATAGTAGCTATAAAGTACACATTCAGCTAAAAAAGCATGCGCTTTATTTTCTATAACATGAATGGAAGATGATGCCAACGCAAGGCATTTGCACCATATTATTAATAGGTCTTGCTGCTTCTCACCTTTTGCATTTTACCTCAGCTACTTTTAATCCGAATTCAGCTAATGCTTGCAAACCATGTTTTTTGCATTGAGCACATAAATGGGAAAAGAAAACACAAAATGCTCAGTTATGCATTACATTAGTGATATCTAGAGCCATCTACTCAATGATGAAGGCAGCCGTATCTCGAATACTTGCAATGTCTTAGAAGGAAGCTGCTCGACCAATAATTAGGCCTTTAACTGGCTATTCATAATTCATTTTCGCATCGCTGGCGCTTAGGTCTCTAACTTTGTACTTCCGTGGTTGCCGTGACTGTTGGTAATGCATTTTCGATCCCAGCATAATGAAATTCTGACTTCAGCAAAAAAAATTAAAAGTGTAGTCGTTTGGACAGCTAAGGATACCTAACACAGTAGCATTAAATCGATTCATTAGCTGGGATGAGGAGCTTACAACGGCATTTCGAGAAAAGAGAAAAAACCTGTTCCCAAGGGTGATTGCAGCTTCGTATTTATCAAAACAAGTTTAACCATGATAAACAAACCTAGGAAATCATCGCGAATTCCACTTAACCAAAGCCATCCTAGCCGGCAGTCGTTCATAAAATACAAGACTTGAGCACTTTCACTGACAGGTTCGACCTATTTCCAATTGTGCAGGGGATCTGTAAACATTTTCGTGATTCACTAAAAAAATGCCAACTTTTAAAATCTCCCACAGGTTTTCAATAATATTGCAGGCAGTTCACTCCATCCCACGAAGAATACATCACCTGAAAATGAGTTGGTGGTATCCCACCAAAAGCATTAAAATCAGACCGACCTCCTGGTAAATAACACTTCTCAATAAGCCCTTTGTTACTGAAAAGGCTCTTACAGTGAAAGCAAAGCACTATAATGGATTTACATATTTCCCCTTATTATAAAAACCGAACACGTTTGCAAGCTACTCACGTATACAATCTGACGCCAACGCGAAACCAGTTTTCGGATCCCACTTGTAGTGAGCGGAATTAGAGCAGTGCCCTTTCAGTCCTCCTGCGACCAGTATGAGGCGGCATAATCCTCAATCAAACCGTAGTCCGGCGAAATACCCTCTGCTATAGTATCACAGAGGGGACTTATATGGAGATGTATGTGCGTGTGGCTAGTCAGTAGTCAGTCATTAGGCAGGATAATTTGGACCGTGCTCTTGCACGACCATCGCTGGGTGTCGCTCGAAAGTCTCGAACCTTGATGACGATAACACGCGCGTGTGCGTTTATGTTACAAATCGAATTGCGATGGTGCGACCACTAAGTGTGCTGCATGGGCGACGAAAACAAATAGTTTGGCTATGGTTACCCTCGTTTCAATTGTATTTTGTTTGCTAACTGCTAACGTGGTACCCATCAACCGGAAAGGTGTCATCAAGGAGTTACGAAGAGTAGTTTAGTACCTCATCATCACCATATGCTTTATTGGTCAATTTTGCTGAGCAGTATTAGACCTCGCATAATAGAGTTGGCTGTTCTCCCCACCGAATTACCTGGCATAGCCTCGTCAGTTTATTCTGGTGGCGTTCCACTTAAACATCCTCAAATTTTGCCTTGTTATTATGTGATTGTGAAATATGCGAAGGTAATGGGTGTTTTGCCCCTTCGTACAATGATCTAGTGTTGAATAGCTGTTTCTCTCCATAAATTAGTCATTACATAACCTAAAATGATGCGTTGCACAACAAAGTTGATGGTTATGAAGCTTTCTGTGATCATTGGTAACTGCTTTGGCGCGACATCAGTGCCATGCTGCGTCAATTGCCAATATTTTTTATGTTTAATTGGCAGTTTATTTTGCGCTGGTTTTTATGGGCTGGATTTCACCACCTAATCGATTATTGAATAAGAAATAACCTGCTATAACTCATTCTATTAAATAAAGAAGGATATTCAACTAACCATGATAACATGCTAAACTATCCCACAAAACCTACCTTTCCTTTCCCTGTTAATGGCGTCGCCGTCGTCACTATTGTTCTCATTTAAGTGGAGCAAGAGTTGCAGCAAGCGTTGGGGCACGTTTTTTCCTGGGCTGCCCTTGTGTGCAATGGGTTTGATAAGCCTTATCAGATGGAGTGACTTGGAAAGGTTAAAGTGCGGTGTCCTAAAAAGCCAAATGAATTTGCAGTCTTAACCGGATCAGTGAAGATTTCAAATGATTGTGGAAGATTGAATGCTGTGATCGGGTGCTTCGATACTTTAGCTCTGGGGCTGGGTACGTAGGCGCTTAGATTCTTGCGGATCATATTCCCATCAAACGTTATGGTCGATGGCACCTTTGTAAAGATATACATGTGAATACGCAGTACCTTCTCATGTCTCCTTACCAACAAAGTGAAATTCAGATAAGGAAATGGCGAGCAAGCGGATGAGATGCAAAAAATACCGCCATAAAATTCTTCCACCTCCCGTCCTTCATTAACTGGTTTTTCTGTTAAGATCATGTCATCCTTTGAAGTTTTGATATTCAAGGTGGACAGATAACCGTTCAAACTAGTCCTAAAAAATTGTAATTTGAAACTCAATTTGAGGTAAAGATCAACAAATCAGCAAGCTATTTTTCTTACTCACACCAAGGTATGATCCAAACATTTGTGTCCAGAACGCGAGGCTTGTGTCTCTGAGTAACATGTGGCATAAAATAAAAAAGTGGAACAGACAGTTTGCTACCAATGAAGGGAACCAGATTGTATTAGGAGGTGTCACTGAGGAAAGGCATTCGTTGTATCTGTACATAAAGGCAATCAACTTTCTAGAAGCTTCGATACTCTTGTTTTCAAACAAATGCTACTTTTACACCACGCTGACTGGATGGGAGGATACAACCCCACAGGATGAAGGTGTCTGGTCGGAATAGCGAAATCTCTGAGAACCCTCAATAAAAGGGGTACAAGCTATGTGGCATACCTTTAACTCTTCATCCCAGTACTAATTCTTTGCATGGCAGTTAAGAATAGAGTAAGGCTAAACAAAAATGAGTTGGACCCATTTCAGTAAAAGTGACTTGGTAGCTATCCTCATACAAACAGTGATGCTGTTGTGTAGGCCTTGTTCCATGCTTGAGAACAATTTTGTATTTTAAGCAAAAGGTGTTTATTTCGAATTGATATTTTTAAGTTTCCTGAGATAAATAAAGTGATGAACACTAACAAACAAAATGTTGCAGCCGCCACGCTGATTAAAACTATGAGGGAAGCTGACACAAAATGATACAGGCAGTCACGAGCACTTGACAGTTCGTCCAGGATCACTCATAAATTTTTCATAACCATTTTATTAGACGCTTCAAAATCCTAAATGGTGCCCTAAAAATTTAAACCAATGTGGAATCGATAGTTGCATAGGATCTTTGTTATGCTGATTTTGCCATGTTTAACCAGCTACCGGTGAACTTACATTTGCGCTGAGTTATCAAGACTTAAGTCAGTAACAAAGTCGCGTGAGCTGAGGAGATGAAAAGGACTTCATGCCTTTAGCTTTGGCGCATGGATGCTGAATGGGATTTAGAGACAAAGCGGATGGAAAATATCACTTCTCTAAAAATTTAAAGACATTAGCCTATTTTAACACTCTCCCAAACTTCTAAAGTAATCCCCATTATAAAGTGGATGTGGACCGAATACACTTGGCTATCATTAAAACCATCCAACTAACTAACAACTCAATCCTCTGTGCTAAAATAGGAGGCCAAGATGAGAACAACATGATCAAGTTATATTCCAGGGTAATGCAAATCAACTAGGTAAAAAAACCAGCAATCACTGAACTACAAATTAGAAAGGTGGACAAATGAATAAGTGAGATCCGGGACAGGGGTGCATCAAAAGGTTAATCAACAGCCCCACTTTCATTCTGTACACTTTGGAAGACAGAAATATAGGTGGACGAGATGAAAATTGACTAGTTCATTTATAGCGAAGGACATAGTAATCGTGGAAGTACATATAGAGAGCCAGCGGTTGACCCACAATCAGTGTAAGCCACATGGCCATGTTGCCGAGTTTGCCACCTTTGGGACAGTAGTAATGCACCAATAAAGCATAGGGCTGCTGTCCCAACATGCCCAGAAAGGCCCACATACGCGGCATCTTGAGGGGCACGGATACCATCAACTCATGGAAAAAGGCACTCACGAAGAAGACTGCACAGGAAGCTGCGAAGCGCGTGTAGCCTCGCACCAACATCGGCTTGTAGATGTGTCTAGAGAGGGTGAGGAAGAACAAAGACTTGAATGGCCCTAGAATGCCAAAGTCTACTTCAGCTGGACGCTATTCGTCGCCCAGAATCTATTTAGACGTGAGTGGGGAATTGCAACGCCTGGAAAGCTTCTAAGAATACTCTAGTGCTGCTGCTATAGGCAAAATGATGGTTCTCATAAATAAAAAACCTTTCAGGCCTTTTGTAGATACGCTATGAGAGATTGATCCTAGTGAAATTTCTTTTTCCTATTCGATTACCAGATGGAAATTAAAGAAAATGGACCACAAACATTAGGAGGATTGGCTCCTATTTTTGATTGAGATTAACCACAATGCATGCACCTAACAGTCTTATCCACTTTGACTTTCGATTGAAGAAGTATCCGGTTCATAACGCCTTGAGTGGGTTAGTACTTGGGCAGATAAGTGATCCAAACCATCAAAGAAATCTAAACGCAACTTGAAGACACCTCCAAGATCTAAGAGTGGAGAAATGTGCCTTGGAAAGATTAACCATCCAGAACATGGAAGAATATTCAGCAGTTGGTGCAAGAAGGCAAGGATGCCGACCTACGTAGTCGTAATGGTTAGGCAATTTTGCTCAAATAAGCTCAGTTTTTATATCTAGGGCGCAGCGTCAATTAAGATCTCTTATAGTTTAATCTGTGTGGCTCAAAAATAGCTTGTGCTATATACATATGGCCGGACATAAACAAGCAGCTATATTTATGTGCCAGGTTTACCGACTATTTATAATATGTATTCAATTGACTCTTTTCTACAGACTTGCTATGTAGATTCAGGGCACGTTCTTCAAAAGAATAGCATGAACAGTTGATGAAGCGAGAACAGAAAGAGTTAGCACTGCGTTAGATTTATTTTTCGTACAAAAATCTCGGCGCGTTGCGCAAAACTTAAAGGGTTTAATCAGGAAGTGACCCGGTCGATGACGGCTTCTTAAAAAGTAACACTTACCTGCGACACCAACGGTGCACTGGGATATTCCAGGATGACCAAAATTGTGAAACCGAGGAGGCATTCCTTTGAAAAAAAGGATGTCAATTAGTGACCAGGGAAAACCGGCCTCATCAATCGTGTATTCTCAGTGAGATTGTACCGGATCTAAGTGGTTTGTGTTTGCCTGTCTAATGACATCTTGGCATTGGAATGCCGTTACCTGTTAGGCGTTATTGTTGAATGCGCCTCAACAGTGGCATTGGATACCGTCTCTGTAAAAGGTCTAGCTCATGAAAGTAGATTGTGATGGCAGATTGTATCTTTCGATATAAAACTTCCAAAAGTTAAGTAGCACTTCATAATTGCTAGGGGACAAATTGGGCAATGTAAGGAAGGCTAGGATGCATCCAAACAAAGAAGAACAATTAGAGGCTATCAAATTTTGAGACCCGAATAGACTGAAATTTCAACTAGGTAACTTTGTTGCATCTACATTATCGATGTAAACAACTTTTGGGTGGGAACAAAACAGAACGAAATTAAAAGTCTTAAAGTTAGATTGGTTTCCAATGGCGTCACTTGAATATCAGAACATCTCGAACAGTAAAAAATTGAAGATTGACCATAAAACAGGCAAATCAAAGAAGCTAAACCTCTAAAGCAATGTTTATGCCAAGAAAAAAATTCGATCTCCTTTTTGCTTCATGAAGGAAGCACTTGCACTTATATGTTCTCCCTTTAAGAAGTACACTTCCATCTGAGCATTGTCTCACTCAAGTAGAACCAAAAATGACAAATCCCCCACAAATTATTGACGCTGGTAATGATGCAGAAGCACTAAGCTACCGAGAGATCCAGAGTGAGTGACAGTCAGTGAGCAAAATTACTCAAGAAAGAAAGCTGAATTAGTAGTATGGGAAAGAGAAAATGTTCCATATGATAACCTAAAGGCCAAGAAGGAGGAATTCAACGACGATTTCGTGCGATTTATGGCGGATAATTTTTTTCTTTGATACTGAGGTAGTCATGAAGATCTCTGAATTTTATGATCAAAACTGAGTTTGCCTGCATTTGACACGGTAATTATCTGTCAAACCACCAAGGACTGGCGGGTTGGAAATTGGTAGTTTGTGTCCAGTTTCCAAAGTAATCTCCGTATGGGGTGAAACTCCTCCCCCGTGAAGTACTGAGGGTTTCGATGGGACAGGTAGTTTACACTTCACACACCAATCTTCATCGTCAGTATTTTGAGAAAATATAAACTAATGAATCGCAAATAGCCAAAGAGGTTACTGAGACGTTAAATACGAATGATCGATCTGTTTAACCCTGATTTTCTGACACCTCAGCAAAGTGTAGGTCGAGTGGGGGTTTAGGCAATCCAAATAGTCCGCCACTGAGAGAAAAAAATTTAAATAGAGTACTTTGGAAATAAAACACAGAGTTAATAACTTTGAAACACACCAAGCATTGCAATTCGAAAAATCCATCAAGGTCGTGGAACACCTTCTAGGGTTAACATACAAGGGACAACGAATTCCACGAACAGACTAGAAAAAAGGAAGAAGTGTGCCCATACTAAAAGAGTGCATTTAGCAGGTACTGGATTCGACTATTTGGCATCTCTCCTCTGCAAAGGTAGCATAACAGGCAGTGATACTAAACTGCGTGGTGTCAAGCCAAAATATGCCTTGCTAGATGAAGAAATGAGTTTATAAAACAATGCTTAGTACTTTGAAGCAGAACCTATGAAGTGATAGACATTGAGGGAAAGAATTATAGCATCTTTACCAACAAGGCTTATTTGTGAATCAGCTTATTAAACTAATCCGATCTTTCAGAAAATAGGCACGCAGGGATAAATGCAAATAACTTCACTTGCCACCAATCCTCATAGAAGCAACGATCAGCAAATTTCATAAGTTCGGCGAGAACATTGAGGTAGGAGTGGAAGACTGAGTAAAAGCACAAAAGCCAGATAAGGTGGTTTGGAATGGCAATGTTTAACAATCTCTCCAGTGTGTAAATCCACCGAGAACGAATGAAGGGTGTGATGGAACTCTTCAACACCGGAACCATCCACTGTTGGACCAGCATTACAATCACTTGGCTAAGACAAAGCTAAAAATGGATAAAATTTAGAAGCCAGTTTAGATGTTAACGTTTTGTTAGTGTTCTACAAGAGGCAGGACATATAGTTGTTGCATCCGCCTTTATAAGGTGGTTGGAGAATAGTGGAGTCGGAGCTTGTACCAAATAAATTTTTCTACACATCTGAAAATAGTTAAAGTAACTTTGCATTGGCTACAAGTTTTTAATCGACAGAAAATCCTTCCAAAATCGAAAACGTCAGCAACCAGGATCTCAGAGAATAAGTTTATAGTTAGAGACCGGTGAATGTACTATTCAAATGCGACACTAGTTGCCCTATATACCTCTGATTCGTGAACAAAGTCACATGTTTAAAATATTGTTTAATGTCCATGTAGTCCATTTCAATACGACTTCACACAACCGACTGCCATAGACTGGTAAGGAACATTTGTAATATGCGTGTGACCCCGAGCCCTGATGAGAAAATCTGGGTGTCACGTGTGCGTGGTGCCGATGCCAGGCTCAAAAATTAATTTTTATGCCAAAAGAATCAAACATTAAAAAAGTAGTCATGGCTAAAAGCATTGTCAATGAGGGTCCTAAGTCACGAGGCAAAGGTGGCACGTGTTTTAACCGCTTATGTTGGGCATTTGCATTGGAATTAAAACCAAGATTCAGGCTTTTAAATGGAGGCCTTGCTTTTTTAATTATTAAGATCGTGAATTTGCAGACAGAACACAAATTCGTGCATTCGTGGCAGATTAGTGGCTTTGCCTCTAATATGAAGACTTTGAAGGAATAACCGCGGCTAAAATTATCCCAAGAAAAACATCTAAAAGAAGGGTATTGGTCCGACTACATTTCAGCCGTTTGGAGGCTTAGAAGCTGTCCGGAGAAATTGCAGCGGCGTTTGAAGTGGTGAAAACATTCGGCATTAGTGAAAGGAATCTTTCCCACTTTGGCCGCATCCATTCTCAATTTAAGTTCAAAGTAAGTTTTGCAAAATATGGGCAAAAATATTCACGGGAATTAAGCAACATACGGACTCGTGATTTTGAGGATGGGTTTAATAAGTTATGCAGTCCTGTAAGAGAACGAAAATACAAGGCAGCTTTCTCGTTTTCTTCCTTTACGGTTTGGATATTATAAGCAATTTTCAATAAGAATGAGAAAAAAACAGTGCATTAGTTTATGCTGCAGTAATGCGGAATAATGTATAAAATAAAGGGGTTGATGCATAATTAATGACCTTTGATTCAAAGATAATGATGAGCGTGAAAGCATCTCAAAGCACTGCAACGCTAAGACAATGATAAGGTTTGATTACTTTCGAATGAGACTATTAATATTCTTGGACGCCAGAATGCGTATCACCTGTAACTAAGTGGGGAATTGGCATTATTTCCAAGAAACAATGGATAGGACTTTTCCACCGAGTTCCGTGAAATATAAGTTTCGTTGAATAAGGCAGGAAAATTCGATTTAGTTAATGTCGAAATCATAGTGGGACATGGAAGTTGAGAAGTGTGCAGACTCACGAGTTCGAGAACGCGTTTGAGAAGGAATCTTTTGCGAACGGAAAAAGTACGTGGAAAGTTGAGCTCGTAGCACAGCGTGGGTGCAAACATGAAGTAGAAAAGGTTTCGAAGAGTAAGATTGTCAGGATATTTGGTAAGGTGGATATGGATCTTATTTAGTCCAAGCTCCTCCATTTCTGTAGGAGTGTCTCCACCTTTGTCGCCTAAATTCGATCCTTCTGGAACGGGATCAACTTGGGAGCCATCAAAATTGGCGAGTCCCAAAGGACACTTCGCTGTACTCTGGGATCGAGCTAAAACAGAAAGAACTCGAGGCCAATCAGACTCGAAGCGAGATGAAATTAGGTCGATGGCCATTTTATGGCATTAAAAGTGATCCACATTTCATACTGTGCTGATTACATGAATGCCGATAAGTGAACTAGTTCTGTATAGTCCTGGGACCTAAAGCTTGACAGTGAAATGGACAGTCTTTCACGGCGTTAAAAAGCAAAGCACAATTCACCGTGGGCTCAGAGCAAAAACAAATTCTCAACAAGTCCTCCAAAATTTAAGAGGAAATGACTAAGGACGTTAGTAGGGCCTGAACGTTTATCGTACACATACAGGATTGCAGTCGATAACTTCTAGGTTTTGCTACAACGCAAACAACCCCAACTGCATCTTAGAATGCCACAAAAAATGTCTATGCAATGATTTCTCGTAGACATAGAAACGGACAATCATAAAATAAAATGGAGTAGACTAAAAGAATGGCTTTCGCTTCAAAACTGAACTGTGATCAACATTGGACCTTCACTAGAGCAAATTACTTCCCACCGCAAGTTCAAATGAGGGTTCCTAGGGAAGTTCCGATACTTGTGAAATGAATACTCTCTTTTTCGCATAAAATGCGATAATAATGATGCATTAGTGCTAGGCAATACCAAGAACTCATGTACAAAGTTAAGGGACTGTAACACATCTTCCACTTAACCACTTCTGCCATCCAAAATCATTTTAGTCTTAAGGACTGCGAGGTAGATGAACTCAAGACCACATCAGCTTTGGGGAATTTGAAAACCTTTGAGCATCCTGCCGATGCCATGAATGAGACATAATAATTCAATCCAAGTTTGCACAAAAAATGAGAAACTGTTGATATTTTTAAGAAAAATGCTTGAATAATAGTAATATTAAGCTGTCAATACCGTATCAGTAATGCCATATTGAAAATTCTATAACAAATCTTAGTAGAAGAGCGAAGAATGAAGAAATATCCATAAAATGCTATAGCTTTACTGGTCTAGCATCCGTAAAGCACAAATTGCGCACAAATGATGGAAATATTTCAAACAAATAGCAAACTTAAGACCCTTTTGCATTTAAAGGATCAGACTACATTTCGTGTGGTCTAGAAACCGGACAAGAACCGCGTACGCGCATCCGTGCATGTAAACAACCCAGATGCCTTACGTAGTGGATGCCTAAACAAATAGGGTTAGGATATGACAAGTCGCTTAGCAAAAGTGACTAGGACGTGTTCTGAAGCAGGAAGTAAAAATAAATTAACCATTTATCAGGTTCTATGACCTCGAGACCACAGGAAATTGTGGTAACCTGCACTCAGGTAGGCCAGTGGGTAGCACTCTTTTAAGAAGTGGGAGGGTCATTATCAAGGCGGAGGGATCGGGTAACGGGGAACTGCCTTCAACAAAACCATCCAAAGAGAAGGACTGCAAGTTTGAAAATCACATTTGGTTGGCTATCTAAAATGTCTACAAGCCACAGGCGGGGTGGTAGGAAAAGGGATTCTACGCAGAATCAACCAGCATTTTTGGGGTTATGCAGTTGTTGTGCAGTGATGCATGGATTGGAAGACATTTTATAGATCGCTGACAAAATAGAGGCAAATTAGTGCAGCGCAAGTCCATTCTTAGTTTTTTTCACAGATCAGCGTGCTAATAAACCGGACTAATGCAAACAGTTGATGAATGAGGCCTACGCTTTATCAGATCACTTTAAAAAATTAAAAGATGAGATAAAGAAAGTTAGTTCAAATGAAATTTTACCGAAAACCAGGAAATCTATTGTTCAAACATCGGAAGAATGCTTCACTTTTGTTTTGATGCATTGAAGCTTCACATTCATTGTAGCGTCAGAAAATGGTAAAATTTATCAGTGAGGTACGGTGACCCCCTAGTTCAAACTAACCAGTTCATGGTTATAATTTCGGGAGGAGGGTTCTACAAAATTGTTACCATATCTATTCCACAATATGATAGTCAACACGTTGAACATAACAAGTTCAGCCGTTTTCAGGAAATCGGTGAATTTAACATTCTTCAAAGGGGACGACACGCAATAACTGCTCCCGATAGAACTTACAAAGCCTACCAACCTAACTGGTTAATTATGGTAAAATATGGAGCCACATTTTCGCAAAAAGTAGTCCAAGTCGCTTATTATCTCTCAGAATTAGGCATGATGATAACTATTTGGTACTGCTTTTACCACGTTTCGTCCGTAACCACAAGTGCTGCATGAGGAGTCAATGTTGTAGAAGAACAAATGGCATTTAATCGATATAAACGCGAAAGAAACACACAAGCTATCATCCTGTAATGTTTAAATACAACCTACTCGTCTTCCCTTCGGATATATTTTGCTTTTTGCGTTTGAGAATAGCTTGATCGGTTTCAAAGAAATCCTTTGCCTTTAGGGGAGCAACTGTAGATCGATGTTTCATGGCCGACCGACACCAAGAGTTGACCTGGGCGTAGGACCACATCTTGAGGAAAATGACGATGTACATCGAAAGGCAAGGAGCGGTGAAGACTAGGAGAAAAAGGCTGGAGTTATTTTTAGCACGTCTAAAGGTACGTTACACCTCATTGTACACAACCAAAAAGGGCATAATTGAGTGCATTTTCCAGACTCAACTCATTTTTTAATAAAGAAGGGTTACATTGCACGAGAGTTTGCCATGTTTTGCCCTATTATAATCCGCGCAGACTGCAGTTTCAAGAGTGATCGCGTCGCGGTTTTGCGTTAGGGAGCGAGTGGATGCACTTTAAGTCAGAGTCGGCATGGTAATAAACAAAGAACGTTTGTGTTTACAAATAAGAAAGTGAAGAATGAAGCCATGTACGGCAACTTTTGCCCAAGTAGATAAATAAACAGGACTAAGAAAGTGCAGTTACCCGGATTATTGAGTTATAAAAATCTAAAATGCCCTTTCATGGAACTTTGGTACCAAAATTTCCTGTTTCGAAAAAGCTCCCTTTATTCTTTTGCAAAGTGCATTGATTTCCATACATCGATTCGGAACTTTTCGAAAAGGAACTCATCTTCTTGAATTAAACCATTTAGACGACATCAAAACGTGATCACGCTGACTTAGGGGTCTGTTAATTTGAGCATAGGATGAAATGATTTGAGGTTTCACAGGCTTTACTCATTCTTAAGGCAAGCACAAATTCAACAATGTTCGAAACGCGCTGACATGGGAACCGAGCATTCGATTACGATTGAGGCGTATTTGATCTTCAGAAGTGGAAAAGCTGCGTGAGTGAGCCACGAAACTCTCTTTCCTAAACAGTAAATGAATGCGATGAGAAGATATAACTACATAAGTTATTTTAGACGAAAAGGCTAAGAAAGGTATGAGTTTACGTGAGTAATAAATAAAGCCAAGTTGATATGGTACAGGCATGAAAATAGGGATTTCTACGTCCTCGCTTCTTTTTAGTACAGAATATTCTTCTGAATGGAGGCTAAATAATTTACGATGCGTAAAGGAGGAAATGCAAAAGAGACGGCACTGAGCAGTACTTAACTGGAAATTAACACGAGCGGTCATGCTTAAAAGGAGAAAATATTTTAACTATTTGAAGTATATTCCTTACAGGAAAGACATTAGACAGATGGCAACATCTGGAACAGGAATGTGGCAGAGCAAGTTAGTAGATATTCACTGGAGCACGCGATCCAGCAGGGAACACGTTTACCATGCCCATCGAAAACTTCGGCGAAAACAAACATTCTGCGTCATAGTACTCTGAGCACGATTGAGAACGCGGTTAAATAGCCACTTAAGTGGATTGACCCTTAGGGTTAGCAAAATCTTCGATTTATACCGCGTAAGTGAAGTCAGATTTGATGGGAACACTTTGACGGTCAAAAAAGGAGGAGTATGGAGACTGAAAGGCATAACACAATCTCGGCGGCAGCCATCATGTGAAAAAGTGTGAAAACGCAAGAGTAATGGTGGTTGAGTTGCAATGTCCGACTCCAGGAACAGCTCAGTACCAAAGAAAATAGGAAGGGCAGATTTTGAATGCTATTGGCTTAGCGCACAGCAATACAAAGACAGACAGAATTTCAGGACGTGGCTGCGCTTGCGTCCACGCTTACTGCGACTTTTGATAATCCAAGAACATGCATGCAGTGGTAGAGGTAAAGTGAAGACATAAGTAGTTCGCCACGGACTGTCTTAGCGCATATGCATGTGAATCGGCGAGCAAGTTATTACAAGATGAGGACCTATCTATTGAAATCTGTTACGCATGTCTAAACCTGTATGATTGTGAATGCGTATGCTCATTGGGGCACGCATGAGTTCATTCATCGACTCACACATAACAGCTCCCACGTAGAAAGCACCCAATTTCGAACAAGTGGCGTTAACCATAAAGCAAAGAAATGAATACGTCGTGATTGGGTAAATTTGCTATGCCGAATTCCACACGGAGGCCGTAAGATCACAAGAAAAGAATACCTTGGTTTACATGTCAAAATTGAAGGGTGAGACCTAAGAAAGCTAACGAATCGAAGGTGACTCAGTAACCCTTTGGGAAAATATAACTGAGAGACAGGCGCTAGTGGGGCAGTTTCTGCTAAGTGGATCAGGCATAGTCTGACGAGTGGAACCCGATGTTCATGAGTTCTCTGGACAGCTTGATAAAGCTTTAAAAAGAACAGAAGCATTCTAATACACCAATTGACTCTCAATGGATAAACCACAAAGAAATTTCAACTACAAGGCACTGATTAAACGAGAGTAAAGTTCGACCACCTTCATGCCAAAACATGCGACCCTGTCACAAAATGGAAAATTTAAAATATCCCAAAATTGGGGACTCACTCCTTTATTAAGGCTAATGCATCGCTATCTTATGGAGTGATTTTCTATTAGGGGTAAGGATGACCAAACAGCAATCTACAAATGTGGGATCCAAAATAGTATTTGGCTTCACGGAATGAGGTGAAGTTAGGTAATAAAGGCAATACTCGCTTAGCATTACATATCTATCAAGCTAATGGAATTTTGGCCATAACTTTCCATCGGACATTAAAATGAAATTTTCCCGCTAGCGCCTAAATAAGCATAAAATAGTCTACCTGATGAAATGATGTAGCGAGCTTTGTGGACAGTATTAAGTGACAAAGGACTGTATGAATCACTCATAAAACAAATGTTTGCGTCCATGTTTGAAATGATCTTAAGTTAAAGAGAATTTCCAAGATGAAATTTCGTTCCTAGTAGGGTGATAGACTCGAACAAAACTTTACGGAAAAAGACCGAAACAAGAAAGCTTGTGAAATGAAACTAATCATGACACAAAAAAGCATTATTGAGAAACAAACGCTGCTGAACTTTAAGAGAGAGGTACTTTTGGTTGATGAATGTTTATTTACACAGTAGAGTAGCGCCAAGGCAACACATAAGAAGGCCAGTCAATGTGATATAAAGGACTAAAGGAGTAAGTAGAAACCACATGGTGCATTGAGTTAACCCCGACACTAGTAAGCAGGCTTTAGCAACCGCTTTAGAGAATAAAATTCACCAAAAAGAGAAGTTCATGCACAGATATCTTTTAAATTCAAATTAACATAACTTGCTCGTTCTTTAGTTTAACAGCGCAATCCGGTGATAAAATTGTGATTAAATATGGGGTTCACACTATTTAAAATACTGAATCCAACGGCCCTAAAGCTATTTAAACAGCTTGAGGAACAAAAACTTTTATGGGACAGCTTTCTGTTGCCTTTTTATCGATGCGCAACAGCAATGCCAACACGCTGTTAACAACCACAGAGTGACAAATGGCAACACAACACCGCTAACTTGTAAACAAACCGAAGAAGGAACAGCAGCAAACTTTTCTCCAAGTTTACACTGATTTGAAAGTCGCAAATTTTTGAAGCGTCTTTGAGACAAATCGAGCATTTTACAAAGATTTCAAGTAATTCGACAAGTGCCAACCAAGTAAAGTGTAAAAGCAGAATCAGAGTTTATTATTACCTTCAGACAAGAATCCACAAAAGAAATGTTAGTGGCGGTAAAATTTTAAGCAATTAAATGGTCAAGATATTAGTCCACGCGAAATACGATACTGCACTTACACGGGCTCCAGTCGTGGGATAAAATCACTACCGATGGAAAAATCACCAAACTGCATAGGTTGAGACAGACGAGGAACAAACAAATATAATTGGGAATGGAGAATTTGAGGAAGAGCAGTTCCAGCCCATAGCCAAAGAAAATGAAAACGTTGGAGCCTAGAAAGAGGGGAAAAGGAAGGGGTCATTAAAATAGATAATGATTAAACAAATTTTGTGCATAGAACTGTTAAAATGCAAGACAATGGAATGGAAGTGTAAGCTTGGGGAAGAATGGAAGAACAAGTCTTACAAGCAATAAATAACAATCCATCTGGCTGTGTGTGCTTGCCCTGAAGTATATATCTCCAAATAAATACATCCACAATAATGCCATTGCTAAAAAACACAACTTTTTAGTAAACATAGTAGTTTAAAGGATGCCATTATGGAAAAAACATACTTTATCAGATTTGTAAGGGCCATTTTGCCACCAAAAACCAGCAACATAATTAGACCCCAGTTTATAAGACCTCGAAAATTCGTGAACCCACTCTCCACGCTTAAGAGCGATTCTTTTGGGAAGTGAATTCTAAAAGTTCGAAGTAAGAAGCCAAGGTAATAATGTAAGATTTTATCTGTGGTGCAAAAGTCTAGGCTACCATAAGGCATAGAAAACTCAAACCAAAAGTTAACAGCAAAGACACACGAATTTTGAATAACTGCTAAAGTAAAGTGGCTAGCTTTGTTGAAATTTAAAAAGAAGCAAATTAATTCGACAAATTGATAGGAGCATGGGTATCGTACGGCTGATCATCAGCAGTCTGTCGCGATATTGCTGTCGCAGTTGAATAAGCCAAAATATCACCGCTACTAAGAGCCCTGCCCGTTTTAAGCTTCATCGCGGAGAAGACTTAAGTGGAAAACGGTTTCAAAAGTGGGTAGATTAAACACTTCCCAAGGACAGTTATAAGTGGCCTTATAAGCAAAAAACGATAAAGATATAGTTGACTGACATTATTTGCCATAGATTAATTAGGTCATCAAAATGATTTAATAGGTATAAAATAATGCCAATAACGGAAACTTGGCTCTAAGGTCAAACTGTTAGACTTTTAATGCGTAACGCTTATATATGGACTCAGTCACCTTTCTAAAAGATACATATGTTCTTTTCTCAAGGATTGAGATTTTAACTTTTTTTAGACTTGCAGTGATAACAACAATAACGAGATGAGTAAAATTTTAAAGTTTTAAGCAAATGCGTTTTTTAATATAATTCTGGTTTGTAGGTGATTTTGTTTGCATTACTCAATGCAATTCGCCCTTTATGCATTAATGACAACTAGACCTCTTTTCAAAAGCCTTAATTAAATTACCTCTTATTATTAGTCTGTACGTCGGCAACAAGCTCCCTTCTTTAGAAAACTGATGTATTTGGAGTTTATTAGGCATTTGTCGATTGGTCATGGGTGGTTCACCCAAGATCACATCTCTGGTTTCATGTGTGGAGTTAAATGTTAATCGTCTTCTTAAAACCTTGCCATTTGGGTGCTTGTTATTTTGCGTTAATGGATAATTTTGATGTAAATGCAATTAATTAGAATTATAAGTCATTTATGATCATTCACGTTTTTGTTTTAGGGTCTTCAAATAATGAAAATAGGAATCTTCAATCTAGCTTTGGTTCTTACAATAGCCAAACCCTCTTTGGAATTACAACAATTGAGCGGAGCTATATCAAATGGCTTTTGTCAGAATCCTAACAGAATTTCAATAGCTGGCAGTGCATTTAGTCGGATGGTGCCAGAAGGTGGGCGCATTGTCCTCATTTGTTGCACTCTTGGCAACACCTCAGGCCACGATCATGAGCAGCTGCTGTGGACCGACCCATCTCAAAAACCTATTGTTAATTATTTTTCTAACTCTGTTCAGGCCGCTCAAAGCCGGATGTATGCAGTTCCAGACTTTTCCGATAAAAGCCACATCGTAAGTTGGTTGCCAAACTTGTTAAACGTTTTGATTATATCTTTTCCTACTATTACATTTCTACTAGTAAGGCTGCCTCATGGTCAGTTATTAATACAATGTGCATTTAAACAAGTCTTTGAATTCCCTTTAACCTTTTATGATCACTGGAAACATAATGACGATTGATGCATAGCCATATCATAAGGTTGAAACCGGACAACTTTACTGCATATTCACGGGATTCACGCAGATTCTTTGTGTGCATTCCAGTTTAAATGTAACGATTAATTCAAAAACGCATCATGCTAAAAGCTCTTAATTGCTTTAGGCTTATATTCAGTTTTTTGCAAATAAGTATTCTTCCTTTATTAATAAATTCAACCATGCTAAAGTAAAAGTGGTATCTGCTTGCCTTGAAATTACAGCAATTAGCATGAGCCTTTTTACTCCTTTATTAGTGAATGTGAGCTAAATTGACAATACTGTACCTTTATCTAATGCATTTGTTACTGCGAGCATATTTGTGGCTTAACTTATGCCAATTATTGTAGCTAACAATGGATGATTTAACATTAATTAAATCTATAAAAGTGGCTTGCCTTTTTGGAAGTGCTCGTAGTCGGAAAGGTGGGTTCATTCAAATAATGACACACTTTTGCTAAATTAGGGACGGGTAACGATGATGTTTTTACAAAGCTGCATCTTGCAATTTAGAGGATGACAACTTAATTATTTGAGGCAGAAAGTTTTTACCAATCTTAAACGATTAGAAAACGCGTTCAAAGTAATGGCTTCTATGAACGAAATTTTTGCTTTAGAAATAAATAATCTGCCTAAAAAATTAAAGCAATCTAGTGAATAAAGGCACTAGAAAGGGAGATGAAGGTAAAGCAAAGCCCAAAGACAATTAGACAATCATTTCTTCGGGAGTCTTTGAAATGGCACTATGATTTTGAGTGCAGTCTGCAAATTGGCGGAAAATGTCACCATAAAAATAACCAAGGGTGCTTCATTTTACTGCGAAAAAATAAAACACGAGCCAGATCGTTTTCATGCTTGCGTTTAGTTGTCTTTCCCTGCAAACTTTTGACTTTTGGTATCCTAATTAAAGCGCCGTTTTTCAGCAAGACATTGAGTTGCAATTTTTACGCATTTTTAGGTGGCTGCGCTTAGTGCTCCAATAGGCTTAGGAAAGATGTAAAATTTTAGTGCTGTAGCGTTGCAAATTGTTAAATTGCGATCATCTCTAATCAAAGCTTCTACTTTAAGGTAATCTAAATAGCCACTGTTAGACCTTTTTTCTTTCTCTTTCCTGCCTCTCCTTAAAAATAAAGTGATTTGGATCGATCTCATAAGCTTAACACGTGTTTTAATATTTTCTACCTTTTTCCTGTTGGCTTAAAAGACATCAGACCTACTGTGGGCGGTGGAAGCAACTGGGGCTTCTGCAATAGGTGAAGCTATTGCGCGGATAAAAAGTTAAAGAAGTCAGCTTAATTTGTATATTTTCATTAGAGCAGCAATCAAAAGAAAGCTAATTCTTAGTTAGGTGCACCATTATTAGATACTTTTTTGCGCAGTTCCTAAACTGTGCATTCTCAGCACACTTTACGTGCTATTCCTGTTTAATTCTTCTTCATGAATAGAGATAGTCAAAGAACTATTTCAAATGAACAACTAGTCAGCGTTTGCATATTAGCCATTTCGGTTACCAAAGCAGCAATGTAGCGCAATAAAATGAAGCAAAGGATGGAAGCTCACACTCGCATTCTGTCTCTGAAATAAGTTAGTGCAAAGCTATTGAAGAAAAAAACGCCTTTTTATAGTAAGCGTCAAAAGTAAAGTGTGAAGTAAAATGGAGTGTTTTCAATAGTAAGTTGGGTAGCAAGTCTTCGTATTAAGGCCGAGGTGGCAAAGCAAATTCTGCCAAAATTATACGAAAGGCTTTAAATGTGGGTGAGAACGGAATGAAACAATGACTGGTTGGAATTATTGACGGTTCTTGCTACTTAACATCTTACCAAATTTTACCATATTTTGGAAAATTCATTTCAGTTCTGCCTTTATTTTCGGCAAATTTTTTAATTTTGCATAAGACAGCTGCGATGCACTTTGCCTGGGAGAGTGGGAAAAGGATTCGTTGTTATTATTTGGTGCTTTACATCCACTGGGCGTTCAGTGGTAAGAAAAAAGCGTTTTATGTGTGCTGTATGCTTGAGCTTCAACGTAATAGGCTTACTGTGGGCGATTTTAGAAGCTCATCCTAATCGGTTTTCGCGTTCGAATATACAGTGCGCCATTGTTGGTTTATTTTTAGCCGCAATGCTTGAAGCATTCCTATTCGTTAGGTGGCCGTTTCCTGTCATGGGTTTTCTGAGATGCTGCAATTCAGCTGTGGAAAGGCGAATTACACATTTGCTGGACTTAGCAAAAACTAAATAAATTTGTTTTCCTTTTAAGTTAATTATTTTTAAGCTATAGAATAGGCGACTATGCCAACATCGCGTGGTTTAGCGCAATCTATATGTATTATGCGGATATAAACATTAGAGGAGACTATTATCAGGGTTATTGACCAGCTAAAAACAATTATTTGCAACTACTGTTTCACATCCACTCCGCCGTTATGCTACCGCCTTTAAAATGAATACCAGTCAATTGTAAGGTAGAAAGGGGCTTTCATTTCCCAACACCCGGCTATTAAAGGCATTGTTAAAAATAGACCACCAGTCTTATTAATTTTATTCTGACCTAGTCTTGAATCTCTCTTTGATTTCGTTTGTGCACACTACAAGACTGTGCTGAATACCAAAATTCTTCTTGCTTAAAGTTTCTGTGAAATTGGTCATCTAGAGTAGGCGCAGGGATCCAATTCACAGTCAATAAAAATAAGCATGCTTTCAGCAAACCACATGCACATTTTACCATCGTGTGGCCTCAGCATTTTACGGCGCCCCATTCTTACCATAAAGGCACGTATAAAGGCGATGTCGAAGTTGTAGGAAAATAAAAAGACATTCTACCACCACACCACCATTATGTGGTAAGTGAGCAAACAGTGGCATCAACCTAAATCACGAGGTTATATTTTTGGGCCGACTTATAACTGGCTAAATGCCAACGTTTGGGCATATTTTTAACAACAGCTGCATTTGTATGCTTTTCATCAAGAATAATTCAATGCTGCAGCAATTGCTATCAAACATCAAACAATTCAATGCCAATTATTTCTAGGGTAAAGGATTTCCTGCATGAATGAAGAGCTAAGATGCTAGTAAATGCACGTATTGTACACACTTCTTGCTAAAATGGATGACTGTACACTTAAAAGAAGCTGCGGTTGAACTGCATTAGGGGAAGACCTACTTATTAAATTCAAACTTGGAGGTCAAATTTGGACGGGACCTATTGTATGTGCAAAGGATGCGCGAAAGCGACCTCACGGAAGGAGACGCACCAACTCAAGCAAACGAAGCAGTGAATGAATGAGTGAGGACACAAAGCATGATTTTTTAATCCTCATCCATCATAGTAGTGGCGAAATTTATACCTCTCGAATAGAATGGGATATCAGTGGCTAATATTTTTTGTCAAGGAAGTATCTTAAATGTGGTAAATACGTAAGCCATGCGAGTAGGATCAGGAATTGAATTTTTTCTTGCGAAGACTTTGGGTTTAGGGAGTGAGACGCACTCAAATGAGTAAGAGCTGTTCGTTTGATGGTTAATGTTTCAGTGTTTTGTTTTAGTAGGGTCTGTTTTTCCCGGTGCGCTCTGTTTGGCCCCTCTGCCTAAGGTTACTGAGGATAATCCGTTGCCTTTCCAATAATGAGCTCTATGCTGGGTGGAAAACCACCACAAATGAGATCATCGGTAGGAGTTTTTGTTACACACCTGAATACCTTTGCCTGCTCCCCATGCGCACCCATTCCCACCGTTCACCCACATCTTGACCAAGCGCACCAGGCGCAGACCACGACGACATGTGTCCTATTGTCCATCATTGGCGCTAGTAGTGGTACGCATTTGGCATTCACTACACTAAGTATGACATCAACGAGGAAGCAGACATCCATGCGTCGATGCATCAGTCGAGACCACAATTGGACGTGTGCATTTCATCGCACCGTTCGTTCCATGCCATAAAATTTTGAAAAGATACATGGCGTCCAAACTACTAAAACAATCACATTCTATGGGATTAACATTTCATTTCCACCTGCATATTTGTGCACATTGTGCTTGGGGTCATTCTTCAGGGTTTAATGTGTCGCTAGCCCTCTGCTGGCCCATAAGGTGCACTTTTGGTGAGATGTAGTTGGAGGGAATCCATTGTCTGGCCAGAATAACTTACTAAGGAGAAGGAGGATTCATGGATGCAGGAAATAACATTGAGCTAGAAGTTTTTTCCTTACCCCTTTACACGCCTTTTGGCCTCAATTGTCGAAGGTCAGGGAAACTAATAAAATTTCCACTGAAAGATGAGACTATTTGGGAGATGGTGTGCCTCAAAACTTAGCGCAAAAAGAAAAGGACTCTCATTAGAAACTGATTTTGGGTGAAACTCCTTATCAAGCTTTATTGCTGTGGAGCGAATTATAATTATCTGGGTGTCTCGCCACTCCCCCCTTTCTGAAAACTCCCATTGTAATTTCTCTGGGCAGCTGTGTAGTTCAACTTGTCCAAGTTTTCAGACCATGAAGCCTCATTTGTTTTCCATTTAATTTGACAAGTCACTTGTTTTAGAGCTCCAACTCTAACCAACAACCAGCCATAAGATCGGACAGTAAAGGCTTTGCCTGGCCGATGAGTTCATTGAAATAATCCGCCTAGTCACTTGGTTATTGTATGGCCTAATGGAGTAACAATGCATAGTGAAGAGAGGCTCAAGTACGCCAAAAAAACAGGACGGGGAGGTGACAAGTTCTGTTAACTCTACCAGAGACCTTTTGGTCAGTAAAATAGCAGGAGAAGCGACTTATTAAATGTTTTAATTGAGGAGCTATTAAGTCGCAATTCGAACGAAAACCGTAGTCATAATACTTAACGTATCGGTGATAATTTGTGTTGGAAGGCGTTGAGACTTCCGTTTTTGGGAATTAATGGCGAATCCGGTGGGGCAAATGCTTTTCCCATTCAACCAGTAGTGCGCAACTCGATTTCGACAATCTGAAGGTCTCTCATTTTCGACGCCTAGATGCTAAAAAATGCCCAACTTTTCGGTTTTAAATTATTATTTCTTGCGGATCTTGCTGCTGATGTACATGAATTGTAGGAAATCTGGGTGCACAATAACGGTATAGATGTTCCTGATTCGAAAATGTGAAGTTAATTTGCAAATGGCGCCTTTAGCAATGTCCAATTAGTTGGAGGAGCAAGAGTAGTTAATGGGTAGCAAAGCCATTTCTCACTACGTAAGTTATTTCAAGGAGGGGGGCAGATTTGCGTCAATTTCTGCAGAAGGTGCTTTGGATATGGGAGGGTCCTTCTACCGACAGATTCATTTGAGCGCATACATGCATGATCAAGTTAAAACCGATTAAAAGTACGCCTTTCAGCCCACTTACCACTGCTTAATAAGAAGCGAATCCCAATGTATTGATGGTATGTACAAAGCTTTGAATGGAGCATTGTGAAAGCGAAAGGACGAAGGAAAACTTTGAGATTAGGATTGTGTGGTGGTTTTTAGGAGCACAGTGGGATCTTTCATCTCTAGTAATCGAGTCGAAAGTCAACTCTAAAGTTTCTAAATTAATTTTAGGTGCTTTTGGACAAAAGGTCAATGGGTACTTTGGTCCCGCAGCGTTTCCAAGCAGGATAACATTTAAGCCCGAGTGAACGAAAATGATAAATTGGTTCCCCTTTGCATAGTTTGTAAGATTTGTGGTAAAGGATGTTCAGATACTTAACCTGCTCACCTTTTTCCAAAATGTGGTACCAATTAAAGCAATAACAAAAGGGAGAGGCCTTTTGCTTGCAATTGGAATGAAACCTTTCATCGAATTACAATAAGCCATAGCGGCATAATTAACCACATCTCCAAAAGGAAAAAAGACGCTCAATATTGCATGATAGTAAAGTCATGGTGATTTTTCGGAGGCGGAAACGAAACCCCACTACTGTCATGGTTCTCTGAATAAAAGCCACCTTGTTGGAATGAAACTTCACCACTGACATTGCTTTGATATTTCCGTCCAATGGTGCCTTCGTAACTAAAACAGATGTGATCTACCTTATGGCCCATCCCGTCTGCATCGTTCTACCATTGCCCAAATTCAATACATTTATAGACGTCAAAGGAATATCAGAGCCAGTGCTCGAAATTTCCAAATCCTTAGGCGGTTGCAGTAAAAATGCAAATTTGTCGGATGAAATGATCTTTAGTGATTATGCATTCGGTCATCATAAATTGTGCCTTCTTACAGGTATCTCGTCTGGTGGTTCAAGGTTTCACCGAGAATGATAAGGGTACGTACACTTGTAGCAGAAAGAGCAGCATAGTTGGAGTACCTAATCCAACCCCCGGCAAAGTCGACCTTGTCATGCGCCCTCGTCTCCTCGCCGATTTCACCTCCCTGTCACGCACCGAGACGGACGAGGTGGTCATGATGGGCCATCGAGTGAGTGTGCCACTGGAAGAGGGTCTTGAGGGGCGTCTAGTGTGTCGCACAAATCCCAACTTTAGCGGACCCATCCGCGTGACCTGGTTCTACCACGGACGCCAGCTTATTGGACCTGCAGCATCAATGTTAGAAGGGATCGATTCGCCCACCACCTCAGTCCAGAGGAAGAGTAAGCGGAAGAGTCGGCAGCGACAGCAGCAGAGTAACGAAGGGACTTTGCAGATTGGAGGACGAGGGGGCGGCTCTTTGAAAAAGCTTTCAAGTGCCGTCTTCAGGCCTGCTGTGGTGGATCCGGCCGAAATAGGAGTTTTACTGGAAAACAACTCACAGGTAATGCCCCTCCACAAGGTTGCTGAAAAAATTTCATAATTTGAAATATAAAATGGCGCCATATCCACAGAAAGCAACGCAGTGTATTGTTCCGACTGCAGTTTAAGTAGCGCATAAATTTGAATAGTATGTTTAGTTCAGGGTAGCATTTGCGACTGCAAGGAGACGTATGCATCAATTGTTTGTCCACACTGATCAGCTATCTACAAGGTCCAGTCAGCATCGTTGGTGGAGCATTAATCTTTCTCAACGGTTTGGGTAACCTTGAGCGCTAGATAGCATGATTTTTGTTCAAGTGCTATGGGTTTTGCAAAGAATGTGCAATATTGTTGGGTCGAATTGAAGTCTTAGAGAAGTAAACGATTTTTCATGTGCTAATGTTGTAGAGAGCTCAAAGGAGCATAAAGTGCAGGTGTGTGGACGTGACCCTTTTAAAGGTCATCCTGCTGACCTTGACATCACTGAGCGTTAGGATGTCCTAGTAGAGAAACCAGTCGTAAATTATTCCCAAAAATTAATTCGGATAATGCCTCATATGGAGCAAGAAATGGCCCTAAAAGTAGACGCATTGATGTCAAAATTCATGATATGGCAGATCCCTTGGCAATCCTCAAAAGCTGTGTGCTTTTGAAGGATAAACTGAGGCATGATAATAAAAGACCACAGCAAAAGAGGTGCGCCCAATGAACTTTATATCGCCATTCCAAGAACCGGTCCTCAATGGCAAAAAGCTCTTCTACACGCGCGAGAACCCTGATGTAATAAACTTTTGTCAGTTAGGTCGACGAAGAAGTAATTGTCTTTGCTTCTTCTTCCCTCAAAGCAAATATGACAATGGACTATATGAGCTTGTATGCAATAGGACCTTGCTTTGTACGATTCAACTGCCATGGGAGAATGGAGCAATTATTGCCTAAAAGAGCACTCTCTCTGCAATGCCCTGCTACCTTGACAGTTATACGGTTCTAGCAGGTTGAATAAACCATCATCCTGCCTTTTGTACTCACTGGAACACAAAGCGTTTGCAAAAAATTAAGCAAACACGTGTTATACATTGAGCTTAATATCGCTGCTTAAATGAAAGGATTGTGCTGCCCTCAAGATCCTCACTTTGCTCTTTGTTATTCCGCTGCCAGTAAATTAAATGAGTTGCAACACAAAGCCTTAACAGTGAACAATGCTTTTTTTCATTTTGACATGGTTATGAGATGGCCAATCAATTAGTTAATAAGGAAAGGCTGAAGAGGCACTGCGTGGTTGGGATGAATAGTAGATGAAACATAAAAGAAGCGGCAGGATAGGCTAGCATTGCCTCAATTGACGTTCTCAACATTCCTCAGTGCAGGTATTTACGGAAAAATATGAAACTATGGCAACGCCAATTTTTATTCCACTTAGAGCTTAGTGTTCTTATTTCGATAGCGGCGGAAGGAGTTAGGTGGACCTGTGAATGTACTTACATAATTTATAAGGGTTAGTTTTTTTGTTGTTCTGCTTACTCAATAGTCACCTCATCAGGTGGACCATCTTAGCGGTTGGAATTCGAAAGGGTAGGTAGGGAATTAGTTAGACGAAGCCTAGTAGGGAGGGAAAGCTTTGATTACTGAAATCGAGTGTAGTTTCTGTCTAAGGTGAATACATTTCACACAATAGGTTCAAGACCTCTTTGGCCAGAATTGATGACTAAATTTGCTAACAACTCGCCGAGAAGATCGTACGTTTATTTATCGAATGGGTTAATGTTGGAATCAATTTCACTTGAGGATGCAGCTCAAAGCGCAGCAATGAGCCAAAGGAAAGCAGAACGTAGTGCCGGGTTTCGAGTCCCCGGCGTCCAGTGAAAATCTCATTAAATAAAGGCCTATTCACCAATACCGCTACATACACATATATGCACCCGCACATACGGATAGATTCTGACAGCGCAAAATACTTACAAACGAACATCGTTTAATGCTTACATCTGAACGCTTGATTCATTTGATGATTGGAAACGCTATTCAAAAAGAATCGCTGAACAATAGCAAAACGAAGCTTTTATAGAAGCTATAAAATGTTACTTGATCGTGAATGATTAATAGCTTCTGCTGCGAAAAGAATTAGTTTTCACTGGTGCTACTTTGGTGACTAAATTATTGACAGATGGTAGTTTCTGAATGGACTTTTACTGTTGGTGCTAAAAACCTTGTACTGGTTAACGGTTTTCCTGCTGCAATCAAAACACACTTCGTCACTGAAGATTTGCTCCGCGGAAAATTTTTATTTGTGAGTGCGAAAAGGCCGAAGTGATGGGCACAAGATAGGATGGTATAAACCTCTATTTTTTCATTTAGGTGTTAAAATTCACAAAACTGACTTCCCGACATGCGGGTATGTACATGTGCAAGGCGGAGGCACTGAACCCCGTCTATCACGCATCTACGCCAAGCAATCAGATCACGAAAGCCCTATTCACACCTCCCGGTGCTGCTTTCACCGAATCGACCTCATCCCACACCTCAACTTTCAATTCCACATTTACCACCACGCCGAACCCCTTAGACCCCTCCACTGACAGTGGCATCAACACCGAGTTTCTCATTCAAGTGCAGCCCATCCGTCTGATTGTTTTCTCACGGCCTCGAATGCTTCCCGGCCACCCGCGACTAGTTGACACCAACCCATCCACTTCGCCCGCGCCACACAACTTGTGGACAACGCGAGGTCGTTCCAGCGATCGCTTGCGTCGACGCCGAAACAGCGAAACACCCCTGCTTCCTCCATGGGCCTATGCTAACCGCCCGGTAGCTAGGGAGGGTGAAAAAATGGTTCTGGAATGCGCGGCACGCGGCAACCCGCGCCCCAAATTGGTGTGGTTCAAGGGAGGAGGTGGCAGTAACCTTCCACCTCCGGAAGGCCTTTCGTCCCTTAATGATGTCAATTTTGACGTGGGAGTACGCGAGGCATTGAATTATCTCCCACTGGCAGAAGCGATGAAGTATCTGGGCACGAGAGTAGCCCAGGATGACCAGCTATTTCCAGCCATCATGGAAACGCCCGCAAAAAGCAATCTCTCTGACGTAAAATTACTGACTGATATGGAGGGTGCAAATTTGACTCCAAAGGAGAGTGACTTCACTGGAACTTGGTTGGATCGGTTTTCAGTGGTGGCAGGCCTAAGAAAAGATGATACTGGTGTTCCAGTGATTGCGGTATCGCGACTGATTGTTGACAATTTGGGCGTATCTGATGCTACAAGGTATACCTGTCTGGCTCAACTGGATATGGGACCACTTGGAGGACATGGAAATTGGACCGATGTTGGCAGGTTAGTGAAAACCTTTGTAAAACCAAAAGGTTGGATTGCAAATTGGCTGCATAGGGGGACCACTTTTGATCGTATACTTGTGTCTAATCTGGTAAACCATCATAAGGTGTCTCTAATTGTAATTCATGTTTATTGGTATTATATAAGCGCCAATGCTTCTTGTGTTAAATCAACTCGCACGGCTTTTTTTTTGTCAAAGTTTCCTTCAAGGTTTGAATTAGCAAATATGTGTGTGAGAGGATGACGCACAGATCATAGCGAACCATTTTAACCACAAGAATGGATGAGATTGCCTGGTCTAAAGCGCAGTTTACAGTATTTCACGGCATTTCTCATCCAAAGGCTTAATAGCCTCTGACCGCCGCGATTTATTTATTGTTGCATTCCGCTTAAAGTCATGGCCAATTCACATGTTGACGAAAAGAAATGCAAATGGGGGTAACTTTGCACAGCAAATTGATCACCTGACGTGCAGACCATTCAATGCGGCCGAAAATATCACATTCCCAAATTGTAAAAAAGGCTAAGGAAATTTGGGACAAGATGGGTTGTTTCTGTGCCTTCAGACAGACCAGTGTTTTGAGCAATGGAAAGGACTTGGAAAAGGATGTTTAACTTTTTTTGACCAGGTAACGGTTTTGCGTTACGTTTATAGGGAGGAATGCAAAAGCTATCATTTGTTATTTGGAACCAGTCAGCGGTGGGATTCACAGCTATAGAACATTAACTGCATTCCAGACACATAGTTTGCAAATTGTTGCAAATGACAGTAAATGAAGTGGTTTGAGAGTAATTTATCCCCAAGTAGAAGGTAACATCGTGGCTACTCTCACCTTTTCCGTATGGTTTGATACTTGCTTTCCACTAGGCAACATTCTTGCAAATTTTGGGGCAAACACATTGCTGAAACATTTTCCAACATCAAAATGGAACAGTTGATTTTGAGATCAAATTAGCCATTTTTTAGACATTCAACTTGTAAAACGCACTTAAGTAAAAATTATGTTGGAGAGCTTTTGGGGAGGAAGAAGAATAAGAATAAGCCCCAAAAAGGGGGATAGTGGAATCTTCTGCTGGATTACACACCACAATTATCCAACTGCACCTTCTACCTACTAGAATTCAGTCGGTTTTGCAGAAGAGGGGCGAAACGAAAAGTTATTCTCCAAGTCATTCCATGCAGATCTTTCAAAGGTGTAAAAGGTGTATAGGTCTCTGGAAAATCAAACCTCTTGGTTGCAAAATTAATGCAACATCTGTGGTCTCCATAAAAGTTATTAATAGTCTGCGAAAATCAACTGCGTTGTTTGCACTGAATGTGGAGACTAGACACACAATTAAGAAATTTTCGTGTTTAGAGAATGCTTGCTCTCGCTCGATCCAATTACACGTCAGGTTAACTCTCAGTTCTCCCACGACAGTTCCCTCCACTTTTTACGTAGGGGTCATGGAAACGCCTCATTAACAATTTATTCACTCTTTGTGCAAAAACAAAGAAAGTTAAAACGCCCTTGAAAGGAAAAATGCAACACTTCTAGACAGGAGTAAATCAGGGTATCTCTCAAGTCTCTTCCGCTCTTTAATGCATTAGAAACACAAGGGTGCTTCAATTTCCACTGTCTTGCACGCAATTTGAGCATGGTATGTAAAGGCCTTGCTGCAACTATCTTGGCTTCTTAAAGAAGGCTATGCACAAGAGTGCTGCCTCTAATTTATGGATATGTCTGCTAAGTAGATGGGTGCAAAATTGGCCTTGGTCTTTTGATGGGAAAATTATGATGCTACTTGGGTCCACTTTGCATGAGCTTCCTTTGCTTTGGATAAGTGACTGTTCCCTCTGTTCTACTCAGTCCAATCCAAATAGTTCTTTCCTGACGAAAAGGCGTAAATTTTGATGCCAATATGCACTGCCATCGCTCCATGCTAAGAAAGTAAATGATTTGCCTGTGTGGAATTCATCCACAATTCAATGCGGCACTGCTTAAGTAGAATTCAGACGTTGGTTCTATGGTGGCCAGATTGGGATCGATTCCGAATGTCACGCTGTTCGAACGGAAAAATCAAGTTGAAATGCGACCAGACAGATAGCGGTGACATCAAAATCATTCTCGCAGTTGAGCACCTTCAACCCTAACCAACAACATTGCCATATGGGAATGCTTAAAATCAATGAACTTTAGCTCCACGTTTGCATTAAATTGTTTAAACAGACCTCAGTCAGCATCGCGCATTATCGCTACGTCAGAAAAACTGATCATACAGTAAATCTGAGTTCAGTACCTGCAAACTAGCAATGCGCTCTCACTCCTTCCCAAAGTTGTAGGGTGACATTCAACTAGGACAGCGGGTGCTGCTGATATACAGGAGGGCTGAGAAGCTGAAACGACGAGCCAGAACCTTGCCACTTTGGCGGAAGCGAAACTAGGTGTTCAACGAATAAGTAGGTAGCAGACGAGCTGGATGGGACCTAACGATAAGCATACAAACCCAGACTTTTGTTAATTTTAAAAAAATCTACACGTCATCGGCCGGTGCTTGCAACAGAACTGACTTAACTATTCCCTTTGATGTGGGGAAGACAGCAGCCTTTTGTCACCAAGGCTGCATAAAAAGGGATTGATTTTGCATCACTTACGCCCTTAAATTTAAGAGGCTTTTGGGTCCCAGACTCAAGCAATAATCCCATCGAAACTCACTTTCTATTCTTCCATGTCTAAACAGTTAGCTTTGGTTGTCTACATGCATAATTAATCCGCGTGATTCGTTGACATTCAGAAGTTGCCATCGTCTCAGTAGCCCAATTTTGTAAGAAGCCCATCCCACGGCCATTGTTTCGCCTTACGCACTTTTCTTAAAGGCAAAACGGACTTCGAGTCATTTTTACTTAGCCAAATCGATTCGATAAGCAGAAATTTGGATCCGTGTGGGTTTTTTGGCAAACCAACCCGAACGGGGGCGTACTTATACCTTGGAGGCAGCAAGTGAGTCCTGGGGACAGTTTTGGCTGGCTAATGAAGACCGGTTTTCCAGAGAAATGGTCTGAGTTTTGCGTGAGTTGAGTTAATTTGCTTATGCTCAAGCTGAGGCTTTTTCACGTCTTTCCTCTTCATTGCTACCCACTTCAAGATTTGCCGTACCTGCACGATAAATGCACTGAGAGAGGATTTGTTGCGCAAAAACTACGGCAATAAGCGCCACACAAGCGAGAGTAAACACGGGTAATTGGAAGGGACGAATAAGGACAAGTTTTCCCGATGGAGTGTTTGAGCACTCTCCGTCTTACCATGATATAGGCGATCCCAGTGTCGTGCCAGACACATCGGTGTAAGCCTATGGTTCCATCGACATGGAAAATTGAATTTTCTAGGTGTTTGTAGTTCTTCTGTTAAAGTGCTCATATAAACAGGCATAAAATGAAATCCTCTGGTCTTTTTGCTAAAGAAAACAGCAAAATCATCATTGATGCATATTAAACTAACATTTAATATGACTTATATTTAATGGGTAAACAGTAGTGAAAGCCATGAAGACCAGTTTCTAACTTTCATATTTAATTATAGTCTTTTGCCAGCAATAATTCTGCTTCCTCAATTTGTGGCGGCTGGCACAAAACTCTACGCGACAGGGAATCCGGGCGAGAATGCTACACTCACTTGTGAGGCTCTGGGTGGTCTTTCGATTCCAGGAGGACTGAAATTAACCCTACTTAGAGGGTCTGGATTGAAAGAGTTGGCAGAGCAAGCCATCGGTGCTAGGGGCTCCCTTTCTCCATCGACATTGGATGCTGACGCCCCTGTCAAGTCGTCGACATTTGATGAACGGGAGAAGCCACCATTCAGTGAGCGAATCGAAACCATTCTGCCCGATATGGATCCGCGGTATTATCTCACAGCTGGACCTGATCCTAGAAATCCTTACGCCGCTATGGTACGATTAAGAATAACCAGTGAGTGACGGAGGGTACGCATTAGGATTTAAGTGCATACGTTTTGGGTTCTTGAGATTAAAGCCCTGATGTTTAGTACGACCGCAAAATCCATTTATTTTCCCATTGTTCTATGTCACTACCGTTTACGCCTTTTTCGAGCCTTAATTACGTCGAAAGTAATTGGCATTAGTTCAGTTTTTTATGTTTTGTCCGAGATGCAATTGAATTTGATCGTCTATGATAACAGTCAAAATTTAGGTATTTGGTACTCTTTTTTGAGGAAAAGTGGCTTGCAAGTAGTAGTATGCTCGCAAGAAAAATCGGAGTGCTATCAATAATCTGTAGATCAATCTTTGAACTAAAATCCTTTGTATCATGTCAATTCATAAAAAAATGAAACAAATATAAGCTAATGCCCTTCATTTTGTTCTAACTTATTAGGCTTTTATTAAACGGAATCGTTCGACCTCAGCAATTTGGTCATGGTTTGGCATGCGATAGTCTGAAAAAAAACTTAATTGGCAAGCTCCCAAAGTTCGTGTCTTAAATAGCCATTCACATACCAAAAATGCATAAGTTGTGGGTTTTAACCTTGTTCTGTTCATCTAAAGAAACATCCAAGACGTGTCGCCCGCTTAAAATACCGAATTCGATCCCCCCAAAGCCGACGCTTAATTTATTCAAAGCGAAATAGAATCTTCTGTTGCTGAATCTTTTTTTTCCAGTTTTAGCTTGTGGGCATGTTTGCTGGACTTTCCTTTGCCAGGTTAAATTTTTTAGTGCAGATTGTCAAAGTGCTCAATACTGGATTCGTGCTTCATGTGTTTATCTTCGAAAAATGCCTGATTCTACTCATTTTAAATTTAATTTCTATTAGGTACCGTATTCCATTGCCCTAATGTTGGAAGATAGCAACCACTGTTGCAAAATAATGTGACATTACTGACAAACAACCTTTTTATCGAAACTCTCAGATGAATGTAGGGTTTGGGCCAACATTCCAATTAAAGTGATGAAAGATTTCGCATCTCCATCTGTTAGTAGTGCTGCGTCAGCACCGCACCCAAACCTGCATTCGCAAAACATGGTGATTATTTCCCCTATATTCTATGTAAGCACAGTAATTCTATGAATGTGTGACTGGTCAGGTTCGTTCCATTTGCCATAAACATATTGTCACACAGCATTGATGGTGCTACGAATGAAGGCGATTTATTTAACCGTTGTGGCTATCCTATTAAGCTTGCATGGATGCCCTCTCAATAACTACAAATACCTCCCCAAAAAACTGCCTTTGCACGAAAAGTTTCCCAAGCTTAGAGCCACTTTTCATTGGTAAGATGACAATCTAGGCTTACCTTTTGTTAACTATCATCCGCAACATCAGAGCACCTTGCTTATCTGCTTGTAAGTATCTATAGCACATCTGGGATTTCGCATCCATAAAATTTTGCAAAAGTTCTGGCAATTTCTATCAAATAATCCTAATTGGATGCGCATCGAGCACTTCCAGAACCCGGCAATTACTCTTTCACTTGTATTTTGGCACGTCCAAATCGCAGTTGCGTAAGATCACAAGCATAATAACTTAATAAGAACTTGGTCCTAGCAGAATCGTTCAAGGGTAACCTCTTTTTGCACATAATACCATATGCCGTCGTTCCGCACACGAGCTTTCTTGGCGATGATTTAATTTTATAAGGCATGCTTACGAACCCTACGCTCCAAATGGTTCGCAAACCCTGGGTGAGCACTGACAGAGAATATAATTTTAGGCTATGGATTAAATGGCATGGCTGAGCTCTTTCATTGGGCAACACAAGTGGCTTTTTTAAGATAAAAACCGGGTATCTAAAATCGAAACAAATTATTTATAGTTGAGTTTGACTTGCTTTTGCTGGTGGGCCTGTTAAAACATCCCGTCAAATGGAGGCGGCTTAATTTTACATCTTCACAACTTTGGCTCGGTTAGATTACAAAAATCCGAAGAAAAATTGCCTTTGCGGCATTATTCGCACCATCGTTTTATATTTTTACCTCCATACACTGCCAAAAGCCTTTCCGCATTTCATTCTGTTATCGCTCGGCTTTGATGAAAACATCGATACGGCATCAGATAGAAGTGTCTAAGTTAAGCCACTTATGCGAACACAAGCGCACACGTAATCCATCAATTTTGAGCATTATTGGAAGGAAAAGGTCAGTGTGATGTCCGAAAACTCGAAATCTATGAAGCTTGATCAAAGCAAGCTGACGAAATCTGAATGGAAAAGAGAAGCTCCTTTACTCAATGAGTCCCTAACACCCGGGAATGTTCACGAGAGGGAACGAGATTTAGACGAACACCATGTTTTAAAGGGACAAATTTGCACCTCGCTTTGAGTGGCGTACGCTGATAAAACAAATTCAGTCGATTGGCCATTTGCGTGAATTCTATCAAAGTGGCGAAATTTTAGCGGACATTGGTCAGCAGAAGGCAAAAAATAAGAACTCAATTATGCTACAAAGTGGACATAACGTAATTTTGAGAATACTTTTCGGAACAATGGGGTGTTTCTTATTAGCACCATTTCAGACATTGTAATCTCATCGAAAGGCACCTTCAACATTCCCGCAATCGACAAATTTCGGTGTATTTCAAGCCAGACTTCCAAATGGAAAAGTGATAGTTCTTCGGCAACCAATTGGAGAGGTGGTTGAACTCTCAAGGTTCCACGGTTAGAGTTGATATTTCCCCATCAGAATTTGTGAATACTTCATAAAGCAGTTTAGAAAGGTCATTGTTAACCAATTGGTAGCGGCATTTGAAAAAATGCGCTCTAAGTATTCCCACCCAGGAGCCAAAACAGCAGAATGCTGTCTGAAAAGCAGGATATTGCTTATTGGTCCAAAAATGAAAGTGATTTGTCTCGTATTCATTATCAATAGCCGAATCAATAAGTAATCTTTACCCATGCACCTTAATGTTCCTGATTTCCAAGTTTTTGCGTCTACGGAACCATAACTTGGAAACAATTCCTTATACATGGTGGCAAATAACAAACTCATGACATAAGAGCCTAAACTGGGTGTTTCGCACGGAACTGAAGGGTTTTCACCCTGAATCCAGACCTTCGGCCAGAAGACAACAATTACTATGTTTGCAAGGCTAAAAGTGGAGACAATTGGATTGCCTATGCTCCCTCACCGGACAACGCTCTGGGCCGTCTGTCGGTGTGGTTTGCACCTCCCAAGGCGGGACCGCCCCCGAGGGAGGGCGAAACTGCAAAAATATCAGGAGAAGATGGCGAAGGCGGGTGGGAGGTGATGTACGGATTAGCACACAAACCGTCAAGGCTAGAATGTCGATCGTTGGGTCAGCCATCTCCACAGTGGACATGGACTGGTCCTGCTATTCGCAAACCGGTTGATCCCGTGTCGGCAGGCGAGGAAATTGAAGCTGACGGGTAAGTGTCCGATACTTGTCTGGAAGATGGCGAAGAGGCTAACATAAAGGTGGGCTTGAGAATGAAAGCTTTGAAATATCATTAGGCAGCCTAGCACAAGTAAATTGAAATATAATCCCGATTTTATGTAGGTTAAGTCTGCCACTCCCCTCCAAAAAAGGCCTCTTAATTGTGACCGTTTTTTCTTTTTTATTGCCATAATCCTCTCCATCACCGCAAACTTCAAATCGGTAACTTGAAAAATGCATCTTAAATTGTTTGCAGATGCATTGAGGACAAGTTTAAGCAAAAGCTTCATTATGGCAGCATTTTAAAACGACAACCATCAGTTCCATCTTAGCCAGAATCGACACAGCGAATCAGCAAGTGATGGCTCGAAAACACAGCATTAATATTGTGGACCTTGAAGCACCTAGAAAATGCATGCAAAGGCAAGCGTTTACTTCCTCTATATACTTGCTTTGTTGTGAGTCTTGCTGGCTCGGATTTAAATAAACCTCAGATGCGTAAACTAGCGCCTCGAGGCAAATCCAGTGCGGTCGTATGCAATTTGAAATGCCCTCATGGAGAGGCCATGAGAGGTGAAAAAATTGCTGTATTTTTAAGACGACTTGAAAAGGACTAACTAGCCGTTTCCATGAGGTCGCCTTTGCTATTTAACTTTTGGGTTGATTAATGCATTGACTGAAAAATTAGAGTTTAAAATATACATTAGCTGGTTTAATTACCCATGATATTCGGTCAAAATATCATCGTCCCTTATCCAGGATTTATTAAAGGTATCTCACTGTTCTCGAGCGAGTAAATAAAGAACATGGTTCGAAGGTCATACGACCCAGCGGAATAATGAGGGCATAGCGTTCGAACATCGTGTAACCTCAGTAGGGAGTTAAAAAAAAGTATCACGTAACCTTACCCTTCATTCAGTCATTGTGTGGCATTCCCCCTGGCCAACCCCTTGCGTGTATTACCTCAGCTTTTCGGTGTCGCCAGTAAATGACCTTGCAATTGAGAGGACATTTGACCACATATGACCTGAACCACTGTTCTGTTTATGATGTTTATTTAGGGAAGGAGAAAGCATTAATTTGCCATCATAGATGGCCTAAAAGAAGAGTTGTTTGGTAAATATTGGTTCTCTGTGCCAGTCAGCACGCTCCACAAAACTGAAATCTTTACACGGTTTCCTAATGTAGCTCCGTGATGACGTCTTGCAGATACTTCACGTCTGGTGTAGATTCATTTGTTTGCAGTATTTTTGTAAAACCTGGGGTCAAGGATCTTGCAATTTGTAGTGCACACCTTTCTTCGGTCACATGAATGGTCAGCATTAGGCAAATGAAACCAGGAAAATTGGTCTTGGGAAGTATATTGGCTTTTCACTACCACCAATATACGCCACAAAGTCTAACATGCAGTCGCGAGGAAACCTATCGCTGGGGCGATTGAGGTAGTTCTGACCTGCAGACAATGTTGGCTACCGACTTGGCCTAGGGGTAATGCTGCTCCGGACTGGTACAGTGGCTAAGTCTTAAGTTCCAGGTACTCAAATTAATAGTCGTAATAAATACTCGAAGCGCTAGGATGTCAAAATTAAAAAAGGCGTATCAGCCAAAATAGTTAACTTTATCCCTGTAGCTCAACGCCGTGGATGGACCTACTAACCTGGTGTTAAAATGCTTCAAAGTAAACTTTTGGGACACTAAAATATTTGTTTAGAGAATAAACAAACTAAGCTTTCTGCCCGCTTCCTTTCCCCTGCTTTTTGTTTTATGTTTTTCACAAAAAATATGATCTCTTTTTAATTTCCATGTACACATGGTGCACTTATTTTGCTTGCAACCAGTACAAACGGACACAACAGTTTTAGTCAGATAAGCCACTTAGCACAATGTGCCATGCTTAGGTTGCTTTAACAGACCATAATTGTTCATAGCCTCAGAGGTATTTCCAGTCATTTACCAAAGCTTAATCCATCCGGCAAAGCTTAGCGCAAAGGAAAGGTGAGCATCATATACTACCGAAGTAGTGGATGGCTGAATAGTTTAAGCCTGCCCTTATTAAAATCAACTTACATGAAAAAGATTTTGCTGTTATGCGATGCCACATGTTAAGTACACAAGGGACGCTGCCAACTGAGCATAAAATGCTGCAATTTACATGCCACTTTTATTCTTGTGCTTGCTTTTTTTAATCAGATGTACACGTTAACATAACGGAACATCTTTCATTGTCAAAACACCCATAACTAACTTCTAAGGGACATTCTTCCAAGGTTAGCCTTTATTTATGATTGCGGTGGCCGTTTTAATTATTGAAGACCAATGCGGGTGGATTCGTTTGCCCATTTATGATATAAACTATTTATAGCATAAACTAAAGCCGAAGTATTTTACCTGATCTAACTTTTTGCCTGAATTTTGTAACTTTTAAGACCCATGCATTGGTGACCTAATTATAAAAAATTGCTGCTTATTTTTACCAAATTCAACTAACTGGATCGGAATCGGGGGTTGACGAGAGTTGATTTGATGGAAAATGGCTCTTTGATGGAATCGAATATCTGTCAGAATTTTAATTTTTCCGGTTGATCAGATAACAGTGCAACAGAGTGGACATTTAGGACAATGCATTGCGTGCGTGACAAGTGCTCTCTATTTATACGCTTTCTGTGCATTGCTTCCCTCTGATTAGGCCTCTGTTAGCCTCTCATGGTCACAGTCTGCATTTCCTATTCATTAATTTGGCATACATTTTGGCAATGCAAAACGAACTTGAGCATTTAGCACATCGCATCAGTCCAATGTATTCAATTTAAATTCAGTGGGAAGAAGTCTGCACTAGTTAGGGCAGTTAAAGTTTAACCCACGCATAAAATATAAAATGCATTGTAAAATTACTTTCCCATCCACGAGTTTCAAATAAAATGCAAAATCATGTTCTCGGCGCGATCTTGTCAGCAGATCAGCGGACAGGTAACCACGTGACCTTCCAGTCGGCCGTGATGCACGCCACCTCACTGTCCTACTCTGAGCGACTTAGCCCTCTCCACAGTGGCAAGGAATCTGTTGTAGCCAAGACTGTTTTCCTTAAGTATGATCTTGGAATAATTGTGTGTAAGTCTTAAAGCATTTAGGATCGGAAAGTTTTAAGTAAATATTTCTTAAAGGCAAATAAATCAGCAAATTATCATGAGTCAAGTCGCGTCAACTTTGTGGCGTGGGAATTCAAAATGAATAATGTAGGGTTCCGAGAGCCCTATGCTTACTCATACCTTACTGCCTGTATGAATAGAATTAGGTGAGTGTGTTTGGCAAGTCATTAAGTGTTACAAGTGGACACTGCAGCTACCATCTACGAAAAGCAATTCAAAGTGTTTGGCACTCTAGCAACTCTCTTTTCCTATTTACGTGTCCGCCTCTATACCTACCTTAACAATCCCACACTTGCCTCCTCATTTGTAATATCTATCACTGAATGCGAAATATCATTTTCGTTTGACAAGACCTTACAAATTGAAAGTGGTCATTACATTTAAGAACTGTTTCACCATCAAACAATTCAGTGCTTACCGCCTTACTTACGCATCTCAACTTGACCCTCGTTTGTCGTGGTGATTGCTGATTTGGTTCCAACATAGCCTCTTGAACATCTACTAGATCGCCTTTTCTATAATTTAAAGCTTGCAAAATTGTCCTCTTTGATGTTTATTTCCAATACTTTTAAGGCAAATTCTGATTTAAACATTCTCCAGATGATAACTTAAGTAAAGGAAAAGATTTTTGAGAAGGAGTCGTTGTCAAATTAATTTGTCTAGTTAATCCTATTTGCTAAGGAAATTCAAAGCAATTTTAAATGCTCTAGTTTGCATAAGACGTTAGTGGCATTAGTGCGAAGTACAGATAGATTGGGTGATCGGGCAACGGGTTAGACGATAAGCACTATAATTCGATGCCACTTCTGTTTGATAAAGCAAACATCATAAATAGATCAATTTACGTAGATAGGTTTACCTGCGCTGAAAGCAGGACTAGTTATTTTTAAGTTGCTTTAGATGCTGCCTAATAAACTATGGGCAAGCGCCTTGTCGACTGTCGTGCACCGACAAGGGAACTTTAGTGAATCAGGAGCAGCCGTCTAGCTGTATCCAAAAGCGTTGGCAATGAAATTTTAAGGATATAGGCAACATCTCTAACACAACGCTTTTATGCTCAATTGAATCTCACCTAATATCTCTGGTCACTTTCCTCACATAAATTATTATTCCCTTTAATGGCAGGCTATTAGGTTGAGGTTTAAAGGGATAATTTGTGCATACTTTACTCAACAAATGCAACCTTTTGTTTTAATCAACGTGGCTTTTAAACAAGTGCCTTTTTATGCGAATGGGAGTCAAAGTCTGGGTGTTTTAACGTCATGCAACCAAACGAAGCGTGACTCGTCCGATGAGTATCCTGACTGCACTTGTCGAAATCGGTAGAGCGTCAACATTCCGTTTTCTGTGAAACCTTACTGCCTTACCAGGAAAGCATATATTCCGTCCGTCAAACGATTTTTCATTCACAGTTAGCAGTTACTTTCGTCTAAATTTCCACCATTAAACTAGGCCAGTTACATGCCACAAGATCGCAGTTTTGGAGAGAAAAATATCACTCCGTGATTCGCCCGCTCTCGGCATTAGCGACTCGCTTTAAAATGATATGAACTGCTCCACTGATAGATACAGTAGAACGAGTAACCCTAAATGTGGTAAGAGCGGTATACCCCCATAAGATGAAAGTTGTGTAAGCATGCGTCAAGGTTTGCCATCTTTTTTCCCCATAATAATGCTGGTGCGCTGGCCTAGTAAATAATATGATGATCATTTTGTCTCATCAATTTTCCGCCTATTTTGATAAAAGCAATTAAATCATTATAAGAGCTTTGCTATGTCTGACGTTTTACAGCAAAGCCATTTAAGACATTGTCAAAGGGCATCTTAAAAATTTGTCATTAAGCACCCAAATCTTGTTCCCAAGGAATTCGTGGAGCAAGTTGTTTTACCCTAAAAGACGCATATATCATATTTAACTACTTCTTTCTTTACAACAACATCAAATCACTTCCTGAAATTGAAAGAAAATGGGGTCAGTGATGGCTCAGTAAAAGGTAAGGTGATCTTTACATCCGTTTACCATAAGCAACGTCGAAACCAAAGTGCTTGCCGTTTTTCCCTAGGTGTCCGTTTCCTTTCGATATGTAAATCCGGCAGCATGGCATTGTTCCAAGCTCTATCACTACACATTTATCAAAGGAACTTTTGCATTTCTACAGTTAAGCGCGTCACTAACAATTACATCCGCATTTAAATTAAAGCTAATTAATCAGCTAATTGCTTTGCTGGTAAAACATTGGTAAATACATGCATTCTGCCCCCTCTCCTTGAGATACACAGTTCGAGTCTACCAAGAAGGTGAAGAATCGGTAAGTGAATTGATCCTGCCAGCGGCCTACTGGAGCTTCGGCATCTTCGGAAGCTACTCGTGCACAGCGGAGAATCGACTGGGCAAAGCCACTGGATACGTTCGACTGAAGCTGGCCACCCACCCTCACTGTCCAAACGTCACTGCTTGTACGGTGAGTTGAAACGCTGACAAGTGTGAGAAGAGGAAGTGGTCAAACACACGCACAAGTTTCACTTGGTCAAGCTTCTAGAGAGGCCAGAATTAGATTGAAGCATAAAGCAGTGCGAATGAAGTGCTTTCGCGAATCGTTACTGAAATGGCGTAAGTCAATCTGGCAGAATTTTAATTTGAGCTGGGAGATGTGCAGTTTGAAAAGACCGCGAGTGTGCTCATATCCGTTAATAACTACTGCGAAAGCGAGAAAAACTTGCATTTCATTTGGTGGGTTTTGCGTAAACGGACGCAGAGCAGAGACTGCAGTCAAAATTAATTTAAGTTGCTGCATGCAGTTTGCCGATAAAGTTGATGGTTACCTATGCGGCACAGTATGTCATGTAAAAAGTGGATAAATGCACCTGCCACCGCCAATTCCTGCTTAAACTGTTACAGTTTGCAGCATTAATTCAATTTCTTTAAGAAGGCGCTTACATATTTAAGTGTTTAATCAAATGTGTTTTCATTGTTACTAGCTCTCCGGCTTACGAGAAAACAATCATGAAACGGCTCCAAGGGGCTTCCAATGACAGTCCATTTGTGGATTAGCATAATAAGTTAGATATAGACTGTTGCCCTCCTACCTAGGAAACGAGGCGTATCGGCGAACTTTTCCATAGACAGTGCGGTGTTTATTCAATGCGATCATCAATCGATAAATTCCATTCAAAATTTGCTTTCATAGCCATTGAATCGTTGAAAATTATAGCATGAACCATTAAGTTCATGACTGCGTGGTAGTACGAATTCCTAGTCAATTAGGAACTTTCGAATTTAATGCAGTTAAGATTTCAAAGTTTGCATTACTTTAATGACCGATTTTTATCATACGGTGATTCCCTGCTATGGTTTTGCCATTTGAAGTGCTGTCCAGAGAGACCTAATTCTATGCTATTGGCTCTCGTTTGGGTGGAATATCTACAAGCTGCTTAACAGTGACTTAACTCAGAAGACGCTCCTTTCTTCTCTAACATGGCATCAGTCGTGGTTCAATGTTGAAGTTAGTGGAGTTAGTATTCGGAGCAAACTACTCGATGACTCTGAGAAAAGCAGAAATAATCCACACGCTCTGCATGTTGACTCGGGATCTCTTCATTTTACTATAATTGTCAGCCTTTAAATGCACAGTTCTAAAAGGACTACTTCGCTTTATTTGAGCACATTAGGCGGTTCATTGAATTTGTCTCTATTACCAGAAATTTTTAAGGAGCTATAAAATTCGTCTCTCCTTGAGAAAATACGTTGTCCTTGTGATGCCTACTCTTAGGAGCGTATTTTTTTGGAATTTGCACTCCTTTCAAAAATCTCTCTGTGAATTGTCTAAGACCTAAATAAGTGACCATTTGGGCTCCTAGCTAACCAGAAGCATTCCATTATATCCCAACAACAACGTCGAATCTCTCGTTGCTTTGTTTGTTAACCAAAAGTGGTTGCCAACGAAGGCCTAGTTTTTTATTAAATTCTGCAAGCAGTTTGAAGTGGCGTTGTATTGACACTTGCCACAAAGTTACCAACCCACTTTTGCCGAAATAGTATGCGAAAGTTTGAATTTGAATGATTTGTGCAAAGGTTTTCCGCGTAGGTCCCATTTACCTTTGCCTTTTTCCAAAATTGACTTGAACGAAAATGCACCTAAGCTAAGAGTACGCTAAATTTTCCATTCACTTATGGGTAACGTCAGGCCAGAAACATATTGCTGAATACATTTCATTAGTTTAAACTGCTTAGCAAATTAATGATGATGAGTACAGCCCAGAAAGATTACGCTGTCAGATCAATTTCATTCACAATTTATGTAGTTGCTTTCAACCCTTTTTGGCCATCAACCGCCGACTAGCCCCGTTTCGTTTCAAAATTACTACTGTGCATGCAGAGATGAAGCATCGAACACGAAAAATATGATCCAATTCACCAGTTGGCCATTTAGAGCTTTTCTTTATCCCATTCAAGTAATGCCATTCTAGTCGAAACACTGCCTTGGTAGCATATTTGCCTGTTGGCAATAGAACTGGCTTAGTGTGAGCTGCACTCCTGTTGTCGTGTAAAAGAGTCAAAAAAGCCAAAATTATGTTCATTTTCGGGATAGTCAGTTGGATATTGTTGAATGTAAGGAAAAATCTCCGAAATTTATGCAAAGCCTTTTGCAACTACCCTCTTTGGATTGGATAACATTGTGGTAAGCCATGCTTCCCTAGGTACGCATGAACACCTCTCAAACAAATGGTGACGATGGACCTTGACGTAGCCTTTTTTCTTAATAATTCTTCCAAAACTGTGTGAAAATAACTTCTTAATTTTAAGTTCAAATATGTGAGAAGTTAATAGCAAAATCGTTAAGGCTGCTTTGAAGAAATGAACAAGAGTCAAGCGAGTGTTTGAAAATTCTTTTCTTAAATAACAGTCAAATGCCGCCTCGGCATTAAAGGTCAGGTCTAGAACTATCAAGTTTCAGTAGAGGCTGGTGAATGTTAACTTCTCATCAAGTCACAGTTGCAGATGCACTTGACCTATTTATGCAAATGCCTCAAAGCGTCTTACACATTTGATCTGCTGCTAACTTTAAAACCTCAAAAACGAAGATCCAAATGTGAAGTCATCTTTCATTGTCCTCAAATGACTATTGGGTTTGTTATCCTTTATCGTTAGTCCACTGCCTTCAATACTCTAAGGAAGCAAACAGTCAGCAAAGCGGCGTGCCAGAATTTTCGTCCAATGTCGTTGAATTGTCATATTCTCTGTGTACATTAAATGCCTCATTGAGACATGACTACGGAATCGCTATTACGTAGCAAATGAGGTGTCTACAGGTATCCCGTAAACTGCATGTAGTAATTTCTGTCCATGGGATGTGAGTTGCTCATGATGCATGCCTTTATGATGGTGAACTATTTTGGCTTTATTTATTATGGAATTATGCTTTTTAAACAGTCTTTTTATGGGCCATAAAGGACTTGAACATGTTGATTGAGTCCCTGATTAAATTTCGACATTTTTGTAATAACCTAAACGACTCGTTATTTTGAAAAAAACTCAGCACAAAGTAATGGAAGTGAATGGGTTATGTAGTGCATCTTAAGCACATTTATTCCCACTTTTGCTTTCTTTTGAAAGGTGATGTTTGAGCAAAATACATCAAAAACCAGAACATGTTACTTACTTATTCCTTGTAAATTACTCATTATAAAAATTGGTAGGTCAACCTAAGTGGTAACTTGCTGCATGCAGCCGATGAGGTACAAAGGACATTAATGACATCGCGAAATGCATTGCCCAATGGATGATATGTCGCCGTAGCGTGCAGTTTACCTCATGCATTATCTACAGGCGGTACTTATAGTGCACTCGGAATGATTTTAGAAAACGTCATTTGCCACACCGTCACGTAAAGTGAGCATGTAAAACGCATGACTGAACTACCATGAGTGTAGCCCTTGATCCCAATAGCCAGGCACAAGCCCTTCACGGCTTAAGTGGATAGACTTTGTCGTAGGCAGTAAATGGGAGACAGATTGCTAACTGTTAAAGTTTTATTGCTGAGACGAAATTGATTGCATGCAAGTGTGCATGGAGAGGAGAGGTGGCATCCGAAACTCCTGGATAATGAGGTGGACTGAAGGGAAATATGCAGTGTTAGATCACTTATGGTTGCCATTTGCATAATTAAATTTCATTTTCTTTATTACACCCCCTAATCACTTATCAGCTGATCCCGTTTCGCTTCAAAACTACCTTTATGTATGCAGCATTAGAACTACGGGCGGACAAAACCATAAATAAACCTTGCATTTGGTCTCCTTATGATTGACCTTAAGAACTTTGCTTCGCCACCTTGTTAATTCTCATTCCTTTAGATACAGCGATCATTAAGCATATTTTACTGGTTCAATGCGACTTGTTATCTGTTTGCAAAAGATAAAGCAAAAGATAAAAGGTAAAGCCTTAAAGATAAAGATAAAAGATAAAAGATAAAGATAAAAGATAAAGCCTAAAGCTGGTTCTCAAGTGCAGGGCAAAAACAGTCAGCTATGCAACAAAACTATTAAATCTCGACAGCTTGATAAGTCAACGGTTAATAGATGATAGAGCAGCATTATAAAAGCTAAAATTAATTACAAAATATTTCTGCTTATATCATCAAATTAATGCTTTACGACACCTTTAATGATCAGAATAAGCAGTATACCAGTGATTCACAAAAGTATTTTCCCTCTCTGCCCATGGTGACTGCGTTTCCAAGGCATTTTAGGCAACCCACAATTGGTGGTATTTCTAAAAAACGAAGTCAATTTGGAATCTTCAAGGCACAGGCTTCATGCATGGCGGCTCATGGCGACGTAACGTAAGCGTTAGTAATGCCTGTGACCGCCACCAATGCAATAGTAAAAATCCTACCCCAATGAGGCTTACTTCCGCTCCCAGTTTGTGATGGTTAGACTTAATCCAGCCTCCCTCTCGAAGTAAATTGGGCCTAAAAAAGGCACGTTCTCACTCACTTTCTCAATCAACTTACTTGTAAAAAATTTGGTCGCAAACAATTAATTTCGAGCAATTTGATCCAAGTAAAAACCTAACATTGTCATTGACTTTTTCCTGCTTTATCAGACAACAAATTTCACGCCCCTCTTTGGAATGACAGGTAGAAGCTACATTAGTGGAATTGTGCGTTATTCCACCGAAAGAGACGGGTGGACTACCGCTGACCCATTACGAACTGCGTATCCAACCTTCACCAAACGAGCGTTTCCATGGTCCCTTCGCTTATCTGCCAGGACGCCGGGTCATTCGGCTCCCGGACCTCACACCAAACCACTTCTATAAATTCGCACTCTCCGCCGTCACATCCGCGGGTCGTGGACCCAACACTTACATCCAGGTATGCCCTCATATGCGCTTTAATTAAGGCCGGTTGGAATGAAGCTAATATACGAGAATCTGAGGAGGGAATAATTCAAACGCTACTTTGCCTGGTGCACTTTTAGGCCATTTAGGTTAATGCAGTTCTTATACACAATCTTTTACCTTTCCTCGTTAATCCGTTCTTGATCTTTGTGGTGAATTCGACTGACTGCTAAATGGCTTTTTATTATTCGTAGGAAGGGAGGCGCAACATTTATTTGAAATGAAAATTGGAATAACGCTTTGCTGCCTCCTAACGCCTCTTACCCTTTTGTCCGCTTTCTGATTAACATATAAGTTACTTCTTTACTCAATCCTAGCATCAAAGATTTTATTCTCGTCTCCCAAATTTTATTTACAACATTTTTACATTGGACCATTCTTTTTAATCTCTTAGGAAATGATTCGAAATAAATTTTATTTGGTCGGTTTCGCATCGTTTAATGCTGTACTGCGCTGCCTATTTGATGCAGCTTTCGCATCATCTGAGTCATTTAAACTGACAGTAATCCTGCTCATGACGACAGTTACTTTGTTGGTGGGGCTACACCAAGAAATACGTCCCTTTGCGTGTAACCAAGCGATGGCTGAATGCACTGTGTGAAGAACTTAGGCAATAACTTTGGTGAGATTGGGGTTATTTCCCCAATAGCAGGTACCAATGGTCTGATTCAGATATTATTTAATATTTTGTAAACAAAACTACAAATTCAAACAGTGGTAACTAGGCAATAATTTTACAAGATTATGCCAACTTCTGCGTTGTAACTAAGGTTAAGACCCGAAAAATTGGTGTGCCAAAGCTGAAATTGATAGCAACGGACTCGGATGTGACCTCCTCAGACTACTTGGTGCGGTGGATTCTCGAATCGGATGGCGGATCTCCAGTTATTATGTACAAAATCAAAATTCGTCCTGTAACAACGTCGTGGAGACCAGGTTGGTTGGTGATTTCTGATTGTACCTCATGACCTAATCCTGCTTTTCAAAAATTTGCATATTCATTGTTGTTAAGATGAGCAAGAGATCATTTCTAAAATCTATTCAGACATACTGCTCAAGAACATAATTTTATGCCTGGCTTGAAAGATACATCACACGATGAACACTTATTAATTCATAACATACAGGGCAGCCAATGGATTTCACCTACAATTCCTTAGCCACAGTAGACCCTCGCTCTCATTTCTGCCTAAAAGTATCGAAGTTATTTCAATCTATGACTTTCACCTTTGGCAGACGCATGTTCCGAAATCGCCATAGCAAGCTTGCACCGTTCTCCAGTGCCCCAATACTTTAACAATTTAATTTGAGAATCAAGAGGTAGATGTTCTGCCTGTAATCTGCCCATGACGTTTTGTAAGGAATGCACATGCGTTTTTTGATGCAGGAGCAGAGGTTGCCTCTAAGCGTGGGCAATGAGCCCCTAGTAATTTTAATCACCAACTTGGTGAGAGTTGATCTGGAAATGAAAACGCTGCTCACTCTTAGGTGCCCTTAAAGATTCAATAGTTCAGTTCGTGTCTTTCGAGTGTCAAATACGTCTCCATTACTCAGTTAATGGTGCATTTGGCTGTTTTAGCTTAACAACGGTTAAATTGGGCATTGATTGGAGCTGAAAACCCATCATTATGGCACTAAGGTCTACATATTGTTTGATTGCTGCAAAGCAAGGAGTTCTGCCCCACTGGCTCACTGCCTGACGAATTCGATGTAATGTTTAGAAATATGGCATTACGTTTTAACCAAAATCCACCAGCAACTAGCTGTGGCATAATTCATAAGTCATAGCAATAAGTAGAGCTTGGGAACTATCCAAACCAACTGGTAATTGCTGCGTAACGCCCAAATTTTTAGAACAACTACAGAAGTTTCTTTAAGAGGTCAAATTTTTCTTTTTATTATTTACAACTCGTGCGTAATTTGACTGGCTTCCTCGGTTGCAATTGAGGATTTGTGGGGGCAGGTTCTGCTCTGTGCTGACGTCCACTCAGACCAGCAAGTTCTCGAAAGCATCAGCTTGATTTATTTGCAAGATGGGGATATGTTACTTCCACTTTCCATTCACCACCGCATGAGCATCGATCCTACCCACACCTATCATTTTTACTTGATTACCAAAGGTTGAGAAAGCAGCAGTTTGATGGGATTTTATTCGAAGGTCCATCATCCCTTCAAACGTGTTTGATTCCATGAACGGTTGAGCAATTAGTCGAATGGACACCCAACGGATCGGTTAACTTTAAGGCAGCTATGCTTTGTGTCCGAGAATCGTTGGAACAGATGGTTTGTGAATTTCTTGAAGTGCATTTACGAATTTCAGCTAAGGGATCAAAATATTTCTGCAAACTTTTAAAGGAAAGCAGACATTTAGCGCCAAAGCATGGGCCGATTTGATTTGTAATTAGGTTGTTTAATAAAGCGTTTGTAAAAATTGCACAAAGGAAGAATTAATAGTTTTAGTTAACATAAAAATGAATTGCGAAAGATCGCGAAGAATTTATTCTCTTAAAGGACAACGCACTGCTTTATCGAAGTAATGGTAAACCTATCCAGTTCCAGTTAGAAATTCGAGACTGTACTCTTGGCACTCTGATTTTAATTTACTTTTGATTAGTTTTCGCCTAACTAATAGAAGGGTATGTGTGCTTATTCATTTACCCCTTTAGCAAACTGAATGACAATGAAACTATCCATCTTCCATCATTCTCATTGCCAATCATTTGTATAAATAAGCCTGCATTTGTCTTGAATTAGCTTCTTATTAATGAGTAATGGGGACATATTTGCACATTCGTCTTTTTATTCAGTGACCGTAAAAATTAATGTTTACCGGCAGATGGTTGGTGATGTGCTTCAGAGTATCGTCTACACCGGGAACCAGAATCGAAATTTAAGGTGAGGCAGTTTCATGTAATCCCATGGTTTCTGATACAAGGTTGATTCCTTTACATCGATGCTTTTTCTTCGGCATTATTTTTTGAAAGAAAATCTGCGTAAAATAACTTCAGAGCCTGCGGAGTTGATACCTTCCTTCTGTCTGGCTTCCACGTATAACCGACCTCTTCGAAAAGTGATTGCTGCTCCTGGATTACCACTGCGTAATTTCTGACTAATACTTTATTCCCGAAACGGCATTGCTTTGGACGTGAAGAGAGACTTAAGGGCTTTGTTACAGCACCATGACACCGGAGTGGTTGCCCTATTCCTGCTTTCAAGTGCACGCACAACTATGCATGTGCATACGTAGATCCATCATCTGACCTCACAATTTTATTTCCCACCACAGTACAAAGGCAGATAACACCGTTGGGTTCGTGGACGGTCTTCGACGTGCTGTCTCGAGACGCCGACAGAAGGACGCGGCATGGAGTGGAAGGCATGTACCGAATAAAAAGCCTTCAACCGAGAACTTCTTACGAGGTCAATTTGGTTGGTCAGAACTCAGTAGGCCAATCAACTCCCTACGTGGTGGTGCTCCAGACCTCAGAGTTAATTGGAACCTCGGGCAAGCTCCTAGGCGAACCGATAAGTCAGCACCTTCATGGTGGTGGTGGCAAATGTGCTGCACATGGCTTGGTTCTTTTGAGCACCCTGTTGATGGGACAGCACCATTTGCTACCTTGATGCAGTGACACCCTTCCACTCTCTTCTGATTCCATGATGGCCAATTCTCATCCTGTGATATGTACTCTGGCCCTCCTCCCCTCATGTGATCAAGCCTTTATTTTATTGTTGTTGATGATATCGTAATCGCTGCCGCTTGAATCGCCAACGTCTACCATACCATGCCATTCCACTTTGTAGTTGTGTTGTGCAACCACACCGTGCTACTAATTGTCGCTTTACTTTCCCCTTTTATGAAATGTAAGCAATATTTTGCGGAAATACAAAAGTAGCCAATTTCAAGTTCTAGTTCGTTTTTAAACTAACCCTTTGTGGCTTTGTTACGCATAACAAGGCGACGCTGAATGTTATTGTCCTTCTGCTACAAGTTTCTCTTGATCCGGCCATCTGCAGCAGGTGTATGAATCTCATTTCCAATAGAAGTTTGTACCATTCGCATTAATCAGCAGATACCTGTTTCTTTTGCTATGAAGGCACAGATTAGAGAGCAGGTCGCATTCAGGAAGCATGCACACGGAACGCAGCAACAAAGTGGTCGCCGAAAGCGCATTGTCACTATGTAACGCACGAATACGCCGCTGCATCCAACAGGCGAGACCCAAAGGCTCCCGCTTTGAGACAGCCTTTCACCAATTAAAGGCTGTTGGTAAGGCGGGTTTCAATATGGTCGTGCTTGGCTTGGGAATCAATTTAGAAACGGGAACAAATGTCATCAAGTCCCAAGTATTCCTTCGTCAACTACCCCAACTTGTAAAGGTACCTTGACATTTCCGTTCAAGCTCTGTCCGTTTTACCTTCACTTGCCCCTTATAACGGACGGATTATTTTAAAACAAAAAAAACCAAGGCATGGCAGTTTTTCCCATTAAGGTCAAGTTTTACGCTCTTACACAGCTCAGCCGATTTTGTGGCGCCAAGCAAATAATATATTCTTAGATCTTGAAAGAAGCTGTGGTTGAACTGCATTAGGGGAAGACCTACTTATTAAATTCAAACTTGGAGGTCAAATTTGGACGGGACCTATTGTATGTGCAAAGGATGCGCGAAAGCGACCTCACGGAAGGAGACGCACCAACTCAAGCAAACGAAGCAGTGAATGAATGAGTGAGGACACAAAGCATGATCTTTTAATCCTCATCCATCATAGTAGTGGCGAAATTTATACCTCTCGAATAGAATGGGATATCAGTGGCTAATATTTTTTGTCAAGGAAGTATCTTAAATGTGGTAAATACGTAAGCCATGCGAGTAGGATCAGGAATTGAATTTTTTCTTGCGAAGACTTTGGGTTTAGGGAGTGAGACGCACTCAAATGAGTAAGAGCTGTTCGTTTGATGGTTAATGTTTCAGTGTTTTGTTTTAGTAGGGTCTGTTTTTCCCGGTGCGCTCTGTTTGGCCCCTCTGCCTAAGGTTACTGAGGATAATCCGTTGCCTTTCCAATAATGAGCTCTATGCTGGGTGGAAAACCACCACAAATGAGATCATCGGTAGGAGTTTTTGTTACACACCTGAATACCTTTGCCGCTCCCCATGCGCACCCATTCCCACCGTTCACCCACATCTTGACCAAGCGCACCAGGCGCAGACCACGACGACATGTGTCCTATTGTCCATCATTGGCGCTAGTAGTGGTACGCATTTGGCATTCACTACACTAAGTATGACATCAACGAGGAAGCAGACATCCATGCGTCGATGCATCAGTCGAGACCACAATTGGACGTGTGCATTTCATCGCACCGTTCGTTCCATGCCATAAAATTTTGAAAAGATACATGGCGTCCAAACTACTAAAACAATCACATTCTATGGGATTAACATTTCATTTCCACCTGCATATTTGTGCACATTGTGCTTGGGGTCATTCTTCAGGGTTTAATGTGTCGCTAGCCCTCTGCTGGCCCATAAGGTGCACTTTTGGTGAGATGTAGTTGGAGGGAATCCATTGTCTGGCCAGAATAACTTACTAAGGAGAAGGAGGATTCATGGATGCAGGAAATAACATTGAGCTAGAAGTTTTTTCCTTACCCCTTTACACGCCTTTAGGCCTCAATTGTCGAAGGTCAGGGAAACTAATAAAATTTCCACTGAAAGATGAGACTATTTGGGAGATGGTGTGCCTCAAAACTTAGCGCAAAAAGAAAAGGACTCTCATTAGAAACTGATTTTGGGTGAAACTCCTTATCAAGCTTTATTGCTGTGGAGCGAATTATAATTATCTGGGTGTCTCGCCACTCCCCCCTTTCTGAAAACTCCCATTGTAATTTCTCTGGGCAGCTGTGTAGTTCAACTTGTCCAAGTTTTCAGACCATGAAGCCTCATTTGTTTTCCATTTAATTTGACAAGTCACTTGTTTTAGAGCTCCAACTCTAACCAACAACCAGCCATAAGATCGGACAGTAAAGGCTTTGCCTGGCCGATGAGTTCATTGAAATAATCCGCCTAGTCACTTGGTTATTGTATGGCCTAATGGAGTAACAATGCATAGTGAAGAGAGGCTCAAGTACGCCAAAAAAACAGGACGGGGAGGTGACAAGTTCTGTTAACTCTACCAGAGACCTTTTGGTCAGTAAAATAGCAGGAGAAGCGACTTATTAAATGTTTTAATTGAGGAGCTATTAAGTCGCAATTCGAACGAAAACCGTAGTCATAATACTTAACGTATCGGTGATAATTTGTGTTGGAAGGCGTTGAGACTTCCGTTTTTGGGAATTAATGGCGAATCCGGTGGGGCAAATGCTTTTCCCATTCAACCAGTAGTGCGCAACTCAATTTCGACAATCTGAAGGTCTCTCATTTTCGACGCCTAGATGCTAAAAAATGCCCAACTTTTCGGTTTTAAATTATTATTTCTTGCGGATCTTGCTGCTGATGTACATGAATTGTAGGAAATCTGGGTGCACAATAACGGTATAGATGTTCCTGATTCGAAAATGTGAAGTTAATTTGCAAATGGCGCCTTTAGCAATGTCCAATTAGTTGGAGGAGCAAGAGTAGTTAATGGGTAGCAAAGCCATTTCTCACTACGTAAGTTATTTCAAGGAGGGGGGCAGATTTGCGTCAATTTCTGCAGAAGGTGCTTTGGATATGGGAGGATCCTTCTACCGACAGATTCATTTGAGCGCATACATGCATGATCAAGTTAAAACCGATTAAAAGTACGCCTTTCAGCCCACTTACCACTGCTTAATAAGAAGCGAATCCCAATGTATTGATGGTATGTACAAAGCTTTGAATGGAGCATTGTGAAAGCGAAAGGACGAAGGAAAACTTTGAGATTAGGATTGTGTGGTGGTTTTTAGGAGCACAGTGGGATCTTTCATCTCTAGTAATCGAGTCGAAAGTCAACTCTAAAGTTTCTAAATTAATTTTAGGTGCTTTTGGACAAAAGGTCAATGGGTACTTTGGTCCCGCAGCGTTTCCAAGCAGGATAACATTTAAGCCCGAGTGAACGAAAATGATAAATTGGTTCCCCTTTGCATAGTTTGTAAGATTTGTGGTAAAGGATGTTCAGATACTTAACCTGCTCACCTTTTTCCAAAATGTGGTACCAATTAAAGCAATAACAAAAGGGAGAGGCCTTTTGCTTGCAATTGGAATGAAACCTTTCATCGAATTACAATAAGCCATAGCGGCATAATTAACCACATCTCCAAAAGGAAAAAAGACGCTCAATATTGCATGATAGTAAAGTCATGGTGATTTTTCGGAGGCGGAAACGAAACCCCACTACTGTCATGGTTCTCTGAATAAAAGCCACCTTGTTGGAATGAAACTTCACCACTGACATTGCTTTGATATTTCCGTCCAATGGTGCCTTCGTAACTAAAACAGATGTGATCTACCTTATGGCCCATCCCGTCTGCATCGTTCTACCATTGTCCGAAGTCCTAACGTAGACGTTTTTCATGACTGTAATATACCGATGTGTGGAATGTTTGAGAGATCTTAAGACCTAGCGTTGTGATCGTGCTCACATGCGAACCCCTAATAGCTCCACCAACAACTTAGATTAAAGGTCTAATGCTTTGTTTTGTGGCTTGCGGTAACGAAGGTATCCACGTTGACCTTGTCGACTGGACTGGTACCCGGACTGTGCCTGCATCTGAATACCTACTTATATACACGCATGAACACATACATTAATAGATATAATGTCCTATATCTGCCTACTTTCGATCTTAGTTTTTGTCCAGCTACGCATTCAAACGCATGGTTTAGTGCCTCGAGACTTCCTTAAAGGCTAGAGAAGGTATGCTGCTGAAGTTGAACATACATTTTTACTAAACAACGAGGGAAATCCTGCTGGTGTGCCCTAGAGGCTAGTCTCTGTGACTAAGTCAATGTGAACGCCTCAGTCCCCCCAGTTTGTTGCTTAATGGTTCTACTCTTACAGTCTGCTAGGCATTCTTATCTCTTAAGTCGTTACACCATGGCAACTTCAGAAATGGTTCGAGACACTTTAACAGAGACAATGGTGTAAAAATCTATGATAGTAATGCAGCATCCTGAGCATCCCTAGAGTACGGAGAGAAGGCTGAGCGCAGGTCAAAATGCGTGTATTGAAGACGGAAGGAAAGAGACTGCTGTAATGGTAGGGAGCCCAGCCCCCGCAGCTGGGTTCAAGATGGCCACCACCAATATGTAGGGCAACCAACAGTTTAAACGAGCAAAACACCACAAGTAGGCCCTGCGAAACATTGGAAAATTACATAGAACAATGCAATGTTTTCATGAGAAGATTGGCTGCATAACAGTACTGCGTGTAATGCTATTGGAAATAACTTGATCCAGTTTTGCACGTGTTAGTTGCTCCAGATGTGTACAAGTACGTTGTAGTGGTCTAGAATGCCCGCTTAAAAAAATTCTAAGGCTTTTGAAAATGACAGCGTTTTGCTCATTTTGAATTTCGCTTGACTAAGGAAGTCATAATTGATTCTCATTTCCATTAAATGCGAATTAGAACCTTAAATAAGATTTACTCATTGTGTTCCCGTTATTTCATTGGCCGGCTACATGCTTTGTGCTTGTCGTGTGCATGGGATGCTGAGATCGGTTTTGAGGTGCGCCTTTACAAATTTGAAGTCTGTAGTAAACGATAATTTGGGACGAACAGTAATTGGCACGCATGCATAAGCAATTGTAGTGTTATTCAACCTCACAGACGCCACTTCAAACAAGCGGAAGCTCCAAGAGTAGCATAATCTCGGCTTCGATTGAGTTTTACTTACAAAGCTATCAGTCTTATGGTGGGTCCGCTGCATGGTTCAACAGCTCCTGCAGAGAATATGTTAGAGGAGGAGAGGCTTAACTATGAAAATGGGAGAAAGTTTCTCGCACGGCTAATGGGACAAGATCCATCAGCATTCAGTCAGGAACAAATTGACGAAGCTATTCGTTATCTTTTTCCATCCAGCCTTGAGTCGGGAAAGGCCCATCCGAAGCTCAAGGTAGCGTTTCGTTTCTCCTTTGCCATTGCCATTTAGCCTCCCGAAGTGGTGTACCCGGAGAAAAAGAGTCGGTTCTTCCTCATTTTTGATCGTAACTTTAGGAATTCAGTTTGATAGAACTGGCAGACCATTTCATGATCTTTACTACACTGGCAAACCGGCGTACTATGAAGTTATGCACGTAAGGAAATCATGTTTTTGCAATTTTCCCATGAATACAGAAAGCAACTGCACTGATTGAAGAGCTGAATGGCAATTTTGATCGTGGATACATTGATCGCGATTATACGGCTTTTAAAAATCCGAGGCATTTGTAAGTTTAGGGACTTTATGTGTTTTTTTGCATAGAGTCGTTGCGGCCAGTGAGTGGCTCACAAAAGACCAGCTAAGTCGGAAGTTGCTAGAGCCCGTTTCAGACATCATGGTAAAGATACGCTTTGTATCTCTGTAATAGCTTTCAGTATGAGGACTGGCTAAGACTGATGGATGCTCTTCTGAAGCATCCGCTAGCCTGGCATGCTGAGAAATTCATTCATTCCTACCGCGCTTCTATCCAAGAATCCTCCTCTAAGGATTTTTTTCCCGAGGTGAGATCTTTTCATCAAACTATTTCGCTTATAGCCCCAAGTTGATCCCGAAACTAGTTTTCGGTACGTAGACACCTACGGTCAGAAGAAACATGCCTTTGTGGAACTGAGAATGACCCATCCAGGTGTTGGGAAATTCACTGTCAATGACAAACGACTTCTTGAATATTTCCCTCACCTTGGTGACCGTGAGCAAATTATGTTTCCGCTACAGTACACCAGTAAGTTGGGGAGCGGGATCCGGTTTAGGATCCTTGAAGATTGCCTAGATCGGTTGAACGTCTGCTTTCTGTGAGGCAAAATAGATTGAGGTCCATATTTGCGCTGTCGGGATTCCTTTTAAGGGACAAACTCATAGAATCACAGTCGCATGCCGACGTCGAGACATTGTCCTGCAAGACCAATGCTTGACTCAGAATAGATTAATCAATGCTGTATTAAACGCTTCTGGGGTGTTAATTACGAGTTTCCATTAATAATTTTCGCTGATCGATTATATAATGAGGAAGTTAGTTCTGAGCTACCTGAATAGTAAACAGGATTAGGAATTAATGTGGTTAAAGAATCTCGTTAACGCTGCTCAGATATTTGGCTACAGTTTTCGATTTCATTTGATCAGAGACACGAGCTTGCTATTGCGTGCTGGAATCTCCAAACTAGTGCCCATGGAATGCTTCTTGCGCATCCGATATCCTACTTCCTGTGAAGGATTCTTGAATGTCTCCATGCCCTTCTTACAAAGGTATGCTGGGTGCAGTGGACGTAGTGGCACGAGTGGCCTCGGACACTGAGACGGGTCACAGCTCAAAAGCTAACGCACTGCGACTGGCCTTGGCGCGGGCACTGGCCTCTTTCCTTCCAGACGACTCTGGTCATAAGCTGCGTGCAGCGGGTTTGCTGACCCAGGACGATCGCTTCTGTGAACGGAAGAAGCCTGGGCAGAAGAAGGCACGCAAGAAGCCAATTTGGTAAGCGTTGTCTTTCGGCACCTTACTTCGTTTCTTTTTCGCACAAGAATCAAATGTGCATCGTTTTTTGCTTGTTTTAGGAAGGCACGTTAACTCCCTCCTCAGCCTTTCGCAGTGTGGTTTCGTTCTCGTAAAATGGACACACTTCTAAACCATTTGTTCCTTTTGGGGGGGTCTTTCCAAGGGAAATTTGAAGCGCCTTTTGCGGTGAATGTAATCACATAAAGCAGACGTCGTCCCAAATGAAGACGGTAGAGTGATGTCAGATCTCAACTCTGTGACGGGTAGCCTGACATAATGGGCTTAAGGTGTACCTCGGGAAGTATCAATGTAGTCTGGATACTTAGGTGGGATCTGTGGTGTCGTTTCTGGTGCCGATCCCGGTTTGCTCAGACAGGTTCCGCCTGAGTGTCATCGACCAGCAGGTGGGTGCGGGGACGCTAAGCCTGCTTCCGCCTTCATGTGAACTGAGGCAACTGGGCGATCAAGAAGGGCGGCTCTGAGCTCCACCGTGGTACCGATCGGGGGGACTTAGCCTCAGGATGCCCCTCTGGCCCCCTACCCACTCTTCGCTCCTTACCCCCCTATCCATGTCTGCTTGTGAAGGGCAAAGGCAGCCGTGCATCTGATTTGGGTGACCAGCAAGGGTGGAGGACGAGTCTGGGGACCATCGCCCCAAACAGGGCGGCTTAATGCTTCTAACTGAATGTTTATGCATTCGACCAATTAACTACAACCTGCGTCAGTTTGACAACAGCGCGAGCCCCAGCCGAACCGTCATCCAGTGGGTCCGGCAACCTCAATTCAATTGAATGGTGGAAGGACGCAAACTAGATGTCGCCCTGATTAAACAGAATCGGATACCCCCTAGACAGCCCTGCAATAAAACCTCCATCCTGTAACGGCTACAACTCGCATAACTCCATAATCGTACTTTGCTGCAGCTTGCTAGCCGTTGGAGCATAGAGATATTCACTCCCCATTTACACGTAAAAAGCACGAAATCACAGGAGCATTGTACGGCCGGACGCACAAGCACCCCGGGCATCTAGCCCGCACGTACCATGCGGTCTAATCAATCTGCAAACGCTCAGTGCTGAAAGCAACAATAGCGCACGAAAGCCTGGAACACCAGGAGCTGCCAGTCGATAACAGGGCATGAAACCAGCACTCAGAGCCACTCTGGGAGGGAAGCTTCAAGACGGAGCACACGAGGGGCAAAATCCCCAAGACTGTTTCAGGCGCCTATTTTGACACCAACTCCCGAACGGAGCGAGAACCCAGACGACTCTACAGCCTTGATCATCCTGACCCGTGGCAGCACTACCACCCACCCACCACAGCACAGAACGCGTTCAAGCAAGTTCCTAACGTTTAATTTGAGACTCCAAAATGACGAACGATTCAAACGGGGTGTACTAGCTGCGAGCCAGCTATTTGGGTTCCACCGCCCCTAAGTAAATCGCGTAAACCAACCCACCGACAATGGAGACACTGAGACCAAGCAAAAACCAAGATACCACTATGAACATGTTTAAAAAATTTGCATAAACCTAATGACCAGCCCTCTTCACTCTGAGACGGCGATCGCGCTCTTCCAGAACGGAGAGTCGAATACCCTTCCCTTTCGGCAGCGAGACCCAAGCCTTATTGGACTTTCCAATGATGAAAACGTTGTTCAAACGGGTTACAAACTGATGGCCAGTGTTGTCACGGACGTGAACCATCTCCACGGAGCCAGGATGCCGCTCCCATTGGGTAATAACACCAACGCGACCCAAGTTATGACCGCCGGTGATCATGCAGACATTACCTAATGGAAAAGGTTAGGAAAAGAGGGCCTCTCACCAGGTTCAAACTTGATGAAACTGAGAACCCTCCCAGTGGTGAGGTCGATCTGAACGGTGTCATTAACCTTAATTTCAGGATCAGCGTAGCGGATTGTGCGGCCGTCGTGGGTCACGATATACGGAACTTTGCCTGGACCAACCAAGACCTTGCGAATCTTACACAGCTTGTATTTGGCTTCTTCTGGGTGAATGCGATGAATAGCAAAGCGCTTCTTTGTATCGTAGATTAAACGAAAGTGCTCGTTTGTGCGATCGATTGAAATAACATCCATAAACCCCGCAGGGTACTTTTTATCAGTACGAACGCGTCCATCGACCTTCACAAGGCGTTGAGCGAGGATCTTTGTGCACTCATCGTAAGTAAGGGCATACTTGAGACGATTTCTCAAAAAAATGGCGAGCGGAAGACACTCGCGAAGTTTGTGTGGCCCGGTACTAGGTCGAGGAGCAAAGTTGCCACCCAACTTATCGAGCATCCAATGCTTTGGTGCATTTAAGCGCTTTAAATGCTTGCGATTTCCTCTAACCTAAACGAAAGATAGCCAATAGAATACAGAACAACTAAGGGAAAACAAAAAATGCACCTACACCCATGTCGACAAACAAAGGAAGCGCGGTGTGGCCGAGAGCAACTTAAACAATAAAGCACTTCAGAATGGTAGCGAAATTTGCTGCCCTGTAGCAGTGTTAAAAGGTTTTTGAGACAAAACTTAAAAAAACTTTTGCTTAAAAGAAATCCCAGGCGAATGTCTCATAATCTGCATCGCAGCTCTCGGTTGCTTTGCATGTTTCACACGATGGCGTGTGCTAGTGAATTGCGAAATGGCACAGGGGCAGTTGGCAAATTTGCAGTTGATGTGCTAGGCGTAAATCCTGCATCATATTGTGTGATGCACATCTTTAATATCGGCCCTTCTCTCCCTCCCATAGTACGTAATTTTCTAACAAATCATGCAGCAGCGTTTGCTTATTGCCTGAAAAGTTAAACAAGCGTTTATGGGGTGGGGATGGTGAAGAGTTAAGCATTGATAAATCCTATTTTTTTACGGATTGGCAGATTGTAACTGTGGTATTTAGTTTGTTTGGGCTGTTGGTTGGTCGGACATATTAGTGGCGGCCACCATGAAGCTGGCTGCTTGGGCTGGCCTGCCGTCAGTGGCAGCAGCTCCCTTACCTTGCGTCTAGAATGCACGCATTCTGACCTATACCTGGCCTTCTCTTCTTTTAGGGATGCCCGGGGCGCTACAATAATTCCAACCCGAAGTTGTAATAACACAAAACGTCTTTACAGCCGCCTTCTCATTATTGAGCGCTTGTTTCTACACCTAGGTCATGGCATCCTAAACATCACTAGAAGCCGAAGGCAACGCACTGAAAATGGACTTGCTTTTCCACGATCAAGAGCGCTACGGACTCATAGCCTTTCACTGTCGCACAGTTGCAATTGCTAATTGTGCATTTGAGCTGCAAGCATTGCGCAGCGCCTCTAATGTAATCATTCCTTACCTATTTACTCTGACCGTTCGTTAGTAATACATTTCGAGCCTTAGAGTTTGAAAATAAGACTTATATATGTTAGAAACAAAGAAGGTGCACGCATCAGTGTCATTTGCTCGTTTGGTATGGCAATGTCCACAGACAACGCTTATTCCTATCGGCTTCTGCTATAAATTGCTGATTTTCGGTACCAGTGCATTAAAATAAAGTTCTTTCTGGGATCCGTCGAGCTAAAATATCTGTCTCACCCTCCTAGCAAAATCATCCTCATGCCATCTGACGAGTATTTTATCTTGAGGCAGCACTTGTGAGCGATATTCATCCCGTCGTACCTTGTTGAGTGAGCTCAATTAAGTCTGACATGTTTTACGCCTCCATCTCCAAGTGGCGCCTTACTCCGGTTCCAATCAATGACAAGCTTACTGCAGCCTTTGCACACTTGGTGAATCTACGCGAGTCGAGTAAACTACCGACCTATTCTAGTCCCGCTCTACTTTGGAGTCAAGTCCAGCCGCATTTGAAGACGGTCTCCCAAAAACTAGATCATCGGACATTTCAGCTGAAGACTACGATGTACGAAATCCGACAGTATTTCTCTGTCACCCTCCTTCTGTCATTGTCGTTTCCCAACCTAGCCTGGACTTACGAAACTCGGCTAGAATATAACCTTTCCCATCCCTCCAATGGCGGAGGTCGCTTGAAATACCAAATCTGCGAGACGAAGAAGAACTACATTTGGTAAGGGGAGCATTTCCTCACTAGGTATGACAAAATATCACAACGATGACCCGTCATCGAGAAGAGACACTATCCCTCTCTACGATAAATCTTCAAAGAAAGTTAAAAAGGCAGCAAATTTAATCTCCAAATCGACAAGCACGATATGGCGTGCAGGTGACACTCCATTTCCCAGCCCTTTGACAAGAGCTTTAAAGACAACCCGACACCAATATTCCCGGTTCATTTTATCAATGCTGGATGCTTAAATGGCATTTGAATTAGGCCGTTAGTTGCCTTAAATGGTAGATTCGTTCGGAATTTAGGATTGTCCCTTCTGATTCCCATTTAGGAGGTACGAAACGACTGTGCAGAAGGGAATAACCTAAAAAACGGACATTTGTGAAATCTCACCTGTCTCCTGCTCCAACCCTGCGGATAAGACAACATTCTTAAGGCAAAACATCCGCATGACAAAGACTGTCCTCAGGGATAGATACATGGGGCCAACTTTCCTGGAGTAGACACCAGCATGAGCCGCAAGAATGAAATGTAAAGCGAGAGTCAGCAAAACATCATGCATAGCGACGTCCGCATGCGGTGGAAAACCGTTTCAGCGAGACCAGAGAAACAAACGTAGGAATGTTTACCGACCAAGGATCCTTTGTGCATGCTAAAAACTGGTCGGCTGTCTCAGGACCCGAAGTCGATCCCACCGCCGTCTCATCTTCCCGGCAGAACGGAAAGGCGTTTCCAGAAGGGGGTGGACCGTCAAAAACCAAGAGCGCGCAAAGTCGAACGTACGAAACAAAAGTTGATCAACAAGACACCATCTTTCACAGAGCCCAACCACCGCGACTAACTAAGACCGAAGGAGAAGCTGGTTTACACCCAGTTATCGACACCCTAAACCCGAGTTATTGACCAGATAAACGCGCATAGCCACAGTCGCCTTCCCAGCTTAATATGATGGAGGTGGTAATAACATCAAACCATCGATGGGTGATTATCTGGAAATAATAACATTCCTTAAAAGAGATAAAAGAAGTGGAGAGGAAAGGAAAACGTGGTCATGGAGCACGGGAGACCATCGACGTACAGAGTCATTTCTGTCCCATGGAGACACTCAACGAATGTCCGTAATGCAAGCCTCATCTATCTTCTTCCTAATCAGATGATAGGCATTTTTGTACTTATTCCATTGCGCTGCCAACTTGTCTAACATTTCATTGGACCCAGGTGAACGGTCGGTCATCGACTTGCTCTTTTCTAGAAGGTTCTGCAATTCGGCTTCAGCGGCGTTCAAATTCCTCATTAGTTTCTCGTTTTCAGGCTCTGACTCAATTTTTTTCCAATAACGGTCCCGAGCGGCCTCGTATTCATCGAAAGTGACCAACTTGAACCAGTGACCACATTTGCAGCGAATTGGTAGACCCCTATAGAGCATCAGGTAACTGATGTGGTGAGATTCTTCATGGCCTTGTAAAGACATCAAACATTCAGTCAGAAACCCAATATGCTGACAAAAGAAAAGATATGGAATGACCTACAGATACATCCAACGATACGTCTCTCCTGATCGAACGGTATCAGGTTGGGAGCCTCCTTAGTGGTTAGCCCACCACGCCTAACTTTAAACTCGTGATAATTGATCTGCACGAAGCCGAGGTCAGTTACGGAAAAAAAAACATACATCAACTTCTTCAATTTGCTCTAAGAGTTCCTTCTGAATAGTGCTAAGAGTTGAGGACGGTTCACGATCTAGAGGAATGGCACCTAACACATAAGGTGAAAAGAACACATACAGGCGTCACCTCGGAGAACTTCATTTGCAGCTATGAAATTCCGAACACGAGCATACACGCTATTTGCTGGAGGCCGGCAACTAACGGTATTAAAGGCCCGCGCTCTAATAACTGCCTGAATAACCCGCAGTACCATTCCAAATTCAACAAAACGAGGCAGATAAATCACACACTACGCGGCTCATAAATGCATACGGTGAGCAGTGTGCTGAAATTCTAATTTGTTTTAACCAAAGAACAAAGATCGCGTAAGCCTTAAAATCGCCAGGTCTAATGGCCATTAGCTTCCCATACATCAAATGTGTCTTGTAAGGTGTGGGAGTTGTAAAAAAAATATGCAAAAAGAAGATAAACTCAATACGAAAGATTAAGATCACATACATCCTCTCGGATGCTCTAAACCAGACGATTGATGGTGCTGGCATGGCTTATAGGCCGAATCATCCAGAGAAGGCAATGTGGGCTTCCAGGTGGCCTTCAGTCACTGAGGCGGCCACATCGATCTAGTTGCGTGGGACGGCCTTCGGATCATGTAGCAGAGAATATTCCGCCCTCCATCTTTGGATGTATCCGTGTATTCTGCTTAGTATTTTACCTTTTTTTTATCTTCGAGGGAGTCTCCAAGCGCTATAGTGTTGGCAGCAGAAAGCAAACCGACCTTGTGAGATTTCTAACCTGATCCATGCCATCTGTTACATTGCAGCGGTGGGAATGAAGTTCCTGTGTTGTTCGTGGGAGAGTCTCTGATTTTATAGCAGAAGGGCTAAGGGTGACGTCCGTCTTCAACGTCTATTCCATTCCCATGTAAGTAAGTCACTAACAGCTGAAGCAGCACTAGTTTTGGACTACTTCGAATGGTGACCGGTGAACCAGAGCCTTTCAGCCGACATATCAACGGTTCGCAAACGCCCTTACCCTGATTTCGTTTCATAAGCCAGCCGAACCCCCAGGTTGAGTTGCATTGCCAAGAGGGATTAGTGACCCAGTATCCAACATCTCCCCACTTGCACCGAATTTTGCCGCTAGACATGCTATCTCATGGGTGCACCTTGCAGAACCGATTACGTAGCCGACGCGTAAGGTCTACGAAGTACAGCGTCGAGGAGAGACGCCCAAAAGAGCGGAAGGGGTATGTAGTGATTTGCTTATTTAGACTGCCAGTTGGCCTGTGGTAGCTTAGGGCCCATATTGACCTAGTCGCCTGGACTAGTTCCAGGACCATGACGGAAGTCCCATTCTCTCACTCTGTTAGACATGTACGCATATTCTGCCCGACATTTTGCCTTTCTTGCCTTCAAGTGGGACTTAGGCCACTGCAACCGATAATGAGAACTAGACGATCGCAAAAGGAATTTAAGTCGGCTTCATTAATGTACTTCTTGGGGGCATCGGCAGCTTGAAGGACGTCAGTGGCCACAACTCTATTACTATATTATGTTCACTACCCTGGGCAAAGCGCACAGATAATTTAGTAGATGGCGGATGGCAAGGCGGAATAGGGTACTGGTGGCCTTGACACAGTAATCTTAGAAAATTCGTATAATTAATTTCGCTGAGCAATGTCTCACCAAACTGCTTATCAGTATTTGTTTAAATTTTCTGATATTTCACAAAATGTATCAAAATTCAAGCGATAAAATTATTCGATAGTACTTCAGTTAGTCATAAAGTCATTTTGTGGTGTTATATGGAAGGTAAAACTGGTAGGCGCTCTTAAGAAAAAATATAAGACTCGAAAATTAGGAGGGATCGTTTGTCCCCCAGAGGGTGGGGATTAAAATAGATAAACTTTATTAAACTAGCATTCCTAAAACTAGGGAAAATGACTTAACAGCATACGTACACCTTAGATTAATCTGAAACCTATTCAGAATTCAAGGGCTTATGGCACGTGACCAGTCCTGCTTCTTTTGCTGCACTACGTGCGGATTCTCGCGATAGCGATAAAAAGCGGCGCAAACAGCCTGTCCTGTAGCGGGTTTCGCTATCGTGGCGATGGCTAACCAGGTTGTGGACTATTATCTTACTCTTGGTATGAATACGGAGACTTCGTTTTATAAAGTAAAGAGAGGTATGCTTGCGTAGCTTAAGCGTTTCCAAAGTCCAGACTGGGTCATTCGGTTCAGGCTTGATGAAACACTTATTGGGAAAAATGTGAGGTTTTTCACGAACTACCCCGTGAGTGGGAAGAAGTTCGTTCGCACAGCGTTCTTTGAAATATCTATCACATTGCCCAAGCCGTCACTAAAGAAGTTGGATCGTTTTGATGACTACTTTGTTCTGGGACCCATACAAGTTAGTGGTGCTTTTCACTTTGCCTTCACAACCGATGGCTCCACCTTTACACAAGCGATGAGTGACAACAAGGAGCTGGAAATTTCTGGTGGACAGGGTTACTTCGTGGTTGAGAGCCGATTCGCTGTGGGTGATCCCGAGGATCTTGATCGCTTTGCGCAATGGGACCTCGAAGGAGTGATTTTACAGACCTACATTGCTAAAAATCTTGGCCCTTTCTCGGAGTGGCGTGATCGCCTTAGGGTTGCATATGAGTGCGGCTACAATATGATTCACTTCACTCCTATCCAGGTGAGTTGATATGACCCTTTCTCTGCTTGCGCTCATATGTACAGGTCCATTTGATTAGCCATCTTTTAGGAGCTGGGCGTTTCGAATTCGGGATACTCTCTTAAGGACCAACTTGCAGTTAGCTCGGCTTTTTCGGATCCTTCGGCTATCAAAAGAGTCGGCTGGGATGATATTGAGGAGCTGGTGAAGGAGATGGAGACCGAGTGGTCGATTCTAAGCATGTGTGATTTGGTGTTGAATCACACCGCAATCAATTCTCCTTGGCTCCATGAGCACCCAGAATGCGGCTACAATTTGGAGAACTCGCCTCACCTTGTACCTGCTTTCCTCGTTGATCAAGCCATCTGGAGAACTACTTTGTTCTGTGCCGAGGGTGAACTTGTAAACAAACACATTCCCCCGGACTTCGGAACCGCTGACACTCATGTAGATGCTTTGCGAAGTTACCTGGTCGACCGATTCAAAGAGCTTAGGCTGCACGAGTTCTACCAAGCAGATATTGATCTGGTTTCTGAGGAGTTTAGGAAGTGGCTCAGTAAGTGCTAATCGTATGTAATGGGTGGTATTGTTTAGTTTGTTTATCCATTCCCAAGTTTTAATTTTGCTAGTGATGCTTTCAGGGGCACTCATCCTTTTGGTTTTATTTTGACTTGGACATTGAGATACTTCAACTACTTATCTACAATATCGCGTAGAACTTTATCCTTGCAATGTTGCTGAATAATTTTGGTAAATGGTGTTAGTGGACCCGATTTCCTGGTTTACAAATTTTTAGCAGATTTTGGATACGTATGGTTTTCATTTTGTGGTGTTGCGATCGCAAATCAAGAACTTTGTAAACTAGAAAACGATCAGTACCGAACGGTGTAGAGTTTTCCCATGTTATCCATAAGCTTTAGTCATTGCGTTAACACGTTTTTATTAATTGGGATATTTTTTAGCGTTTTATTTTGGTCCTATTCCTGGCATTCCAAAGTCATTAATCAGCCCTTCTGGAGCAGCAACGAGAGGGCCTATCAATGAGTAACCCTAGTCTACCAAAGTGATTTAGGTACTAATAAGGTGATCTCCATCTCTCGTTCGAAGTGATTGTTAATTTTCTATCCCTTTTCTAGCGTTTCCGGAGAACCTGCCACTACAGTTTCAGTGTTTTATTTCACTATGGCACCAATTTTCGATAAATTTTGTCAGGCTGCTCACTAAGGCTTGCAAACATCTTCGGACCAAGGACGTTTTACATCGCTTGTATTGTTCTAAAATCGAGAAATACGTTTGTGGATAAGTAAGGGACTCAGAGCATCACATATCCTTCGCTGGTAGTAAATACACCGGGGGTATAATTTCATCAATGCGCGTAGGCGCTGAGGAAGCTCATGATGTTGAGGAAACGCCTTGCCGTAGTAGCGTGTCTGTCGTACATTAAGCGATTTTACCATAACCTGACATATCTCCTCTCGCTTAACAGCTGAGGGCTCCAACTCTCCGCCGTATGTGGGGTCGGATACTTCATTGACTCTTCGTATAGTGGGACCGCGCGCAGGCCGACGGATGGGGGCGACAGTGGACTTCAGCATGGCGCGCGAAATCTTTGGCCATGACACACCTGACGTAGCTGCGTATAACCTCGGGCTTCGGCTTGCCGACATGAATCGGATTGCTGAGGAAACCATGATACACAACCTCTTGTGCGCTGCTGACTGTGTTGCTGGCGGCGCCCGCTATCGATTTGTGGACCCCAACGGACCCCTACTAGGTACCGTCTCGGAGTCAACACCCTTGGTTGACAGGTAAGTTGGCATACCTAGAAGGTAGGGAATTTCAGCATCCCTTCTCTATGTTTTTAGGACGCTGTCATCGTATGGTCGTGAATTCTTATTCTTGTGTGCGTTTTTCCTGAACAAACATGCATGGGGCCTGAGAGCGTAGATATTTTTGGTGTCTTTTATCAATCCCAAAGGTGGTGGAGTTAGTGCTAAAGAACGGGTTCCATTGAATAAGTAGGAATAAATGTACGCATAGGGTGAATGGCTTTTTTGGAGGGAAAATTTGTAATTTAGCTGCTCATGGCGGTCTAGGTTAAATATGGAGCCTAACCTTTGCGATTAAGCAGTTTCCCCTTGGGGAATCGGTCATTTTCCTTACTTTTTAATCAAAATTTTCGAATTCAAAAGTTGTGCAAATTAAATGCTGCCAAATCGAGAAAATTTCATGGTGGTAAAGCTGTGTCAGGTAATGAGGAACTGGCGATTTCTGCACCCTCATTAGGTACTTCCTCTGCCCTGAAGCGCATATGCGAACTGCCGAGGAGGCAGAACGGCTGGCAACTGGGGATCGTGCAAAGTACGTAATGGGGTGTAACGGTTGGCTTATCAATAGCTGCAGCATCAAGAACTTTGCTGATGTCGACTCCAACGTTTATCTACGGCGCGAACTCGTGATATGGGGTGACTCTGTCAAGCTGCGGTAAGGTGGAATCAGCAATAGCTGTTTATGCTAACGGAGGTAGCTTTTGATCGGTTATATTGTAGCGTACATTTTTGAGAATTCATATAATGTCGCATTAGTTTTTGTCAGGCTTTAAACGGCGGTTTGGTTATTAATGTAAAATGTTTTTTTTTGAACGGAAGTCCACGAAAGCGTAATGTGATACCCTGCACCGCATGTGCATGGTGGTTCATACGGGCAATGTTTGTGGATTCAGTAGAATTATTGTTAATCATACGCTTGTCGCTTTTCACTTTGGCTGTCCATGAACACGGCCCTGGGAACTCAGGCTCTTGCCTAGATCGAACTTAGCCTGGATTCACCGTCCATCTACGTCAAAGTAAGATTTTTGTGAGTTTCGTTGAAAAACAAGAAGGGAGGTACTTCGGACCTTTGGAAAATGTGAGAACCATTTCAATTTTAGCTTTATGTCAACGAACGGTACATCTTAATGGGGTCTAACTAGATACATTCAGTTATTGGTAGATCTCACGCCTGTACGACTTTTTAGTCACTAGCCTACTCTGGTGCACGAGCTCTAGCGCCTTTTCATGATCACTAACTGTTCAAAGTAAACATCGTAACTATTAAAGTGATTTTGTTTAATTGGTGGAATGACTGCCGGGTTTTTTGGTCACGAAATTCTTTTTTTATTCCTTAAGATATGGTGATAAGCCTGAAGATTGCCCTTATCTATGGAACCGTATGCTGGAGTATGCTCGTATAACGGCGCGGATCTTCCACGGTGTGCGACTGGACAACTGTCATAGCACGCCTCTTCACGTGGCACAGGCTATTCTTGACGCCTGCCGAGAGGTTCGGCCCAGCATCTACATCATTGGCGAAGTCTTTACTAATGACGAAAAGACAGACAACCTCATTCTCAACAAATTGGGAATCTGTTCTCTCATCCGCGGTGGGTCGAATCTCCTAGGAATGGCAAATAAAATTTTTGCGTGGCTTTCGTGGTGAAGATGATCGGTTTTACGATGCGGAAGAGAAGATTGTGTGGGACCACTCGAAGTTGAACTAACATCATTCACAGCTTCATTTGTAACTGGCAGATTTCTTACTGTAATGTATGTTGTGGTGGCATGATTCATCAATAGGGGTATCATTTATTCGCCCTTACCTAGCTCTGCTTGAGTGTTACAGGACTTCAGCTATCTGAAGCATCTCTTCTGTTAATTTCCTCTTAGAATCGGAATGGTACTTATCGCAACTAAATCTGAGATGTCTTATTAAATTTAGGTGGAGCGACCATTTCGTGTTTTAAAGCGTGGGAGTGGTTCAAGCTAGCCGTCTATATACTGGATTTATCTCTTTTAACTTTTTTGCATCGACTTTGCAATGGTGGTGTCTCAGGATTAGCAGTAAGAAGAGGCCTTTCAAACTTCTGGCCTGGAATTAGCTTCATTCTCTGGAGAATTTGTCGTATTTAAATCAAGTTTCCTTCCACATTCGCATTCCTTGTTTGAAAAGGAATTTTTCTGACATTGGAATGAAAGACGTTTATTGATTGAGTGAATGTATTTTTGAAATAATTCCTGCTTTCACGAAAATGATAGAATTAGATCGATGGATTAGTTATTCATTGGGTTTGAACAGCTAATTTGTCGCGTGGATTTATTTAAAGGGGAGAGGCTATTTTGGCTTTCAGTAGCAATGACTTAAGAATTCCATTGGCTGGTCTTCCCCTTCCGACTGGTTGATTTGAGTTTGTTCCTTGGGAGATGTCAAAAATGCTTAGTACAACCTTGATTCACTCATGATAATGTCAAATAATAACGGTTGCTACTTCGATCGATTTCGTTTATCTAGCCCTTTTCAAAAGGAATATGGGGGTAATTTAACAATCCGGTAAGTCGATAGTGATTCTGTTAGGCGATCCCAGGCTAGTGTGATTTTTTCAATCTCTTATAGAAGCTCTTTCTGCACACGACTGCCACGACGAGGGCCGACTGGTGCATTACTTTGGAGGACACCATCCTGCCGGCGGCTTTCCCCACGCTGTACTCAAGCGCCGTCTTCTACCTACGGTGGCGCATGCCCTATTCTACGATCAGACTCACGATAACCCTGCTCCCGCTGTCAAGCGCACAATCTTCGACCACCTCCCCTCCTCTGCTCTAGTTGCCATGGCGGCCTGTTCCTCTGCCTCGACCCGTGGCTACGATGAGTTGGTGCCTTATCAGATCGATGTAGTCTCGGAGAGGAGGCTCTATGCCAAATGGGACACGGACATAAATGCCTCTACCGGCATGATTCGGGCCAAGGCTGCGCTCAATCGGCTGCATCGGTGGATGGCAGCTAACAACTTTAATGAAACTTTTGTGGATCAGGTGAGGTTGTCGGTGTAGATTATATTACCATCCCCATCAAGAGATTCTGCAAATTTCAAATAAGCAAAGCACGTGGGCAGTGGAGTCTTTGAAACTATGGAACTGTGTTGGAAATTTCGAGTGCTCCAAGGAAAAGGGGATCTGGATTGCGAGATTATAGCGCATCCGAGGTTCTTTTTGTTGATCGTGTATGCAAATCGTGGAGCATTTGAATTCTGAGAAGAATAAGGGGAAGCATTAGAAGCTATTGTTATTGAACTTCACGAAATCCGGCTCATAGTTTTATTTTATTATCGGAAATGACCTTGAGCGCCTTGTCCCGTCATAATGTAAGCATTCGCTTGTGCGCGATTGCATTGATTGCACCACTATCAGGCGAAACGATTTGGATAAGCTTCCGCTAAGTTATGCGCTCATTTTCCCCTCGTCACACAGGTGGATACTAACGTGATCGCCGTGACACGTTTTTCAGCCGATACCGCGGAGTCGGTTGTCATGGTGTCACATTCCTGCTTCTACGATCGCAGCCCGCATCCGGTACACCATCCCTTTCGTAAAATTATGCTCAACGGTCGGGTTCGACGCATCCTCATTGAAGCCCGTACTAAAAATCACTCTTTGGGCAATCCTATGGATGACTTCAAGTGGAGCGATTGCGTACGTTGAGACTTAATTCGTGGAATAAAATGCGGTTAGCCAAGATTAGACCTGCCAGTTATAGTTCTGTTTTCTAGAGGCGCCATGTTTTTTACGGTGACCTTGATTTTTTCGCGAAAATGATTTCACCCACCACATTCAAGGAACAGTGCGACGCTTTTCCGGAGTAGCAATAGTGTTACTTCGTCATTGATGCACGTTCAAGGCGGATTTCTAGCTCAAAATATGGAGAAAGTCGACTCGGAGACTTAGTAATCATTGGTGATATGATCATTCATTTGATCTTTGTGTATTAAATCCACAAGCACACGCTAGACAAGTCGGGTAACGTCAAATTTAATGGCTTTTATAGGTCCTTCATCATTTATTTAATACCACTATTCACTGCTTCGGCAAACATTATCGTCCTCTAAACACATGCATTCGTATCCATACCAACGTGTTGACCATGGCTGCTTCATAACTATCTTTTTTGAGTGCTCTACAAGGAAAATCTGTTTGTTGAAGCTTCAAGTGTTAAATTTATTTTTCAAAAAGTACCTAAAAATCTTGCTCAACACGTTCAAAAACTTATGCTTTTCAGTACTTACATCACGGTTTCTGGTAAGTAAGGTGCGAACTTTGCATGCTCAACATTCGATTCTACTGGGCTTATTGGTTGGCTCTACGCCATCGATCACCCTCGCCTTCCGGCAGTCCAATCTTGGCTCGTCTGCGCTTTTGCACATCTTAGTCTATGCAAAGTAAACATTAGCCAATTTAGTAGTGCAGGGCTTAATTTGTAAGTTACATGTAAGCTTTACTGGAATTTAATTACTGTTTTCTCCTTTTTTGATGTCCGTCATGTGAAAGCCTACCTCCACTGGCTGCACTATTTCCTCAAGAATCGATCACTATGACTGACCTTACTCTGTCAATGTTCAGGAAGACTTGAAAATTTAGAAGCTTCACTTTCACTTGTTTGGGATCTATAAAAGGTGGTCACTTTCAAGTTTCCTTTTACATCCAGTTTGAATAAAATGGCCCTTCAGTCATGGTTTTATCCGGTGTGGTACCTAATGTATATGTTGCCTTGGAAGAACTCGGAGAACTAAGCTAGTTCTTAATTAGTCCTTTGTTCGATAAAGTGCTCCTTTGTGACTAAATCAAATCTTATTTCCGTCCTACAGTACATCAATGGCTTAACCAACATCTCCGTCGAGGTAAAGGAGGATATGGAGGTTTCAAAGAGCAAGATGTTCAAGGTGGTTCATGTTGATGAAAATGGTGGAACAGGATGCCCTTGAATTCTACGATTTTCCACCAGGTTGCATCGTCGCTGTGAGTGTCTGTCTCAACGATGTTCAATCCGAAGCTTTAAGTCGTGTTCGTGGAACTCTTCTGCACCAGGTTTGTCACTTTTCTCGAGCATTGTCCGCTCAAAAGACTGCTATGTTTTGATTAAAATGCCTTTCTGTGAAGTACTATTAGATACGCATCGTTTATGGACCTTATCATTCTAAAGAATGGGCTTTGAAGTCTCCTTTTGCTAGCCTACGAAACCCAGTGATCATCCAACTTTTAAGTCATTGCGGCCGTGCCATGTGTGCAATTTCAGCTAATTTCCCTTTTACTTCTTCATGTTTTATGGAAACTGGAGTCATTGATTCTCATGTGCTTGAATCGTCAATTTGCTCAACTCGCGTAATTCCTGGGAATGATATTCCGGAACTACTTAGCTTTTCTGTTCCTGTCAAAGAGTCGTGTAGTGCCTTATAGCTGCCAATTCACTTCTAGGGTTGACTTTCGTTTAGCTTGCCATTGCCATTAGTACTAGTCTCAACTAAGATCTCCCATGAGAGTTATTTTCGTGAGAAAGATTACCGAAGCAGTAAGTTTACTGCAATACATCATTTATGGCTTGAGCTATTGGCGTCAATATTTTAATTCAAAAACTGGCTCACACAAACCGAAATCCCAGCGATGGCAATAATTAAAAATGGGCGTTTATGCCCAGGGGCCTTACACCTTGAAGCTGAGAAGTTTAAACTCGGATGGATTAGCTGACCAAAAGCGTGGCTAATCCTTATATAATCAAGAGAGCTCTAAGGTGAACTGTTGGCAATACGATTTCACACTTGACCAACGGTGACTCACGCTATCAATCTGTCCAGTCCCTCTGATCATGCTAGTCTATTTTTAAAGATCACCATTACCATATTGGTTTTTTGTTCGTAAAAGACAACATATTTCGATACCGACTCAAGCTTGATTAATATCAGCTTCTTAGGTACCGATTCCTCATGGTACTCGTGGTGTATTGCTAGTCCTCATTGAATTGATCAAAAAAATTACTTGGTTGCATTACTATCCCTCATTGAACTTTAGAATGGTCGTTGAAAGCTGGTGCGCTATCGGCAGCTACTTGTATTTATAATTCTGCAGTTCAGGTATTCGAAACGGCTGCGTTTCGATTATAACATTTTGCTGTTGCATTTAGTTCTCTAGGCTTGATTTTTGCGTGAATAACAGGGATGGCGCATTACTCTTCGAATGTGTCTACATGGTTTAGAGGAAAATGAAACTATTTAGCTGTTTTTTTTCATGACAGCCACTGATGAAGTGGTAACGACAGACGTTTTAGCTTCTACTGGATCGCTGCTGGTCATACATTAGATCATATTTGCCTTGTACAAGAGTTTTCACTTGTTTAAGCGTCAACAGGGAATTACTAGTAACAAAGCCTTGTACTTATATATCGCCTATTAATTTTCTTCACTCTTGCCATCCAGACACTTGGTTTGGGAATGTTTCTATCCTGTACGAACTATTAACGGTTGGTCTTTGATTTTGACATTCATACATATACTTCTCTCAGTTCGGTCGGCGATTGCGCACCTTAGACATACGCAAAACCTCCCTCCCCACAAACACTGTTGCCATCGCCGATGCCTTACTTCCTCTCTACCCCGACTTCGTGGAGCATGGTCTGATCAAACGCCTGATTAGCGAACTCTCCCTCACCGACATTAACTGGCTCCTTTACCGTTGCGAGCGCGAGGAAAATGTGCCAGGAATTCACCGTACTCCCTACTACGTCCCACGTTACGGTGATCTGGTATTCTGCGGCCTTCAGGGCATTGTTTCGGTGATGCGGAACGTGGCGCAGCATAATGATCTGGGCCACCCCGTGTGCCACCATCTGCGCGAAGGTTTGTGGCTCCTTGACTATCTCTATCAGCGCATCAGCGCTCAGGATCCCTCTCGACCCTCAAAACAATTGGACGCATTGTCGAGGGCGCTGAAGCAGCTCTTTCAGCCTATCTATGACCTACCGAAGTACCTGGTACCTGCGAACTTTGGCATGTTGGTTGGGTGTCTCTATCAGACTGTCATGGAGGAGGTAAGTCGACGCACTATCCAAGGCATTTCAAAGGCCCTGAAAGCTCGTGAGGATGCAATACAAATCCAGGAATTCATCATAAAAACCTAGAAATTGCTGTTTGTCGTCCACAAGACTTGAGGTGTTTTGTGAAGTCTTGTTTAAGCGAGCGTTTGCTAATTAATTGGTTGTTCAAAATATGCTTCCATGTAAGATTGGTTCCGGCTGAACTTGAGACTGAAATTTTCGTCACCAAGGTTCCTCGACGATGTTGCATTGTTTTGGAACCAAGTGGACTACTCTTGCTTGATCGTGTCCGTTGTAATTCATTTCCCCCTAATTCGACAACGGGTGTGTGGTATAGGAATGTGGATGAGAAAATCTAGGAAACTGTTCATTATTTAAAGCTAGCAGGGAACTGGTATATGCTGTCGACGCTATTCATAAAATTTTTTGTGCGCTCAAAATATTTTCCCTAATTTATTTGAGGAAAGCCCAACACCTTGTTCGAAAACCGCATATTTTTCGCACACTGTGGAGCATCTCTGCTTTTCCACTCTTCCCCCAAACGCATTTTTTAGCCTTGGCGAATGCTGCGACCTCTAAATCCACTTTCGACGGCTTTTGTTCCGCATAACTCGCATAAACAAATGTTTGGGTGCCTTTTGAAGCTCTCCCACAGTAACCTAGTAGTTTTAACAAGAAACGTGTCTCCCGTCGGGGGATGGTAAGCCAAGGTGCCGCGTTACCACTCGTGTGATTTCAGGTTTTGGTCTAGAAATAAAGATGCCCTTAATGACGGTTATTCGGGGGATTTCTCTCATTTGAATACTACCTGGTGGTTTTCCTTACAAGGCTTCCATGGAGACGATTTAAAAATGCAATTTAATAATTGTAGGCGATGATGGAGCTAAATTCCCTCGAATTTAAAGGAAAGCACTAATTGCCCCTAAAATTGTTTAAATAGCCTTACTTTGGGAGCTTGGCTGCTGATAAAGTTATTATGGACTTACAGCCTCAGGCACTGATAATATGATTTTTGCTTCCACTTTTATTCTGAATTGTTTTCTGCACTAGTCTGGATCCATGGAGAAAATCTGATCCACAGACGGTGGGATCTTGTTTATTTTTAATGAAGATTTGTGAGATGCTAACATGCTCATTTTAGATTATTTCCTGCAGAATCAGATGAAGCTTAGTTTCGTACTTGGCTGTCAATAATGTTTCTTTTAAAGGCATCGCCCATGGTACTATAGTGAAAATCGCGATTATTCAGAAAAACTCTTCCCTTCACGTTTTTTACGTCTACGCTCCGATGTTTACTACGTGCTTGCTGATGAAAGGAATTATAATTAAGAGAACTAAGGAGATTGAATGATCAGGGTACCTGTTTAGCTTCTATAAATGGAAGGCGCGGAGGGCAATAAAAGACGTGTTATGAGTTGCACCATTTACGTAAAGACTAAACTCACAAATGCTGTAAATGTTGCTGACAGCCAAACTTATCACTTGAGGAGAGGTAACAGAATGTAGAATTTGCGAGTACGTTTTGGCTTTACCCGTTAGGAATGGTCTTCATTGATTTTTTATTTTGAGTTAAAGGATAGAATGATTGCAATTTTTCACTTATCACAGCCTTTTTTCTACCTTCATAGATAGCAGTGCGCCTGGGTAAGTGGGCAGAGCTGGGTTCTTCGACGGTGCGAAACTTGGTGACTGCTAGTCTTCAGCTATATGGTAAGGCGCCGAACGTGCGTCTGCCGCCAGTGCTACCAGCACCTTCTCTGAACGGGCATGACGACGACCCTAACCGCTACATTTCCAGCCTTGCCGCGGGTCTGCCCCACTTTTCCGAAGGCATGTGGCGTAACTGGGGCCGGGACACATTCATTGCTCTACGTGGGTGTCTCATCCTCACTGATCGCTTTGAGGTGCGTTATTCATCTCATTTTAATCAAAACCTCTGTCGACAAAATAACATTGGTATTTAAAGAGGCAGCAGCGCTACCTTATTTTTATCCGCTCATATTATACCTATTCACCTCAATTTTTTACTATCCTATTGGAGAATCGTTCATCTTCAAGACGTTTTTATAATTTGCTAAGTCAGTATCGGTGTCGCTTCATTGAGAGTTATGATTGCCCGTTTCCATCGTTATAAGTGGATGGTGTTTTTCCTAACCAATTTAGTTCTGGATGAGTTAGATCAAAGACGTTTCGACTAAGATACAACTCAATGCTTATTTAAACGATTTTGATGTGGTCTGTGCTCCTTTGTTATCTCAATTAGCTTGTCTTCAGACGAAGAGGAACATTTCCCACAAAATCTCCTTGACTGGTAGATGCCAAATTTTCCATTATGTCCGATTTTATGAGGTTTTAATAGTTATACTTGTAACATTACTTAATTATTCGATTCTACTATGATATTTCGGAGCGTCGGTCTCGAGTCACGTGGTCGCTTTGTAAATTTAGTGGCATATGAAAAATTTGCAGGCTCCACTAATGTGGTTTCATCAAGTTTTCTAATATTCGCCAACCTGAGGTTCGGAAAATTTGACGCATTCCCCGCTTTGGTTTACGGCAAATGCTGTTCGTGGATACGCTGACCAGAGGCAAAGCTATTCAGTAGAATGGATTAACAAATGCAGCATTAAAGGGCTGTGTTTTTCGGCGATTCTCCATACTTGCCACCAAGAAGTATCAAGTCTCGCGAAACATAAGCGCATTTTTCTATTCATACCTTGGAGGCGGTCCCAATTTCGAGCCGTTCAGATCCGACCTTGGTTCATTGCTAGACATTGCGCAGAACTTGGGATTACAGAAATGACAATAGTTCGCGAATCACCACATTTTGAGCCACTTACAGCAGTCATCTACCTTTAAGATGGATATTACACGAGCATGGTAATTAGATCTTGGCAGCCGAAGAAGGTTATATGACATAATTATCAGTCAGCTTTAAATACTTAGTTTACAGCCGTAGTAACGTTCTATGGCTAACAGTTTCGTAACAGCCTTGCCACCACTGATGTGGTACTTAAAACTGATTTGACAAGATTAATGGATTGGTGACTTGGGCTGCGCGAAATATTTCGTTTCTTTTTCTTTCTGTGGGGTGCTAAAAGTGGTAATCGAGCGTTTAGGGTTCCTCTATCCATGTTCACCGAATTGATTTTATATTTTCACAGGAAGCAGCTAACGCAATTCTTCAGTTCGCTTCCCTTTTGCGCCACGGCCTCATCCCCAACCTCATGGGCGATGGACAGTGTGTCCCGCCGCGGTACAATGCTCGCGATGCCGTCTGGTTCTGGCTCTACTCCATTTGTTGCTTCGAGGACGGAGTTGCGGCCAGCGAAGGCCTAGCACCTGGACTGGGAGGAGGGAAGAAATCAATACTTTCGCGCCCCGTTTTCCGCTGGTTCATCACTGATACCACTCCAGGCTGGCCTGATGAGCGTGATTCGGTGAATATGACTAATCCACCAGCCGACCGTGTGATGCCGTTGTATGATGTCATGCAGGAGGCACTGCAACGCCATGTCACAGGAATTGAGTTTAGAGAGAGGACTGCTGGATTCGCGCTTGACTGCCAAATGGTAACTGAGGGATTCAATGTGAGTTGTAATCGATTTGGTATATGAACTTTCCCGGCACTTAAGGATTTCGAAAAATAGTGTAACCTGTTTACATATTGCCTTTCCTTCTTAGTGGTAGACGTGCTTGTTGATTAAATGACTTAAAATTAAGAGAACTAGGGAGATTGAATGATAAGGGCATCTGTCTAGCTTCTATAAATGAAAGAAAGGCGAGGATTTTCTTTTTATTGTAAAAGCAAGCCTACTTTGGGATAGGGACGCTGCTTTCAATCAAATTTTGTGTAATGGAGATGGATGGACTGTACTTTTCTCGAAGTACATGTTGTTAGTGCTTAATTTTTCGTTGCAGTTCGTTATTATATCGAAGTGCTTTCAAAATTATGTAAAGCTGTGAACTTTGCAGAAAAAAAGGAACTGTGCTTGCCAATCTTTTATGGATTTGACGACGGTAGAACATTTTCGCAAACCACCCAAAACACCCTCTTCTAGGCCCTTCTAACTTTCATATCCTGTGAAATAGGTAATCACTTGTCTTTCTTCTGTTTCAAATATACTAGAAGCGTTGAAATAATTAAAATAAAATAGGAGAAATTAATTTGCTTTGGTATTTGCATTGCAATGCTCCATGCTTCTGTGCTGCTCTTGTTGGGGCTAAACGTTTAGGAAGGAAAAGGGGTGGTCAATAGTTTGGTTACCTTATGCATAGTGCCTCGTCTGTTTGAATCCTTTCCTTCATTCATACTCACTGCGCGGATTCCCTCACAGCAAGTTTGATAATTAGTTACGCCGTAGTCCCAAGGTGGGACGGCCATTCCACTCTTCTACGCGTCTTGATATTTTTATCAGGTGTCCCTCTAGAGTAGTGTTTTACAAAAACCGCTTATAGCTATAGGACCTCCGACACCTGTTTTTCCATATTTTTGTGGTAAGGGAACCCAAGCATGAGTTGATGTACGACACTTTGCTATCGATTTCACATAATAGTTGAACCTAATATCTACGTTGTGACTTAAGATTACCGATTTTCCTCACGTAATTCACCGCGGGCTTTGCGCCACAGCAGTTTTTAAAAGATGTTTCAAAAAGCTTTTAAATTGTTGTAAGCAACTTTCGGGAAGCTCACTTAAAAGCTAAGAGCATGTGCATCTTAAGTAAATATATTCGTAGCCCCTAAGCTCATATTGAATCATCGTGGAAAATTGGCAATAGAATTTATGAAATATTTACCGCTTTTTTAGCGTTTGCACAGCCTGTAATCTCTTGCTGTAAGCTAATTTTACCGGTCTTTGCGTTGTAGCTTCTGATGCTCTGTAAAATGACCGTTAAGCTTTGATACGGATTTTCGACTGAATTTTATGCTTTTGATTAATGCCATCGAACTATGCGAATAATGCATCCATCGAGACAAGTGATGGATGGTTTGTCAAGCCTTTGTTTTTGAAATGAAGGTCTTTATTTTGTGTTACCAGCGATGGATGAACGAAGTCGTAGAAGCAAGTGTGGGTATTGCTGCCGTTACCGGTAGTTAAGGGCGAATCATTCGCACATCTCTTAGATTGCTATGAAACTACATTGTTGGGTCGAATTATTGTTATTTTGGTGTCTGATGCATGGGCTTGCTCCTAGAAATGCCGCCCATTGGTTCCTTTTATTCATTTTGCTGCTAGTTTTTCCTTTAAAAATGTACTACCCCCGTACTTATAAGCGTTTAGCTAAAGCAAACGTTTTGGTGATTTATTTGGCAGAAAACTAAGCATAATCACTGTCATGATTTCGCTATACCTTCAGGATAAGATATGTGTAGCAATGTACATGCGCCTAAAATCTCAGACAATTTTTGCTATATTTTATGAACAATAATGGCTTCAAATGTTTGAAGCGGGAGTTTCAATGCGCTTTGACCATTGAAGTAAGATGGATATACATTGTTAATGCATATTGGATTTCTTCCTGCTGATGACTTAAGGGTAACGCTATCTTAAACCAAAATTTTGTACGAGTATAGTGGAATGCATAATCTTATGTTTTCGCCTTCCGTTCCATCCATTCTGCATTTATCCATTGGTTTTTTGTCTACTCATCTCGAGTTCAGTTTTGAATTCTTTCTCATGTCTTTCCATGGGACGAATATTCCTAAGTCAGTCTCATTCTCATGCATTTGTCCTTAATTTTCCTAGGTAAAAGCCTACATCCAAGAGGATACTGGCTTCGTATGCGGTGGCAACCGTTACAACTGTGGCACGTGGATGGACAAGATGGGAAGCTCCGATAAGGCTGGCAACCGGGGCAAGCCGGCAACACCGCGTGATGGCTGCGCGGTGGAGCTGACGGGCCTGGCTTATGCGGTGCTCAAGTGGTTGGAGCGGGCACACAGTATGGGTGGCAGCACCTACTACCCGTACGATGGTGTGGACGCCCCACCGCACGCCATCACTGCTACGCCGAGATGGAGCTGGGGCGACTGGGCTGCCAAGATAAAAAACAATTTTGAGACCCAATTCTGGCTGCCTGAGAAGAGCATGGAGGGAGACACCTGCGGACAGTTTGATATTCACCAAGGTTACTATCGTGATGTCTGCAATTCCTCGAATCCCGATGCGGAGCTACAGCTGAGACCTAATTTCCTAGTGGCCATGACTGTGGTACGGGATTAGCGTTTCTTTAACTATTAAAACACATTTTGCCGCTGCTTTAACGATCTCGGTTAGTAGCCTATGGTTGCATGAATTCAATCACTAATCCTCGCTAACCTAGGCTATTACATTTGAGATTTGCAATCAAACTGTTAGGAATGAGGAGCGTCAACTGTTTACTCGGTTTAGTTTTAAAACGAACTACATTCCTTTGTCTACAATAATTTGTCTCATCCGAAACCATTTGAGTGATTCGTGGTGATTGGCAAGTATCTTGAAGAGATTTACTTCACCGCCTTAAAGAAATCGGGGTTTTTTAAGTAAATATTTGGATTCTGCCAGCACATCCTTTTGCTAAAGACGACCAAAAATTAGGTTGATCGTTGTATCAACCGACCTCGATTAACGCTTAGACATTTTTCATCGTTGCGAAAAATTACCAAGTTTTCAGCCTATTGTTGACTGGCATGGACAGGTGAAAGTCTCGGACATCCTTGGATTTATTATTTTCAATCAGTCTTGAATCGGTTGTACGGCACTAAGTTGCATTGAATTAAGGTCTAATTGACAAACAGTTAGTCATCTGAAAATCTGCAAGATGGATGTGATTTTTGTATCTCGTACATGAGGGTATCCCTAAACGCGCATGCGCTTGATCTCGCCTCTGCTCAATTTGATTCGCAGGCGCCGGATCTATTTGACCCAAGGAACGCTTGGAAGGCTTTGGAGATAACGAAAAAGCAATTATTGGGCCCCCTGGGTATGAAAACATTGGATCCGCGCGACAAAGATTACCGCTGTACCTACAACAACAGTGACGACAGCTTCGACTACTCTATTGCGCATGGATTCAACTACCATCAAGTGAGTGAAAGTGAAAGCAGGACATGGCAGATTTCCCCTACTTTTTGCTTCAGTTGTTGCAGAGTAGCCGCCAAAAGGCAACCATAGGGGCATTTGTGCAATGATTTGGTTGTTCGAAACCCGATATCCAATTAATTTTGGCGCCAAAATTTAAAGCTGGTCATCGTATCATGAAAATTGAGAGGTTATTAATTTTTGGGAAAAATTCTGTTGTGTTGGTCATGTTGAAATAATGGAAGCTCCCAAGAGTTCCCGCGCCTGCGGTAACTCTAAAATTGCTTTTAGCCTTCATAACACTGTGCCTCAAGTCGGAGTTTCACCCTCTTAAGGTACGGACCTTATAGTGTTTGATTTGCTAACCTGTTCAGAAGGCGTATCTTTGTCGAAATGTCGTAGCTTTTGCCCCATTTGGAAAGTTTTCGAACCCGCTCTGTGGCAATCGCTTACTATGGGAGCTGTAGGTTTCTAGAATCTAGAAGACAATCTCAATGGCATTGGACGAAAACAGGAGGGGTTTTTCGTAGGGGGAAAAATTATAGGTAATACCATCTATCTCAGGTTGAAACAGAACTACCGACGGGAAAGGTTTAGGGCGAAGTTCTTGTGAATGGGTAATCCCAAAGGCTTCTTGTGGGTGGGATAAAATGTTTACGCCTACATATTTCTCTTTCTCACAATCGTTTCAGTGCAGCATAGACAGCATCTTTCTCCTTTTCCTGAAATTGAGCGATCATTGTGTGTCTTTTCAGCTATGAATGTTTTTAACTACCTTGTAATGTAGTGTATTTGGAGGACTCTCACAATTATGCTTCTGCTCACAAAGAGAACCATAATTGGCTTTCAAATTTTGAAGTAAGTAGGCAAATCACTGAGGCCCCATCGTCCACTCTTCAGCCTTGAGTGAACTTTCGTGCCATTGCATGGGTGATCTGGTGTTCCAGATCATATAATGTGATTTCAGATTAAAAGTTCCATGGATCTGCTTTGGCAACTCTATCCATCGGTTTTTTGAATCTAGCAACCTTTATGCTTAAAAGGCCACATTTACTGGGCCATTTTGATTCAAACCGGCTTCATTTTTATAATCATTGCTAAGGCGTAACATCGTGTACATCTCCAAGCTGTTTGCAGATCGCTTGCAATATTTATTACGTTCGTGACCGTCCAAGTGTTTATCTAAATGGAAATCCATTTACCAGGTGGAGATGCATAAACGCCTGTCTAGCGTAGTGGAAGGCATCCATATCTTTATGGAAAATAACAAAGGCCATTTTAAACATACTTTGCCATTCATAACTACGATATTCCGATTTGAAACTGGGCAGTATGTATCGGCTATTGTAGCGTCTAAGTATATATGAGCGTTTGCGATAGCCCTAAATCTACTTAAGGAGTTGTGGATAAAAAAAGTTGGCGCATGATTTTCGAATTGGTTTTCCACAAATTACGGAAAATTATTGAGACACCTATTTCCATTCCCAGTTTTAAATGAAACTAGCACCAGTTAAGTGGAATGTTACTAGTCCCATACCGTGAGGGTGCTAATTTGGCCCAATTTTACAACCATTGCATCCAATTGTCGTCACCTAAACTTCAAAAAGTAATTTTAACCGGCATACAATTGAAGCACTGGCTGAAAGGCATTGCTAAACCAAAATGGTGGGCTGCGAATTTTCTTTCACTGAACTTACTCTTTAAATCTCTTTTAACCAGGACACCTTGATGGCAAGAAAACTGAACCATATCAAATGCAACAAGGTAGTGACCTTGTTTGTTGATTTGTTCATAATCGTTCTACACACAATCAGGGTGTTAAACTAAATGAATTTTAGCTTTCCGAATCACAAGATTTGTTTGCTCCCATGTTGCAAATTCAACTTGGTTTACAGCAATGCATTCACAAAATGGAGCAGACACCGGCTGCATCCGCTGTAGCCTATTTTCCGAAGGTCTTGAACGTGCGAACCTCAATTTTTGGAAATCGCTTAGACCACGGCTTCCGTTGTGTAAACGATGGTCAGGATCGTTGCCAGCTATACATGCCTTGATTTTTAGACGCATCACACAACTAGGGGCTCTAATCTTGTAAAGACTAGCTTCATTGATATGTCTTGTAACGCATGAAAAACTGAGAGTAATTAAATGCTTTTTCACTTTCTCACAGGGACCCGAATGGCTCTGGCTGACGGGCTACTACATCCGCGCCAGGCTCATCATGGCACAACGTCTGGCCGACCTGGATCCCTCCATGACCTCGGCTCGTGCACAGGCTGTGCGTGAGGGTCAGGAGATTCTTCTGCGTCTCAATAACCATATCCGAGCGTCACCATGGAGGTCACTACCTGAGTTAACCCAGGTCAATGGGGAGGTGAGCTGGCAGTCCCGTTGGGTCTTTATCCTGCATTTCACCAATTGGTTAACTTTTCTGAAAATCCTATCATCTCAACTTCGTGGTTGTTCAGGTATTTTTAGACCTTGTAAGGCATTTCAACTTGGAGATGGTTTTCTTACCGATCTTGTAATTGGAAGCATCGGCCTCTTAATATGCCTCAATTTTCTGTCTGAAAGTGATTCCCAAGATTGAACAGCTTTTTTGAGCTGGATTTATTATGAAAAGTAGAAAATTTTCGTTATGTCATTTAGTAAAATCCATGACCATTCAATAAATGTATCCCGTTATTTGGTAGGTTTCCCATTTTTTTCTCTTATCCTCTTGGAAGATAGAAAAGCGTCCACTTGTATTTACAAATGTACAGAAATGCTTACGCCCAAGAGACTGGAAAGGTCGACCGTTTTGTGGAAAATCGATTTAGAATTTAACAGTTTGCTATCTTGATGATGCAGTGGTACAGTTTTTTTGCAGTTTTGTCCGGGCAGTTGTGCTTCGCAGGCATGGAGCGTCGGCACAGCAATTGAAGCCATCTACGATCTCCTCGAGACCAATGCCCGTATGCATGGTTTACCGTTCACCCCACCCTAACTGCCTTTTCGCATAGTTCTTTCTTCCTATCCCCTTTCCTTCTGATTTACCTTCTTTTTAAATTCGTTTTTCATTTACCCCTTATTCTGAATCATGTTCTCGTTTTGACTTTCGCGTTTCCATTGCCTTTTGTATCGCATACTTTTACGACAACTATAATTTGAATTTTCAATTAACCAATCACGCACATGTCTGCAGCTGAACCGAGCAATCAACCCATTGGAAAGACTGTGGTCATGAATAGAAAATCAAGTGAGGCGGCGAGCGTGGCGCCCTCTACGCCGCAAGTCTACATGGGTGGGCCGCGTATTACCGACCCTGCACTCTTCGCTGCGGGCAGTCAAGGCGCCGCATCAGTTCGGGTGGCCGTCTACAATGACCAGTTAAGAATCCTATGCAATGTCAGCTGAGACACGAAAGTGTCGACGATAAAGCTAACTATGATGATGTCTTTCATTGATTTCTTTTCACACTCCTGCTTGTCCGCCTACTCTTACTCCCTTTCGACTCATCCGTCCATTTTGCCCACTCCTGTCACCCAGCTCTATTTAGATGACTTCGCCCTGTACGCGTCTTTGTGAAATGAAAAGAATGCTTTCATTTCATGGGGAGGTGGTCTATTCGGGTAATGTCCGCAGGTGATCAATAAAAATAACTAGCTCGATCATTGTTAATAAACAAGATTACGAACAGCATTTTTTTGCGGGAAATAAGTGCATCGCGCTCAGCAATAAATACTGGGGTTTTAGCGACTGATTTCGCTGGTTTTCAGCTGAATTGCTTTGAAACGCTCTAGCGTTTCGAGTTTTTTCAAGGGTTAGATCGTTTATGCTAGGTCATATGTTTAAGCCCGACATTAACTCTTGATCCGTCCTTGGGATTCGTTGAAGTCAAGTGCCCTGCTTGTTAAAAATGAGTAGGGGCATTTTGCTTGGAACTAAATTCGTGTCGTACATCAAAACCAGGAGCAAAGTTGCTTATATTTTGAAACTACAACGGGGCTGTCATTTCCTTTGCTCAAATAAGTTGAACAAATCCATATGAGTCATTGCGCGCACACATTGAGCCTATCGCCTATCGGAGGCGGCTTGTCGAGTGCCGTGTTCAGTGTGAGGTGTTCCGCTTATAAACGTTTTTAGGGTACAAGGAACTGCCACGGCATACTGACATCTCCAACTAAAAATTATTCTCATTTTCGATATTTTGGGACAACAAAATGTTTAAGGCTCCCCATTTAAACTGCGCAAAATTTTGCGACCAACAGGTTGCAGGTAATTAGGCGAAAAATTGAATTGTGCAAACCACAGGGCTTACATGTACTTCCACCATATTTCCGCCATCTTTCTGATGCACAATATTTAACGAATAGTAAAAGCACAAACTATGCGTTGCATATTTAGCAAGCAAATCAAAACCCAACGCAGGAAGTGTACCCTCCTGGGCAATTGTAAGATATTACCCACTTTTATAAAGGCTTCCATTGTTAAATTCAACTACAAATTCATAAAAATCCGAGCAAAATGTGTGGAACATATTAGTGGCTACATCACTTAGACGGAGGGATGGATAAAATGTTTTTTTTCAGGTCCCCCATGCAGATGCAAGTGGTGAAGGTGGAGGCACCAACTACTTGCCAGTCCCGCTGGTCCGTCTCCATAGCCACCTCCACCTCATAGCATGTCCGTGGGACGCCTTCACCGCCACCACCATTTTCGGCACCAATCACCAAATCATGAGCCGCCTTAATCCCAGTCTTCATCACAACCATAGTGGCACTTGTATTGATCTCAGGATGCACGAAGACACTGATTCGTAGGTGTAACACCTCTCCTCGTCGTGCCATTAAGGGTGGAGTGAATTCCACGAAGAAGGGCATCCAAACTGTCAGTTGGGATTTCTTCATAGGCATCCACAAACCTCTTCTTACCGTTAAACAAACCGCATTGGCCTCCCATTTAGTGAGAGCGTCAGGCACGGTGAGCGACTTAGTGAGACTTGCATTAGTCAATTTTGCTGTTTCAAATAACCACACTTCAGGGAAGAAATCCCGAATTCGTGGAATTACAACGGTTATTTCGCGTTATTTGTATAAAGTTAACGGTTTTATTAAGGAATAATGCACCATTTTTGGTGCACTTAAGATCATCCGTCGTTTTATTCCCCCGATAGCTGCATGACTTACTCCAGAAGGCAAAGCTTTTCTCCACATAAACTCGAGATACCAGGCTCCAATGAAATTAAGGCAAGGAGTGATAACCTATGAAAGTGTTACAGTGGGTGGTTACGATTTCTATAAATGTAAACATAAGATTATATTTCCATTCGATTCAGCATGCAAAGGGTAGCCTGGCGGCTGGTGGTGATGCTGTGGGCAGCAAATACAGGTCTAGCGTTGGGTCCACCAAGGTCCAATGGGTATGCCGACTTCAGCGGCACTGTCATAGTCTCTCTACCCCATAAAATGTTCGTTGATATACCTAACAGGATCATCATTCAGTCGGATAATCCTATTCTGAAAGTGACCATAAATATGACCATTTACAAGTTCCTAACGCTGAACGCCGGACTGACAACTTTCGACCAACTTGATGGCAATAAATCAGCAATTGAGGAAAAATACACGTATGATTTGATGTACTGCGTACCAATTGAACTCAAACCTGGAAGTCACTTCAATCTTCAAATTGTTTACTTCCACTGCCCATCTAAAAACTGTCGGAATGGAGACAGACTGATCCAAAAAAGCGTAACCAAAAGTGTTCAACTGGTGCAACAATTCACTGTGATCATGGGTGAGACAGACAAACCGCTCTATCGACCTGGAGAGGAAGTGAGATTCCGCCTTATTGCGCTCACTAATCGTCACATCCTACCACACTCTGAGTCCCCCACGTGGCCCACCTATGAAGCTGTTGGAGAGTTCTCCGAAGAGCAGACGCTAAGACGTATCGAACCGACTGAACGTGAGAAACGAATGAGGGCACCACATTTCGATTCTATTGAGGTGAGGGATCCACACAGTAACATTGTTTATCAGTGGAAGCATGTAAAATCATCAGACGCCCTCCACTTGGCGTTCAAACTCATCAGCGACGCAAAGGAAGGCGAGTGGAAGATTGAAGTTCATGTGAGGCATCAGAAGGAGGTGATGCCTTTCACTGTGCGGCACTACATCCTACCACGGTTTCGGGCGCACTTGAAGCTGCCAGATGGAATTGAACCGACGGACCCTGATGTAAAGTTTGGTATCTGCGCTGCCTACGCCAATGGCCCATTCATACGTGGAACATTTGATGCACAAATCTGCATCTGTGATGGGAGTGTTTTGGAGCGTCAGCAGGTAGAAGGGAAGATGTTTTCAAAGAATAAATGCATTTCCAGCTATAATACAATTATGCGCACTTGTATGCGAACCACTGGCATCTTAGACGGTGCCAGTTGTGCAAGCTTTGCAGTGAAGATGCTGCAATTGGTGAACAATGAATCAGTAAGATGGAACGAAAGAATAGGAGTATTTGTGGAAGCAGTGGAAGAAGGCACGACCTCTTCCGTTTTCACTTCTGAGGTTACAAAATTTCGAAGGTGGAAAGAACCACAAATTGATCTGATTCTCCCCAGCAATTACAGAAATGGATTGCCACTTGTCGGCCAAGTGGTGTACAAAAATTCGGTGAATGCAACAGGCGATGCGTTGGAGGTGGTTGTAAACGAGATACTTGATGCATGTTATTATGGATTGGGCACAATAGACGAAAGACAAATCAATCTTATTAAAATCCCCGTTAAACCAGGACTAGAAACTTATGACTTCACAATCCCACCTCTAGATCTTGAAAATCCAATTCGTGTGACAGTTCGGCAAGTACGCGGAGTTGATTATCCAGGTGAGAATTTGCTACCTCCGACTGGCATCCGTCGTTTCAATCCACCTCGATTAAATTTAAGGGCAACTAAACGACTGCATCTGTGGGATGATGAAAAAGGATTCGCGATACAGGTCATTTTGATGAATGCTACAAGTATTACTTGTCCCGGGAACGTAAGATTGCAAATTCTATCAAACAGAGCTCTTCCCAAGAGCACAACTTTAGCCTTGCAGTTTCTCTCTCGGGGTCGGCTCGCAATGAAAAAGCTTAAGCTGAAGGTGGACTACTTATGTACACCAAAGAAAAACGAAGTTGAACACTATAATTACAGTGAAGGGGGTGATTCTCGTTGCCATGAATTTGTTTACGATGGCAATGGATGCCAAGGTGATGGTATGAACGCGGGATCAGGCTGGTGTTCGACCATGCCAGGTGAAAAAGACGCTCCTCCAGGAAAAAAGGCTAATCATGAAGAACGAAGAAATGCAGTCAGTGTTCCTCGAAAAACATTCTTCAAATACAAAGCCACCCTGGAATTAAATGGGGAGTCCGGACCTGAATTTCGTGCTGTAGCGTACGTTTTCAGGGGTAACCAAATGGCTTCCGACTACATTAAAATTGGTGGCCTTCAAGGCTGCTCTTCACCGATGATGGCTGAGACCAAGCACAAAGGAGGTTTTCAATTCAATAAAAGATTTGCTGTTCCTGGAGAGAATGTTAGCATCTTCTTGAAATTGGTACCTGGGAAAGAGGATAATGTAGATGCTGCAAACTTGTGCCTTCTTAGCATAACAGACACTTCCTCAAAACAATTTGGCCTAGCAGACTTTCACCGAATTGACCTTGATTCATTCTCTGCGCTATTGACAGGAGACCAAGTATACGGAAGCGAGGCCGAAGTTCGAGGCACTAAGGATGCCTACCGAGCAGCAGGGATGGACTTCATTCCAATATCACCGATTAGTAAGATGCAAACGCCGCGACACTGCCCGCGAATGATTTACCCCACATACGCAGCCTCCCGGATTCCCCCCATGGGTCGCATTGGTCCCATGGGTTCTCCCGGTGTACACCGATCAGATTTCGTGATAGGTGATACCATTCACCATCGAAAACAAAATTCAGTTGTAATTCCACGAATTCGGGATTTCTTCCCTGAAGTGTGGTTATTTGAAACAGCAAAATTGACTAATGCAAGTCTCACTAAGTCGCTCACCGTGCCTGACGCTCTCACTAAATGGGAGGCCAATGCGGTTTGTTTAACGGTAAGAAGAGGTTTGTGGATGCCTATGAAGAAATCCCAACTGACAGTTTGGATGCCCTTCTTCGTGGAATTCACTCCACCCTTAATGGCACGACGAGGAGAGGTGTTACACCTACGAATCAGTGTCTTCGTGCATCCTGAGATCAATACAAGTGCCACTATGGTTGTGATGAAGACTGGGATTAAGGCGGCTCATGATTTGGTGATTGGTGCCGAAAATGGTGGTGGCGGTGAAGGCGTCCCACGGACATGCTATGAGGTGGAGGTGGCTATGGAGACGGACCAGCGGGACTGGCAAGTAGTTGGTGCCTCCACCTTCACCACTTGCATCTGCATGGGGGACCTGAAAAAAACATTTTACCCAACTCTTCGTCCACTTCGTATTGGGCATCTAAATGTAACCGCCAAAGCTGTTGCCCGACGTGGCAACTGGAAGTGTAGTGACGATGGTGATGTCTTTGGTGACTGGAGGCAGGCACCTGAGGCTCTTACAGTAACCGACGCGGCCCGACGCTCAGTACGGGTAATTGCCGAGGGTGTAGAGAAATATTTTACCCTCGGGGGCGCTTTCTGCGCGTTTAAAGGCAAGTAGCCTTGCTCCTTTCTTTTAATTATTTGTTCATTTTATGATGAGCTGCATTTAAAGCCTCATATGTCAGGATTGTTTCTCTCCGAGTTACGCAAATTTAGTACTTGATTAATCCAGGTTTTCCAAGGAAATGAAATCAGACTTCGGTATTGGAGTCACTGATGGCTTGGTACATGTGCAGCACACAGTGAAACTTGGAGAGTAGATTGTAGAATGTAGACAACCCATGTTTATATAAGGCTAAATTGAATCTGCTTTTCTCATATAATGCGAAAATCTAATTAGCACTTGGCGAATAAGTCGGTTGATTAAATCGGAATAAAAGCTAGTAAGGAACCGCTGAATGCTTTTAAGTGATAGCTGCTTTAAATAATGGCCTCATACACATTGTCGGTCCGTAAATATCTACCTACTTCTATGCATAAGTGAGATTCGGGTTTCACCATTTTCGATGGCCTAAGTCGCATTTGCGTTCGCAGTTTGTTAATCTACTGCTCTACATAAAGCCAAGCGAGGCAATATGACGAGCTCACCTCCCCACATTCTACGATGGAAACACATAAGGCGGGTCGACAGACACGAACAGCACGATGCTGATTTTTATTACGTACTCCGTAAACTTAGAAGTTGATTATGTTTCACCATGTCAATTAAGGTGTGAGTGTTTCTGAACTACCTCAGTAGTGTGCGAATCGCTCAATTTTTCTGTCCGTATTGGCTCCATTTACAAACGTGCGAGTCAAACATTAAAATTAAATGCGCTTTCTCCCTGAAATAATCACATTTAATCCGCTCAGACGGAATATGTCTATGCTTTAAACACGTGCCTGAAAGTCGAAGAAGGAATCAGACCAAAATAGCTTGCCCACCACCGACTTCACTATGCGTTTCCTTAAGAGTGATTAGTAAAAAAAAATTAGCTAGGTTAACCAGAAAAAAGGCGATTTGCCTCTACTTCATTATCGACCCTTTATCCGCTTTATGAATGGAGGTAATTTAAAATTGTAGTCGGAGAAAATCATGACCTTTAGCTTAAAGTTATGCCTGCGCATTAACATCAGGTATTCATTTTGGTGAATTGACGAACATGATAAATCTTGGTAAATGTCGCAAGCTAATATCTTTTTACCTTTACTTAAAATGCGTTACCAGCATTTGTGAGTCAAATGTGTTGCGATTAATGTTTTCTCGTGCAAAAGCGATTTATCGAAATGCGATAGTAAAAAAATCTCTTAATAATGCTGCAAAATCTGTCTTAAAGTGTACGATGGCCTAAAATATTTGACCACTGCAGTAAAAGCACTCGGACCTAGCAAGGGGACCAGTGCTCGTGCATTCCATTTGAAATTACAGGTGTGTCGAACGATGCTAACCGTGGACGAAAGGATTTGCGTTAGCCTCCTCAGCCCAAATGCGGACAAAATGCCTGCATGGGTTCTAAACAAAATGCTGTTTTTAGTAAAGTTGTACAAACAGGAGCTCCTAAAAATATCCAGAAAGTCTTAGACGTCTGAATAATACGATTAAGAAAAGTTATCGAAAAACCGCTTAAACGGTCTCCCTAAAAACTGCTAAAAGTGTTGCAAATCAGATGCTCAGCTCGCAATTTTCATTAAACAGTAAGGCTGTTATTGTAGCTCTGAATGGTCAATGCTTTAGGACTGTCGAGGAAGAAACAGAAGATGACGATCTCGCTACCAGACAAGCACATTGTTGGAGGGTCGCTACGGAGCTATGTAGCAGTCAGTGGCAATGTAGTTGGCCGGGCATTCGCCAATCTCGATAGTCTCATTCAGATGCCCACCGGTTGCGGAGAACAAAATCTTGTGAAGGTTGCGCCAAGCGTCTATGTGCTTCGTCATCTTCTCTTTAACGGTCAAGACATTACCAGTAGTAAGGTAAAGAACTCTCGTTACGATCACGTGATCAGAAAAGCCATTGCATTCATTTTGACTGGATTTAAAAACCAACTGAACTATCGTCATCCAAACAATGGTGCTTTCTCAGTATTCGGCCCGCGTTATGGCGCTAATGGAAGCACTTGGCTTACTGCCTATGTCTTTGAGGTCTTTAGTGAAGCCGAAAAATTACCCATTGTCTCCGTCGCGGGGCAGCCATTAGACGCTTACGCCACCCTTTCCAGCGCCTTTGAATTCCTCCTCAGCCAACAACGGACCTCAGCAGATGGATGCTTTGAAGAGGCCAGCGCTCACTTTCTGCCATGGGTGCAAAACTCCAACAAGGTTGAGAATCGACTCCAACTCACTGCACATGTTCTCGCCGCACTTGGTTCTGCCAGCACAGCACTACAGAATAACAAAGGTGAAGAGTATAGAGATTGCGTGCGTTCCGCTATTAGGTGTATAGAATCTACAGCGCAGCGCCAGAACTTCTTTCGGTGGCCTACCCTCCTGTTGGCAAAGGTCGTCTACGCCACCAAAACATTTCGCCATGAGGTCAGCCCATCTCTGCGCGAGGCAATGGTCAACGAGTTGATGAGGCGATCAAAGCTGAAATCTACGATTAGTGGGCCTCTGAGATGGTGGCCGGAGTCTGCGTCTCCAGTGGACCACAGGAAGTCACCTCACCAAGGTACTTAGCTTAGAGACCACTGCATATGCTCTGCTTGCGCTTAGTCCCACTGATCTCCCGCGGGAGGACCAACTGGCCACATTGAAATGGATTTTACAAAGGCAAAACGAGAAAGGAGGCTTCTACTCAACAAAAGATACAGTGATTGCACTGCGCGCACTAACACAAAGTGCTGACACTTTCCCTTCACCCGCTCAAACTACACTGGTAGCAGTTAAATCCATACCAAGGTCTTTAGTCAACGTGCAAGTAGAAATAAGCAATGAGAATCTGTTGGATGTACGGACCTTTGAAATTGGAGTACACAATCAAAGTGACATTTCCTGTCTTCGAGTAAGCATTGAGTCACCGAAACAAGTCTGCGTTTCCGTCTACTTTACGGCAATTTACAATTATCCGCAGCCACGAAGTCAAAGCGATGCCTATGAAATAAAAACTTTTATTGATCAGGGTGGTGGCGGTGCCACAGTGGCTTGCACTACGGCTCTAACTACACTGTGTTTGCGCTCTGCACGTGCGCAACCCACTGGTATGCTTCTCATGATTATGCAGCTACCCAGTGGCTGGACAGTGACAATGAGCGAGTTAGAAAAAGTGCCTCTCAATGCAAAGTTGAAGAAGATTGAATTCAATTTTGAAAAGCAGGAGGTGAGTGCCTACTTCAACGGATTCTTGATTAACGATAATGATTGGGAGCGATGTTATACAGTTCCATTGCACCAGCGCACCTTTGTGCAGGATGCGAAACCTGGCCTGGTCACCGCACGCGATTACTATAACCCGCAGGAGACCATAGAGGTGCCTCTACAGTTAGATTTGTGCCAGCTCTACTGGGAACATAAGCGTGAAGAGGTTATTGCCGGCAACTCTTCACACATTGTCACGGCTAACGTTGCCACTACTGTAGCACCCATCACAGGATTCAAGCCAGTGTGTCCCGAGTGTAAGAATATTAATCACATGGGTTTGCTAGATCGTCTTAACAGATCACTGTGTCTTCATGACCTTTCACTTTACATATTTAAGACCCACAATGCGACAAATCGCACTACGGTCCCAGGGTTGCTGTACACCTTTGGTAATGGCAACCATCCAGCCCCGTGGAACACCACATTGAATATTTTGAGGAGTTGTGAATGTAAGGCTGCCTCAAAAAAAATTTTTGGCCTTCTGGGGGAACATATTCAACCGGGCACCCTAAATGTTGATCTCGTAGGACGTGAGATGGTGATCTTCGAAGATCTAGTCAAGCTTGTTCCAAAGTTCAAGCGATTGCTGGAGACGAAGACAAATGGACGTAACAAGACTGAACAAAAATTGTGGTGTACCAGTAGCACACGATTTTTTGCCCTCCTTCAAAAACTTTCGAATCACTAGATAAGACTCCATTGCAAAAACTGGCAGAAATTGTGTAATTTCACTTATTAGTCAGAAGTAGCCATGCTTTTAACTCAGTAAGGTCTGTCAAATTTTGAGTTATTCCAATCTAATTATGTGTTTTAAACTACAAATAGCGCTATAATATAGTGCTTTATTTAAAAGTATTGTATTATTTTTCTGCTAGCTTTGAGTTAACTGGGGAAACCTGAGCGTCAATTCGTAGTCACTATGGTACAGATGAAGCAAAAACGCAACTTCTGGTATTCTAACTACTTTAGTTATTTTATAAAAATAGGTCAAATCTAACGCTGTGCCTTTGATTTATTGCATTCTTGCTTAAGGAAGCCGTTTTGCTATGTCAACCCAGCCACAGATAAAAGTGTTTTTAGGAAGGGTCCTGCCAAAATCGGTTGGGATAATAATCCTTCTTTGCACTCATGTAAAACTAAATGCGCTAAGTTTAGTGCTAAATATAACAGCAAAACCTTTTTGTGCCTTCTTCACTTACTTACCAAATATTCTCATTAACATTTGCTTGATGTTTCGTAATAATCTTAGAGGTTCCATGATCTTTTCCTTACAGCCTTCGTACTCTAGTTTATTCAGCCCGTGCGCTTTGCAGATAGACGAGTAATAATGACTTGCTAAGCTTTAGCACTGGTTATCCTCCTAGTATTAACACCAGCATCAACATTAACAGTAACATCTAACGATTTCGTTTAAACCGCCTAACCAAACATTAAAACACTCTCCTAATTTGATTTCTTCATTAGTGCATTTAAATCACTGATTTTAAATACATTTTTTGATTTAGATTAGATGGTTGTTACGGCACTTGAAAAGCATATGGAATGCTTTTGTTTAATTAAGGTTATGGTCTGATCCGAATTTGGTGCGCAGCTGCTTTAGATCAAGCCTTTTATATAGCGATTAAATAATAATGTAGCTGTATGTGTACGGTAATTTTCAAAGCTGCTACAAAATCAGAGCGCGTCAGAAAGTACTTAGATATAAAGCTACGCGAGGTTCATTTAGAGTTTGCAATAAGCACAGCACTAAGTTGTGCACTCTATCATTGAGAAGTCTTTATTTGTTGTAGCGTATATTAATGACAACGCCATTTAAAGCAACCAAGTATTTGGCATTGTTTTGCTCTTTTATAATGACGTGGTGTACTGAGCTTAATCACCAAGTCAATGCAGACAAAAAACATTTTTTGGCGTTAAATGAATGCAAAAGCACATTCCCGTGATCGGATTTTCTTGCACACAAATTAAGGATATTTGGATAACAGCATTGCTCAAATGTTATATGTCACTATTTTTAGAATTTTACACAGTTTATTTGTTTTAAAGTCATTGCATTCAAATTTGCCTTAGCGATCTGTTTTAGCCAAACCATGTTCCTGTATGATTCCATAAATGTCTAAATTTTTACACCTTAGAACTTTTAAGCGCAGCCTTATGCTCAAATGGGGCAGCATATCCACACGTATGTGGATCCATGTATGACTCGAATTTCCTCACCTCTACTGCACAATGAATGATTCCTACTACCAAAACCCCCCAATTATTTTTGTTTGATTCAGTACTTAATGTAACAGCGTGGTGGTGGGTGCCTTTTTTAAATGTTCAGTACACATTTTTAGTTCAACATGCGCCAAACTATTTGATTTTTGAGGTAGTTTGGTTCAGTTACGGGAGCAACCTTTACTCAATTTGTACCTTTACCTGACTTTGGATCGAGGTGCATGTATTGTTCTGATTCTCATACTAAATAAAATTGAGTTTGTAGGCAAAAGACTAAAAATATTACCAATGTAAATCCTTAAATGCATTAATGACTCGAGTTTGGTTAAGTATTCGTCAACTGCAAGTAAGCTACTAATTGATTTTTGCTGCGAGTAATGCTGCACGATCTACTTATAGACCATCACTCATCATAATTCACTCTGCCATGTAGTAAACCAATCAGAGGCAGCGAAAAATGAGGTCATTAACTAAGCCCAATTTAATGAGGCAAAAATAAGCACAAATAGGTATAACGCTTAGCGCAGAATCCAATACATTTTGGCTCCTGATTCACATCTTGCATCACCACTTACTTTTCGTAATGCTTTAAAGCCTGCTTATTAAATCAGCAATGATGCACAGTAAAGGTGTTCATTTTGTGATTACTTGTGGCTCGTTCATATTATGGACCATACCATCATACCATATCGAGACGGTGTCGTGCGTTAGTTCGATTAATGTTATGTCTGAATTTTACACATGCGATTGAGCTAAAAATAATGCCTCTCGAAGCGCTTTAAGTCAGCCGGATAGGATAGAATTATTGTTAGTGGGTGTGCCCAACCAATACTTATTTGTAAGTACGACCACAATGCGTGGAATTGGGCAAAAATACAAAAGGGCTATTGTTTGCATCGTGACTAGCGTCTGGCGTGCACCTTTCCATCCCCACCATTGCGCTAAATCGATAAGAGTACATTGGTCGTCCTAAGGTACCGTGATGAAACTTGCAAAATTCGCTCTTATAAGCTCGTAGTATCACAACCAACGGTTTTTCTTGTCTCGCATGAAACGTTGCACCATGATCTCCAAGCGCATAATGGCGAATGGGTCTTTAATGTTAGGCTTTCATGTTGAAAGTCGGTGTACCGAAATCACCGTTTTGGGTGATTCCTTGAAACGCATCATTTGAGGTCAAAATACATGCCTGCTAGTCTTTTCACTCATAAGCTTTTACTCTTGAATGCCGCTTTAAAAGGACTGGGGTATCAGGTCATGAGAGACCTTTGAGTCAGTGAAAGTCTGTGGCAGTCATGGAACTCATGGTGACTGGACAATAAATCTAATAAAACTGTTTGCTGACTTGTTACACAATGTAAATACGGTGAATTCGTAAACATTTACTTGTAAAGCCTGCAGTGTTGTACGCATGGTGCTGCTGCGGGCCAACCAAACGGCCGGTGGAAAAAACTTTCACTTCGATCCAGAATGGCCTAACTTCAGGTTAACACAAGTGCATTTCATAACGATATTACTCAAACAAACAAATGCAATCATGCACATTAATCACGCACTAAAATAATCTTGGAATATGCATAATTTTGTTGCAATGGATGTTGAGGTAAGACTAAATTTTTTAAAATTTAGCTTAATTAAAAGCAGAAACTCAAATGAAGCCTTCGCAAGTTGATAAATATTTTGAGATACCATTGGCAGCAATGCATACATTGAAGGACTATGCTACATAACGCAGACGTGCTAAAGTGGGAAAAAATTTCGCCATAGTCACAATTTGGGGCAAAATCACTGTAGTTGCTATAAATTGCAAGCACACTTTGTTTTAAATTTGAAAACTAATGAATAACAAGTATTTGGTAATACCGCCGACCACTGGCTATAAGATTTTAGAAAAAGATTGTTTAATTCAAGCATTAAGTTAACTATGCTGCAAACAACTTGTGCAGGGAAGAATTAATCCATCGATAGACGTCCAAACTGCTCCTGCTTTGTTGGTTCCTCAAGTATTTTTAAAGATTCACATAAGTAAAGTCTCGCAAAACCTAGTGAGGCATTGTGACTTGCGTAGTCAAGGTGCCTTGGTCACCGAATATTAAATTACGGGCAAAATCACGCATATCAACTTTAATGTTTTATTGTACAATCGCACTACATGCAACCTAAACGCTCACAAGAACCAAATACAATCTACTAATAGACATCAGTACCGTATGGTAGTGACAGGTTGGTATTTACTAAGGTATTCTATAAATAATAAATGCCAAAATATAGGGTCCGAAAAACTACTTCAGAGAGACAAATGCACCAAGTTATTGAGAATAAAATCCAAAGGTTTGATTACAGAAGGTTACAGGTCACTTAGCATTCGGATTTTTTGGTACAAATTACTTTGGCATAAAACGCAACGCATTATGCAATCATTTTATCCAAAAAACTAAAGATGACTCTATAAAGCTAAAATTAAAGCCGGTCGCACAAGGTAGGTTTAATTTGTTTTTCGCCTTCATAATAGTCGTAACAACTAAATAAAAGGTTGTACAGAACATTATTGGAAGTGAAAGGCATCAATATAGTAAACTACCATAAAGCATAAAATTCTCCCTGTGATTGTGGCTCAAAAGTAGAGGGTTTATGATTCCGCAGGTTATAAACTAAAAGGCGACAACTTTTGAGTAATTGTAAGGCAATATTTAAATGAACAAATTATACAACATGAGCATTACTATGAAAAAAGCTTTTGAATGAGGAAGGAGGGGGATTTTTGATCGGGAAAAGGTAGAACATCATTTGCAACCACAAAGACAGTACCAGATGGATAACAGTGACACGAAACATGCAAAAATTTTTAAGTTATTATCCTTTTCTGCACAAAGTTTTGTGTCTAATGCGGGAAGTGGTTGAGAGCATCACTTTGCTAAGAGCTCGGGCACTGTAGGGGCTCAACAGACGGTCCCGATAAGAGCAAGGGAAGGGAAAAAACTTAATTGAAGTGGATAAAATGCAAGAAAACGAAGCTTATTAAGCAATGCCTTTACTCTTTAAGGTTTTTTGCTTCTGCCATCAAAAATTTCAAAAAAAATTAGCTAAGGTGGTAGATTCTTAAAGCTTAGCATTAGATGCAACTCTCGATCCTTAGGATGCCTCGTTGCGCACTTTTACGTGGCTTTTATAAGAAACCAATAAATAATGCTCAGAGATTTCAAAATCTGTCCAATTTTTTACGTATTCTTACGATTTGTTTGTGCTATTAACGATACTGATGGGAAATTTTTCTCGCGCACATAAGGATTCCGCAAGTTTTGCGGCCCATAATACGTCTCTCCTTTTTCAGCTCTAGAAAATTTAGGTGACATTAAAATTACAATTAAAGTCTTTATAATGGCACCGTAAAGTTAGCAAAAGTACTGTCAAAAAGCCTAACTTGATGCCGATTCCTTTATGCACATAACTAGGTAAGGCAGATGTGTTCTGAAAACGTGACAGTGGCAATTTATCCTCACTTTTGTAAACAAGCCGTCCAAGTACAGCCACCTGCGTCTAAACTCAATTTTAGGTATTGTCTCTCTTACCCATTGCCAAGTACAAAACTTCTAATGAGACATTTTAATGATGCCTCTAATAATTACATACTTCTCTTGTGCAGCAACCTCGCAGCTTCCATGTCTAGAATACAGCACCACGCAGTCTAGCAAGAATTATGGTGCTCCTGTACAAGGACAGCGTGCATGATTCTGCTTTGTTTAGTCTACAGCCATTTGGCCACTCATCTCTCAAGGCTAATTTTTAAACAGGCCATCGTACCTGTTTATTATTATCCATTGGTTATGCAGGCATATTTAACTCTGTTGCTTAGCTGGCTGCTTCAGATAAGGCAGATGGAGATCTCATTCGTATTGAAATTCCACTATTCAAACTGTTCCACATTCGCCATTCTCGACTTAGTCCTAAACCATCCTCACATCCCTTTGGAAAATTCAGCTGGCTTGGGGAGGAACGATATTATTTTGTGCCCTAAAAATGCTTAAGATCAAAATCTAAATTTCGTGTCCCGGTGCCTTTTAAGGCGCATTAGGCTGCGCTTAGTCTCTGTGCCTTCGGTCTCTAAACTTATTAATGGCGATTGTATGTATACATATGCAAATTCGGAAGTAAATGACGATCACACGAGTGCTGAGCATGTCAGAAATATACACTAATTAAACGTTTTGTGACAGCTAGACATATTCAAACGCAAACCCGCATACTGAATGAAATTCCTGAACCGAAACAACATGGTGCCGTTGAGCACTTGCGATGGTTCACCAAATCTTTTGCAGACTCAAGGTTTGTTACTATATGACTACATAAAGTTGGCTGGAAGGTACTGTATTAGTGAAATGACTTTTTGAGAGCCAAATTATTGGCTTTTTGGTCCTTATAGCAAAATAACCAAAATTTGATACAATACGCTATTACCTAAAAAAATCTATTGAACCACGCCCTTTCCAAGGCAATGACTTCTCTTATGTAACAAAGATCGTATGCATTGGTAATGGCACGCATCCAGTGCCCATTTTTCAAACGATTCGTTAATGGTAAACATCAACTGGGTCGATTTGCTCAAGTCAATGAGGAGCAGAATAACGTTTTTATTTGAAAAGGCACGTTTATTTTAGCATCTATTCTCTGCCATATACGATTTGAATGTTCCGATGCACGATGAAATCAAGATCCTTTTGATAAAACTCATAGATGCTACATAACATGGAACTGGCTTATTTTGAATTGACTTTAGTTTATGCGTAAGAAAAGGGGCATCCCTAGGCGATTACATTTTAGCTTGACAGGCCTTACAGTCACTTGATTTATCATTGTGGACACTTCCTTTTAACTAACTTTAAGGGCCTTGAAACTGGTTCATTTCGCTCGTAATTTAGAATAAAGTAAGGTAACAAATAGAATGCAAGCACTTGAACCTCCACCTGTAACTCTAAGAAAAATAGGTGACAGCTCTTAAAGTTTTTATTAGGCAGCAGACGTTACGAGTTCGACTTAAAATCCTACTTAATTAGATTCACACAGGTGGTTGACATAGCCAAAATTTGGAGTGTAGTTGGAGCCCTCCCCTATGCAAAATTGTAAACCATAATTTTCTCGAAGACAATCCGCGCTACCTTGGTCTCGCAGTTAATGCAAATCGCAACGTACAAACTCTGCAATCTCAAAAATTTTTTCCTGAAAGTATTTAATTTCGACATTATTATGCCAATCGATTTAGAGTAAAGCATTTACATCACCTTAGGTTAAGCAAATAAAAACAATTGCCTAGTATTGTTCTTTTGCAAACAGAATATATGTATGAGCTAAAATTCTGAAGGATTAAGCCGAAATCAACATATGGGAAGTTGAGAGTGGTGGCTTCATGCTAAAGGAAACAACTAAATGGCATTTAGCACAAAGGCGCTTCGTTACATTCGCCATTGGGCATATTAGGCTTTGCGTAACTTGGGCATCTGATTAGGAGCAACTCGTCTGTCTGTACAAATAAAAACCTATCAAGCGGATGTGTTTGAATTTTACGTTTTTTTAAACTAATCTGGAATCTTCAATACATTTATAAGGCCTTTTTGGCAAAAATAAACCACTTTCGAGGTATGTCAGGTTGTAAGCTACATCATTGGCCAGCCGCAAAATGGGTTAGGGCTTTGTGGATGAAAATGATGCATAAACTTTATAGGGTCTCACCCTAGTTCACTTTCAGGATGTTGTAAGCGAATTACACCGATCCAACGCAAGCAAGTTAACCAAAGCAATGAAAACTAAAAAAATCCCTGAGCCAATCTTGCCCATACTTCTCAATGCTAAGTATTTAATTTCATTTAAACAAATTTATCGCTGCCTTGCCACTAACATCCGTTTTGCAACCATATATTTACTTAGCTATCCCGACAATTTTTCACACATCCATTTATATCTTAACCTATTTATCCACTCATCTTTTTAAGCCTCTTATCTTGTGAGCAGAATGCAATTAATGTGTTTCCGTAGTATCCTAATAAGCCTTCCTTATGGGCAAAATAATTTGACAAAGAATAATTCGTTATAAAAAGCAAGAAAGCTTGAGTTTTTTTGAATTTTGTGGTCAGTTGTGTGATGACACGTTTGGACTTGTAATCTAAAGTAAGAATAATCGAGTGCTTTCCAATTTATTAACTGCTACTACTATAACCTTCAAGTCTGCATGTCCAACAAGGTGCCTGAATTACACAAAGAGCATTTCTAAAATAATTAGGAAATAAAATTGTTTTCTTGTTTTTCACCTTAAGATTCATTTTCAAGTACTACTACTTCTTCTGTGGTAACGCTTGTCCATGGTATGCGAATTGTCACACTTCAAAGGTCCTTTAACGTAAACATAAAGGCAAACGTTTTTTGTGTGCATGCAGAGCATGAGAAGAGTCAGAAGCCCTTCTGAAAGCCTAAGTAGGCAGAGACAGGTATGTTTATAAGGCTTTGTGGACAATGTGCTTTGCAAAATATCTTTAAGTTTTCATTTTTTGGCATCAACACAATTTATTAATAGCTTAAGTAAAGTTGGAAAGTAGGATTGCAGTCAAGAAATGAATAGTTTTTCCTTAATTATTCCCTAACTACTTAAAGGCTTTAGAGCAATAGGTTCATCAAAAGTTAGATAAATTAAGCAGCCATAAGTAGTTAATTCTTGCTTAGACTTTTTATGATGAAATCTATTTAAAACCAAAAGCGCTTAAATTATTTGGATAGATCCATCTTGGTGGTTAATCTAGAGTGTTATTTATCACAATCAATGCTTTGAGACAAATGCAAACTGTAATTAAAAGGCACATCACACCAGGGCTTTATAAATAGTAAATATCTAGTCGTTGTGCTATGCGATTTCGTATCGCCATTAACTCAGAAGCGATCTTTTACATCCGACATCATTTTCTTTGGTAATTGCCCCTCAGCGCTTCAGCCTTGGCAGCTCAATAACAAAATGGCGACATATTTAAACAAAAAGTCGCTTGGCTGATATATTGTCCTAAATGTAGACTGGAGAATGCTCTTGGTGATGTGGTTTCCATTCCTTAATGCGATAAAAATGTAGAGACTTGAGAAGATGGCCACGGCAGCAGAGCATGATTGCATTCGCATAAACTTTCTGCCGCTTAAAGTCTTCTGCGCAGAAAGCTTTTCTTAAAAAGTCGTGAATTAGGCCTAATCATCCGTAACGGTAAAAATATTGTTTGATTAAAGGACATGTTTTTTATTTTACAGATCCTAACATATGTGTTCAAAGTGCAAATTTTTTTTTAAATTTACTCCAATAACTACTTCAAACATGCATTAGTATTAGCAGCCCCATGCAACTGCATACAATTACTTAACGCAACATTAAACTTGTGCAGTTCATAAAACTCAGCTGTAAGGAAAAGTTGCATTGCGTGTCAAGCCAAATTTCAGCAAGAAATTACAGAATAAATTTCGTGCTAATTATAGAGAATTCCAAAATAAATTGCTGATATGAATTGTATTGGAATATTGCTTACGCTTGGCACAGTGATTATTTAAAGAGCACCATTCCATGCAAATTATTTCAGGTTAGTTGGTTCACTAGTAATAGAGTCCACTCAGTGTTTCGTGCAGCCCAGAAAAGGCCAACAAAACACTTATCAAAGCTGCAACCGACAATGGCAAAGCTGAGGAGACAGTTCGCTTTGTGTGATAATTGTAATGAAGGCTTTGCGCACTCAAAATAAACACGAAGGCAAAGCAAGTGATGTTTTATTGTAGCTATCCCCTCCACGGCACTAAAGTCCAATCTTTAGGCGCATTCATTCATCCACGCTTTAGATTACTTCTGCAATATTTAAAGCTTGTAATGTAACTACGGGAAACACTTACCTCCTGCAGCCCACCAAAGCTTCGCAGATGGTAAGTAGTCAGCCCTCGTATTATTCGGTGCCGCATCATTATTAGATCAAAAGCAGTCATTTGAACAAAAAAATGGCCACCGATATATTAGCCTCATCATCTCTACCACAACTACAAAACCCGTTCCAGGTCATTAATTTTTTATTGGTGCTTAAGCATTAATATCATTAGATTTACACCCTGAATAAAGAGGTTTTCGCATCTTTGATAGATGAATTTATTTGTAATTTAATTGCCAAAATGGCAGAGCACGATTGTGTTTGAATGGGCTTTATTGCTTTCAAGAGTCCTTCATGCAGACAGATAAAACGTGCACAGTTGGATTAACACATCATGTCTGTTTGTTCATTGCAGTCGTGACGTTAGTGCATGAATTCATGCAGCAAAAGGCTAATGTAAAAGTTAAGGTCGTCCGATTGTTCGCAATCATATGGTGTTTTCGTGTTGCTTGTGTCACTTTTAGCCGATAAAAGAGGCGAAAGGCGAGAGGCTGGCTGCTCTTGTACCTGCGCTCTGAATTTTCGCCGGACACCATCACTGATTACATGAGACTGTTAATGCCTGAATCCCTAAAAACAAGGTTTGAGCAAAATTCTGGTAAATTTATAAGTCATATCTTAAATGTGCATCACCTTCGTTATACTTTGCAAAAGTTCTACCCACAAAATAGGTCACCTACTTAATTAATTGACATGACTGATTGAAGACTTAACGGACCCCAAAAAATTTTTACATCATAGCCCTAGGAAGCGCAAGCTTTTGACTTCATAATAGTAGACCAACACAACTATAACTCAGAGCTGCGCAATTTTAGCATAACATAAATAAAAGAAAGCTTATGCATTTTTATGCATTTATTGTGGCCCAAGATTTGCCTCAGTTGACTCGCTTAAGTCAGAATATTACAGTGAATCCATATAAGAAAAACGTTTTCAAAACTTACAGGAATGGATATTTTTCCAGTAATAATGCAGCACAAGCATTGCCTTCATTCCAGCCTTATGCTTTAATTGCTTTGTAAAAATGTACATCTTATAGGTGCACTTTGGTCCCAAAAGTCAAATAAATTTGGGTCTAGGCCTGTGAAACTGCTTCTCCGGGAGAGGTACTTAACACTTAAAGTTGAGCTTTCGTTAGTAGGGAGGAAGTGCATAGGCAACTGCTCTAAATTATGGATCTTTTGTACTTGTCGCATGAAATAATAAAGCCTATTTAAGCGATTGCATCAACCACTGCTTTTTTGTACATGATACACCCTAACATGGCAGAATATGCACTGCATGCAGTGAAAGCCACGATAAAAAACCAGCGCCCAGTTAGTAGACAACTTGTCCTTAAAATTAAGAGCTGGCGATTTGGTGCATGTGTGACCACAGCGCAACAGACCCTGACCTGATTAGCTCCCACAATTTTGTTAGGTTTTTCACCCATTTTGAAATGAATGGCAAGCATAATACCTCCGCCCAAAAGGCTTTCATAGCTGGTACGGGTAATTACTCCATGAGAAGTCTGCATTATTAGGCTGGAGAAGCTGTGCCAAAATGGTGGATGGGAAGCGCAGCCACATTTATAGGACGAGCATGTGCACTAATGATGCAACATCTCCCCCCACATTTTGTCGCTTGATGCACGTGCGATAGTGATGCTGCAAGAATGTGTTAGTGTCTGTGTTTAGTAACATGCAACAAAATAAATGTCTTATTTATTGCTCTTCCAGCAAGCCTGGAATGAAACTATCTATTGGTGACTTTAACTTTGTTGGGAAAACAGACTGTCTCACGGCTCCTCATTTCGGTCCTAGATTGAAAACGGGGCTGGTAATTAGGAAATTTCGTAAAAAGTGCCTACGTCAACTCGATAAGAGTTTGCATGTTTATTGCCACTCCATGATAAAGATTCCTTTCACTACTCATTTAAAGTCTGTCATATCCCCTTGAGCTGCATCATCCCGCCACCCCACATGGTTTCTTTTAATGCACAAAAAGTTGGAATCAGGCTTCATGGCTACGGGCTTATTTCATAATCCTGTCCAAACTGGTACCACATATCCTCTTCGCAACACGAGACATTCAGGAGCTCCCATGTTGACTTCAACACAGTGGTTGCCATCATTTCGTTAAAGGAACGTCCATTCTTGGTATTACAAAGGGTAGTTAGTGCTAGTGAGGGCGTAGATGAATCGCATTACTTCAAATCACCAAGCCCGAGCAGTAGTGTAAGTGTCCCAGATCGGATGACACCTAATGCAGCATTGTGATAGTGTAAGAAGTCCTTGGTGGAAAGGATTCTGTTAGTGAAATTTATTGAAGTCCAGTGCATAGTTTGCATTATTTTTTGGCAAGTCAGGTCAAGCCAAGCACTCAAGATGGATGAAAGTGAAATTGAAATGGGGACCTGCAATAGCAGATAAGGGGTTCTTGGTTCTGCATTCACGTATAGTGGGTCTAGTTGATGGAATTTATTTCGTCTTGCCTATTAGTGTAATAACACTACAAAAGGCGCCTCCCACAAGACAATAGATCAAGATGTTATCCATGGGAACACGATCACCTAATTAAAGTTTGGACCCTCTTCTTGGGTCCCTGCCTGACTAATGTATTTAGCAAAGTAAACAAAAGAAGCGATCAGAGCACAACCAATGCTGCGACGAACATTTGCTGCTGTTGGAAGTCCACTATTTTGCTTTGATCAATGAGTTCTTCAAGCTAATAGATCACCTAAGAAGAAGGCGTGCATTTGTTAGTGAAGGTGGGTCAACAGTAACAGCGCCTGCCTCTCCTAACAAAATGATCTTTTCCAAATGTAAGCATCGAGTGATCTTCATACAATTGTGTTCTGCACCAGCATAAGCTAGGCGCTAATCATGATGTTTGGATTCCTGCCCCATTTTCAGAATGTGCTTCTACCTACCAGGAAATGCAGTGCTCCCAACCTGGTTGCTAAATCTGGTTGTGAAGGAAAATGACCCTATTCTTTAATCCTCTTTCTCACTTCTTAAGAGAACAGGGCGTCTGGCTGCAAAGCTCCTTCCTCTATTCTGCCTTTTGGGATGCTGAAGATGTGGATAATAAAAGAGATCCTGCTGCAATGCGACAAAACTTGAAGGCCAAATCTTTAGTAAGGCCACTATTCAATTTGTTAGGCCCACTAACTGTTAGGTTTGTGCTGTTAGCATGGTATAGGTCTACTTCGCCCACTTGTAGTCCACATCACTCACGTAATCGTGAGTTCTTGATTACGCCCTTGAAACGAATGATCTCCGAGACTTCCTCCTTCTTCATTTCGATAAAACTTTTGTTCTCATACGAAATGGATCTTAAGCTGAGCCTCTCAGGCTTGATTCATGAGTAGCTCACCAGTTATGGTAATGCTGACAGTTTGCTTAACTGAATAGTGTAGCGCTTATCACAATCAGCGCAAAGCTGAGACCCTTTTTAAACTCAATGCTGTGACTTACCAAATCTAAACCTTACCAGCAATAGGTAATAGGAGAAGATATCAGGCTGATCGTAATGCGATGTTTTGGCATTTTGCGCTTGCAAGTGCCTAAAGTTTGAGTGAATTTAATGGAATGCAACTCTTAATGCAACGCTGCATGGGCGTAAGATTAATGGCCAGTGTCGGCAATCACACGTGTCTGTAGTGGCAAATAAAAGTGGTTAAAAGTTGTACGAAATTCTGAAACCTTTCCTGCCGCTGAGAGTAGTATCATAAATAGTAAGATAGTAAATTTATCCTGACCAATTCCGGCAAGTTGCAGCAATCTTAGCGATGGCATATTTTGGCACCTCAGGTTAGCTGAGCTGTGGCTGTTTAATAGAGACATAAATGTTGCATGTCAATGCATTCTTCATAAGAAATAGAGATTAGGACCTGCTACGACATAACCACTTAGAACATGATGCTTTAAAATCTTAAGTAATTCTTCGCCCGTTACACAGTTAACGTGGTGAAGTTGAAGATGTGTTCTTATTATCTTAGAGCAAAGTGGTATAGCTGTTGAAAAATTCTAGCGGTGGAAATCCATCCAGGTTTTGCATGTCTATCTGCCTGTTTTGAGGTGAATGCTTTTGGATTTAGCCTACAGTGCATGCATTTCAACAGTCTTTTTAATTAGATGCGTATAAAGGAATTGTCGTCGTTTGCACGTTTTCCCCAGCTGAATCACATGAAGACCTTAGAGTCGCGCATTGATGACTTTCGCTTAATGATTTTCACCAAAATTAGTTGCGTTTATCCAAGATAGCCTATTGCGCCTAGAATTTTAATTGCTTGAACTTTTATTTGTACTTCAAGTACCTTGTAGCAGAAAGTGCCCTTTCACAAGGATCGACTGAACACGAACAAGTTTAGTTCAGTTTTTTCCAAAGCAGAATCTTTAATGCAATTCAGCTTAATCAGATCTGATTAATTACGGTTGACTGATTCTTTGGTTGATTGGATTGTTTTCAGCATTGTACCGTCTGGTGCACCGATCTAAGTTGGCAGTGCACCTATAAGCGTCAATGAAGGCTGTGGTGCAGTCAAGCTGAGAACAGCCACTAGCTATTGCTCATAGCGATTGGGCGAGAGTAACTTCTGCAACCTGCGATTCGACTAGCCCATCCCATCGAGTCCACTTGAGCACATCCCCACGTAGTGCGCTTCAATGGAGCCGCATTCGCAAATAAATTAAAATTTGATTCGAAGCGGATTATGAGGTGGTTAAGTAGAACAGCTTGAACAAGACGATGGAGCACTGAGGGAAGTGTGTCACGCAGAAATATTGCAAAGACATTCAGCTATTAAGGGCGGAATAGAAAGTCCACTTCCCTTTTATATGGAGCAATTAGAGCTGCGCTTTTTAAGAGTGACTCTTTCAGACGAAATGTTTGGCGCGAGTGAGAAGCATAAATCGAGGAAACTGTAGATGCTGGTCAAGCGGTTTCTCGTTTCTTCTTATAGCATGTTTAGTTGTGCAACGAAACGTCTCCCGAATCATCTACCTACCATCCATGCCATGCCGCCATGAGACCCATTGCTTCATCTCTGACCGCTTTAACTTGCGGACTTCAATGCATTCAAGCGTTTCTTGCCAAAGTCAAGACAATTGCAAGTGGGAGTAAATCAATGCTGCTTAATGCTTATTCATTGAAAGCGGTCAAAAGTAGTCAGCTGGTGAAATGGAGGACAGCCTTATGCCCTTATGCATGGAAAGGTTGTACTGTTCTACAGAGGTAAACTCTTTTAGCTGTCCCGTCTAGAGAGAATCGAAGAGTATGACGTCAAATCCAACAACAGGCGTAACACTTTGTCCAATCCCCTGCACGAATCGAATAAGCACTTTGTTTCCATCAGCTGGAATTCATGTGAACTTTGAACAAATCGGAGGTGAACAGAAAGTTTTACGTGTTTCGACTGGAATTGAAGGAAAAATACAACTTGCTTCCTTCTATGTTCAATGCTTTTGTTTGGTTTCGTGTAACGACCCGATAAACCTCCGCGGACACAAACTTCCAACAGTAGGCGATTAGTAAGCACCACAAATATCTAGGCTATGGATTCTACCTTCAGAATTCTAGACCCTGCTTTTTAAATCACAGCCATGGGCATTACGTCTAAGCGATTAATATTGCAATGCTTAAAGAGACAATGAACGTGGCTGTGAAAATTGCTAGGAACCATTAATCAAAGAATAGATTGATAAATTGAACAGATTTGCAATAATCGCGAACCAGTTTAAGTAGCGTAGGATAAGACATGAGTGCAAAATTCTGAGGCAGGGAGTGAGTACAATAGCATGGAACAGTGCATGTCATGAATAGTCTTCTTGGAGAACAGGGACGACAAACCGTCCTTATTGATCGCAAGATGATGCTTAGCTTGGCTGATCGTTGGCTTCGGCCGTGAATTTCGGAGGAACATTCAATCAATAAAGGTAACCAACGCCTACAATATTCTCCACAGCCGCACATATTACTGAGTTTAACATGTGGCTCTACGTATATTCAACCACCCAAATAGACGAATACCTCGAGATAAATGTGCAAATTTAAATGCAAACCCTCCATGAGTGGAACTCTTATGCGCCCCTTTTCGTTACTTACCGTTACAACACTCTTGAATTAACCTTTCACATGACCAAATCAGATTAAGCAGACAGTGAAATGTGACTCAAGCTCCTGTATGCATGTGGGCAAAAAGCATTCTACAGGTATTTACGTGCAGTACATTTGAACGGGTCACTTATTCGCAGTAGAAAGACGGGAGTAAACAAAGTTGTTGGTAAACTTTCTAAGAAATCCAAGCCAAAGTTAAGAGCGAAGTTTGCATTTGAGCAGAACGAATGCTGCCAAATTTGGCTAGTCGGGAAAATGAATCTCTCAGCAACACGAGTTCATCAAATTTACGAGTCGTTTCTTTGTTGTGTCGGATTCGTCTGCATGCGGAAGTTGCCCCCGCTGTTCCTTTTTTCTGGCCGGATGCTCCAAGCAGTTGTCTACACCTCTCATCTCGCGCTTATGTATGAGGCTTCTGCAATGTAAACATAATTAGGAAAGCTTCCGCACTTTATGCATTCAGTTCTGCCCAAAGTGATGAGCCTACCATTTGACTAAAAATAGCAACAGCGAAACTGACAGTAAAATCGAAATAAACAGCTATATGAATTACGGTAAGTAGTGTGCAAGTTAGATTGTGGTGAGCAAAACTATAACTTATGATGGAACTGTTCGCAAAATCATTGACACGTTGACATGGAGCCAACAGGGAAAATAACGTTTGGCCGGTGGTTGGATGGGCCTGTTGCCATTATTTTTGCTTCCAAGGAAGTTACATCAGTCGTGCTTTGGAGACTCCAAAAGTTGGTGCATTCCAAATGAATTGCCCACCTTGAATTAATGAGCAGGCTATTTTAGGCTACGATGTAGACCTAGTAACTATCGAGAGTTTACAAAGGGGCTCAATAAACTGCGAATTACATTAAACAGAATGATGTCTTATGAGTAAAAGACTAGTATCTACTTTTGTACATTGCTAAATAAAAGTCCGATTAATTTGCAACAAGCCGAAAGTATGCGCTAGACACAGTTTACTTGCTTGTTTGAATGAAAACCACATATTCTTTCTTTACGAGGCATTATAATCGAATCGACTTGCTTTGTTATTGAGAGAAAGGCGGAGTCAACATTTGTTCCAACCTTGGCGCTTGTTTCGATGAAGAGGGTCCCATTTTCCTGGAAGCAGTGCCCAATACGTTGGTACCGACGATATTTGCGCAAATTATTAGACTTTGTCCAGATCAAAAATTGTGGCTGCACAAAGCTATCTACTGAGTTCAAATTCGGCAGTTCTGTGAACTAACGAATGTGTTCATACCTTCAGCTAAGCATTTACGTTGAATGCGCAACCTTAAAACCATAGAACTGCAATTATTTTGTCAAGTGCTGTTTATTTTGCTCAATAGTTACGAATGTCGTTAAGGTTGCCTATTTTATGAACGATGCAGGAGCACTCACTAGGTTATTTCAATGCTAGGTGAGAAGATACTTTCCTGCAGATGGAACCTGAGTCATCTATTAAGGTAGTGTTTGAAATGTCCGCTACCACTACTTCTCCCGCATCTCGCAGCTGCTTGTTTGGATGTTGCAACGGGAGGGAACTAAAGCAGCATCAGTTGTTATTTATTGTCGAAAGGATTTTTTGTTGTCGAATGCTTTGCAGTCCGGTCGGTCAGATTTGTCTCAGGTCTTGTAGCAGATTGGCATCCCCCAAAAGCATGTTGTAAAACGATAGTTTTTTGAATAAAGAAGCTTGCGCGTGTCCGTGTGCCATGTTTCGATGCTGTGGTGGTGTGAGCGGTGGCATAATTGCAGTAGAAATCAGCCCAACAGCAAGTTAGATTGCGTAATCCACAAAATATCGAATAAATTCAATAGATAGAGTTTGCTAGTGAGAGAGTGATCACGGGGCAAAGGCTTTGAGACTATTGGTGTGTGTGCAAGAAGAGCTGGCTGGTTTATTTGCCACCACCGTCGTCATAATATCTTGGTATTTATTTTATAGCCGCCATTGCGCGTCTAGGAAGTGAAACTAGATATAACTGGCCATATTACACGCTAATGGAACTGCGTTGTTGGGTTAATGAAAGCACAATATTTTCCAGGAGAGTGCTTTTGCATGGCACATTAAAAACTGCAATTGAATTCGCATACGGTTTCATTTACTAGCAGTGCCGTGCTACAAAAAGCCTTCAAAAGCGAAAACCAGATTGGTTGTAAAGTTGAACTAGCATGGTGGTAACCTTAGCACTCCACTACGACTGGAAGTGAAGACCACCAATAGTCCAGCTGTTCTAGCATAACTGGGTAATTGTGGCCTTTATTAGTGAATTGACTAAGGTGCTTTGAGTGAACACAAATGGTTGGATGCTCCATCTCCTTGATTTCCATCCTGACTCGGTGGAGAAGAGTCGCGAGTCATAAACCAGCTAAAGCCTACTTACTTTGGCTATGAATTGAAAATGCATTCAAAAGAATCGTTGCTTGCCTTGTTTTTAAAAATGTGATCACATAATTTTCAACATACAGCAGCTAGGGAAGCACCATCTTGAGTCTTAACCACACGTTTCCCAGAGTCGTCCATTTTATTGCCCACGATAGCCACAGCTGTTGAGCTCGGTGCATGCAAGCTTAAATCGTGCAGCCAGGACTAAAAATCAAGGAATACAAACGCATGAAACATAGAAGTGTTACTAAGCCAAGCTAGATGTTTGCAAGCATAGCGCTTTGACATTGGCGTTTATCGAGTTATGAGTTAGTACCAAAGGGTAAGTACTCTGGTGCCAAAAGTAGTGCTAAACTACTAAACGCTTGCATGTATTTTTAGAAATTCTTGCTTTTATTGAGCTATGATAACAGAGATTCATTTGTAATGCAAAAAGGGGTCAAGAGCTTTGCATAACCCTTCGTACAAATCTACAGTCTCATGTATTGAGCACAGATTTGAAGTAACTGTAGTGCCTGAACTATTTTCTTAAACAGATGCTTGGATTTGCGATAAAGCATTCCTATAATGCCAAGAAAAATATTGCTGTCCACGTTTTTTTCTGATTCTAGCATGCAATATCACCTTGAATTCCTTTTTACCGCTGTTAAGGCTCGAGCCGATGTGCATAATTACTATTAGATTTCATCGAGGACAATATTCTTGGAGATGACCCATGCAAAACCTGATTCTTTGCATTGCGTTTGGTTGTGACATATTTGGGTGGTTAGAAGAAATCGCTACTAGTACGCGATATCGATAGAAATTTTGCGAGAAATTTTGTAAAGAGAAGAGTCAAGGCGTCTATGCTTGAAAGACACGCATCTATGTCCTTGAGCAACTTGATTCATTCTGCCAAAGCTAGAAGTGATCTGTTCGACACTGGCATGCAGTCTGCTGGTGCTGTTACCATACAATTTGGAACGCTGATGAAAGAACGACTAGTCCTTGGTTTTATGCTTCCTTCTACCAGCTCAAAGTAGCACAAACAACACGGAAACACCGCACGACAGCAAAAACACAATAATAACCTTAATATTGACAAAGGTCTCCTGTTTTGTGACGTCATATACTAGCATTACAGCTAAAAGGAACAAACACAGCTGCAAAAGAGTGACATTTAGGTTAGCGGGCATGAATTCCAAGAAAATATAACAATCATGGCTGGGTGAGATGTGTACAATTGATGCATTTTGAGGAAATGCATGCACCAAAGCGTCATATGGGCGATACGGTTCTTCAGAATAAACGTCTGCGTAACTCATTAAACTAAATGTCTGTTATTTCATACGTGTTAATTTTGGAATGAATAGCCTTACCACTAAGAATTCCCCCTGCATTTCATTTATTTTGAGTAAAATGCTTACATTTGGGGCTTTATAAAAATGTGCATCAGTCGGTTTTGTCACTAAGCAACTTTACGCTTACTTCATTAAGGCGGTTTGCATAACTTTAAGCGAATTTCAAAACTTGGCTTTAGAAGTCGTATGAGCAATTCAAGAAAGACTCACCATCAGCATCGCGGTAGTAGGATTTTGTAAGACTGCGGAAGCGTTCTTGTCCTGCGGTATCCCATAGCTGCAACTTTACCAACTTTCCTTCACAGCTGATTAACTTTGTCTGAAATGCAAAAAATAGCTGTTAGCCATATTTGCTTTTTCAATAGCAATCGTTGGCGACACTTGCTTGAGTAGTTTACATGCACGTAGTTGAATGTCTAATCGGGCCCAAAGCACTAAAGCAAATGTGTCGCATGTGATCACACGCACTTGAGGCAAGTTATTGCGTTATCGTTGTAGGATATTTTGACTGTTGCTGTTGGTCATGGTAAAAAATTTTTTGGCTTACCTTAGTTTTATGTTTCGAAGTTCTTGAATTGCTCTTTTCCGGTTCCTTGTATCTTGAATATTTTGAGGCTACCATTGTTTGATTTATGAGCTCGGCCGCATTATGCACAAAATGAACTTAGATTGCCTAAGCATGAGTTCTTTTCTTATGTATTGGCATCAATATTATGTGCTTCTTCGAATAAGGTCACAGAAATAGCAAAAAAAGTGTTTCGGGATTCTCAATTCTCATGCGTCTTAGATCAGGCTTTAAAGCACTCTCCAAGCTGTCCAATCCGTGGGTCGATAGAGGTCAAAGATTCTAAATTAACACTGTCCCATACATGTGTATTAGTCCTGCTGTAATCCACACTCTTTAATCCGACTGGTAATCAAATTCAACGTTTTCAATGCATAGCGTCTGTTTGTTACTTTTGAAGGCATTCTCCAAACTGTATGGTGTCACCAAGTATTCGCACAAACGCTGTTTAAGTTAAACCTTATAACAGGCACTATCGCATCCAAAATTTAGGGAGAATATATTCACGATTGCATTTAACACCAAAAAACTGACATTTTGATAACCTCCTAACTACTGTATGAGATAAATATGGTCCTTTAATCTCGAATAAAGTTTGCAATCACCAAGTTACTTCCAATGTGAAATTAATTGCAATAGAACCTATGTTATGTTGGGGAGCGCTTAATCAAGTGGGTCAAGTCATCTGTGGTGACTTTAGCCGCCGTAAGATTGGATTGAGCATCATTTGTTCGCTTTCTGTTTTGTTTAGAGCCCATGCATGAATCGAGGTTTGATTTTTCTTCCATCAAGATTCGATCCTCGTATAAAGTGCTTTCAAACGTAAGGAAGTCTGCGCAAGCGCAATCATATGCTTTAATTTAAGTCATCTACTCAAGTAGGCACAAGTTTATCTTCTTAAGGAATAGAAGTTACCCTACCCAGAGTGTTATTGGGGTCATGCTTAAATATAAATAACAGCCGAAAAACTGTTCGCCCTAACGAATTTCATCGGTTTGCGATAAGAATGTTAATTTACGATCAATGCCTTGAAGTCCAATCATGGAGGAAAATTAGTCCTGATGCAAAACACCCATTGTAAGTCAAAAGCAATGTGGTACAGAATAGCGCAAATTCGGACTTCTCGCTACTGACTGAGTTTTGGGCTTGGAGGGTTTAATTACTGCCGACACTGATGCTGCAGCTTTCGATTACCAAGACTGGTCTATCGTCAAGGACTGAGATAGTTTAATCTCCAATTTCTCAGACGCCTTCAAAGGCTTTTGAGTTCAGAAATTTCCGGAAGGCATGCATTGGAAAGTAGTCACAAAAATGGTTTGCCATTACGTTTAATTCCTGTGAATCCAGTGTCCTAAAAATAGGTTTAATGAATTGGTTTTGCCTTTAATATTCTTTAACATAAGCTTTTGAAAGGCCTGATTTTAGGGTGACTGATTGGACAGCGAAAACAGGTTTTTTACTACAAAGGGAGTTTAGCCAGAAGAACACTAGCTTTATGCAAAATACTCCCCCTTGCATGATTTTTAAATATCTGGGTAAGTAATCAAGGTAAATAATGCACCCTAACCCTTTTCTGACCATTTTGCGGATCATATTGCACTTACAATAGTGGTCTGATTCAGCCATTTAGTGAAGAACTTAGAAGTGGTTAAAACTTATGCACTTTAAAGTCTAATTCCGCAAAAACCAAAAGGAGATACTCATTAAAAGGATAATTTTGTTTTAACGAAAATGTTTCAAATGCACCTTGAACGACAATAAAAGGAAGTTATAGATCTTGGTGTGAGATGGCTATTAAAAGGACTTTATCGAGCAAAACCGGATCAACGTCTTCAGGGAAATAAATGGGTATCTTTACCGAGAACGCAACATTTACCGATATCAAGTAATTTGAAAAGAGCCAACGTGCACTTGAATGTTCAAATAAAAATTTTCTTACCTTGTAGTCAATCCCAACGGTTGAAATGTAGCTGCCCTTAAGGAACGTTTTGTCCTTAAACCGGATGAGTAAGGACGTTTTGCCAACAAATGCATCTCCAAGTAGTAGCAGCTGGAATGCAATTTGTTTCCCACACTGTAATTAATTGCTAAGTAACTTTCTTTTAAGGGGCTCCTATTGCAACATTCTTCCATGTATTCCTCCATTTTCGCTAGCCTTTCAGTTTGGTTAGACATGTTTACCACTACCCTTTAAGGACTTCTATTATCCAGAAAAAAACGATAATCTTTTGGAATGCGGGTCTGCACCACAAACTAGCAAGTTCCGTGTCAGATGTGGAAGATGACTGGAGATAAGAGCACGGCCTTCACCACAAAATAAAATCACACATTGGATGCCAGGGGACAGGTTTCAGAATGGATCATTTGGTTACTTTTCTGTTCTTTTTAATCCCAAATGTAACTGCCTGTAGAGATGGTGCCAAAAGGTTCCCTCTTATTCGTGCAAAAAGATGGGTTAAGTACCAATGCTTATGAATCGGTTTGCGATGTCGCACTTTATCCACCATCAAGCCACTTTGCAAACGCTGTAGTAAATGCATCCAACCTTTCGCCAATTAAAGCGGTGCAAAGTCGGATAGCCATCACATTTCATAATTTCATGCCCTGGTAAGACCTAATCGGCTATTAAGTAAAACTAGTCGCCAATTTCCTTTTTAGTAAAATGAGACGTAAGTGCTTATTTTCTATCCTGGTAAGCATTTAAAACAAAGGAATGTAGGGATTTTTATCCTTCACCTGCAGCTTCAGTCATGCATTTATCCGCTCCAATAATGCTTGAAGGTGTGTGCCTTCTAAGCATTTGGGCTGGGTCAAGGTATGATGTTAAGAGAGCGGTAGAATCATTGATCAACTTGGGGACTTGATATGCTAACAGGAATTCTCCACGTCAAAACTTACAAGCCCATCAACAAAGCAGCACTTTATGATCCGATAAATAAGGATACTTATATGACATGGCACTGCATTCGGCGTCTTTGCAGCCCTTAAATCCACGAGACCATCAAGCACAAAATAATCACAGGTTGCATTTTTGTTAAAGTTAAGGAACAGCTCTTTCAAAAAAGAGATTACCAAATGCTGCCACAAACATACGTCTGAACAGCCGCATTGACTCGCGCCAAATTTGTTGGAAGATACCTGGGGACAAATTTTTGGAGACGCTTAAGTCACCCAACCTAGCAGCGTGCTCATGCAGCCTTGGTATTGAAAACATTATAATGTTTAATTAACTCACAATGTCATAATGCTGGAATTTTTTTATTTAACTTGACGTTTTGTCGTGTAGGAGCTAAGGTCTACCATTGCGCTCCGACTCCTTCGCATGGGCCCTGGACCATGCCAGTAGCCTCCCACCTTTTCTATACAATAAAATGCCTCACCCCTCTAGTGTTTTACTTTCCTGCAGCCTTAAGAAAGGCTCACTTTTGTTACCAACCCCAATTTTATGATCGTTTTGTCCCTGAATAAAGGGAAGCTTTTTTATGAAACTGAAAATGAATGACTTGCATCCGTGGGTTTTAAGTATTAATAAAACTAGAAAGGTTTTCATGTCATTCGCATAATACTCTTAAAATCTTGAAGTTCAGCTCAAATGAAATACGTGCATTTCAAGTCATGCGTGGTTACTTTGATTTGATAAGTATTAAACCAACCTTATTGCTGCTTCGCAAACGTGGACAGTTATATTGGACTTGCAGATTATTTGGGAAGAGAGTCAGGCAATGCAGTAATGACTGCCGCTTTCGCCGATTAAAAAATCCGCTACTACAATTATTCTTATTCAAGGAAGATAGCTCTTAATGTCCATCAATTCGTTTCCTGGTTTTGTAACCTAAATCTCTTTGGAAAAGCTAGAACCGTTTGGAGCAAAGGAAGTTGGGGTGCAATAATACAGAAATGAGGTTGGCTATGTGTGCATGTCTATCCATGGCGAGTCTGTTGCCCTTGAAGCCAACCTGGATTTAGCACCCTGGGGTGTAGACATCATTAATTATTCCATGGATGCACAGTATCCTGCCAAGTTCTCTTTGTTAGCGTAAGATTTACTCAGTGTGTACACAGGTTATAAAATCTGCAAATCGCCACGCTGTTTTTTTAGAGAGGCAGTGTTTTTAACTTCTGACTGCAACCTCAAGAGTAAAACTAAAGGCTCAGAAGAAAGCTACATCACGGCCTCAAATTTCAGGTGTACTTGTTTTCAGCGACCCCAAGTTCATTATAGTATTTGAATGAGTTTGCGTTCCGGAAGGGGTCAAAGCAAGTGACAGGGAAGCATAAAACTGCTAAGTCACTTGTTCCTGACAATCACCTCTTCGTTGGAGAGGATGTAAAATAGACATCAGGAGGATATAATCGGATAGTAGCGCATCAGTTACTGTGCCGTCCAAGATAGAATGTCATTCAAGAAAGGTAACAAAAAGGCGCAGTCGTGATAGGTTTTGTCAAAAATAGATAGCAGCAAAAATTTTGATGCTCTGCTTTACTTAAATATCTATGCGATAGCGCTGCCCGCATTATAAAAAGATGTAGTGAAGCAAAAATTTTAATTTCCATGAAGAGTTAACATAATTAAAGGTTTTTTAAGAAAAAAACTCAAGACTTATTTCTTGGAAATCGTCCAATCGGAGTCATAACAGAGAACATTATTTTCTAAGGCATAAGTCTTCATTCCTCAAGGCATTTTGGATTAGGACTTGCAACGTAAAAAGAGAACTACAGAGGCGTTTGGATGACTTGACTTAAATTGTTAAATTTAGTTAATAACCTTTCAAAAAAATCGAAATTTTAATCTTATAACAAATTGTTTCTGGTTTTGACCCCCTAATTCCAAAAGCTATTTGCTAAAAAACGTAAGCAAAGTTGGAAAGATGTAGTCTCTTTCCAGACCTTTGAAAAGTTCTAAAGAGGTTCGAAGCTTGCTGCTTAATTTTTTACTTCTTATACCATTACAATGAAATGTGGGCCCTTGTCGCTGACACAGAGCTAAATTCAAAGCTCAAATCCAATTATGTGAAGAGCAAATGCAGCAGATATAATAGAGTTTACTCCGTAATTCATGCAATAACAAACCGCTAAAATCAAACTGATGAGTCTTTTTTGTCAAAAATAATGTGAGTTTTATTTTCTAAATCTTTTGATGCCCAACACATCCGAGCTTACCAAAGAAATATTTTACGCTGGAGTTAAAGCATATTCAGCAAATGCATTCAAAAAAATTTGCTTTCATCCATCGGCCATGACGTCGATGTGCTCGATAGGCAAGCAAAAGGAAATACTTTTAGGCCCAAATCTAAACATGATTGATATCGATTTTTTGGCTGCGAATTGTACCACTTTCGCAAGTTATTTTACCAAATGTTCAAAAGCCATCCTTAAAAGTGTTTAGATATGAAGAGCAAAGAAGCTGCGGATTTCCATGCACAAAAACAAAAAAAAAGCGAATCAGCAAAGGCAGATTAAATAAGTCATTCATACATTGCCCTCAAATTGCATGAAGAGTCTAATTTGATCCAAAGGCTGTAAAGGTTCTTGCGCGAATTCTTACGCGGAAGGTACCGCAAGGATTAACGGTGCCACAACAACCCGATTGTGATCATGTACTATTCACAATAGTTGCCTCAATGATGTGCTTAAGAGAAATCTTCATATTGGTAAAATGAGGAAAAAACGTTGTCGTTATACAAATTAATTTAAAAATAATGTGCAAAAATTTGCATGCATGCGTAATTTTGAGTTGTCTTTGAAATGGAAATTTCCATAGCAAAACTCTGGTAGTGACATTTTACTGAGTGCTGGTTGTTCACTGCAAAAAATTGATCTTCTATTGATTGCAGATGCCTGCTTTGATAATGACACCCATACTTTGAACCATGTAGAAACGATAATTTTTAACGTTTAGTGCCCCCACACACGATCCATTGGGCTTTGAAATTTTGCAATTGGCTGAAAATTTAGTCACGATCAAAGAAGAATCTCTCTTAACAATGCAGGATATTTTCTGTAGCAAACGCAAACTTATTTTACTAAATTATCCTAACAAAAACAGGGAGTCTTTTGAATCTTTGTGATGCCATGAGAAATAGGTTTCGTTGATAAAATGACCTAATAAATAATTCTTAGGGTTGCGCCTATTCGATCGTCAAATTCGACACAGGTAATGCAAACTACTAAGTGCAGTCTTGGATGACAAAAATTCGAGCACTTGAGCACAGTCACTGGCAAGTTACTAAGTGCCTTAGAAAAGCATAGATGTATCAGCATGCGCAATGGAATAATTACCATGTTCAAATGCAAATCGTAGAATTCTTAAGAACAATTTGATTATTGATCGAATATACGGAATATACGTCTATACATAATGGAGCGATTCCTCCTGCCACGTCAGCATAATTTAATGTCATTTCGGCTTCTTGACCTCGGCTGATATTAAACTGACAGTACAAGCTCCTTTGTTTTGCCGAGTATTGGTGAACTTTGACACCTACTAATTGTTCTTTTGCAAATGCATTCGAGAGAAGTCATTCAAGTTGCTTAGACTTATTGTGGCACAAGCCTATTAAAACAGTAAATTCAAAACAACTACTTAGCTTAAAATCACAATAAATTGTAACCAAGTTTAAATTAAACAAGCGACCAAACTCGGTTTCATTGCACAGCATTTAATTAGAATTTTTTATAATTATCCCCTCTTGCTCCACTAACGTTTAAATTTGCAATTGTTTTTATTTATTAAACTGATAATAAAAAACTACCGTCTCTTTGCGTTGTATTTTTAAAATATGAAAGCCAAACCATTAAATGAGTCGTATGTTCACTTTTCAAAGAAACCAACGATATTACAAAGCAAAGCTAAATTTTCGAGACGAAGACGAAATATGGCGGAAGCAGCCATTGTGAAATCAAACGTTATGACTACATTCATGGAATGATGATATCAAAGTCAGCGGTGTAAGCTGACGTGCGGTGCTTAAGAGGAACATAGCTTGTTATTTAGAGATTAGTGGTTGCTCGCAACTACTGATCTGTTGCGATGGGACAAAGAGTAATTTTAAAGTGGCCCAAGCAGACCATGCTTAGTTTGAAAGCATCTATACTAGTTTGCATGCGTAAACAAAATAAATAAGACGCACATTCAGCTATAGGAAATGAAAAAGATCAATACTTTGAGCAAATTGCTGAATGCATACGCTAACTACTAAACGTAATTCTCAAGCAGAAAAAAAAAACAATTCACCACGACAGAAGTAAGTGTCGGTAAAATAGGCGTGCAGTTCCAGAATGAGCAGTGTCCTAAGTTTCAATTGGCAATAGCGATATAAAAAGCACTCTATGTAAAACATGATTAAGTTTATGGCCAAATTCAAAATATTCAAAATATATTAAAAAGCGACAACTTGTTTTAGCGTATATTTCGTTAGGTTTTAACTTAGGATTAACAAGCAAGAAGCAAAACGTCAGTTTATAAGTAAAAGCCAAACATTTAGAATAACTGAAGGCAAATCTGTGTACCTTATAAATTTTGGGCATAGCTTAGCCGGTTGCACTTCCATTCAAAGAGTTCCACACTCAGAAACGTCCAAGCATTTAAGCAGGCAGTATGCCACACATTAGGCAAGAAGCAAAAAAGCCTTTTAGGAATATTTTTAATGGACTATGACATGCTAGACAAAAAATATCATAGTCTACGATCGAAAATACTTGGTAAACAAATCATTTAAGCGGGTCCTGTATGGGCAAAGAAATCGAATACGAGACAATAATGGGAAAGTAATAACATTCGACAGAGGTAGCAACCGCAATTTTTACTTGCCTTAAAGGAGTAATCAGGCGTCACGTCTTTCTCGTTGTTCATTCTATTTCAAAGTGAGGCGCCACTTTTAGGTCACTCATTGCCCAATTGACTAAGAGGAACCCCTGAGTTAATTCGCCACATGGCTTCTTAAAACAAAGTTAGCTACCACTTAAAAAGTGATGCAGACACTACAGTTTGCTTAACTTTGTCTTAGTTAGCACTTCAAAGGCATGATCTTGTAAAGCTTAGCATTGTAAATTTGGCCGAAACAGCTTCACACAAATGTAAGTCGACACACCAAACTTAAGGTGAAAGATTTATGTAATGAACATGAACTCAATGATCCACTGTGTGCTTCGCGTTTCAACTACGATTTTTGTGCTTCACTTTAGACTCCACCACCCCATCTGTAGCGTATTGTTTGTTTCGGCTGTTGGTTGATCGGATATACTAGTGGCGGCCACCTTGAAGCTAGCTGCGAGGGCTGGCCTGCCGACCGTGCCAGCAGTTCCCATACTTTCCGTCTAGAGTACGCGTATTCTGACCTACACCTGGCCTTCTCTCCTTCTTTTAGGAATGCTTGGGGCGCTACACCATTACCTTTTGGGAACGCATTCCTCATCGTTGACAGCCCCACCCCTGCAACGGCTCAGATGGTGCACACCCCGCCCCTGCAACCGCGGCCCCCCACCCGACCCACTTCTCAGCCAAGATTCGCGGTCAACAAAAGCACTTTATTTGGCAAACTAGAAGACATCGTGCGGAACCACAGGCACAAAGCACCGGTGGGACCAGCAAGAGATAGGACCGAACTCGATCTCGCTCGACCCTTTGTGCGGTATGGAGCTAAGTACAGATGCCGAAAGTAAATGAGGGGATTCGCTTTCTGGTTCTCAAGTCCTCATCCCCGATAAATGCCGAACTTGTGCATTTAGGCTGGTATGCTGATCACAGAGCTCCTGCAACTCGCCTGCCAATTCGTTGTTCAGTCGCAGTAGGGTGTAGTTGGTTGACTTTGCCGCCCGCACCAAGCTAGCTAATAATCGACGTCGACGACTGGGGGATAGGGAGAGGATATCCTTAACACTCCGGCGGGTGAATTTACTCAGAACCTCTACCGGCTCTAGAGACTTGGCACTGAAAGTAATTAATAATTGACAGTAATAAACAGTCCTCATTGCTACAGGAGCTCGAATCTGGTCTGTAAAGTGTCCTAGTGCCTTACCAGTCAAAAAGCAGTTCGCAAAATGTGTAAAGTCTGCCTATTCGACTTCGCATGCGAATAATGCCAACAAAAAAAGTAAAGGGCTCGAGAACCACTGAATACGCACCATAACACAACTCCCAATTGTGTAGTTGGCGCTCTCAAACGATATTTGCCAGCCCGGATGGATATTTTAACAGTTTTAACTATTTCAGCAAAATGGAGAAAACATTCAATTATCGTTGGGAGTTCACCAAAATTCCGAATAATAAACCTGAATTGGGAATCTCGGGAGCTCTCAGAAAGACGAATCTCAACCTATTGAGGAACTTGAAGAGAATTAGGACAACTATAGCAGAGCAGCCAACAAATGTCGGCTTGTGTGACTGCTAGCACAGAATGGTACTGCTTATATGTGCCTAAACGATAGGTGCGGGTCAGTCTTTCGGCGCGGGATGGTGTCTGCTGTGCTCCACCACGTTCCTCCATTCTCAACGCTCACACCTCCATATGACAGTTGAATTAACCTGATGGAGCAAATCGAAATCGCTTGCCGTATGAATGACTGAGTTTGACTCGGTTTCATACTTGGGCCGCAGAAGCTTTGCGTATAACACCCGAAAAGGTGCGGCGGGGTGAATGAACGTACTACCTGGGAGTGGTCAAAATCAAACAATTCGATCTTGGCCATAAATCAGTCAAACAAATGAGTCATCAGGCAAACGAGCCATTCAAGAGAATTCGAACTAACAAGTGGTGAGCAATTGCGCAAAATTATTGGTTAACTCGGGGTTAGCGTGCCGAGAGCAAACTTAAGTAGTGTGCAAGTTGATGTGAGCTATAAAAAACTCAACTTTAGCCTATGCTGAGGGAAAAAGTAGGTAAAAATACGAAAGACTAAGATCTCTGTTCTTCGCTTCTTTCACAAACATTGTGCACCGTAGACCAGTCGACAGCTGGTTGATAAATTTTCGAAGGTGACCTTTACAAATAATCTACTCATGCACTGGTAGTACACCAACTAACTAATCCTCAAAAGACTGCATTGGGGGAAAATTAGCGACATTTATGATACGATGGGTGAGTATGATGATAGAGGAGCTTATGAATTATTCGCAGCTTATATTCCATTAATGGACCCTTCATATGGGGATTCGACGGCTAGATATTCATCATACAGAATTAAGTTTGCTCTGGGACATGCTTTGACCTATACAAATAACCTCAGCATCGGAAATGGGAAACAAAAAACAAGACAGATTAAGTTAAAAGAAAGTTAGAAGTTAATCACTATCACTACCTTATTTTCCCATAGCTAACCTCAACACACGTGAATGGTGCCCAGTTCAAGTCCCATCTGAGCATTACTGAAACTTCCCTCATTATTATAAATCAAATTATGCGTTGGATTATACAGGATTATAGGCACTTTTATTTCAATACCTTGGTGATGCTGAACTGACGTTTTCAACTCGTGTTGTTAGCACCGGCGATGACGACGAGGAGGAGGATCGTGAAGCCGAGGAACAAGACTCTTGAGAGCTGGAAGAAGTGGATGAATAGGAAGAAGCAAAGGAACTGTCACTATCATCTGCTCCGTTTTCGTCGCATAAAAGCGCTGTCGCATCAACAGGTGGGCGCATCAAGCGAGCTGAAGAGGGAAGTAAAGCTCTCACACCAATCTCGTCGTCACTGACGCCTTTGTGATCATCCTCTTCCTCTTCGTCGTCGTCCTCCGTTGGCTCCTCAAGAGTTTTGGGTGTCCCAGAGGAAGCATAGGAGAATTCATCATCTTCACGATCTGTAAATCACAGAAAGCAGTGTAGTTAAGCCTAGAGCGCAACTTATTCTTTGGTCCTTTATTAAGCTATATCCGTACCTCATTTTCTCACAAATTAGCCCTCATCAAGTTGAAATATGGCTGTGTTCGTGGTAATCGTACATTTGGAAGAAAAAGATCCCACGGTCCATAAGCCGCGGAACGTTCTCAATGGCGCATTTCTGGATACATTCAAAGAGGAGAACTAATTTACTCTCCTTGGATGTACACGACATCAAAGCGGTACAAAGTGAGGCTACCTGTTGCGGATATCTCAATCTGTAACGACCCACGAAAAGGACTACCAAAAAAACTTGTTTATTGTTGACAACCACCTCAATTTTGAGTTCTGAACAATGCCCAGTGATGCAAGAAAACCAGGTTTGAACAAAATTAACGCATTTCCAATTATTTAATTTCTACAGCCCTGTGAATACGGAGACAAGAAGCTGCGCCCACATCATACTATGCCCTTTTACATCTTTGACGGCAACTAGAGTGATCACATTATGGCGGAGTACACTAAATACAACTCACTTCGTGGAGGAAATATGGGAAAAAAGTTTCTACGCTATTTCAAAAATGCTTCTGTCCAGATGAATTAATGGGTTAAGAAGCGAAAATCGCCAGAAGGGTTACATAAACCCGTGGTTCAACACATGAAATGCCTAAAAGAGCGCATTGACTTCAATAAAGTGCTCAAATCTTAAGTGTCACGATAAAGTAAAAAAAATCGAGAAAGTTTATATATATAACGTCAGTACAAATTAGATAAATATTAGACCAAATCTGAAAACTCTACGCTCTGGCAAGTGATTGAAGGGTTTAAGTAGGAAAAAAGTGAGAAAATACTTCCTTTATATGTTTCATTGCAAATAAATATTGCAAAAAAGGGATTGCAGACGCATCATGCGGGCGGTGGAGCATCGCCTACCTTTCCGCAATATGTAGCACAGAAACCATTGTGGCATGGCTAAAAGACGGAATACTGAAAATAGAAACTAAATATGTCATCAGAACCCACAGAGAACCCCGAGGATAATACACACAAAACTGTTTCGGTAAATGACAATTTTTTTTGTTTTCATCTTTCCAAGGCCAACCTTGCCCCAAGGGCAATGAATTCTAGTTATAATGTCTATTCGATAAATCTTCTAGCCATTATGTGGGGCGTGATAAAGATTATATTTGACTTACATTGGCTATCACTTCAAGAGAGGAGGATAATTATATATATTGCGCGCCTAAAGCAAGTTCTTTATAAATCCACAGATCATCCACTTCCATTACAGCATTAGCTTCATTTTTGGGGATGTCACAAAGTAACGCGATGCTACAAACCGATTGTAGGCATCCCGAGCCTATGATGTTATGATTCCCATGCCGGTTGTGCGTTACTGTTATTGCACTCATGAGAGTGGGCCGGATAGCGCATCATTGGAGATAATAAAGACTACTAATACCTATGCCGTTTGCCACCCGCCAAAATTAGATAACTGAAAATCCACAAAACGTCACAATAGTTCAAGCTCATCTCTAAAGAAAAATGCAGTTCCTTAGGCTACGCGTGATTGACATTAACAGGGGTAAATGTGAGCAATAATAAGGTGCAATGAGGCGCGAACCATAATTTCTGATTATTCGTCACAGCATTCAAACCGGATTAGTTCTTGGATCAATGGCTACATAAAAATGGAGACAGCTAAAGTCATAGTTATTGAGCGCCTCTAGTTTGCTGGTCAAGCTTCGCCCCAGGAGCACTTTCGAAAAAATTCACTTATTTAGCAAGATGAGCTGCTGCTATGGGAAACGAAATTATCGGAGAAACATCCTCGATCTTTTGGGATGTTTCAGCTGCACAAATTATGTATTGTGGGCTCCATCAAATCTAGTTTTGCAAAACACTGAAGTCTCTTACAATACTCACACCCATGGCCCACAAAACAGAAGTAACTCCTACACGATCAAAAGTTACCGGAAGTTCACCAATTTGGCTCGTTCAAAGTGATTCACCAAATGTAACAGAATCCAGTCAAGCCCCAAGCATACTTTGATACCGACTCCATGAACGAACGATGTCATCCAGCGCCCGCAGAACGGTATGCTGGGATTAAAACAAAAAAATAACTTACAAAACAAGCGTTTTAATACGATACAGTTAGATCTCTAAAGGTTAGCTTGTGTGCCTTGACTGCTTGAATGGTCCAAAGGAATTCGTGGTCCTAAATTCCAAAACAATAGCAGTTTAAATGCTTTGGGGGACAGAGGTAGAGAAGAACCATTCAATGCCACAGGATAGCTGCAGTAAATTTGTCGAATAAAACATTACAGCGCCTACGCAGCTAAAGGTGTTGTGAAATCTAGCCAATGTTCTCACTCTGATAAAATCTATGCATCACTAATCAACATATGCGATGTTAAGACAAAACTACCATGAATTAAATCTCGCAAAAACGCCAACAAGTCAAACCAGAGCCCATAGAAAACGCATTCAGGATGAATTTGTGGGACCACTGCGACAAAAAAGCGGGCGATAAAAACTCTTTCAATAAACTGCTCAACCCTCTTCAGTGAGACACAAATCTGGGAATAACTTTACGTTCATAAAACACTGGTTCCCAAAAGCCAAGAAAATCATGCTAACCACCCGTGCGCCTAGCCTACTTATTTCTTTGGCACCCATCTATTCTTTGGCATAAGAGCGGATGACGCTGAAAAACAGGAAGAATTACCTGACGCAAATATGGTTAAAAGATTGTAGTGAAAGAGGCCGAGACAATGTGTCACTTCTAAACACTGAAACAAATCAGGGACCCATCAATACAAAGACCTCACTGTCCGTCAATGATGGACATTTCTTACGTAGCAACTTGAGAATACTTCAGCCAGTACGGACGAAAACGGTGACCAGTCAAACCACTCTATTAGGGTGCCTTGTTCTTACAATTTCAAAGGTTAATCACGCCATTTAGGAAGACAGCCAAAACGTAACCTTCTACCCTTAACGCCGGTTGCATATGGACTCGAACTTTTTTCCACAAAGAGAGGTAACGATCTCCACGACTTTGGTTTTGGGCGCCATAGTGATCCTTGCCCGATAGTCCGAAGAATAATGGTAGCCTTATGAAAAAAGCCACAGTAACCATACGCATCGCAGCTTAAACAATGATTTCTGTCGGGATTAAGAAAGTAGTGAAGGCTCAAAATGCTGTTTGCATTTGGCATACGTCACAAGCAAAACTATGTGAAAAGCGGGATCTGAAAATTTCTAAATCTCCCAGTGGATGCCAAAGAGAATCTTAAATGACTCATGACTCCTTTTCATGTCAGCTTACCCAGAGGCCGGGACTGAGGTGAGATCAGTAGGTCATGGCTTTCATCTTCATCGTTATCCAGGTAACCAAGGTCGCAGTTCCGTTGGTGTTGATCCTGCTGACCTCGATGGTTCAGTTTAGGCTTTCGTCGTCGCAGCAAGCGCTGACATGGGGAGGTCGCGTTTATCGACGGTGAAGTTCGCTCCTGTCGCAATAGGGGCAAGAGTGATTGCTTCTCCTGCATCGAGCATTGGGAGGAGATAAGGGCAAAACCTGGTGTGGCGTACTTGCTAGCCAGATGAGCTGCTAAACAATACTCGGATTCGGTGAGCATCATATCGGCGTCGCTATCAACGTGTTTCCTGAGGAAGGGAAGAATAATTCCCTACATCTCATCATGAAATGATGTGATTAAGGAAAGCACTTTAATTGGGTTCCTGGCTTCTAATAACATGGAATTTAGGGGTAGCTGATGTTGATTTGATTAAAACTGTGCTGTTTCAACCACTATTCTGGCAAGCAGTCTTAACCTTTTCGGGAAATGAACGTCTACAACCGTGCCAACAAATGATAGGATTACAATCTGAGTGGATCCCAATACCATGGATGAGTGCTAAGCCTTGTCATTACAGTCTTGCATAAAATTTGAAGTTTGTAATCTTAGAACACATTTCATTGTAACTGCGTCACGCGATCTATTTCCGATAGAAATGGAGTTAGCTGAAAAGCCCATGATGATTTCGGTATAGCTCACAAATTGCAAAACTGACCCCTGACCCGAAGAGGGAAAGATGTCAGTAGGAGATATATGGGCCCATTACAACATTAAGCACTGCTTTATAGGGCCTTGCGTGGTAAGCGTGGAAGCACGGAAAAAAAGTCCGGCTAAAGTGTAGCATGAAAAGGTAACACCGTGTTTTTAAGGATTATTCAATTATAATCGATTGAAATAGCAAGGAGCTCGTGAATACACCCTCCTCTGCTGGCATGGCATTCTATAAGCAATTTCTGTCGGTAGCTTTGCTTAAAAACTTCAGAGGACAAAAGAGGCGCTAAAATCTACCAGCTTTACAGAACATAAATAAACTTTCTTTGGATTTTGATAATAATCAAAAATGGTTGTGAATTGCCATGGCCGTTCCTACATGTTAAAACTGGAGTGTCAATGCCGCCTCTGGGACCAAGGTCGTTGACCAATAGTACAAAAACCCAAAATGGATCACGCTCCCGATGGTGCTGCGATGTCCAGCAAGACCTAGTGGCAGGTTCCAGAAACCATCGCGAGAGGCCGACATCACAAAACCACAGCGTAGTAATAAAAGTGCGAATATTCTAAAATGAGCACACATCTTAAGAATTTCACTTATGCGCTGTTATGGTAATAAATGCCAATGTACAGCGCAGTTCTGAATAAGTATCCTGTCACACTGCCATGGTTCCATCCACTCAAGAAATTCAAAGCCTATTTTTTAAGAAAAACAACAAGGCACCAAATAAGTCACGTAGATAAAGAAAATAATTCTATTTACCATATTCGCTAGTCGACAGCAAACATAAGTAGAGTCAAACTTAAATGCTAAAGTTTGCCTGCTGATATCCAAGATTACAAATAACCTGGAGAAAATGCTTGAAGAGGGAAAAATGTGAGCTGATTGGTGTAATGCCTACATTTTCATCTCTCAAGGTGCCTTATGTTAAACATTAGCGTTCAACACCCAAGAAAGTGAAACGCATCTACTACATTTTTTAAAGACCTGACTTGGTATCCAAACTTCACTTCAGTTGATTCGTTTATAAAAGTTAGTTCTCAATCTTTCTCACAAACGTAAATTCTATCTTGAGAGTTTCAATAAAACTATGGAATTCGAGACAAGAATTACAGCCAAGCGTATAATGCAACCGAAGGAATTTAAGCACCTTCTGCAATATGAATTCAACAGCTACAGGGCTCTTATCCCAAAATCTCATTCGTTAAAATAATTCCAGTTCAGCAACCTTGCACAGCCAAAGCAATCTTGTAGCGAATTTTACTTTCGTAAAACGCTTGTACCTAGAAGTCAATGATGCAGTTATAGCTAGTTTCCTTACTCCAGTTTATTTTCTGCGATCTTTTCATAGGTACTACAAGAATGAAAACGCCTCGGAGCGCGAACACCGCGTGGCGGAAAATATTCGGTAACCGCGCGGCAACATACTACACGATGCACCTCCAAATGCCGCACAATAGGCTGTGCGATAGACCTTCAATACTGGGAAATCAAAATCAAATTCATTAAGCAGTAGGAGAGCTCGAATCACGTCCATCGGGTTTAATCAGCCAATACCGTATGAGATCAATATTGAGAGTACCATACCGTCCTCTATCAACTACTGACCGCCCGTTTTAACAGGAGTGCATAAAAACAATTACAAGTATTTCATATATCTTTACAAAACTACGCCAAAAATCTTCCGGGTTTCTCTGAGCATCAGAGAGATTAAGAATTAGTTTCTGCACGGAATGAAAGCTAGGATGCTTAAAATGAAGGCCTTTAAGCCATTTCTCATGGAAAATGCATAACACCATAGCAGTTTCAAAAAAGACTATAAGCTTCGGAAATCCTGCCATCGTCAAAATATGTCTTACCAAATTGATCCATGCGAATGTTCCTCACATCGCCCCATTAACACTACTCGTGATTTGGCCTTTACGGATAATTACGCTTAATATTCAAAACAAGCAAAACATAAAGCGAGAAAAAAAATGTGGGGGGGGGGGAATTTCGCATGAAACAACGAAAAGATAAATTAATCTTTAAGGCGTTTCAACGAACAGATTTTTAACCCCAGAGAATTAAATTAACACCAGTTCCAAATTTTCAAGCCAGCACAAACAGCACTATTACGAAAGGGCAATATCATGAAAATGCTGCACAACATGAACAGCCAAGGACGGTATTCAGTTTAAAGCAAAATTCGCTTGAAATGAAATCCAACTAAGCCCTAGTTCAAAATACAAACTGTAGGACCGTGCAAAAGTTTATCAAGACGCTATCCTACCAAATTCAAAGGAAACCTAATAATGACCATGAATGTATGTTGAGTGCTCGAAATAACGCTACTTTTCCCCAAGCAATTTAACGTAACTGGCACAATCGTAAACCATTCTCATACCTGAAATCTTACGTTCCTCCAGATGGGGATGAATTTCATGGGACAACTAGGACCAATCGCTGCTATCTTGATGTTAGCGCACTATATTAATTTGCACGAATATTTCAACTGCTGCCGGTAACCATCAGCACTCTAACAAAATACAACACTAGAATCCGAACACAAGTCATCTCCTTCGTCCAACATTGATATCAGTGTTCGAACTCTCCTATCTCTGATTCGAGTGACCTAAGGAAAGACGAATCAAGGCTTACAAACCGCGCAACTCATTTTTAGCTCAGTGTAAACTGAAGAAAACTAGGTTTGCTAGCGGCAGCAGTGTTTAGCTAACAAGTAGGGTGGGAACCAGTCAAAACTAAACCTCAGTGATGTCTCGTAAAATAGTTTAAATAAATGATATCTCACCAAATATTGAGCGCAACAGATGAGGGAAGCCCAAACTGCTTAGGAAAGAGACGAGACGCGTCATCCCATTTGGCGCGCGGAACATCAGCTTGCTGATGGAGCTGTGCCAAATCACGAAACTGTTCGGAAAACTCTCGCCGCCGAGGTATCGACGCATTATTGAGGAGGGTGTCTATGATAAGAATAGAATTCTTACACACGAGCGCATGATGACGTGGTTTACTTCTTCTGCGGGAACTGTACCCTCTCTGGGAGAGATTTCGCCGAAGCGTTCGTACTGCAAGCTTGCAGAGGCACCATTTGTATTCGTACATTCATCGTCATCATCAGCACTGGACGAATCAGAGGGATGATTGTCTGAGGAAAAAGCAGGAGAGGTGGACGCACGTCGCTGGAATGCAGCGAAACATGGGACTTTGGCCTTTGTAATTGATTGGCCCACTGATCGGCTTCTTTGAGTCAACTGGCAATTTGGAAGGGGAGGATGGGAGTCGAGGGAGAGAAGGGAGGCCGAAGAGGCACCAGAGCAACGCTGACCTACAATCCAAGGAGGATAAGGGGATTACAAAAGATAAAATGATATGCAGGCAGGACAAGTACGCAGGCGACCATCAGCGGTTGAACGAGAAGGAAGAAACAGACTGTCTGGTTCACTGAGGGCTTTGGGTATTTGTAGATAGTCTTCCATTGCACTAAGGATCCTAGGAGAAAACACACCACTCATCAACAATATAAGTCAGTTGAGACAAATCTAGTAGCAAGCTATCTTACATAATTCGACAGCCTGAAATAATCAAGCTGTTTTCTTGTGCCTGACAAGGGAACCACTAACATGTATGGCAGGTACAAACCAAAAGCTAGTGGCCCAACACAATTCACCCCGGAAAATGTGGGAAACGATGCCTCGAACTCAGTCCAGCGACTGCAGTGGAAGAAAATCAAAAGCAGGGATCTTGAGACCAACCCACATGTTAGTAAGAAACTATTCAATGAGATTTTATCACCAGCAATGACACTGTCGAGACTGATGTGCTTTGCGCAACAAACAATGACCATTCCCACCGTAATATTGTACTATCTGTCACTTGACTTACAGCCACATGCGCAAACACTTCAGCCACACATCCCTACGGACGAACCGTAATGCCCACCAAATTAGTTCTTAGAATTCGCGGTCGACCAGTTTGCACCTGTTAAGAACTTTCCCATTACTAGCCATTTTAACAAATAAAGAATGCTCAAAAAGCACTTTATCTATTGCTTTTAATTGTTTTTTTGTTTTAAGACAATCGGCAAGTAAGGGCTCATAGGCAAGGCTTATTATTTTTGCGTGTGGATCATTCAAAGTAAAATGCGTATTAACTTCTATTGAACTGCAGATTCCCTTCATGAAAAATTTTTAATTTAGTACGCCGGCAAAGTATTTGCTGCAGCTATGATGAAATTCTTACTCCGATTATTTTTACACCAACTTACTCTCCGAGTTCTTACTCAATGTGTAAGTGTTGGTAATGCTCATTCCACTGACATTCGACATGTTCGTGTAGTTAATTTGGTTTCAAAAAGTGTCGACCTCTGAATTTTGGGCTCAGATTTCTTGATAGACAAAATCGGCTGCAACACTACGTGGGATGATGAATTACATTGGCTTCATGCCATTGCGACTATTTTATTCTAAATCTTCTACCGATGAATCACCGGCAAGTTCCCTTGCCCATGCCATCGTGTCTTCATCGTTATCCTAGGGTCGCCTGCCAATATGCTACATTTTCGCTCATTTATCGATTCAAATACAGTCGTAATTAATGGTTTTTACTAAGTCTTATGAGAATTCGAGAACTATATCGAAAAGTCCATAAATTAAGGCTGAACTTGAGCATGAAATTTGTGGGTTGCTAGAACCATGCACAGACTCGAGTGTTTAAGTGCTTCTTTTTAAGCTTATCTGTTTTTGCGTGGCCTTATTTGCTCTACCAATAAAGCTGTTCAGCATTCTATTTGAGGTTCTCAGTATGTGAAACTGCGTTGCTAAATTACGAAGGTTGATGGTCTTTTTAACTTACCATCACGTTAATATTTAATTTGTATGCCGTGCAAATTATCGCTCTAGAACATAAGCCAGAAGTGTCTCTGTCTTTAGATTCTCGAAGTCGAACTTTTAACCTAAGAAGGCAAATCATATTTGTGCAGTGCCGAGAAGGCTAGCAAATTTGCGGATTTTGCATGAGCTCAGATTCACCTTCTTCTCGATGGTATTTGCCTCGGCAGTAGGCCGTTCTCCGCATCAAAGATGCATTCATTTTGTGCTTATGTTAAAAGCGCATACTAGGTTAGCTCTGTCAGAACAAATTCGACTGCTCATGAGATGCAATCCCAAAACCCTCTATCCTCGAAGTGACTTGACGGCTAGAAGGTTATTCGTTATGCCACATCACGAGGTCATGTTTTGATAAATTTAACAATGCTATTCAGGTTTTATCGTATGGATTAAAATGGCTCTGTTTTCGGAATATAGGACTTTGATCAGGCACTTTGAGATGTAAGCACCCGCTATGCTGCCAAAAAATTACCTTGGATCTCTCTATACCCTGCTGCCTACCGCGGCACCTTTTGTTCGCAGGTGTAGCCGTGACTTATAAGCTATGGAATGATTGCAAACAGTTTTCCCTTGTTAAAACTGATGGATTCTGCTTTTTGTCATTAAAAGGCTGATGTTGGTTATGTAGAAGTAATAAACATCAGAAGCAATAAGGCGGCAGTTTGGCCAATGGCATACAGCCGCTCGAGGTGAATAAAAGCAATGAACCAACCGAATTGATTGTGTACTGTTGAATTATCACAGAATGTGACTAATTTGAGAAAAACTGATTTACGTCAAAAGGTCCTCTTTCGTAATTAAAGCGCTAAAATTAATTCCAGTGTGTCATGCAAGGTTTACACCCTGATATTCCTAGTGTCATAAGACTTCCCTGATGACGAAAGGCAGCATGCTATCCACGCAGAATACGCGAATTTTCGAAATTACCCTACAGCCGGCTGACCTAGAGAAGGTGCAATGGCGAGGACTCGAAGTGGACCTTCATTAATACCCTTTGCTTGGCAAATAAAGCATTTTTAATGTTGGGTAAATGCAAACAATGTGGGATCGCTGTTCTCGCTTAACCGGTGTCGACTGCGCAGAAGTCCAACTACTCTGAGTGCGAAATTTATCTTGACGTTTGTTTTTAACTTCAAGTAATGTTTCCTTTAGTTACAATTGTCTTGATAGACCTCATCTGTCAGTCGTTTTTCCGCTAAAGTGTAAGGCTTTGAGTGTGCTTTTAACTCTTCGTGTTGGCCTTGCGGGCGCTCAAAGTTCCGCCTTTGTGCTTCCACAGAATGGCATGACCTTCGATTCATGCAGGTTGGCCTCTCATCCCATCTACACGTCGGCTGTTTATGTTAATTTGATAGAGATTTCAACTAAATGCAACCGCGATTCCTTTACCACTTCAATGGCTGAATGGAGCCTAGATGGATATGGACTACCAACTATAAAGTGCAAGCAAAGTTGTGTGGGAGAGAAAATGCAAAACCTTGCCTTATAAAGCTATTCCAAATTCTGTCTTTTGTAGACAGCTTTACTTTTAGGCAAGTGTTCTGCCCTACTTTCCTTGCTCTTAAGACAATCGCCTAACAGGACAAAACCACAGACCTGGTTAGACTTCGAAGAGAGATCATCCATTTCGCTGACAAATATCCGCTCAGTTGCACGCGAATTCGTTAAGGGTGCCTTAAGAGCCCACCGTATTAGTTATTCTCGGTATAAATAAATACCACCTCCTCACATACGCGCTAAAATAGCTAAAATGTAGTATTTGATAGCCATCGTCACCCATCTTTTGGAAACGGATTTTTACGCTAAACAAATCAATAATCTGTGGTTTCAATGGCTCAGTGATTAAAAAGCGCTCTGAAGCACATTCTCGCTAACCAATGATTAGTATGTAGTGCTAAAAACACTCCTTAATTGGAACAAGCAATTTTTTTGGTTCCAACGGGCATGGCAGAAGGCCACTCATCTTATTCCTGTCACCGCTTTTGACAAATCCCCCGCCTGAGCTTTATTAACTAAATACGATGCGGTAGAAGTCCCATTTCATCTAGTTCAAGGGCGCTGCTCGGTGTCATAAATAGTAGCTCTTAACGTATTTTCCGGTAAAATGGAGAATGCTTTGCAGAATCAGCAAACACATTGCTCCTCCATATTATCCACACCCTTTATTGCATCTAACGGAGCGAATACTCATAAGTGGTAAAAGCAGGGTAGGAAATTATGTTAATCAAAGCCAGTGGGCTTTGGGAATTTAGCAAGAATGGATTAAAATTAGGATTTCAGGTTGTTTTAACTAGCAAAAGACAGGTTTTTATCTTTAGCCTTTCCATCACTATGCTTTGCTAGTTAGACGCCTAACTGCTACATTTACAGCTGCGGTAACGGTTTCACGGTTTCGCTGCTGCCAAGAAACCAGCAGAGACCGCGCCAGTCTGACAAGCTGAACTTCTGCCCTGGTCACGATGCGACGCGTGTGTACAAGTGGAGCAAACTCATGCATAAATATTTTTAGCAAATTCAATGTCGCTGATCAGCCTGTAATTAGAATCGGACAATCAAGCGAAGGGAGCGTAAGAATGTCTAATTAGTCTAAGAAAAACCAATGGTGTGAAAATCCGCGGTGGTGCGATGGATATAATCCAGAGCGATTTGTTTTCTCCTTAAGATGATCAAAAGGAAAATACGAACAATTAAAGGGCGATCTTGTTTACTTTACAATGAGCGCTATACGACAGCTTTATTTTAATGATTGCCGTGACGCATTATTATAATACGCATACCTCTATCGCGCGTACCAATCTGAATGCTTTCAACTGCATATGTGTGTTATCGATTTCATGAGCAAAAAATCGATAAGTCTTACGACAAGGAATCGTTAATATGCGGGTGCAACGATGACCGAGCATGCTACAAGTCCTTCCTTGAGGAGGCAAAGGCTTTTAGAAGAGTTGATCTACCTGCATTTAAGGTGCTAATAATCCAAACCGAAATTCATGCCAATCTGTGTAGGGACCACCCAGCAGCCAGCCCAACTCGATTTGCAAAATTAATATGACACTTTATACCCATTATTAATGCTCATGTGAAATTTGGTGGTCATCGTGACACTGTCGTAAAGGCTTCGTTAGCATCTTGCAAAAATGACTCGAAAAAGGACCGAAATATCGACTGCGATTGTGCGTGATTGCTGTTGGCTAGTTGCGGCTTTGATTACATTTGACGTGAATTTGTGAGTCATTTTAATGCAGCCGCCATGCAGAATGCCCTTGGACATCGACCCACGAAATGAAGTGATTTAAATCCAGATTTTTAGCAAAGATTAGCATTTTCATTCTAGTCCTAAAAGCAAGTCATGGAGGTTTCGAAAACTGATTTTATCGTCAGCTGCGGTAATAAAACAAGCGGAGATGGTATCAGTGGAAGCTGGTAAACGAACCCAATGCTATCAGATCTTTAGGGTGGAAATATGTTTCGATTCACTTTGGGGGCTGAGTATGTTTTTGCAACATAGTAAATAGAAACATGAAGTCGAATAAAGCGCTGCAGGTAAAACAAGTAATATTACAGCCGGGAAGTGATCAAGGAAACCTAATAATAATAAAAGACCTCGAGTCCAAAAAAAACCTCACTAGCTTAGCCTATGAGCAAAAGCTTATTAATATTTGAACCTACCCAAGAATGGCGGGTCTAAGTTACGATAAGTGAAGCTTAGTCACTTGGTCGCAAATGCCGGAATTAATAAATACATTAAGGGAACTGGGAGGCCTGACAGCCTAACCATGGGATCTAGGCAGCTTTGCAATTCCTGCTTAGATTGGTGGAAGCAACCTCATCTGTTCTATGACTGGCTAAACTATTGGCCAATAAGAATCTAGAGATCACAATGGTCTGTCTCAATTGACCAATCGGAGCGCGCAGAGATGAACAGACGATAATGCCATTGCGGCAACGTGCACGGACGCACATTTTGCTGTGTTTTGTTCTGGGCGTTGGGTCTCTTATTGTTCTCTGACATGAGTTTTGGCAGAAAATTTAAACACTACAAATGTGGGCTCTTTGATTCTAGTGAGGAACATGATGCTTGTGGTGTGGGATTCGTTGCCAACATCCATGGTGAAAGATCCACTATGGTAAGTCCCGTGTTTTCCGCTAGCACAAAACTTATGTTCGAGAATGCTCTGAAATCAAGACCTCACTATATTCTCGGTTATACTTGGTCATTTTATGAATATTAATAGTAAAACTGCCAACCGTATTCATCTTAAAAACACATTTTTAATCAGCCTAAAATGGACATCCCAGGCATCGTTCTGCTGGAAGCCTAGTTAAGCTCTCCAAGTGACCTTAATTCCCTTTCCATTGAAGAGTGGTTTTTCTCCCTTGCGCCCAAAAATGGAGTACTTATTAATCTTAGCAATAAGTTAGTTTCGATTTCCATTTCTGGAACAGATATGAGAGGTGGCTGGACACCGCAACTATCTTAGTAAGAAATTCAGTTCGTCTTCATCCCCTCAGCGTTCATTAGTTTCCAGAATGTTACAATGATTTGACACTAAATTTTCAGACATGATATTAAAACAGTCCCAGCATCATGGAGTTTTCAAAGTTGTGCTTGACCTGACAAAGGACCAAGGTCAATTAAATGGAAATTTACCGTATTAATTTAGTAGTTAGTGCGGGAGATTGACAAGTTGTCTGCCAGATATAACACCTTACCAGTTTTACTTGCCATAACAGCGTTTTCGCGGCCATCAGGAGCGCTTGTTCAATGCCAACGTATCACTTAACACGTGGAAGAAACACGTGGCGCCAATCCATGTGTCAATGGCAAACTTTCCCACTTCTTCTTAGTCATGGAGACGCGTTCTGCTGACAGGACGCAAGCCTATTTTCTTTGCGTCCCTGTGATTTATTTTTGACCCCTTTATTTCATCCTGCTTATTGGACCAAAATCATATGATGGCGAAATTTTATTTTCCGGCGACCAAGTCACCGCTAAAATGCAGAAAAAGGCTTACCTTTCCAAAAATGGGACAAAGTTGAAGTAAGGCACGCGCCCATCTCACAGCGAACCTCACATTTCGTCGCCCTCGGTCGACATTTAGCTAGGGTTTTGAGGGTCATGCACAAGTTTAGGGCGCATTTCTTTTTATTGGCGATGGTGAAAGCTCTCAATAAAACCGCACATATTTTTTTTGGTTTGACAATAGTAATTAGCTACTTTCGTAGTTATTATAATCGCTTGAGAGGCGTGGCTCTTACCCATGGAAATTGATTGTATGTCAAAGAGTCGCGCTGTGGAACCATTGAAAAATTTACAGCAAGTTGAGTTCGAAATCAGGAATATTTAGTTACATGAACGCGAACAGAATACCTATTTCTTTGTTCATGAGCTGCTGTTTGAACAGGCTTCACCCAGCTAGATTTCCTTACGAGTAGGGCTACGGGGCAGATTCGCACGACTGAAGGGAGTATCCATCAGGGGAATATGGGTAAAGATCCGAAACTCTCTCGAATGGTACGATAAGCTTTGAGGAGACTTAGAGCATGCATTTTTTTTCAAATTTTGTTTGATCAGAGCTTTTGCAGAAAGCATGTGATAGGTGTGTTTATCGGATTTAGTTAAATGTTTTAAAAAGATCAAAAGAGTGTTGTAGATTTCAATCGATAAACATTCAAACTTAGTCTTGTCTTTTCGTGTATCTGATAATGAATAAGGGTGTAGAGTCATTTTAACTGTCGCAGGTGTCCTTGTTGGCATCATAGGTGCGATTCGTTAATGCCACGGTAGACACTCGCTGCTTTACCGTTTTATGATTTCTTAGGAGCGTTATTGCTAGTAATGCACTTCTAAGGATTGTTTGCCGCCAATTTTCTTGTGCCTTTGATCTACCTCAGCCTTTTTGAGCTTAAGTTAGCTTCCCTTAAATTAGGTATTTTTAGGGAATGGAAGTTAACATGCAGTAAAGGAGGTATGTTTAGGACCTCAGAAGCACCTATTCCTTATCTGCATATCTACCTTTGTTCACATTCTAAATTAGGACTGGAAAGGTGTTTGTGCACGTCCATGTCAGTATTACTGTTCGTTTTTTAGGTAATTGAGCAGGCCAACACCATGCTTAATCGCATGGAGCACCGAGGGGCATGCGGATGCGATGATGAAACGGGAGACGGAGCCGGTGTTATGACTGGCATTCCCTATGAGCTTTACGAACGCTTCGCTAAGTGAGTTCTCTTTCCACCCATCAATCAATAGTGAAACAGTTAAAAGGAAAGTGAAGCCCATCTATGTGTTCCTCAACAGTTGGTTTGCCGCTATGAGAAAAAATCGCCTTGTCATGCCGAACAGTTTATAAATTTAGGGTGGCATATTTAGTCTTCTAGAGCTCGCGCATTAGACGCGTCAGTTGCTTAACTTTGTTAATATGCATTTGTTTCTAACCGTTTTTAATGTTACCATGAAAACCAAAGAATTAAATGGCTCAAAAATGGATGTATTGATGCAAATTCTCCATTCGTCCCCAAGAAACTGGCAGATTGCAGTTATTATTTAACACCCCTGACTTCCCCATTCTGTATGGTGTTTTTTAACTTTCTATGTTAATTTTTATCCTGACTGTGGATCCAACAATAAGTTATCAAATAGCAGTGAAACACATTTGGTTTTTTTGGGTATGTTCTTTGCCTTCCCACTGTATAATGCCTGAATCTGTCAGACTGAATTTAAATTAATTCTTTAATACCGGGACAATTACTGTTTCGGTACCATCATCACTAATTGACATTGGTTTTCTTATTTTTAAATCAACCAATGAAATTCTTTATAAATTACCATCGTATGCTACATCTCGTCTGCCAGCACAGAAAGAAGTGGGCTTAGCATTCATCTTTGCTGCAGTTATACTTATTCCAAAAGCATCAACTGATGCTCTGGTTGGCCATTTCAGCACCATCCCTGGAAGTCACGGCGATACTTAACTGTTACTGCCCGGGGTCCAATTATCTGGCGTGATCTCCAAGGCGAGCATTTCTTTTTTATTTTACAGAGAGGCTGGTGTAACACTGCCACCCCTGGGTGAATTCGCTGTTGGGATGCTTTTCGTAAATGAAAAGGACAAGGTAGAGGAGGTGATCCACCGCTTCGCCAAATACGCTGAGGAATGTGAAATGCGGGTAGGTTGCAAAAAAATATTGGGACTTTTCTCTGACCCTCCCATTTCACTCCTCCTACTAACTCACTTCCTATCCTTAGGTTCTGTTCTGGCGCAAAGCTGACGTCAATAATTCACAAATTGGAGTTGTTGCGGCTTCAGCGGAACCCGTAACAGTTCAGGTGAGAATTGTACAAAAAGGACTGAGACTATTTTATCAAATTGAAAACTTCACAGAATTTTTCTTTTCTCTAACTTATAGGTCTTTGTTGTGTCAAGTGAGAAGAAAGAGGATTTCATAAATATGAAGTTTATCTGCAAAGTGAGTTGAATCGGCCGTTTGACTTCACAAAATAGCAAGGTTCAGGTCAAAATTTTTAGGAGAAATTAATTTATTCATGGTCCAGATGGTCTTTATAATTTAATGAGGAATGACTCCGAAAGTGTTTTGGATTAAAAGTACCAACGATAGTTAAAATTCTAGTGCAAAAATGATGTTTGCTTGTCTGATGCTTAAAATGATTTTAATAAAGGCTTCTAGCTTGCATCGCTTTTGTCGAGGAAAGGTGCCGCAATGAAGCGATTCGGGGATTCATCCTTTTTACCCACTGAAGTGTGTCTTAAGCCTGTTAAAAACATCCTCTTACTGCTTTAGAATAAAATTAGGTTTAAACTCAGCACCAGCGCTTATTTTCGGTCTTCTTACGAAGTCGCATGCTCTATAAAGAATTCTTTAATGCATCATTGGTTTTGTCGAATTTATTCCATTTTAGGTATTCTTTCTTCGGAAGTACGCTTCACATCAGCTTGAAATGGACGAAATTGCCTACATATGCAGTTTGTCGCCAAATACTGTGGTCTATAAAGTTAGGTGGACAGACTTATTTGTGGGGAGCCTGCTCTTTCTTGGCCTTTTATTGAAGTTAATTTTATTTTAGGGCATGTTTACAAGCCGTCAATTGTGGGACTACTTTGAGGATCTACAGTCACCCGACTTCAAGACCCACTTCGCGATCGTGCATAATCGCTTCTCGACTAACACCTTCCCCTCGTGGTCTCGAGCCCATCCTCAACGCATGATGGCGCATAATGGTGAAATCAACACGTTACGAGTGAGTTGAAGATTTTGAGACGAAATCTTTGCATGCGTTAGTGTCTCAGTCCCTCTAGGCAAAAACGCTTGCTTGGCGTGTCACGATACCACCTAAAAATGACCTCAGATCATTTTAATCGAAAGAGTTATCTCTCAAGCAGCTTTGGAGCTGAAACATCGTGCTAAATTGTGGATTATTGAAGACCTATTGATTTTTCCTTCCGTACATCGCTTATGTGGTTTCCTTTTCTGTTAATTTCTCACTATTGCAGAGCTGTGAAGACAGCAAAGCTCTGCCATTATTTTGGAATGGTGCTCCGATTGCGCCATTTTGTTTCTTTTGAGTCTAACTCACCCCAAATGTGGCTCTTAGTTAACGCATGAAGGACTCAGGGTGTAAAAATAGAGAAGCGACGGTTAATTCGCACTAGAATCAGAAGTTTCCTGTACTAATATGCATATTTTTTGATAGGACCTAGCTGCCAACTTGGAATATCATACACGATGTCTTATTTTTACTTGGCATCGGTCACCGCAGCTGCGTTAAGTGCACTGAAATCAATTGCTGTTCACTGCCTGCAGTCCTAAGTACTGCTCTGATGTTAGGACACCTCCGATGGTAATTGAATGATGCGAAAGTTACTTAATGAAGTACATAGTGTACTTGAACCATATTCAGCTGATAAATTATTCCTTTTCCTCCTTGTCGTTCATAATGTCGTTTATCCGTCATTCTATTCGATTAACAGGACAGCGGGAGGGAATGTCAGACCTTCGTTTGCTGAATTTGTTGGGATAAAAGTAGGTCTTCTATGATCGTATTGTGCCCTTCCAGTTACTATGCCGAGTTCCAGTGGGAGTGGCTACCACGAATCGAAATAATGCCAACAGCTTTCCTATAGTAAATGTGCCAGTTTTCAGCGTTATGGCATCAAGGAGGCGCCGGAACTAATGCTGAGTTTTCTCGGAAGAGCCGAGAATCTTTAACATAAGTAACGTAGAGCATGGTTTACGTGGCAATAGCTCCTCTTTGTTGTCACTATCCCATTTTGTGGCCATTTCATTGAATGTCTGGTTTCAGGGAAACGTGAACTACGCACGAGCGCGTCAGGCTCTGATGGAGAGCACGCGATTTGGGAATAGGCTTAAACAGCTCTTCCCAATCATCGAGAGCGGCATGTCGGACTCGGGGTGCTTTGACAACCTTTTGGAGTTCCTCTGCTACTGCAGTACCCGGTCTCTGCCCGAAGTGGTCATCTCTATGATTCCTGAGGCCTGGCAGGCCGACAAGTCCATGCCCGAGCACAAACGATACTTTTATAAGTGGGCTGCTAGTCTGCTCGAACCTTGGGATGGTCCCGGTGAGCTTTAGTCCCTCAATTTGTATTACTTTCTCGCAGTGTCTGGAATGCTGAAAGTCAAAAGAGCAATTTTATGCACCTTTGAGCAGGTTTGGTGGACTTTTGAAATAACGCTTTGGGCATTTTATGTTTTCTCTTAGCGTCGTTTACTACCTTAAATGAAATACGTACTCGGACCTAACAAAGGCCATACCGTTTGGCTAGTTAGACACTTAGGTTTTGCCCTTCTTACTAGGCATTCCATTCGGAATTTCGGACATCCCAAATTTCATTTCTTTTGAACGTCTGACCTCTGCTTTTACCATAAATGGTTATTTTTACCCAAACCAGAAATATCTGTGAATGTTTTATTAAAACAACTGTAATTTTTTTCGGTATAGTTTGCTTTTTTGCGTTGATTACTTTTCTATCCGATGAGCTGAAATTTTCGATTTGTATATTTCTATTCTAAAGTAAGTGGTATCTGTTGTTGAATCCTTAAGCTTTTTTCTTGCTCAGTAGCCTTTGAGTGTTGAACTGGGACGACTTTTACTTTCAAGTGTGTAACGGTTTATTATTATTACAAAAGGGGCGTTTTCATGATTTTTTGACATATGTTTAGATCACGCCTGCTATTTCATTGCGTCATTAACTTCTAGCATCATACCTTGGACTGTGAAAATCCATTTCATTGCATTAATTAAGGCTCATTTTGTTCTAGGTGGCAAATGCTTTGTATTCTCTTTATTATTTTGGCTTTTAACGGACTTTCTTAAAGAATTCGTACCATTTTTTTCCTTTTCGATACGCTTGGAATTGGCAAAATCAGTATATGGTTTGAAGTCTGCATTCATGCTGTTAAATGGAAAGTCCATAACTATTTAAAGATACAATTTTATACATCAACGCAGGAATTTGTATTGCTTCCTAAAGACCGGCTGGGTACCACATTTGAAAGCATATGCATGTCCCCCACTACTCATCAAGTGTCGGCTTTGTCTTGACTGGCTTCAGCTTCTTTTTGTAACTTTTCGACTACCTGCTGGTAGCAAAACAATTCTTGCTTCCTTTTCTTCCAGTATAAGTGTACTTCGTAACTTTTGATTAAGTGTGAGGTGTTCTAACCAGTTATAATCAGCATATTTTCGTTTTGTAATCTTAGTGGACATTTTATTAATCTACTTTTTAACGGATAAAAGCTATCTTACTTGTCCCTAGATCTCCCAACTCAGTGTTCATTCTTTTCTTTAACAGACTTAGCTGCCTAATTCATCCTCGATTTCCTTCGCATAGTTCTATGCGTTACCCCCTCCCCTCTGGTCACATTTCGTGGTGTCCAGTTTGCAATTTTCGATTCCAATTTTCCTTTACCACAGTTGGTTGCACTTTGATTGGTATTCTAGTTACCGCTATTGTGCGTTCGATAGAAAGCCTTTCCCCTTATTGTTATTCTTGCTATCATTTTATTCCATGTTTGGCTCTTCAGAGGGATTGCACCGCATTCTACGTTGAATTTAAGCGAAGGTTATTCATTGTCTGCATTGTAGTAGCTGATCTTCCTTCCTGTCTGCTTATCTTGTAAGCGCAATCGTACTACTTCAAACGAAGGCGTACTTGAGATTAAATTTGTGTTCTTTCTCAAAATTAAGGGTAACAAGGTAAGCAACGCAACTTGTAACTTGTTAGTGTCTTGGATCACGGCAGTATTTTGATGATTAGAAGCAGAGCGAAAGCACTTTGGCTGTGGTGGAGGAAATAAATGCTTTCAAGCATCTTGATCGGACTGTTTCCAAGAGAAGTCATTTTCTCCATTGACAGTTTTAGGAGGTGATAAGCAAATTACCGATTCATGATCATTTTACTCCTTGGACCAAAAACATTTCTTTAATCTCTAAAGTACCTGCTAGATTCCAGTCACTCTTTTCCCCATAAAAGCGATGTGTACTTTGTTTTGAGTACCGATCAGGGTTATAGGTAGAATTGCTATTTCCGGTCCACGTTTTGATAAATAAATGGTAGATGGCGATTGAACAGCACGCGTCTTCCTTTCCAGACATTGACGACACCCGTCAGGTCTCGCAACAACCTGTAAGTTTTAATTGATGACCTTTATGTGGCAGATCCAGGTGGTTAATTGAAACTATGGAACCACGCAATTAAGACGATTACCTTGCAACTGAAGTGCAGGATAGTAAGGCAACCAAGATATTCCGCAGGACCGATTGGAAAGGGTGTTATTTTCCGTTCGTGGTAGCATAAGCGAGTTATAAGGTTGGAAACGGCGAGGTAGTGGTTATTTCGAAAAAATAATGTCACCACTACTAAAGCAAATAGCTATGAACTGTGTAGTTTTCGACTTCGCCCTTTAGTCGGTTTCAATGCTCCAAGTTGTTATGCATCTATACTGCCTGTTATCTGAGTCGTAGCTTCTCGCAACATGACTTCACTTGTCACTGGAATGTTTTAGATTTCGATGCCTATCTTTTTGAAATCGGCGCTCTCAGAACTCTTTTTAAAAAGCATCCTTTCATTCGTTAATCTTCCTTGGTGTCTGTATTACCGCTATCCGCCCCATCTACCAAATCTTATTGCATTCCCCGCGTGTATCGTTTAATTTTCGGTATGGTATAGGTGTCAAGTAGAATTACAGGATCAATGATATTGTTATAGTTCTTTTCTTCTGATATCTTTCGTGGATCATTTGACTGCTTGAGATCACTAGTGGAAATCGGTTAAGTTTTGATGAATCGCTTTAGTATGTTGGGATCACCATATAATTTCCACAATCTTTGAGCACCTTAGTGGACCGTTGCGACTTTCGTGAAGTTCTATTTACTCTCTTGAAAGCATACCTGTTTTAGATAGCTGAAACTGATTTAATATGAGATGACCCTGGAGGTGTAATGGGGCCATCGCTTCTGCATTTGGGCTCATAATCACTGACTCTGGCTCTTTTTTACCCTTAGCATTGATTGTTTTCTCCGACGGTCGATACATTGGCGCTATTCTAGACAGAAATGGTTTACGTCCTGCGCGCTACTACACCACTACCGATGGCATGATCTACATGTCCTCTGAGGTCGGTGTAGTCGACCTCCCCGATGTGGTTGGTGTCAAGGCTAAGTGTCGATTAAAGCCTGGCCGTTTGCTCATTGTGGACACGCAAGCTGGAGAGCTACTCAACGACGAGCAGTTGAAACAGGACATTGCCTCTCGCTATCCAATCTTCGAGTGGGTTCGTGAAGGAGTGAGTGACACCTTATATTTGTGGTCTAGTTGAAGTTAACCCCAGTCGGATAAGATGTTTAGTAAAAGGGAGGAACCCTATTTATTTAACTGTAGCTTTTATTAATTTTATTAAGGTCACTGATGGCCTGTCTTTGACTTCAAAGAACTCTTCAATGGTAACAACTTACCTGCATTCTTGTGTGTTCCTACTGCCCGTGCTACTAATCGGGAATGATGGTTTTTGAATCAACGACGACCAAGAAAATCGTGGAAAAACTGTATTTTAGATAACATTATTTATCAGGACCAGATTTCTACCACAGAGCGATAGTTGCTTTTGGCTTTTACGAGGGGATTATACTTCAAAAAGTCTGCCATTCAAATATGCCATAAGTCGAAAAGCCAGAAGCTTAATGCGAAAGAGTAGATTTTAAAAGTCTTTTTGTGCCTTCTTTCTAAATATTGCCCCACTTTAGTAATTTCTCAATCATGTGGGGCCAGCATTTCAAGTGTTAATGGAATGTATTTCGGGTTGAAAAATTTTTGCTGGTATATGAGTTTGCTCATGTTTCAGACTACCGCTCCTGCCTGCAGGCAAGGGGATTCCACTTCGGAATGATCCACATGTTGAAATCTTTTATGTATGCGACACGGAACTTTGCCTAGGTAGTGAAATTACCCGCTCTGTACGTTTTGGGCTATCCCCCCCCCCGAATTCGTTGTATTCTGTGGAGGTGACTTCAGGTTTTGTACTTGATGAAATCTGAGTTGGACTTATATTTTTAAGAACTTAACAAGCAACTCCATGGGTAAAAGTCGAGGGAAATTTTAATCAACCACCACACTAGCAAGTCGGGTGAATTGGGCACGTCAGACGAATGATGTCATGTTCAATTCTTTTGAATGACGCCTAGTAAACAATTTCTTTCTGGCTTAATTCTTCCCAACACATTGAATGGCACTGTTGAAATACTAGTTTGCTAATAATGGCTGCTTACAATACTTTTGTACCGAATTCGAAAACTTGTGCTTAATTTTTGATTGCTTTGCTTAAGTAAAGTGCTAATATTACTTTAAATGAGAAAGATCTTGCTTGTGTGTGTTTTTGTGAGCTGTTGGTGCTGGTGGTTTTTAGTTTGTTGAAAATCAGGGCAGTAATCTTAAGGATTTTGTCAATCCTCTATGAAGACACCGATTGCAAGAACGTTTGTGGTAGCTAGATGTAGGAGAGCCTTGAATGACAATTCCAAACTTTGATTCCTCAGTTTCGACCAAAACGGAGTGGTGTCCGCCACAAGGATCAATTTAGCACTTCTCTATTTTTGTAATCAACATCAGCTCAGCAAAATTGTTGATCTTTATGGCAAAGTAGTTCAGATTAAATTCGTGGCATTATTAATACTTTGCTTGTTTAGATTTACGATGACTGAATCGTGTCGTTGCAATTTAAATCTGACAATTTTTTGCGCCAGGTATTTAAAAGAAATTATTGGATTTTGGCTTACAGCGTGCAAAGGTAATTACATGCTATTTAATGTACGATTAGCTGTTCATTATAGCCTTTTCAAAGGGAATTTACGACTGTTTACCTGAAAAAGAACGGGGCACTGTCCAGAAGAAGTCCTGTACTTCAATGCATTCGAATCCATTTGGGTGCTTCCCATGGGCAATTGAAGCACCTGACCTCAAAATCCTACACTGCCTTTAAGCCACACCAGAGCTGAAACTTGGTGATTGTTTCGTTAAAACCCATCCATCCATTTAATAAATCATTGACGACTCAATTGGTGGAGTAAGAACTGTTAAGCAAGAAGTTATCGGGAGAAATAAAACAACCATTTTCCTAATTTTTGGTTTTGTGGATGATAGGAACTCACCGCAGATGGTTGATTTCGTTTAAATCGATCGTGTTTTAGGATACGCCTTTTGAAACCGCTCCGAGCTATACTTCACGTCACCGCGTTCGTATAAATTCCGCAAAAATGCATATTCGTATTTGCACGAATTTCATTTTTAAATTAGACAAAGTTGTTTATAGTACTTGGAGTAAACTAACACAAAAAACATAAAATGAAGTGACCTATCGTTAACTTTAAACATTTGCAGAATTTAGCTAGAATTTAGTCCTTTCCCTTCTTGCAAGGTCTACATAAACTCGCTGAGCATTAGCATGACTTCGCAGTCGTTATCGATATCCAATGATGCACGCTTCTCTCACTGCAAGTTACTGTACACCTTTGTGGGAGTTTGACTCAAAGAGTTGCCGTTGCTACTTCTTCTAATGCTTCTACTGCTGCTACTCTTACCTCAATCGATAAGGGGGCGGGCAGAGGGGAGAAACGCCAGGTAAGCAGAAGACGAGGAGAGGTGAGAAAGGTAGGGAACAACGTGCGCACGCACGCACCTGGGACACGCTGTCGCAGAGGAAAGCCAATACCACCCTCGTCCCTCGCCTTTCTTGCCAAAACCGATGAAAGCTCTTCGTTCCCCACGCTATGCCACTCAAGTGAAGTTGCACCAGCATTTTCCCATCCCCCGTCTTCATGTGAAACTTAACTTTTTTAAACCAAAAAGAGAAGTGAGAAGTGAACATGCACCGGCGTGAGACATGTTTTTTAGTCGTATTTGCGATGCAAAACGGGTACGTCTTAATTGGTTATTTGTGTTATCCGATCTTTGCTTCGAGGACCTACACCATTCACATTACATCTGCTCAGTTATTAATGGTTGTAAACTATTGCCTTGAACATAATTTTCTGTTATTTCGATTGACTTTGGGTAAAATTTTCCTGATTATTATGAAGGAAAAATTTCCTGCAATTTCAGATGGTCAGCATTCTCACTCGGCATGGTTAGTTAAAATAATTATCCATGACTTTTTCAAGCATATCCGGGCAGGTAACCGTCACGCGTTAAATGCGCTAATGTTGACATTTTCTACCTTTCGCGTATGTTCAACGCTTAACATTACATCTCGTTGTCACATGTGATATATTCCTCAAAAATGCCTGAGATATTTAATGTTATTGGATTTAAATTTACAAATTAGTTAATGATGTCACTTAACTGCTAATTCGCTTTGTTTCGCGTAAGCAAGACAAACCATAAGACCAGTCGACTTTAACAATCACCGTATCACCCAAATAAGCTTGGAGGGTATTCCTTAATTTTTAAATTTACAGTTTTTAAGACTGGTGAACACAGTTGAATTTTATTTGCTCATAAAAAATACCTTTCCTCGATCGTGCCTTTCAAAAATATGGACAACTCAACTCATTATTACACTTTTTAATTAACATCAACGGCCCTAATAAGGGGTGACTTTCTGTTTTATTTAGCTTTTGGCTGGCCAAATTTTGCATGAGCTGGGAAAAGTGTTGATTCATCTTACTTATCGCATTCATTTGCCTTTACATGCTCCCAGCATTCGTACCTCTGGGCTTCATATGACAGCTGGTTGTGGTGTTGCCATCTCTATCCATGGATTTGATGCTGGACCGTTACATTTGTACTCGTTTTTAAGATTAATTGGCATTAGGCACAACACCATATTTGTGTTTTCCTTACTTGGTTCAATAATTTAAATGATTTTCTTCAACTTGTACAATCTTAATGTTTCCGTCCCATATAGAAATAAGCAGAAAGCAACTTGCATTAATCTTCCAGATGTGTGGACAAATCATTCCATGCAATGCTTGCACAGGATTTCGAATTCAAAGACAGTTTTTTGAAGTGATTTGTGCATGAAATGGTCATAGGTGGCTCAAAATTGGTTTCATTAATGAGGTTCTAACTTTACTTACCCATATCCCCGTAATTTAAGCTAACTGCTTCATGCTGTTAACATAAGCATTGTTTTCAGACCAACACTGCCTGCAAAAACATGCTTAACAAATACTAAAAATGAACGTGAATGGCTATTGCAGTTCTGCGATTATTGTGTTATCGAAACCATGATTGCGTGGTCAAGCTATGCAGGAGTAGACGACTGAACACACCTGCGGGGCAATTGATTATCTAGGTGCTTTAGTCTTGTTACTTTATGCTCCAAACTGAACAATGATGGCGAAAATGCTTTTTTGAGCTTTTGTTGCGCAAACGCATTTTTATCCTGGGCGATTTTTCTCGAGTTCCTCAATATTACTATAGAAATAATCATATTGAATGAGAATTTGTATAAAAAAAATTGTGAAAAGCTCTCTCTTATGTAATAATGTTAAGCCATTGCACATTGTCGCATTTTTTGGCCATTTTATCGGTGGGTCATCATTTACTTTGAACGAAAAGTTCATAAAATTAGTGACTTCAGACAACTTTGAGGACTATTTCACTTATGAAACTGAGCTGCTTAAAGTGGGTTGCTCTGAAATTTAAGAATGGCCAAAGTTACTCAGAATCAATGCTTATTAACAGGTTGCTCATGATTATAACTTTTGAGTCTGGGCATTATGAAAGTAAAGAAATTGGTTTTGACGATTAAGTGGTGAGATCACATTTCGAAATACACTTATACAAATGAGAAAACGTTAAGCATACAAAACTAGATATTTGTGTTAATGAATTCAACCCGGCTTTCTTTGATTAGCAATTTCAGAATCCTATTTGACCTTCTGTTTTGCAAGTTCGAATACTGGAACATCAGTTCTAAGTTCTTTTTGGCAAACGTCCGATATCAGATGGATTACTCAACGTCTGGACCTGCATTGAAATATTTCTCAAACTATTTTTTCCTTTGCCTTTTAGGCAGTGGATCTGGAACAGCTGCACGAGGCTCGAGGACCAATCGATATCGCAGAAGTGGCGGCGTTCTCACTGCGTATGACGACCGAAATCACTGGCGACAGCAACAATGTAGGGACTATAAATACCCGTTCGCTCGCTTATGATCCGCGTTTGCTGCTCTTCGGGGTCACGCCGGAGAACTTAAGGATGCTTCTTATGCCTATGCTGCTTAACCAGTGCGTCTTCACTTGACGTTCTTAGGCCATACTCTAATCAAGTGAGAAAGTCATTGATAGTCGAAAGGGCCTATAAATAATTTAGTTCCCATTCTCATGATTGTCGATATCCACTGCTACATTTCGAAAGCTGCGGTCAACAGTAACTGGACAGGACGAAGTAAAGTAATTATTTGTTTCTGACTACTATCATCTTTTTTACTTAGATCGCCACTATGTGCACTAGCTGATGTCTTCTTAGTTAACGTCTTACGGAGGCAGTCGGAAGGAGTCCAATAAACACTCCGTATTCAATTTATTTTTCGAGGGGTCACTCCTGGCGTTAATTAAACCCGCATTTACGTGAATCATCTCATATTTTTGTTTGTTTGGGCCAATTAACTGACCAACTGGCTATTCATCGCATTCCAGCTTTTTTATGAACCATTGGGAATCCCATGTTATAGATGTAAATTGCTCAAAAAGTGAGCTTGTTTCGTTAAGATCTTGGAGTATAGGTGATAGATTTCGAAGATTTTTCGCGAAATTTGTTTGAGGTAATGCAAAAAAATAGGCAAAACTCTTCACACTAGGGCGTTCAATGTAACTCTGAAGTTTTCGAAAGCTGATTGAATAGTATAAGGAAGCTTGTGCTGCAAGATGTGGTCTAACCGTGGCGCTAGTGATCGTTCACTTGGCCAGAAATTGCAGCCATTTACTGTCTTCCTTCAATCAAAAAAAATTGAAGGTGGCGATCTTCATCGTAATTACCCAAGTGTCAGCAATAAATATTTACTCTAAAGGGTCAAATTGATAATGCAGAGATTCGTCTCAGGAACCTTTTCAGTTATTGAAATGGGTTTTTAACTTTTGCATAGCATCGGTCCAGGTGACTGATTTAAACTCATTATAGGTAGATGTTTGGATCCTTATCAATTACTAGCATTACTTCCAAACCATTAATCCGATAGTTTGCTTTCAGCTTAAAATAACTTATGCATGGAGCGTATGCGGGTTTTCGCGAAAGCATTAAGTAGATCCATCACAAATAGCCCTCATGATTGGTTTACGTATGGCAAATAGGCGTTTGCGAAAGGACCATAAGTTTCCAAAAGCCTTGAATGGGTCGTTAGTGGCGCGAACTGATTAATGGGAGTTTTCAAACTTCATTTTTTGAAAACCTGGTCTTATATAAAATCAATTTTTGATGTTGGGATTAATGCATTAAATGTCATTTTAAACAATGCCGACAAATTTGCACTTGGCTCGATTGATTTGACCGTGATTACGCATGAATGCCATAGGTAAACAGATTCCAAACGGAAAAATGTTATATTTTCTAAGAAATTGGAATCGTGATGCGTTTTCTGCTTTTATCTTTGTTCTACATTGAACTAGACGAGTTTTTGGTACGTTTTCCAATAGCCCAGTAATAAATGGGTGTGAGTCCATTCCTCGCCTAGGCGGAGAATAACTGAGATGACTTTTAAGCGAAATCAAGAATATGTACTCTATTCCTCTCGTCTAGCATGCTGCTCAACTGCGTAGCTTATGTTTCCAATGTAGTGCACCATCTTTTTTTAGTTTTGACACTTTCCAGCTAAGTGCACGGCTTTAGGGTGACTTTGGGGAAGACCTTTCCTTTTCCTCAATACGACTCCTGTTTAAACAAAGAGAACTTTGGTTATTAGAATTATATATTTTATGCTCAATTAATCCTATATTTTGGCCACTCAACTGTAAATAATCAAACGAGATTGAAGACAAACGTCACAGGCGTTTTGTATTTCATTCTACGGGTGCTTTTGGTGAACTTTGCATTTGGCGAAAAGTTTCATCCTTGTTTTGGTTCCATTTATTGACTTGCAAATGCAGTCAATTGCTGCGTGACACCAACCACTTTTACTAGAATTTACTAGGCAGCTTCCCAATTGAAAACTGACATTTCATCTCTTTCAAATCGTTTTGTGATGCCTTTATTTGGTTTTTGATCTTAATATGTTATTAAACCCATCACGCAGCCTTTTTTTCTAACTTAGCTTACAGTCCCAAAAAGGTGTTAGAATGACTTAGCTGACTCGGTTCTAACTGTGACAGTCATACGTCTAACCAGTTGCTTCAAAGGGATATAAAGCTTTTGACTCAGTGAATAAATGCATCAAAGGGTTTTAATCACACTTTATTGAAGTAATTCTTACTGCTATTGGATTTACTTCCAGTTAGCCTATTTAATCACCCAAACCGGATTTATCACAGTGTCCGACTGCGGTAAAAATTTTCAAGTAGCTCCTAATCAGCCTGGATTGCTTTGAAATTGGAGTGTTTTTTCAGCTCAACTTGATTTTTATATTCTGCCCCGGAAATCGTTCCGTCGATGGGATCCTAACAGTAATAGTCAAAATTTCAGAATGTTTAATGGAAGCTCTAACCGTAAACAAATGCCAGCTTTTATTGTTGGCGCATGATGTGTACCTGCACTGTCTTCATCTAGTTTTTGGGAACTTTGATGACTTCACAGCTTTCTGCTAATGGTGGAATTGCATTTCTTTGCACCTTTTCATAGGAAAGAGGCGTTGGGCTCCATGGGAAATGACGTTCCACTTGCCTGTCTTTCCCAATATGATCCTCTAATCTACGATTACTTTAAGCAGCTCTTCGCACAAGTCACCAACCCACCGATCGACCCATTCCGGGAGAGGATTGTCATGTCCCTGGTACGCGAGCTCCTATCCCGATCTATATTTGCATCTATCGTGATGCCTATCCTGCGCAATGCGTGCTCACTTATTTGACTTACCGACGTAGGCTGCGTCCTACATCAGTAGCATGCCATTCAATATGGACTAATTTAGGGTACTCTTCTAATAGTGCTTATTTTTGCTGTCACACCTCCGTCATGCAAAATTGCTTGCAGTTTTTCCATAAATCAGTTTGAATCTTGGAGGTGGCAGAAAGAACTATCCTGGCGGGAGCTGACTAAGACATATTTGCTTAAGTCATACCACCGAACGCTGCATCTTCATGCCTACTGCTGTAGCAGAGGTAGGGTGTTACACCAATGATAGAGTTTGTAGTCAATCTGGATTATGCTTTGAATTTATGACGTTAAAGTGTGTATCTGTCGTACATTTGGTTGCCAATTATAGATTAATAATGCAAAAAAAACAATATGATATGCAAGGAATTATTATCATTCATGGATTTTATGAAGGAAATTAAAGCCTAATGGACTTTATAGAAGCTTAGGCCTTTAACTGAAATACATTGTTATCCTAATTTTAATCCTCATATTTATGTAGAGTTCAGCTTAAACCTGCGCTATTCTTACACGGTTTATCCAAGTTAGAAAATGAAAAAAAGTTGTCCTAATTATTGCTATGAAGGCTCTGCGCCTTGCATCGTTAATTACATATCGCATTACCCGATTCCCGCCTATTTTTGCATGCAATTCCAAAAAGATGGTCAAATAAAATGAAAGGTCCTAGACTTGCTCTCCTTCATTAGATTCTATTCACCATGAATTTATATTTCTAACATTGCTTTTGACACTAAGCGATCGCATTTGATGAGGGATTCGCAGCTTTAGAAACATTTGACGACCAGAGATGCTCATTCACTAACTTTATTTCGGGTGGTACTTTTTCTAAGTGACGTAATAGGTGCTGAACAGGAAGTTATTATTTGTGAATCAAAGCAAGTTTTCACAATTGAATCACCTTCTCCTTCCTCACAATTTAGGCCTGTCCCATTGGACCCGAGGCAAATGTTCTCGAACCTAGTCCCTTCCAAGCCCACCGGCTATGGCTTTCTCAGCCAATTCTCTCCCTCAAAGATATTCTTCTCTTTCGGAGGCTCCAGTCCCCTCTACCAGCAACTCAGATATCACCTTCGTGCACTTCGCACGTATACGGCTGGCGTTCACGTCTGCTTGAAGCCTCTTTTGCCGTCTATCCCGGTATCCAGCCGAGGGAAATGGGTGGACTAATGCGTGGCGCTTTGGAAATGCTCTGTATCACCGCAGAAACAGCGATACGGTGTGAAGGAGTGAGCATCATCATCATTAGTGATCGGAGGCTGAGTAAGGACACAGTTCCTGTTCCCTCACTGCTGGCACTCGGGGCAGTCCATCAGCACCTACTCAAAGTAGATCTCAGGATGAAGGTTGGACTGGTGGTAGAGTCAGGCGATGCCAGGTAATTTGCTGTGTAGATGGTGTCCACATCAGTTTTGGGCTGAATGGACGAAATCAGAGCTGCGGAGCAAACTTCACTTGATTATAGCCGACTGCATCAAAATTCGGAACTGTAAAAACGAACTTGAGTGCTTTTGTACTACTGGGTGACGTTTGAATTTAGTGTTTGGTATTTTGATGTTTGTGAATGCTTCCGAGAAACATCGCAAAATGATTGACAAAACCTACACGGTATTTACTAAGGAAAGCTGAATTGCAGAAACCACTCAGGCGCTGCGACCCTTTTAAAACCGTAACCTGAAGCAGTCATGTGCTGTTAATTAATCCTGGATGGGATTTTAGGCAAGTTTCATGGTTTCTTAGGCCTAAATATAAAAATGCCAAAAGTCGTTAGATCGAGCCCATGTGATCTTCTTTTGATTAGCGTCTGTTCTAAAGAAATACGATTGCAGGAACTTTGATGATTTCAAGAAAGCTTATATTCATTGCTGTAATTACAAATATTTTAAATTTGATTAATTGTTGTGCCGCTTTACGCTTATTCAGTGCGGCTATTCAATTTTTTGCCATGAGGTGGCCCACTTTACATCGTCTTGAGACTAGAATGTTTAGTATTTTTTCGTCATGGATCGATTTGCTAGTTAGAAACATTCATTTGATGATTGCGGGCAGAATGCTTGGCAGGATTATGCTTAGAAGCTCTCGTTTGGTGAACATCAAATTATGAAGTGAATTTACGATCGAAGGTTTTGAGCATGCCCTCTAGTTCACCTTGCATTTCAAGATATTTCTTTTAAAACCAATTAATTAGGTGCAGGATATAAGCAAATTTTTAATTTTTCTTATGGTGAAATCATAGAATCTTGCTTTGTTTTTGAATGCTAAGATCTGGAAACTTGTAAATGCTTCCATAAATGTAGTGGACATGTTTAAGCTGATTTTAAAGTGCTAACGTTCCAATGATAACGCAAAAAACTAATTGGTAAGGTATTGTTCGATAAGCTGGAATCGCTCTGTACTGCATTCGATGCGATTTTAGAGAGGTGCATCACTTCTGCACTTTGCTGAGCTTTGGGGCAGATGCCATCTGTCCCTACATGGTTTTTGAGATGCTCCAACGCCTCCGAAATGAAGGAATGCTTGCTTTGGATGGAGCAGATTCAGAGAAATTCAGTGACGAGGTTTTCTTCAAGAACTATGTTAACGCTGTCGGAAACGGCATCCTTAAGGTATCTGGAAAACAATCACTTCTACTCATAAGTTTGTTAGTAGCGCTGGTTTAGATGGGTGCATTTCTCATTTAGGTTATGGCCAAGATGGGCATTTCCACGCTGCAGTCATATAAGGCGGCGCAAATTTTCGAGGCTGTTGGCCTGGCTAAAGAAGTGATAGATATGTGTTTCACTGGAACCGTTTCGCGGATCTCTGGTGCTGGATTCGACGTCCTTGCCACAGAGGTCTGCTCGCGGCACGCAAAGGCCTTTGGTTTGCTGTACACCGCTAACGGCAGTTGTATCGCTTCTCCACTGGACTCTGTGGTGGATCTGGGGCCTGATGGCAGTCTTTTTTCCCGAAATCCCGGCTTTTATTACTGGCGGTCGGGTGGTGAGAGGCACATGAATGATCCTGTTACCATTGCAAAGCTTCAGGTCCGTCAACTGAAAGCGCATTACCACTGTTTTGCAATTCATTTAATGTACTACCTTGCTTCTTATGCAGCCTAATTGATTTTAAAGATTGTGTTTCTATAAGGGTGAGTTTTGATTCAAGTATGCAACGTCGTCAGGCGTCTAGAGAAAATTAGATGAATGCGGTATTTCTTGGCACAACCCATTAAACTACATATTTATTTGTTCGTAAAGTTATTTGAAGATCACTTTAAACTAAGGCATTTTATTTGAGTTTTTGATTTTTAATAAGGTTGTTAAAAATGCTTTTAAGAAACAGGTATAAAAATACGGACCGCAAAATTTCCATTGACTTATTAGGTACGCATCCACTCGTTGTTCCATATTCCATTCAACCAAGTGCATCCCTCGTGCGTGGTCAGTATACTTTGTTTTTGAGTTATTTGTACGTCGTAAGAAGGCGCATACAGACCTTCCGAAAAAATACACTGCAGAGGCCATCTTTGACCATCGAGTTCCTGATGACGGTGCCTGATTGATGTCTCGACTTAAATATGTTGACCTGAACGTTCTGTTGAAGGATTGTCAGCGCTTGACATTGCTAACTGATGAATTTTTAATTTCCCACATAATATTTCCGCATTTGAAGTTAGATGGCTGTTTTGAGCATATTTTTTACCAGGGCTGTTAACAGTAGTAACAAACCTTCGTTATTTTTGAAGTATTGCCTAATAACTGAAACGCGTTTTATTTGTGTGGCGCTTCAAAGCTAGTAACTTGAAATTTTCACCTACCTGGTTTTCTCCTTGGTCACTGAATTATATTACCAAAAAAATTTACAAAGCTTAAAAGTTACGTAGGATGAAGGCTTCTTCTTATTGGTTAGACATTTTCTCATTGTATATATTTGTGCCTAAATAGCTGTTAAATCGATTTCTGTTGGTGAGATGCTGTATAATCATAGGCGAGAAACGTTAGCTTTAAGGAATGGGTCCGCTCTGTGCATTGTGAAATTGTGAAAGGGAACTCTGCCTGTATTTTTTGCGTTCCATATCGTATTAAAGGCTTAATATTTTTTGGGGATTTTATATTTGAATGGTGAAAGAAAGTTAACCTGAATTAAGGCTGAAAATTCTCACCAATTTTAGAAATCCTATTTGTTTATCACTAATTTTGTGTTCAAGAGGTTAGTTTCAATAAAATTTTACCTTCTGCATAAAACATCTTATCTTGGCACCATTATAGATTGTTAATAGCTATGTTTTTTTAAACAGCAACCTTCCTCAGTTTTGCGTTAAAATGGAACTTTTATATACCCTATACATCTAACTACTACAAATTTGCACTTGGATTTGATGTTTGTCACCTAATAGAAAGGCAGCATAAAGCATGCCGTTGAATTTTTGCAAAATCGTTAATTTTAAGGTTTCCATTTTGATTTGATGGCTATTCTTCTCTTTACTACTATTATCCCATTGCCGCATGGATTTTTTTATATTGTATCAGAGCTTTTGGCTTGCTTTTACTTGCCCTGGATTTATTATCAATCCTTTGACGGTCTAAGTTGCAACTAAGAAAACTAGTAGAAATGATTGGGTGAAATTCTGGGAGTACCTTGATTGGTAATCTGAATTTGGAACACAAAACTGCACTTCAAAAAACCTTTCGATGGACCAAATCATCGTCGCCTTACAGGCGGCCGCACGTGGTAATAGTCGCGAAATCTTCCGCCAATTCTCCGAATCGGCAGATGAACAGGCGCGCTACTGCACCCTGCGCGGTCAGTTCGATTTTAATTTCGCTAAGGAACCCATCTTGGTAGACCTGGTGGAGCCAGCCACGGAGATTGTGAAGAAGTTCGCCACAGGGGCCATGAGTCTTGGTTCCATATCTGAAGAGACGCACAGTACTCTGGCCAAAGTCATGAACACTATCGGTGGTCGATCGAACACTGGAGAGGGTGGAGAACTGCCCGATCGCTACCTCAATCCTTCCCTATCCTCGTCCATCAAACAGGTGAGGTGATGGAATCAGTCTACAAAAGAATCTAAAGCAGGTCAAGCTCAGTCTGAAAACCGTTGAACTGTGACGATAAGATTTTTTTGCGAAACAGGGCTATGTACTTTTGGCCAAATTTATGGAGCAAAAGCAACGGAAAAAATTTCAGTGAATTTTAAGCGTTAATGAAAGGCTCTAAATTTCCATATTGGTCAAGAATATCTCCTCGGAGCTGCATAAAATTTAAACTCACGTAATAATTGCGTGCCTTAAATACCAGAATATTGACCGGATAGTGGCTTTAATTTTTTTGGATTATGGCTGTAGGATAAAGACTCTGCGTGTTGCTTACAAAATAGGGTCGCTTTTTTAAGTCTTAGAATTTAGATCGTTTTGAGTCTTTCCATATCGGGAAATACCATTCATTTTCTCCATCGTGATGCATGTCTGCATACAGCTTGCGCCAATATCGATATGCCAAAAACAAGGGATTACTCTGGAGTGTGAATGGGGGAAATTTGTTCAATTTATGAGGGATTTAAAGCTGAAGAAAAGCTTGACCAATCCTGCCATAGTCCGGCACGGCCATGGCAACCGTGAGCGTGGTGTCCAGACGAAAGAGAACTGAAGGGAACGGGTAACCGTCAACGTACCCAAATTTCCATGGCTTCCATAAAATAATCGATAATATTATTTAACTATGAAGGTTGAACTTTAAAACTACGAAAACGAGTAAACATGTCACCAGAACGGAAGGTAACAATTGCGCGTAATGGTTCTTTCAAGTGAAGGGGCAGAAATAATTGATAGATGAAGTTAAGAGCCATGGGTTTCACCAAGAGACCGAAAGGGTTTGTTTCCCTTCATTTTGTTGCAGGTGGCCTCGGCCCGCTTTGGTGTGAATAGCTCGTATCTAGCACACGCGGAGGTGCTGCAAATCAAGATGGCGCAGGGTGCAAAGCCTGGCGAAGGCGGCGAGTTGCCCGGCTACAAAGTGACCGCGGAGATTGCGCATCTACGACACTCCGTTCCTGGCGTCGGTCTTATCTCTCCACCCCCGCACCATGACATATACTCTATAGAAGACCTTGCCCAGGTAAAAGAGGGGTTTAATCGCCTTTGTCTCCCTTTGGCTAATAATTTTCACCCATATACTAATTTTTAAAGTCATTGTTGTAACGTGAGTTGTTGAAGGCAAGAAGTTAGGTAAAACTGGGATTCTATCTTATCTTCTAACCTTGCTTAACACGAATTAGGACCATAATGATTACTTTCGATAGCTCATACTCTTTCTTACAATGGATTGCTTCTAAGTCGATACTTGTAGCTTTTGGCCCTATCATCTCTACGAATTGAGTTAAGAAGTGACTGGAATATCCAAGAAAAAGATGCTTACAACTGTTTCGCCATATACTCACCCATTCTTTTAAGCATTTTTCTTGGCTAGACCGACAGACGCTCCTTGAGTTTTCATTATTACTAATAGACAAAAATTACAGTGTTGGGTTCCCAACTAGACCTTGGCGATTCGTTTTATAAGTGGTTTTAACAGTTGGGCGATTATTTACACCTATTGCAGCATCCATGCCAAGCAATTTCATCAAAATGTTTGCTTAAACGCAAAATGAAGCAGCAAATCTTAAGGTCTTGATTTCAAATTTCTGTATTAGTGTCATTATCTAAAGCAGATTCTGGTAAAAAACACATTGTATAATAAAGCATCCAGTTGGGGCATTGCTTTCAATCTAACTTGCCCTTTTAGCTCATCTACGATTTGAAAGCTGCCAACCCAATGGCGGTGGTCAGCGTCAAATTGGTCTCTGAAGTCGGCGTAGGAGTGATCGCATCCGGAGTCGCCAAGGTGGGCTTCTCCATCTTCTCTACTCTTCATTTTTTAATACTAAACTTCCCATCTTGATAAACTTTATTCATACTACCTCTCCCCTCTTTAGGCTCACGGACAACTTCAGGTTAACTTTCTTAGCACCATAGTTATATCGTTAGTTTGTTCGACACTTTGTCTCTGTCTGTTTGTCTTTTTCTCAACGTCCGCGTTTAAACTGTTTTGTGTCCTGCTACGTTGTGTTGCGTTACGAGGTAAGGAAAGACAGCGGTAACATCCAAAGACCTTGCAAATATCGCTTTTAGCTTGTTGTGTGAGCGGCTTTAAATGGATTTTGTGTACATGTTCCCCTTACCCATCCACGGACAACATTTAAACTGTCCTTATAGGCCCACGCGGCTCACATAATAGTTTCCGGGCACGACGGTGGAACAGGTGCCAGCTCCTGGACTGGCATAAAGAATGCGGGCTTACCGTGGGAACTGGGAGTTGCGGAAGCGCACCAGGTGCTGGTTAACAATCACACAAGGTCCAAAGTCGTGCTGCAGGCTGATGGTCAGATTAGGACAGGTAGGATTGGATTTCAGAGACAAGGACTGGCCGTGTTTGTTTTTTTTCCTTTGAAGCATTCCAAAGGTAGATCTAGCCAGAGTTGGGCGTTGCAACTGTTTGGTTCAGCATATGCTCAGCTGGGGAGTTTACTCACTGCGGAAGTTCCTTTCTCAGCATTCGAAAAATTACTACTGTCAGGCGCTTTCAGGTGATGCTAGACTTGATCGATTCCGTTTTGCACCACCAATTATAGGTGACAAATGTATAGGTGACAAACGCATCAATGATGGGCACTGTTTTTCCTTGCTGGTCAATAACTCAATTCTGTGCCTGCTCCGAGGTCAGCTTAAAGCTCCTCATTGATGTATTGGCGTTGAAAAGGGCTTAGTCAACGTTGTAAGTCTTCATCACTTTCTGAGTCCTTTCCATCAAGTAATGTAAATTTGTAATGCGATGTGATTATTGCTTGCCTTTTTAAAGATTTTTTACGGCAGCGCTCATCAAACCGCTTCACAAACTTTCAGATAGCGTACAGTTGTTTTTACCAATTTTTTCCCGAAAACGGTACCTCTACAAATGGTCAGTTGTTCAATAAGATGTTCAGAGAAGCATGCGTCGAAATTTATTTAAAGTTGGTACCGTCGAGTAAGTGGTAAGTATTGTACCATATAATTTTCAGCGCAAATTCGGTGTCAGCACTGCTCTGAAACACTCTTCTCCCCCACAAAATTTAATAATCTTTCCGATCATCTTGAAAACTTGCTAATGGACCAAAGGATTTAGATTAAATCGCTCGAATCCACTAACTTCGAAACATTATGAAAGTTTTAAATATGAAGTTTTACAATTGTTCTTCAGTGACGCTCCCAGGTTACCATCATTAGCAATAAATTACGTTTGGATTGCAAGTTCGGCGAATAATTTTATTAAGTCTTTTACCATAACCCCAAATTTACTTCAAAGAGTCTATAACGATCTGCAGCTGCAATCTCTGTTCCTGAAAACACAAAAAATCACATATGCTATTCCTGCAAAGGTTTTACAATGTCATGGAAATGGTGGTATCCATCTTTTGAGATAGTGAGGCAGTATCTCTACCTCATCCAAATGCATAAAACCTTGTATAACCTTGTAAATACTGATCTCTTCCCAACTGATTGAGTATTTCTAGTGGTTACACTGATCTGAATTTGGCATTATAACAAGGAAATTACGCTAAAATTATTTATTCACAAAGTGTCTTTACAAAGTCAGCAGTCTTCCAATCGTTAAGCAGTATGCACCTTTAAAGTCTGGTGTGATTAATCGGTGGGCTATGTGGAAACATTCGATAATTTGCTTTCTCGGTTGGTGAAAGCCAAAGTGCATAACTAGTCAAAACCATTTATCATCACGCATCTGACAACATTGTTTAAGAAGTTTCTTCTGGCTTCGAATCGGGTTAAAATTGATATGCGGAGCGGCAGAACAATTCAAATCTCGTTAAATTCATCTGACCTTAGGATCTCAAATAATGGGAGAAATTTTTCCAAAGGCAACTGCATGTCTATGCACTGCATACGAATCCACATAAATTGTAATATTACAACATCTTTTTCATCTAGTCGATAAGTTCATGCTCATTATTTATGGGCGGTCGCGTCTACTGCCTTTGGTGTGTCAACAACAAAACTCATTATTATTTTTATGCTGATAAATCACGTCGGTAAAGTAGGGATTAATCTTTAAAAATGCTACAGCCATTGTATAAGCATAACAATTTGAGGATTCGCTTTATAATGTGCATGGAAAAACATGGTTTAAGGGCACAAGCTACGCGAACAACTCCCATGCTACCAAATAATTTCATAGTGCGGGAATGATGGAGCTTTCATTCCAGAACATTGGAAGATATGCTTTATTTATAGCGAAAGAAAAACGTATTTCTACAAATTGTGGTTCCATTTCGCCTTACAGCCCGTGATGTGGTGATAGCGGCCATCTTGGGCGCGGATGAGTTTGCCATGTCGACGGCACCGCTGATCGTGTTGGGCTGCACGATGATGCGTAAGTGCCACCTCAACACCTGTCCTGTGGGCATTTGCACGCAGGACCCGGTGCTGCGCAAGAAGTTTTCCGGACTTCCTGAACACCTCATAAACTACTTTTTCCTATTGGCCGAGGATGTGAGGCGACTTTTGGCGCAGCTTGGATTCACACGGCTCAATGACCTCACTGGACGCACGGAACTGCTTCGGGTAGGCGATATCCTGATTGATTTGTTTACTTGAGTGGATACCAGCGTGTCATTCTGTCCATTGTTCGCAATTCATCTCACGCCTACGCCTGTCTATTCATTCATTGGGCAACTGGTCTTTCATCTATCAATTGCAGGCAAACACAGTGAATAAACAAGCATCGGGCCATTTGTCCTAAGCAATCGTCAACCCTTGCTCCATTCTTCCATATAGTCATGGATGTGTTCCTCCATCCACCACTGACCCATTTCCCATCCTTAAACTAGTCATTTATACCTTCATTTCACTCCTATCTCTCAAGCGCTACTCAGTTTGCCCTGCACCAATGCATGCGTTCACCCCAAGTCTCTTCGGTCACTCTTCCAAAACTCATTCAAACAGAGGTCATGCACCTGACCAGATTCTATGCATCCACGCATTTACCATAGATTAATGCATCTGTTCTTTTCTTATTCATCCACTCTAGACTCATTTATCTTCTCTAAATAAATTCAAGCTTTCAATTAACGCATTCATTAATCAATCATCCATCGATTCCTTAAGCATTGTATTCATTTATGCATGTCTTCATTCAGCCTTTACTCTTCATCCTTATCTTTAATTCGTTCTAACGAACTCTCATTGATGAAGTTCCTGTCTACTCTAGACTCTTACTTTGGGTTCACCACTTCTACTTTGTGCTACAAAGTGTAAGCACAAAACTTGCAGTCGTACTGAAGGCAAATAAACTGTCAAGTTTTTGGGAACGTATCTTACACCTTTACACTTTGAATCATCACCTAGTTTTTCAATACGGAAACCTGTCCATCTCCCATCAAACGACTCTAAGCTTATGCGTTAAATTCGAATCCACTTATTATGAACCCACCGGTCATAGAATTTCACTTCCCCATCTACTAGTCATCAGTTGGCAAATATTTTGGATGGTTTTAATTGACCAGTCCTTAACCTATTCACTCTCGATTTTCCTTGGTATCAAAATTATCACTTTATGCTTTCTGTTTAATAGCGCCTTCTTTTCTTTTAATTATTTAGCAACGCAGCAATCCAACAAACGAAAAAGCCGCCTGCCTCGATCTCTCACCTTTACTTGCGATGCCTGTCTCGCCCTTTAAGGACCTTATTGTTGATCAGCGTCCCCCAGGTCTTCTCGTATGGGACTCAATGGCCTCTGTCGACGTCCTCGACGCTCCGCTTCACTGCGGCATTGGTGGTATTACAGTGGAAGCTTCGCCGACCCTGCGTTTGGCTCGCTCTCTGCCTCCAGATAGGCACTGGGACCGTCGTCTCCTCATTGCTGCCATTCCACTACTTGAGACGCCGTGTGGAATGGGTGGGAAGGATGATGACGTTTTGCCTGTTGTACGGATCTCTGGCGCTATAACTAATGAGGATCGAGCATTTGGAGCCTCTCTTAGCTATGCAATCTCAATGAAATTTAATGAGGAGGGTTTGCCAAAGACGCGACGTTTAGAGGTATGTAGCAAAGAGCTCCTGGCTTTAGATGAATAAGCAAAGTAAACATGAACTAATCTCAAGCATTAGAGGCAAAATTTTCCTTTCAGCACAATGGCGAATCGCTTTTAGTGGTTTGAAGAAATAAAAACAAAGCGTCAAACAGAGTTTTCACAAAGCTAATGCTAACGGCAATGCCCAGTGTTTAGCTTATTTGCGTGCTGTAATTGTTGCGCTGATCCTCGTCTTAGACTTGGCGTATCAGAAGCTGGTATTAAAATCGAAAAATTTGGGGTTAAGTAACCTTTCCAAAATTCCTTAAAGCATTGATTCTAACCCTTTATGAGACATTTTCGTGGTCATCCACACCAATGTCTGAATGACTTTTGAAATGTGATTGGTCTGTACTCCCATCCCTGATGAACAGTGCAATTTTAACGGGTCTTAACGATTTGGATAATAACATCGAAGATAAGTTCAATCCATTTTCCCCTTCTCTTGCTTTTTCTCCACCAGCCATTGAACTACTATTAGTCTGACTTGATCTCTTTAATTTTGGTGCTCGTAGAGAGGTTAATGTGAACTGGGTCTTCATGCCTTTTGAAGCTAGCGCACTAACAAATGTAAGACAACCGTTTACTTCATTAAAATCTAAGTGATCCTAGTCTCAAGGAGCGCAGAAGAATTACGGAGGGTTTAATGTCTGCCCTAATTCAAGGCCAACCGGCGAGGTCAAGGAACATTTTTTGTAAATCAGAACGAAACTGGGATGGGTTTTCCTCTCATTCGGATCAAACAGTGTTTACGTGATCAGATTTTGTTATCGCGAGCTTTTAAAACAGGATAATGGAACGCACACTGAATGATTTTCTTGACCCAAAATTCTGGCTGAGATTGAGCAGATTCCCTTTAACCAGTTTTTAGTTATTCAATCTATGTCGCCTTGTAGACTGTCTTATGAGGCTCTTTCTGCAGCCGGACTCAATGAAATCTCATGGTTCACATTAAGAATTTGTTGGCTTCTTAGCAAAACTTTGAGTGATCTGATATTTCTCCCAGTACGAACTTCATACTAGTCATATTATTCTACATTTCTTAACGTATTCACCATCCCGTCCACAATTCTTCCCATTCAACACGCACGTTCCGCACTTTATTGGACGGACAGGGGTTGAGGTAGAAGGGAAATGCAAGATGGAATTGCTTGGTGGCAAACTTGAGCGATTGATCATCTGAGCTTCATTAATCTTTTTTGAGAAGCTGATGGCAAGTGTTAAACCTAATTGGGAGGAGTGCAAGCTGATAGAACTGAAACTCACTTTCTCACGTTCAAAGGAAGGAGGGATTACAGTAGATCAGATTTCGTGAAATTGAGTAAACGCAAACCTTTCTCCAAAGGTCAACCTGCGCGGCCATGCGGGCCAGTCGTTTTGCGCCTTTCTCGCGCCTGGTGTATACGTTAGCCTCACCGGTGATGCCAACGACTATGTGGCAAAAGGCCTCTCGGGTGGAAAAGTGACCATCGTCCCGGCGTCGCGGCTGCTCACCAAGAATTTTCACTCTGAGGATCACATAATCGTTGGAAACGCCTGTCTCTATGGCGCCATCGAAGGTCGTGTCTTCATTCGTGGACAGGCTGCAGAGCGCTTCTGCGTGCGCAATTCGGGCGCCATTGTTGTGGCCGAAGGTTTGTGCCCACCAGATACTCTTTATTCTTAATTTCATTAAATTAAATTATCACTGTTTAAATAATGGCTTCAACTTCTTTTGAAATCACTTTTATGAGAATTTGAAGGTTTTTCCCCAGGATGTGGTGATCATGGGTGCGAATATATGACAGGCGGTCGTGTGGTTCTTTTGGGTCGCTCTGGTCGCAACTTCGCTGCAGGCATGTCCGGTGGCCTTGCTTTCGTTTATGACGCTGATCGCGTTTTTAAGGCGCGCTGCAACATTCAGACTGTCACTCTCTTTGACATGACCCTCGAAAATGAGTACGCCACTTGGCTCTGCACGATCATTAGGACCTTCTTCGATGAGACGGGCTCTCTAGTAAGTTCTCCTACTTCCCTTCTAAAGTGGTCACCGTAAGACGTCAAAAAATTCCGATTTTGCTGTTTTCTTTGCATTTAATATTCACAGGTCGCACGTCAAATTTTGAAACACTTCAATACAGAAGTCACGAACTTTATTCTCGTCTTTCCCAACGACTATCGCGCGGCGCTAGAGGCTATGACGGCTAAAAATGGTACCTTGCCAATTGATGCTCCTACGTCGGCAAATGGAGACTCTATTTCAGCTGTTACTGATGACGAGGATGCTGTAGCGGCGGAGGCGGCAAAGTTTGTCGCCGTGAGTTTTGTTTCTGGATGTTTGTCATCAATCTAATAACTATTTGCAATGAATGATATGGTTCCTAGTCCTTCTCACAACTAGCGATACGTTTCTGGTTGTCTTGCATTATTGATAAAAACCAGCATTTGCTTATTCCCATTTAGAGGGAAATTGTAAATGAAGAAACGCGTGCCATTTTTAAAGGTCAGCTGGGCTTTAATCGGATACGCATATAGTCATGCATGCTAATAAGCGCATTTTAATTAAAAACTTGTGTTTATTGTCTAGCTGAATTGTTTCGGTTCTGATTTGAAAATTTGGTTGTCTTACTTTTGCTGGAAAGCAATGATGTGTTTATTTGTAATGAGCTTCAATTCCAACCTGTTGATAAGTCAGTTTTTGGAAATTCTGTGGCCTTGGAACGTGGCATTATGTATTGGCTTAATTTTGTCATTTGCCATTTTTTTAAAGTCCAATATCGTCGCCTAGGATATCGGTGTAACAGTCCTCCGAGACTTGGTAACTTACTTTAATGGACATGTATTTAAAGGTCTAACACTTTACCATCTCCTCCAGAATGGCATTAAGACCATCGACATCGAAGATGCACTGAAGGATCCGGTGGTGGGAGGGGCCGCGATAGAGATGGAGAGACCAGATAAGTTGCGCGGATTTGTAAAGTATCCGCGCACGAAGTTAAAGTATCGGTCTGTAGAGGAGCGCCTACGAGACTGGTCGGAGGTGTATGCACACGCAAGCTTGCGCCGCGGCCTTAAGACGCAGGCAGCGCGGTGTATGGATTGCGGTGTACCTTTCTGCCAGTCCAGCTTTGGCTGCCCTCTTGGCAACCTCATTCCTAACTGGAATGACCTTGTTCACAAGGTGAGTTAAGGCTTCCCTCTTCTGTCCACGGGCTGCTACATCAGTTTATCTCCTCTAGTGTTCAATAATTTCTTTCTCTTAGTAAATATCTCCTCGATCTTACGTACCATGGAAAATCGAGTAGATTTTTTTCTTTAAAGGAAAAGGTAGTCACATGCCATCAATTGTAACTTGCGGAATGAATGCTGGGAATAATATCAATTTGCTAGCTGAAATTGAAAATGAAACTAGTGGAATAACTTTAAATGCTAACTTGATTTGAGCTCCTTTCGGTAAAATTCTTAGGAAGGGAGAGGGGGCTAGAAAAGAGGGGAAGAACCATCCAAGCTACTATTGACATCATAGCTACTCTTTCACTTAATGGGGATGAATGCGCATGCAGCTAGTGATTGACACCGAAGAGCAACCAACCAATATTTATTTTCGTCTATTATTGAAGGACCAGTGGCTAGCAGCACACGAGGCAATGGCACAGACCAACAACTTCCCCGAGTTTACTGGTCGTGTGTGCCCTGCACCTTGCGAGGGTGCTTGTGTGTTGGGCATCATCGAACTACCAGTGACAATCAAGAACATTGAATGCGTCATAGGTGAGGTTGGCTGGGAGCGCGGACTCAACGTTCCTCGACCCCTCCCTGCCTCCAAACTCAGCGGCAAACGTGTCGCCATTATTGGTTCTGGGCCTTCTGGCCTCGCTTGTGCTGCCCAACTTACTAAGGTTCGGCAGCCTAAATATGATTTTTAAGCCACCCAGAAAAACAATCTTATTCCATGACTTTTGTCAAAGAAACAAACATTTCTTTCATGTGCTTCCAAGTACGTTTGCGCCTCAACTGACTGAAAAATTGGTATCGTTATCTCAACAACTCAGGAGTCGTACTGTTTGGATGATTTACTATCCAAGTCCCGGTTAAGCACATAATGCACATATCTCTTTTGGATCACACTACATAAATCCTGTCAGAATTGCTGCATTGTGCCTTAAAATTTTTGGTTTTAAACCAGAATTTATGAGGATTTGATTGATGCATATCCTTTTTCTCATCCTCTGAACTAAATACGATGGTTTTGTCTCTAGCATTTATGACAAAATTACTTTTTCAGTTTCAAAATGTCTTGGCTTATTCCAAAATATCTTATTTTCCCACATCACTTTTCCCCATCAGGTGGGGCATAAAGTAGTGGTGATGGAGCGTCGCGATCTGCCAGGTGGTCTGATGCGATACGGAATCCCTACAATGAAGCTGGACCGCCGCATTCTTGATCGTCGGTTAGACTTGATGCGGGCCGACGGCGTGGATTTCTTGTGCAATGTGCAGGTGGGCAGCTCTTCTATGGACCCTAACGCCACCTGCCGACCTGCGGATGAGGTAGTTAAAGTAGTGCCCGCCAAAAAGCTTCTCGAGGATTTTGACGCTGTTGTTCTCTGCCTGGGCTCAACCTGGCCACGCGACCTTAACATTCCTGGTGAGGAAAGAATTTTCATGCTTTATGCCTTAGTTTTGACTCTAGTAAAATCTTAACCATTATTGATATATAGGGGCTTCGAAACTGCGTAGAATCAGATTCTATGAACAATGATTTCGGTTTTGGTAGTATTTAAGCAATATTTATCCGTATTTCTATTTTTTGAGACAACTCCACGAAGGAAGGATGTTTATCTACTTTTTGACGATTCAAATTCGTCTGGACATGTAGTCTCGGGATTCTCGGTAGTACCCTGCGTTTTTCTTTTCATCTACCTGCCTAATCTCGATTTTCATACTATGAGTGGATTCGGATGTAGTTAATTACTCATTTTCGCATGCTTAGCAGTCAAATCAAACTTAGAATTGTGATTTTGCGTAGCATATTTAACTAATTTATTGTTAAGAATCTCGTCTGTTGTCCTTTTTAATGGATGCCTGTGTCCACATGAGTACGACACCATTGGTATTCAAATCCGACTAATAAGACATCAGCACCTCAGAGCAGGAATAGGTTTTCCGTCCGAAGTAGCCCTGCAGCTAGCGTCCTTTCATCGTCCCAACCTGTATTCGAAGGGGTCGATGCAGCAAATAATTATAGGAACAACTAATGAAATTTCTATAAGGTAATTAAAGTGGTTTACTTAAACCAGCGTTCTGCTACGAACAACAAGGTTAGGAAGTTTTAGATACCAAATATGCATGACATTTTTTTCAATATCGGCTAAACAAAACAGAGGTGTAAATGTAAGGAAAGATATATATCTGCCCAAGAATTTTGGAAGGTGTGCTTTTTGTTCAATTGAGATTAATTTCATCATAAGGACAATCTATTAAGAAAAAGGTTGAGCGCGTCATTCCGGTAGTAGAATCTCCAAATCCACCCGGGAATAACTTGTGTTTTGTTCTCCAAATTCGAAGTGCTGTATTTTAACCACGCTCCTCTTGTTTTACTTCAGTATGTAACCACCGGAAAATAATCTGATCTCATCATAGTGCAAGTATATTGAGTTTTGGGGCTTTGTGTAACTAAATTGACCGAATTGCCCCTTTCTCACAGTTGGTGTTTCGACTGACACAATATCAAAATAGTGGCTGTGAAGCTAACTCGGTCTAGCTGTACACTAGTTTTCGATCGACTTGCAATGCTTTGGCGAAGAGCAGGTTTCCATGGCCTATCCTAAAATGAGAAATCTCTCCTCGGTGAGTGTGCATTTGCGATTGCATTGTAACCCACTTTGTTGAAACCACTGGAACTATTGAGTAGGATCATGAGTAAGGATCATGGAGATTAGGCGAACTTGGCATAGGCTTTGACTTGATTGCATAAAGAGAGGCAGCGACTGACTTGGAATTCTTTGTGTTTGATTTTCAGGGCGTAACCTGGAAGGCATCCATTTTGCAATGAGTTTTCTTGAGCGTTGGCAGCGCAGACAGTCTAAAGTCACAAAATTGACTACTACTGCCTCGGTTTCCACGTCGTCAGTAGAGGCATGGCTTCGGGATTCAGGGGAGCTCATTGATCTCCCCACGCTCGCGCACAACAAACGCGTTGTTGTGATTGGTGGTGGAGATACTGGGGTTGACTGCATTGCTACTGCTACCAGACAAGTGAGTTTTGCTCATCTGTTCCATCAACCTTTATGATGATCAACATGTAGCATTCAGATGCTGCTCCCATTTCGCCATTTATCCTATGCTCCTCCGGGCAAATCTCTCTGCCTGACCTTCTGTCTTCCTCTCTATTTTGCCATCTCCTTGCTACTAGGCAACTGACGTTGACGCCTTCTTTTTGCTTGGCTAGCTGTCCACCCGCTAGCTCAGGTCTCTAAGGCTAATAGCCATCTGAATTTTGAGTTTGGCCTTTCTAATTGGAGTGCTAGGCTTCTTTTTACAACACCATATTCTTCATTACCTCACCAAATCGTTCACATTTTTCCTTAGTCCATAACTACCATTTTCGAGGCGGAGCTTATCACCACCTTTAAGATTTCCTATCCGTATGAAGATAACAATTGCTAAATACTTCTGATATTTGCACGCAAAGGGCGCGAAAAGCGTAGAAACCTTGGAGATAACGGCGAAACCTCCCAGTAACCGCGATCCTCGAACTAACCCGTGGCCAGAGTGGCCGCTTATCTTCCGCACCGATTACGGCCATGAGGAAGTAGCAGTGCACTACGGCCGCGATCCACGCACATTCAGCATTTGCACCAAAGCCTTTGTCGCTGCGACCGAAGATCCTACTCGCCTCGGTGGTCTGGATACCGTCATGGTGCGGTGGGAAAAGTCCAAAGAAGGGGGTTCCGAGGGTCGACTTAGGCTTGTGGAGATACCTGGTGAGTTTTTTCCTTCCTCTTCTTACATTCGCTTTCCAAGACCGTAGAGTTGTTGGCGTGAGTGGGATACTTTACAAAGGCCTAAGGAAAACTATTTTATCGAAATGAACGTCGGAATCGCAAAGGAATTTTCGAGTTCTCAAATGCATTGCACTCGGTAATTCAAAGTAGCAATGTATTTGGGCCATATTTTTGTCGTGCAGGACCATATAGATGTCTTTCAGAAGCCTTTAATTGGATGCATTTCAAAGTTTTAGAGGAAAAAGAATGCCAGGATAGCGATTTTATGTTTCAAAGCCCAGTCTAAAAACTTAAATAACCTGTAAGCAGCTGACGGAAGCGCAGACGGAAGCGGAAAATCTTTCTTTCAATTCCTTAGTAGCTACGAGCATTAAATCTCTAAAAAGTGGAAGAAAAGGTGGTCGGTCAACCGCCCTACAATTCTTTTGCAAAAGTTTCAAATGATTGTTACAATTTGCCTGTCTTTCGAATGTGAACTTTCAAAGCTGGGCTTTTTATGTGGGAACCAAAGAGTCAAGTTATGAGTTTAAAGTGACGCGATTTTTTCAAGTAATTTTTACGCAAATTGTTCAACAGTCATGGATCTCGGTGTGGCCAATCTCAAACAGCAATCTGATCCGGAGATCTTGTGCTCCTTTGCAGACTTAGTGTTTAAATCGTTATTTTAATAGTTTATTGAAAGTCAAATTTGGGATTGTAACGTCCAAAATAGCAGCAATCTTTTCTTACAAAATGCTAATGGAAGTTTTGTTTGTTAGATTTGAGGAGAATGCAGTTAAAGAAGACATTTCGTTACTGGGCTTCCTTCAGTCAGTCTAAATGGTTCATATAATCGTTGTGATTCGTCTTAGAAACTGTTGCCCAATCTTGTAGTAATTCTGGGTGTCCTATCATCGAACTCGCCACTGGGTAGTCCGGGGGGGGCCCTCAGGGCTAGTAAAGGCTGTAAAGTGAGTGCATGTAGAGTTCCGAGAAAACTCCTATGTGATTACGAATCCATTAAAAGAGCAGATTTTAAACCTATTGTGAAAGTCCTTGGTGTCGGAAAGCTTGGAAGTATCTGCAATTGTTCAGGAAACTACTGGGTCGCCTGGAGATCGGAGATTTCACCGCCTTTTATTTGGCTGATAACGTTTCCCTTTAATCATTTTGCTGCTTAATTTAAGATCAATAAATTGTTTTACAGCTTAATAAATAGTTCAAACTCTCCGATGTCATACAGTTCCTTAACTTTGGTTAAAATTCAAAAGCTGGCCTTGAAAAGCCGGATATAAGACAAATAATCGAGGACTATTGTAATGGGATAGTTTTAAAGCAAACTCTATTCTTCATAAACTTTTAAGAGTTAATTCTTTAACCCAAGCAGGATTTAATATTTATTTACATGTTTGCTGTAAGCATAATCTACATGAATCAGGTTGTTTTCGAAATCTTTTGCTCAATCTAGGCTGTGACTGCTACTGGAGATCCTGAAAGATTCCAGATTTTTCAATAGCTGCTTAAAGTCGGTCTAGTTGTCCTCGCCTCACTTTTTCATGCAGGCACGGAGAAAACGATTGAGTGCGACATGGCTCTCTTGGCGATGGGCTTCCTGGGGCCGGAGAAATCGATTCTTGAGGAACTGAACTTGGATACTGACGTACGGTCCAATGTCAAAACGACGGGTGGTAAATTCGCTACCTCTGTGCCACGGGTTTACGCTGCTGGGGGTAAGTCTTTTTTTCACCTTTTGCCTCTTATTTATTGGGAGAAATTAACGGACTGTGTATTAATTCTACAAATTATTAAATTTGTATAATTCTATTGGACTAGTAATGGATCTTTCAACAACTTTCCTTGTTGTCATGACTTTGGACGCCTTTTTAAATCTAAGAAGGGAAACCTTTCTCTATCTTTACTATTAAAAGATAATCTTGTGTCCTTGTATATAGAAAAAGACGGGTATTGAGGCTACGATGCATGCTCTTTGCTTTCCTTTGAGCACGAACTGGAACAAGGTCGGATAAGAGTGGCAATTTCTTATAAAGGAGTGATTAAAATATATTTCAGCAGTCAGTGCTTCCAATTTCGGGACGTATTGAGCGTATGATTATTAGGTTTTGACGAGATCGTTGGGAACAGTGCTCCTGCCATTTAATGACGTGTGCACTCTTTACTTAGGTTACGGAAACATAGCTTAAGATACACTTGAATTAGTAGGTCTCCCAATTAGCACCTTCTGACATTTACTAACTTATTCGTAATTTAAGTCGTTAGCTGTTAGTTATTCCGGTCTCTTTAAACGTTTTTAAATGTCGGATGCTTTTACTTCACATCTCGGAAACTTCTTCTTTAGTCTGCATTTTTTTTCTTGCTTTACGAAATCAGGTCTTGAGCACGGAGATAACGTGCTGCTTTTATCTGCAAATAAATTATTTACTTAATTTTAGCAAGTACCAGACAATTATCTTGTTTCAGACTGTCGTCGGGGCCAATCCTTGGTGGTTCACGCCATCAACGAGGGGCGCCAGGCTGCTCGACAAGTCGATATAGATTTGATGGGCAACAGCACACTGCCTGGTCCTGGCGGCATCATTTTGCCAGGAAGCACAAAAGTGCGGGCCTAGCTTGTTCCTTTCTCTAGGCCAAGTCACCACTGGGCTTTTTTCACTGCAGCTCTTGTGTGTGAATGTCTTGCTTTAAATGCTTTGATCATCCCTTCTTCGCCCTCATTCGGCGTTAACATTATACTTGGACACGTAAATAACCCCTCAGTTGGTCGACGTTGTATGTGTGCGTGGATACATTTAGTTTCTCTTAATTTTTTGTTTGTCTGCATCACCCTATCTTTGTGAAAATTACATGTGAATTCATCCCCACCCTCTATTGCTTGGCTATTTTGTTTATGGTGTTTCTTTCTTTTCTAGGGTGATGTTTCGGTTGAAACCTCAATGTTTGGTGATTAAATACCGTGTAATTTTTAATTAACGCATAAAAAGTGAATGAATGATCGGTCTTGGTTTAATTAGTCAAGTCTGTGTCATCAAATTTTAGGTCGAGCTGATGGATGCAGTAAAATTTAGTCTTTAGCGGTGATCTGCACTTTTTAACAGATTTTTACTTGCCTCCTTTGAACCACTACGCTTTGGATACATGGTCACTTGTTGGTATCATGGCAGTGTTTTGTCAGAAATATTTTAAATTGATTTCGATCCCGATCTTATGCAATGGATTAATTATAACGCCTTCAGGAATTTACTTTTATTACATTTTTGGTTCTCATTGGGTATCATCTACGTAAAAGTTAGTCCTTAATTTCGACCATCCACATTTTGCAGTCTGGAGAATAATGGTGTCGATTTTATTCGTAATTACTAGTACACCACATGTATGTTGGTTATCGTATAATGCCATATTTTATGCACAAATTTGTCACCCTATCAATTCAATTTCTTCGGCTCGAAAGATTAATTATGCATGGATAAAGCATTTTTGGGCCACCGAAAAATGACACTCCCAGTCGCCGTAAAACAATAATTACAAAACCTTCTGACACAAACTGACATTTATTCATTGGCTACTTATGCTGAAATTCCAAGCAAGGTGGGAATTATTGTTAAGTAAGCAGATTTCTTAGATAGTCATTAGTTCCACCAATACTTAGAAATTTAAAAGCATTCTGCAACCAAAAATGGAAACTATGTCAAGATAGCAAAATGTAAACCAGGCAAAACTGCTATTCACGATTTATTTTGTTATTTAAAAATTGGAACTGCATTTAGTCTTCCGCAGTGAACTTCATTTCTGTAGACCAAACAATTTAACGAAAATGTAAATATGTTGATTTTTCAACAGGTGATCGTCACACCTACACCGCTACAAATAAATAACCAAAGACGACAGTTTAAGCTCAATGTGGAATGCTGAGGGACTGTCGCTATTGTTCCGCAGAATTGAAACCTTAAACGCTGTCGCAGGAGTTTTGGGATTCCTCAACGTTAATCTCGGTTATTTGTGGCTGTAATTTTTTCTTGCAATGCCTTATTTGTGTTGCGATGCTCTTCAGCTAAAGTATGGTCACCATGTCAAATGCAAAATGACCTGATGGTGGTGACAAAGCAGAAATAAATTCAACCGATGTGCGAAAATCACGGACAGTATATTTTTTGCATTGCCTAAGGGATACGGGTAGCGTTCTAGTTTCTGACATGTCTTCCAACCTTTTAGTGGGAGAGCTCTTCAAAAATAATTAACGAACACGAGTACCTGATGGTCGATGCACGAAACTTTGGTGACTGCAGTATGCGTGATAGACAGGAAAGAAAATAAATGACTATAAGTATAACGCAGTTTTTATTTGTTAAGGATTCAAAAGGCAAATGTCGCACTGCTTAACTTATTTAGAGGATGTAAATATGAAATCGCTTTTATAAAAAGTGCTTTAAGGTTAGGTAATTAAATGACACCCTCATAAAGGCGTTGATTAGAGTCAGCAAGTACTTTTCTTAACACGGGGAGAACCCCTTGTAAAAAATTGTCACAATAATCTCAGATTTGCTTATTTTACCATACATGCCTTTTATATAGAGCCAATGGAAAGAGAGCAATTACTTGAATCGATTTGGGTAAAAATGCGGAGGGTGGTAGTGACTTCCTACCTCCCATACTTGTTTTATTATTCATGTAGAGAGACGGGCATTGTTCTAGCAAGGATAGAGAGCCCTAATAAAAACTAACCGACCTCGTGTGCGAAAAATTTTCGTCAGCTTTCATTAAAAGGAGTTGCTTACTAAGAGTAACTGAATGCCGGAGTCGCAAAATGATGAGCAAACTAAACATTCCTTGTCATGAAATGACTTACAGGAACGGTAACAAATTTTATTTTTTGAGTAGCTCATCATCATGAGTGGTGGTAAAAATTATTTCGATGGGTATCATTTTGACGTCAATCCGTCATCTCATTTTCTAATAAGCGACCGCGGAAAAAGAAGATTTGTGAAGCTACGTTTTTGCTGCCTTGACGTTCTTGCTCCAAATTTAGACTCCTAGGTTAAGGAAGAGTGATGAGAAAAAGGCACTTTTATTGAATTATACTGATAAATTGCAGGCACTCGGAAGCTTTTGCAGAGTAGCGTTTGTCTCCTCCTTGATCGGTAGCGTCTCCGTAATCACGGAATTGGCGTGCCTTATCCACACGTTCGAGTAGTCATGCTATAGCGTGTTCAAGGAGGCATAGCTGTTTGAAGAAACGCATTAGAAATTATGCGTGATAACGTGCAAGTAAGTTAAACATTTGGATCCTACCTAATCAGATGCAGAATTAGGTGATGCATTTTTAGGTGATTGGGCTTGTCTTTTTAATACATTGTATTTAACAATCTTGAATAAAGATTTTTAAGATAAGCATGGGGAACTAAGGTTTGCATGTGGAGGATTGATCGATTTTGCCTTAAGACGCTGACCTTTTTACAACTTTGAAAAGGGTTATCCATTCCACTGAATGCAATTTAGCCAAACTGCTAAAATATCAAACTAGTCTATCAAAATTTGATTCTGTAATCGACGTGCATTAAAGACGTAATTAAACTTGCACTAATAAACTCATTTATCAAATATCGCATCATTACTTACTTTATTTTGACTCATTAGGGCAGATGATTGGTAAAGATTAGCAGATTCAACCTTCTTTCCCATCTAAAACCGGTGGCACAACTATCATGAATTTTCATTGAGCTACGATAATTGTTTGCACAAGATGATATTGAGAATAAATTTGCTTGCCCCAAATTAACCGGTATCGTCTTGGAGCTGTGGGCTGTTAGGTTTTGCTAAGATACTGAATTAGTTATGGTAACAATCTTACAGCGTAGAAAATCTGCAACTTGCTCGAATGTGTTGCGATTCTACCTGGTAAAATTAAATTTGTCAGCAATGGAGTTGAATGTCAAGTCGGGCTGTTTAACAGTCATCACGTCTACCTATCACGAAGTGAGCTGGATTTTGTTAGTCATGCTCCAAAGATGCCATTCAAACTAACAGACTTGTTGTAGCATATCGCGTAAAATGACTGCTGAGAGCACAATCTTTAACCCAGCCCAAGAGCTCATGCAAGCGAAGCGATCAGGTGAACAGTGCAAAATAAATAATCAACTTTATGATTTTGAAATGAGGTGCCTACCTCTGCTTAATTTTGCTCACGCATTCTGTCACTGCACTTTGACACTAGTGAAAGTTTATTTAACATTTCTTTGGCCAAATTAATTAACCTACAGCTTTAGTTTGATCGCCTCAAATTTAAGCTGTAAAATTTTTTTGTAAAAGTGCAATTTTTTAGCCAATCAAGTCATCTACCATAAATACTTCTAATGAAAACTTTAGTGAAGTTGTGGGGCAATGGTTCTTTGCTGGTTGCTTTCCGGAAAGGGTCTGATTATGCACTCTTGTAGGCTGCAGACTCATCAAATGTAATGAAGCTTATGAAAGAGCCTACATTTTTCAAATAATAGCAAATGCGAGAGCTTTACATCCAACAGGCCATGCTTTCCATTGCAGAATACTGTAACAAGTAACATTAAAGGAAAAGACAGGTTTAAAAGCGGTGTACAGTCAAGAAACCATAACGATAACGCCGTCTTATTGGATTAAAAATTGCTTCAGATGTAAATCCTGTTGCAAAGTGACATTTGCGATGCCACTAGTCCTATTTCGTGACTTAATTTAATGAATGCAAGTAATTGCATTTCATTGAGTATGCCTCTTACCTCACCGCGAAGCGTGCAATGGACTTTTGTACGCCAGGGCTGTCAGTACAGCATTAAACCCTTAAAGCGCTAAAGTAGTAGGCGCCGCACACATCTACTTCAAGAAACTTAATGCTTTTTATGTTTTGTGTGACGTTTTCGCTTTCATTAAAGGGGAAGTAATCAAGAGTTGCTTTACCTTTAGCTATAGGTCAAAACTCAATTTGATGAAACCCAAATAGATGGACATTTGATGAAATCGTAGTACGAACGCTGTTTTGCGTTGTGGTGCAGGAGTTTGTCATCTTCTAACGAAATCGGCTTTCATTTCAGGAAAAGGTAAGCAACTTTGATTCATTTTGCGCACAAAAAATGGGCTAATGAGGGTAGTCACCTTAAGTTGCGAAATATTGACCTTTAGCCCGATTGTAGCAATAAATACACGAAGGCAGCCGCCTCATGTGGACTGAGGGGATGTCATTTTATGAAGAGCTTATCCATCAACCATTTCTTATTATCAATTTACATCGCCAAGGTATGCATAGATTGACTTTTTATATATCCTTAAGCATCAGCTCCTTCTAGCCAAATAAAATTAGGTTTTGACATTAAATTTTCTTTTACAATCACCAATGGATGCCAATCGTTAGGACATGCGACTCACCCAGTGGTTCATGCCACGAATACTTTCCGTTCTTGGGAAGGTTCTTACAAATAATCCTATCACTAAAACTCGTAATAAAACGTTCTTCTGCTTACTTTCTTGCAATGCAAAAAAGTGCTACACAGTCACTAATTTTATGTCTCCTTCTTAGTCATATTCATGACTTTTAATTGTCTTCGCGGGTGGTTTTTAGACTACCCACCATGTTCTATTGATTACAAACTAAAGTGTAGTTAAGGGAAATCAATTACGATTCGCTGTAACCGTACCTCTAGCTGCTTGAGTTTTCTAGCTTTCGTGGTGGTCATAAGGCTCCTTTACTAAATAGCAGCGATGGTGCGTCTTTGAAAATTGCTCTGTACACCAAGGATATTAAACTAATTCTCTAATAATAAGTAATGAAGAATATGCAGTTTGCACAAAACCATAATAGGGGCATAATTTGTGCTTACTGATGCAACGTCGTTAATCAAGCGTTATAGTATAGCACTAAAGAACCATTTTTTGTTGAAAACACTTGAGGAAGCTCATAGAGTTTTATTAGACTAATATGCATTTGATTTGAAACGTTTCACCGAAAAAATGGCTGTGTCGTAACTATCAATGTACCCCTTAATGTATGTACGCTTTCGAACAGTTTCCTTTAGAAGCGAGACGCACTGTTTGTTTTACACTACAGCATTATGCATATAGTAACAGGAACCTAGTTTCGTCTGATGGCTTACCAGATGTGTTCCACATCTTTTAGCGAAATTAATACTTTGTTTTGCTTTTGTCATTTGAAAGCCCTCTAAGTCATAAAAGAATCGAATATTAATTGCACTGTCTTATTCAATTTTTGATGTGAAAACGTTGCACACTCGTCCCCATTTGATTCCCAAAATGGCAGTTAATTAAATGTGGATAACCACAAATCTACTCGCACGCAATGTACAGCAAATTTTAAGTCCCACAGCTTTGTTATCAATTAAGCGTGACAAAAATTAGTACTCTAGATCCATTTCGGCTATTAAAACGGCGTCAAGGTCTTTTTAAAATATCGTGGATTGATGAGATGGTACCATTAAAAAGCCAACCTTAATGGATCCGTAAATACTGTAAAATGGACCAACTAACACTTTACCACTAGTTACGGAGGTTCGCAAATACATCCACGTATAGACTACATTTAATCTCCAAGTTCTTAAAAAATTCACAGCTTTGCAGAAGGATATGGATGTCAAAATAAGCATCCTCCGCGTATATAGCAACCAGCAAATGAAGTAAAACTTGGAAGGGAAAACAGTTAGTTGTGGGCATATACTGTTTAACAGTATACAGTACTGTAAGCGAAAGGAATCAAGCTAGGCTATCTCAAATTCTGCCTTACTTAAAAATATGCTCGGTTAAATCCGAAATTCGATAAAGGTATTTTAATTAAATGAACTTTTTGGAACATAAGTAAAAGGGCTGCGCTTCTCTTATCTAGAAACCACTAGACAATAGGCTGTCGTGTTTTATAAATGAAGGTGGCTTGCAAACGCAGCAATGTTATATCCGTTCAGTGGTTCGCAGCCTTGGTTATTGGAAGATTTCGGGTACAAAACTTCAAGGATATTTGGAAGTTATAGATAAGCTTATTTAAGCAAAGCCAAAAATTCGTCACTATTAACTCCATGGTGGTAGTCATTACCGCCCCGCAGATAAGTGCAAGCGTGGGTAGAACTCCACACACGCGGGTTATGTGTGACCTCAAGTCTAGACAATCCACCCAGGCTGAGTGACCCACGATTTCAACATCGGCCTCCGGCACATTAACCCACCACACCATCAACACTTACTACTCCTCATGGTGTGCAATTTGGACGCCCTTTGACTAGGCGGGACAAGACTGAGCAGCATAGAACTAAACGATGGTACCAATGACACCACAGCTTCCAACCTTTTAAAAATGAGATGTTTGTTCCTACTAAGCTTAAATTGGAGGGAGCTGGCAGATCCTAAATTTTCTTCAGAGTTTTCGAAATAAATACGTAAAAATGCGCACATGTGTATGGATTAAGGACTTATCATAAAATAGTAAATCAAATGTGATTGACAAAATAAGCTTTCAAGAGAGCGTGAGACTTAAAATTAATGCATATCTTAGGGCAACGGAGCATGTCTTACACGATATACATCTTTCTTTAGTTTGCAGAATAAAAGCATTAGATTTTCGAATTCAAGCATTGGTCTTCGAGACTTATCAGAATTTCGAATATTACAAACTTTGTCCACGAGGCGCAATCTGCTGCCTGAAAGGCAGTAAAGAAATGAATAATGCCTCCGCTGGAAATAAAATAAATTAATGGCTGTAAGTTCAATAGTCAATGGGAATGTCTAGATATGCATTTACCGGTTGAAACGCTTGTTAATTTAAATCGAAAAAAATCTTGCAAATGGAAACAATGCACATTTTATTAAAATCACATGTGCACAGGCTACAAATCCCTAAAACTGTAGTCGCTGTGTTCAAGGGCGCAAATTTAGGCCCTTTAAATTTCTGTGTAAATCCCAACACTAAAGATTAGTCGACTTAGGTGATGAAAGTCTTAAGGCAATACAAAAGCAAAGACAAAATTAAAATTTTAACATAATATTGTACCAGAATTGGTATTTAACAGCAAAGACAAGTGTACGATGATGGAATCGTGAGAAAATTCGTAAACATAAATTGTAACAGCCTTTATGATACACTTTTCTCCTGGAATACTTGACAATTTACGTTGAAAGAACAAATTTGTATGCAGTCATTCCATCAAATAAGGCCTTATTAAGCACCCGCAAACTGCTTGATTACTTTCGTATTTTACTTAAAATCTGAAAAAGATATGTCGATTTTCATGGCTTTTTCTGTTAAATCGAAGGAAAAACTAGTTGCAGGTTTGAATCGATCAGAAATCATTTGCGTGTCAGGGGAATAAAGAAATGTCATATTTTCTGGAAGACTTCATCATGGATTAGGAAGTCCATTTTAGGTTACAAAAACTTTGCAGTAGAAACGTAAGAATTCAACAGTAATCGCTTTTTATTCTTTTTTCGGATTATCGTCAGAATATCTCTGCGTAACGAAAATGTGTCTGACATTTAGATTGCGTTAAGTGTTGCGTGAAACAAAGTAGTATTAGTGATGGGGCCAATTAGTCGGACTGACCTTCAAGCCATGCCAGCAGCCTTATTCCCTCTGCTTATCAAATATATACATATTATGTCCTAATATTTCGCCTTTTTGCTTCCAAGTAATTTCAGGAATGCCACAAAAGGCGCCTTTATATGTTTCTGCGATTAAAGGAACCTCTTGTGAACCCCTTATCTGGCTGCATTTTATGTAGCAAGCAAAAGCATGGAGTTATGTTTATGACAACTGTTTGTTCCCAAGAAGGCAAAACTTTTGCTAGTATGTATATTTAGCTAGAATCAGGCAATTTGTTTGTTTGAACACAACTTTGAATGTTATTGTATAGGCTTAGCAGATAGTATTGGTGCATTAAAAGACTATTGTCGCAGCAGTGACTATTGTGTCAGCATCGAGAATAATTGCTTGATGTCCATCCGTTTTTGAGGAGTAGTCCATAGCACTGATTTCGTCAATCGCTGAAAATATACCCTCCTTACAATCAGTTTTCTATCAATTTTGCGCCTCTGAATCATGCGCATTTGAACTTTTTTTGCAAGGAAAATTGCTAATCTGTTCAAGTATAGCAAAAATTAATAAAATTTAATTCAGCAGTGCTACTCAAACGAGTTGAAAGGAATTATTTTCTAAGAAAAGCGGAAAGGGTAAATAAGTGTAATAGAAGCTGTGTTTTCAAAGCCGCTATAAAAATCATACGTCAATCCTAAGGCATAAGCTGCAAGGGCAATTCAATTTTAAAACAGAAAAGGAAAAAAGGGAGCGGAATCGCTTTGCCTCATTTCAGCAAATTTTATGTTAAACCAATGAACGTCACCAATTTCTATCATTAATGTGATTGCTCCGAAAAAGGGTTGGCCTAAAAGGGCTCAAAATTAAAATTTTAAATGCTGTAACGCATGTTCTACTGTTTGTTGTCGATTTATGATCATGGCTGAGGCACTCTGATGGACTTAATCACAGGGGCCAAGATGAGCATGAACCTGTCAAGATTCAACAAACGATAAGTCAAAAAAGACTTTGGCTTTATGATTATTTTGATCATTTGCTGCATAAAGTTAGACATATTTCCCTTGCACCTCGTAGTTTTGGCTATGCAATTTTCAGTTCAGAAAAACTGCACAAGGAAACACTTATCATGTCCGACGATAACCGCGAGGTCAGCAATTTTTTGGCGGGAAGAGGACACGAAAATCAGAGGTCTGACTGGACAATACACCCTATTTAGCTACAAGGAAAATGATGTTTATCAAACCGAGCGAATTGCAGCATCTAAGTTAGGAGTGCTTTTTGATCATTTTCATTCGCTTGCTTGAATGTTCTTCTGCACAGATAGATGCATTTTGTCTCTTAACTTTGGAAATTCTTTTAAGTATTCTCGTGCTTCAGTTTTAATTTTAATAAGTACACATTAATAATCGCTCCAAAACAAACACTAGAGTGGAAAAGAACCATCAAATGATTCGCGAATGAAGGTTCCTGCGCAAAGCAAATGCATAAAATTCAGTAAGATTATCAAATAATGACAACAAAAAATAATGCTTTTCGCGAAGTGGTATTTTTGTCTAAAAACGGAATTCCCTGCCGCCAGGAAAGAGTAAGAAAGTTGGAGAATTTATTCTCTGCCTACCTGATAATAAATAAAGGTTTTGACCCTGAATTTTCATTGATGACTCACAGATAATGCCTTCTTGTTACTGTCTCCTCAAATTAAAACAGTATTTATTGAGCAGAAGTTTAATGCTTGAGAAGTTTTGCAGAAAATGTAGTTGAATTCGAATTAAATCAACAATAGCCAACAAACCCGTTACCTTGTTTGTAAGTAAAGGAAGCCTATACGCTATCATTTTCAAAATAAGCATCGAGAATTGAAGCTGTTTGAGATATTTTACATCAAGTTGAGCACACTTTTACTGAGACTAACTTCGTAAAAGTTGTGAGCTGAGCCGTAGTGCAATCTTTGCTGCTAAATTAACAAGAATACTGTAACGGCAAAGGCATATAATGGAAAGCAAAAGGCAAAGGGGTAACTGTAAATGAAAGAAATCTTTGGTTGCCGAAACATCGAATAAGCTGCTAAAAGAGTCCTTTCTTGATAAGCGTATTTGATGTGATCATTAGTAAATGCCCTAATAAGCAATAATTGTTTTTCTCAGAAAATTTTGGCCTCTTTTGCTGGGTCGAAAGCTCAGCTGAACGCACAAACAAGGGGGCTTTAGGCGATTGCTAATGCACATATCTGTTTTGCAAGAAAATTATACCCCGCAAATATAACTTTGTGTGCAGTTTGCAGAGGCCATAAGGCTTCTTGTCTTGGCTTGAAGACATTCCAAATGAAATGCATTATATTTAGATATGACCTGCCAGCTTTATCAAAAAAAAATAGTTAGAAATCATTTGTTTTCTCAAAGCATGGGTGAAAATCATGGCAAATCAGTTTCATTTAAATGCGATTTATATCACTTTATTATAAAAAGGAAATAATTTTGCTCTTTTAAGAGTAATGAACATTAAAAAAACTAAATTAACTAACATGCTTGCAAATGGAATATTTTTAAGTTATCGTCAGAGATTAGATAAAAAGAAGAAGGTTTTCAGCTAAACTATGAAGAGAAACAAAACGTAGAAAGACAAACCGAAATGCCGTAAAATATTGCTTGTCGCCCGTTTCGTTATGCATTCAATGTGATGAGGAGGTAAAGTGAAATAAATCTTAATCATAAGAAAACAAGTGAACCATCTGTCTGACATTAGTAGGAGGAGAGCTTTGATAAACAGCACTCGAAGAATATGAGATTAGAAATAAAATACACCTAGAATCCTATTAGATAAAAGCCGTTCCAAACTATTGAGACAAAAATTGTAACAAAGGGCTAATATTTGAATAAAAAATGATCTTTTCTAAAATTAAAAAAATTAAACTAATTTATTCAATAAACGAGCTTTGACTGCAGACCTATTTAAATTTTTTAAATATTAGGGATGTGATTTGTCTCAAAACTCTTTATTAGTGATCTGTCGATGGCATTTAAATTATTTTTTGGCAATAATTAGTTATTTTTTCTTTTTTTGTAATTTGCCACTGCTTTTCTCCATTTTCAGGTGGTAGTCACATCACCACCGTTGCTGTAGCTCTTGCTGCTAGTTGAGATTGCGATTGCAATTAAAGCAGTTCTCTATGTAAATTGGTTCGGCTGCCTGATCATCTCTCCCTACCTCGTAGTGCGCTTAGGCTGCTATCCATAACAATACGATCTCATGATATGCAGCTAAATGCTACATTACTCGCTAGATCTGTGGGTCTCAATTGTTTACACTCCGGAAATCATGCAAGTAATAGTCAATGGGAACTTAAGCCGCCGCTTCCTTTGTTGCCTCGCCATCAAAGTGAGGGCTGAAAGGCAAAGTAAAGCTACTTTAAAACCTACAGAAATTAAAATCATAACTCAGCCATGGACTCAGGAAAGGTCATGCACTCTGGCTTTACGGGTTCGGTTAGTTTCCTACGCTTTTAATTAACCAGATAATTTAGGTCAGTAAGATTTTCATAAGCAGTAAGACACCTTCGATCAGCTTGAATCCTTTTGCTTGGAGAGAATTCTCTGGGACTCACCTGATCTGGACTCTTAGTTTCCTCATAGAAGCAAATGGCTTTTTAAGAAATTGCACCTCTAAGCAAGAGCTAGGAGTTATTATAACATAGTGTAACTTAACGCCGTAAATGCTGATTTTAACATCACTTCCGCGTTTGGCTTTTCAGTTAGCAGCTGGAAGTTTTATATTTCATAGATTATTTTAAATTAACAATTTATAATTTAAAGCAAATCTGAAGCTTACTGACTCGATTAAATTTGGTAAACCTTCAACTTACATCTATTAGGCTTGTTCGGTTAGTATTTGATGAGGCACAAATTGAGAATTAAAAGAATATTTACAAAAGTACAGCAAAATAAAGAATATAATGCTTAATCTTATTTACAGCTTAACACAAAAACAATGCCACAATGCTTTGCTAAAATTAGAAAATGGAATTGCTCCCCCTCGAAACTCTTTTTATGCCTTAAAATGCAGCATTTAAAGAAGGCGGTCGAGATTTTAGTGGGATTTTAATTTATGCAAAGGGTATAAATCTGCTACCTTGCCATCGTTAGGTAGATGGTAAACTTGAATGCAAGCTCGTACGTTTAAAAAAATATTTGCGCTTTGGTTATTTTGTGCACTCTGCTAATTTTTGCAAGCATTGTTTTCAAACTTGCTTTGTTGGCAAAGTAAGGTGAGCATATTCACACGTTCTCTAACTTTCATAGCAGAGATTGCTTAATCTTCAAGGCCAGAAGTCCTAATAATTTAACAGTGCTTGTAAAGGGTCAGTGCATTAATCCTGCAAGCTTCAGAAAACCTGCCTGATCGCTGAGAATGGATTTTAAATCCAAAAAGCGACATTTTGTGGGCTAAAATGCTTACTTGGTTTTGAGGAACGTCCGAAAGTAGTTCTAAGTTGTGAAATATGGTTTCCTTTTTTGGTAAAGTAATCCACAACTCATGAGCCTAAACAAAGCCCTGACTCACCAAATGTTCCATGCAATAATATCTGTGCAGTGAAATCCATGTGCTAAACAAAAACATGAGTACATCCTGGATTAAAGCGATGCTGGTAGTAACAGTCTTAAAGTTTTCCAAACAAAATTTTAGTTAAGCTTGATTGGCTTGTGTATACGTCTTCCACTAGCAGTAAAATTTGTTTCATCGGAATAGATAAAGGCGATAATTACTGAGGATCTGACAGTTTCAACAGGCTCGCTATGGGAAAATATACCATTCGTTATTCTTGACCAATTAGTGCACTGTACACCTCACAGGTAAAATGCTATCTTCGATCCGTGTTTTTGTGATGGCCTTCCAAATAGATTGCTCAGATCCACTTTTTAGAAACAGCCAGATCTAGTCGTTTTACGATTTGAAAATGCAATCTTTAGGGCATTCCGCTCCCTCATTCTCGTTACTCAAAGCTTGCCTATGGGAAGTGGGTACTTCACGGTTGGGAGGAGATAAAGAGGATGGTATAAAGTTCGATAATGAACCAACTTTTGCATTCTCTTCATAAAATTCTCCTTCCATAACTATTAAAACGTTTTCTTTACTCTGAATAAATGTGACCCAATACATTTGTTTAGTGTTGGAGAGTAATAAGCCTGAGCTTTTTTGAGATAGACCATAAAATGCGTTAAGAATTAATTCAGTGGCCTCTACTTAAGTCACAACAACTCATTAAGCGTAAAAGCGTTAACTAGATGAGAAATTCCTGAAAAAAATCGAATAAACCTACTATGCGAATCTCCGAACTTTTATGTCAAAGGCACTACTGCAAGATCACATTGATTTTAAGGCCGGTTTTACTAAATTTTGAATTTAAATTGCATGGAGCTTTATTTGCAATGACAGAGGGCATTAAAAAGTTGTGAAACCTTTTGGCAATTATATGATGAGTAAGTTGAGCCGTATTTATTCTTCCTGGTGATTGTTAACTTCAAATCGTATTGGAAGCTAACTTGCTTATTTTGCATCGGTCAGCTTAAACAAGAATGGGAACGATGACGTCGTATTTATGTCATCGCGTTTTGCATTCTTTAAATATCCAGACGGAGATCAAACGTAAAGTGAACATAAGGCAATAAAGCGCATTGTTTAATGGCTTCATCCCTTATTCATGCTGCCAATTATGACATAATGGCAGAGTCATATGGTAAAAAATATCCCAATGCAGTCTTCAATGCCTCAGCACCATATTTTTTTCTTTTCAAGGCTCATCGAGTCGACTATGCCTAAACATCGATATTCTTGGATATTTATGCCTCAATACTGTCTTGCGCTATCAGGCGAAATAATTCTCTTCTTATGTAAGCTAATTCTATGACATACAGTGATCGTGTTTTTTATGTTGTGCATAAAGTACGGTATTTTTCTGTAGGGCTAATTTGTCTATTTGTGAATGGAAATTTCGAAGCGGACCGGTCTCTGCCAAAGAGCTCGAAACCAAATAAGAATCATAGTCTTAACATTGGAATGCTATTATTTCGATGAAAATCTGGTTAACGTTATCCCACCATTAAATAATGGCCTATGACTTACCAATTATTCCATAAATCACAATCGGCGAAAGCAATTTTAGCTTAATGTTTGCTTCCCCTTATAAATGTTCGTTTATTGTAACTTGTCCACCGTATATGACACAGCTTAAATGCCACAGTTGAATGTTTCAGGTACGAAATATAGCCCGGAAATAGTGCAGGTCACATATTTAAGATTTTGCTGCAAGATGACCTTGACGTTCCTCGCTTCATGTAGTCTTTTAATTAACCCATAAGAAGTTTAATGCATTAAAGCATGCAAATACGCTTTTTCAGAAATTAAACTCACTGCTGTCAACCAACAGTTGCCATCGAATCAAAGATGGTTCCAAGGATTGTGGCAACCAACTAGTTGCTTGGTTGCGCTTCAAATATGTAACACGCAAAAAGGTGTCTACAACGGAAAGCTAACTTGATCCCATAGTGGATGTTCTTATCAACAACGCTTTTGATTAGCAAATTAAGCTGCCAGCCAGTCACACTAATTGTGACTTTAAGCAATCAACTAAAATTTATGGTGGATAAAGTGATCATCACCTAGAGGCTGGCCAACTTTCAGGATAAACAAACCTCCCTTTCGCTGAGTCAACACACTGCACCTTAGAATGCGCGACTAGTTATGTGCATTTACCATAGTGCATATGCGTTGTCTACTTAATAATCAATCGACCAGCGCCTTCTTATCCTAGGACATTCTTCTCCCTTTAATCCTATGCCAGTCGGAAAGAGCTGATGAAAGTGACCGCGGCTGGTCTGTTTCTCTACAAGCCGAATTCAGCTTTCGAGGCATATTTTTTAAATGTCTTTAGGCACAGCATTTGGAATGGGTGTGACAAATGGTAACACTACAGTCGCACAGAAATGGCCACATTTATGCGAACAGGTAGCTGCCTAAAAGGCGGATGGGATTAGCCGAGGTAAGCATATATTGTAGTTAGTAGTAAAGAGCTGCATGCCTCTAGTGTCAAAACCAAGATCACAAACGAAACTGTGAGAGACAGGTTGTAGAGACGTAGCATTATTCGAGAGTTCAGAAAATGTAATTCGTCTATGTTACTCAAAAGGTGATGATAGTGACCATACAAGTGGTTTTTACGCTGTTTTCACGAAAATGATATCCTGTGGCACTGAACGAGGTGCATTCAATGACTGACTGTTTTATGAGCAATGAGCAGTAGCATTCGGACTTATTGGAGCTTTAGCAAAATGGTGGGTGTTTTACATTATTGTAAGGTCTACCCAGTATCAATTTCAAAAACGTGGGGCACGCACCTCTTAATTGCAGGAGCTTGTCCTTGTTGTTTGACTGTGTGGAGCGGATTGCAGACGCATTTGTATGACAAAATGTTTACTCGTTGGTAGCCAACTAAATACAATTGCGGTCCGCTAATCCATCGCACATCATTGCAGCTGTCCTGTTTAAAAAAATCTCTAATTCTTTGCACTCATCTGAATGGGATGAATGGCGCTGCGATTTGAGTATGCTTGAGCCAAGTGCTGTTTCTCATACCTCAGCACTAGCAGTGGACAGTCACATAATCGCATCTAAAGTAGGTCAGCCATTTATACATTGGACTGAAAAAGGAAATGGGCTGGTTGGCACTAAATTCTTTGCTTTTGAGGCCAAACACTTCACAAATGCTGGCTTTGTAAGTGTCCTTTTAAACGGCATATTGCTCAGCATCTACTCCTTCATCAGTTGAACTCTCAATTTCCAAATAAGACGCATATTTCATTAGTGTCATAACTTGATCTCTTTTTTAAACCTGTTTTTGAATGCAAAAGGCTAAAAAAAATTGACCAGTAGTCAGTCATGCCTCTCAGGGTCCTGGTGTTTGATGGTATGGGACCTTGATATCAACTCATCGACTTTAATCATTTATTCTAGAATCACGCCAACTGTTGCCAAAAAAATTTAGCGACAAAATTAGCGTCACAAATAGGAAAAAAAGGACAATAATTAAATTATTAGCTATTCTTTATTTAACAACCATACTGTGGCAAGTTGGTTTTAATGAAATGCAAATCACAAGTACTTCGCTATAATAAAAATTTAAGTTTTTTGCGATTGCAATGCACATTGGTGGCGCCTAAGATTAATTGGAGGAGTGTTTTTAATAGGATACGCTGTTTTTCAGCTTAGTTGTTTGCTTGTTGTCAGTCAATTTAGCCATTGAAATTTGAAAGTTTGCACGTTATTTTGTTGTCTTTACCTGCTAATATTGTTCTGGCATTCACATAAAGTTAATCGCTGTCAGCTTCAATAGTTAAGCTTCGTATGCGCTTGCATATCTCAAACTACCATCTAAAGGAATGAGCGTATGATTTATAAATTCAGTCTTTAAGGCAGTGGTTGACTTCCTTCTTATCCATTACATTAATAAACATTAATATCTAAGTAGTTTTAAGCTTGTAAATCCATACGGGTTGTTTATTTTGCTACTGCGTCTTCAAATTCAATTGTTTGCTATATGACTTTTGAGTTGAATGCCCATGACAAATGTGTCATTTTAAGGCTGTAACGTAGCAGCAACAGAAAATGTCAAACCATCTTTAGCAGCCGATGTACACATGAGAAGTTATTGCAGTTGCCTTTAATCTGGATAGGGAAGGAAAATTATCAGGCAAGCGCTGCAAATACCTAGGATGTTCAAGTCACCCCAGAGGATGGTCTGGGTGATTTCTTGCTCAGCTTACTACTCAATCCCATTAAAATCGACATAATCCGTCAGCTGAATGTGCCAGCACTTATGCATGCTGAATGTCGAGGCATGCTGTAGATAAAAATTCCCGCTTGAATCAACAATAAAATGGTGGACATTAAATTATGAAATGGATCCACTATACTAATCAAGATCACATCCTGAAGGCTGCCTTGCAACTGTTAAATAAGTATTAAGGCAGCCGTGCATAAATACTCTTCTAATTTTGGTAATGCGTTCTTTCCTTGGCTAATCTCAAGATTGTTAACACTTTTGGCAGGGCGAAATACATACCAGCAGCAGAAAAGAGAATAGGGTAAACTTTCAAAAGCAAAATTGATGTCAAAAGTGGGGATTTATAACTTGCGTGAGCATTGTTTTTGCAACGCCTTTTGCGTTCTTTACCTAAACCAAGTCCGCTTCAACCAATTAGACTCCATCGCCCAAACGGGAATGCCTCAAAATAGATCTTATTAATTATCTCTGTCAGGCATTCCATACCAATTCAAAAGATCGTTTATCATCAACCTTTATTTTGAATGTAGAATCATGTGTTTTCAATGGATCTAAATGTCAGTAATAGGACGTAATGAATTGCTAAAAAACTTTATTTTAATTAGCTTTCGTTAAGAAATTTGGAAGCTGGATGCATTAATATATATATATGCTAAGGTCTGCAAAAAATTTATAGTAATTTTTTACAATTTCCATAGTTTAAAAATAAATATGCCATTGGGAAGGAAAGTAAGATCTGCATTTCCGCTCTCTTTAAAGAGATTTCTTTAACTGCTAATTTTTGGTCCTCATCGAAAACAAAAGTTAGTTGCTGCATAGATCTTGACCTATTACAGTTTAAGGAATTTGTGTTTCTAGAAATTCGGCGCAAAATTAATTGCATTTTACCATATTTAAGAACAAGGCTTTGGTTGAAATTAAGGTATGGGCATAAAATCTTTAGCGACATGGAATATTTATGATTGAACTTGTGGTTTTGAGCACAAATGAAGTGGTTGCTTGTAGAATGAATATTTTCAAGGCGTTTATGGCCATCAAAGTCTTAAAGGGAAACCTACACCACGCGCGTTTGGTTGAACTTCTTTTCAACCCTTGCGTCCTGTTTAATCACCACGACTGAAATAAAGCTTCTTAGGTAAGCGCTTGACAAGACCAGAACTGAAAATAACTTAGCACATTCGTTCGCAAAGACTTCTCAAGATTCCATTATTCAAAAAGTGTGCACAAACTCTTTGTTAATGATTTTTTAAATTTCCATGTCAAGGGAGCCACAAGGAGTTGTTTACTTAATCACCATGATTGGACAAAATAAGGAAGTCCGAACATTAAAGAGCCCTTCTTTTTGGGAAAATAAATAGTTCAATGCCTCTGCCTACAGAAATGGAAGTCGTGTCTTACTTCAATAGTATCAAATAACTAAGCATTTCCGGAAGCCTATTTGAAATGTATGTGGTAGTTAGTAGCACTCAATTTGCCATCTTTAATTTGCAAGTGAATTATTCTGTCGCAAAACTTCAAAAACGAAACAAACGTTATTTTGAGACGGATGCTTTTATTTTGATTGACGGTAGGCTGGCATTGTCAAATATGCTAGAGGCTGATTCGGTAAAGCTGTTTCACTCCAGCAATGATGCAGATACTAAAGCTCTCTGTAGACAACGTTAACAACCACCAGGTACTCATGTGTTCGGGTAAATAAGTTTACATTGTACAGATTTGTGTGAGTATTTTTAAAACTAAACTCCTAGATGTTATTTTAATAAGATTCTGCATAGATTTGTAAAGGTATTTTAAGAATAAAAAATCTGGTACAAAAATTCAATTTTAAGCATCATCTAAACCAAAAGATTGATAAATTGTAATTAAACTAAAAGTAAACAGCACAGAATCTTCATTTAGGGCAGAATTTAATGAATTGTCAACATTAATTACTCTTGGCAAGTAGCGTTACGGTTGCATTCTATGTTGCAGCAATTTCTTAAAACAAGGAAAGTTTCCTTCCTCTGGCTCAAACGCTGGAAACTCGAAAACTATTTAGTATCTTGTGTGTGCTGTATCAAGGTTTTTTTCCAAAAACGAATTTTTTTTTGGTAATTTTGCAATCATATTCAAAAGCATTTAGTTTTATTTAAGTGTAATTCACATTCACTACAAATGTATTTTTTAAAATTAGACATGCATTTCTGCACAACAACCAACTATCCCATGCATTAAAATACCATCACGAAGCCACTCGTTTTTATGCAGTGTGATTTGTAAGTTGAAAAATCAATGCAGTTATTTTTCAAAAAAATTAATATCCGTCCTTTGCTTGCATCATGCAACAGGAAGGGAGACAGACATGCAGACTTGTAGAAGATAATGAAACCCAACACTGCATTAATTTGCTGACTCTGCTGCATACTACCACAATGATACGTGACTTCATTCCTTTAGACTGTAATCACGCAACGAGCCTACAGAAGGCGTAAGTGCGCGGTGTTCCCGCTTGCAGGTTTTAAATATTTTACGAAATTTAGTCTAATCTAAATTATGGAAGCAAAAAAGCAAAAGTGTTTATCCATCAGCCTTCCATAGATAAAAAACACTCACTTTTTTGCAACGGCATATGAATGAAGCCAACAGATCTTTTTTCACTTCAATTCTTCCCTCAAGGTAGTTCTGAGTAATCAAACTCCACTGCCTAAACTCTTAGTGTGCTTGTAATGAGGGCCCTAATAAGAGGCATCAAAAGTGTCTTGGAAGGCTGAGCATGGCTAAGAGCAGTTCAGGCATCGACGAGGCAAATGCGGTCCCATGAAAGATCTAGTCATAGAGGCTAGATTCAAGAGTTTCCGTGTGAGCTGATCGAAAGAAACCGTAATTGTCAAATTTTGTTGCAGTTCATTTGGAATTAATTATGGTAACTAATGCCTTCTGTGTATCGGTCACCTAACTAACCCATAAATTTCATGCTAATGCATTAAGATACATTCGATGCTTGCAGCGTCTCATCCTTGTATGTCGGTTTTAATTATTTAGGTCAGCAATTTATTTTCATCTCATAGATGATAAGGTCGAGCTTGTCATTAGTTTTTAATGCTGCAATGAACTGTAAGGAATTTGACTAATCCAAAGTGCATCTAATTCTTTGTGTAACGCAGCCACTAACAAAAAGGCTGTGACATTAACTTTTACCCCCAAGTTGTTAGCCAAATTTAGTCATTAGCTTTCCTCGAATATTATTAAAATTGCAATGAAAATAGAACGAAATCAATCATAAACTGTTTAAATACGGAAGGAAGATCCATTCAATCAAACATTTATGTAAACTTAAGTTGCAAATTAGAGAAACTTAATAAATCACTGTGAGTTGTAGTAACGTTTGCATGCATTATTAAAATTACAGCTATGTTTTAAAGCAGGAAGCAAAATTTTTTTCAGTTTCTTGCACTTGACTCTTTAATTAAGACTTGGTGTAGCCATTGGTTCCATATTTAGTATTTTGCAATATGCCGTCAAAATCTTGCTAGCCACCCGATCTTTAGTCTCATATCTGTAAAGCATAAAGTGCTGACAACTTCGCTATGCTGGTGGCAAATAAACCTCTAGCCTCCCGTCTTTATGTTCTGTTTTCTTAATGACTCATTCCTGAGCAGAACTCAGTCTAAGTTAACACTCAATGTAACAAAGAATGTCACAGTCAGTTTACTCTTGGGATTATAAGGGAGCCAAGACTACTAATTAGGACTTTTAAGTTTGCCTTATTATTTGCCCCAAGTCACCTTATTCGATACCATAATTTGCGGAAAATTAGTTAAAGTATTTGTCTTCACCTCCTAAACTTCTTAATTTCCTTCCCAATATGCCAAAAAAAAACCCATCACACAATCTCGCCTAAGAATAATTGCGTGAAGAAACTACTGTTCATCAATCATTCAAAAGGCAAAATTTAATAAGTCTCCCGATATTCACAGTTAAATTGCACCTTGAACCAGATCCACAAGTGGTTGATTCCACAAAGCTTTCCTCAAAAAAGCCTAAAGTGCGACCGATAAAAAATGCAAAATAAAGCGGGCTACTGTGAAGGATGAAACAAATTACCTAAGTTGCTATAAAATGCATAAGAGGCCAATGGCTCTTTACCTTTAAAGCAGATGCACTGGGTGACGTAAATCACTCGCTTCCTTATTTAGTAATCTATGCTAATCCTGCATTTCAAATGCAATTGCAATAACTGGAATTAATAGTGGTTTTAAGAGCGGAAAATTGTCTCTAATGCCACACAATAGCGGTGAGGTGATTTTGGTGATAGTAGGATTTTAGCCAAGTAGCAAACATGATTAATTGCTAAATAGGTCTTAAAGACATATTGTAAAGTGATTGCTCCCTGCAACACTTTGACTGACTTAGCGCGATCACCTGGAAGTCGTTGAACAAATCGTTGTATGTGCAGCCCTCAACTTTTCATCGCCATGTTACCTTCCTATCTGCAAGTACATGTGCATTTAAACCTGTATTACAACTGTTGTCAGTCAGTGGGCTTCTTAAATTAGCACGCAAATAAACAAAATTAATTTCTAAGCCCCTTAAGTAAACAATCCTTATTAACAAACTGCCACTACATTTTAAGCGCATTAAATACATCATAGTTTTTGGCCTTAAGAAAATCTTCGTTACGCAATTCAACTTAAAGCGGAAGTGAAGGCCGAGACAAGTTATGACACTTACATCTTGATTCGCTTCGGCCATTCTCTAGGTTTGACTTTAAGACTAATTTTGGGTCAAATAAAGACACAGGGGGATCAGTATCCCAAACTCCGAACAAGTTGACGCAACCACAGATTACTTTTCGAAACTTAGTTGGAATGCCCTTAAATATAATAGTGACATGGTTAAATGAGCAGCGTTTAATTAGTTTAAAAACAATGAAACAATACTCATTCTAACTTTTCCACTCAAGGAATCCAAAGGCGCGTTTTATATACACCACATTAACCATCAGCAAAGGCGCCTACAGAAGTGGAAGTCGTGCAGCCTAATCATCTGCTCTACTTTTAACCGAGTTGGGGAAATTGTTCATTAATTTTAGCAAAAAAGGATGTTTCTTATGGAGTAGCTTTCATCAACAGCAAGTGTCATGAAGGCACTTGTATCCAAATCCAACTTCCTTTGTATCACTCACCTATACGATGAAAAATACAGCGCTTGGGGTAGTGAGCAACTTTTTTCTTCTTTATAGTCTTTAATCGTCAAGGTGTAAAAGTGGCATAAAGGTAATATGTGCCATGCGGAATCCCAGATCATCCCTCGTTTATTAAGACGCTGATGTTAACAATTAAGGTAATACAAATAAAACAGAAATAATTTGCTTTTTGACCATTCTTTAAAATGCAACGTTTAGCAAAGGCTTGTGATTTATTCCTACAATCAAAGATAGTGGAGGTTTTAATTAAACTTCAGCACATATTGGGCGAATTGAGGCCAAAAATAGCCTATATTTTTGTTAAAACCCATCCTTATACCTTTTTAAATTGTGTTAAAATTTGATGAAAATAAATTCAAGCGTAAAGCGCTGTGTTTTTGGTCTCTTGTCTTGCTGTTTATCTGTGTTTCAAGGTGGAAACGAATTGCATCCACACATGTATATATAAGAAATTTTACCTTTTCAAAGAACGTATTCCAAAGATACAGGATTGTTAGATTAAACATACGTATTATGCCATTTCTGGAACTAAATAAGGATTTATCAAGTAGATTAAAATAAGATTAGGATTTTGCATTCTAGGCCGCATGTGCAGCTTAACGCTAAGCACTATGATTACGATGAAGTACGATGATTACTTGGTTTAAGAAATAATGTGACATTTAATAATGGCGACTAATTAAAACCAAGTGCTCTTTGATGAGCTTAAGCTTATTTAAGTGACGATTTGCCGAGTAGTCACGATGAAATGACTGTATTGCGTCGGTATAAGAATTTGGACTTGACAGCTTGATAAATATGTGCTGTTGACAGTAAAAGCTTAGTTTGAGCATTGTGATTGGCGCGAGGAAAGGACGTTTTGTTAGCAGAAAAGAGGAACATCTGCCAAGACATTAAAAAATGAGCATGGATTGGAAGTGACACATAAGATTCTTTTATATCTAGTTAGCAAATAATAAATGCCTGTTGCTGTAGGTTGAATGCATAGGGTTGCTATTTTTTTCAGTGAACCTTTTTTGCTTCTCAAAAAAGCATCTTGTAGGCCAAAGGTTATGGCTTGTGTGTTCAGCTCAGTCTTTTTAACAAAAACTTTCTGTTGCAGGCAAAACTTGATACAAGCTGGCAATTAAAAGGCTGGCCAAGTATACCAAGATAGAGTCGCCCTGTCTGTCGAAGTTTTTTAAATCCACAGCAAGCATTTTGCCACGGTGATATACGCCCTTATATTAGGGTCCCGCTATTTGATTTCAAAACTGCTGTAGACCTTTATGCTTGCTCGTGATCACTGTCAGAGATAAGATTTTCAACGATAAGGTCTATGGATAAATAGCTACGAAATTGCACCGCCAAACTTTATATGTTTTCTCTTTCATTACTGCGCTCACCTTTTGTTCTTAAGACCCACAATTATTGCACAAAACGCCACCCAGGGCGCTTCATTTTACTTTTTATGCATGCGGTTTTCACTTAACTTTACTTTCAAAAGTATGTTGTCATTTCTTACAGAACAGCTCAAGCTGTTGTTAGAGTAGTTTATGCGTTCTTCGGTCATATTTTATGGGTGGGATCCGTACTATTGTTTAGAGCTGCTTGCATATATCTCTTCCATTTTGGAAAACATTAGAAATGAAATGATTTAAAATCCTGACCTGATAATTGCTAGGCAATTTCAACAATGACACTTTGGATAATTCAAATAATTTATAGGTATTCAATTGAAGGCAAACGATCCTGTCTTTAAAGCATCAAGGCATTGGTGCACGTTAAATTTCCTTAACAGGACATGAGTTCATTCGCAGTAAGGCAAACCCTAACAACAACCATCCGATAAATGCATTTACATCACTCATTGACTTCCGGCTTGCTAGTAGTCTACCACAATGCAACTTAATAAATTGCAAAATATCATTTAAAATATTTCTTTGCTCCAATAAAGCTTTTCTCATTAATCTTGAAGTCTAAATCACAGGATCTCACGAATTTAACATCAATCATTTAAACTTTTACGGAAACTCTGGTAAAGAGAGCTGCCTTCTGTTTCTGCGGCAAACGTACTTGTCTGTGTTCATTACTTTTGATAGTATTTTGTGAGTCGTAAAAATCTGCTTGCTCCAAACAAACTTAAAGTGATGCGGTCCGTCGAAGGCAAAAGGCGAACGTCCATCAACAGTGGTACAAAGGAAGAACAGCTGTCTAAAGGCAGTTACTGGACACATTATGCGGTTTGCTTTAATTCGGCTTCTAATGCTTTAAAAAAACCCCACTTTAGGTTTTGAGTTTAAGTCGCTTAAATTGTTGTTTTGCTTAGTGCAAAATTAATCCGACTGCTCAATAGCCCAGCAGTTTAGGTAATCTACAATTGGAATTCAACGTGCATCAAGACTGATAAGCAGCAAGCACAAATCAAGCATAAGTTCTGCATAATTATATAATTCTATTTATTCTATTATTCTACTTGGCCTGCGACTAGCGGTCACTTTGCAAAAAAACAGGCAAAATTAAAACATCGCAATTCAAATGCAAAATGACTTTGGCATTGACTTACTGTCTTATTGAAATGGATCATTAAAGGGCAATTTGCACTGTGTTGGGTGATCGTGCACAAAATAGGCGTCACGTAACTTGAAGTCACTCGGGTAACACCTTGCGCAAAAAAAGTGTCTCAAGTCTTGGTCGCTCCCTGAAAAGTAAAGTGAAGGCCATCATAAAATCTGCACTATATTTACTCATTTGTGGGATACTTAACTGCGGCATTAGCGTTGAGATGTTACCATACAAACCAAATAATTTTGCCATGCCTAAGAAATCAAAATAAAGCCAAACAGCTTTAGATGGTAGGACACGCTGATATCTGCAGGTAAGACTAAAGATTTAATAGCGGGTGGTTGAAAAATTTGGTAATTGATAAGCAAAGCTTTAGGCTTTAGGTATTGTTATAAAGAATGTGCTTTTAGCGTCAAAATATTATGCGTGGCAGTTAGGCGCACAAGCATGCCTAGCGACTAAAACAATTATTTTTTATCTAAATTTTACATTAAATTCATTCCTAGCATCTTAAAATTAATGCGCTTCTCTGGTTCATCCCGCAAGGTTTATTTTTGTATTGACAAGATAAACTAGAAAAGCACTTTTACGAGCCTTTAGGTAAAGATGGTACATTTATTGCTTCCTTTTAAGCCATATTGACATGATATGAAATGGCAGTGCTTTTCATCGCATTGACTATAACGTTGTGTGAAAACATAAAGTGACTTTTTACTTAAAGGCTATTATACCTTTATGGGTCTGGCTGATTTACATGTTCAAAGCCAAGGTTCACAGCGTTTCACACTTAACCATTCATCTTGCTCAAGCCTAATGTCAATTGTGAAGTTGGAGAATACTAATGCATTTAGCAGTAAAGAAATTCAAGAATTTAACCACTAAACAAATAGCTCAATTTTTGTAGCTGGTCTTGGTTTTTTATTTTTATTGTAAATGGCCTTATAACAAAACCCTCGGCTTATGTGGTGCGCCAACTTTTAAACATCCGCAATGAATAAAATCTCATTTAGGGCAAATTAGTTGCCAGTGCACATGGAGAGAATATGGTACTTATTTCACGTGGCTTAATTATTGAACTGTGGTAGCATTACGTTTTAAAATTTGCATGGGTACATGCAACAAAGCTTAGTTTCTCTGAAGCAGAAACGTAGAGCCATATAATTCATTTCAAAGAGCTCAGCAAATATTATTCCACATTACTGAATCTAAGCATGCTGCTGGAAAAACAAATGAAAAGTACACAAAAGGATATAGCTATTCGGTACAGTCCAGAGATTGTCCAAGAGTGTGGTTGCTGTTACCTAAATCACAACGGGAAGAGTTTGCTCTTAAATACTTATTTAGACATGTTCACGTAATATTATATAATGAAGGATTTTAACTGACTTCCGGTGATTTACACACTCTGTTTATAGTGACCCGCTAAAATCCTATAAAATTAAATCGCCTAATTTTCTGTGCAAACAAATGCCTAAAATTATAACTACCATTAAAACTGTGGTGGTACGCGATTTTTTAATGTATGGCTTCAACCAGCTTTTAAACAAATTAATAGCAAACTAAAAGTGGGCTTTATGGTTAGACAGCCTAAAATTGAAATTTACAAGGCATGCGACCACCGGATCGGTTGCTCAGACCACTACCTGCTCTTATGACTGGTGGATGTTGTTCAGCATTTTAGTCTTTTAGTCTCCTTTCCTCCCTGAATATCTTGATTTCTTTGTAAGTTCTACCGGATGTTCCTCTAAAACTGCATATTATATCAAGAAAAAAGTTAACCTTTTAGCTGCAGCTCAGATCTTGCATCTAAGCAGATACATTTACAAACGCCTTTTCTTGATCGGAAGTCGCTGTTCAAAAACGCTTAATAAAAGTTCTGTCCGCTATAAGTTCAGCCAATTTTTGGATAGTTTAAAACGGTTGAGGGTAACTATATTTGGTATATGTTAATACATTCATCCAACATTATTATTACATTCTACGTAGTTAATAGTTAGCTTACCTCTGTCTCCATGCGCAAAAATATCACGATTAGGCATGACCTCAGCAGTTTTAAGCACCCTAATAACAATGTCTGTAAAATCTTTGGAAAGCGAAAACCTCAACATTGTAACGGAAAAGTACCTCAAGTGCTACGGATATGGTGTAAAATACATATATCCAGCTGCGCTTCTCCGCTCGAAAATCACTTTCTTCTGTGGGTAGTAGTCCTAATGCACGAAAAAGAACAAGGCAATTTATTACTTGTTAATTTTGTTATTTGGGTTGCATTCAAGCGACGTGCTGCGACTGATCCCTAGCGCTTTACAAAGACTAACAAATTCAGCTGCAACTTGGACCCAACTGTTTAGTGCATTTACAGTGAATAATAGGGCTTATCTGAAAAAGCACAGCTTTGAGCTTAATTAAAGCGTTGGCTTAATTTAGATTTCAACATAGCTAGACGGAGCTATTGCCTGCCTAGGACATTGCAATGCACGGTTAGCTGGTCCTGAGGCACATGCCAAGGTTAGTTCTGAGTAAGTTTGTTATAGGAGGCAAGACAAGCCTGTCAGTTAGCCACAGCGGAACAAATGCCAACCGACGTGTTAGTAAATTCGACGTATGGTTAAATGAACCTTCTTGATGGGGTGTTTAACAACGGATTTGATGCCATCGACTCTCGAGGGGGAATGTGCACCATACGCACATTACCGTGATACGTGTACCCGAAGTCGACTACACTAGGTAAGTGAGGCGGAGAAGAGAAATGCAGAGCTTATCTGTTACAAAGGAGTTTGTTACAAGCAAATATGTCGAAGACCCAAAAGCATATATTGTGCATCTCTTAAAACGCAACGAATAGCTAAGGCACTTATAAATCAGTCCATGGGTGCCGCAATTTGAAGAAAACAAAGCTAAATGAAGTATTTTGTGCGTGCTTACAAAGCCTGGGAGTTTTTGATAACTTTTTTTGGAAATTTTCATTTCATCTAAAAATATTCTTGCCAAAAGGAGAGCTATTTTAACACATAAGTGAGGCTTTCTGCATTGAATTTGCAAATCGCGCAAAGTTGGATAAATTGGCACACTTGGCTGTACGACTGATTCTTAAAATGCATGCATTAAAGCCGTAACGATGTGGTCACTCTCCGTTTACCACTGCACACTTAAACTGCAAAATATCTCATCGAAGCCACATAATCTTCAACTTTAAAGTGTGTTATTCACGACCGTCAGGCTGACGCTCACTTCACAAAAAAAAACAATTTTAAATCCTCAAACAAATGAGAAGGCCATCATCTCCCATAGTTGCAGCAGCTAAATTTCCCTTTGGATGAATCTATCCCTACACTCGCGTTAATGCACTCATAGGGGAACTGGGTAGAGCTGCATAGAGTTTTGCAGGATATACTTTTCCTTTTAAGCTCTAATGGGCAACTAAATGCCAAAAATCGTTAAACACGTCTAACGGTACACCTATTTTAGGACATAAGACATCTCGATGTAAGACACCCTAAACGGATGACGCGTGGACCCGGAACATCTAAGCGTCGACTTTGACGTCACTGGGAATAAGGGCATTTACGCAGATCCATGTGATTTTACAGTTTGGAAGCCCCATACTTCCTGGATTCTCCACCTCTGTGCTTAAATTTACTGGAAAGGTGTCACATACACACCCAGATATTTGCAGATTTTGAACATCAAATTAGTGGATCTGGTCTGTGCGTTGACGATTGTGTGCAATTTTATTATACAATTTGCAGAAGGATGTGGAAGACCGATTACTCAACCGTTAATTAGATTTTAACACAGAGTAGGCCAAATTTTGTGGTCACAGATGAATCAAAGTAAGTTAGCTTTTAAGGTTATGTGGGAATATGCTTAAGCATTATGAAGAGCAACATCTTTCCTTCCAAACTAACGCTACATGAAAGTCCGGGCAAAACATAATTGCGATGAGATAAACTTTAAATAAGAGGAGACGTAGCAACAAACTTGGGCCATTTCGACAGAAATTGAGAATCAATCCTAAACCGGCATTCAGCACAGGGCAAGCTACTGAGCGCATGACAGAAGGAAGCATCTCAACCCACCTTTGAATTGTACGCAAAAAAGTGCGTGACATTAATTTCATAGCTTAAAGAGACCTTCAAAACCAGTATGCCAATCAGGCCAAAAAGGAGTTAAATCCCGTTTCATAATTACCAACCTTTCTTGCCTATTAGACCAGCTGACAGCAGTGAGGACTTAAATGGCACGCACCATAATATAGAAAATAGTAGAAACCGGGTGAAAAACCCCTCAATATACTCATAGAGGCACTGCTACTAGTGAAAGTTATTCGCTGCATGCAGTACTATCGATACCTTAAAATATCTTTAAGACACCCTTTTACTCTTCCACAAATAATGGATTTGGAAGCAAAAGATCAGACACATCGGTACCCTAGGAGACAAATCATTCATTCCTTGCAGCAGTTCAAATTTTCAACGGCGCAGGAATTTGGTATCCAAAACCATGACACCGTTCTCTAGGTGATGTATATTTTGGTGGCAAAACTTAAAGACTAGAACATTTCAGATATGATACTATATCGTAAAATTTGCAGGACGGTACCGTAAAAGAGCATGTTTGTAATTAGGTGCAACAACTGAGAACTTTTGCGGCAAAAACAATGCTTGTTGCCTCATTTTTGTAAAAGGATATTTAAATAAACCGAAAGGAGTAAAATGTGCAGTGATTTTATTTTTGCTTTTTTGAATTCTTCGTTTGCCTTCTAAATATTTGTAATTTTGCTTCGCTGATTCTGTTTTTTGAGAACAGACGGAAATTGTGGCTATAATTACGGCGCCCTGTTAAAAGAGTTGGCGAATTTATTTAGGTACTTTTCTATAAGTTCTGTCATTATTTCTTGCAACAAGAAAGCACTTCCTCTCTCACTCGACGTGATCACGATGAAGCTTGTATTCGACAAACTCTGAAGAAATTATCACGCTGCTTAGTGTGCTCATGCTATTAATCACTTCCACCTTCAGGCTCTTCCACTCTGCAATAGAATATTATTTATGGGTTGATTGCCTCGACGTCGTAAAATAACCAGGCGCAACTTTGTTCCTATTTTTGGATTGCTGCACGTTTTATTGATGAAACTAGTGATAGAATGGCTGGTAATGCCAACATGATATCTTACCGAGAGCATGAAAATGCAACGTGACTGCCCAAACTAAAGCCCAATGGCCATCGAATTATTACAAATAAATGTTAGTAGCCAAATGTTTTCCATGCAAAGGAAAGTAATTGACAGTAATGTTATCATGGCATTGACACAGAATATAATGCCGATAAAGGAATATGTACGTTATTTGGTTTAACCTTGTTCCATAAAATATTACATTTTATTTCCTTAAACATAATAATACAGATATTAAAAAAGGATTTCACGATTTAATTTTTTTGATCATATGATTATCGGAAACAGCACTAGTTATCCAATTTCTTATCTGAAAAGGTCTGTCAACATATTTGGGGCAAATCAAACAGTCTATTTCCTCATAAACTAATAGTATGATAGAAAGGCTGTATGTCTTTTGACAAACTCAAAGAAAAAGAAGTGATTGGACAGAGTGGATGCCATTGTCCAATGCATCAAAGAGGCAGAAAAACCATTTTAGTACGGCACAAAGAAGAAAGTCGTAAGCAGTTAAAAGTATGGTTTGCTCGAAGTGTCGACAAGCCTTACCAACCTTAACTTAGCCTGTAGTTGCTGAATACACTTGACAAGCGATGTTAATAAATATTACTTAAGAATCCTTTTCAGACCAGGAGCTTGTGCTGAGTGGACCGGTTGTCTACGTCCTCCAGGCATGTTAGTGTGCCACATAAGTTAATGCTCTCATCCATAATGTAGCAAGCTGTTTTATTTAGCGGATTCTCTAAAATCGAATTCTGAGGAAGGTACAAATCAATTTGCTTGAATAGGCTTTATGGACAAGTTAAACTTATATAACTCTCACATTCCGTTGCGTTCAACATTAAAACGATGATTCCTTTCGCCTGCGGCCTCTCCTTAAATACTAAATGGGAGTAAGAGGATGAGAAGAAACAATTAAGGCCTCATTAACAATTCATCTGTAGCCGTAGTTTCACTGCTTCATAAATGTGTACATCTGTTTGTATGTGAGTCTATCTGTATCTGAAGTGGTGCTAGGGAAGCGGAAAGGGACTAAATATAAGATCAAGTAAACACAAAGGGTCATATGGGATAGGGTGAGAGAGGCGCATTTCCGTTGCAGTATTCCCTGCCACGCATATTATAATCAGTGGAAAGATCGCGCTACAATGATTTAGTTCCCTCGTTTAACTTTCTCCACCACGTTGACTGAATGAAGGCAGATTTCGGAATCATTTTGCGTGCTCTGCTTGCTTCTTTGCTTGGGTTTCGAATTCCTTGAATGGCGACTGGTTGAGGATTATGTCCCGATTGGCATCCAAGGCCTCCAGGATGTGTTCACCAGCTGGATGAATTAAGTCGCACCATGTGTCCCACAGTGGATGAATCACAAAGTCGATGAAGCCGATCTGAAACAATTAGGCAAGCAAAAGCACCGTCATAAAAGAGGTTTAGCCTACTAGGTACGGCATGCAGATAAAACCCTGAGAAACATGGAGCAACCCTCTGCAATCAAATGAGATTTACATACCCAACCTAACTTACTCAAGAAATATGTCTTCCATCGAAAAGATTTTAAGCAATTGTGCAAAAAAGGGGAATTTTGGCCGATGAGTGAGTTATTCCATGTGTAAAGGATCACTATACTGACACAGAAATCCAAAAAGAAAACAAAGGTTCCGAAGCTCTACCAAGTAAGCAAGTTCAGTATTATGTAGAAATTATAACGAAAAATCACGTTTTCATACGATGACCAAACGTTGCAACAAATTCAAGCACTTCTCAGTTTTTCGTTCCCCATTAAAATAGTTCTTGTTAATCTTGAGTCCAATTAGACGAATTGATATTGATTGGGCGCTAGCGGTTCTTACTTCCCGGTTGGAAAAGATCAGTCCTTACTGGAACGAAATGAAAATAATATTTTAATGGCGTGGAGGGTGGGCAATATAAAGATCCCTTGGAAGTACTAATGATGTGTGCCCTCAATCGGTGCATGATAATTGGCCCAGCTATTAAAATACTTTTCATTCAAAATCTGTACACTTTTGCAAAAAATAATTTAAATTCGTTTATTCCATTCTCAGTTGGAATAGGTTAGCATGACATTACAGAAAATGTTCTTGACGCTTTAAGCTGTGTTTGCGACGTATCCGAACCCGAATGGCTTTCTAGCTCAACTGACATTTTTTGATTATTCACAAGAACAGTAAGTAATAAAGAGTATCGTAGGAGCATTAGCTACCACCTACCTCGCCTTTGTGACTCATGAATGTGCACAGCTGCGTGCATTTTCCAGGTTTCCCCAAACTACAGTAAGCCGTCACAGCTGACGACACGAGCAGGCGGATTGATTAATATACTCCCTATTCTCGAAGGCCCTTTGTTATAATTCCGGTTGCTAGGCATGATTCTGGGTGTCTTATTGACAAACAGCCGTCAGATTTTGAGCTTATTCAGCTCAGTTCGTGTCCGTATTTGGAAAATTTTCAATTGTTAGGGACCACTTCAAAAATTACTATCATTAAAAACACCGGAAGTTGGCATTTACATGGTTTAAACTGGTGAGAATCCCCTCCGAACAAGCGATTAATAGAGAAATAAACAGTGCATGCTAGGGAGGTTAATATTTCACCCTGTGCCATGGTTGCAATGACCGTAACATTTAATGCATGTCTAGGCGTCAGTACCATGTGGCGTGAACTAAAACTGAAACGGTCTCTAAACATCGGAAGTGGTCAGCATGGCACCTATGCTGCTAAGCGTTGTCGAATTCTGTCAGAGTGAATAATCAGTGTCAATTTTACATTGGTCGTATCTTCACAACAATCAGGAATGAAAGCGTAAGTCCAGCATAGGCGACTCTCTTATTTAAACAAATTATTTGTTTGTGATTTTGCTCAAGGAAAGCGTTTAGTCTATCCGGTATAGTGGCTTCATAAAAGTGAAATGTGATCTCATTTGTAAAGCATCGAAAAGAATTTATGAGCTGCTTAAAAAATTGAAGCCTCAAGATGCTCAAATCATTCCTGATGTTTATTAATTAGGATAAAAATTGAGGTTCTCATAAAACAAGACATTATTTTACCAAGGTTCTTAAAGTTCCTCCTTTGTAATGAAAATTTGCAACATTGATGTTAATCAGGGTAAAGAAGCTGCCAACGTGGAGTAGGAATGACAGGGGGAGTAATTTAGACAATTCTTTATGCTACTCACTTGAGCCTTGTCCACCACAACCGAGTCACGATCACACATGGCGCTGACTTCGATTCCAAGTTCCTTCTCTTTGTCACCCTGTTTAAAGAACTCCTCCATGACACCATATGTCCACTGCCTGTAGATGGAAAAGGGCTTTGTTGGACTGCTTAGATCAGCGCAGTGTAGCATGCATTGCAGAACCTAAAATTCCAACCACGAATATCCCGTCACACCAAAGTCGTCGCTGTTCTAAATTCACTTCGAGTTCAAAGGCAATCATGCACACAAGACCTCCTAAAGGTATCCAAATTGAGCAGTATCTTTGCCCACTTATTATGCTTAGTCATCAAAGCAGCCTTTTCGCTAAGTAACACTTTCTGGAGCAAAACATTAACTTAAATGCGGAATCCTTGATAGTTTTACCCCAAGAAAATAATAGCTTCACAATAAACTCAGCCGTTTACTTGAGTAATCAGGTTATGGCTCTTTCTATTGCCTTCACATTGTTACCGTTTACAGTACGATCGGTTAAATTCTGCCACTTTCCGACAGCTTTATTCCAAATTTGCTCTAAAAATTGATTTTTTGCTGAAAAGGTTAAATTAACAGACAGTACAGGCGGCAAGTGAAAAACTTCTGCTTTTGGGTTAGTTACCAGGGTAGCTGACTGCCTACTAGTAACTGCTCGGGTTGAAGCACCTTTTCCTTAACGGATCACTATCAAGATTTTCACTTGGTGGAAGGAAGTAAAGTTGTAACAATTCAAGGCTTTGTTTTGAATCAATCATCACATCCTGCCATCCGACACAACTACGGACTGGGTGATGTTACCAACTTGTGTTTCACAGTTCAAATTAAAGTAAGCCTACTCGGTGATGGAATAAAACTTCACGACCTTTGAAACAAGCCGACTCAGGTAGGGTAATCAATTAAACCTTTGTTGAAATCTTTACCGGACTGGTACCTTGCTCAACTCACAAGGGTAGATATTTTAAGAGAAGTTCTCCTATCTTTATTTTATATGACCTACAATACTCATTTATCAAAACCTTATTTTGTAACTTCATTTTCCTGACTTCCAACTAAGATAAATATCTGACCTTCTACCAGGAAATTACCAGCTAATTCAGCTATGTTCATAGGCTACATGGTTGCCCTTGGTTGAGGACAATTTCTAGCAAAAATATTATTGCAGAACCGAAATGGGATGATGTGACTTTCATGGGCTTAGAGTGCATTTTTAAGCGATTGGCTATTTACCAGCACAATAATAAGCTTCAACCAGTTAATAAAGGCAAATAATATTTAGGTCAAAGTAAAAATAATCATTTGCGACGTATGAATTCGGACTAAGGAGGAGCTATTCGCGTTCGATTTCTGTGAAGTCGGTGAGCAGAAATAAACCCGACTTAATTTACTAAAAAATACTTACCTTAACGGTCGTGAAAAACATGCGGTCTCATCAGCTCCATAGGATGCAACATTTGAGAAAAGAATACTTAAGTGTTATCAGTCCAACCTTTCAAATAATTTACGGTGGAACGTTACGGAAAAAGGGTAAGGTGTAATCAAAAGTACGAACACTAGCAAGTTAGAAGCAAACCTACCACTCCGTCTTGCACTTCTCATTAACTTTCTCTTTACGGGCATATAATTCAACCGGTCATTTCAAAACTAGATGCCTGACAAAATATAAACGCAAGGCAACACTACTACTTTAAAAGGATTCATAAAATATTTATTAAATTATTTAAAGTGGAAGGGTGTATGTGATGAAAATATTCTGCGTTCTTAAACAAATCAAGTTCCAATCAAACTGGTGCTCACTTTGCTCTGAGATCTGACCTTCTTTAATGTTGGAAATCAAATAATAGCGAACAACTTTTAAGCATTCTTTCCTTTTTGGGGTTTTTTTGGAATGCTGCACCCCAGATAAACTGCTATAAACGCTTTCGCTGCCGTGACATTTTTTATCTATAGGAATCAAAATAAAAATTGCTAGCTTCTTTTTGAATAAATTGTTTTTAGACAGAGAAATATTCGCTGGTTTCTAAATCACACAATCATAGATGTAAAAGCATGCTTTTAGGTGAATTGATATTCTGCCAACTTCTTTAGATAATTAGGTCGGTTAAAAAATAAATTCGCCATTCCTAAACGATCAACATTTGTGCTACTAAAAGGCTTTGGGGCTTTAAACAATAAAATTTTTGAATAATGTAAATGCGGCTAGTGCACTTGCCAAATGCTGCGTGTTTTACTGCTCAAGGAGGACTCTCCTTGTTCAATAAAGTAGGCAGGTTGACACGGTTAGAATACTATTAATGAACCCCTAACTCTAACGATGTACAAATGGCTTGAACAGCCATCGATTCACCAATGGTTTGGCTATTAAAAGCAACGTGATATTCTTAAAGGTCAACTAGCTCTCTATGTTGCAAAGACCGTAAAATGAAAACGTTAGGACCAATCTAAACCAAGAATAGTTAGCCACAAAACTCTGAGAAAAAGCATTTAGTAAATTAACTTCCTACAACGCTGGTCGACAAAATGTGTTTACGCGCATGAAATGCATCCTATGTAGGTCTTGTGAATGCAGCATGAAATTAACTCATTTTCATTCATTATCAAAGCCTTGGTGGATGAGGCGATCAAGACACAGGCCAAAATTAATCCAAACCAATGAAACCAAGTTGGATTTAAAGACTTGAGTTTGCAGTCCCATTAAATTCGCCTCCCAATACAAAACATGCCTGCGCAATGGAGGGTTCCAAGTTTATCCACGTTTCAGTGCCTCGAAATGAATGAAATCAGTTCAATTAAAAGCAAAGGAATTTAAAATTCACATTGACCATGAACAGTGTACAAAAGCAAACATCAATGCACAAAAAAAATTTTGTACTATAGAACAGAACAGAGGTTTTCTTTTAAGGAAGCCAAAATCCCAAACAGGCGGGAAACTGAATTATGACGAAAAAAGACGAATTCTAAAAAGCAGAGAAGAATCCTCTTGACAGTGGTAGTCCAAGATCACGTGCAATGTTTAAAAACATGGGTGAATGGATGCAAGATTTCTTAATTGCATCAGCCAGATGAAAATCGTCATATGGGAGCATTAGTGACAGGTGTCACAGTAAGTGGCCCGACCAAAAGACCTGGTAGGAAAATGCATTCCTCTGGACTTTCGAGGGTTTTATGCGTTTGCGAATCGGTGACGATTTCAAAGTCAACTGAAATTTAGAGTGCCAACTCGGTTCACCATAACGGAGTACCGAAGCGGTATTCCGAAGGTGACTACGCGGTTTTACATATTCCACGAGTTACACAGCGAAAACGAGGCCTTAAAAGCAAAAAAGTCAGGTGACTTACCAGACTGCGATCGTTGTGATCATCGAGACTAAGATATCCCGTTCCAGTAAGCTCCTTTGTCTCAACCATCGTGCGCAGTTCCGCGAGCAGGTTCATATGCTTTGACATATCGGTTGCCAAAACCTAAAGTTAAGTTGCATTTTTAAGGCCCTCTGTATTATCCATAGCAAATGACTGAATAAGTCCATCAGCGATTTGTCCTGTCTCTTAGTATTAGTGGCCACAAAATGCATTTAAGCCTCAAAAATGAAACGCAAATATCAAGTATTCCAAACTGCTTCGGCTGGATTTCCACCCGCATGCACATGATCCCATTTAAAAACCATACACATGTAACAGAGGTGAACAGCTCATTCAAAATGGAAAAGATTTGGTCCATTTTTTTCGATGTACAATGTGTAACAGTGACCAAGATTAGTGGCAGCACTTTCTACAAGTTTTTACAGTTTTTACAATGCATCATGTGCTTATTTAACTTTCACCATTAAATGAGCGGAATAAAAGAATGTCAAAAGTAAGGCAAGAGATGAGAATGTAAGGTGAGAGAGATGGAATGCACAAAATCAAAAAGTGGTAGTTGAATTCAAAGTCGGACTTCCGTTCCCAGTGAAAAGTCTTTCTTCCAACCCAATCAATTTTGAGGCACTCTGACCGAAAAGAGAATGCCCCTTTTTCATCACAAAAACTGCTTTTAGAGCAGCATAAAATGAATGGATCCAAAGTCTACAATGCACCAAATTAATTGCCCTGAATCCCTAACCGTGCACAATTTTCAAAATAGCAATTACACTTGAAACCTCTCCTGATTGAGAGCGCATTTCAATTGGTTCTCAAGATTTCTCACCATATCTACCTTTTTGCGTCAAAATCTAGCTGACTGTAGCTTGGACCAATTTCCATTTAAAGCGAAACTCCATCATCTTTTTGTTGATCAGTTTTGGCAATGGAGTAAGCATGAAACACCTCCGTCGAATTTGAATGGACCAACTTGGATGTCATTGGGTTAGCGTTAGCTATATGGTTAGTCTGAGAGTTGAAGAATCTAGTAGGAAGGATCAAATTATTACCCTTCTGGAAACACCGCAAACTCATTTGCCGTACCGAGTACCAGATGACCACAAATTCACCTGTTTGAACACCCCGCACTGCAAGAAATGGTGACCAAAATGCTTTTCATTACAAGAGGTGTGTAGTGGTAAAAGCCAGGCTGCACTCTTTAACAACAAACAAAAAAAGATTGGCTGGTTTTGGATCTGCTCATGACGCTGCATAGTGAAGATAATCTTAGTAGATTAGGCACCGTAAAGAACATCTGAGTGACAGACCAAAGCTTATCATACTTGAAAACGATTTCACCTTATGCTAATTGGTTCCCCTATGAACTTTAATTTTCTGATAAAAAAACCGAAATCAGGCCTCAGATATCGCTAGTAACTTATTTATGAAACAATTTTGCAACGGTTCATTCTACTGAGCTAACCGAAACCTGACTCAATGTTTCACACCTATTCAGATTGCGCCTAGATCAGTCCCCAAATGCTTCATTTGTGTGTCCAAATCAGCATTCGGTTATGCAGACACCCAAAACTTCACCCTTGCACTTCCGCTACATCGTACAGCCCCGAGTTGCCGCCAGATCTCCCCGCTCTTCTCCGGGTCGGCAACGTTTATTTTACTCCGTTATTAGGATTTCTTTTTTATCGAGAAGAAATAGGGTCATTACAACTTCCTTGAAATTTAGTTGTTCACCCAAGTAGCATTATCATAAGTATCCACGAGGCTTGTTATTGAAATGCCGAAAAGATAAAGCATTCACAACTATCCGCCTAATCTTAAGTAAAAATTGCTGCTGTTTAAGCATAAAGGAGATCCAAGGCTTTTTCTTGCGTAAAAAATAACATATCTGGCCAATCACTTGCATGCTTCACTTGAACTGCATAAAAGCTGACATTTTAATTGACAGTAATTCGAAACAGCGAATGTGCTTTTCCGTTACTAAAAATAATTTGTAGAGTGGCCGAGTAAAAGTACCTCCTCAGTTCACCGCAAAGTAATCTCCTAATAGTTTTTATGACACGCAAATTTTAAACTGGACAAATGGAATAAGTTCTTTCTCAATTAAAGTAGAAAATTTTTGCCAAATTTAGAGCAATATTTTAAGCACATCAGCAAAATGTATGTCATTCCCATGCAGCCACTTTTGTCCAGATAAATGCTATATTTGTAAGATAACTCAAAGAAACAGAAATCCAAGCAAAATTTGCGTTGAAAATTCATAATTAAAGTGAACGTAGGCACAGTGTTGTCAAATATATCAATCTTTGCTGCTCTTCATTATATTCTCTCATATCCTAACCAAACGGGACATTTAACTTTGGTAGACTACTCGTCGTTTTGATCTGACGAAAATGGTTCTGGCATAGCTTTTGTCTCAAGCGCGGAAGTTAAGAGCCATGCGTAAGTGTTCCGCCAATTCTTAGGCTATTTTATTCCAAAACTAAAAGAAATACGAATAAATAGGATCTAAAAAACTCGGCACATTCCCACTGAGACACTGGTATAACATTACACCAAGCCTTCTTTTGCCCATAACCCCCCATTAATTGCATTTTGGCCTGTCTAATTTAGCCTGTTTATGGCCAAAATGCTTGGACTCGCTTGGAGGCTGACCGGAATATATCCTGGGATTTAACGTTATATCTGTTCTATATTACCACTGATATGATAACAGGCTAAGTCCCCAGGTTTGGCATGTTAGCATTCTTTAAACCTGTGCATGATAAAACCAATAAAAATTATGAGCAAATAACCATAAATATAATGTAACAATGGGATTACCTGATTGAATTAACTATGGTGGATAGCGGAATAAACAGTTCAAGGGATAAAAAATCAAACTTGAAAAAACGGAAGGTGCTGCGGACAAATGTCTCAATGAAAGTACAGCATATTTTATTGTGAAGAATGTAACGCGGCTGAACTCTGGGCTTAGAATGCAAACTAAAAAGAATAATTCTCTCGCAAATAAGTAGTGAATTGTGGGCATCAAAATGCAACTGTGTAAAACTCCAAAAAAAAATTTCAAGTCTGTGGTAAAGAATGTTCAGTCTTTATGCAGGTTTGCCATGAGGTAAGTAATTGGACCATGAACCGCGACAATCGTTTATTTGGCCTAAATGCGTTCCCTAAGTAAAGCTGCGCATTTTACTAATCAGATCATTGAGAAAACTGGCCCGCTCAACGCCTTAACACATTTTCACTGCGTTATTTTAACTCTGTGTAAACTACAAATTTTGAATGAATAAGTTCACTAGCTCAGAATTTTAGTAAACATTGCTATAACCACTCTAAGTGGCGGTGACTTTTTCAGCTTGATGAGTCTTAGTGCCCAAATGCCTTAGGCAAAGTATGCTCTTTGGTCGGCCATGAAAACTTGAAATAAGTAAAGATATAATTTATCCTTTCAGTTTGGTCTCCTAACTTAGACAATGGTCGATTCTTCAAAGCAGTCTACTACAAAATATAGATCGCGCCTCGTCTTTTGGCAAAATTGCAAAATTGAGCTAAAAACAGATGATTTTTGTGCTATTAGAGCACAGATGTTTGTCTACATAGCTTAAAATAACTCATAAAAATAACAAACACTTTTCGTACTTTTACGCATGTTTGCTGGGGCTCACCAAGATTTTCAACTTGTGCACAGATCAAAATATTGAGTTATTTATTCACCAAACTTCTGGTGATTCAAAACTCGGCTGATGGCCAGATTCCCGATGATGAAGAATGGAAATGGTCTAAGCTAAAGCCTATATGATTTTAAGGTTCAAGTATGTTAATCTTCCATTAAGTCAAGCATACTTTCAAATACTTTTAGGCAGCATACACAGTCCCTTTTTTAATGCCAGTTATATATTAGCAATATTTTGTAAAACATCGAGCTGTTTCAATTGCGTGTGAATGGAGCATTTTAATTGATAGTAAAGTCCAAAATGTGTGATTCACTTCAAGAGATAGAATCGAGTGCATTAGGTACGAATAAAATGCCGATTTTTTGCTGGCTGCTTGTGTGGCCCGTGACGCAGCCCTTTACTTTAGCTGCAACTTTTGCTGGCAAGCAATCCAGACTAATAAAACACTCTCCTCTTCTCCCTTTTCCCTTAACGTTTGCAAGAAAGCCGTGTTTTTATGAAGAAGCAATTCAATGAGAATTAAAAGGACTACTTTACCATTAGGAATCCTTTTCAAACGGAGTGAAGGAGATAACTGCGAGGCAAATATTCATTAATTATATCAAAATGTTATCATAGTGACGATAGGGACAATGCTGGATGGTAAACACATGCTATTTTTACCTTAACAAAGTACGGTAATAAGCGTAAAATATAGCACCTCTAAATTATGATAAAAATTTCAAAATATTGCTCATGATCTGGCTCTTCTTATCATACGAAAATGGGCAAATTTTTTCTAAAAATTACTGAAAGGTTAGATTTGGGCTAAAAAACTGATTAAAATGGGGAGACCAGGCGCCTATAAGGCACATAATGCTATTTTGGGATGGGAATTTTGTGTCACTACGTGTGGATTTTATTGCTTTCGATAAAAGGCAGCAGCAGGATATAATGCTACTAGGAAGCGAGGATTATCTTACTTCGTTCTGTTGGTAAGATGAACGTATTCAGTTCTCTCAACTGCCTCTTCAGTTCCTCTCCAAAACTTTTGTGTTTTTTAGTAGTAATTTTGTGCAATCACTATCTGTGTGCACAAAATTCATGCAACGGTAAAGTGTCTAACAAAGATGAATGGCTCACCAACTCAATAACAAGACGTCGGAGAATCTGCTTTTGTTTAGGCGCCAGATTAGCAAAAATGTCACAAGCTGGTTCGGTCAGTAATTTGAAGGCCACAGAAAGATGATGGTTTTCCAAAACCGAGGCATCATTGTAGAGAAGGGCCAGTTTGTGACCTGATACACATCCAAAAAACTACTTCACTAAATGGTGCAAGAAAGAAGGCTTTAGATTTTGTGATATGGTTGATCGGTAGACGTGGATAGGTAAATGGAAGATTAAAAAAGGAAAATTCTAATCTTTAAGACACACAGGACTTTGCTCAACCTTGTTAAAATGCAAACCTTAAACTGGTTTAAAACTTGTTTTTAAGGGCTCAACGAATCGCCTACGTTTCTCTGCGCGATGCGGAAGTTCAACTGAGCCACAGTTTCTCGTACAAAAAAATGCCACTCAAAATGTTCTCTGGAAGCACGGGTTACATTTTGCTGATTATGAAATGTTCAGTGCAAACATATCTAAGAAAAATAAGGAAAACAGCGTCACCTGTGTTAACAAGAAATTGATTGGTTACACCGGGATGGTGAACATCGTGAATTGCGGAGGCGAAGAGCGAAGAAAGTATCTCAATGTCACTAAAGACGTGCTATAATTAAAGTGTAGCAAAAATTAATTTGTTTTTATTTCCAATAGAGTGCGTTTAAGATGTGCACAGCTTGAATGATGAGGATCACCAACGCAGTCAAAAACTGTCATCGCACAAAGCGATCTATCGTTTTCGGCCATGCAATAATCTCTAAATAAACCATTTAAAAGCTTAAGTTAATATCATTTCTTAGTCCGGGAACAGAGTAATTTACAAATATGAAAACAAATTTATCAGCACCAGAGTTCTTTTTTAAAGAGAAATAGTGTTTGTCTACTTTTCGTTCGTAAGCCGTGAAATCGTTGCTGATGGCTTTTGCGAATCATCTACTGCAACATGCAGCACTCTAAATGCTTACCTGATCCAGATTGTTTTAAATGACCTCCAATAACCAACAGTTAACTACCGGACATAATCACTTGAATAAGCAAGTCAACGCCCTGTAGGTGGCCATTGCTATGTTAATAAAGGGTCTTCTCTTTGAGAGTTTTTGTGTCCTTTTTTAAAATTTATTGTAAATCTATTATCAAATCCGCGATCTCAAAGATTTATTATTTAAAAAGGGGAGTGGGACCAAAGGTTTTTGTGACCTTATCCAGCAGTTTGGCGGGTTTTGTAAAAAAAATGCAGGTATACGTGTGACTTCTTCTTACCCAATAGTGGTAATCTGAGACGTCAGTTAACTAAAATGAACTTCACATTATCATATGGAAATTACAAGTCCTTGATTGTTTGAATATGAGCTATGCTGACATTTTACTGTTTCAGGATGAATAAACCAAGATAGTAAACTTACAACGAGAGTTTCAGCCTGCAGGAGTACATGGACAGTTTGAAGCACATCAGCAGCGTGAATGTGGTTGTGGTAGGGGTTGGTGCTATGGTAGGCAGCTTCCAACCGAAGAATATACGTGACAAATGCAGTAGGATCAATATTGAAAGCATGAAAGAGTCCGCGCTTCTAAGTAGAAAGTGCAAACTTAGATGGATCCGGCCAGAGAGATAGGGATGAATTGCTAGTAAAAAGCCTCAGTGTTCATTAAGCTATTTAGATGACAACTGTTAAGGTATGAGACTCTAATTAGTAGTTTCTTTTAGTAGTTCATCGACGTAAAAATGCCTAAAGTTTCAAATTCGCACTGAACATAAATAATCTCATGGATGTTCGACCAAACTGCAAAGAGAGGAGCATGACTGCCACGGATGATTACTGGGGAAAAGCTCATGCCCAAGTGAGAAAATATGAGCACAATCTAATCGACGCTTGGACCAGGTTTTTTTTCCAGGTTTTTTTTTTTCCTTGTGTAACGTTTTAAACTTAATATGCAGCGACACTCAAGTCTTACTATTCTTTTCTATGGTTCATGGTGATTCTGGATAGTAAAAGATGAAACAGATTTGGGTAGTGGTTTCAAAACTTACTGAAAAAATTCGATAGGCTACAACCGTAAGTGAATGCTGCCCGGATAATGTGTCGATGTCGAACATATTCAAACTCCAACTATCCAATGAGACTTCCAGCTCCTAAAAAAGTTGTACGTTTCGGTGGTTCGCCTCATAAATGGTGCTACATGAATTCTAAGTCAGGTAGATGACAAATTTTCTTGTTTCGCAAAGGTTGAGGAATTGGTTCATTTTAATGTGCAATTTATAGGACGAAAGGAGTTTATTTCACGCATAGTCATTAGGTGTTAAAATATCCTTTCCACAAAAATCAAGCGTTCAACAAACATTTAATCACAGTTTGTAAATTGATAAACTGGTATTCAACCCACCATATATATCCTTTTAAACTGAGTCCGTACGACTCAGATATCACGTTCTTCACACTATCCACCCTTTCATCCCTTCTGTGCCGACATTGTCAGATTTAACTCAAGCCAATGGCTTACTGAACTTTACATTTAAAATACATTTTGCATGAAACACACTGAATTACGACGGATTAGAAGCGGAATGGCGGTATGCTTCCTGAATCAAACAGTTGTCAACAAACACTTTTCCATTAGTGATTCTGCACCTATACAGGCAGTTTACTTCAACCTGGGGCTAGAGGAAGGTAATGACTTTTTTCCTTTCATTGATGCCAACACGTAGTTTTTCGAAAAAGTTGTATAAAAACCATAGATTTGGATGCAACTTTACCGCCTTCAACTTTAAAGACCTTAGTGTACCTAATGTGACCCATTCACCAGAAACCAATGATTAGGAGTCTTTCACCACTTTTGTTTTAAGAATCAATGATGCAGGCTGAGTTAGCACCTGATCAAACACAAATTGATGAGTTAAAAGCAAAAAACTTCGAATCCAGGAAGATTGAAGGTAAATCTCGTTTCAAAGCAAACATTAATGACATATAGGTTTGAGCGTTTCCAGATTACAACTTTGTACAAAATCGTATCAAGTCTTTTCTAGTTAGGCAGAAGTAGGTTTTTCCGATACCCAGAAATCAAAGCCTTCGCTGCCTTTAAAATTCAAAATTAAGCTATTTGAAGGCAAAATCTAGCTGTTTCAGGCTCAAAAGACTTGCATGTTCCTAGGTTTTCATGTATTAAAAAGCCAAACCTGACCAGCTTTAATGTAAATTTATGAAAGAAAAAGGCATAAGCTGGTTTAAAGAGAGGGTGGTGACACTTCGGGCATTGGAAGAACTGCAGATTAATACGAAAATAATGCACAGAGGAAGAATATAAGGTGGGTACCTGAATGCAACCTAATGTTTCATGTCACCAAATTAATGGGAAAACAATGATTTATGCAACCTGAACTAGCTATTCCTTTTCAGTTTTCCATAGCAGCAGCAATTTTGATTAATCCTATGAAATCGCTTTAATAGTTTATCCTAGAACCAAACACTAACATAGCTTATTTGTGGTAGAAGCGACTCCCTACGTCGGAAGACCTTGTCGTAGATCTGGGAACCCCTAAAAGACTTTCAAATTATCCCTGGGTGCGGAATAGGAAAGACCACGCATTGTGTTGTTTCACAGTGCTTCCCTCAAGTAGCTCATTAATAAATTTGTTAGCTCACCTTAAAAAAATGCATCATAAAGTCGCAAAAAAGATAGCAAACACAAAATCATACAGCTTATCTCCAAAAATGGGGATCTGTGCCGCTAACCTTGGCAAGGTCAGGGACTTAATTTGGCAGAAGTCATGCCAATACTATACAAATATGATGGTTCCATAAACAAGAACAAGTTAACATGGGAGCGGATTAATTGGTTCCATATTAAACATTTAAAAGTGGTTGCCATGGCTACAAAATAACAACAAAATAAGGACAATGACCGTTTTTCCAAGTTTTGCAAAAATCAGCCCTTTTTTAAAAACTGTACGGCATTTAGCCTTTGTATTTCAACAAAGCACCAAAAAAATTTGAAGCAACATTAAAGGATCTTGTAATTTTTAGTGGAACCGGAGTTCCTTCTTTCAAAGACTCAATGCCTCGAGGAACGCCATCAGCACAGCCAAGTAAATGAAAACTTTACTACTTTAAGAACTCTTGAACTTATTCAAACAACGATCCAGGTAACACCATTAGTCGATGAAATCAAAGCAGCAAAATAATTAAAGTACATGAGTAGACTCTTCCTCACCTGTTGAATAACATCATCATTGGGAGTTTGAATTCCAAGGTAGGGAAGAGTGTCTAGATTCCTTTCCCTACTTGGCGCATTTGCAAAGTTGGACTCAGTGGTGATTGGAGAACCGGCAACTTCAGGGACAGTGGCAGTTGCGGATGTTTCAGACTGCTCACCCTTGGAGAAGCGTTTTGAAATCCGTAAGTCTGCACCGTCTACGGAGGATTCTAAAGAAAAGCCTGTCACGTCAGTTCGAGAATTCCCTAGAGTCTCGCTTCCCGTCGCTAGAGCGTTAGAACTGCTTCCAGCCTCCCCCTCCTCGTTGTAATCTTGTTCCGAGTATTCTTCTAAAACAAAGAAGATTTTGGTTTGGTCTTAAATTTCACCATCACAGAAAGTGGCATGTATGGTTGACGCTGTTAGGATCTTTCGTAGTTTTCCGTTGCGCATAACAACCAGTAACAAAGCAGCATGGAACTTAAAGGAAATGCCCATAATATTTCGGGTACATGTCACCACGAACAGGAACCGACAATGGCAATGTCCTTCAAATACTTACCTCCCTGATACAAATCTGCTTGAGGAGAATAGGATATCGCGGGGTCTCAACGAAGCCTTTATCATTTATTTCCACTGATAAAGCGTTTTTCCTCTGTAGTGCGAGCTCATCATGCAAAATCGTTCCCAATTTACAGTTGAACTTTTAAAAATATGACGGAAATGGCGACTGTACAATAGAGAGATAGTGTTAAACTACGGAGAAGGTAATTACAGTAATAATAAAGTCGATAGCTAGTAAAGAAAAAAGCAGTTTTGCCGATTCACAGTCACTACTACCACCTCCAGCCTCAAATTCGTACCCACATCGCAAACGGTTGTTCTTTAACAGTTAGGAATTAACATTCCTCAAAGGTAAGACCTTGAAACTAGCAATGGATGGTAGCTGACTGCTAAGTGACCTGTAATGTAGGACCCCCGGAATTATAACCCACGGCTTCGGAGGTACTGTTTACTGAGGCATATCTTGGCGAAAGCAAACCCCGTCTAGCTCGTTAGGAGTAAGTAAAAATTTTGACATTGGGCATTAGTATGGAAGAAAAGTAGATTCCACTTTCTATCATTTTGAAGACGTGTAACACAAAGAGGAACTTACTTTCTGAAGGCATATTCCGAAAGCTTTGTTTTCAGTCGAAATATTTGAGTAACTTCATAATGGATAAATAAGCACCAGCTTAAACATCCAAATTTATGGTGCCTTTCAAGTGACACACTTAAAGGGATGGTTTGTGCTGACGCTTATGCCCTTGAATATTCAAGATAGCTGCAGTTCTCTAGCGGAACAGCGTAGTAACCCTAAAATGGCAACTTACCCAAAAAGTCAAGAAGGCAAGCGAAATAGTTGAGCTAACTCGCCCCATTCGGAATTCGTAAATGCGCTCATATGCACCACATTTTTAGGTTTGAAGTACATCCGATCGGAAACTTTATCGGCTTACCCATAAAAGTTTTGGATATGTATTCGGAGATTTGACTTCGCGTCTTGTCGGAACTGCTGTAGTTACCGAGTTTTTGACTGAGTAAACGTTTGAACTGGAAGGAAGAAAACGGCATTCACAACCCTTCTCCTCTAAAAATAGCTTTCCAAACATCTTTACGCAGAACATTCTCAAGAAACCCAGCATCTAGCTTCTCAGTCACAGCATAAGACTTTCCATCTGAATGGAACTTGAAAGATAGTATCAAAGCATGCACGTTTACTCTGAATACATTTATATACCCCTATTCTTACCCTACCGGAACACTTGGGGACACTGACTTGGGGAAAAAGAAGTAAAGAACCTTGCGTTTCTAGAGTTTAACGGACGAAATTATTCATTCAAAAGCGTTTCCGGAAAAGCAGTTACTTTTGTCACTTCAAAGGAATAAAGACTTGGAGAAATTCATATCACCAAAATGGAAACAACCTCTTTATGAAGTTGGCTGCACATCTAATTATCCCAATAATAAGGATAGGCTTTGTGATCTGGAAATGAAATCGTTGTTGGTCAGTCATACGAAATTTTGAACATGAGTATTTCATGTTGCTAGCATTGCTCTGTATGAATTATACAAAATAAGGGAGTTTACTAGCGATGAGCTTCTGTAACACCAACTCTTGCCGTTGGCCAAAGCTTAAATCTCGTCAATTATCCCTGAATTTTGGACATTTAAATAAGGACATTAAAAACTGAGAGCTTCCAACGGCTTATCAGGACTTATTTATTCGCTTAGTCGGTTGATATTACAAAAACACTGTTTTCTAAGTGGTTAACTGGAATTTTGGAATGCAATCAATGGAATGTAAACACAATGATTTACAAAGTTTGGCATTAAATGAATGTGTGAATGAAATTAAGGATTAGACCAAGGTTCAGTCCACGTTCGACTCGTTGTGCTATTGCTATTGTGTTTTTACATCCACCTGGTCAATTTGGTTTATAAATCCAGTTTTCTCTCAGCACATGCTAACGGACTTGGCTGAATAGCCAGTAAGGTAATTTAAGCCTATGGCGAGCATTTGGTCCTAGTCAAACTAGGCTTGTTTAAATTTACGAAACTGCAAAGTGGAAAAGGAACTAGGTGTTGACTCTTAATTCTTTAACTAACGTCAGGCATTTCTAGCGCTAAATCTTGAACCCCGATTTTCATTAACCAAATGCATCAAACAGCTCGCAAAATTCATCCCTGAATTGATTTGGTATATCTGTAATCTCCATGAGGGGTTTCAATCTCATCTGAAATTCCTCGATCGAGTTTGTGGGTTCATCATCTTGACGAAAAATTTAGGCCCTCATTCATGGTGCAGAGAATTTAAATGGTGTGGATTCGTCGCAGTGGGCACCAGAGATAGGTGGCATAAAATTGGCCTTCCGTTTAGTCGTAGTTGGTTTTGCTTTAAAAAGTAAACTAACAAAGCATGTCCTTATGCTAGCTTTAATGAGCGAATGCATACCAAATAATGTCATAAAATGAGCCAGCCTAAAAGTCAGTTTGCCGTTACGCAGACGTGATTCAGGTCCAAGAAATGGCCTAAACTGTGAATTTCTGCACTTCCGTGCAAAGCGCAAAGGGTAGCTCAGAGGCACTCAGTCACCTGCATAGTCCAATAAACTCCTGACCTACTTAAGCCAAATTAGCATTTCGTGTTGATAGCGATTCATGTCAAAACGAGTCGGAAGACTACCTTTGTGGTAGCCATGTCAGACACCGGCCGTTTGGTTTGAATGTTTTCAAGCTGCTGGAGGCACCAGTCCAGCTCTTTCCTCGTCGCCTCAGCTAGCATGTCATAGTCCTCGACTGAAATAAGAAGCACATTAAGATCGTTATGCATGTCCTTAAGGATGCGCATTTTTTTGCTAGAATGTGAACACTTAATTTTAATTATTATATACCGACTTGATTTTCAATGACTGAATGAACTTGATGTGTACCGAGAAGGAGCCCAAAGAGAGCAAGTCACATCTGGTTAAAAATAAATATCGTGCCTCGAAAGTGTGTTTGGTTCCTCGAATTGGGAAACGAACACAAATTTTTCATGTCTCAACAAAAAGGTGAATGATTTTTGGGTAAACCATGATTAACTTGAAATTGGCATTCCTGTGACACTTCCTATGCTTGGTAATGGAGTTATTCTCAGAATAAAGCCACATCACATCGTTGAAACCCAGAAGCAAACTGCCTGCACAGTAATTAGACATCAATTTTAAACACAAGTCACTGAATCGTGAAGCCAGATTTCGCAATGTTAGACGTCCGCGCACCATGTGTAATCTGCCCTCATAGGTCTACCATAACGAAAGGCCCAAGGTTACTTAATTCAGAATTTAGGCAGGCTAGCATTAGGTCGTCTAAAGAAAAGGCTAATTTTAATTCCTTCACATGGTCGGAGCAGCAGACCAATCGGAGGATGACAGCGAATTTCCACCTGATCAAATGCACTGCCTTTCGAATTTAAAGCTCAAAGTATACTCAACCAAAGGCCTTTTAAATTTCTGAGAGGTCAAATACCTGAGATAGGGGAAGAAAAGTCCATGTCACCGGACCTGCGTGAGGCATCACCTTCCGGCCTAAAAAGCACAGAAAAAAGGCTAGTAGTGTTAACCTTTGGAATATACTGAACAAATTTATACGCCTTAAAATAGTGCATCATTATCGGGCCCTGTAAACGTCACTGTTTTTCGGCAAGGTAAACATATGACAGGGCACTTAAAGGGAAGAAGATTTAACGGGCTGGATGTATGATTATTACCTGGTCTACTGCCTTATATGGATTGTCCACATGCAAAGTTCACTAAAACTTATTTTGTGCTTGAGTAATAAGGCTGGAAATGCTATCACTGCTACCACAAGTTAGAATAGTTCAATTTACGGTGCTGAAAAATTTTCACTCAGTTATTCTTTCATGAAGTCTTCATCTTACGGTATGCAATGGAATAAAGGAACAAAGTGGTTCTTAGACTTAACAAAATGTTTAATTTTAAGGCTGCTTAGCTATAGAAAAACAAAGTAAAAATGAATGGTCGGATTGAATTCTATTTTGCTTTTGCTCACCCCCGGCTATGAGTTGCAAGATACAATGCTTCTTGATTATGGTCTTGAGTTTATCGCTGCCACTAAAAACGCGCCATAATTTGTATGTAGAGGAACACTATTTCTAAACTGTAACTGAAATAACAAATTTAAATATTACTTACTAAATATATTCGAACTCCAACTCGACTTTACGCCCAGATGCAGTCACCAACTTATAATTGCTAAGATACTGACGAACACAGAAGTCATTCTTTGTTAACATGCGTATAAAATACAGTTAATTTATGAGTTTTAGATTATTTCGCCTATAAGAATGTTTTGTGACATAAAATACCATCCAAACAATGTGCACCTTAAATCACGTAGGCTTTGATTCAAATAAAATAACTGTGCAACGGCGTTTTAAAACGGTGCTAAAATGCAAGCGAAGATTCTTGCCACTCTAATTATGCCAACAATCACCTTCGGATGCACGTGCGTGCGTGAACACACGCTCATACGCGTGTAAATACGAAAGTAACGAATAGGCGTCCTTCTTTCCATCACGTATTTTTTGAAAAAAGCTCCCCTTGACGAGGAGAATCCGATATTTTTTCTTTTTCATCTCAGCTGCAGTGCAGGTTTGGACAGGCTACCACGGAAGCAGGCACCAATCAAAATTAACTGCCTCTTAATTTTTCCACAAATGCCTTCGATCAAACTTTGTCGTGTCCACACAAGCACACAAAGGCAAAACATGGTGACATTTAAAATGCATCACTGGCTTTGGCTACTTAGCCTTTCCAACGAAGGCATGATTGCGTCACGACAAGAGCATTCATCATAACCGCACCCCAAAAACCGGTCTGTTGTAACGCTATAACGCACCCACCAGTGTGAAATCTTCTGACCTCTAAAAACACACTTTCGAGACAAAAAAATGTGAACGGTTGGAACATATAAGTGAATGGAGCTCGTATATCACGCGGTTTATGGGCGAAGATTTTCCTCTATAATTTATGATGCTTGTCTACAAGGCAAGCAAGGTTGTGTTAACTAGCTTTTCGGAACAAGGAATAAAATGACAACGATAATTGCATCATAATCTTTGATAGAAATATATGTAACGCAACCACTAATCAAGCTCCTTTCTGGGGCCTTGACTGGTTCATTCTACTTTAGCAGCATATGTGGCAAGGATGAGTTGTCACTTTAAGCTAACAATCAACATTAAATCGAACTTAGTTTAAAACAATTACACATTTATAATCAGCTTACGTTGGTAAAAATTGAGTGACAATTGATGCTATACTGGAACAAGAAGGTAGCTGAATAGCGGTGACTTATTATTCACCACAACCTTGATGGCTGAGTGATGGCTGAGAGCAATGTTATAGATAAAACAAAATTCACCAATTTTGAAAATACTTCTGGGATAAACGAAATCACTACTCGCTAATCCGATATCTCGACAACGACTTGTAAGCAGATCGCAGAATTTTCTATTTAACAAAAGATTGTTCAGTCGCTCTAAAGACCTAACCGAAAAGCTAGATGCATGGTCCAAGCAGACCTACTTTGCATCTAGCCAGCATTGTGAGCGAAACTAAGCACCGTAAAATGTGCCCTGAAACCGTCGCCAATTAATTGTGCTATTGGTTTAGATATTTGTCGCGATAAGGGCTAGCTTCTGATAAACTACCAAGAAGGATCGAACAGGATAATAGAAAAATAATTTCTTCCGGGAAAATTAATGCATTTTTACGAGTTTAACATCTGAACCAGAGATTAGGTGTTATAGTAATAATATTTACTCAATTTACAAGAGTTAATATTGAGGGCATGCTAGTGCCTCCATTAAGCATGGTGATCCTCAACAATTCCGTCACCACTGCCGTCCATGTACGACGGTCCAGTGAAAAGCGAGAAAATCTAGAAACATGCTAGAAGAATAACGAATCGGAATGAAGTTGGACAATTTTCCCTATAGGCCTTGACAGAGAGCTTATTCTGCAATGGTCTCTAATTGGGTGGCTTTAAAGTAAAACCTTTTCAAGTTGGTAAAGCGGTGGCAAATGGATAGTCGAGGAACCATCGGGCATACGTGTGCACATACGCTGTTGCATCGACTTTTGTTTGCAATGCAAGGGCTAGTAGACTACGCCCGTGGGAACGTGTGACCTTGAAACTCGCACACATTGGCTTGCACATTCGTACAAATAGAGCCAGAGGTGCGTGCTCCTCAGCATTGCTATCTGGCAGCTCCGAGAAAAAATTAAAACACTCTTCCCAGTCAGTACTCATGGTGACCCAGTCGTTCTTTTCTCCTTCTAACAATTGATACAAAATACATGGATTCTCTTACTTCAAGTGAGTCTGAACTGAATCAGCGTCCATAAGCAGAACTTGAGGTTCTTGGATAAGTGGTGCTTCTCTCAATCTCATGTTCACCCGATAATGCTTGAATGAACACAGGATATGAGTGTGCTGCATCGTGGGCATAATTGTCAAACAATAAATTCAAACAATCCTGAGTGACAGGTGTATGAATAAGACGATCAGTAAAATGGAGTGTTACCCAACGCCTAGTTAAACTACCATAAAATTGACGTCTGTGATATGGCTACACCCAGAAGAACCGGGTGGATGAGGGAATGAACTTTCCCAAATCTCTTTTTGACTGAAGCCTGGAGTGTAAATAAATGCCTGACATGATTTCAGCTGTCTAATATCAGGAAGTGTTGAAAGCTTAACTAAATTTAAAGACTTTACTTTTCTCTAGGTAAGCAACAAAACAGAATCATTGCATCACTCCTTAGTACAATGGTTTTCGCAACGAAAGTGATAATTTGAACTTTGGAATTTAGTGATGGAAAGGTGAAGAGGACTTGGCCGAAAGTGCCATAACATTTTTTTTCTGAACGCTCGGGAGGAAATTTGTTTCGTGATAATAAGGCTAATTGCTTAGTCCTCTTAGCGCAGCGATCCACTGCCACTATTTCTTCTGTTCTGAGTCGTGCAAACTGGGATTGCAAGTAGCCACATCAGTCAAAAATGGTAATAACATTCGTCCTACCCATCAAACAAGCTTATTTTATTAAGAAAGAAGATTAGCTGACCCCGATTTCTAGCTTGCGACATCATATTTACTGAGATGGGAGAAAATTGTCGAGAAAGCAAATTAACGATTGGTAGTGATATGTGCTTTTTGCAGTTTATCAAATCAGAATTCTAATTTGAGGCCTCCTGCTTTGGATGCTCTCATTTCACCCAGACAATATGCATTTGAAAAGTTTTCATAAATAATTCTCTAGATACGTGTTTAAATTTAGTAACATAGGGCTTAATCATTAAAGCGATTCATCGAAATTTACTTTCGACGACCTCAACATGACCTAATTTATTGGTAAGATGAATAAGCTTCGAAATCATATTTTTAGGACAAGGAAATTTTTGTGCATGGAATATTCATGAATGGTGCACACAAGAGTTAGCGCTTTTAAACAGGACAAACTTGAATTCAATTTTGCAATAAAATGAACTCACGCAGCCTTTAGGCAATGCTGAGATGTGAGCCAGGTAATATTGGTCTGTACTGAGCGTAATCCAGCTAGAATCTGTGCAAACGGTGTCACAATAAGTGACTCATCCAGAAAGCGCTCCTTGGTCCCATGTCCTTCCCCCATGCCAGGACTGGGCAGGCCAGCCGACGTGAGCCCCGGTGAGACGACTTTTGAACTGTCTATCGACTGCTGATTCATTAGAATACTGGCAGGCAGAGGACGGCCTGATCGAATTAGGAGGGATCCTCTTCGTAAAAGGATCGGATTGTGATTGGGGTGGAGTCGACTCGATGCGCGAGTCGATTTGGAGTTGAAGAAGTTGGGGAAAGTTCTATTAGCAGTGCTAGACATCTCCATATTTTGTGGCAGATTGGAGCCCACTTCTATATCTAATGAGTGGTTCCGCATTTCGAAATATCTGTCTTTTTCTGAGGAATTGTCCTGGCAACCCCGCGATATAGAGTCTAGTTCAAAAGTGACCGGTGGACGAGAAGACTTTGTAATTTCGTGGGGGATTGAATTTCGTGGAGTGATAGTGTCGTCCACCTCAGGTTTGGCAAGGGTAGGGGATTTCGCGAGATCAGTATCATCAACGCTTTCTCCGAGGGTCGTAGAACGGCGTACTGAAGAGGTGGTAGAAGGGGAAGCATTTTTCCTCCATGGCCAGTGCAATCTCCCCACTGCGGAGTCACCAGTGCAGCCACAAAGGTTGGGCATGGGAATTAAGTAGTCCTTGGTATTTTATTCGGCTGTCGTAGTAAAAAATAAACGGGATGAGAGCGTAAAAATTTAAAAGCTCAGCATTTAGGCACTTCTTAGAAGGAGGTGAAAGAGAGGATGGAGGATGAGTGTATGCAAAAGTGCTTTATTTGCACAATCGCGCGCATGCGTGCACGACCTAAACCCATATAGCACATAGGCACTAGAACGGATTGCGGCTAGCACATACCCTAACACAGTTGAGGCGCATTCGCGTAGACATACAAATGCATTTGCGTGCGTGCTGCCTTGTGGCCTGCTATGATTGGCCAACTAGAGCCAATTAATCCACAGCATCATTTTTGTTGGCTGGTGGATTGACCAATAATTGAAAGGAAAATTTTCCAGTCGCTGCAAGAGTTTGGCTAAGTTAGGGCTTTTCATAAGAAGTAATCTCTAACACACGATTTTGAGTAAAGAGTAAGCACTATTTTAGCCACGTTAGAAATTTAACCAAAGCCATAGCAGAGACGTATAATCATCACAACAATAAGGTTTGTTGCCAGGCTTTGAAGAATTTGCTCCAAATGCTAAAAAGGCGGCTGAATCCACTAATTTTTGGGAACAAATTATAATGGCAATCAACTTTTTAATGCTCAAGTGAATTAATCTTTCCGATTGGAAGACATTCATGCGTGATGGTGTTTTGTCTGCTTATGGCAAATTCCACCACACTAAATACAACTCTAAACGGCGATAAAATCCATACTCCCTTGTACGACCCTCCAGTGATGGGTTGTCTGTCTGTTAAGTTAGAATTGCTAGCAAGTTTATTTTCAATCCACTTGACTGGAATCCATGTGGATGTAGCGATCTGAGTCAGACCGCAAGACGCAGTGAGGCGTAACAAAGCGAATTATTGTTTACACATAGAAGGACCAGAACGTTGTAGGTATAATCATTGCTATGCCAACAATATGCTGGTAGGACCTATGGAGGCCAAAGAGCTTAGTAAGTCAAGTGCGCATTTAAACAAATCTAGAATAAATATATATATGGAACAAATATGGCAGCACCTTCAAATGTATTAGGGAAATAGTCTATTAGTTTTTTTTTGTGGAGAGGAGTTTGGAATCTAATTGTTAGTAGTCCTTCCATCCAGATCAGTATTATGCACGCATACTTCCGTCGTTATTTGATAGAAGTCAAATAACACTCTGAAGCACATGAGTTGCATAATTATCTTATTAGCGTCAGAGAAAAATGCATGAAATCCAAAGGCAGAGTTGAAGAATGAGAACCCTGTTGTTAAAAAAAGAAAGCTCGTGCTTCCGATACCGTGACCAGCTTATGCGGGTGTGGAAGATTGCTAAGATTGCAGATTTAAACATATCACTAGGAAAGAAATTTGCAGTTTACCAAGCGATGCGCGATACAGATCAGTAAGTGAGAAGACTGCCATGATTAGTTCACTTTGCGCAAGCAGTTGTTGTGCTTAAAATATTTTTTTCTAAAAAAACCTTAAAATGCTGCATTACATGCAGCGCCAAGTGACAACTGTCCACTAGAGTAGACCCTACGTAAAGTTGCCACATGACTTTCCAAGTAAATTGATTTGAAGCAAGACCATTGAAAACCACCCAGCACACTTTTTCATAGGTGAGCCGTCTGAAATACACTTAATTCCGGTCAACTCCGGAATCGCCTCCGAATGAGCCGCGCATAGCAATCACGGGGTCAGGAGAAGAGGTAATTAGTGAAAACCACTTATGCTCGTTAAAGGTTCGTTTTTTGTCCGCTTTGAAGCAAGTATTTCAATGATGGTTCCGCTTAAATATTTGGGAATAAAAGGCTAAGGCTGACTTACCAATTCCCACAGCTAGTCAATATGAATTTCTAATGCGATACATGACATTGGGAAACTTGTAAAGACTTGAGACTAATGATGTTTCTTTGATCACACAGGGTGAAGAGATTCCATTCCATTTGTGAAGGAACATTTAGAGCACTACCATAGGGATTTCAATGAAGAATAAGTCAAGAATAAAATGTCCATCTTGAAGGCAATTCAAATGTTGAAATCGATGATGAATTGATGGTGATGAATTTTTCATAATTTTTTTGGTTACCACCGCGAATATTTGTTTAACTCTCCGTCCCCATTACGTGGTCCGTTATGGGCTCGTCAGCTAGCGTAGACTCTGACTCGAGCTGGTAGGCACAACTTTTCCTTACCTTAGTGACATTTTCCATCATGCTGTCACGATTTCGTCCGACCCCAGATAATCCCAGGCTCAAAGTTCGCCATATGAAAAGAAGGTGCTTATTGCCAAGATTGTTCAAGAATACAGATGGAGGGAATTCGGAAGGTAAACTTGTAAGCGAAATGGAGATTATAATGCACAGTACCACAATGACATCATTTCAATTAGTTAAAAGACATTCTTCCATAAATTCCGATAACCAAGTACATTTTAGAAGTTCAACTAACTTATATTGCTAAAAATCAGTTTCAACAAGAAATTGACATGCTTTGTGGATAATGGCAAGCAGTTAGCGCTTCTTTCGATGGTTATTTTGGTTCAGATTTAACGTCTTGGAAGGTCCTGATTGCGTGTTTAATCCTAATTCGTCAAAAATAACGCCTGTAGTAAAGAGTTGTGGAATGACAGGATATAAAACTCAACCTTGGCAAATTGCCCGTTTCTAGCTAATAAACGGGATTAAGGTTGCTGCTTAGTAGGACATCAGAAGTGGTGCAAATAATGAAGTGATCCACATTGATCACTTGCACCCCGTGTTTTTCGGCAAAATATTCACATGTTCGTTTAAACCAACTCAATTTAACCATTAACGTTAAATATCCTTTGCTGTCTTATGGCGCCCTCAGAAGTTTCCTGATAACAAAATAGGTCATAACATTGGCCATGAATATGAATTATCAAGGTACATAAGGACTTAAGAATGGCGCCTGAAGTAGTTGCAACCCACAAACACTAAGCTCTCACAAATTAAATTAAAGATTTATGCAGCGAAATAAATTGCCAATTAGGAAGTATTTTTAGTGAAAAATTCTTTTATTGATTAAATCACCTCAAAAATGTTGATAATAAAATATGCACTTCATCGTGATCGCATTCATATAAAACTTTTTAAGCACCAACAATTCTTGGGTGAAAATGCCATTTTGCTGAGCACTTAGATTGCTTTGTTGCCGCGTTTTCGAGCGGATTGCCGTAAAAAGGTTGGTTCAAGATCCAAAATGATTCATTCCTTAAACATAAAACAAAAAACTCTGTCAAAAGAAAATCACGATTAGGAGTTACACCACAGGCTACCAGATTTCAGAATCAATTTAATAAATGGGCTTTGCTTTACAAAATATAGTGATTTCCTTCCTTAAGCAATCTTCTATCCTTCAACTACATTGGTAGTTCTTCATTAAAACAAGAAACCTATCTCAACCATTAACAAATATTATTGCAAATACCTCTTATGCCAAAATGTGCTTAAGTTGTTCATTATACAGTGTGAGCTTATATGTTCTTGAGATTTAGGACACCGTTTTAGCGCCATTTTGCTCCACCATGTTAAGAGTCCACTAATCATTTTATAATTTCTCGGTAATTTTTTGCCTAAGTCCATCCATATTTTAATATTTTCCTAGCTCAAAGCTTTAGAGACGTCGGAATTCAACTCCAATGGATTGCTAGCACGAAATGGGACTGACCACACCAAGAATGGTCCCCATTTATAGGTATGGATATTAACGTAAGGTCGCAGATTATTGGTTCAACCCTTTGAGGCCAGCAAACAAATCGCCAGCGATTTAATAAAAGTGAAAAATAAGATCAGCCTTTAATCCAGATTACATAAAACTGCCATGAAGGATTAATTAATGCACTTTCTTTCGTATCTTGCATCATAAGCCATCCAAAATCAGACAAAGTGAAGGTCTTTAAGCATCAAAGAAAAAATGATATCAAGAAGATATAAATGATCACGGAGAAGAATTTGTTGCTGTGGATGAACTGATAGGATGATAATATAGTAGCCTATTGGAAGAGCACTTATAAAAAGAGCAAAATTGTATCATTTTTAAAGGAGGAAAAGATTGATAAAAGAATTAAAACGGCTTGACTAGCATGGATTCATGTCACAAATGTTATAATTTGTTTTTGATATTGTAGACTCTGCCTTTTAAAAACATTTTAAAGGGCGTGTGGAGTCGTCCCTAATGGCGTTGCAGGATTTAAGATTTGATAAAACGTTGTTATAGGCCATCAAAAAATGGAGAGGCCGCAGCACCAAGATAGTGAAGGGGTGATTGAAGAGGCTCCGGAAAAAAAATAAAGAAAGCAAACCTTGCATGCTTTTTACAGTGTCCACGTCTGTAGGAAGAAACCACAGCTCTTGATCGCAAAGATAATAGAGAAAAGCACTTTTGTTTGATGCACATCGAATGCCGACCCCACATTTAGGCAGCATTTAAGGATAGGACAGTTCATAAGACTGCCTAAACCTATTTCTACTTACAAAAATTTAAGTATAACCCCTATTAACTTAACATCTTTTAAGGGTGTGATCTGGCCTTATGCTGCACAACGGTAAAAAAGAGTAACTCTTAAAACAAAACTTACTTTCAAGCATCTGACTGTTTACAAACTGTAGATTGCGATTGCGTAGAACAAGAACACTTTTGTGCAACATAGGAAAGAATGTAAATCGTGAAGTGGAATAACCGTAAGTTGTGCCTACACCTTCAAACCAAAAGCGCCAATTTGCAGAAAATGGTAGCTGAAGGTCCTCGTTTTGTTTGGCTTTTGAATTGGAATCTCGTAATATAGAAATGAACTCTATTAAGTGAAACTGATTAATTGCAATAAAATCCATTCGTTGATAACCTTTAATAACCTCATTTAAAAAAAACGATTTTTGGGAGCCAAAAATGAATACTCACCTCTTCTTGCTCTAATCCAATATTTTAAAACTTTGAGCATTAGTGAAAGTGATGATGCGATGAAGTCTCACTTGGAATCGCTTAAAAATTTGCCTGAAGTGACTTGATAAAGAGTCTATGACTTTGTGACTTTTTTTTTCTCACAAAGAGCTTTTGAACCCTGGTGACAACGCACTCAGCTTCATTTTCTCCTTACTGACAGCTCTATTTTGACATTAATCTTGCCAGTACTCTTTACAAGCTAAATGCAACGCTGGAAAACCCCCAAATCTTTCAAAAATTTTAATTAGTCACAAACATCTGCTAGGATTATTGGCCAGCTTGTTTAACATTATGCCATTAGGTAGAGGCGTGCTGTGCACTTTACGCTACTCAATTCCCATGGTCATCTCATGCTAACAGATTTTGAGCAGCTAATGTCATACTTCCTTCCTTAAATGCTTCAGAATTTAATGATGACAAAAATTGCGATTTAGTCTTCACAACAACAAAAATTTGACATAAGCAACAAATAAAAAGATAAAAATGTGTGATTTTTATATTTGCAAAAAGTTGCAAGTTTTCTAACCGCCAAATGATTGTCTCGAGTTTAAAAATATTCTTCGCGAAACTTAAAAATTTGCCATTATGCATGTATTATGGCTCAAGGGTTAAAAGCAATGCTCCTAGTCAGTTTCATTTTCCTCAAGGTGGTTGTTTTTAAAAATTATCAACAAATTTCTTGATTAAAGTAGCAACACCTTCGACGTAACTGATCTTAAAATCACAACTTCTAAGAAGGGTTGAAAAATTACAGCTCAGTAGAAATTTTGATAGTATTACATTAAATCTGAATTCATTGTGCAAAATAACCATAAAAGGACTGACATCTACCATTCAATCAATCTGAAAAATGTCTAGTTTTTTTCTTTGTGCTTGGTTTAAAAAGGAAGTCGCATTTCGAGGCCGAAAACGGTTTGGAATCAGTATTTTAAGATAAGCAGGAGTTTTCACCCAAAATGATATGGCAGCAAGTTGAACACTTGAATGCGATGGGAGAATTGCTTTGATGGCAATGTCGTATAGCAAATTTACATGGATTCGGACGCTACCATCAACTGGAAAATCGAAACACCCATGAGTCATCGGGGACGGGACAGGGCTGATTCGTATCTTGCAAACCGTCATCTGGCGGCGCTAGTGAAGGCAATTCATACGCATCGGTGTTTGCCTGTTTGCGCTTGAGCGTATGGCTTTTCTGCAAGTTCCACACTCAGACACCCAAAATAAAACCCATTATCCGGATCTACCAACTTGGGAGGCAGCAAATGCACTACTGACAATCTTTGAGTGGAAGACAGCGGTGCATGCCTTTAAAGTTAATGTTTTTAATCGAGCAGCTCTTAGTTGGCAAGTCAAGATGAAAAGACTCCGAAAACAAGATTTATCATCGGAATTACAGCTAAAATGCTCAACTTTACCACTATTTAAAGCTGCTTAAGCTGGAAATTGAATGCACTTTCATTTTGTGATTTGATGGCGCCAAATATGTGTTGATCAAGTAAAGAGCAAATAGATCAAGTCAAAATTAATTGTTAAAGCAAGATTATTGTCTAACAGACTTGTTGTCAAAATTATTTGCATCATTGATCAAATTTTTGCCCTAAAACAGGGCCTTTGGTCGATTAATTTATTAGGGAAAATTTTAAGTTTTAAGTTCGTAAAATGCAGGAAAAGAAAACGATTTGGATAAGGATTTCAAATTATGCGAAAATAAAATCAAGGAAACTTTAAAATGGCACATGCGACAACTAAAAGCAAACTCATATTCCAAACTTGTCCCAGTGACACGTATTCTTGAACTCGACACATTCCCGATGCTGCTTCGAGTAGCTTTTAAACAAATGAATCGGTTTTTCGAAGCCGATGTCCCTATCACCCTAAAGTAAAGTTATAATGTTTTTTGCGCAGATAGAGATGTTAATCTTCTAATTCGTGTTATGTAATGTCGTCGATAGCAGTAGTTCATTCATTCGCAGTCCTGGGCCCCTGTACTCGTTATGGTAAACAGTGGTATTGTTTGATGTAAGCGATCTGCCTGTTTTGAAAAAGATTCAACTCGCTATAACTAGTTTTAACCGAACGTCAACACTTCAGCGAAGGCTGGGAGATTCCTTCCTTCAGAGCCTCAACAGCAGTGACCCTATGCTTCCTAAACTGATCATGACCTCAATCCCCACGTTAACTTATTTCAGCGCGTGCACTTCCGTCCATCAAATGCCAATCCCACCAGGGGATTTTTAAATGAAAGGTCAGCCTCCTAATGCGAAAATTGCCTTAACGATGGGTGTAAAATTTGTCTTTTTAACAACTGACGGCTGCATAAAGTTACTAATTAAATGAAAAGGGAAAATCTCTTTATGGTGTAATGTATTTGAAAGCGTGTTCTTCAATTTTTTAGCTATATGTCATTCACAGAAAAGGGTGGATTTCTGCCTCAAGAGCAACTAGCTGTTTTACACCCTTAGCATTTTGTTTAATTTTTTATACGACCAGTCTTCAATCCCTTTGAGCGTATATTTGGATTTAATTTGTTCACGTCTTTTTTACCAAACCCTTGATGAGCAGGCGTTCGGTGAATGTCTTCACTTGCGTGCAAACTCTCAAGAGGCGTGAAACAGGTTAAACCAAAAGAAGGCTCTTAAAATGTCGACATGATGACTTTAAAAGTGATAAGACCAAGAATAATAAACCTTTTAAGTTGACGACATGAGAAATATAATTATTCTCAGCTATAAAACTCTTCTCAAACTTTTAGTAGTCTTTTGCTACACTGATTTCAAATTCCACAGTAGGGTAAATTGTTTCCCAATGAAGCAGCAAAAATTAATTAGTAGTCCATAAAATAAGGAGCTGGAAACCTTTACATTTAATATAGCCTATAATAACTAATTGAAGGGGTTTTGTTCGACCAGCTCATATGTTCATCAACTCGTTTATTTTAGCGTATTGGTTTGAATCATGCGCCTTATGTCTTTATGATGCGGTGAAGGGCTTGATTCAGTCCGACTCATTTCAGGAATAAATGCTGTAGCATAAGTGATTGTATGAGGTGTTTTCCGCTTAATACAGATAAATAATATATGTACACCAAACAATCAATCAATTAATCGGCATTTGAAAAGGCTTTAATGGGAAATCTACTGCCATATCAAAACCGACATTCATCAAGGGAACTAGAGTTCTTATGCTCTGTGACGCGCCTGATAATTTGATTTTCCTGATGTGTGTATCTGCATGACAATTTTGGCAGTCAATTTAAACATACAGATAAGCATTTCGGAGGGATTAATCGCAAGAGATATCTACGCATTAATGCATCTCACGCCTTCAAAGCTCTTAAACAGCAGGTTGAAGACTTGGCACAAGAGCATATATTAGCCTTAAAAAGTATTTGCAATTTTTTTTAGCACCAATCGCATTGCTGTAAACTGAAGTTGTTTTTAAGGCATAGGACATAATAATTTTTAAGTCTTAGAGGCAGTTCTGCATTTGGCACTTAGGAGTACGTAAACGAATGCAAATCCTCGCAAATCATTAGAAACGCAAGCGCAAAAGGTCTGATCCTGGCAAGTCTCGTACCTAAGCAAAGTTGCCAGTCACATCTTTGAACGTGACCCTGGCGCCTGAAATATACAGGGACCAGTAAAGACTAAGCAATTGCGTCAGTCTTCATTCTTTCGCAACGATGAATCGTTTTGTGCCTAAAATATTGCCAACATTTAAGGAATTGTAGGCTCTGCTGGTTTTCCTTATAAAACAGTAAAGAATTTTAATAGTTTTTTGTCCTTTACCTTTGCCCTTTGCATTTTAGTTTGTGCGATTTGGTCCTAGTTTAAGCCAATTTAGATGATACAGCCCTTCAGTAACAAAAGTAATAAACTTAGAGGGGAATTGCATTTGAGTAATCTATCAATCCTTGAAGAAGCGATCCCAAAATAATCAATTTTAATGCACACCCAAAACTAATATCCCTTAACGTAGGAAATTAAAAGATAGTCGAAATTTTACGGCTTGATAAGTAAGAAAGTTGTTTTACCTTCCCTTAAGCCTGATTATCAAGATTTACCATCTCTAGTGGCTCAGTGTATCCAGGGCCCAAAAGTGAGAAGCATAAATATGTCAAAGTAACTAAGCTTTACTTGCTATGGGTCTGCCATTGGTTCTTGCAAATAGCAAATAATTACCGAGTCTTCGTTCACGAAATTGTAAAGTTCAACCTTCCAGTAAAATCCACGTGCGCTTTTCTCTGTAAGTGCAACAGGCGGCGAAGAAATTTAACTTGTAATCATTAGTTACGCAGGCTCGCGTGTAAAATCATGTTGAGTGCATGCTTGTGAAAAAAAAACAAGTTAATATTGCATAACATTTGAAGAAACTGGTTAACCGTAATACGCTGTGAAAGCAGTTATAACAGCAGTTCAGAAAAAGTATGCATATAATGTCCAAGCACCAGGTTAACTACTATTAACCCATGTGGCTTAATACAACATTTTAAGCAATGGAAAACAATGGAAGCCTAAAGCCAAAAGTAGTCATCGCTGCGCAATTAGGATTGCAAGAACTGAGGCCTAAAATGCTAGAGCGCTCAGAGATGATCATAGAAAACTTTTCAAAGACTTTAATCGTGTGTCAAAGTTAAAAGAGGTAGCGGCTTTTTAATTTACTAAACTGGTCAGCATTTGTAAGCATTGCAAGTTAATTGTTTTGTTTTTATCCATCTCATCACTAACCTGATGAAGGATTATAGCTGTTGATGGATAATGTTTTCGTCTAATTAGGATAGCAATGACAAGCGCCAGTCTAATTTAAGGGAACTTTTAGCCTAACATGGGTAATCTTTCCTTGCCGCGATAATGCGAGATGTACAGACGCAATGTAGTAGCAGTTTTGCACATTACCATGAATGTCAGAACTAAAGTTTGCAGCTAGTTTGTTACAATCTAAATATGAAATGATTAACAGGTCATCAATCTCCATGGAAGCTATCTTTTGGCCTAATATGTTTGATAGGCTAAGTTTTTATGAAGGTATGCTAACAACTGAAATTTATTTTTCATTCAACCTAAAGGAAAATGAACCCATTTATTAATAAGCCACTAAATGCGGATTAAATTTTTTGGTCATAATAGAAGTATCTTGCCATTTTCTGCTTTCTCAGCTAGAAGGAATTTATCTAAATTCTTAATTTTTTTTAATAGTTACACTTTAACGCAAAAGTTAATCAAATAGGCAGTCATTTTGGCCTGTGGCCGAAACATGTCAATGCGCAGGAAACAGCAACCCAAAATATTCGCGACCGTCTTTCTATTAAAGTAAAATTCAATAAATGAATCAGTTGCCAAACAAAACGTACAAGAAGACGAGTGATCAAATTCAGCATGGAAAATTCTTTTCAGAGTGCGCCAGCTTGCCCAGATCAAAACGGAACGTGGCTTATGACTCACCTTAATCGCAGCAGCCATGCCACAATTCGACCATCAATCATCGGAAACATCAGCCATGCATCATGTGCCATGGGAAACGTCAGCCATTTTGAACTATCCAAAGTGATACGGATTGAGAGAGGGTCGAAACATATTTTAAATCCAACGTTGACGGCAAGCATTTGCTTACGGTTGTAACGAGTTTAACCTACAATTTATGGATGCCAAGAAAGCTCATAATTTGCTTTGAGTGATTTGCAAGCAGTAACCGCACTTCCAAATAGGACTGCTTTGAACGAGACCATCTTTGAATGTGGTATATCTAAAACTAAGCATTAAAATAACCAGGACAATCTGCTTAGCTTAAACACTTCAACGAAACCCAGCAAATGCATCCGAGTTATTCGTCACTCCACCCAGATGCCACAAACCTGACTACCTTTATATTATCACAGTTCGCATTAAGTTTGCCACCGGACATTATATTTTAGGGTGATGGAAAAATCAACTTTTCAGCAACGTCGAAGCGATGGGAGTTAAATGAACTTCTAGTAATTGGTAAGCAAATCATTTACTGAAAAACTTTTGTCAATAATTGATTAACTTGATTTCATTCGCTGCGTCTTAGGCAAGCTTGGTGAACTTAAAAAGACAAGATGAAATGGGTGTACAATTTGCCTTGAAAGCTGTCATTGTTTATTTATTATTGCAGCATCTATACTTTGATCGTAAGGGAAATTTCCAAAGATACTCTTACTGTATGATGGTTTCACAGTCATCCTTCACAAGTTTGTCCATCACCATTTGGAAACATTATTCCCTTAAAGCAACTTTAGCACATCGTCTACCTAATTTTATCATGAATTCAAGAGGAACACCAAACATCTAGATATCGCAGGTGTAGGCAAAATTAAAAACTATTTATAGATTAGGCAACATCGTGACCACAAGCGTCTGTCCATGATCCACTTTCAGTGCTGGTTAGCAATCATATTGACTAGTTTTCCATTAAGCCAACATGAATAAATCAAAAGTTGCTGAGCAATTCTTGTAGTTAATGTCAAGTTGGATAGACGATTACCTCCATCTCTAACTGTGAAAGCAAAAACTTTCAAAGCATCTCATTTTTTTTCAAGTAAGTACAAGGTAAGAAGTCCCCTTGCAACAACAAATCGAAAACGAAATACTGAATGTTTATATTTGCGCATTTTAATGCACATTTGAAATCAAAGACTTGAAGGAGAATTCGAAGCCGGCATCACTATAGAAAATACATAAGCAATTTCTTGATGAACATGTTCCTTATTCATGCTTGCCTTTAATATGCAAGAGCATGCATTTTTGTCTAATGGTTTACAGTTAAATGTGGTTTCGATCAAGGCAGGGAGAACTACGTTAAGAAACCGATATGGTCATAATTCAAGACAGGGTGTTAATTAATGTGATTCGTGTCATTAACATAGTTTTCTTCAAAACAGGAAACCACTCTTCGGCCCTACTTGTCGGGGTGTAGATATTACCGATTGAGCTATGTTGTAGCTACTAAAGTGTTTATGCACGACAATGGTATTCCTTGATCCTATACATTTAGGTCCGATTTAAAAATAATGAAGCACAACATTGCAATTGGTCAAAGTTTAGTGTAGGAGTCAAATTGGTAAGTTATTATCAAATTACACAACCCAAAAGCCTGTCTTGTCATTATAATGTTTAAAGAAGCACGACAGAATTCTTCGCAACTCTTGTCATGTAGCTACTTTTAATTCGCGTGTCCTTAGGTTTCCATTACGTTGCATATAATATTACCTTTATGTGCGCAAATGGAAATTTTAAATCAAACGTCGATGGTTAAAATTTTTAACAATGGCATTAAGAAAAGCAGCAAAATCTACTTCTCTGTTTCCTAGACGACTGGGACATAAGTTAAGCTCAGCAATATGCTTCAATTAATAACTCAAGATATGTGTAAGCAGTACCCAATGATGCAACAACTAGTAATCAATGTGATTTGGTAGACAAAAAAATATTGAGCTTTATTTATGCAGTATTAGTTTATCCTCATGTTGACGGAGTCATATTTTGCAAAAGTGCTCCTGAAAAAATGGTAACAAAGAAGCTATTTATCATATTCCACTCTCACATACTGCGATGTGGTAATGAAAGTCAAGTTTAAGGCTTTCGATGCTGCATATTCGCAAAAAAATTAGACAGAAAGGTGGGGGGTGACAGGAAGGGACAATTCAGCCAGCAAGATTGGTATAGGCACATCGATGTGGCCTCTGAGAGAATGGTCTCAGTTTTGGCAGGATTGTGGGCGATCGTGGTAGTTGCACCTCGGTGGAAGCATCTAAGCGATAAAGCAATGAGTAGTGTCCAAGAATAGGGCTGCGCTCCACTTGCAATTGGTCGAGGCGTTTTGTGATTCTTTCCAGTGCGCTGTAGATGTCCACCTCTTGTAAAGAACGCTCATCCTTATCGACCCCATCCTCATTAATTTCCGCGTGAATTTCTTTCGGCCTCAGTGGCACACTTGGCAAGTTGGGGGACTGAAAGCTCATTCTTTTTGGTGGTAAAGGGGGAGGAAGATTTCTGTCCACATACTTGACCTCTGGAGCCATAGAGGCAGGTCGGCCACGGCGCTTTTCCACACCTATGCATTGAGAGCAACGAAGACGCAAAGCGGTGTGATTACAGTGGTCGCTAGGACTCCTTTTTATCCATGCATTAGGGCAGAGAACATTTGGATGCTTAATTCGCATTGACAGGTTTTCTGGCATCGTGGACCTGCGGTATGGAAGCACAGGCGCTATTGTCATTAAGTCCTCTTCCATAGAGCGTTGAGGAGGTATTTGTACAGATTGCATTGCTGGAAAACGTATATCCATGAACAGCCCCAATTGATGTTCCGTCACAAGTTTCAGATGTGGCAGCAGTATATAGTCTTGGCAACATTTTAATGTAAAGTATCATTGGCTTCCTGAAGCAGCATGCCAATTGGTTCAAATGAATAACCAATAAAATAACTTGTGTTTATGGAGCAGGAAAAAGAATTTTGGAAGAGTAAGTATAAGGAACAAAGTTTACCAAATTTGTTAATGCACTCAGCAACATTTCAATTAAATGCTACCACGACTGGACTGGTTTCTGCAACATTTCCACTGGCAGATGATCTTCATGATGCTACTCGTGCTCGCATCACCGGCAATATATTTTCTTTAAGCGTAGGCTTAAGAAAAGTCCGGAAATAAATAGCTTCACGTGGATAGCATGTTGTAATTGTGCTTGCCTTGCAAGATGACCAGTTTGATTTTCTCAAACGTTTATTTTTGGACATTGCGCTCGTCTCTCTTTGCTTGATTACATAAGGATGTGTGCTTTAGTACCGTATTGTTTAATTCTGTTTCCTTTGTACAACTTTCCTCGTTTTGAACAAACTGAACGGCACTTCTCCACTTTTTGTCCAGATTTGTACGGAGAATTTACTAATACTTTGATTTTAATCAAATGATTTTGCCTAATTCTCATCAATGCATTCACCTTCCAGCATTAAGGTATTTTATTGGCGTGTGCACTTTGAACCGTGTTATCTGGATGAGGAGCCTGACTGCGTAGTTCATATGAGGCCTCCCTAAACATAAAAAATAATTCCTTGGCAGCCTTGTGACGATTATCCCATAAAGAGAGGGCGCTTGTAAATAGGGTTCCGCTTTGACATTAGACCAACAAACAAAGTTGGTCTGGAAAAAGCCTTGGAGTTCTGCAGAATGAATGCTTAGTTATAGATGTTTCTTTTTCGATCGTTTTTAACCCAAAACCTTGCGGGTTCCAGCTTTTGTGTGCCATAGCCTAAATTAACAAGAAAATTCTTCGAATCATGTTGCATTTTTTATGGCTACCTTAAAAGGGAGTCGATTCCAGATTCATACAAGAAGAACTGGGTCACTATCATAAAAACGTAAGACATCTTTCTTGCTTAATTTGTTTCGTTATGCCCTAACCAAATGCTTAAAGCTAAACTTGCAGAGCCATTTGATGAAGAGGAGAAAAATAGCATTTGTACTTTTTAGGATACGCTGAGCAAACTCTTTGTCAAGTGAACACAAACGATTATCTAATTTTGCAGCTTTACCCTTATCATTTATGGTGAATAATCTTTTCACCAAAAGCGTGCATGCTGAAGAAGTAATTTTGGTGAGTGTGATACCCACTATCAGCAAAAAATAAAAAGCTTTTGTTAATTTTTGAAGTGCTAGTTCACGGATGCAGCCACTGCCTTTTTAAAGTATGCTTGCTTAATGCTCAACGATTTTGCATAGGTAGCGACAGTCCTACATTTGCAAGTTTCAGACCTTCAGTATGTATGTATCATGTAAAACGATACGGACCCTTGGAGTTAATACGTACATCCTTAAAAAAGACTTCCTCAAAGATAAACTAGTGTAGAATGCTGGATAATCTTTTGAGAAGGAGACAAAGCAAAGCATATTTATAACTCCATCCTTTTATAAGTGTGCTTAAAACAATGATTTCGTTTAAAGGAAGTCTCCGAAAATAAAAGTTAACCACCTTACTTACACAGCTTTTACCTCCTGAAGTCAAAGTTTAATTTCTCTCTTGGCATAAGATTTAAATTTTAAAGGACACCTAAGGTTTCCACCTACAAATCAAATTCTTGAAGTGGCTTAGGAACGCAGCCTAAAAAAATCTGATTTTAAAGTTCACCCGTTAGGTCTAATATTTAAAACTGACAGTCCAAAAGCTGAGGCATTAGTGAAATTTCTCTTACAATTTCTTCTTCGCTATCTGGGTTGCACAGAGGCCTTTTCTATAAGAACAAGCTATTAAACAAAATTTGATGCTTACTAGAAGGTAGCAGTAATGGCATAATAATGTTGGAAAAATGAAGATAATGGCTTGCTGTCATGCTTGGAATTTAATCATTTTATCAAACAGCTGAGCGATCCTATATTTAAAAAGAGTGGGATTTGGGATGCCTCACTGCAGTTTATCTGCTTATCGCCTTACGCCATTTTGCCAATTGGATAAACAATTTTAGGTTTAATGGCTGAGGAACAAGTCGTTTTGAAGCCAATCAACACAATGATTCAAGATTTTTTATTTATTAAAGCGTAAAAGCATTTGTTACTATCGGTGTCCTTTTTATCTGCTAGCCTTTTCTGAACTCTTACCTTTCCTTTAACACAGCTCTGCATTTTGCACATGCATTTAATAGCATTTAAACCCCTCAGGTGCATCAGTTGCATTTTTGAAAAAAGGCCTTTTAGCTTGATCATTAATTGCTAAAAGTCATGAAGTAAAGATGGGGTCAAAATATTTGATTACGGAAAAGTCTCATCGATAAAAAGGCGTCTGCACGTACATGACTACAAGCCACCAAATTTGGGCAATGCTAACTATAATCTGCACCATACGTGTTTATCGGTCTCCGCGTTTTGTTTAAGCTATTCCAACCAGCCCATCTTTAGTCCCTAAAACCCGAGATAATGCATACAATGGCATCAAATGGCAAAACTAGTGAACGGCAGGAGGAAGCCATATGCAGCTACCCAATATTATAAACAGCCTAAAATATGTCTAGAAATGGTGGTGCGGGTGAGTAATTCTGTCCAATAGGCGGTATATTGCTTCCGTTACGAAATCGAATGCGACATGGATTTTGCCTCACCTTTGTCTCAAGAATAAGCAATCTTCTAAAAGTCAAAAGGAAGGACTGCACATTTCTAGCAGCATGGCTTTTTACATTTAAAGGATAAGAAATGCTACGTAACAAAATTGCCGGTGGAGAAGATCTGTGCCTTGGATTTGATTTGAAAAGTCGTTAGTTTTTTAGGAGCCTTTTTGTGCCACGTTTTAAAATAAGCAAAAATGCTTAGATGCATTAACAATGTGCGTTAATCGTGGATAAAATGTGTGCTTTTGATCGGTGCTGTTAGACTCACTGACCGAAAAAGGCATGTAAGTCAATTTTGAATTCTATGAAAAATTTTGAGACATTTTACAAGCCTCCTTTTTTTGCTACATGAATTTCCCTAAAGATTTTTATTATGATAAGCCTAAAATTATGCAAATGCTTCTTGGCGTCATGGGGTTGAATACATGAAGTCCTCACCCCTAAGTCTATTTCATTCCCTATCTGTTCACCAATGGGTTAGACATTAGCAATGCATATTGGTGTAAATATGATTGCTTAATTCATCATCGCCACCTAGACAAGCCGTTGCCCCATATAAGTCTGAACGAAACCCTTTAACCACATTTGTTACACAACTAAACAATTTTTAAGAGATAATTATTAGCGGTTAATTACCTAAGATATTTTATAGACTTTAAATCGACAAGGCCCTTCTCCCATTGTCAGCTGCTGGATGAGTAGGTGGAAAGCACCGTGAGCAAAGCACACTTACTTAACAGTTAAATCTTAATTGCACGCCAGCCAACATTGAGCTGATAGCAAAAATTTTAGTTAAAGTTTTAGCCCCAGTGTCAAGAAGGATGCTAATAACATCAGCCTATCCGCCCCGATAGAAGATGCGTTCATTGGCATAGCGAAGCTTACAGCATAATTTACATTGATAACGATTTCAAGGTAAAGCTGACAATTGAGTTTTGAGTACTATATAATGAGAACTGTACTCGTCTGATATAAAAAAGAAGGAATTTGGGCGATGTTAAGTACTTTATGGGTGACAATCTTGGCATATTTCCGACCATCCTAGCAGTCTGGACCGCAGTCTAGACCTCATCATAAAAAACGTCACGCAACATGCCTAGACAGCAGTTTTCAACTAAAACTATTCATCCTACCAACACAAACTTCACTAATTAGAGAGTTTTAATTAAGGTTGAGTCTTTCTTTTAATTTAAACGTTAGTTTAAACTGAAGTTTACTGCCTTTTAGATCGTCAACCTTTGAAGTAGCTGTTTCATCCTAGAATAGGAAGTGTTTGCAAATCTTGCACTTTACAGAGTGGACAAAAAGCATTTCTTTGAATTGTGAGCTAATCGACATCCCTTTCAAACTATTAAACTTGACTGATTTACTCAATTAAAAGTAAATATTTTTGACGAAAAAGCATAGACACTTCTAATAGTCTTTTCTGCAAGTGCTAACCTTTTTCCTTTACATCTTAGTTCCAAGCGACTACGCTGACAAATCGCCAAAATTCTTTTTTATTTAGATGGACAAAAGGTTAAAAAGCGCATGTAGTTTTCGATGCTTCAAAATATATGCGATGGGGTGTGTATTTAAGGATAGTTGTAAATGCACAACAAAATCGTAGGGACTCGCTTTCCAAAGCTTGTCACCGAGACTTTCAAGTGCTGTGTGTGCAATAAAATCTACAAAACTTCCTGGATCTTTGTCGAATGTTTGTTTGATTAGCATTAACAAGTTGACAGAAGTACTGCCTAATTGCATGGCTCGCATTTTACAAAATCTCTATTAATCAGAAAACTTTTAGATGGCATAAAGTCCAGTTTCCTCATTTTTAACAGACATTATAATTATTCTATTTAAATATCGGTCATTCCAAGAAAGAGAATGAATAGGAGGGTGTTCCTGCTATGGACTGGTAGCACTTAAATCAAACTAGGATAACAGAAAGTGCACTACCAAAGTACAGAAGAGTTGAGAGGTTACAGACATATACCCGAGGTCATACCACCGGTACAAAGTACAGCTGTGGGGACGTAATCGCCCAGACTGCCAAAAGCATAGTTGAATGTCTCTTGGGCATTACTGAACAGTGGACATCCCTAAAGAGTGCGTAGCAGCACAGTATTCAAAACAATGCAGCAAATTTCGGTAACGAGGTCTTTTTCAGTATTGTTGGCTTAAAATATTCACATACAGCAATAAGAACTTATAACATGATTGTCGTGCGCCATCTTGTATCCGGTTGAAGTAGGCTTGGTAACCGTTCAGCGGATTAATCAAGTTCGTAGTGTAAAGGAATTTGGTCCACACCCATGGGAGAAGGGTTTAAACAAAGAATTACAATCATATCTTTGTGTTCAGATTAACCTTTTATTATAAACCCAGTTCAACCCTTATGTTCTTGGCACAATGTTTTTATATAAAAAATGGCCTTATCGTCAAGGGTAAGGCTGTTTTCACTGCACAATTAAGCAAAAGGAGTATACACATGCTTTCTTGAATAATGAAGCACAAAGTGCTTTAAATTCTAGAATTACTTTTCGCTATAATTTACATAAGATTAGATGACAATGCATCTTATTTGGCTTGAAACATAGGAGTTATCAAATAATGCTCTTAAGATACTGGATGTTGCATTCTTTAGTGGTTAGCAGTGTAAGCAATGTGGATACAGGTAAGCCGATGGTACATAGTGTTAGCCTGATTTGACTAATTTAAAGCATCTCTTAACTTTACCATAACAACATAAAACAGAGGTAATTTTACAGGAAGTGTGTGGGTTTGCACCATTACCAATACTGATCTTTTGGCAGCTAAATCTTTCCTGTTCAGGAGGAAACAGATCAGTTTTTTCAACCCTCTCATCGAAGCATTAAATAATATGGTGATTAGCTAAAGTTTTCACTCAAGAACCTAGTAAGCATTCACTTGTTAGCTACAACATTTTAAACCAATTGCATTCGCTTTCCTCGAACCTGTCATTGCTCATTACACTAACTTGGACTGGTAAACGCCAAAATATTCATCCCAATTGAGTATTTCGGTAATGTAAAAACATGCCGAGTTACTGCAATCCGCTATGTACTCCAGCGCATGGAAACCCAAGGTGCGAGGCGCAATATACGCAGCCACCGCAATTGATGCCTGCCATAGCAGACGTCGAGTCATACCTGTCTCACGGAAGACATAACTGCGGCTATCGAATTGTCCCTAATAGACGAGGGCGCCCAGTGCTCCGCTAATGGCGTTGGTTCTGACTCAGTGTTGCGCAGCCAACAATGCAGACTCTGACTACTTTGCATTGCTTAATGCCCATGCACTTGCTTGAGTGAATCTGGGATACTGATGACACTTTGCTGACTTTCTAGAGTTTTCCCACTGAGCTTTCATTATAAATGAAGTTATGGCGCGGCGTCGATGTAAAGATTGGTACAATATTAAAGAATGCAGGCATCTGAATGCTTTATTGCTGTAACAATAGCTGAGAGGTTTGTGGGATCGGCCCAGTCTGAAGAGAAGGGCAGTAATCGCAAGTGAAATCCAAAGACAGCGGTCCAGCCTCCTGAAATAGTTGCACTTCTCAGCAGGCATTAGTGTTTTATGTATAAATTGAATTTACTGATGCATCTATGCTTAGTGAAACCATCAAGAGGCTCTAAGTTTAATCATCGCTTAATGGGGAAATCGAAGATAATCTTAACCCTACTTGAAAGTATATAAGTAGAAAATAAGAAACACTGACTTACACCAAATGACTGCATGCGTGAGATACTGTTCGCCAACACTGCATGTGTAGTAATCAATCTCATTCACCTTCGTAACTGTTATCGTGTAGCGTTCAAAGATCACCATTCTCCTGGCCTCTAAACAACAGTAAAATCTCTGTTCAGTAAATCAAAATTTGGAAAGGAGGATTCAGTCAGACCCACCGATGTTGAGGATTTGAGTATAATTGCTAATCGCATTGACTGTGCTGTTGTAGATAAGTTGCATTTTGTTGCCGAAGTAGATACTCACCTAAAAATGATCCGGTAAATTGGATTAAAATTTCAAACAAAACACTATTGCGCGAGTAAATTACGTTGTTAAAGATGCGCCAATGAAATCGCAAATGCACTGTTCATAAGTTTGTTATCCCGTATTGGCATGGTAAAGGATACGCTTCTGGATTAGGAAATGGGCGTGACAATGCATATCAGGGAGCCCAATCTGTACCCCAATGCTGCAATTTGTAAAAGTTACAAGTACATTAATTGGCGGCATCGGTGTCTTGTAAGTTATTGCAGCAAATCATTAAGCTGTCCATCTTATTTTAGTAATAAAGCATGGAAAGCATTTTTTGGCAGTATACTATATTCGCCTACCTTTGCTCCTATGTAATTGACAAAGACGCAAGTGAAGGTAACAATTTTCTGTCCTGAGGCAGTGATCACGAGGGGTAAAGAGAATTGAGGTTGAAACATTTCTGCACAATTAAAAAATACAACACAGATGCACCTATCCTTGGATCAAAATCATATCTTTGACGTAAGTGTTGAACCTACTGTGGTCGATGTTGTCCCAAGTTTTGTTATTAAAAAAATAAACCGTTACCGGCAGTGGGTTTTCTTTGCTCTTAAAGGTTGCCCACATCAGATCTGGAGACATTGTACCCCATAACTTTATTCTTGTATGGTTCTTGAGATCTTAAAAATCAAAGCATTGTATGATTGCGGAAATGGTTAGGAATTCAATGCATATATCTGTAAAAATTCAAAAATCTCACCATAATTGTAGGAACAAAAAAAGTATTTGGTGGAGCATTTGCTTTCGTTGAACGTGGCTGAATCTGTGTCCGTGACAATTGTCTTTAAAAATAAATGATAGTAGACACAAACAAAAAACGTTAATGTGCAAAAAAATTAACCAACATCGTATATTCCGGGCAACCAAGTATTAAATTCGAAATCCTCCCTTTCCATTTTGCTCACAGTCCAATCATTATCTGTTAACACACAAAAGAGCAAACAGAGCTTTACTGAATGAATAAGCAAAGATAAGCTATGCACATGATTTTTCTCAAGAATCTAATTTTCTAATGAATGTAGTGCTACAGCTGTCAGAAGCCAGACACTTAAAGTGAAACCTAATTAATGAGGCTTCCACGATAATCTATGACGACTTAACTTAAAATTCCTCACAACTATATCGAGTAATAATCGGGATTCCTCCTAGATTATCCTTCAAAAATGCTTTAAAAGTTATGTGGATGGCTTCAACAGCTGGAAGTCAGCAGGTGAAAATGTCAAAGAATAATCACATATTCACTTATGAGAAGGGGGAAGATGTTTTAAAGCATCGCATAAGTAAACTGGCTATCAAATGTTCAGCCAAAAAAATAGTTTAAATGCGGAACAATATGTGACTTCGATATAAAAATGCACTAGCATAATTTACTTTTATTTTCCATTAAAAGTCGTGGAAGATGACCCACCATTATCAGGATAGAAACTGAGAAGAAAGACTGCCACAATCGGTCCAAGAATGCCGGCTAAACTACTAAAGTCAAATAAAGCACGAGTTCACCAATAAAAGAATACTGTCAAAAGCAATGCAACACTCACCTTTGCATCTCCCTGACCTTGTTGAGCTGTGGATTGAGAAGTGTGTCCTCCGCCTTTTTACACCGTTAGCAGGTGGCTTCACTCGCTTTCAATAGGTTCTTCAACCTCCAATGATCGACCAATGAGAAGCTTGGCCCCAAGGCATCCTATACTACTTACAACGGTGAATTCAGTGGCAAGTTGATTGTGACCGCTTTTGTCCGCATCACGAAAAGTAATTTGGAGAGAGCTTAACAGCATAAGGAAAATCGATCTGTGTTCACATTTCGAACGGATGCCCAAAAGCAGTTGGTCATTGATTCATCCGGTGAAGCTTGGGGCTGCGTGAGGGTTGCGAAGTTGAGCTGAGTTAATGAAGTTATTTATGAAGCGTGATTTCGAATAGCAGGATAATTCTTTAAAATTAGTGCTCTTTGAGTGTAAGTCGATAGGCTAAAATATCTAGCTTTGGTAGTCTTTTGGAGGCCGAAATAAAGTGTGAGATTGTAAGACTGAAGATATTGCATAATTAATGCTCAGGTCAAACAAATGATAAGCCAAATGGGTGTGGTTATAGGGGCTTTGACTCTCGGGCCTTGCTCACCGTAAATAAACCACGAAAACACCACAAAGCTACTAAATATACTAAGCTTTAATCAGCAATGAGTTAAACATCTTGGAAAGGTACAGCTTTACATAAAACTAAATTTAGACTTACATACGTTTCTACGTCCTAAAATACTCTAATGCGTATTATAGGTCGGTGTCTTAAGTAGCAATGCAGCCTATCTAAAAAGATTTGAAGCACTTGTGTTCTGAAGCGATCCATCACACGTAAATTACACACCATTGGGAATGGCGTTCTCTATTGAAGTTAGACTTGAAACATCATCGAGCAGTTTTGATACTTACAAAAACAATGTACCAAATCGCATGATCCCGTGGCGTTGCGCTGACTGATAGCTTAACTCTCGTCGGCGATCGGATAAGTTTAAATTCCTTAAAGCTCGGGCCATCATTACACTTTGCTTGGTGATTTTATCCCTAAAAGGAAAGCGGTGAGGGAAAAGGTTTGGAGCTAGGTAGATTCATCAAATGACAATGATAGGTTGCAAAAGAATTTGAATTCTACTGCGAAATAAATGTCTCAATTGAAAAATTTGCAATCTTTTCCTTTGTGCTCACGTATTTAAGGTTTCTTAAGGTAATCGACTGGTAACAAAAGCAGCGCTTCTTCGGTTTTGAAAATGTACACACAGTTTATAATTCTTTTAGTTGCTGTAACATAGCAAAACAATTTAATTACCTCAGAATATCGGTGGAAATCCTTTGCTTCGTTTAAAGCCATTGAGATAGCAAGGCGGCGCTCTTCACAAATTATTAACAAGTTGTTTGTTTGAAAAGTTAAATCAACTCAAGATCATTTTGAGCAATTTCACAGCTTGCTCAAGTACTTACTAAAAGGCAGGTAGATTTGCAATCATTATTACTGTCTGCCTTAAACACGTATACCGATGGAGCGCAAAACATTCCTGCAATGCCTTTTTGGCAGCTATCCCGTTTACGGTTTCTTGAGTGACCACATTGCCCTATATAGGCAAGTTGGCCTCCTGACCGAGCTAGTAGTCCCGCTCCTTCTGCTTGCTGATTAAGTATGGATGTGTTTCTGGCCTAATATTTTGCCTTTACCTTTCAAGGAAGTCTGAGGATGCTTAATTGGCAGCAGTACGAAGCGGGCACGGCTTTATAGGATTCCTATCCCTCTCTAAGTGACGAACCCTAGCAGTGCGAAAGAAGTATACGTGCCGGAGACTAGGTAACCTCTGAAATTTCATTATGGAACGGCCAGAAATGACACCCGCCTTCGGCATCTAGCTTATCTTTGCGTCTTCTAAAAATCCTTTAACAAATAAAGAGGCACTAGCCGTAAACCATCTGAAGGTTTCAATCTATCGATTCCCTTAATATATCTGCAAAAGAAGATCGGCGCATCAGCTTTTCCTCAAGTACACACTAATGATCGGCAAAATTACTCACTCTAAACTCATCCTTGATATCAGAAATGCTCCAAGTTCAGTCAAAACTTTAGGAGAAATCAGTGACCCTGTGGTCAAGCGTTCCCTTAGTTGTGCTCGAATTTTAATGACTGGCAAGGCGATCTCGTAGTCTTTCCTCGCCTTCATTGCATTGCGATAGCCAACGTGAAAGGTCTATTGAAGGAAAGTCGAGGATAACGCTCGAATGAAAAAAGGGCTATGATTTACTTCAAGTTACTTACCCACCAGCCTCGATTATGGTGAATTGTGTGGTCGTAATTCTTTCGCTGAGTGGATTGGGTTTCGGGCCGTGCTCTAGTATTCTGCCTTCTTTTGCTTCCAAGAAAGTCTCATAAAGCTAAACTGTAATGCTTTCAGCTTTATGAGTTCATTTAAAGGGATCTGGTTTAAAGATGCATCTCGCTCTTTGGATTCAAAACCTAACCAATAAGAAAATCTAACGATAACTACTCAAGCTAACATTACTTTGTCATAGAAACTTTATGGCTAATGGCATGTTCGCCCTATCAGTGGCTCAAAATAAGACGATTACCAAAGGTAATCATCCTGGCCGGACATTCAGGATGATGCGGTTGGGCTTATGTAGAGCTGGTCGATGAAAACAGAACTTGAAAGAAACACAAAGAAATCTTTCAGTAGGTAAGCAACATCACTAGGAAAGACGGACTGCATAACCTCTTCGTGGGCAAAATTTAGCCTAATTACTAGCCAGCGTACCAACGCTTTTGTTTTCGGACAAGGGAAATTATGCCTGTGGGTGGTGTTGTCCAAAGCAAATATAAGGTTAAGTTATGCAATACTCTTAAGGCATACTTGTATTTAATGTCAGATGCCAGATGAGGTGATGAATAAATGCAATTTAAATACTTTTTCATCAAAAAAGCTTGCTTTTATTTTAAGTCCTAAACAAAGATCTCAAAATGAGTCTTTGCTGAAACCATAGGGTATGGTAACCGGGACCACGCCACCCATCCCACAACCTTGTGGTAAAATCGTATGATCATACCATTAATGGCGTCATAGAAACGAGGTTGTGCAGTGAGTTGCAATCGCTTCGTTTTTATAAAGGAAAACCTTTGACAATTGCGCATTTCATAGTGCACAAATTTTGTCAAACTTGATTCCAAGGCTTAAATTTGTTTTCCATGCTCTTTGAAGAACAATAGTTTACTATATAGAAGTATCCCAAAAAATAAAAACGGAGCTTTTTTCATTTTCCATCATATCAGCCAAAGGCGTCGCTTTCTTTGACTTATGATCTAAGACTTTGTTCACTTATATGCAAGAAGGCGAGATATTAGACAATTTTCTTGAGACCAAGGGCCAAGCAGGACCTAGAATGCATTTTGTCCAGCATTCAGGACGAACCATTGCAATTCACTGTAGGATTGGGATATTAACAAAATAATTTCAAAACATTTGAAGGGTTACAATTGGCACTATTATTAAACAACAAAATAAGTCTTGTTAACCTGCTCATCAGGGCGCTAGAGCTTTTGCAGAAACTTCACGTGTTCAATATGATATTTTAGGGAGTCTTTTTCATTATTAAATCTGTGTTTCGAAAGGCATGAATGTCAAAATGGCTTAATAAGCCGAAATCTTCAGTATTGTTAACCTCCTTGACAACTTGGGTAAAATATCCATCCCAATGCCTCAAATTTAATCTGACCCAAGTCAAAAGTGTTTGATTAACCATTACACTTATTTTGGTGCAGCCCTTACTTATTTCCCAATTATTACACTGCGGTGTATCATCAATGCAATTTAGCTGCAAAAACAACATTTAACACGATTAGGTCTATTCATGGAAAGAAGGCATTTTTCAGAACAATCTCAGGTCAATAGATTTCTCACTGCGGCAATGAGCAGAAGCATGCACTGATAGGGACCAATGAATTTATATAATGTTGCTTAGTAACCCATTTTGAGCAATAAATATACCTCCTTCAACAAGCTCCACAATCTGATATATAACCTCTTCCGGAAAAAAAGAAATTCCAAAATTTATCCATCTTGACTGAAGCACTGCATTTCTTTTTGTTAATGGTCCCTTTTATTGGCGTAATTAATAAATAAAAAAATGAGTTTCATGACCTCGTTGTGAGCTCGCGGTTTACTGGCAGGTTGCATAAAATTCCACTGTGGCACTGCAGTTAGTCAAGCTGCATCTTAATAATTTCTCTCGACGTGTAAGAGTTTCATATTACTTCATGCCATCGAGCTACATCAATCAAAAAGTTGTTAAAATTAAAACAGCTTAAAGGCAATAACACCACTAGCGTGGAAAAAACAAATCTCTTCCTCAAAAAACTGGATTAATTGTGGCAAAAAAATTGTTAAATTCTCAGCGGATATATTTACTGATGCATCCATTTGAGTTCCATTCGCCATTTGCATAACAAATTTTTCAACAAATCCTTTTACCTTTTTGCATTTTACTAAATATTGTAACAGAACCAATGGCAATTTATTCCACTGTAAACAACAAGATAGTTTAATAGATACAGAGGCAATGGAATGGATACAATCCTTTTATAACAATTAATGCAAAAACATGATCCCATAAGAATTTACCAAATAGCAATGATGCTTATATTTGATGACCATTACAAGAAGAGAGAAAAATATGCGGTATATGATATTGAAAATCAAAAAATAGCTTTATCACTTGGCTTAAACTCGCGTTCCCCTTAAAAGGAGCTCATTCCCAGTGACCAGCCCATTCAATGGCGAAGCTCATGTTTTATCCAATGAAGCACTGCTTCCCACAAATGCTACCCACTTGACGGCACATGGTGTGCATCTTCACCCTCTGACTACTCCTTTAGAAGCTAACCCCAAAAAAACTAGGCACAACCAAATCAAACACATCAGATGCCTGAAGTTTCACAACCGGTTTATTGCATTCATGCTCGAAACATAGTGTCAGTGTGTGTATGTGTTTCCTGTGTAGCATGGCCACAGCAAATCCAGATCTTCCACTCCGACGGGTCACATCAAGTTGGCACAAATGACAGCGGCTAAAGCAAGGAAAAGCGTTTGAGGCGGAGTCACTCCCATCAACATTTACTTACTCATCAGCACAACCGAGCCCAGAAGATTGGTGTGAGTGGCTGACCCCAAGAATTGGCTTATGATCTCCTCCATGGGCAGCAGGGAGAGAAAGTCGTTTATGACGTCGGGTTTGGCTGTCAAAGAAGCCAAGAATCGCCTTTACCAATGACAAGTTGCACAAGGTATCGAGACTGACTGTCATAACAACTTACGAATCGGAGGAGATTGGCCTGAAAGGTAAAAATTGATAAGCAACTGCTTCAATTTATCTGTGGGCAAGGAGCATCCCAGGTAGGAGAAAGTGCATACCCCAAACAATGGTATGGGTGTGGTGCTGGCCATTGTATTCAAGGCAGTAATAATCGACTTGTTCTTTCTTTTTCACTGTCAATGCCACTATAGTGTGCATCATAAAAACGTTCTTTTCTGCAAATGATAAGAACGGTTCGTCATTGTTTGCTGGTACTTTGCTCTGGAGATTTGACACCTCCGTCACTTACGTAGATTTAGTATTTGGGAGAAATTCTTGAGGTAGTCGTATTCCATCTCTTTATACACAGGTTCATTTGAAGCCGAGTAAGTGAGTGTGAACTAGAGGAGGATTTGGAAGGGATCAGACAAGTGCCAGTTCTGTGGAAATGAAGAAAGCTAGGAGGAAGTTCTTACGTTTGGGAGGGACACAGCACTGACATGAAGAATGTATGTGGAGAAAGTCACAATGTCCGAGTCCTTGGCATAGGTGACGAGAGGTAGGGAGTATTGCCATTGGAACGTGTCTAATCACAGAGGTAAAGAGCAGCACGCAAACTCACGATCATCCATCTCGGGCCAGTAGTGGTCGGTGTAGAAGAGAATAGTGATTGGAATTGAATTGTTACCGAAAAACGTGACCCGCTTAAGACCGTAATTCATGGTCCCAGTGAGCCTTGCAACACCTCGATGCGGCATTTCTGATCACAAGAGGAATCAGCAGTTGTATTAGTAAGTGATACCGGAAACATACCTTCCTCAATGGTGCATTTAAAGAGCAATGTTGAGCAATCTTTATTCCTTATTACTACATTGTGAACTCCAGAAACGATTCTCTATAAGAGGAGATGTAACTAGTGCAAACCATCTCACATTGTACACCCCCGGTAGGATGGTTTTATACCTAAAGGTAGATCCGAGTTTCCCATACACTACACGACCATCATTAGGAAACATTGGAGGCTCTTCAGCGCCTAGAGGAGAAGTGAACAATGTAAATCAAATCACAAAAAGGTGTACAAGAAAATTTTTGCAAATTAAGGAAAAACCTGTAAAAGGCCGAAGAAGAGCGAGACAGAGAAAAGGGTGAATAAGTGCACCCAGCATGATTTGTGAGGCGGAGACTGAAAAACATTTCCTATTTAAATGCATAATCTGTGAGCACAACTCTGTGACCTTGATAAATGGCGTGTTAAGCACGTGGGGCTTGCAACGTTAGCGTAGTCTTCTATCAAAAAAATTGCGCTAATTCTGCCTAATGGGAACAATCATCATGATGAATATCACCAGCTTTTGCTCTTTAATTTAAAGACCAAGCACACTGTAAAAATTAGCTATGCTAGCCATTTTATTGCAGTAAAAAACATTTAGCCGAAGCAGTGAGGCCGGCGATTCTATGAATTATGGTACCATGTTAAAGTTAATAGCTTGGCACAAGTTAAGTCTAGAAGTTGCTATATTATAAGAGAAAGCTGCAATATCCCTGTCTTTTCCACCACTTTTTAGGAATATAAGTTTACTACCAAACTTTCCTTTGGAAAACCAACCCGCTGGTGTACAAAAGCTAATAAAAGGCCAAATTAATTGAACCGCAAACGGCTGGGTCCTGGTAGCCAAAACTTACATTGAAAGTGCAAGGAGCCGGCGTGCAAGTGACTACTCAAAGAGCAGAAGTAATGGAGTACCATTATATTTCTCAAGGTATTACGCTGCAGTAGTATTTCGCTGGTTCATATTAGTGGATTATGCTACGCTCAGCAATTTGAATGCACAAACCTTCCATATGCCAGTTATCTATGTTATTTTGTACCACTTGGTATTGTTGCGACGACCAGAAGCCATGAAACATTCCAGCGTGAGTAATCTTGACATACAAAGTAAAGCTAATCCTTTAAAAAAGTCTCCAACGACGACCAAATGCCCATAATCAAAACAGTGACATGTTTTGTCCACGTGCAGCTTATTGTGTCCGGCCTAAAGGCTAAAGGAAAACCTGCCAGATGGTCTGCAGCCCATGACGTTAAGCACAAGCCGACATGTAGAACATCAAGCATTCGAATAAACAAAGTGGAGACCTCACCCAACATCCAAAGTACTGCACAAATCCTCCCCCTTTCAACCACTACATCCGACACTCTACGCGGTCCATTTCTGCATCTGCCTTCACAGCGTAGTGAGTGCTGAAAGAAATCATCCACATGACAACCACATCGGTCACCCAGTTTGCATACTAATGAGAATGCATTTGACAGCTACGTCACCAATCTCTCGATGTTCTGCTCTGCAACTACGTTAGTGAAAGGGTGATACGCCGTTCATCTGGTGTGGTCATCGAGAGTACCATGAACACTGACCACAAGGTGAGCTCATTCAATAAATGATGGAGCTGAAGCTGTTGCGTCAGTTCAGCTCACCCATTTATTTACTGCAACCCTGTGCTTGCCAGTAGGGGGTGGAGGTGTCACGTGTTTCCATGGTCGACGACTTCATGCAGACAACACGGGCAGCTCCTCAACGGACTTACCCAGATGGTTCAGGCTTGCTGGTGCTTCAGCTATTGAATCAATCCTGCAGCACACGGGATGGGATAGTTGTCGAGGGTGGGCATCATTCTCAACCCCTCTTATCGAGCTCGTCACCAACGTTTCCACCCACCCACGACGTGTTTCTTCCGTCACCTCGTAATTCAGTGCTCAATGATGGAAATTGGCGTTTTCGGCCCTTGCAGCCAGGTTCGCTAGCCGTTGCCACCGATGCAGCCACCCGTGCATTCGCTCAGGTCGTAGTGCTGAGGCAGAAAATGCATTGTCGAAGTAAGGCAGAACTGAGAGCTACTGGTATGGCTGCGAAGTTATGCTGCTCAGCAAAACTTCAGGGACGGAGCAGTGGATATCTAAGAAACTAAAATGGATTTATAAACGAACGTCTGCGCTATCAATAATCATTTGTAAACCCTCTGGTACCTTAAACCGTATAATCTTTATTAAGAACCCAGCATCGATATAGATTCAAAAATATGAGGGATTGGTTAAAGCTTCGTTCAATCAAACTTGTTGAATTCTTCGAAAGAAACTAAACACAATGTAATTGGGTTGCTCGACTGTAACAATGATATATTCTGGGCTTTACTGGCAGCAATAGACAATGCATTTGGCAACTGGAATGATCACACTATTTGGGCTTTTGAATGGAGGCAACTGATATAACTGCTGAAGCAAAATTTGAGAGTGCAAAAAATAATGCACGAAAATAAGGGAAAGTGGTAAAATAAAAATTCTTAATCCCATTAGTTAATTATGTTTGGATGAACTTTACCATGCACAATGTACTTATATTTTCTTTCCTCGAACCTGTCATTGCTCATTACACTAACTTGGACTGGTAAACGCCAAAATATTCATCCCAATTGAGTATTTCGGTAATGTAAAAACATGCCGAGTTACTGCAATCCGCTATGTACTCCAGCGCATGGAAACCCAAGGTGCGAGGCGCAATATACGCAGCCACCGCAATTGATGCCTGCCATAGCAGACGTCGAGTCATACCTGTCTCACGGAAGACATAACTGCGGCTATCGAATTGTCCCTAATAGACGAGGGCGCCCAGTGCTCCGCTAATGGCGTTGGTTCTGACTCAGTGTTGCGCAGCCAACAATGCAGACTCTGACTACTTTGCATTGCTTAATGCCCATGCACTTGCTTGAGTGAATCTGGGATACTGATGACACTTTGCTGACTTTCTAGAGTTTTCCCACTGAGCTTTCATTATAAATGAAGTTATGGCGCGGCGTCGATGTAAAGATTGGTACAATATTAAAGAATGCAGGCATCTGAATGCTTTATTGCTGTAACAATAGCTGAGAGGTTTGCGGGATCGACTAAGTGTTTATCTGGATAGATTTCAAAACATCATTCATAGTGAAGGAAAGGGCAGAAAGCCCAATGAAAGCCAAGTGCACTGGGTCCAACCTCCTGAAATAATAATGGGTTTCAGTTGTTAACACATTTTTTCTAAAAGTAAAACTTTGCTCCTACACATTCCCTTGATACAACTAGCAAGCAATTTTCCTTTTTCCTTCATAGGATTTGTTTCAATACCTACTACTTGATCTACTTAAACGCATATAAGTAGAAACAAAGGGACCCTGACTTACACCAAATAATTGCATGTGTGAGATGCTGCTCGCTAACACTACATGTGTAGTAATCGATCTCGTTCACCTTTGTAACTGTTATCGTGTGCCGTTCAAAAATTGTCATCGTTCTCGTCTCTGTGCAAGGACAAATTATGGGGAGCGATTACAGCTTAGTGGATCAAAGTTCGTAAAAGAGAATTTGGTCAGACCTACCGACATTGAGGATTTGAGAATAATTCCTAATCGCATTGACAGTGTCGCTGTAGATAAGTTGCATTTTGTTGCCGAAGTAGATACTCACCTAAAAATGATCCGATAAATCTGACACATTCCCAACTAAATGTTATCGTTAGAGTAAAGTAACTGTTACTAGTGCAAAAAATAACAATTCCGACTTTTCGATGTTCGACAAACGTACTATAATGATGAGGCAGGCACTTTTGGATGAGGCCGCTTGACTTAGCAAATAAATATATCTAAGCGTTCTAGAGAGATCGATTGTCACTAAATGCATTTAGCGACCATTAAAGACGTCTGACAGGTGCCAGCATACTGTTCTGTTAATATAGCATTCGATAGACCATTGCATTACATCGGCAAAATTTGTGCCTTATTCGTCACCATTATAATGCCAAATATCCCATCTTCTTTACCATGTGTGAAAGTTATCTACCTTTGCTCCCATGTAATTGGCGAAAACGCAAGAGAAGGTGACTATTTTCTGTCCTGCTGCAGTGATAATGAGAGGCAAAGAAAATTGAGGCTGTAGCATTTCTATAAGGAAGGGAGATCACGAAAAAATGCGAATCAATCTTTGATTAAGATCACATCCCAGAAGTAAATGTTGAACTTACTATGGTCAATATTGTCCCAAGTTTTGTTGTTGAAAAAATAAACCGTTACTGGCACCTGATTTCCGTCTCCCTTAAAGGTAGCCCACATTAAATCGGGCGACATTGTGCCTGACAGTCTTATTCTTGTGTGGTTGCTGGACTCTTAAAAACACACAGCACTTTATATTTGTACGCATAAATATGATGATCAACACACATCACAACTTTAATAATGATTTGACTTTAATTTTGCCTTCCTACCGGAATCGTAGGAGCAATTCAGATATTTCGTTGAGCACTTGCTGGAATTGAATGAAGCAGAGCCGTTGTTTGTGACAATAAGCTATGTGGAGGGCAAAATGTGTGCAGGTAAGAAAAGAAATCCTTGAATAAGAAAGGACGAAGCGATAACTAACATTGTATGTTCCGGGCAACCACGTTTCAAATTCAAAATCCTCTTTCTCCATTTTGCTAACCGTCCAATCATTTCCTATTAACACACAAGAGGAGATCATAATCTGCTGTATACTGTAGAGCTTAAAATTTCTCTCAAAAATTTCCGAGGATAAGTAAACCATTAATAAATGAGATCTACCAAAACACCAAGAAATTTATAGTTTAACTACCGCAAAGACAAAATATAGGACTAGTATCGTTCCACTTTTTTTGCGTTTCGATCAAACCCTGGAATGTTTTTATCCATTTCTAGGATTTCGACAAATTATGCGGATGATCGGACTTTGCCAAAGCTTTTAGAGTGCCTCTGACCATTTGTCTCATAAATAAACACCTGAGAAAATCTATCAACTATGCAAACTAGAGCTTACATACTCAGCATCAATACCTGATTGCTTAGTATTCATTTCCAAATTAGTGATGGTGCAAGGGCATTTACCTTTATCAGGATGGAAACTGAGGAGAAAGACTGCCACAATCGGTCCAAGAATGCCGGCTAAACTACTAAAGTCAAATAAAGCACGAGTTCACCAATAAAAGAATACTGTCAAAAGCAATGCAACACTCACCTTTGCATCTCCCTGACCTTGTTGAGCTGTGGATTGAGAAGTGTGTCCTCCGCCTTTTTACACCGTTAGCAGGTGGCTTCACTCGCTTTCAATAGGTTCTTCAACCTCCAATGATCGACCAATGAGAAGCTTGGCCCCAAGGCATCCTATACTACTTACAACGGTGAATTCAGTGGCAAGTTGATTGTGACCGCTTTTGTCCGCATCACGAAAAGTAATTTGGAGAGAGCTTAACAGCATAAGGAAAATCGATCTGTGTTCACATTTCGAACGGATGCCCAAAAGCAGTTGGTCATTGATTCATCCGGTGAAGCTTGGGGCTGCGTGAGGGTTGATATAAGTTTTGTGGTTTCATTTAGCTTTTCTGAAGTAAGATGGTGATGCTAAATGGAAAAGAAGGATTATTTAAGTTTTTTAAGACTGATGCTTATTCACAGAGGAACCCTGCTAAGTTATGGTTTCATAGCACTGGCACTTTAAAACGTCTCACCTGGAGATGCATGAATCGCAGTGCTAACCTTCCACTGCAGCATGTTAAAAGTCAGTCATAATTTAACTTGTCGTTTCGATTCTTTGCGATAGGTTGAATCTTCTTCTGAGTCAACAATCTGAATGAACTCGCCTAAATAACCCCAAGAAAGACTGGGTATGGCTACGGTTTCCTATCGATGGTCCAAAACCACTTCCCTAAAGCTGGAGACACCGCCTCTTTTAAAGTCAAGCTCGACACGAGGAAAAGTTGATAGGGTATAATAATAATAATAAGTCAAAGCCAGGTCGCACTATCTAGAAATGGGCCTTAAAGATTTATTGGCGATGAGTGGTCCTTTAAAATTTAGCAAGCTTTGAAAAGCAGCATCTTTACCAAACATCATATTTAGACCGCTGAATGGTTGCACTGTTTTAAAAATAGATTTTTAATAAGTTCCTAAAGGCCATATTGTGAGAGAACAAAAATTGTTTTTTTCTTTAAAGCGCTTTTCAGCTTATGGCCTCTAGCTGTTTGGTAATGACATTGTTGTCTAGTTTATATTAATAAAAACATTTTGTGGTATATCATGGGCCGCAACCACCTGATGTCATTTTCAAAGGCGTTGCTTATGGAAGGCAATTTTTTGGCTGATCGTAATGTCGTACCATATCGCGGGATCGCATTGCAAATGGCGCGATGCCATCCACTACCTTGACCCCCTTGGCATACGATTCCATAATGCATGAGTCGCCATGCCACTTAGGCTGATGATCCTCTCTCTTAATTGGAAAAGCTATGTAAGGTTTGTGCTAAAAGGAAATTGGTCAAATCGACTGCCTTTTGAATAAAATCGGCATTCTTGGCGTTGACTTACGTCAAATTATTAATTTAAATGAGAAGCTTTTTACTCATAAGTTTTGCCACTAAAAACTATAAATGACCCACTTGCCAAATTTCTAAATGTTTGCTGACCCATGACGGAAGAAACCATTATATAACGTTGAAACTGAGTGCATATTCTACACTTTCTTTAACTCGGTTGGCATCATTAATAGAAAAATGAACTACAAAGTCTATAGAGTGGTTCAAATTAGGACAAGTAACCTCGCTAATAATTGCAAAATCTCCTTCCTTGTCCATTTACTGCCAAAGACTTGTGAGCAGATGAAAACATTTTGGTCAACTGACGATATGGATGGGATAGCTCTTTTTCTACGCTTAACTACAAAAAATTTTATGATGAAAACGCATACAGACAAACAAGTATTTTAATAGATGGCACAGAATGCCCAAACACAGTCGGCCGTTGATTAACGAAGAGGCTCGTGGGTCGATTTGAGTTGTGTGGTTGCATAAAGCATCAATCCTGATTGCTGGAGATACCTTATAAACAAATTCCGATGACACCTACTTTTCATCAGCTGTGGGAACATAACAGCCTAGCCTTTGTAAGATTCCTATTTCTTTTTTGAATACCATTCTCTGAATAAGCATTTCGTCTTTAATGTTTATAACCCGTTTAGCTAAATAATTTAGTCGTAAGTTTGCAAACTCTTAAATTCATCATTATTGTACTGCTTTGTCCAATAGATTGAGATCCTGATTTAAACAGAGAAAATCAATGTGTGCGCACCATCCATGGCTTAAAATAAAACAGTAGCCTAAGTCAGCCAATCAGGTCAGGCTCTGGGGATGATGCGACAGTGGATCAAGTGTACGCAGTAAATTACGTGGAGTTGACTAAACATAGCGTCTCTTGAGCAAAGTGTGTAAGCGATTTAAAAGTCACTATAAAATTTGCTCTAATTCTTTCCCTAAGGCAACCTTGAATTAAAATTAAAAACATTTCATTAGGTAAAACATCACGCTGTAGCACAGCGAATGGCTTCAACCCCAAATTCATTCCATTATTCGTCGCATACACCGAATATTCGGTACGCATTCCCAGAGAAGGAGCTCATTCATAGTGACCAGCCCATTCAATGGCGAAGCTCATGTTTTATCCAATGAAGCACTGCTTCCCACAAATGCTACCCACTTGACGGCACATGGTGTGCATCTTCACCCTCTGACTACTCCTTTAGAAGCTAACCCCAAAAAAACTAGGCACAACCAAATCAAACACATCAGATGCCTGAAGTTTCACAACCGGTTTATTGCATTCATGCTCGAAACATAGTGTCAGTGTGTGTATGTGTTTCCTGTGTAGCATGGCCACAGCAAATCCAGATCTTCCACTCCGACGGGTCACATCAAGTTGGCACAAATGACAGCGGCTAAAGCAAGGAAAAGCGTTTGAGGCGGAGTCACTCCCATCAACATTTACTTACTCATCAGCACAACCGAGCCCAGAAGATTGGTGTGAGTGGCTGACCCCAAGAATTGGCTTATGATCTCCTCCATGGGCAGCAGGGAGAGAAAGTCGTTTATGACGTCGGGTTTGGCTGTCAAAGAAGCCAAGAATCGCCTTTACCAATGACAAGTTGCACAAGGTATCGAGACTGACTGTCATAACAACTTACGAATCGGAGGAGATTGGCCTGAAAGGTAAAAATTGATAAGCAACTGCTTCAATTTATCTGTGGGCAAGGAGCATCCCAGGTAGGAGAAAGTGCATACCCCAAACAATGGTATGGGTGTGGTGCTGGCCATTGTATTCAAGGCAGTAATAATCGACTTGTTCTTTCTTTTTCACTGTCAATGCCACTATAGTGTGCATCATAAAAACGTTCTTTTCTGCAAATGATAAGAACGGTTCGTCATTGTTTGCTGGTACTTTGCTCTGGAGATTTGACACCTCCGTCACTTACGTAGATTTAGTATTTGGGAGAAATTCTTGAGGTAGTCGTATTCCATCTCTTTATACACAGGTTCATTTGAAGCCGAGTAAGTGAGTGTGAACTAGAGGAGGATTTGGAAGGGATCAGACAAGTGCCAGTTCTGTGGAAATGAAGAAAGCTAGGAGGAAGTTCTTACGTTTGGGAGGGACACAGCACTGACATGAAGAATGTATGTGGAGAAAGTCACAATGTCCGAGTCCTTGGCATAGGTGACGAGAGGTAGGGAGTATTGCCATTGGAACGTGTCTAATCACAGAGGTAAAGAGCAGCACGCAAACTCACGATCATCCATCTCGGGCCAGTAGTGGTCGGTGTAGAAGAGAATAGTGATTGGAATTGAATTGTTACCGAAAAACGTGACCCGCTTAAGACCGTAATTCATGGTCCCAGTGAGCCTTGCAACACTGTGATTCGACGTCTTGGAGTCTAACATAACAAATGAAGAAGGTAAATTAAACTTTGTTAAAACTTTTAAGATATTTGAGCGAAAACATACCATTCTTTAGGGTACAGCTAAACAGCGGTGTTGAACAGTTTTCCCCGTTAATATTTACGTCGTGGATTCCAGAAACCACACGCTAATTCACACGAAATGTAAGAAGACAATATCGTACATTATATTCCCCTGGGAGTATAGTTTGATAATCGAAAGGTGATCCAAGTTTTTTATGCACCACCCGACCATCGTTGGGAAACATTTGTGGCTCTCCAACACCTGAAGAATAGGATCACAATGCTGGGAGGGAAATAAAATGAACGTAATCGGAATCTCCCATAATTTGTAAACACTTGCCTGCACAGAGGCGAAAGAGAGCTAGACAGAAGAGAAGGTTATAAAGAGAAGCCGCCATGGTAAGTGAGAGTGAAGGGATACAAGCATTCTAATTTATATGAGCCATCTGCACACAAAACACAGTGACCTTGAAAATGGCGTGTTGGGCGGGTGAGGTGAACTTTATACGACCTTTTTTAGAAAGCCACGCTTCGCCTGCCTAATCAGCTAAACTAGTGTAAACATTTTCAATTCGCCTCATTGGTGTTAATCCTCCCAGTGATCCTTGAAAACACCGGATTTATATCAAGCAGTGATTTAAAATAAATGTTTATTGCGATGGGTTTTAAACAACAATCAATGCTGCGGAAAAAGATTATGAAGCTTTGGGAAGGAAATAAAATACAAGTGATGATCTTGATGAGGAACCAAATAATTTCCTACTCAGCTTCTGAAGTAAACTATTTTTATTAGCAGAGCTGCAATAATTCCGTTACTTTCACCATTCTGCAAGAGTGCAATCACCGCAAGACCTCTCTTTAGAATAAAATGGTTTGTAATACGAAAGTTGGCAAAAAGTTGAGGAAATGTAGCGGTACTTGGTTAGACATTGACAGCTGAAATTTATATGGCTGGTGGTAAGGAAGGATAGGAAAATGCAATCGCTGAAACTTCTTCAAATAATCAACGCGTTAGTGGCTACTCTAGGAGTATAAGTAATGCAGCGGCTTTGTACTGCATCATTCAATGTGTGTTAGTGATATTACTTTAACTATTTTAATAGTGTGCGCCAAACTTTGCAAATGTGATCATAAAGCTTTCTTGTGGACCACTGATCTATGCTGCATCCCAACACTTGGCATTTTTACAACGACCACTGCAAATGAGGAGGCTGGTGCGCTTCGACATGAAAATCATGACAACATGTACTTAGAGTCAAAGTTCGCCTATTTATTTATGCCCGAAATTGTTGGCCAAGATTGCACCAGGATGGTTTCCAAAGATAATAATGTGCTTAAAATTTAAAGATTGTCAAAAGCACATTGCTTACGCTGCTACATTTAAGTGCATCAACCCCAGACTTCCATTATGATTATTGAAGTCATAGCAATATTGCAGTACATACAACGCTGGCGCTTAAAAACGCTGGATTGACTGGTGCGATGGCTTACTGTCCGTGTCGTTAGGCACAAGTTCACATGTATGACATCAAACATTCGAATAAACAAAGTGGAGACCTCACCCAACATCCAAAGTACTGCACAAATCCTCCCCCTTTCAACCACTACATCCGACACTCTACGCGGTCCATTTCTGCATCTGCCTTCACAGCGTAGTGAGTGCTGAAAGAAATCATCCACATGACAACCACATCGGTCACCCAGTTTGCATACTAATGAGAATGCATTTGACAGCTACGTCACCAATCTCTCGATGTTCTGCTCTGCAACTACGTTAGTGAAAGGGTGATACGCCGTTCATCTGGTGTGGTCATCGAGAGTACCATGAACACTGACCACAAGGTGAGCTCATTCAATAAATGATGGAGCTGAAGCTGTTGCGTCAGTTCAGCTCACCCATTTATTTACTGCAACCCTGTGCTTGCCAGTAGGGGGTGGAGGTGTCACGTGTTTCCATGGTCGACGACTTCATGCAGACAACACGGGCAGCTCCTCAACGGATTTACCCAGATGGTTCAGGCTTGCTGGTGCTTCAGCTATTGAATCAATCCTGCAGCACACGGGATGGGATAGTTGTCGAGGGTGGGCGTCATTCTCAACCCCTCTTATCGAGCTCGTCACCAACGTTTCCACCCACCCACGACGTGTTTCTTCCGTCACCTCGTAATTCAGTGCTCAATGATGGAAATTGGCGTTTTCGGCCCTTGCAGCCAGGTTCGCTAGCCGTTGCCACCGATGCAGCCACCCGTGCATTCGCTCAGGTCGTAGTGCTGAGGCAGAAAATGCATTGTCGAAGTAAGGCAGAACTGAGAGCTACTGGTATGGCTGCGAAGTTATGCTGCTCAGCAAAACTTCAGGGACGGAGCAGTGGGTATTCAAGTAGCTAAAATGGATTGTTTAAGAAATAATCGAACCATTACATATATTATATTCAGCAACCCTCTAGTATGCAAGACCAAAACTGATACTCTGAAAGCATGTGGAAGATTGCATGTTATAGTTCATGAAAAATTTACGAAGGCAAAAAGTACTTTGAGTTATTTAATTTTCAAGAAGTTAAATTCGATTATATAGGCTAATGTTCCTATTCAAATGCACACTTTTTTCAACACGAATAATACGGTAAGAAAACGCTCTAACTAAGCTATTTATTATTCCATGTAGTAGCAGTTAAGGAAATTGTGAAGGATCAATACTAATAACAGAGGGTAAAATAAATCAGCAATACAGATTTCTAAGGCTGTTATACAATTACATCAGGCAGCGTTAAGATTCTGGGCAGGCAGCTGGTTCTCATAAATTCTGAAATTTAAGGAAAATCTATTTAGAACTTCCAGACTTTGCAATTTTAAGGTCCGGTAGCTGCGTCTTTGTAGGATGTGTGCTCCTACATGCCATTTATTTATTCAAATGTTTTGCTTTTGACAAAGGCCACATTTTGCTGTACTTTATCTTGCATTAACCAAGTGTATACTACCCTTTAACTAAATTATTAATAAAACGCAAGGTACTGTGGCCATTTTTCCAAATGCAAAAAAAAGGTTGATGTCAAAATATTATTATACGAGTGAATGCATTAAGTAGAGGTAAAAGTTCAGATATGTTTAGTGCCCTTTAAAAGCAACCTCAAAGGCGATTTGGCCCGCTTATCTGTCAAATAGTAATAAGCGAATGCCTGATTGAGGTTGGTTTCAGCAGATGTCGTACAGTAGTCTTTTTTAGATAACGCCTCAATTGCACAAATTAGCGTGGCACCTCCTGAAGATTCGGGATTGCACCTTTGCACACGATGCTTTAAGACTAGAAGTAGTGAGAGCGGATTTAAATCCATTCAAGGAAAGGCGGTGCTTACGCGATTGCAACAATCATAACAACAATGAAATGCGTGACGAAGCTTGAGCAAACTAATCGTTTTAAGTCAAATTTTAAAGATGTTGAGAAGCAATCCGGGGCATATTAATAATTTTGAAGGGAAGGAAGCTGCTTACATTTAAAAAAAGGAGGTTGCATTACTGACAATGAATAGCATCTAATTTAAAAGAATCTAGGAAGATAAATAATCTTTCCAATCGGAGGTAGTAGTGCACATGGTCCTGTCAAGCGTTTGATAAACCACTTGAATTCGAGGTTATTTGGTCAACGCATGGCTTGATCCAATCTTGTACACAAAATTTTCTCCAGCTGCTCAATTTGTTTGCTAAGTTACGAGGATCAACTAACGATTTCTAGGTTAACAGTGAACTTCAGCTCCAGACATTTTATTTACCCCCGAAAAAGCATAATTGAGCAGTAAAATGGTTGTTGCTAAAAAATATCGGAATATCTAACCACTGCAATCAATGCTGCAAAACATCCTTTAAATTACTTTTTAGACAAGAAATTATTGGTTTTATGGGCTTGTGCTGCAAATGATCAGATTAGATGGAGGATTTCAACAAGTCAATGCGGCTTCCTGTTGGTTATAACAACTACCCACTTGGTGTAGCATAAAACGCTTGGACCTGCCTTCGAAATGTCGGCGCCTGGAATTATTGCATCAAAGAAAGCCAAAATCATACATTTTTGCCCTCTCCAGGGTTTTGCCAACGTTAGGCTTTTGAAATCCTCCTCTCTGTAAGGTGCATAATGGTCTACAGCGATGCTTCAATTGCTCATGCGACTTTATTCACTTTCTTAATGATATTTTTCAGCTAAGTGTATTTAAGCGGTTAAAATACTGACTACATTAGTTTCATCAAACAATAGGCTTAAAAATCGTAGCCTCGAAAGTCTCTTTCGGCTGATGGAGAAGGGATTGCATTTTTGGCCGATCAGTAATTATTCTGGCTGCGTTCGTGGCGTGACTGCTTGATAAATTGTAACCCACAAACACTCTAAAAACAAAAAGAAATCTACACCATCCATCGCATGATGAATGCTTATTTGTGTGAGTAGCTTTTACCTGATTTTTTATCTGACTTGGCTGCGATCTTTTAGTCCTTGCATAGCACCTTAAATAGAAAGCTGCGTTTGTTCCATCCATCTTAGTTTTATTGATGCATTAGCTGCATGAGAGCACTTAGAAAACTTACATTGAAGTGCACAAACCAATGCAAAGGGCAGAAATAGAGGTAATTTGAGTGTTTTTAGCGATTGAGGTAATAGTGATGTAAGATGAAAGCGAAATTTTTTCGAAACATGCACAAATTGCTGATGATAAATCAAAATTTTAGCTACATTTGTTCATCCAGCTTTTACTACAATCAAAGCAACGATTTTTGAGGTCACTATTTTATTTGTTACAGTGCTTAAACATAGTTGATGTTCAATCTTTATTTCATTAATGTAGCAAGCGATGACAAATCATTCAACCACAAACACTTTTAACCAGCTTATATCAGACGCATTTTGATCAGTTCCCAATTCACAAAACGTAATTTAACTTCTGCGCCATTGTTAGCTCAACCACGCATAGGCGAAAATATCGTTGCTTAGATACCTCAACTTAATGTCAATAGCATTTCAGTGCTCCATAAAAGTAAAAGCGGATTCATTCAAGCCTTTTGCTATGCACCTACAAAATAATGCATAACCATGTTCGCCAATACGCATGCATTCATTGGCATTTCTTGACAACTATTTTAACCGGGTCGGCTTTCGGATCTCTGTGTTCATTAGTTAGTGCACAAGTTCAAGAACGGTAAGGGTACCGATTAAGCCTACCAACTTTAAGAAATGTTAAGAAGTCTACATGTAGGTTTTTGGATTGTTAGCGTTGTATGCATCCTACCATTTCCATCAAAGCATTTTAAATAGCACCTGATTTTGACTTAATTTAGATGATTTAAAGTTGAACGGTAAGTTAATTTCAAAGTTCGTGAATTAATCTGTGCTTTGAAAAAAATTTAATGATTTTTCACCTTGGCTTTACTGCAAGGTACGAGCGTCGCTAAGAAAAATTAGCTTTTAGAAGTGCATTTGTACAAGGAGGCTGTTTGTTCACGGAACACTATGGAAGCTTCCGCTTGCTCACAATACTAGCGCTATTTTCTTCCGCGACCTTTAGCTGGCAAATGCACGGCAAAATTTTCTCAAAATTCAGTTTGATTTATAAGTACAATCCTAGACAGTTTTTTCAACTGAGGCAAATGCAACTTGGTAATCCTAAGCCGTGACATAGCTCTCACTTAGTTACTTTTTGCTTTTTAGAAAAAGGAGTTTTGCCCGTTATTCAATCCAAAAAGGCATTGTAATGGATATATGGTGGTAGATCAGTGGTGTATAGTGAGATTATATTCTGGTTTCTTTTAAATTGGGTGCTAGTTAGGCGTTACTTGCAGACCTTTCGCTTGTAGCTTCATACTTCTAGGACCTAATTTTTTGCTTGCAATGGATTAGAGAAGCTAATATATGCTTTTATTTTTGCCCAAGAGCAAATTTCGTAACAACGCTATTCCACTTTATATGGCCGAACTTGACTGTGCAAGCAGAAACCATTCTTAAAATACATTCGTATAAGACTTGCGTCTTGGAGGGAAAATAAGGGAAGCACTGCTCTACCCTCGCCTTGGTTTTTTAATAAATCATTCCCTAAGTGATGACAACTACCCTTTCTTGGGACAGGATGATAACTTTTAAATTATACGATTTGTGGAGAATCACAATTTTAGTAATTGGAACGTAGGTGAGTGGGTTTGGTTTTTACTTGTCAGAAAATGCGCTCCCCAACATAAAATGTAAGTTTATTTCCCAGTTAAGAAGGATAACAAAGTTTAGTCATGATTCCTTCAGTAAACAAAAACGTTTTGAAAATATTCGTAATCGGTTGGTTTTATTGCAATGAACTATGCAATACACTTCTGTTGCGTCAGAATTCCAAATGTGAGCGTCATTGAACACTAGCCGCAGTCACACTGCATATTTTTGGACCAGAGCACAGTAAACAAAGTAGAAAGAAGAGAGTTTCCAATTAAAATCTCGTCCTCTTTATAATCACAATAAAAATTGGTGCTATATTTTTACAGTGCAGACAATGCCCCATCTGAAGCCACTCATTGGAGGCAAAATACCTGGAATGCAGATGAAGTCCTGTTCGGCTTAAAGATACTTATGTTTATACATGGGTTGGCATTAAGTACTGAAGAGGACGAGCACATAGATTGCATGGACAGTAAGGAGGTATATTGAGGATGAGGATAGGCGAAATCCCATCGAAGTTGTTTTTGGGCTTGGGTTCCTTTGAAATCGTTCGTCGTTTAGAGGCCTCTGGAATCTCTCATTGGGTGCGTAGGGGCCGGGCCTGATTAGGTGTGGATTAAATTTGAACTCTGGTTGTTTATGTACAGATTTTTGACCTGGAATAAAAGGAAGGATCATACTTAAGTAGATTTTTAGATCATAAAAGTTTACCTTATGTGAGAGCACAGCTGTCTAGAAAGGCACCCTTTTCGTCTCAGTAATTGGGTGTTAATGATTACCATCTTGATTCAGATTGAATTTTAAAAGCACCTAATTTAATATATGATGCTGTCGTACCCTTTAACTTAAGGCAAGGGATACAGATCTGAGTATGCGTCGATTTTAAGATAGAAACAGATAAGGCTGTAATTTGATCATTTGAAAACACTTCATAAGAATGCTTTAAATTCAAAATAAAACGTGGACATTACCTTCGGAATTGCCTCCATTATATCCTTCATCCTTCACAAGCCAATAGGATCGATCGATCACTGCTTTCTTCTGCGGTTTTTCTATAAGTAGCAATAGGCATTTAAAAAAATGGGCATGCGATGTCAAAATTATGACAGACGGCAAAAAGCACTTTCCTTTGGATGTTTCCAATGCGTACATAAAACAGACCTAGAGCAACTATGCATTGGAGAACGAAACCAGATTGGAAAAGTTGGCTCTACTATACTTTAACCAAGAAGATTTGGACATGAATTATCGTGCCCTTTTAGTTATGGTTTTAAACTAATTTCCCTTTCTGACTTATTGAGTACTATATGGACTAAATGTTGATGCTGCAATAAACTTGCGGGGTCTAGACAAACCTATATACTGGAAGGAAATATAGTCGTAGGATCATCAATTGCCTATTTGAAACACTAAAAGTTAGCATTTATTGTCATAAAAAATTAAGAATCAAAGGTACAGTCATACCCAATGCATAAACCTGATACTTTAAGCATAATTGTTGTGTAAAAATGAATTCTTAATGATGACACATAATATGGGTGACAACGTATTTACATTATCACGATAAATTTTGGGTAAAATATAAGTTAACCACTACAGTCTCTCATTGTATGTGTTCATTCGTGGATCATGAACCTTGTAATGTTTTTGGGGAATTTTATGCAGCCCGGGCGATAAAGTGTATCCATTACTAATTTATGCTAGTTATTAACCCGTTAATTGTGATTAGGTTATTTTTGGATTAGAAGCCATATTAAGAGGAGTTGAACGGTACAAGATGTATGGATTTACCAATGACTTTAAGGTTAAACATCTTCTCAAGAACGGACTCGGAGTTGATTTGGCATGAATACCCGCCAGTGTCTCTGGGTTGCACTTTCTTGATCATCAGCGTCCAATCCTCGTGAAAGCGTCGGGGAAGATGGAAGCGTTTGTCTTGAGTTGTCAAGCCCAAAGAAATTTCCTGTAATTCCCGCTCCTTCCACCAGGAAACCTAGGTAATTTAACAAGAATGCCGAAGGTATTCTCGGTTTGTGGATGAGAGGTCAAGCAAAATTAAATTTTGCATGTGATCATCCATGGTTCGCAAGAACGAACAGTGTTATTTTATAGTAGATTAAAGTATTCACCGACTCGATGGCAAGATTGCTAATTTCATACTGCGTAGTTTTTCGTTTCCCTGCCATGCATTTACAGGTCATGATTGCACCCAAAGTCTTTTATTAAAGGCAAATAATGTCCGACATCTCCTACTTGCGTACAAATGGCGGGTCCCTATCTGAGAATTTTGGCTACGGAACTAGATCATCAACACAAAATAATTGCCAGCAACAAACTTCCCTCAAAAAACGTGATTTGAAAAGGCGAATGCGTTATCAAAAAGTGTTCTTTTATTAATTTTTTGCACAAATGTGGTAGAGAAGTGTAGAAACCTTTCTGGTTATCGTACGTAAGATGGTGTAACCCTATTCCAATTTTTGACGGAGAATTGATAAAATGCTTTTCCCATACCTTCACCAAAATGATCAACTTAGGCATACCAACATATTAATTAGCTAACTTAGTACACATGACGCTGTTAGAAGGACATTATAAAATTCAAATTAATGCACCACATCATCTATGACATCCACTATCTCTGGGTTGCCACAGATTATTTTCAAGGTTGAGACGCACAACTTAGCTTTGCAACAGACATGCTGAGGGATTTAATGCATTAACTTGCGTGCATGAAGGCCGTTTACACAGAGCACACTTATGTGGTTTTAATGATTTAAGCTCGTGTCAGCAGTCGCCATATGCCATTCAGTCAGTTAAGACAATTCAGGCGTCATTTCCTGCTTTGAGTGGTAGACCATTAGGTCTGAAGTTGCTTTTCAAGGCTAATTGAGGGTTCAAAACTTTGTCAAGGGGAATCCGGGAAACGGGATATCAACATTTTCTTTTGTAGTCACCAATCTGGTTAATTTAAAATAACAACGAGAATGTCTTGGAATCCCTTACTTATGTTTCATATTTAAGCAAAAACTCGGCTTCTTTGACAAAAGGTGGTAATCAGCATACGGTGCCATTCATCGGAACATTCAGGCGTGCGATAAAGAATTATTATGATGTATTACTTGTTACCGGTTTTGTGTCATTCTTGCATAAGGTGAATGCTTACCTCCGTCCACATGTGCCTAAAATTATTACCAATTTATGGTTCGCACATTAACTCCTGAAATTTTTGGTGGACTTGGATAATTATTACTTGTCAAAAGTGACTGAACCCTGATAAATTACACAAAAACATTGAAGCGTTAGAGTAAACCATGATGCTAGTGCTTCAGCCGCATTGAATAGCGTTAGATACAGGCCAAGATTTAGGCCTTAGTCTCGCATGCCATCATTTTCTATAATTAGAAATAAAACATGATTCGGCTACGCTTAAGCAAAACTAATTCATTTGCTCAGTCTATTTCGATGGCAAGTTGTTAACTTAACCCACTGTTAGCTAGTTCTGTAAAAAATGGAAGCCTCTATCTGTAAATGTATAAATCTATGTCCTGGTGGTAGTCAGCTTGCGTCGAAAATCGCATGGATCCTTGCACCCGCGTGACGGCAACATGTTTGTAAAACCACCCGCACATTCGAAATCTCCTGAATTTTGGACCAAACTTTGCCCAGTGCCATCGCAAATCATCGTTTTTGTTACAAACACAAATGAGCTTTAAATTGTAAATAGGTAGACTAAAGGTAAACAGTGAGTTGGCGAGCTTTTGTCAAATTCCTCGTGCCTAGTAAATGTTTAAAAACACGGCAACGAAAAGTGGGCGAGGCCTTAGAAAAACTATCAATCACGCCTTGAGAAACGAGTCCAAACACGCATTAGTTTCATTTTTACTCATTTTAACTTTTAGATTTGTAGCTAAACTAGGCTAATTAACCGAAAGGCAAAACGTCAAAAGAACCTTTCAAAAATAGGTGGGATTAAATTAAAACTGATGTGCAAAGATTAAAAATTCTGATAGATAGATAGGGACATAAAATATATTCCCAAGGTAGTTTACCAAGACCAACCAAGCAGTGTTGCAATTAAATCTTCATTTATGTCCAAAATTATGCATCCAGCAAGATTTTGTCACCATGAGAATTTAGTGCAAGTTTGTGGTCAAGTACCCTCTTAAATAGTGATGTCTTAAGCAACTTCCCTTCCCTAAGCAACATTTCTATGGCCCTTTGATAGCACGCACATCAGTATGAGATTCGGTGCTTATTTTTATGCGTCAGCCGAGATCAAACTATTTGATTAGCTTTATATTTGTAGCGTAATAAAGTGTGATATATAGAATCACTTTATTGTACGAATCAAAGTCATTTTCATCCGTTTCACACGAAAATATACTGATGACTTTGAATACAGTCAATCGATTCTTGTAAGGCTTGATCTAGCTTTAAAGTGAACGGTCTTAAAGGTCTGATGTGGCATTTGTTTGTGATTCTCCATCCTTTGTTTTAAATCAAATACAGGTAGTGGTTTGGACAAGGGCATTGAATCAAATGCTAAATCTGTGGTTATCCATTTTTAAAGTTCATGAATAAAAGTCGTCAAAATGCTTGAAAATGCGACAAGCTCAAATAAGCACCACTTGGTGCCAGTGACAAGAAGTATTAATTTTCAAAAAAGGTAAGTTACCAGAGTTTTTGAGAAGTCGACATTGTACACGAAACACCTAAGTTCCGCAGTCTCGCCCTCATTAATTACGAGGTTCACCTTGACATCTCCAGCAAAGCAGGGTGTAGGACTGAACACCGTCTGGTCAGGTTTGCAGTCGTACTGGCTTGTATCTGCCAATGGGCTGGTGGTAGTATTTCGAACTATGTGGAAGAAGTCGAAGCAAAGGCTCCTGTGAAGTACTTGCAAAAGCATGAGGAGGATGTGCACTAGCACTTTCTTTGGCTGACTTTTCATTTCATCTGTCGCCTTTGATATGATCTGGATTAGCACAGCTATTACGCATTGGGACGCATTTCTAATTTAACAGAAAAAAATACCAGTTAGACGTTTTGCTTTGCCGGAAATCTTTTATAGGTGCATAAAATAAAAGGATTAGCCCTTCCTGTTTGCATGTTGTCGTAGTCTTTGAATGATGCCTACTCTTTGGGTACTTTGTTTTTTGAATAATCCTTACCACAAAGCAATAGATCTCTAAATAGGTAAAAAAGTTAAACAGGTGTAACGCAAGTGACAAGAAAATGAAATCAAAGGCTTAAATGGATCCATAACAAATTTGGCCTATAATTCCAAGTTTCTAAATCAGCCTTGTGTTATTTTGAGGCTATCATTAGAATGGCAAACGGCACTTAGCATGCTTATTTGGCCAGAGCATTCCCTATTTTAATTTCATTTTTTTCGGTTAAATAACGGTTCACTAAGTTAGGCCTTATAGCTTTGGTCGTTTTACTAAGATATTTTGCTTTGCTGTAGACCAAAATGGTATTTGAAAGTATAAAAATGTGCATGCAAACAGTTTAAGACAATGAAAATAACTGACACTTTTTCCCATTAGTTGACATGGGATGAAAGGACAAGGTAATCTAGTGATTTAATTCCCCTCAGACTAAGAGCACCATGCATCAACGCTATATACTAGGCTCAATAACCCTGTTTTAGATACGATCTGAAGCAGCTAATCATCATAAAATGCAGGAGAACGTGTGTCACAAGTATGTGACAATCCCGGCAAACCTGCGAATGCAGCAATAAATTGGATAAAAAAGAGAACTTAATAACTATCAGTTTGCACCATAAAACGAAGCAATCATGATTTGTGCTTTAACTATAAGTATTTATGGTATTTATATTAAGATAAGCTGCTAATGTCCAAAAAAGGTAACTTCATTTGGTGCATTAAAATATGAAGTCTATATATGTTCGTGTCAATGATGCATAGCAAGCCATTTGGCACCTTATCATGCTATTTTGGAGACAAATTTTCAATAGGTCTATCACTAATATTAGCGTTGTTAAAATCATTGAAATGCATTGCATCCATTAGCTGCATGAAAATCTGCAGCTTATTCAAGATAAGATTTTCTATTGCTTAACATCGCGTTGGATAACTGCACCATATGCACCCAAGCTGCGTAGTGCATTCGCCCTCATTTATTCAAACCATATAAAAAAATTAAAAGCCAGACCACAAATCTAAGTGTACAGCTTCAAAATTTTGACCCGCATGAAGATATCGTAGCAAAAAGGAGAGCATGCATGTACAGTTGCAATAGTGAGATTCGTAGCATAGGCTTCGCATTTTTCATTATTACACATGGTAATCCAGAGAGCATGCTACCTTGTATTAATTGCCCGTGGTTATGTGTTACATTGGTCTGGGCAAAATCAAGTCGGCCCACTATTATCCACGGCACAGTTCGGATGGTATACTCAAAAATCATTGGATGCCACTTGGGTATGTTCCACATTTCGCTTGCCCAATCATCTTGTCCGGAACTACCACATGATATTCCCTCGGAGGAAAAGCCTCCATATATTTTCTTGCACCTTTAAATGCAAATTAGAAAAGAAAAACCTTTGTAATTTGACAATTTGAGCATGATTATGCTTAAATCATGGAAAGAATTATTTTTTCCATTTTTCTGTAAGAAATTTGCACAATCCTCAGGTTCTGCTTTTTTACCCATGCTCAGAATTATCCGCTGCCCTACCTTTTTTTCCATTAGCATTTTCTCCGACCATATTATGTCCTGTTTAATGGCTTCTACTTCTTGATCAATGCTAAGCAATTTTCAATTTAGAAAACTTAAGGCTTGATTTATCAAGCTAACAACTAATCAGCTAGATATTTAAAATATGCTAAAACGAGGGATTGATCACCACATACGTCATTGGCATGGGAGAGCTTCTGGCTCCAAAATGAATTTGCCATCACTTTCTCAGTTAGCATAACAACCCGTAGGGAAAGTGGATAGTTTTATGGTCATTGCAAGCTATATCATCGTGCTGCATAGCAGCGAAGACCCTTCTAAGGAGGCAACACTATGGTAAGGGGTAAGAACTGCCTGCATACACTACCTTATTTAGCCGCAATAACTCCTCTTATGCAGAATTTATGCATAAGGTGTGCTAAGACATAACTTAGTAACTTATCTTTGGTTAAATTTAGTTGCAGATAGTGCCCCAAAGCGCAAACTTGCATGATAGGTCATAGGGACAGTTAAATGTGATATCTGCATAGTCCTACACCAATAATATTTGAGTGATTATCCGTTTGACAGGCTTTGTAAGCCATTTGCCAGTAAACGCAAAAAGTAGAAGTGCGTGCCTTAGTTTCTTAAGGGGCCCTAACTGCTGCTATTGTTGAGCAGCTAAAGCAGGCTTGGAATTTCATGAATTAAATTTGGTCAGAAAATTTAGCTGCCGACCAGTTTACAGTAGGCAACAAGACTATGTTGAAATGTGGCAAAAGTTACAGATGATTTTGTTCCCACTACTATTTTTATAACAATTAAGGCAGTTTTGCTAAAAAATTGCAATCAAAAGCAGGCACCTAATCATTTAAATTTCCTAAAGCAGTTTATATGCCTAATAACTGGCACTTTTAAATAACTCACAGATAAATTGTAGGTGTAGTTGTTTTCGCACCACTATCGAGTTTGGTGGGATAAAATGATTAGGAAAAATCCAGTTATAGAAATTGGCTACTGCTGCAAATGTCTGCAACTTCAGAAAAACAGAGATGTAGTAATTTTCATAACTTCGGATTCCAAGGCACTTAGAGCTTGCCAGATTTGCAGTCTTTTGACTCTCCACGATTAATAATACCTTAGGCCAAAATCATGCACTCACATAAACATAGGGTAGCTAAAATTTGCTACTCCTCGGCAGGATCATGAAGCCTTCTACTCTCGATGCGAATTTGAACAAAAGCTAGTTATGACAGAATTGCTGACACGGACCCCGAATTCGATTCCGCTAATTTTAGCCACACACAGCAACCGAACTGTTAAGAGACAGTATTGCTGGTGTCCCGGTTGAGTTACACAGCGATCCCAATGCCACATTCGAATCATGGTATGAACGGTTTTGGTTTAAACGGTTAACTGAGCTTAGGCAGCATTGCCATTTGACACCATCGTAATTTTTATGAGATCGCATTCGCCTACAGGGGCACATCGTTGATAATAAGCAGCATAAATATTCGAAAATGATGAGCCTATGACAAATTTTGTTCAATTACCGTTGCAATTTTCAGTTATTTAAATTTGCACACATTTAACTGCATCTGCTGAGTCGTCTGAAGTAAGACCTAGCTATTTTACCAAAAGAGCTCGATCAAAAGCAATAACACAAGTAAGCTGCACGATAATGGTACTATGGTTCTATCAGCCTCATGGTAACCTGGTCCATCCGGATCGAGCCAAAGCCTTAACAGGCAATACTTTGACGTCAAAGTCTACATTGTCCACCCTCTGACCAGTATTTGTAAGGCTCTGATCCCACTGGCGGTGCAAACGTTGTTAGGATGCCACTATTTATTATAAAATTAGAATCGATCAGTCTCGTCCATCACCCCTGTAGAGGATAAAAGACGAACTTGGAACAAGGCGAAGGTGATCTGTAGGCTGCTTGATGGGCTAAAGTTCTTTTAAAAACACCGCCTTTATCCTCAAACCATGTTATCACTCATTGAATGTTACTCGGTGGAGCTACAAATGAATACTTTCTGAGATGTTATCATTGTGTCAAATGAGTTGTGACGCAAGCTTTGGAGGTAATAGTCCGCTAACTAACTTAAAATTTATTTAAGTGGCTGATGGTTGACTGAAGCTCTCTTAATTACTCCAGTGATGCACACACCTCTACGCGGCATCATTCAGTGGAGCATGGTACATTACTAAGGCAATTTTTTACTCACTTGACCTTGATCGGCTTGGTGAGTGGGATCAAACAAGATAAAAGTCAAAGGCTTTATCATTCAGACGCTCTGACATTGAGTGTCCTGTCGACAGTCAGTAATAACTATCGAAGAGGATGCCTCTGATGCCTAATTAATCCACCTTGTCTGGACTTCACGAATGGCGCGGCCAAAGTTAACGAGGTAAACGGTACGCCCCGTTAGGACGAGTTGGCAACTTTGTTTACCTCGCGACGATCTCTAATCACTACTCCATCGTTGTGATATATCACGCATTGGCGTAGGCTGACTGGGATTTGGCAATAATGTCATTTTGCCTAAGTCTTAACGTCTGAAGGCGCTTGGCCACTTTCATAGCAGTAATCCCGCGTCAGTCCCATAAAGTCTGTTGCCAAAATTACGGTTAATGGCCTCGCACAAACCAGTGCAATGACAATCTTCTCAAAGACAACCAGTATTAATAATGACAGAAATGAATTTCGAAAATCTGCACCAGCACATTGGCATCAACTAAAAAAGCCTTAGTTGAGGGTCCATTCAGGGTTCACTAGGCCAATGCATGGTTCTTGCGTTGCATTTTGCTACCGTTCTTTTCATAGTGACCAGAGATAAAGGGCCACGGGTGCGAGCTGTGTTTGTAACTAACAAAGGCTACTGCAGATATCGGACAATTAACACAATGGCACTTATGTGAGCATTAGTGCCGACATGTAATGTCGCATTATCGCACTTTGGTGTTCCACTAGTTAATAAAAACACAAAATTGGTGTGTCTATACTACTCATGCTAGTGCTACCAAAGCTATATGGGTAAAGATGACTTTGATGACTTCGATTTTTCACAAAGATGGCTAATGCATTTGTTCAATTTTAGCCATGACCACAAATCTGTTCGGTTGACGCATGAAAGATTTCGAATCTAAAATACTTGGTCCAAGAGCGTGCGTTTTGAGTTCCGCTGTAATTAAGGGGCCATATGCAAAGAGAGAAAAATTTCATTTAACACTATGGTGGAATGCGACTCTTGAAAAAAGCGTCGCAAATGGTTGTGCCTAAGATGTACCATGTAACGCGGCTTTCGAGCGACAAGTGTCTGCCTGTAGCCTTTCAGCCACCGCTCCCAGCTGTAGACTCAGCTTTACCTGAAACCATGAAGAAGGTATCACAAGGCGTGTTCACACGCATATAAGGTAGAAATACATTGGCTTAAGGCGCGGCAAACCATATTTTTAGTATTTTATAGAAGTAAGCTCTATAATTGTCTGCAAATTAAAAAACATCCTAATTTGGCATTTTAGCAGCCATCTGAATAAATCGGTTTTTCAGAAATTGCAAGAACTCTTCATTTGTCTTGTCTGAGGCTTTTGAAATGACCATCAATGTAGCTGGCTCAATAATTCCTAAAAATAAAGGTGGCTACCCTATTAGAGCTAATCCTCACCATCAGGACATCAGATTGCAAAAAACAAGCTTGTTCGAATGAGTTAGTGAATAGCTACTTAAGCAAGTAATGCAATGGAACATCGTGTTCTTTACCTAACAGTTTTATTTAAATACAAACATCTAGTGAAAGAACAACTGCTTTGGCTATAAATATTATGAATAAGCTATGTGTAGGCTGTGATACGCAAACGCTACGGCCGTGTATCTTAAAGATACCTGAGAAAGAAAATGAAGTTGACTCCCCAATGAGGATGATATTATGGTGAAACACATTCGTCATGTAGCATTTTAATAATAAAATTTCGCCTCTTATGAATCTTTTCATCATAAAATAATTTGGTCATATTTTTAAAGTCAGGCAAGAAATTTTGGATGTAGCTTATTTGTTACACGCTCAATTAACTTTTCAAAGAAACAAATGCTTATCAAATTTTGCACAAAAACCTCCATAAAGTTTCAAACAACTCAAGCGTCAGGGCAAATTCGAGTGAAAATCTTAAAATGTTGAAAGTTTGGGATGACATTTGCAATAAGATTACACTTAGAGCTGTATGATTAGCTGAGGAATTAGTTTAGCTTAAACCTTAACGTCAACTCATTGTATTGCATGCCTTTGATGTGACCGGCTTTTCAAGAGACAAACGTGTATTTTGACCAGCCAGGCATACTACGACTATTTGGCGAAATGGTTTTGTGTAATGACTTCTAATTTTCATCTCCTGTATGCCATTAGGTAAAATGTTCCTTTGCCTTCCAAATGGAAAATCGACCATTGTTAAGAGGCCAAGCGTTTTTTTGTTAACTTTTGGCATGATATGCCAAAATTTTTTTAAATAGTCTCACAGTAATGTAAAAGCTTGAGAATTACATTACAGGCACTTGGAGATTAGGATTCAAATCGTGTTAACTAAGTTAATCAGTGATAGCAAATGTTTGAATTTAGCTTTTTAAGCTTCAGGTCTCCTGTGGAAATTGACAACGAAAACCAAAAAAATGCAAAGTATTATGCTTTATACCCTAAATCATTACAAATTAATTTTGCGATTAGATTTCATTTTGCTCGAAGTATGGTTTAACTTCTGGTTGGTCTTTCGTGAAAAACAACATAAATCAGGGCATTATTAATTTGTTTAAATCCCAATCCTGGACGTGTGAACTAGTGCTTGTAGAATTTTCTACTCACTAAAATGTACCACTTTAAAGCAATCCTATGGTCTCACGATTCTAAAATGTAAAATACAAAAACATTGATTTGTTAACAAGTTGGGTAGCTTAGAATAGCTGCAGCTTACACTAAGTTTAACCCAAAAAAGGTACCCATGTTATGGACTTCATTTCAAATGTAACCATACCCGCTCTGCAGCTCAGTGCGATAGTAAATTAAGGAAGAGAAAAAGCTATGCATTCTTCTATGACTTACAAATTGTTTCTATTTTAGGCCATAGGGTCATTCAAGCTCATTAGTCATTGCAATGCACTTAGGAAAATTCGCTAAACAAAAGATAATGTTTATCAAAATCTACCCAATGAACGTCATGTTCGCAACAAAAACCCTGATGTTAGAGTCAGCACCAAGTTGAAATCTCATTTCATTACATTTCAATAATGCATTCTGCTGAAAATAAGGCATTTGTAATTTTGTTTGCTTAAAGGTGTCTGTTAGGCTGGATGAAGTCAGTATTTACCAATCTTGCGATTAAAACCGAGCGCATATGATTGTAATGCTTGTGCCTCCTTTTTATAACCTTCCATGAAACACTCATGTCTGGCCCACCTGTTTGTGCCTGAGATATGAAGGCTTGGGTAAAATGAAGTAGGATTAAGCCATATTATAGTAAGCATCAACTTTCAATAGGCCTTACAATGTAGGATAATAAAAGGCGACATTATGACAGCCTTATCTAACTCGTAAAATACCTGATAACCTTGAGGTAACCTTTCGTTTAAATAAATAAGTTTATTGTAAAATTTAAACGCAAAAATGCCCCAACGACGTTTCAACAATAAACTCTTTTTGCAGTGAAAATGCATATGGACTAATCGTTTTGCACATCATCTTCCTCAAGTTGTGCTCTTATCCTGCGTGATGGCCTTCGAGACATTTTAATGGACTCACAGCCAGCTTACAAATTATTGGCACTAGTTATTCAATGCCACTTTGGTTTGGAAAGCTCTGCACAAAGACCCGTAATAAATTACTACTTTGATTGCCCTACACCGAAATTCCTGCTTCAGCTTCACACACTTGACCACATTTCTTGCCATGGCGATAAATGAAAAAAATTTATTCATTGTTTAAATTTACTAGCATAACTTTTACTTGAATCATAAACAACGCAAATAATGTCTAACAAAATATTTAATGCTAGCTTATTCGTGCTTTTGATACCCAGATTTTGAATGATTGCGCAGTTTCCGTATAATTTTCATAATATTTTATTCACAGTCTTTTAACAGACCGTAGTTTAAAACGCAGCTACTAATTTTACCACAAGCATTAACTTCTTATCAATTTTATTAAGTGTTTATTTTTCTATACCTGGCAAGCTGTTCATACAGTTAAGGCACACTTAATTTATTAGCTAGAGTACCCCAATTTTTGACTACCGGGTACTTCCCAAGTGTAAATAGTCAAGCCACATAAACCATTGCTCTAGCCTCACATTCCAGGGCCATTTGGGAGCATCCGGGACGTTCTTTATAAAAAAGAGCTGGATATCTGTAATTCGGAAAAAGCAAGGCTTGCTGTATTTCGTAATGTGCATACCAAAACGCTTATTGCCTGATTCTTTCTTGCGAGCGAACGCAAACATTTGGCGAAACTGCATTATAATATGTACTTGGTTTAAAGCAGTGCTCTGGACAAACTCCAATTCTTGCGCTACTGTACTCGTCTTTTCATAGATTTGAACGATCTTCCATTAATCCTGTCAATTCATATCCATTGTCAAACAGTTGGTTTTTTGTCATTAATAGGCCCTCCTCCCATTTTCGTCTGGATTTTTTTAATACGCATCTTAAAGTTACTTTCCTTTTAAAGCAATTTGTGCGTTTTGAAACACTATTTGTTTTAAAAATTTTGTTAACCTAAAATACATTAAAAATTGTTCTTTGCTGTCAATAAGAGATCCAATTAACTGCACAAAACCCGTCACTTAGTTTTCGGTTAAAACAATATTGGAATGAAGTAAAGTTATAGTTACGACTTACTATCACTGGAGCATCCTACATCACTTTCGGTTGTGCCTACTTCTGCTCATTTTTACCATTCGTCACTTCTGAGGCAAAACGCTTGTGCTTCGTTAAAACATAATGGGTCATCACGCATAATAAACACTACTGATAAAATTATTTAATGCTTCAAAACATCCATTGCTTTGCTTCGGCACATGATCATTAAAAGTACCAACTCCCAAAAACTTCGTCACCTTGGTAGCATATCTGCTAATAAAGGTTCTTTGGCAAAGAATTCGTCTTAATTTTCTAGCTACAAGTTTTATTTCTGGTTAAAAATAACTATTCTGCAAATTTTAGTTGCTTTTTTAAATGCCATGTAGAAGCGCTTATTAATCATGCTTTAAAAAGTAACAAGCATTGTTATTCCACGATCTTATTTAAGTGACTGCAATTATTTATGTAGTAAAAAGTGGTAACAGTGGTAAAGGCGTGTCAATTTTAAATTGAAAACTGTGTAATTTGTCAGACTTTAAGTTGAAATCGCGTATAAATCGATGGGATAAACTTTTGTGCGGAAAAAATGCCTTGACATGCAACGCAGAACGTTTGAATATCTAATGCTGAGCCAAACTGCGATTGACTTTAGCGGAATGTTAAGTAAAATCATCGAGGCATAAATTAAATCCGATAAGATCTAAAAAATCCAACGAAGAAAAAATTGCAGAGTTGTAGTAATAAGTTTTAAATACTTAATTTAAGCTTTAAAGTTCTGGGATTATCCAAAAATTGAGCTCAACATTTGGGATTAAGTTTCATGGTCAAAGCAGGTACAGAATTATGGACCAGCAATGCACTTGCCTTGTTGCAAAGTATTCACGTCGGATAATTTAGTGTGAGCTCTTGATCGACTTACTAATTTTCTTGCCTTTATTGAGATCGTCGATCCAGAAATGTTAATTAGCAAATGGCGGTGCTTGCATTGGGAACGACAGAGGTGATTCACTGGATTGGTGGCACAGTCATTTGAAGATATCAATTGGCGTTAATGGAACATTTGAGGCAAGGCTTGCCATAATTTGGTAAAGCGATCACCCAAATGATAACTTGACTTCTGGCCTATGCTTGCCGTGTAATTTTGCGGCTCGGTAGGAGCACATTCATTGCCACTTCGGTCGATGAATGCCTAGATTACAAAGTATCCCTACTAGATCACTAAGCAGTAAGAAATGCAAACAGTGTCTTTAAGATGCCTGCCCATGCAACCAAATTTTTGAAACTTATCCAAAGGCGACACCCATACATAAATGTAGCAAAAAGTCCCGTAAGCATTCCACCAGCAAATGGTTCCCAGGATTCTAGACGTTCAAATGTCGTACATCTTGCCATCGCACTTCCGTTTGCTGCTTAATGTTAAGGAAACGTGATGAAAAAGTGTTATTTTACACAATGAAATCATTTCGCTTCCTAATCCAAAGAACTAATCTGCTCCTAATTTTGATCGCATGGTTTTGGAGAAGTATGCTCTCTTGTCTCAAAGCTACTCAACATCGCTTTTTTGATGTCGAATTTCTGTTTTTTTTGAAAATTGGATTCTGATCCGCTATTGATAATTAAATGTTGTAAACAGGAGACATGACAGGTCTGGGGATTTCATTGTGTGATGTGAGAACTGTTGTTACTGTATGTGGTTTTGACAAAGGAGGACTTTATCCCCTTTTGTGCTGGTTGCCAAGAAGGACTAATGTTCAGTATAATGCAAAAAATGCCTTTATCTTTGGCGCCAAGACTTTGTCCAACGTTCGCTGAAAATGACAAATTTGGTCCTAATTTGACAGAAACAAAGCCATTTTGGCATAAATTTGAAATAAGTTGCAGGATTAGGTATTTAAGGCAAAAGAGCCGCCTTGGAAGCTTTTCAGCTATTGACAATTCAAGAAACCCCCACCAGAACTATTTTGCTCAATTTTGAACTTAATTTGAAAAAAAACTAAAGCAACAGAGAATGAGATGATTTATTTCATTTTTAGGGCCTATACCGTATTATCATTGCTTAACCAAGTTAAAAAATTTTGGGTATACTCAAAAATCAGTAGCTGACCTGACCAAGCAGAATTTGCAATAAACGCTAGTCATCCGCAAAACTTCAGTAAACCACTCACCATCCGCTTGAAGAGAGGGCTAAACATGAATTAGGGTTACTACTATGACGAAGATTCTTTCTAAAAAACTTTCATTAGAAGTGCAATCTAGGCAGCTGCATTTTTTTACCGTGGCGACATTTGTGCACCAATTGACTGGTTTTTGCAGTTAAACAATTATACTTTCAGGAACCTAAGGCTAATTCCCCAAATCGCAACTGAACCGTTCCATTGTTCATTCTCTTGTTAGAACACATCCAGCTCTTCCTCATTGAACAGTGTGCCTAATACGCAATAAACAGTTGACCGAACTAAAATCTAAAGACGCGGGTAACGGCTTCATTTTGCTATCAGGATAAGTGGTAGCCTGTCTTAACCTGACATTCATTGCATTCTTTTGTTCTGGATGAAATAGTAGCTGTTGACCAGATTGGTGGGGTGCGTCTCGATTGGTTAATGGAATGATGTTGTAAACGAATCTGTTAACCTCTCGTAAGTCACTGCTTCGGTCCAAAATGACCATGTTTGTGCCGTTTTTGATTAACTTATCAGGCTATTTAGGCGTCAAAATATCTTTCAGCCTTTTGGCAAATGACCGAACAGCCGATTTTTGATATCCTTGCGAGAAATTGAACCTTGAAACTAATAGAATCTTATTCCGTTAAACTTGAGCAGCTTCTTTTCGGGTTTGTTACGGAACTTTTAAGCGAATCTGATACCCTTCATCTATTATTCCCTTTGACAATCAAAAATCTGCTAATCAAATGGCTCCGAATAGGATACTAAACCATAAAACTCTATTTTTAAGGTACAATTAAAGTGTTTCCCAAGTTTGCCAATTATTCATTTCCATTTTAAAGCATCTATGCTTTGGCAATGCCAAAATTAATAGTTTAATGTTATAAAGCTCAAGGAAAGGGGCCATGTTTTCTCTTCCACTAAAATAAGTGATGCAAGTTGCCCGTGTTATCAAAGCCGCATGGTCAACCTCCAACTACCGCAAGTATCAGAGCACAGCTGACCTCACAAAGTAATCCAGTTTTTTCGCTTCGGTTTAACATAAGCATATATAATTTGTAAGTTTGTTACGTTTTTAGGCCAAAAATTTGTAATGGGAGTAATTGTAACACATATATAAAGAAGGGACTGAAATCACTCATTCGTCATAATTGGCCTATTTACGAAACCAAATCTTAGATATTTATAGTTTCATGGACAAAGGAGTCTAACTATTGCATTATCGCAATTTTCCACCCTATTAAATATGAGCTAATGGTTAACTTGGCTACGACGGAGAATTAAATGGGGCGTTGATTTTGACTCAAAGGCCCCATGCTTGTCTCTGTTAAAGTATAGGGCGCGTTTAGCAGATGCATTTGACGGTTACTATAGCAAAAGCGCATGCATTAACCTTGAATAAGCAGATTGGGTAGCAGTAGCGGTGCCAACACGCAAGGCTTTTCTTGACAGTTCTTTTTTGGTGGTTTATGTTATCACCAACATTAAAAATTAATCAGTAACGCCATTAAGATGTGGACGGATCTTTGTTTATGTCAAGTCGAAGAGGGCAGATTAGGATGCGTGTAGCCGCATGCTCATTTCTCCTTTTTATTCATCCTTCTTTTCTCATCCTTAACGCCAATCCTCTAATGACCCTTGAATAAATCAAATACCGACCAGGTTAAATAACCTTAACGCTCATTTATCAATGCGACCTCCTCCTCCTTGGGTTTCGAAAAAGTAAAGTCGGGGTCCACGCTGCAATGTTCCACTCTTCTGCCGCTTGGATATTTGAGTGAGCAAAACGAAAAAACTATTTGCTTTTAATGGAAACCGTTTAACAATTTTAGAGCATGCTGCTATGGTGCGCCATAGGTAAGACACTCTTATTACCTAAAGAAAATGAATTGCAGACGATACGGTTCTAAAGATTACTGTATGGTTTCCATGCATACTTTTCGCTTGTCATTCTCCAAAGCCGATGCGGTTTTCAAGACTTTTGCACTAAAAAGCCACTGGATCCTCTCTTGACGAGTCCAATACAGAAACGAGGCTAGATTTAATGGTAAAGGTGGGGCTTCATTTGAATTAGTACACCACTTTCCCGTGAACTTGCATTCATTCATTCGTATTTAATTGCTGTTAATTGATTGCAAGGCACAAGCAACTTCGATAAAACGTTTGATCGCCTTGGATCGTTTTAGATTTATGTAAATTTGAAGGAGCCTGCTACTAAATTCTGTATTGAATGCTAACTTATCTCGCAAAACCCTTCCCGTGGCTAACTGTAAAGAAAGCGCACTTGGAAGGTATTGTAGAGCTACATCAAAACCGTGCATTCAACTCCGATGGTTCGACGAAATGTATTTTGAGAGGCTTTCGGTTCAACATTTGACCAGGTATGCACGTCAAGCCTAATTTAAGTGCTAGAACACATATGCGCATTTTAAAAAGGGCTAGGCATATCCATTAACTAGCATTATCAAATGCTGCGTAAAGTTTCCTTGCTACCAGAAATTAGTATTTTTAAGCGTAAGATAATTTACCTAGGAGCAAAATTGGTTGTATCACATGGTTTGCAAGAGCTATTAAAGGCCTTCATCAAAACGCTCTTATTTTAAAAAATTTTTTTAAGAATTTAAGTTTAGACTGCACTCCTCGACCACATTCTTTAGTTCCGATGGAAAAGCATCTCTTTGACCGTCAATCACAGGGATCTTGAAACTGTGTCCTTTTATATATTGGTATTATTTTCCAACATGAAAATTAAAAGCTACTGATCATGCAAAGAAATTCTTCTTCATTTTATGCGCAACAAGTCAAGCGTGTCCAGCAAGTACGAAGCTTTATTAACAGAGATAATAGGGAGGCATAATGGGTTGGATGGAATATTTCTCGCAGAAGAGCTTGCGACTTAACGTCTGAGTGGATAATGGTAAATTTTACTTTAAAATTCATTAAAAAATGCAGTCAGATTGTAAGTATTAAATTAATTTAGATAAGAAATTAGTCTAGCACACTTTCGCACGCACTGTTTGTATAGTACTTTGCTAAAACTCTAAAACTAGGATTCAAAAAAGGGCTTGTAAAGACCAACAAAACTACAAAACTTCAATTAGTGATTCCTCATCATGCGATATTCATGAGCAGTAGCAACGCATGTCTTCTTGTGGTCAGTTTTTAAAAATCCAAAGATCACAACACTCCAGCTTCACATCGGAACAAGTTGACTAAAGCAGGCATTATTAACCTGTAGGGAACGCTTATTCTTACCCACTTTACTATTAAGGCATACTTTAGAAATAGATACAGGAATGTTACAGAATACTTATTACCAACTGTTGCATTGCCATCAGAAGTCACCAATTTGCATGTAATCGGTAAGCTTACACTTTATTAACTAAGATAATTGACATTATTCAATCCAGCAAAATTTGTAAATGAAGTGTTTCGTGAAGGTGATCGAGGTTTCATGCATACCTGGATGCAATTCTGAATTTGAGATGAAAGTATGCAACTACCCTTGATTTTGCATGGGATAGTTGTTTAAGGAATGTAAGCGTTTCAGCTAAAGCTATTCACTTCCTAATTCGTCCAGACTTGCCACTTTGAAGGTCGGGCATGGGCGTGAGAGCACCCCAAAATTCAGTCTTAATATCTGCATCAATAGATCACATGGACTCATAGTAATATTTCACAGCAGCTTATAGCTAAATCAACCATATATCTGAATCAGCTCATTTTTACATAAAATAACCTTAGGAAACAGTTTTTAGACCCTATTCATTTACACAACTAGATGTTGGTGACTCTGCACGCCTTATTTATGACTAAACTGGAATTTTTCCGCCCTTAAACCACTTTTGGAGAAAGGACAAATTATCCGTTTGTGATTTATTGCAGAGGAGGTACACTTAAGGTGGCTATAGTCAGTGGGTCAAATCATGAAATCTGCGCTTTGCAGACACGCACAGTCCATGACATCCAAATTTACGTCTTTTATAGTTAGCAGCTACTGAATGAAAATATTTCAGTCTTTGTATATTTTACTGGCAAAAAGTTTTCTTGCTATACATATGTGCGTATGTTTCCTTTCAAAAAGCATCATTAGCTAGCAGGCCAACTTTGCTAAGGGTTATGGAACTTCAAGTAATTTTTTGTGATGCTCACATATTGCATGACTGAGTTGCTTGTCAGATGCGTGATTCATAAATCGATTTAGAGGGCAGCTTTTGATATTCGTCACGTCAAAACGTCACCAAGTTAACACAATTACGCATCTTTTTTAACCAGATTAGTTTATATGCCCAAGTTTCATCTTCTTTAGCATTGAAATCATGATGATAATTCGCACTCCATTCACTTTAAAAGCCATAAAAACACCACCTAATTTAAAACCATGAGATCATGCAATGGTTGTACTGCTAAAGTTTTTAAACACTTTGTTATGCGTAACTGGGCTTCATCGGCTCGTTCATGCTAATTTGCAGCTTAAAACTAAATCACTTAGTGCATTTTAAGCCTTGTACCCAACATTTCATGTCTACCAATTTGCAGCATGTAGCCTAGCCTACATCTGCGATTGGGGTACGAGTTCAATGACAGCCAGAAGCAACTAATTTCCCGAATTTTTTTAAAATAAAAGTGGATGGATTGCATAAAACAAACTGTCCATTATTCATTACCGATTATACTTGGCTTTCTAGCTTAAAAATACTGCTGTATTTCTACCCTAGATCAAAAAATTTAGGTGCTGTACTAATTCAGATGCTTGACAATAGACTACTGCAATAGAAGATATAAGAAAGTCGAGTTATAAAAAATCACTGTCATGTTTGGCTTTTAAATCATTGCACAGCTTATCAACTGCTTTTGAGTACATACTTGTCATAAAATGGAAATTAAACAGAGTGATTGTCAGATTGCTAGCCTCGACCACTTATTGACTTTAACCTTTCAAAGCAGAATCAAGAGTGGTTATAATAGGAAAATAACTAATTAATTTCCTTCCCAAAAGTACTTATCAGCTTTGGATAAGCTAAGTTTGCCTCCATACACGTCTCTGCATGCTTTTGTTAGTTATACAAATTAAGTGAACATCTGCGGTTTTTCAAACCAGGGCTAAATATACTGCCCTTTAACTTAAGGATGCTTATCCATCTAGACAGCATGCCAAAAGTACGATTCCATTAGGCACAATGCGCATTTGCGTAATGGAACTTCAAAATAAGTCAAGGAGGGCAGCTAAAATGCGCCATCTCTCTTAGGGCAACCAGCTCCCAGTTTCTCTAACGATGACTAACACAAGTTTTATGGAGGACCTGGCACACGATGAATTCGAGTCATCCAAAAGTTAAATTTTTAAAGACACCATTAAATGGTTTTAATTGAAATATTTAAGGTCTTGTTAAAAATTCACTGTTGGTTTCTTAACAGGCAAAAATAAATTTAACAAATCAAAAATAGACCAAAAGTTTAAAAGCTATGAAAATTCATTTGACTCAAGGAGGATAGTGAGTTCTTAAGAGATTCGTGCTAAGTTATAGGCATCAGTGTACAATTATCAAATCTTTATTTTACTCAAGTTATGGGGTCTCAAAATGATTACTCTTGACTTAAATATTTAGGGAGGTCTTAATGTTGGTGCGCATTATCAAACGTGTTCTTATTGCCTAACGTATGCGTAGCAACTGAGTTGGGATTAAAAAATTGCAAGATTAAGCCAAGTTTTATATCTATTCTTTTATTCTCTCAGAACGAATAAAAGGGATGCTTTGCATCAAGTACCATAACAAAATAAACAAGTAAAACGGCTGCATTCTTATGCACTTCTGAATTAAAATCCCATCTCTGAGGTATTTTGACGCTGGATGTCGATACCTCTAAAGTAAATATCCAAACCTGTGCGACTTCTAACAGTTATTTTTTTCTTTTTCATTTTCTGTAACGTCTTTGCTTGCATCGAATCAATTATAAATAATGTACTTTTACAGGATGGAATGTTTTAGCACCCTGAAGGTACCTAACCCGGTTTGTACTTTAGGCAATATTAAATTTTGTAAATGTGATATGTACATAGCCATCTTGATTAATCAAATCACATTAAGTTGAAGCATTGTGCCCAATATTACACCACAAAATTATGAATGATTACCTAGCAGTACCTTTGTTTTTCGCTAATGAGCAATTTCTTTAAGCAAACCTTATAACTCCTTTGCGTTGCAAAGTTGCGATTTTTAGACTTTAGATCATAAAGTCATCGCTGCCGTCCAAGTAAGAGTCAATTTTATATCAGACATTAAGTCAATACTGTAAATGGCTTTTTGGAAAAGAGCTAAGCTAAAAATTAGCAGTCTTTGGTAGCAAAGCTTATGCTTAGCTTCAGTGACTTGATCTCTGTACTGCTGACCAAACGTGCGCACCATAACTGATGCCAATCATAAACAAATCATGTTTAATTTAAAACCAAGTCATAACATCATTGGGTCAGGATTGAGGGAACCAAGGATTGTCAACTACCTAGTCTCATAATAACAAATCTTTTTAAAATGAGAATGAGGGCTTAGTAATTTCTTTTAACATCTCTGGTTTCTTTCGACAAATACGTAGAAAGACTGACTTTTAGTATGTTAGGAAAACCGTGCACATGATTGTTAGACGCTATACTAACTGTAACAAAAAGTAGTTGGAAACCCGAATTATCACTGTTATAAGGATCGCTTCTTACTGAAAAAAACTAGTTTGTTATGGAAATAAGCACTTGAAACAGAACTTATTCCCCCAAAATTACTCAATACATTTAAGATTGAAACAGTTTTATAGGGAACAAAACGGTGGCTTTTAAGGCTATGCTTAGTTCATTTAATTAAAAATAGAGTTCTGTTGATGAGGAATTTGATGTCAAAATCACTTGTTTGCGTTGCCATCGAAATGACTAGAAAGTAGGTGGCTGCTCATCTTAGTCAAGGTATTGTGGTCTCTCAATTACTATAGCATTGAAAAGATCGGATCAAACAGTGTCATTCAGTTGGATTGGATATCAAAAGCAGCTCATAACCTTAAAGGAAATTTAAGTTACTAAATAAAATGACTCAGTTCTAGGCGTCAAAGTTCAAAGTGTAGAATAGGTTATGAACAGAAACTTTTAATGCACGTATGTGCTCGAAGCTTTGTCCTTTCTGGCATTTTCGACCACAGTAAATCATTCTCTTCAAAATAAATTGCCTACATGCTTTTGAATATTAAATAAATTACAGAAAGTTAATATATTGATGCCTGAAGTGGCATGAGATTCATCACGGAACGTAACGGCTGTGTGTGGTCTCTCCGACTTTGCAGCCTTTTTGTACAAAACATGAATGCATCAAAGCGACCACCTTAGCACGTTTTGGCTCTCCACTTTTGGCAGTCGGATAGGCTGATGGGGCTTTAGCAATGAGAGCACATCCAATTTTTCTCAGAAGATAGAATTGGCCTCAGAGTTGCTGAAACCCACCTAAATTAATGAGCTGAAACGGCTTGTTTAAGGTTTTTTCAATCCGTTGAAATGTAGGAAAAGAATAAGCAAACAAATAAAAATTTATCAGCAGATTTCAATTTCTATTGGTCTACTTAACAACAAGCTGACAAAGTTATCTGATAATACTTTTTTGAGGATAAATTATCTTTATTGGTGGTTAGGATCAAATGTGAATTTAAATTGGAAATTGAAAACTTATATCATTTCAGCCCCTGCCAAATGCTAATGATTTGGGTTTTCTGACCTGTTCGTTTAAGTAATGAATTTATATGAAGCAACGGTTTTAATACGCAGGAAGTAATGGTTCCACAATCTTGCCTTTTTGAATTAGGAGACCATGAACGTTACCATCAAACTTAAAAGGCTAAATATTCACCGTTGCAGAAAAATTGTAGCAATGAGCTTTGTGTTCGTACATTTGATTTTGAAGTGCAATTGTTTCATGCATTTAATTTAATTATTCTTAAGAAAAAATTTATTAGATTATTGAGTGAAAGCATTATGGCCGTGTCACATACAATTTATTTTGAGCACCGATGCTTAATTTTAACTCATGAGAAAGTTTATCTTGCCTAAGGTTGGTTTTATGCTGTCCACAGAATTATTTTTTCGTACTAAACTTCTTTGAAAAGGGAGTCTAAGTTAACTTAGTTTCCAACTTTTTAGGTATTTACTTGTCTAAATTGAATTAGTTTAGGTATACTGATCACTAGCCAGGGATCGCAGGTAATTACATATTTTACTTAATCAAAGTGCAGCCTTTTGTAGTTCCTAAAAGCCATACAGCTTGGATAAAACTCACTCTTTTGTAAGCACTTATTAAGAGCGCACAATGCCTTATAGAAGCCCTAAGTGCAGGTGACTATTGAGAGGAGTGCCTCCATGCCTGTCCTATATAAGTGCACTGCAGCTGGTAATTTAGCAATATTGTCCTCCACATACACTTACAATAGATTCAAAAGCAATAATAATAAAATGTGTGGGTTTTATTTGTGCACTGTAGAACTTATATTACTTTTAACTCACCATCAATGATTTTTGCCAGTTAAAATCTCACACAGACCGTGTCAATGACCCCGTTCCTTTTGAAACTTTAAAAACATTGTTTCTTCTTCTCATTCTAAAAGTATTGAGCATTAAAATATTTTTTTGAATTTATAGTGTAGGCCAAGAATTTTGCCTTTAAAGCTTTGCAAAACACAACAGTAAAGGCCCAATAAATTAAAAAGGATGATTAGCAAATTTGACTTAACCACATTCCTTCCTTTTAACATTATCTAGAAGAGTGTTTTAGTTTCAACCCCATATGAATAAATTGTCAACAATTTGTTTGCAGTAGATGTGAATTTAGGTTCATTAAATTTGTTTTGTACGTCTTTTTAAATAAAACTTGAACATTTTGTTCATAAAATATATACTTAGAAGCAGTTTTCCTTCCCTATTTAGGATAGAGTTTACTGATTACCATATATTCAATAGAAGGATGTATTTTCTTGAAAGAATTTATCTTTAATAAACTGATTCACATCATTCTGTCAGAAGAACGACAATGCACATGACTCGCATATTTGTGTGGCATCGCTTACGTTCAAGACGGTTCCTTTTCAGTCAATTGTTGGAGCATCACCATTATCCTCTGGTGTCAGCGCAAAAAGTGCCGATTGTTTCAATTAAGTCTGGGAATTTCAAAGTGCAAACTGAAAAATTACCATTGTTAATGGGTGAACTAGGCGCACACATAAATTTTGGTGTTTGCTTGATCTTGATCGGCAACCTCAGGATCGGTGAGATGCCATTAATTCGAGGTCTCAAAGAGTAGATTTTCTAAAAAAAGACACTTTAGTTGCTCATATTTAAACAAGGCTAACGTTTTAAATACATATTCTGAGCCTAGAAATAGAAGGCTATGTGTAACGATTACCTTGATTAGTGTAAATTTTCACAGTCTCTTCTAAGTAAGGGATTTAAAGCATACCATGTATAAAACTAGCTTAAATGCATTATTAATAATGACTTAGTTATCTTTCCTTACCTAATTCATCGAAATAGCACGCTTTTATTTCGCTCATTTACTTTTATTGCATTAAGAACAAAGGTTCAACAGTCATGAAATTTTCATGAACGAAGTATGGAAGTGAAAACTAGGAAGAGCAGAGAATGTGTTATATATGTGTATATTTAAGATCCACCTCTAAACAATCGATAATGTTTTACTGCATGCGCAGTAAAAGGGTTGCAGGATATTCCCCTCAGTAAAATGGCTGACATGGCCCTGCAAGCTTACTTATATAATTGCTGGTTGTTCATGTCGCAACACGCGCATCTGGGCTGAATGTGGTAGTACTCAAGGTGGTCAACCGATCAGAGGTTGATCGAATAGAGGTTTATGAGCATGAACTACGCACCCATTGCTTGGCCCGTACTTAGCACAGGAGCCCTGGATTTCCAATGCCTAGCGCTATTACACTAACCGCAATCACTTCTTTGGCAAATGTAACTCCATCCTCACAAATGTGTGACTATTTTTTCATCGCTAATTCAAGAAATCACCTTTTATTAATGCCACACTTTTGATGGGTTAATCGGATTGCTTTGTAACTGCTATTCTCTTCTGCTTTCAAAAGAAGACATCTGCGTTGGTAAGCTTTGTCGTCCCGCATAAAAATATTGTTAATTAGGTGGCGCTGATGTCTTACAATTGGTTGAAGAATTTCTCACCTAATTACAGCGCTGCTTGATGACTTAAAGTTTTTTAAGGCTTTATTCAAAGGCATATAATACATAAAATCAAAATCAAAATGTCTGTTTTGTGTTTGCAATCTTAGGACAAAGTGGGCCCTTCATTGGCTGATACAGCCAAAATTTCAAATTATTCCCTCATTTTTTAGTACAAAAGAAAGCAGCTAATAATCATTAACAAATATATCTGCAAAAAATCATTGAAATTGGTTCTGCTTTGAAAAGTCTTACAGATTAATGTCTTTTGAACTCAAACTTAGCTAATGCCAAATTTTTTTTGAGAAAGAAAAATAATTTTGTTATTGCCTTTGTTACAGCAATGCAATATGCTTTATTGACGTACATAAGAGGTGATGGACTGCTAGAATGATCTGGAGGCCATGGCACTTAGGAACAGTAAAAAGATAGGGCTTTTATAGTCCGTGTAATCAAAACTAAAAGCTTAAAAAAAAGTTGAGCTCCTGCCTTCTATTGCTTAAAGTAGTTTGTTTAACTGAGCATTTACTTTTGCTTTTACTTGGATTTCTTCCTTTAAACTTATTCGTAGATAGAAAAGATCGGTTAGCACGTTTAGAGTTAAGATAAAGTAGTCGCCAAAATTAAATGTGAATGAAGGCTGGAAAGATGATGCACTGGGTAGCTCAAAATACACGTTGGAAAGAAATGCCTACTATCAAGTGTACGTGACTTGGAACAGTTGAAAAATGGGATGTGGACAAAAGCCTAATTTAAAATGCGCTACAAGCATTAGTTTACGCATTATAAGCATCATCTGTCGTGTTTCATCCTGCTGAATGCACCACTGACTGTGGAGGAAGTAAAACTCAACAATGAAGTTTGTGCGTTAGAGCTGACGGAGTTGCTAGCTACATAAATTAAATCCGATTCATCCCTACCGTAAATAGACAACAAATAATAAAATTTTGCATTAAATGCACCGCCTTCAAATTAACTAAACCAGGGGATTACGACCCAACGTGCGCCATCCATACATTCGAAATTCGGTATTTTAATTGTGTAATGGCTATATGTGCACGTTCGCCCTTTAAATAATCACGTAAATATACCAACTTCTGGATATTTATTCAATTTTCTTTTCTACCGCAAATCCAATGAGGAATTACGTGCATGCCTTATTGAAAGAAATACAGTCCCACTAATTAGTTCTAGAAGGTCCATAGGAATTTTCTGATCAGGTTTCTTTTACTTAGTGATAGAAAGGAAACCGTTTAAAATTTGAACTATGGAAAATAACACAACACGCCTTGGGGTGTAGAAAATGATTAACTCAAAACTAATCAAAATTAACTAAGAAAGATATGTTTAGAGATATACGTAATTTAATATTACGTTTTAGCTTTGACTTTCGTGCCTTTGATCTTGCAATAGTTTTGAGCTTAAAAGCCGTCATAAAGGGAGACGGTTTATGCTTAGCAGTAGACACTAATGTAATACGTTTGTTATTTGTTCAACTTTCGGTTTTGTTGAAGAAGGCCTATATGGCTATTTTAACTTAATTCAGTGACCTTTTTTTGTTTGACAAAACTTTCATTTCGCTTGCACGTTATGTCTTCTTTTGTCCTAAGAATTTCGGAGCTTTACGTTAAAATTTAATCCATTAGACCAAACTTCAAGCTGGTCAAGGTTTGGTAGACCCTCTGTAGAGTTACCTATTCATTTTTTTACCATAATATATTAATGCCAGTCGCTCATCTGATAGTGAAGCTATTTTCACATCTAGAGCCTTTAACTTCCTACATCAAATATGCGAATGCTCTTCAAGGCTACCTTGTCTTATTAGGTAGACAAGAATTGCTTAGGACTCTTAAATCATATTTCCACGTTTATGCAGCTAAATTTTTGCATGCAGCTAAAAACTTTTTGAAGGGGCTTTATTAAAAGCATTTTGTATGCTATGTAAGTTCATCAAATCAATGAAATTCGTGAGTAATTTGCTGCTGAAGAAATCATCGCTCCAACGTAATAATTTGGTAATGAACAGCCTGAAAAACCTTTAAAAATTTTAACTCTTTTCATCACATACTTCTCTTTAGCAAAGTAAAGGTCCTGCTTCACAAAAGTTGTCAAGATTTTACTCTTTTACTTCTTTGACCTTAATGTCATCGGCCCTCCTTCACTGGTTGACTGATTAGTTTACGATTTAGCGCAAGGTGTTACCTTTGGAAGGGTAAGCTATGTTGGTGCTGTATACGGAATAGAGATTTTTGGAATTTGTCCTGCCTGTTCACGCATCTAGTAGCTAGTGAAAAAGTAAGATGGGAAGCACACATTCTGTTGCAACTCACTTAATGATTTACTTGATTGTAATTCGACAAAAGATAGTTCCTTGTGTTTCTTTTTATTATTTTCCAGAACTAAATGTCAAAAATTTAGGCTTTATCAGGAGCAATTTTGCATCCTTGGCTTAGCAAAATAAATACAGTACCATTCAGTCCATTCATTGGTAAAGCGTCGCTAGGAAGGCCCATTATAACAAAGTAATTTAGAATAAATTTAGCGAATTGTGCATCTTCTGCACTTTTTCAAACCGCACTCTCCATTCACTTTTGAAATATTTGTTCAGTCAGCTCATTTTATGCATGGGAAAATTACCTCAAAGCCCTTATTACTCATGACAAATGATAAGTATCAGCCCTACCTCTATTTGACATGCCAACCTCAGAGTTAACCAAGGCTTCAAATGAGAGTACAGTCAAGTTCAAATGTACGGTACACAATCGACCAAATACACAGTTTTGTTCACTTTATTTGTTATTTTGAACAGCATGAACTAGAGATATGCTTCTTTAGTTAAGGTCCTAAACACATCATGATTATTTACTCTATTTTTGGACAAGATGTGAAGTGAAGGACATACTTAGTATTACTTTAGTTGTATTTCTCAACCATTGACCATGCTGCTAAGGTACGTAGTGCAATTATAACCTCTTCTATACCTCTATTGACTTTCTTTGTTACTACCATGATTTATAGATTCTTGATTAATAGTTGTACTCTGTGTTTTGTCGAAATTCTTAGCTAATTTGGCTGATACCACGCTTTTGTGTACCCATACATTTCTCCTTTGCAACAGCGCTTTTATCTTCAAAGCACACATACTTTTCAAATGGCAACCAAATGCTTAATAAAATGTCAAAAATCGGAAATTTTAATGTTATTATTATTATAGCGTTGGGTACCTGTTAAAGATCATTTCGTAGTAAGCGGGCGATAGTGATCGTTACTATTGATGTAAGATTTTCATCTCATGCAAAGAAGGGGATGCACATAACCCTCCCATTTTGCCTCCTTGCTGCCACGCACCCAACATATTGCTTTCATCACTGCTCTTTTCCAGCTAAATTAGAGTGACCATCTCAATGACTCCTTTTTGACAATAAAACCGTTCTTCTAATTGAATTTATTAACTCAGTTTGCTTGTCCTTACGATGCTTGATGTACTTCTTTAGATGGCAGTCTCAATTCGTACTAATTGTGCACTTGATGTGGGGCGTCGGATAAGTTTATGCAGATCGTTCATAGGTTTTTTGTGGTTGCCTGCATTATTCACCAATGCATGATATTTCTATATCAAAGCAGGTGTTGCCTGTTAAGTGACTAAAAAGGAAGTGGAATTCGTGGAATTTCTTGGGTAGAAGCAGGACGATTTTTCACTTCCAGCAAAATCCCTTCGCTTTTGTGTGTTTTTGCTGCTAATAAGTTAAATATGAGTAATCCGATGATCTTTTGAAATGTATTTTTGCCATTTTAGCTAGTTCTAATTTCCATAGAACACAATAACTTAGGCTTTTGTAAATTATAGCCCAAAATGGTGGTAACTAGGCCGACTAAAGTTTCTTATCAAAGTTGGTGCTTATTCATGACTTATATTAACGTTAGTTCTATCAGTGGCCGAAGCTTGTATTTTATTCCCTTTTAAAAGCGATTGGCTTGATTGCCAAGCATCAACCATGATCTCCGCCATCCATGGTCGTAGACCAGGAGATGAATCCAATGCAGTAATTTCTGCATCAGAAAGCATACGGTCTCATGTGACCAGTTTGCATTTGCTAGTGAAATGCATGCAAGCACATCTTTCCCGTTATATGTCTGCTCCGTTTTGGATGTAATTAGACTGTAAGGGAAATAACAAAACGTCTTTAGATAAATCCCCTTTAATTGGCGCTTCTGTTGTCAGTCTCTCAGCTTTATTATTTTGCCATGTCTCCTTTTTGGGTAACTCCATGGTTATCGGTAGTTCTTAGATAGTGCTTTTGTTTCCCATAAGACTGCATCAAAACGCACTAAATTTGGAGTTACAAAAGCATGTAGCGATGATTTGGATTAAGCGGTTGGTTTTTAAATATTTGCTTCGATTAATATGTTCTTTGCACTGCTTTTCAAATCAAATTAAGTTGATTAAAGCTTTGAAATACAACTAGCCACATATCCCGGTTTTTTTGCGGATCTAGAGTAACGGCGCCTTAAAATAAAAATTGATTACTCACTACTTTGAATGCAGATTTATTCTTCAATAGATTCTTAAAATATCTTACTTGTAGTGCAACAGTAAAGAACTGTAGCTGTTGGATAGACGTGCGAGTTTCTAATGAGTCCATAACCCTTCATTTTGTCCCTAACGAAGTAGGAAAGTATGATGGTTTACAATCGTTTCTTGTCAATGTATAGTTTTCTGTCTTTTGTAATCTGATTACTCTGCATAACGGATGTTAAAGTTTAAGATTATATGGGTTCTACACTTCGGACGCAAAGTAATAGCTCGGCTCTTTGGCAGTGACATTCGATCACTTCCACTTTTGCAGGTACCCTAGGTTTCACCAAAGGCTGCTCAATGTTTGGTGATACTTGCCACTTTTATTCTGTGCATCTCAAAGTTGGCCCGGCTGGGTTCATTGCCGAAAGGCTTGGTTTACTGGTGGCAGTGGGGAAGACAATGAGAAAGTAATCGAATGTCGTTGAACTTGCTGAGAGGCATAATTACTTAGAACCTGATTACAGAGGTCAACGCTGGGATTTAGTTGCAAAACTGACAAGCCAATCAAAGGCTTCCATTATTGCATTCTCATCATCTGTTTTACGGAATGATCATTGATAGCATTTGCATCCCTTTTAGTGAATATTAAGATAGCTCCTAGACATATTGATCGAAGAGAAAGAACCACTGCTTGGCTCCCACCAAATCACCTAACATCAAGAGGTTGGCGAGAGTTGATGCCTTCATTCTCTGGAGATTTATGTAGGGGTACTAAATGCCTCTAAGTGATCCAATTTGAAACTATAGGTGTTAAGTTGTTCTTAAACCGAATAAAAGAGAGCTGTCTGGAATGTTTAAACCTACTTGATACTGGGTGTTTCGTCCGTGGCAGGTTTACTAGCAGGTAACAGAAAGCTTGTAGATCTTCATTGACATTCAAAGGAGCAGTATTCCAATGGGGCTTTTTAACTGGTTCCATCCTCTGCGCGCTAAAATACCCAGTCTCAACGTGTCCTTTGCCCATGGACATTATTTATGTGAGTCCTTTTAATAGCATTTTTAGTTATTTTCCTTGCTTTAAATGCACATAGAGAAGACAAAGCTTTCTAACGGTTGATAATTCACCGATATGTGTAAGACAACTTTTTAGAAAGTTCCTTATGGGAGCGCAATAGAAATTTACCCATGGGCCTCTGCAGGCCGATATAAAGCTCTAAGTACCTACCATTATAAGATGGGGCCAAGGTGGAATAGGTCGAGAGAATGGATGCGCAGTTCTCAGTGAACAAACTTGCCAGATTTTTCGCATAAGTATGCGCAAATTAAAACGCTTATACTTAGCGTAGATTAATGGCTCAGGCTTTCCAGAACCACAATAAGTTCCGCTATTATCAGCGGCTCAGACAGTTCATCGCGATTACAGTATACCTACTGGTGAGGTGCGTAGGAAGTCACACGAGCAAGGTGCTACCACGATGCTTAAGCAGTAGCCATACCAGCAGTCTTGGTCTCTGCTACTAAATCCACTTTTAGTGATTGGACCATGTTGAGAAAGCCACTGTTGTTACCACCACATCCATGGCCTTCCGGCATTGAGATGCATTTCCCATCAACACCAAAGCGTTGGCCTTAGTAATGTTTAGAGTGGTGAGCCTTCTGTCTAGACAGTAGAAAGTCCGTGATGGGTGCTGGTCTTGTCGTTACACTTGCCTCTGTCGCGGGTTTCGATTCAAGCAAAAATGTTTTCTTTTGGTCGCGATCCCCCCATTTTTGGGTAGCTAGGAGCACCATGTTACCTTAGCGATACGGAGCACAGGATCACTGCCAATAAAGTCATCTTATAGTTATGAGAACAAAAATAAGCATTATTGTGCTATAAAAGGTTGTCCACATTCATTCGCGTGGGTTTTGTTTTTTTGTTTTTTTTACCTTTGCGTTTTCAACAGCATTTATAAAAAGGTCTTTCGTTCCAGTGGAGTACAATTGCTTTGACTCAATAAGTTCTCAAGGAAACGAAATAACAATTTCATCTGATGATAAAATCAAATTCACAACTCTACAAGATGGGTCCTTACAGTTAAATTCAAATTAACCCTAATTTTATAAAAGTTTAATTCTCAAACTTTTCATAAATTATCCAAATCGCAGACTTACTCTAAACTCAAAATGCATAATTAATATACCAGATAGCTAACTTGTTTACATCTAAAGGAATGACCGAGTTGTTTTTTAGAACAAACGGAAGTTAATTGCTTAAAGTAAGAAAAGAATAATTAAATGTTGAACTTCGAGGCCTTGATCTGTGAACAAAGCACAACTGAAGCTGCACTAATGACTATAGAAAAATGAAAATTGGAATTACTTCTGTCGTGGTTTATTTTTAGGTGCCGATGCAGCAAGACCAGGATTCGAATGACCTTAAAACCATGAAATTAAAGCAACTGCAATACAGTTTTAATCTCTAATAGCCTAGCATCCATCTTCATTTTTGTTCTTTGTTTGCCGCAGAGCAACTTATTTCACCAAAGTAAAGTATATCAATGGAAAACAACGTTTGGTTTTGCAATCAGATGTCCTTGGGTGATATTTTTGGCAGAAACACATCTTGAAGTCAAAGACTAAGCAGCTTGTAATTCGACTAGGCGAATTTTCAAATTAGTAGACTTGAAAATAACAAAGCCCTAAGGGAGATTGTTTCGAGGCAATTAAACTCAAACAAAGTATCGCATTGTCATATTCGATTAATTCACAACCACCAACTGCGGTCTGGCTGATCACTTTCTTAGCAATGCCAAATAGTGTCGCAAAAAACTGGCTTCCATTATTTTCTAACAAAAAAACGCGAAAATGCGTGGCGGAGCAACTGAGAAGTCAGAAATCACTGCTTTCAAAATTACCGTGACTGATGATTTTTCCAGAGCTACTGTTTTAGCTAGCTCAGCGTCAAGGAAGAATAATAAAAAATAAACAAGTTTGAGGTGTTTATTTACGAGGGGGATAAGATGAGTAATAAGTAAATGATTAGCCTCGTAAAAGGGCTGCTGTAAACAGCGCACCCAAATGGTGGATTACTTTCAACAAATCAAAAAGCACCTATCTAAAGGTTGTTTGGTCGGAAATTAAATAAAAAGTAGATTGGCTTTCCATTGTGGGGATTTTAGAATGTTTATGAATCCCAAGTTTGTCAAATTTTGGTTTCAAGGCGTTTAGTTTGCTCGAGCTATTTCAAACAAACTGCAGAATAATTCCACCACCGATGCCTGCAAGCCTATTAGACATATCTTTGGAATTTTTTCATGGGAACGATAAGCGGTGGCTCAGATTGCTTTGGGGACTTTCTCTTGAATGCAGGCGAATAAATTTGCTGTCGCTAGTTTTAAAATTGCCAACCATCAATTCTAATGGCTTTTAAACTTGCCCCGTTTCTTTGTAAATCAGATACAATGATACACGCAGAGCTATTTTTCAATGTATTATGCATGCAATCGCTTCATTGTCTGAGAATATTGCTGAACTAAAAAAAGGCTCCTTCATTTACAGAATACAACAACAACGAGGTTCGTTGTTCTTAGTTAACCTGGTTACCCATCCTGGATCATTCTTCCTCCCCCCTCCATTTGGTGCAAGATGGTTCAGCTTCCTCCGCTAGTAAGGGGGCAAACGAAAGAGAAGAGTACTTTTGGTCGGTAACTTTTGTTCTGCAGTAAAAAAACCCAGCAGCAAAAATGCGAGCATCTTTTTCCGAAATCCTATAGAATACCCAATATGTTAATATTATTTATAATTCTATTGCTTAATTTGGATTAACTGCTCATTCTGGTCCCAATTCAGCTGTTTTACTCTGTTGTGCAATGCTTTTGTTAAATGATGCTAATTTTTGGTTATCCGGATTTTGACCAAAGGTGCTGTTTTCATTGACAGGTATTTAGTTTGCAAGGAAAGCATCGCCTGCTGGAATAATTTCATAGCTTCTAAGGCCTTTTTAGCAAGTATTAAAAAGTCAGTTGCATTTAAGATTTTCCCCCTTTCGACAATGGCACTAAATGCCAAGCTAATCAACTGCTACGTCCCTAGTACTAGGCCTACTTCTGCTCCAGAATTAAAGCTGATAGTTCCATAAATTTAGTTCAATACTTTGCAAAAATTTTCCTTTATTCACAAAAAAATAAGGCTGATGAAGCCTTTATTTAGCGGCGGATCCGGGTAAGAAAGGCAACAAAGTTTCCTCACTCCACAAGTTGATTTTTCTCCACAAAAAGATTGCTCAACTTTTTGAAGCTATTGTTCATCGTTTTCCTTCTTTTTGTTTAAATTCTTTTCGAAAAAGCCAAAATCAACACTGAACGATTCAAATGAAATCGGATGTTGTATTTACGCATCGAGCATTTATAGGCAAGGAAAATAGGTTGTCAAATGGATTTTTCTTGTGATCTTCGTGGTTACGAAGGTCATCCACCCGAACAATTCTAAACTACCCTAATGGTCATAAAAACTTCTTCAAATTAAGGAATTGACGTCCAACAATCGCCAATGTCGTTTGCATTAACACATTTCCTTTCCTCTTTCATTCACCATCCCTAACAGCAACGTTTGAAATATTTCAAGAAATGCTTCTTAATGCTCGATCATTTGCCGGAGCGTATGGATTGGTTTTGCCTAAATTGCTGATGCATAATGAATTGAACAGTTTCATTAAGATTGAAGGATTTGAAATTCGCTTAGATTGATCAAACAAATCAAAAAGGAAATGTATAAGAGGACCCATAGGAATGTTTTTTTCATCTTTGGCACGATAGCTCTTTCTATCTAGACATCAACTAGCTAATAGAAACTAGCCGTATTATTTTAAATTTTTATAAAAGCGCATGACAGGTGTCACCTGGATAAAGTGCAGATCAGAAAGCTCGGGTTTTCGGAACGTATTCATTTTGGCAAAAAAGTTTTTTCACCGTCCCGAGATTTCGCTTAAGTTTGTAGACAAATTATTTACCCCGATATGTGCCTGACCATTAACATTAATGTGCGACGCTAACAAATGTAATGATACAGCTGCCAAAGAACTAATCAGCGTTGGTTCAAGTCAACATTCCTTTAAACTGCAACTCACTGTCTTTACAGCTCGTCTTGTTTCATGGAAATAAGTGAGCAATTTAGGCCCAGTCTCTGAGCCTGAACATTGCTGCTTAAAATTTAAGCATTCTTCGGCTCTACTTCATTCAAGCATCAATGCATCAAGTCGAAGTGAGAGTCCGGTTTTCATAATTTTTTTACGAAATTTGTAGCAAAATTGCTTAATGAACAAAGAATTAGCTGTCATGGGAAATTAGGTCCTAAAATAAAAGGTGTACAAGCGCTTTGTCACAGTGTTCTGAATTTTCAATGTAAAGTGGCCGCCATCTGGGGCGCATAAACTACTACAAACGGATACAACGCATAGGTTGTCACGCCAAATTCTGTTAAATTCTTCCCTTTGCTCTACGTTATGATTTTTGCTCGTTAAAAAATTAAAGTAGGAAAAATGCAGCAGCGAATAGCCAGTTGAAAGCTAACGTTTGGTTGAAGAAGCTTCCTGGGCAGCCATCTGTAATGATAAGTAAGCAATCATCTTGACTGAGGCAAATTCTCCGTGCAAAGTCTAAGTAAACAAAGATGATTAGATGTGCCAAATGAAGTGGAGAAGTGCCTAATTATTATTGAAGGTCTTAATGGAATAGATCTGTTAACGTCGATTGGAGGAGAACAGAGCTACCCTTTTCACCATTAATGGACAATCATTTTTCTGGTAGTAACGAGTGTCTGTTAGCTAAATCTATTGAACAACAAGGTTGCCAGTTCTGCAAACTAACTTAATATTAATTCGTTTCATGGACATAAATTTGGTTTTGTTCCTGTGCGCATCGCAGATTCGCTAAACACCTTTAAACCACTTGGAGATTTCGCCTTTTATTGCTAAATATGTTCGTGGCAATAGCAGTGGCAGCTTTATCTTTATAATGTTTTTAAGATAAAATTTCATTTCTTGCGGGCAAAATTGCTCACGTCATAAAAAAAATTAAACATTAAATTGCGATAGGCCTGATGCTCAACTTTCCCATCTCACCCTATGGACATACAAAAGAGCGGACGGGACAGACAAGGCACAAGTTTCGCAATTATTTGTTTACAGGTTTCCACTTTAGGAGGCGACAGGGTCCGACCCCAGCAGGCCATTCGCATTTTCTGACCGCATGCCGCTTAGAAATCACAGTCAAACACACATGCATTAAAGCAATACGCATCCACGCATAATAGAAAATGGAAGTCTGCTATTAAATCAAACCAAAAGTATTGGCTGGAGGAATTCTTATTGAATAAATGACTGCTTACAATTCGCTTGAATGAAGACACAGTCCGGCGTTATTTAAAAGTGGGACATAGAGAGATGCATGCTTTAGTCTTGCTAAATTTACTTTCAATCCTTTTTTATAAGTCATAAAAGAAGCACCTCATTAGCGTAGATGTTTGCCGGAAAATGCAGGGATCTAATATTTTAGACGCGTTGGCATTTCTTGGAACCTAAACAACTACTCAAAGTCAACATGCTAAATCATGCTTTGGCACCTGAATAATGATATGAAGAAGCTAATTAATGGGCAGAGACTCGCTAAGTGACCCTAATCCTGCTACGTCTTTGTCTTGCTCGATTTAAATGCGTCGGCTTTAAGAGATTTGCATCCCAATGCTTTAGAGATGTTCCTGATTACGTGCTCTGTTTGAAAGTACTTAATTTATGAACATATCCTATGCAATACCCAAACTCAGTCCAGACACGGTCAATCAAGACGGTAGACAACAGTGTTAGCGCCTTTTGCCTGCAAAAACGTAAGAGTTATGCAGAAGGCTTCTAGCATGGTGCAATGTAATAACTGGGTGAATGTCTGCTCGCTTTTAAGGCACATATATAGGTTAAAATGTCTAAATATTTTAAAGTTTGCCACGCGCCTATGCATCGGCGACGAGCATGGCAAATATGAACAAGTTTTTAGTTCACGTCTCGATAGTTGGTTCCGTTAACAATCAGTTGGTGTGGGTACGGCCAAATTGCACGAGAAATTGTCCCTTCTTCATTTCTGACTAACACAAATAAGGTAAGTGTTGATTAAAGCAGGTTGTAACGGATTGGTTCAGCCGTAGTAATCGTGGCAGTGGTTGGTAATAAGAATGCCTAAGATGGAAGTACAAAAATACTGCCCGATAGTTATTTTTTCGCTAACATTGTAAAATCTTGAATAGGTTAATTTGTTGTAATCAATTAGAAATTTATGATGCAACGTCATTTTGCTTCACCTTGGATACATAGGTTAGTGCATGAAGATATCCTAGGGACACGAATAAGCTGCATTAATTAAAATACCAGGGAAGGAGGAGGAGAAAGAAGAAGGAGAAGAAGCATATCTAGTCGTTTCTGCCAGACATCATTATTTGCAGCTGTCAGTAATGGCATGGACTAATGCAAATCTCAACCTACTAATGGACTTCTTTTATATCTGATGCGGTCATTGTACAGTCGCTCCCTCTGTCAGAAAAAGATATTTCTACCTGTCTTTTTTCTCCTACCTGCATTATTCGCTTCAGCCGAACATTCCGAACCTGAACGTCAGCCATTCCGGTTTGGTAGAGTGCACAAGAACGGGTAAATGAGTGGAGCGAATAAAATTTCAAATGCTTATATTTATTATTATCAAAAAAGATTAGTTTTTAATGAAACGGCCATCGACTTAGCATATTGTCTTCTCTTAACTTCTAAATACATTTCAAGTGCTGTTATTAAGATACAAATAGGAGTGTGCTTTGGTTTCGCGAGCAGTTAACCGCAGATGGTCTACATTCGCGGCTGGTTTTAATTTAGATAATTTTGAGAAGCCAACTTTTGCTAATCTTCCACCAAAAATGAAGCATTTCTTTCATACGGATAACACTGATTAGATTTTACACCAAATTCCATGTAGGATTCTCGAGTACGATGTGCTGCATTTCCCAGTGAGAAGACATTTTCTACAAAGTGCTTCAGAGCCTGCCAATTCAGGAAGATTTCAAAAGCAAATGTTGCAAAAATATGTGAGATATCACCAACGATATTTAAGCGGATCCACCTATCCCCAAAGTTTTTGGTGAATCTTTTGACGCTGAATAAGGCTTTATTTTTGACACTCGCACCGATTTCAGCAGCGTTCTTTAGGTGTAGAAAACTAGCTTTGGCAGTCCAAAGCAGCGAAGTGTCGGCAGCGGCATTCGCAAGTGATAAGGACTCAAGCTAAAAGAAGGATGAGCTGGTTGTTTTTATCCTTGTGAAGGAGATGCGGTTAATTAAATTAGGGCGACAAGTTTGGCACCAGAAGGTACGGCATCAGAAAGCGTCAAATTAAAATTGGCTCTTTGGGAGAAAGGTGGGAAATAAGGAAAGAGACAGGAAAGCTACTAGATCTCGTTACACCACGTTGGCCAATACATAAATTTTCTCGAATCGTGCAAAAAGGGCCGTGGTTTGTTCTTCAGTCGTTAGTGTGAATGTACCATGCGGATGTTTTGCATCAAAGGCTTATAATTCAGCCCAAGTTAACCAATCATCAAATAAGTAAAGACACTATATAATGATTTATCAATTGTCCTTCCTTTCACGGGATCAGCTAACTTGCATCCGTTTTGAAGCTATTGTTTATTCAAGTGCTTATAGTGCGTAACACACAAAACACAACACACAACGCACAAATTCCAAGGCATTATCATCTGAGTACTGCACCATTCTGTAACGATTCTGTTGGTGCATTTACGAAGCTGCAAGTTAATTGAAGCCAAGCCAGGTTGCTATGGTATCTTTTTATTGGCAAGATACACTTGTTGGGCTCTGTGTAATGGATCATAGGGCAAAAAAAACCGCTATCAAATTGCTTATATTTGTCATACGACCACATTGCAAGCACCACATTAGGAAAGTTAGCAGCATTTACTATCACTAAATAGTACACAAACCTTTTGGTTTCACTGCTTTGGTGATAGGTTTGTCGTTTGTTTGACGCGCCACTTGGCTTACAGACTTGGTCGGCCAATTTGCCTTCACCAGGCAGGATGGTATGTGGATTACGCCGAAAGTTCCAATTTCCTCAATTCGCCCGCAAGTTGTTTTCTTTTGTCCCGGGAAAGTCTCGGGACGCTACAGCTCTCCTGTGTTATGGTAAACATATCCGGATAACCAGACTTTCGCGTCTTATTTACATGACTGTTTATCAGACTATCGCATAGTTACCCAGCCAAGTGGAAAAAGATGAGATTTATATTAACTGTGTTTTCATTATTTTGAATCATTAAGAATGACTCAAGTCACTCGACTACCGTTTTGTAGCACCAGCATCTCCGGCAGTGTGCTTAACGCTGCTGATTACTGAAGTTTCAAGTTGGGCTAATGAATCTTAAACCGACTGGGAAGAAAGGATTAGCTGGAAAGCCTATAACACATTAACACAACTTCTACAAATGGTGTTAAAAGGTGTTTTTGACGTCAATAAATGCTGTTTTGTGATCAAACCGGTAGAATTAATGCATGCTATTTAAGATAGTGTCATTAGTCAAGTTGAAGACATTTGTGTCCGGACTATTAGATACAACGAATGATTTTTATCACTTCTGAGTGGTATTAATCCTTTGTCCTGCCAATTTAATGCCATTTTTCACGAGATTACTTAGAGCTTGAGCTTGTTCGACTGTTGATTATTGCCATGCATTATACTCATTTTAGACTGTCTAGATACAGATAAAAACTGACCATAGTTACAAAAATGTTGTTTAAAAGATTTGAATGGGAGACTCACACCGACCATGTTATTGCAAACACTCTCAGCCATTTTGCTGAAGCTTAACTAAAACGAAACTATTGAATAAATATGAAAGCTTAGAAATTTATTGCAGGCAACGTTATTTACCCCAGTTCCTTTATAAAATATGAATGAAATGTAGCATCCCTAGGTGCCAATTCCTCCTCATTAAAAGAATTATGATGCCGTGCTGCAAAATGATTTTGCTTAAAGCACATTTGATCGTTCGAGCTCCTACGTCTGCGCAGGTTTTAGCGCTCCCTTTTCGGCTTGGATACTCATAAGTACGCAGCCTTGCAGCCCTGTGATCTCCTACGTGTTGAAGCCCGTAATGTGCTACGCGCATTCAGTCTTATGGGTAGTTTTATACGGTATTTCAGGCAATAGTAGGCATAGGAAGTAATATTCAACGCCTCAAGTCTTTTATGAAGGCGAAAGAGACCATAATACTCGGATAGAAGGGCCGAGGGCTACTGGTATAGCCTGGATGCCATTCTGTTCAGCAAAATGCCGGAGCCCCCAATTATTGCAGAACAAAAAATGATTCGAAAAAATTAATAAGCCACATCTCTTTAAATTGTTTGATGCACCAATCTTCATGGTCACTGGAAATACTTCCACAAAATCTCACATGCGAATCCATCAGTTTGAATTTCTTACTCTGTTTATTTTTTATAACTTGGAATTTCTTGTCCATTTAGCTCAAACGCTCAATGTGCGCAATTCTAAAAGGGAAACTGTTTGGTAATTAGGTAAACATGGTTACCGTATTCTGTTTGTTTCTGCATTAACTATGACGAAGGTTTGTTCATTTTCATTAATGGCCATGATTTTTTTCAGACAACACATCTTGTTAGCTAAACTTGTGCTGAAAAATTGATGTGAGAAAACTGTGGGCGTGAGTGAAACCAAATCACTTCCATTCCCATACGCCCTCTTAGTGCGTTAAAAAAATTCAACTTGCCAGAATTAATTCACATATTAAAGTTAACCTATCCTTCCCCACTGAAATCACGTAGATCTCTCTTAAAAGTCATGCTGGTAGTTCTCGAAGTAAACTTGGGCGGAAAAACTCAATTTCTATGCTCAAATCAGCACTATGGAAAATTTGCTCGTGAAGAATGTACTTTAACGTTGATGATTTGCTCTTCGTACAATTCATGAGTGTCAGGACTAAGTAAAACGCATTTTATAAGTTGTACCAAAAAACTTATGCGTTGCACCAGAATGACCACTATTTCGACTTCATGACATCTCTATTGACTACCCATCATCCCTTCCAAATATTAATTATAATTTTCGACTCCAACTTGCACATCTTGCAGCATCGAGAAAGAAAATCGAGTAGATGAAGAACGCCTTCGATTTGAGGACTTCAGACCAAAGCAAAAAGGTCTTCTGTGGTCCTGCAAGAAACATAGTGGTGAAGCTAATAAAATCGCATCCAGTTTTGGTAAAACTCTATTTTAATGACTAGCTCTAAAGCAGTTAAACATTCGTTATGAGGTTAGCTGCAGCGCTTACATAAGATGTCTGCATCATGTAAATGCATGTATCTCATCTAAATTAATTTGTCACTCAAAAACCATCGTTATGAGTACCAATGCCAACATCAAAACGGAATAAATTCCTTTTTTTCGTTTTAACATAATTCTGTTAAAATCGCCTCTCTCATGCTTTGCGATAACTTTCAGAAAAATGTGCATTTTCACCAGCTGACCAATCACAAGGATGCTACTGAAGGTCGCTTCTTAATTGGCTCCATATCCCAGAAAAGGATAAAATCCGCAGTTTTAATTGAACAAATGGCGTCCGTAATCAAGTCATTCCGTTATTATTAGTAGTCTTCACTGAAAACCTTTGCTACAAACTCATGTTGGAAGAAGCAATCATTCCCTGTTTCTACTCTACCCCAAGAGCAAAACATCGGAAGACACGCCCTTGTTGGTCTACAACACAAATTCACTTAAGTCTAACTTTCGCCAAAACAATCATAGGCTTATAACAACGAATTAAATCACAAGGCTCTTCAGGAGAATAAAAACTTTTGGCTTTTTGAAAGTGTACGAACCGAAGTTCACATGGTCCATCCCAGCAAATCCGTTTTTGTTTTTAAGTGGCTTTATAATGCTTGTAAAAACAAAGTACATCTTCAGCCCTGACAAAATGTTGCAGCGCAGCATTACCATGGATCTCGAGCTCATAAGATAAAGAGATAAGATAAAGAGATCTGATTAATTTTTAATTAAAGTTAGTGACGAGAAGTTTTGTTTTAGGGTAATGACAGTTTTGTCCTGATTCCATTTTTAACCAAAACTTTGTGGTAGCTGCATCTGAAAAGATGGAAGTATTTGTCATGACAGTTGTTATTAATTCACTTTATGATCTTGTCATGTGGATTGCATTGCTTACTTTCCTTCAATTCAGCATCATCGTAGCACGTTTGTTGAAAATACTTCGCTAGTGTTGAAGGGAGAGATCTTAAAATTAATGTTATCTAAATAGATTCAGGCCACACCTGCTTGTAGACCGCTACTAATCGAGGGGCGATGCGCCACCATAAGGTTTCGCGTAATCCAATTGTGCACGTCCACAAAGAAGTGCTCTTTTAGCTCCCACATCAAACGTTCAGTCTTTCCTCACTTCGAAAAGCAGAAACCTAAAAAAAGGGAACCATAAGAAGGGTCAAAGAGGTGATATTTTATGTCCTCTCGTGCCCCTTTTATCCGAAAGACTAATGTGGAAGTGTTAACCACTAGTATAACAAGCCACAAAATTGATAGGCGTGCTTCTTTGTGATGCAGCATTTGAAGGTGACTTCTTGATGCAAGCGTTGTGCTCACAGCCAAAGGCATTATTTTGCCCGCAATGACTACATGGTGAAGCCCCAAACAACTTGAAGCAAAAAATGCCTAGATCAACTGCAGCTTTTGGAGTTACTTTACCAAGCTTTCGTTATATAAGCGTTCCTTTCAATAATCGACTTCTTAACTTAAATAACTTGCCGTTGCTGCACTCCTTTTCAAGACCGCCCCAGTTTGTGTTTGTGAGAATAATTTCGCAGAAATCTGCATTAACTTTGAAAGTTCTTTTAACGCATTCGCTCTTACTGGTACTAAAAGCTCACGACAAGTAAGAAGGAAATTTGCAATACTTGCCATTCGACAACACTTTAGGTTGAGACTTATGTTATGCTGCGCTAGCAGTGATACCACAGCTAGGCAGAACGCGGGAAGGCGAGGTTTTATTAGGGTAACAGTAGGCCTTCAAAGGCGTCAAATAGGTTCATCAAAAGCAAATCGAAAAAATGGCGCGTAACCCCTTAATTTTCTTTATTGTGATGATTAAATAAATAAATATATATAAACACTCATCTCTTTCCTGCACAAAAATGCCTGCTCCCTGGTATTAGATTGAAAACTCCAAAAGTTAAAGTAATCTGAATTGATTGCAAAGATTTTGTGGCTATTGTTCATGACTCGAGACAACTGGGGCTTCATACATGAGAGGAACAGCAAAACGACTAACGCGTGGTAAGGAGAATGCATCTCTATAAATTATGGCGGAGATGCCTGCCAAGTCACGCCTTATAACGCCCCTTGGGAGTTTGTGGCCTACACTGGCGACAGCATTGACAAGACTAATTTATAATAGCAAATTTCTTGTCCCCTACCAGATGAATACAGAGTCAAGGCCTCCTAAAAAGGCAATCTGTTGTGGGAGGCTGAGTCTGCGAAGATCTAAAGCAGAAGGGCTGCAAAACCATGCGAGCTTCTGAGTTTGTCGCCACTTAAAGTTCTGTATAGCTAATAGACCAATACCAACGTTGCCAAAGACAGGATATTATGATTGTTTGGTAGAAAACCCATACCGACCTCCCCGGTTGTGCCAAAAAAACAAAGGGAAGTGATTGTTTACCAAATTTTCCTCCCCACAGAAAGCGGTCTAAGTGGGCAACTGAGCTCAGCAGACGCAAAACAAAGTACCTAAGCTCCCATTAAATGATGACGTCAGTAGGACATTGTCGGCATTCATTATTAACCAATTTATTTTGCCATGATAAAACGCAACAGTACGTTCTAGATGTATTGTGCACTAGTTCGTCTAAATTCCTCAACTCCAAACAATCACGAAAATCGAAATTCTGGGCATTTCATATCATTTTATCAGGAAACGCGGGGAAAAGAAGCAAGTCTTAATCATAATTTACAGACTTCTTCGGTAAATGCCTGTGTTAGTAGGCATAAACTTGCATTTGTATTATCAAAACACAAGGTTTCTAAGTGTCATATGAGATGAAGCCTCGGAGCTAAGAATTCGGCATTGCTCTTGAAAAAGGTCGTGGGGAAATCTAGGCTGACCAAAAAGCAAACTTGCCTATGCGAAGGCTCTGGTTATACCTATTGATATAACTCCATGTGACTAAAAATCAAAGTGAAAGAAAAGCCAAAACCAAAATCCGTTCCTTCATTCATGGAAGTCTCCTACACTAGAATCACTAGGCAGAGTGAACACAATCAACTAGGATAAGGGATGCGAACCACTTCTAAAGTGGAACTTAGTTTGCAATAAAGGGTTATCTCTGCTTTTGGGAAAGTAAATGGAGACAGAGCTGGTCTTGTACCAAATCATCTTGACTAAATATGGTTATAGTGCTCAACCCTTTCCACCGTTTGCGATTCGAAGAACTCGTATAAACTGCAATCACCGAGACCTCAAGGCCTCATTCGAATGTGGCCAGTTTGCCAGCACTCTTCCCTGGATTTAGGATTACGCGCGAGGTCTCGAAACGCAGCAAAAACCCAAGCAGGAAATAGGACCACGAAGGAAGATGAAATTATGTAAACCAGGTCAAAAAGCAAGTCTCAGTACAAAGTGCCGGTAGTATCTTCATCCTCGTGGCTAATTCTTGAACACCTTTGAACGTCGGACTCTCCTCGGTCCCTCCTGATTGGACAGCTTCAATCGAGAACATACCTTGCGTGCGCTGACATGCATTGAGATCAAAGTCAATAATAAACTCCAAATGCGCGAGACCGAGAATGGCCATGTCTCCGGCGTCCTCCATTAACCAGTGAGTCTGCCTCTACGTGCATGCACGTCGAACCTTTACTCACACTTTAACAAATAAAGGCCAATGGTAACGCCGCCGCTTTTCAGTAAACCGACTAGAATTTCTGACAAACTGAAGTCTAGATGAAAATGCAAGACAGCACAAGGACAACCTCTTCAAATAGGATCACATCTTATTAAAACCTCCATAAGGAGAAAAGTACCGGTGGTTCACTTTAAATTTTAACTACTTCACGCTAATTAACGACAACTGCCGAACAAGACATATTAAACTTCGACAATCAAATAAGGTGGGAGATGCATTACAAAAAACCCTTTAATTGAAAACAATCGTTTGGCATGAACGATCAGAATTAGTACAGAATACAAAGAGAGCATACCTAACATGGTGGAGACAACTGAGTCCTCCTTCGAGGCTCAAGGTTGTGGGGAAAGGAGTCCTAGTAACCACCTGCTATGATTCAAACAACTCGAATTCAAATAACGGTGTGTTTATAGATAATTTAGGTGAAAACCAACATGAACGCCACAATTAATTCAAAATTTCCAAACTTTGACAGAACCCAGACCAAATGGAGACAAAAGGACCAAATTAGCATCATTTTCGTTAATCACGGTAAGCGTCTAGCTGGACAACGGAACAGCATCACGAGTTCGAACACGGGAGACAGCAATGTGGAAGAGTGGTTGACCACCAGCTGCCGAGTGGGTGTCGTGGTAGCCCAGTGGACCAATTTCACAGTCTGCGCAAATGAGGTACTTAATGCCCTCTACGGTGTTGCAAAATCCAACATTCTCAAAATCCGTCATCCTTTCCACCGTCCAAAAGTTGGATTCTGTCTTTCGAGGGAATGTATCACCGTGTTGTTGAAGCTCCGACTTCTTGGCGATGACAGGAAGGGAGAACTAGAAGGAAAAGAAACACCCCTTATGTCGCTTGATCACAATACTTCGGATTTGGTGAAGAACTCTTTGATTTCACCCCTACTGAAACAAAACGCTGATTCCATAAGGCGGCAATGGAAAAGAAACGACAAAAGAACTAGCTTTAGGGATACTTGACGCTACTCGAATGAAGCAATCTGGGAAATATGGGAGAAAGTTTGAAAAGCATTCATTATGATGGAAGAGAATGAACAATGTTGTTTCCGCGTTTCTCAGCTGCTACTTAAAATTGATGGGGAAGACGTGCGTTAGACTTCCTTTGAAACTAATTGCCTGAAATGAACAAGGACACAAAAAACGAGAATAGAGAGAAAGTGGATTACACCGATGTACCTATAACACCAGTACGACGGAAAGCATTTGCCTCAATTCCGTTTCTCCTTTCAGTTACCAACTCCCCGGAATATACCTGCAATAAATTTCTGACCAAATCAAAAGATTCCGCAAAGTTTCAGGAGAAAACTACAAAAATGCTAGCAGTAATCCGGCAATCACGGACGTACTGATAATTAACGATAAGGAAGCTTAATAATGGTAGTCACTTTCGGGTTCTTTCGATATGCTTATAAAGGGAGACCAAACAATGAAAACAGTCCTGTGGAACTGTTGGAGATACTGACTTTTGAGGAAATGTGAGGCAACGTTTATGGCTCGACAATTTAAAGGCCCCATGGGATAGCTCTCTCCGGGCGTAAATGGCGGTCGTTGCATTGAAAATCCCTTATTAGAGAGCAGATGGAATCCGAAAGAGGCTTAAGAATTCCCAATCTCGTAGTGTCGGTTGGAACCTGTTGACATGATTCCAGGTAGTTTGCACGAAAAAGCTGCATACAGAACCAGAAAATACCGCCCAGAACTGACTCAATGTGAATTCAAAGTACATTAGGTAGACCCCTTGTTCAAATGCAACAGTGTTTCCAAAAAATCCAACATTAGCACGGCGATGACAGCCTTCAGAAAAACTATTTTAATGAAACTTATCATTAAAATACCCGTCAGCAACCATATCAAGCAAACTGATCCCACTCACATGGCATCCATTAACAGATGGCGGCAAGTGGCAAAGGCTATCAATTTGTTGTCCAACCCTTTTTGCCTAAAAAGCGCTGTTGGAGATAATCTCTTACGCACTGATTGAATACCTTACTTGTGACGAAAAATCGCTTAAGCACGTATCCCGAATTCATTAAGTTATCAAATACACCACTGATTATCCGCGAATGATCCCAATACTACCACCCGTCCCGTACTTGGAACAAGCATCACCTCATCGCTGCCGATTGTTTGCGTAGGTACTTAAATTAGCCTCAATGGTTCACCGACAATGGTTTCGTTACTGGAAGCGAAATGAAAAATATGGTTGATGTCCATCCACCCAAAGATATGCAATGAAGGTTGTGCCAGAAAATAGTCTACGCGGTCAATTAATCAGATTCGAGTCACAGTCCTATAAAACAACATAAAAAACACCTTCTGCGTTCTTTTTATTACACTCCTCCAAACAATGTCCATTACCTCTTCATGGTATTACAGTCTTATGTGAAGTAGATACATGGAAAATCGAATAGTTGTGGTTACGCCTAGTGTTCTGTTTAGAGGGCAAGATATTATATAAAGCTTCGCAAACCTATGGCCCGTCACAGAAGAGTAAGTATCGTTTCAGGCACTGGCTAGGCGTTCAGGGCAATGACTGCCGAGACTATGACCATAAATCTACCAGTGCTAAGCTTGTCACCAACACATACGAGCTCCTTCAAATCGGTAGCATAATTCGAAATTACCTTCTGCTGAGTGGTTGAAAGTCCCATGACAGTATAAACTGTGCCTTGATTCACCCATAAACGCTTTTGGATTTAAGTTTCACGTATTCATTAATAACAAACTTCATAATCACATGCTGTGCACATGAATTACCATCGCCATCTGTCAGCCTAATCAGTGATTTCTGTAGAAAGAAACAAAACATTCTTGAATTACTCTGCATGCTTGTAAAGACGATAGTTCCCAAGCCCCTACATCCTACTGCGTTCACAGAAGTAGTAACGCAACATTTTTTATCTTTTCCAAAGAACCTCCCCAGGTCTACACAAGAGTAAATCGAGCGGCTGTAAAAAATGAAATAAACTATTGGAAACGTCTGAATTTGGAAAAATTTACGAAGCTAAATGTGTCTCAACCTCTGGCAAATACCCTTAGTCTCAATACTTGTATCATAAGTAGCAACAAAGGCTTGCAGAAAATTAATCCCAATTATCCATAAAATCAACTGCTTACGCTATATCTAAAAAAGACGATAACCAACAAAAAGTTAATAAAGAAAACAGGGAGGAATGAAACCGATACGCAGCTTTGAAAGGCCGTCAAATATTGGGCAGCTTTATTTTCTCAGTTCTTGACCAATATCTAAACGAAGAGACTAACATGAAATGGCTCGGTAGCACAAGAATGCGCAGCATTCCATGTCCACAGAACAAAAACTATTCCTACCTTTGAGCCACTCTACCTTGGCAAACGATTCACTGAGCTACGCGTTCCATGATACTAACTCTAGGCTCTCCGACCTGAAAGGTCGACCGATTCTCATTCTTCCAGCAATCATAAGTCAGTTCACGAACAAGCACGTAAATGCAATCGCCCGAGGGAAAGAAAATGCATTTCTGTGAGAAAGCTAATTGTCTTACATGTCGCGAGATTCTATTCGCGGTTCAGCTACGAGGTAACATGGACAATGACTTCCCTCGCCTTCTCTCAATAAAAAGCGCTCAGAAATGTATTTGCCAAAGACAGCACCCAGTAGCAGCAGCTGTTTTGCTCAGAAAAGTTCAGCAATGCTTCTAATTCGATTAGTAGTTAAATACTAATTATGCGTTTCTCTTCGTGTTTTTATTCATATGAAATTGAAAACCTTGCTGAAAAGTAAGCACATAATATTCACATCACAAAAGCTTGGTATCGCATAACCAGCAGAACGGTAGACAAGTTCCAATCTAACCATTCCGCATCCCCTAACATCATAACCTAATAAGCTAAACACTAATAGGTCCGTGGAGCTAAATCAAAGCTGTAAGAAATCGTTTGATATAAGATATTTCATTATGCAGAAAGCTTAAAAGCTAAGCCGTTAGCAATGAGAACGTTCTTGTTCATTCTCCCGATGCGAGGATGGTGTGATGCAAGAGCAGGATTGAGAATAATCAGCTTATCTTCACCTACGGAGGGAAAACTCTCAAAGCATTTTTTACCACCGTGATGCACTGGTTTTACGATGGGACGAAAGCCCGAAAGAAAAAAAGGTTTGCTTAGTAATGAAATACTGACATGATACAGGAGGACATCAGATACCCAGGAGGCAAAAATATCGTCTACAAGGTTTACTTTCGCCCCCTGCTAAGAAATCACATGTGAACATGTCATGAGAAGGTGGAACGCAATATCAGTGATACAGTAGCATTTTGATTAGAGCCACTCGAAATGCTATCAAAACCTGGTGAGCGAGGCATGAAAAAAAAGGGTTAGGACGTAGCCATGGACGGACAACTGAGTTATAAGCAGCGGTGTTTCATCGTTTTAAAATATTGACGATAGTATATATAGTTAGAATAACCCTACATTCCGCAAACCTAATTCCGCATGAACCGCATCAACCGGAGTTGAAAACAAAATATGCAAGGAGTTCCACTGAAACATAAGCATTAAAAGAACATAACAGGAGCACTGCATCAGCACTAGCACCAAACGCCACACTTGACATTCCAAGGCGATAAACCAACCCTTGCCTTTTGAGCCTCCTGGCACATCAAAATACTAAATAAAAATCACTAGCCATGTAAATCAATTTCAGTGGCATAATCGACAAAATGCTGAATTTAGAGGAAACATCTGTCTTGCTGTGGTAGCAAATAAGCCCCTGATAGAGCTTTTAAATGTTGGAATTTAAAATCATACAGACGCATTGATGAGGTGGAATAACACATGCCAGCTCTCCCATCATGGTTTATGAATTATTAACTTAAAACGCAATTGGAGATGCAAAAAATTAAAGCTGTTTGTACTATACCTGCACAATTTCAAAGGCAATCTCAAGAGAACGAAACGAGGACCCGTCTTTAAAGCCTGCTATTTCCAGCTACGGATTAAGCAAAAAAGAAGACAATGGACCCCGTTTTCTCCTGTTTGAAAACGGTGCACCGTTCGCAAATATCCATAACAGTTTTACAGCCCTCAGAAAGTGGCGCTACACCTCACTCACAAGCCTTTCTCAATTGGCAATGGACCGCACTGCAACGCACAGTAGCTCACATCAATGATGTACAAAAGTTACCACGTTTAAATTAGATTAAGTGCTTTAATAAGCGCATCAGCCTTCAAGGGAGTAATTTCTAGCGCTGCTTCGGCTAAATCTCCAAAATAAGGTTTGAGAACAAAGTGTGATGGCAGATTCCTTAAGTAAGCTTGAACGAAGGGGGTGGCGCAACTACGCTTACCTTACAATGAAATTCTGAACCCGGTAAAATAATGTCCAAGTTGCTGTAGTCGTCAATCAGTTACTTTAACGCCTAAACGTCAACATATGCTCCATGTCAAAAATAACCCATGAATAAGCCCCTCCCCGCATCCCCCTTATCAAATTCAGTGCAAATAGCACTGAAGTTAGTAAATTTTCACAGAGAGGGTGATTGGAGTACAAGACATAAGCCGAATTCTCAACATTTGTGGTACATTTCAGTTTTAGAATTTTTAAAGTTCCAAATCCCTTAGTGCCTAAGCGACAATGGCACAATTAACCACGGAATCGGAAAAATAAGGGTAATTCTCACCTTTGAATGTTGCTTGGATCCACATTATAAGTCGACTTTATAGGATTCGTTTTTAACATGGGAAAAATATTTACGCCCTTTGTTTTCTGCAGGTGGAAGCTTGGGAGTTCTGAAAAAAGGTTGCTTAAATTCAAAGCTAGTGCAACCAAAAACGCAAACTTGGGCACAACAGTTCTACAGCCGTCCTTGTCCAAGCATAGAAAATGATTGTCCAGTGTTTCATCAAAAAATTACCGCTCACCTTTAGTTTACAGACATCTTCAAATTACTCTCCAGCTTTCCATTCGTGCAGTGGCAATACCGCGGCTACCAAAAGGACGTTGAGGAATATTAATAGCTATCTCTAGGGAATTATGGTCGAAACGAATAATGGAGACTACGAAGTGCTTTTCAGAGCCCGGTGAGGCAGACTGCGATTTCACTGTTTGTGATAAAGTAAATTGACGCCGTCTGCGTCTAGAGTCCCTGCTTCCCACTCGATCTATGGACCTGTAACTATTGTGCACCAAGTAAATTGACTACTTAAATGGGAATCAGGGTAGAAGCTCATTCGCATTACTTTTCCGTTGGCAAAAGATGACGGGGAATGGGAAAAAGCAGCTGCTAAAGTTGTCCTCGCGCAGTTAAGGCGTGGAAATTACTAAATTTAAAGGATTGGGGATCGACTAAAACGAAACCGTCAAGCCTGTAATCACGCGCCCCACAAACGCAGATAGAGCCGATAAGACCACCATAAGAGCATGATGATTGACAGTAAAAAAGCAATCCCTTTCATTCCCTCTCTTACCTACAAAGTCCGCATGAAAATTTTGGAAATCTGACAATCAGGCAGCCATGAGTAACAAATTCGGGCCCAGTTTCACTTTCAGATTACCTTATTTTCTCAAAACGGCAACACCTTGTAAAACTCAAAATTCATGTTATGAAAAGATCGAATCTTCCCCAGTTGATGGCCAAATAATGGATTTGCACACCTGTCAACCATGGCTTTGAGACCTAGACGAAACAGTCAAATCTCTCCCTTGAGCACTGGAACCACATTTCTACTTTTAATCAGAATGGCGGCGCATAAGTTGCAGACGTCATTTCCAATGCAAAGCAGAGTGGATATAATTGGATATGAAGCAGGAAGAGCATGATTCGAGGACATAAACGCCAGTACCTTACACTGAGTCATCATATTGCGACAATTAAACGCACCGTGCCAAAAAAACAAACCGTACGACTGATGGCACCCAAAAACAGCATAAAGTCAACTTAATAAGCAGGATGCTGGAAGGAAAATCAAAGTATGCATGGACAGTGATCATGATTGGTACGTTTTAGGTTTAAGAGACTAATAACAGGCGGTTTGTTAGATTTTGACCAGCATTTCTTCTCAAGTCAAACTTTCACTATCTATATTTTAATTGCGTTTCCAAGGATCTAAAAAACCTGCGTGGTTGATCGCCAGGTCTGATTTTATGCGCCGATTTCGTACTTTGATAAAATGTATTCAAAGGAAACTGTTATGCAGATCGCGTGGCTAGCAAATTTCGAAAACTGTTGAATTAGGAAAGATCCAGCTTGAGTGGTATCCTTCCCGGTTTTTTTCTCATAAAATCGCTAATTAACTTTCATTAACGAGCAGAAGCCGGATTTGGTGTGGAATTAAAGCATTGTCAATATTATCTTCGTGAAAAAAATTTTTATTTCAGAAGAACACTAAGGTCTTGTTGTAGAGCAAAGTAAAACACTGCGCATGGAAATTCAGCGAATTGAGAAATTAATCCCAGAATGCGATTAAAATGCAGTTAGAATTAGGCTGGAATGTCAATGAAGAAACAATTTCCGAATGATCATTTTAATACGACAATGGTCTAGGACGAAGCGGGTGAAGCCCCCCTAGTTGGTTAAAAAGTTCATTTTTAAGCATCACGTAGGTGCACACTGAAAAACGAGAACTTTTCTCGCCTTACTCGTAAAGTGACTTAGAAACTCATGTATCACATGAAATGACTAAAACAATGGCAGGGGCTGCTGCCTTGAACATCTCAATGACAAATACGAAAGGAAAAAAACATCTCTTTTCTAGCGTTTGCCATTTCATTACTACCAGCAGCAATTGCCTTTCACAAAGCGTCGCTTTCGATTCGTCCGAAAGCAAAAGCTCCATCACAATGGAAAAAATGGTAAGTGGGAAGGATTCCTTTTAACCAAGCGGAGGTAATGGAAAATCATCCGATACACTAATAGGTTCGCTGCGCATTAATAAGTTCGTTTGAAATTTTGCCACACCATCTCAGGGAATGCGGCATACAATGCAAAACGGAGGTTTCCTTGTACTGTAGTCATAGGCGCATCACATTCATCAGAATTTAACCAAATTATTCACAGCAGGGGTCACCGCTAGTGCAAATCGGTTGGAAAAGTTTGGAAGGACAATTGCATTTGGATAACAATCGACTTACGAATCCCGATGTGCGGAATCAAGAAGTTGTACAGGGCTTTTTAATATCCGAGGTCTCATCTAACTTGCCAAATGAGCGATAATAAACAGGAAAGATTGGAATAGGAAGAGTATTCTCTATATATCTACAGAGTTTGACATATACAAAAGAGATGTTTGGATAGTTAAAAGTACCATTCATAAAGATGTTTCTTCACCGCGAACGAAGACCTCAAAAGGGAATAAAAGCGGAGGCGGTAGGTGAGTTTTAACAACCGCAGTAACTTCCAGCAGAGAGGTCACAGTCGTGTAGCAAGAACAGCAAGTCTTCGCCAGCTAACAGATGCGACAATAAGGGAAAATTAATACCGGTTTTCTGCACCCAGCAATGACGATCCACTTACATAGAGCCCTCTGGGATTTATGACCTACCCGACATTTCCTTTAACCGGCATTTCCCAGTCTTAATTTGTTTCATGGGATGACTCAAAGTGTCAGCGAATCTCTGCCATCTCCAAGGCATGGCATGAAGCAACCAAAACATGGACAATAACTGCAGAAGATATTGCATTAAAAAGAAGAATACACAAAGAGAAGTCAGTAATCCATCGATTGGCCCATTCCTTAGCTATTGTTCTCCCTCAATTCTTCTTGCTCTTTGATACAATTTTAGACATGTGTAAGCGGCGTAATCAGAATACCTGGAGATCTTTGGCCATGTAGCGGTAAAAGCAGTACAAGGAAAACACCAAAAGACTTCGAAATTATGCAAAATAGTATCCATTTTGAATGCATTAAGATTGACAAGTTCTACTCGCTAGATGAGAATAAAATGCAGTGTAAAAGCCATCTAACGGGTGGTCCCTATGTCCTGAAAATTTAGCAAGGTGTTTGAATTTGAGTTACACAGCAGCTGCCAATTGTGGAGTACATTTTCAATGGTCCAATCAAATTTAAACCGTCAAAAATAGCACATTTCGTAGTGGCTCAACAACGCTCCAAAGTTGGCCATAAAAATACAGTACTTGCTACTTACAAGGATACAAGTAGGCAAAATAGCACTGCCAGAGGCATTCTATGAAGGCCGGAAAGCGGTTAAATCCTAGTGGGACTCACCTCTTTGCTAGTGGAAAATGCAGTCCTCTCACGAAAAATGACACACGGACACCTGGGGCAGCAGATAACTTCATCGTTCAGCACCTTTTTATTCATTCCCTCATTATCCTTTCTACAAATGAAATATTCCTAAGTACCGAGACGAAATTAAACGCAGGATTACTAAATCAATGTGCAGCCAATATGACTTTGAGCATGAACCGTTCATAAAATAGGCTGCAAATCAGCCGATATCTGCACAGAAAGGTGAAGTCGACGACGCGAAATGTGCAAATAAGTTCAAACTGCCTGAAACCGCACAGGGCTCTGACAGTTATAACATGAGTCAACTATTAGAGAAACAGCCCACAAGTGCGCGCCTTAAAACCTTTCTCGAGCCTTAGAATACTCAAGAAGTGTTTCTACGAAGTAAGTTACAGGTGGTATCCCAATGACCAATACCCATTAAAGGGTACTACACCCATCATCATAGCAAGGGTTAAAATGAAACCAAAAAATACCAAACAGCGTAACGTAAGCTGCTAGCAAAACTGATGCACCCACAACACAAATTTGAACGATACTTGCAACATTTGGATTGAGGGAGAAACTACTGCATCCATCACATCGTTAAGGTTATTAATGAATGACACCCATAAAATGCACTATCTCCGATGTAGACACAATGGGAACTCAATGGCAAACATACATCACATAGCTATCCATGAGAAAACAAGCAACGCCGGACCACCAGCACAAAGAAAGGTAATGGCATGGTTTGAACCAAGCGCCTTCATATTCATTCATCAAATGCTTACCAATAAGATATCGAGAACTGTTAAAGCCCTTTAGCTTGTCATGAACTCTAGGTTATTGAAAATGGCAATGATCAGGTGCCACAATACGCAAAATAATTTAACACTTATCTTTAAATCATGCACAGCGATGTGCCACTTAAAAATTCCAGCAATTATAACCAGCTGACACACCTCAAAGCATTTTTGAGTTTTTTATTGTGCTCAATTTTGCTGATGCAGTAAGCTGACTTAAAATTTTTATACATTTTGGTTTGCCGCATCTTATTCTCGTGTGGGATGAATCTTCTGCTAACGCAGTTGCAGCGCCCCGAGCATCTCTGAAAGAAGGAGAGAAGGCTAGGTGTAGGTCAGAATTCGCGTATTCTAGACAGAAAGTACGAGAATTGCTGACATGACCAGCAGAACATCCCACGCAGCTAGCTTTAAGGTGGCCACCACTAATATCCGACCAACCAACAGCCCAAACAAACAATAGGCTACAGAGAAGGCTAGGTGCAGATCAGAATCCTTATATTCAAGCCGGCGGGCCCGCCCACGCAGCACGGTTCAAGGTGGCTGTCACTAATGTGTCGGACCATCAAAACACTACAGCCGTAACCTTGGTTTCTCTAAAGGCACAGTAGCAGAACAACAGACCTTGATATCTCCCCGTCTTAGGTATTCCAACTTGCAATCACATATACTTTCTCAGCTTGTAATAAAAGCACCAATCAGCAGCCAGAGAGGTATGTAAAATCATCTTCGAAGGTTCTGTGACCGGACTTCAAAATGCAGTGTTGAATGCATTGCCTCATTGGTTCAGAATGGACGCTTTGCTTAAGCCGATGGGACTATTTTCCTGGCCATCATAGCAGTTACATTCATTCTTGTCTTGGATGCATATATTTAGTCCTACACTTAGCTCTCGTCTTCTAGAGATGCTCGGGATGCCACACCTAAAATCAAAAGTCGCGCTCCTACCTAAACTAAAAGTAAAAGCTAGTGCTTCTCATTAGTCAACAAAAAAGCTTACTAACCTAAAAAAGCACTGCTGTAGGGATATAAATAGGATTACGTCATTCTGCCGTTAGTACATTTTTTAATTTCCATTTAGCATTAGATGTATCTATTCGCTTCGTCTTTAGCTCTGAGAATCAAGTTCTAAAACTAATACTAGTTTAGTTGCCTTCACATTATGTATGAAATTATATCCATGTTGTACTTTTGTGATCAAATGTTTGTTTTAATTTTCTGACACTTCATGTCTCTGTTTGATTTGCCCACTGGTACCCAGGTCTCTGAGCGGTTACCGTTGCTGGGTCGTGACTTTCGACGCGTAACTTTAACGATTTCGTTCTCATAAAATGAACGTTAGCTGAGCATGAGTGAAAATCCGGTGTCTCCTATCAAAAGCTTTCTCTCATTTTTGATAACAAGAGAGGCCGTGGTTTTCACGACGAGCTTCAGCATCCATCTACTGCAATCATTAATTCGCCTCTACTGCGCCAAGTTATCCTTTCTATGCTCACTACCCCTTAAAAGGTTAGCGATCGCCCCTCCGCATACCTTTCAAGTGAGGGTTCTGCTTACAGAACTGGTAAGAGCATTTCACCAGTTGGTGGTTTCACCAGAAACTGCCAAAATTTGCCTCAAAAGACGTGATCTTTCTCTCTTTGTCTACTTTATGTTAATGTGAGCTGTTGATTAGAGGAGTCGAATTTCTCGCATACTTTCAAGTGTTGGGGGTATCAATGTATTTTGCCATGGTTCTGGGCTGGTTGTTACCGTGGAATCATTGTTCTCTTGAACTATCTTGTTTAGTACCCGGATCAGGGCTCACTTCTCGGAGCTGCTGCATGTCGTTCTAACGAAACTCTCTGTATTGATGTATGTTCCGTAGCATCTTCTGAGACCTTTTAGGACTACTTAATTTATCTTCAGAAGATTGGCTTTGATGATCCTGAGGAGGGACAAATCGATGAATTGAACTTTCTTTTTCAGGCAAATCATTTGCCAATTTCTGTTTTTCAACCTAACTCTCAAAATCGTGACCGGGAGGCAAGTTCGTATTCTTACCTCCCGAAGATTTTATTTTAGTCGGGCGTTTGTCAAAACCTGTCTACCCCAACTACATCCACTAGTAGTACAAGCGTGAAGTCTGGGCCAGCTGAAGTCGATTTAGTACCTCGCCTGGTTGTGTCAGTCAAACCCGAACAGGATGACTTGTTGCTTACTTCTCAACAGACCGGCTCAATCGAGGAATTCACCTTCGATACAGAATCCTCAGAAAATGTGACTGATTTTACGCCTCGAAAACTTTTGCTGGCAAAAAAGAACCTGGAATCTTTTGAAAGCACTTATTCCAACACTAGTCGCATTGGTGCTCCTTCAGAATTATTCACTCGTAGTCCTCCTGTATGTTGTTGTGGAATGGACGTTTTTCTTCTCACTGGTCTGCCTCATACATCCTATTTGTTGTAGCCTTACAGTTCTGTAGTCAAGCCGCTCCAACACAACACTGGATCTGGCAGTCCTCCACCGGCGCTGTTCGTTAAACGGGCCACACCTTCAAGTCCCCGTGTTCCTGTTTTCGTAGGCCCCCTTACAGACACTGCTACGCTCACAAGGTCCGCTTTTTCTCAATTGCCTTCCCCTCCACCACGTGATGGGGTTCTCAAATCTGTCTCCAACGTTCGTCGAACTCCTCAGCCCCGACATCACCTTCACTTTAACCACGACCGCATTCACCAACTCAAAAATCAGCAGCAGCGCAATCTGACAGAGAGTGAGGTATTTGTTTGGCCTCGATACGACAGGCCGCGTCATCTCTGCATCTCTGGATCCCGTGGTCCTGATTCCACAGCAGATGTGGGTCACATCTCCGACTCAGAGTTTTATCCTCGGGTCTCCCGGACACATAACTGGCGGAGCAGTGAGAAGGAAGAGGAGTGGGATGAGGGATTGGATGCGAGTGAAGGGAATGAAGGAGAATGGGATGGGTTTGAGCGATGGAAGGAGGGTAAAGGTGGGATTAGGTTCTCTAGAATAGTAACTTCTCCTCTCACTTCCGGCAGTACCTCGCGGTCATCCTTTTGCGATCGCAATATTCGCGACATCAACATCCTCAAGCGTCTCGCTGTGCCCTTCTCCTATGAGGAGATAGCCTACAGCTCCAATGATCGTTTTCGGGAGATCAAGTCAAAGCCCGGGCTCACCTTGGACCAGGTAAACTGGTCTCTTTTGGGTAGTTTATTCTTGTCTTTAATTGAACTTTTTCCCTGTTTTGTACCACAGTGCGAATTCGATGAGCGCAGAGTACGAATGTAATTACTTCTGCGCACTACGTTTTGAGGAAACCGCAACATTATTGCAGTTAAGCGTTTTTGTGACTGAAGTGATTTGTTATACGATTGAGCATTTACTCAGATCACCGTGTAGTTCCGTGCGTCTTACGACTAACTTCCATTCCTAGCCACTTTAAATGACCACCATCTGCGAGTGTTTTTTTTTACTTTGTTGTGGTTATGTTTTGTTATACTTGATTTCTAACACTGAAGTGCTTTCAGTGATTGGTGCGATGTGCAGTTTTAGAACATTAGCTACAGGTTAGTCGAAGTGGGGAAGCCATTTTTCCTGCGGACTTAGCCTCACTTTTATGGTCTACTTTGTGTATTCTCACTTAATTTCATTGAGATTCGGTTCGAATTCAGTGGATCAAGAGTTTTCACAGGAAGCTTTTTGAATAACCGACCGTGACCCTCTTCCATACGCAGATAACTGCAATGCTGGATGCGCGCCGCCGGGCGACGAATCGGCAAGCAGCAGAGCGTTGTCGTCGCGTTAAGTCGGCAGCCCGTGACAGCCTGGCAAATCAGCTTGATCGCCTTCGTTTGGAGCATGCCGATCTTGCCAGGCGTATTATCCGCACTCGAAGACGACGTCAACAAAAATGGTGTGTTGGTCAAATTTGTCTGTTCATCGTTTGTAGTCGCTGAGGGGTCTAAACCTCAAACTTCCTATTGCTTCTCCTCCTTAGGGATGAATTGACGTCAGCTCAAAAGCATTTGCTTCAGAACCTTGTCGACAGCACCGGGACGCCATTGGATCCTTCTCAATGGCGTATACAGACAACCAGTGAAGGCGAATTAATACTCGTGCGCATAGACGTCAATGGGGACATTCATAACCGCGATAATGAAGATAGTAGAAACGATGGGTACGAAAGAACAGGCTATCAAGCAAACTTGTCATAGCACCCTCGCCTCGTGTTTTAGTATTAGCATTCATTATCAGGCTGTGTTCCACTCATATCGCCCCTTTCTTTACTCCCATTCCTCAACCAGCAGTGAAGAGCAGCATTTACACACACTCATTGCGTAGCAGGCGCCGGCTACATTATGCGCCGTAACTTCTCCTAGTTTTCCGCGCTGTTGCTCCATGTTTGATTTTTTTACTTGCTGTCATCGGCACGTACGGGTCTCCTTTTTTGCGTTACAGTTGCTTTTTCCTTCGGCTTTTTTATACACAACTGCACTCTCACGCACACGTCGACACCCGTGCGTTCACGTGTGCACATGTATTGCATACACATTGTATCTATTGAGACTTTCGAAATTTTTTTCAGCTTAAAAGTCTCCTCTTTTCGTCTGATTGAGTTTCGTGAAGAGATCTCCGATGTTTGTTAAGTTCCCTTTCGGATGTCATGTCTACAATCACTATCAAAGTGCCTTTTATTGTGATTTCCAGTTTTGGCTTGAAGTCTCAAATGGTCTCCATCGTCGAATTGGGTGGGATTTATTGGATTCATTTGCAGACCACGAGTCATGCTCCACAAATCTGTTTTTTATCGTCTGTTAGTGCGATCATCAAGTTCGCGTGGTTCTGGTCGTTTCTCTGCATTCCTGGGAATGTCAGCGAATTTAGATGTTACTAGTCTTGTAGAAGAAAAGCCAAAAAGGGTTGTTGAGGCAACTTCGTATTTTTTTGACACGATATGAGGACTTAGAGGTGGTCAGCTTCAGTCGGAATTCTTTGCCACACTTTAAAGGCCTACGGAAATTTTGTCTCGGTAGAAGAGCAGCTACATTGTGGATAAAGTGGCTTTTTGACCTGCTTATTGGGTGCAAATATGTTCTTTGTTAATTGTTGAATTTTTGACTTAATAAGCGTGCGACCCGATTTTCGGTGTGTGTGCTTCAAGTGGTACAATTCATCTTGCTTACGAGGACAAGTTAGCCATTGTTTCACACGTTCTCCTGGTTTATGTATGTTTATTTTGATTTGACAGTGTTCGTACTTTGCAGTTCCGAAGTTTCTGTAAAAGTTTCTCCAACTGGCGCCATTATAGAGTTATAACGTCGGCATTCAGCTTTGAGATTTTGAGTAAAAAGATATTTTGCACTTGGAACCATTACGAAGACACTTTAACTTTCTTGCCTTTAACGGTTACTCCAAAAGTATTTCGATGCGTACAACCCACCCGCACGCCGAAATTGATTGAAAGGAAATTGCGATTTGGTATCACAGCGAACAGCCTAGTTCCAACTTGACCTAACTTACGTTTCCTGTCCAATTCCGAATCGGGTCGCATGATTCTAAATAGAATTCCTTCCGGCAATTGGGCGCTATCCCAGTCTCCTAATTAGCTTTTTAACCATATTTCCACACCTCACTCATCCGTCTGGAGTAAGATGGCACGTCACCCTTGGAATCCAGCTTCTACCATGGTACAAGTTGCTCACAGTATCAATGATAATTTGGAATGGGTTCAGTTTTGAGCATCAGTCTTAACGACTTTTATTCACATACTTGATGGTATGCTCAAATGCAAATGGTCCTTCGAACGTCATTGTGGTTAATTCTAAAACATTAGTTACTATGTGCACATCATCGAGGCTAACCGCTGCCCTATGCACGTCTATCACTAATTCAGCACTTGAATTCCTTCTATGCGCAAATAAGATTTGCTAGTGGTTATGGTTGTCACTCACAATCGCCGCAGTTGTCATTGATTGGTGTTTAACCTCATTGGATCTTTGTGGATTTACTCTTCAAATTCAATTGTAAAACAGAGTTGGCATTATTTTTCCATGACTCTTGTTATAACGATAGAAAGTACAGTATGTCATAAAATCGCAGAAACCATGACACTTGAGCTTGGATAGGAGAGCTGTGGTGTTCTTTGAGGAGGTCAAATCGAGGAGTAGGTTTGTTGTCACAGTTCGGGAGGGTTGAGAGACCCATAATGTAGGCTGCATACGTACAGCTCGACGCTACCATCGCGGCAGCCTACCAAAGTCGCGGTCCAAAAGCCCCTCTTGTCAGTGCATGAGGGTGTTCAGGCATGTCGAGCCTTTCAGTTTGTGAGAGTGTGACATTTGACACACTTGTGGGGTTATATCAATGGTTGTCGTGCTCTGTGACAAAAATCTAAGCGGCTAACTTCTCGCATTATGAGGCGTTTGGTAGGAGACTTCTTGTAAATGAGCTTATCTTCACACCACAGCTTGATGTTGAAGGCTGTAAAGAGGTGTGAAGTTAACTTTTGTCATATCGTACCTTAGTTAAGCTAGATCCTTGAGTTTTCTTGAATGAAGATGAGTTATTTGACAATTTCACTTAAAATAATACACTGGTATATGGATTGAGCTTCTTAACCTTAAACATCGTCCATGTGGTTTGCAAAAGCATTGGCTGCAAGAGATGTCTAGCCAGATTTAACACTGTACTAGGCTGCATATCTGTGTTTCATAATTCATGCAAAGCACAAGAATGCAACCAACTCACATGCTAATCTGTTGAAGCTGTCATCAAAGGGATTGCACCATCCTTTTTGAGCTTACTCGCGCCCCAAAAACACGGCAATCAAATGACTGCGTTTTGGGTGAAAGTCATTCCAGTCCTACGCTTTATTCGGAAGTGGAAAAGGCGGATTCTTCCTCATTTGGATGGCATTAAGTATACGCACTAGAGTCGCCTCATCTGCTAGTCGGGAATGGTAGTCCAGGCCACTGTGTTGTCTACCTCTGCCAATGTCTGCCCCAGTCCCGGGGGGTGATTTAACCGCCACATAAACAGAACTGTTGAAAACGGAAACAATGCCAGTGTGGGTTACTCACACTCCACCCGAGTCGTCTCGCCGTTAATTTATCCCCAGTTGTCCTATGCCGGTTGGAAAGGTGGACACTAATTATCTCGAATAAAGTGTTTCATGTGCATTAAATGGCCGTATTTGTTGAGTTTTTTACTCTCCGTATAACTAGTCAAATCGACGGTACTGTCTGAATGAAAGCGATTGGAACAGTACAAGAACAGCCTTTGCCCGGTTCACGATGAGGGAATAAGGTTCGAAATTTTCGAACAAAGTGGCGCCATATTGTGTAGAGAATCAATTGTGGGAATAAACATAAATTAAGTGTTGAAGCCCACCTTGCTAATTTGCTTCTAAATGAATCTCAAACCCTCTAAGGACTTTTAAGATAATACTTGTTTTAATTTGAAAAAAAGCAAGGCTGGTTTTAATTTGAACGTCTTTATTTCAGGTGGAAAATAATAAACTGCTCCGACGGTGGGGAAAGGCAGTAGTAATGACGTTTCTGTGGGGATATGTTTACTTGCCTACAAATTTAGTTGCGGCGCCAAATGGTATGAAGTTTAAGTTAAATAATAAGATAAGCTTAGTAGCATTTCTTGTAACAAATCAACGAATGCTATTATCTTTGCGTGACTTGCTAACCTGAAGTGAGTCTTTTAGACGATCACTAGTTAGACCACTCACAATGACCTTAAAACAGTCATTGAGGCTTTTGCAATGACTCTAGATGACTTTCAAGCATTCCAAACGGGGCAAGGGGAGGAAAATGGTGGAAGTGGACACGGAAAATTTCGGCAACGCCTCCTGAATTGAACAGAATGTGAGAGGAGTAATAATATTGTGGGAACATGTACTATCCTTCTCAAGATTGGCCTTTGCAGCTGAATATTTTGATGCCTCAATGCCATCCAAACTTATCGACTGCCAGTGTCCACGCACTGTAAATTGCCAAATATCCTGAGCGCTCCACAAACATTAGCGAGCACTTATACCTTTCCCACGGTTCTCGAAGAGACCTAGCAATTCCCTATTCCCAGCTCTGACAACTTGGCAACCGAAGGAAATGATTTCAACTTCTCAATCCCATCCGTTTTGGATGCATCAAAGTCCCCGATTACACTGCCCTCCCACCGGATAGGCTCAACATAGATTTAAAGTACACAAGTAGAGCACGCCTCAATGGTTACCGAATTTGTTTAAATTCTTTGTCACCTCATTAGTTTCTGCTTTCTATTAATCAGCTGTGGAAGAATCGGAGTCGCGCCTTTCCATGCCCTCGATGACAATCACGTATACTGCTATAAAAAAACCATACTAGTGTGTCATTTTCCCTTTGAATTCAACCAAATCATTGACGGTTTCAACGCTACCGAAAATCCACCACAAATCAACCAGCACACGTTTAAGAAATTCATTCCTTCTGAAAAGTTATTACAAACTTATGCCCGCATTTTAATGACAATGAAGAGGGAGCATATTTGCTCCAGAAGCTGAAGTTTATTTTAAATCAGACTAGTTTCGATAATTTGAAGTCAAGTCCATCTGCCTAATTCACAAACTTCATGATCCCATTATAACCCATAAACATAACTATTCATTACAGACCTGATCTGGTTCCATCCATGCATTTTGCTAGTTAGTGCCTGTGAGAAGATACCGGCAGCCTCCATTGAGTGAGGGGTAGTCGCAAGTGGGTACAAACAGGAAATGAACTTGGCCATTTCTTTACACACATGTTTGCAAGAAGTGATAAGCCTCAAGCATCTATCCAAGGATATAAAGTATAGATGCCAGCCAAATTTCGGAGCAAATTGAGATAATTACCTAGGACCTTTTTACAAATGAACATGATATGCGATATGTTAAACGCTTCCTGGTTTCGCATCGTTGGAATGCGCAAGGTGGTTGGAGAGGGCCACGTTTTATTCAATGACATTATAAAAAGGGTACGAGACGCATGGTTGTCAATCCGAGGTTCCCTTCCCCTTGGGGAATGATGTCACCCGCTCAGGCACGAGGATCTTCGCTAGAATAATTATTCTATTATTCATATTTAAACCTTTAAACCATCTTAAGAATGATTGATTTCCTTCTTGTAAGCGAAAATAAATCATATAAATAATCGTGCGTCTACGCTTGAAAAAGTGGGAGCAAACTGGAACTCCCTGCCCTCCATTTTTAGCAAAAGTTATCTTTTGGCAAGGTATCGCCAAGCTCATTGGTTTTGAACAAATGAAAACGAAAATATGGCTAATGGGAAAGAGGATCATTTCTAAGCTCATCTTAACGCATAGCAACCAAGGTCTTATTATGTTAGACCATAATTAACCGTAAAAATCAATAATTTTCTTCCTACCGACTTAAAGTTTCCTCTACGTATTCAGCAATAAGGCTATATGCAGGCCTATACGTCACCAACAACAGCTTCATTCTTCCAAAAGTCATGATGATTTTGTGACAGATTGATAGCTATGCCAACAACGCTTCGCATTGTGCTAGTCTTTTCTGCCTCCTCAAAAATAGCTGCTCTCATCGGTAACTTTGTTCCCCCGTTAATGACACTTACACCATTAATCCCCAGCCTTTCATCCATAGCATTAATAAATCTGCTCCCAGACTCGTAGTCCTCCCAAAAAACTAAATCGCAGATTCCACACTACTCTTACCCCCTTAGATCGAGGCATCTAGCCATTGGCAACAATGAACCAATCCACAGTGGATCCAAAGTACGTCATAACCAAAGTGATGGGAAATTCGATGGGCTGTTTGCACCGTCAGGAAACTGTGTTGTCTAGCAAAGGTATAAACTACCGAGTTGGAAGAGCTCGCACAGTGGAGCATTTACTTAATCAGGATGTCAAATCATCACATAGGATCGATATCGTCTCCAAGTCAAAAGAGGTTAGGATTAACGTGGATGGATGCGCAACGCGTAAAAAGGAAAAGTGAAATAATAGATCACCCTATATTACGCGAATGAAACATCTCCCACTAGGCTAGTTTTTGGAAATGTGATTATATGTACAATGGGCTTTCTGCATCCTATATGACCGATTTCACCTGAGACTCCATTAAGTCGGAATGATATCGCCACAACATAATTGGAGGGAAAATTTGCTAAAAGGCTATGTTTGGTCTGGTGAGAACATCTTTTACTATGGGCATTTCTGCGCAAACTCTTGGCTTCCCTGCAGGTGAATTTTGCCGCACCAAAACCCCCAGATTAAGAAACGCCATTTAAAAATTGCAGACCTCTATGCACTTTTCATAAAAGCCATTCAGAGCACTAGGTTCTTTTGTAGTCACCTTTTGCAGGCTGATAGTTTCATGGTTAAGACTCTAACATGTGGCAATGGAGCCTTGACAGTCTATGAACCATGGTGATATTGTGAATCTTAGTAGGCCGTTTTTGCACAACGCATTAAAATCACCACAGTATCGGTTCGATCAATCGGAGTTGTGTTTCCCTAGTAGTAGATCTTTAGAGCCCTAAGATTGACTAAAAGGGGTGATATTTGTGTTTACGGTTCCATGTGCTGGTAGTATTACCAATGGGCTGTAATTTATTCTGCTACACTAAGGCGCTTTGTCCCAAAATGCAACAGTGGTAAAAGCACTACTGCTACTTGCAAACAAAACGTTATAAGCCTAAAAGTGTTGTCCCAATGTCGGCTTCTACTGCGAATACTTTCGAAGCTCAATGAAACAGCCAAGCCCTAATGCATTATTCGCTACAACAGAATTTTACAGACAAAGACTGATCCCACCGGCAAAGATATTTCTTCCTTCCATTCACCAACTAAATACTATTTCAGAATCTATTACTCCTCCTCAGTAAACGTCAGTGATGTTTTTTCAAACGCATTATATGTTCCGTTCCGTCCTAGCGTTTTGTGGTGAGTAGAAACTATGATGGCAAAGGAACTGCAACGAAAGCGTTGAGATTGCAAACGGCACGTTAATGGCAAGTGTGGCGTCAAATTCTTCCTTAGCTAAGGTAAGAATCAAAATCACAAATGAAAATTTGGAGGAACCTTGCTAGTTAGCATTGCAGCAATTTGAAAATTGTGGACTTTATTTTATCACTTTCCTTCGTGGTTGTCAGCTATCAAACCATGCTCATGGAATCACCAGCTTCTTCGTAAAGCGCTCTAATCCGATGAGAGAAATTCAATATGACCAAAGGGCTCCCTTTGGAAGTGAAGAGGCTTTAAATAGCCTATACCATATCTAGACTATTTCCAATCATCAATCAAATGCAGCATTGCCTACTGTCGCTTTAAAAATCAATTGGTTTTGGGCTGGAAAATTGCATCGGTTAAAAAGACAACTATTTTCTTACAAACGCTATCATCGCCCCTAAGGAGTGCCGCCAAAGTAGGCCCAATGATATAATTATGATCAAAGAGCTCGTATACATAGTAGTAGATGGAAGGAAGTATGCACCGAAGGCAAGATATAAAGAGAGAAGATAGAAGAGTAAGGGAATGCATCAGCGTGTTGGCATCAGTAATAGTAAGAATAATAATAATAGCAATATGAATGGTCATACATATTTGTGTGTATATATCTGTATAATATATGGGGAACTGGGAAGAAATCTGGAGAGGTGGCCTTGCTGCATAGAGGAAAGAGGTAATTTAATTGTTTCCATCATTACACACACACACACGCACGCACATCAAGATTTGTGTTAACATACATATCACATATGGCTTGAGTCGTTATAGCAATAAGAGAGCGGGCAGCACACAACAACGATAAAATCTGTAAGTGGAGCAGATGGCTGAAGAAGTTGTGTATTTGTCTGTCTGTCGGTCTGGATGTTTGCAAGAAGAGAAGGAAAGCGAAGTCACATCACCGCGGCCAAACCCCCCACCATTTGTCCTGCTTCTCATACTTTGCCGCCAGCATAGCCGCTGTCTTGCTAAGGTTCTTCGATTGATCCACCATCTCTTGGGTCTGCATGTCTAAATGACCAAGTTTTTCGCCTCGTTCCAAAGCCGCATTGCGAGCCCTGGCAATCTCCGAAGTTGCTCCGCCTGCCTGACCTGTTAAACGATCCATTCTGCCTGAAGGTAGTAGAGCAGCTGTTCCACATGTCGATTTCCCTGCCTGTTTTTCCCCGACTATGCAAAAGGTCGAGAGAGGATTGGAGTTAGGACGTCGTCACAATCATTCATTACCCAATGCAACCGCACCTTTCATGAACATTCTCTGAACATTCCTCACCACTGCAGTAAAGCCGCACTCGGAATTTAGCACTAGAGGTTTTTAGCTAACTTTTACAACTCGATTACTTACTGCTGCAAATAGGGAAGGTATTTACGTCAACGATTCAGCGTCCGTTAATCAGTGGCATGAAGCAGTGGCAGTGCATGCAGAAGGCAATGCAAAGTGACAAACGGAAATTAACGCAGGAAAATGAGCAAAATTCAAACCCACAAAATCTGTGCCTTGGGCCTTTAGCAAATGCCGAGTGTCCTAGGCCGATTTTGCTGCCCTGACAAACCGCTTCATGTTAGAGCTGCTCTCCAGTCACAAGCTGCTTTGTACGCAAGCGTAACAGGAAATCATGCAGAAAAATCAACCCCTTTCACTTTTCACATAACCGCGAAACTTCCGATTTGGATTGAATGACTCAAAATTTTTAGATAGAATTAATTAAAATGGGATTATGACTTCTTCATATCTTCAGGAGGATCTAGAATTGTAGAGTTTTTTAATTCTGATGGAAAATATGGCTTTCAGCTTCTGAAGTTCATGATATTCGGTTATGCGGAAGTCTGAAGTCTTCGATACGTAACCAGCATCTCAAGTGGATTTTGAGAGGACGATGCTCATTGAAAAGTGAAGTGGTGGCAAATATTAAAAAGAGTAGTTGTAGTGACTCGTTATTTCTCCTTATCTAACTCGTCCACTGCCCAGTAGTGACAAATGATTAGAATTAATACGCCATGCTCTAATAAAACAGTTGGAGATTAGAGACATTTTGAGGAAATCGACCACTAAAAATGAAACAAACCAAGAGAGACAGGTGGACAATCTTAAAAACGAGAGCAAATGCAAGGGAGGAAAGCAAATCATAAAGGAGGTCACTAGTGGGTTTGCATCATTGTCCAACCACTACTGGTGCTCCCACATTGGACGGATGTTACAAGAAATTCACTTACCACAGACTGTTGAAATCCTAACTCTATTTCCTAAATGGTCTTTTCTTAAAGACCTAAAACATGTACCATTGGAAGCTTATAGAAATCAATTGGATTTGTGGGTTATAGTTGACTCGGTAGCCATTTTAGTGCGATATGAATTAGCCATGAGTCCCAGGGACAATACCCAGCAAGAAAAAACAGATAGGCAAATCGTTGTCTTCTACGCGCAAAACATTTCAACATTTGCTCATGGTGTGCTGTACGCAGATCAGCTACCCTGTCATGCCATTTGGAAATGCATCAAGTGATTCCATTATTTTTTATGAAAAGGGTTTCCAAAATAGGATGGCCCCTGTCTCTGAAGTTTCGTCGAACAGCATCTTAAAATTATCACAGAAACCCAGTTCTACAAGAAAGTTGTAGTCGAAGCTCGACTCATTCAAGTTGAATACTTGGAAAGTGTTTGAGCCAAAATTAATTCATTTCAAAAAACTGTTTTTGACTTCAATTTGTGTTATCAGAATGGTCTAATTAATCCAAAATAAACTAAAACTTTTATCGTTCGCATTCGAATTTAATAAGGTTACCAACTTTAACATTCCAGATCAATGTCGAACATAAAGAGTTGAAAAAAAAATGCAGCCGTACTGACGCATGCCTTTCTTCAACTATATGTTTCACTAGGTTTTCACTGCTCCCCTTACACAAAGTTTACATAACTATAGCTTACAATACATCAGCGCCTTATCTTGAAGTAGAATTAAAGGCATTCAAATGACTCCTTGAACCATGTTATCACACCGATTGGCAGACCTTGGTGGAGATAAATTAAGCATTTCCCAGAACAACGATGTTCGAATTAGCATGTCTTCATTTGAGGGATATTGTGCTTGAGTTCATGTGCTTGAGCCACAGTTGGACATCTGCGCTAAAATCCACCCAACGATAAAGGCAATGAAGTACTCAGTCGAATATCGCATGCATAAAAGCGGCCCGAGGGTGCTGAATTCAAAGAGAAAGACATTTGGGCCTATGGTGGTTCAGCATTTCGGCTTGGACATTTGATCTAACAAGAGCGAACAAAGAATCTACCCCACAGGATTCTTTATTTTGTCACTATTTAACGAAAGTTTTTGTGATTCGACTCTTTGAAGGACCGTGACTAGGAAAGCGGGGAGTAGGGATATAAGGCCGATAAAAGCATTTACAAACCTAAGTCAATTCAAAGCCACCTCTCCAAATACCCCTGAGTCTTAAGGTCTATACAGCTCAACGATTCGGAGTGGTTGGATTTAAAAGAAGCTGCTCCAAAGTTTATCTCTTAGGGACACGCCATATGATAGCTAAACGATGACCCATTAAAATTCATACCCCTCCGAGTTGGTAAAACAAAGCATGTTTAGAGGTATCTTGGCATCGTGGTCTAACAATCAACCGCAGAAAACTTGTGAATAAAGTCAAAGTATCATTCGATTCGTTGGATCTGTAAATAAGAGGCTCTGATTATCAATTCCCACAGCCAAAATTATTTATTGACTCATAAGAGCTCAAATAGAATCCATTCAGGAGCAACCGTCTAGTTGACGAATGCAAACATGCCGAAGTAACATGTCAAGTAGCCATGCACCGTAGGCATAGGTTTCAAAATAATGCAATAAAACTTTCAAACAGAGTACTTGCCAATTTCTTATTAGTCACATTGTAATATTTCTGCACATCAGAAAAAACCGAGGGTTTGAGAGGTTGTGCGGTGGAAAACAAATTCATAAACGTCTCCTACTAACAGAGACACTGAAAGAAGACAATGGCGGCTAATCAAATTTCTGCTAACAATCGCCACTCAAATATTTTAAAACCTCCCTCATGGATTTCGTATACCTGAACTTTTTTAAAAACATAAGAAAGGAGAAGCTAGGCAGCGACGCTTTTACAAACCAACTACACCAAAGGACAACGTGATCAACGTGAGTGCAAAAGCTTATTTGTAGTTGTGGCAGCCTTTCCATGGGCTTTGTTAATGCTGTCAAATAATCCAGGGCTGCAAAATCCATGTCACTAAATATTACATTTTCAGGTACTTCAGCATCAAAATGGAGATTCAAGCGCTAAACAGATTCTTCATATCGGTTAATTTTTCAAAGGGATTCCGGACCACACAGTTGCTAACTTAGAACACCTTAAATTGGGAATTCGTAAGTCTGGAGCCTGAGAGATCTAAATGTTATGAAAACGGCCGCTTCCCAAGAACTTGGCCCACCAATTACCAATATTCCGAGCAGCCTGATTCGTCATAATAGATTGATGGATAGCTTGAAACTTAATTACAACTTCTCTGTGCACAAGTTCTATGAGCTAGTTATCAAACAGAATTTCAGAACGGATTTTACTTTATTATTCGCATCAATAGCTCTCATTAGTCCACTCTAAGTTTGGCAAGATTAGTGTACCGGAAAGAAATTTTCCCAAAAAAAATATAGCATATGCTATTTAGAAAGCCAAAGAGTACCAAGCTATTAAATTAACTTTGATGATGAAGAATTCACCTAAGGATACCTGCTCGCCAATTGCAACAGCGCTAACACTTGTGCGTAGCAAAATAAAATCCAGTTAGTTAAAAACGAAAATGTACTAACACAGCGCGTCCTTGTCCGCCGACGATAGCCCATTTCCGGTGAAGAGATTGGTGAAGAAGTTCCTCTTCGGCGGTTCCGGCATGTTGCAAGGCAAGAACAATTCACCATGCATTTCGCTGAGGTTGTTACTGCAACGGATGGGGTAAGTCATTTTACATTAGCGTCAAAAGATGCAGCAATAAGCTAATCCCTTTCGAAAACCACCTCAGGTCGGCAGACATGGATATTTTGGCGAGTTCAGAGGGAGAGGACATATAGATAGAGTGACCAAGGTTTCCAAAGGTAAACAAAGCCTGATGGAAGGGCTTGCTAACGACCTCTACGTCACTGAGGATGCGCAGCGATGGCAATGAGAAGGCGATCAGATGGCCGTTGGAGAGTAGGCAGGAGATATAGAGTACCGTAGTCGGTGTGGTTGTGGGGAGCTGGGAGGCGGAAATTGAAGTCGAGAACGGCATTCGTTGGTTGCTCATCTCTGCGCGGATCACTGAACTGGTCTCGGTGATTTTCACCTACACAATGAGGTGCGCCAGTTATGCCTACCACATATTGATGCAACCAAAGGGAGCTTGAAGAATTTCGTTAAAGGATTATATGGAACAGACGGTAAAATTCTACCTGAAGAAATAAGGAATCGTTTGTACCGCTTGAAGCATGGCTTTGAAATGGCACAATAAAAAGCACAGGAGTTATGATTATTCAACGGCTGCACAAAAGGAGTAGTTGAAATGCACCATTAAAGAACTGCCAAAAAGTCCACCTACACAGCGGTAATGTGGAAGAATGCTATATTGATAAATATGAAATGAAGACAGTTGAATTATGCGTGCAATTAGAGCTATTCGTCTGGTTCAGTCCAATTTAAAAGACGCAAAGAAATGCACCAACAAATCGGCTGCAAGTAAGCAAGGAGCCAGAAGTGAGAAGCGATAGCCCGTAGCCAAAGTCTCAGGCATTCCAAACAAGTCAGTAATGTTTTTGCACGGAAAGATCCTATTTATGGGTATTTAAAATGGCTTAAGAAGGTGGAATGGACAAATACTTCCTTCTAAGTGCATACACAGTGACTAAAACTGCCATTATCAACACTTTGAAACTGGACCAATACGACAAAGGACCTGAGTGATCATACTTAATAAAACTACTGTCAAATAAGCACAATTGGTGTGCAAAAATGGAAGGGCAGAAATAAGAGCACTTAACGGCAGGTAGCAAAGCTACCCGGAAAAGCCGGCATAAAGAAAACTAGTGATTCAGTGAATGAAAAAAATGGGAGGCTGTTTCAAACTACTCAAATGGATGTAAACTGTAAGCAATCTTAAGTTTGTACCGAACCAATTTTTTTGATCCTATGGGGTCGTTAAATGGTAAATGCACCCGTTGTTTCATCTTGACAATACTTGTGTGAGTCATGAAATTATTGCGGTAAATACATCATGGGTTCCATACATCAATTTTTAGGCTGACGCAACTACAGTTCGCAAAACATGGTTCTCGATTCAAAAATGAGTTCTACTGTGTAACAAAAGAATCCGACCGACAATGCGGAGGTTAACTAGGAAATGCCACTTTAAAACTTGGCCAATCAAATCAGTGCTTAGCTAAAGGCTTTTTTTTCAGCAAATCCTTATGCTAATGAAAAACAAATCAGATATATGAAAACCCGAACATTCGATACAAACTGTTAGTTCGTACATTAGGCATTGTGTATATCATCGGGACGATTTGACATGGTTATGAAATCTCCACTTTATTATCTGAAGAGACCGAATGGGGGTGAATTTTTTGGATTGATGAATTTGGCCTTATAAAACAGATAAACGCGTATGGGAGTCTGTGTCTTCTAGATGTTATGATTTCAGTTAAAAATGAAGCTAAATACACCAGCTTTGAAAAATAGAAAGAGTTATCCTAAGAAAAAAGGACGACGAATAGCAATGCCATCATTGCATTAAAAAGGCACCGATCGTAGGGAACAAAATTTTAATAACCCAATAACAACTAAAGCAAAAAGGCTGAATTAACAGCGGAAAAAATGAAGGATCACATTTTGCTAGATCACACTTTGATCAGCCGAAAACACGGTGATGCACAAGCGTTGTAAAAAAGGCAAAAGCAGGACTGTATGGGATAAAACAGCTAAATAAACGAATTTCGCTTGAGGGATTGCATAGGAACTAGGCTGCTACGTGTCAGGAAGTGTCACTGTTATCGCGTGCATCAATCCCACCCCACATCAACCGTCGTTTTACATCTCCGACCATCTCCGCAAAATGGACCTCGACCCAATTCATGCATCGCTTTCACTTTGAATTTACAAATGCCCACACAAGTACAAATTTCACTCTCCGCTCCTCTCATACACTAAACTACACAGCACCATGCACACACAAGCACATTTGCACATGCCACATGAGGTAGTTACCAAACACCAGAATGTGTGGTTTATGTTCTGCACTCAAGTCCAAATGAAACCATTTGATGACAGGGAGAGGGCGCTGGTATCCTTCTCTCCCATTGTGTGATACATGGACTCCCTCTGTCAAACAACATTCAGTTGGAGCAGAATCCAATTCTATCCACACCGAGTTGGTTGAAGTTCTCCCTAAACTATGCGTAAAATCTAAACGTGTGACTGGAACGGAGGGTGGAAGGAAGGAAGGAAGTAAGGAAGGAGGGAAGGAATGTTGGATGTAGGGGAACGGTATTTTTCGTCTTCTTCCTCCTTTTCAAGTGCTATCAGAACGCTGCGCACAAAATACAGGCTTATGACGCAATCAGCCTATAGCTAAAGGTAGAATTCTAACTTTAAGGAAGGCAAATATCGAAAAGAATGGTTCGTGATAATCCAACTTCATGCATATCACTAAAAAACTTTTGGGCGATCAAAGCTCGATAACGGCAATTTCGCCCGAATGTGAGCGATGTTCTATTATTTCACAAGTTTAGGTGGTGGCAGAAGGGCACCAGATTCAAGCTATCAAACAGCCCTTTGGCCTCCAATAATGAACTAACTTGAAGGCCGAAGATTTGGAGCTCTGGTCTTGCCATTTACACCCACAAGTTTTCTACCCTTTCTGTACCTCAATTCTAGGCTCATTCACTAAGTAAATTCTAAAAGTGTACTATTTCTAAGCATCTCTTCAATATCACAGACGGGTTGGTCTCAAAAATACATATATTGTATTGAAATGTTCCCCTGTTGGATCTTGAGTTCAGTCATTGTCATGATCGGAGATGAAAGTGAAGTTTAGAATGCCCCGAAGACTGGAAAAAAGGTCCTTGTGAATAGTTTTAAAATCACGCAATAAAATAAATTCATTTATAAGCGTGAGAAGGAGGCCTGGGAGCTTAACACATGAGTCATTTAATGAACAGCAATAGCCCTAGAAAATTTCCCAACAAATGCAATTGTACTGTCACAAATAAGAGTGAAGTACTTTATTAGAGGGACCAATTTTATCCGAGGCTAAAAAGAGGATAACAGGGAATTATGAATGAATAAATAAAACTAAAAGGAAATAAACAGCGATGCAATAGCTGAAACCGGAGGTGACATGAATGAATGAAGATGAGATGAATGTCTCACCCTGTTGTAGCAATTCCTAGAAGGGAGTCCAATGACCTGAGCATGTTTTTCCGAAATCACTACCATAAAGTAGCCGTCTGCCGTGTCTAATGAGGATTGATTGCTTCCGGAACTGGAAAGCGTTTCCTCCTGAGAAGTTGCGGTTCCACTCATCCCTTGGTTTCCACTGTGTGTCGAACCTGAAGAAAATTGGGACCTTTGAACGCACAGCACTGTTTTTGAATTCACAAGATCGAACAGTTCTGCTTACTTGATGGTAAGGGTGTGCTAGGTGGACCATTGGATTTCCACTTGCTTCCCGCATGTTTGGATGACATTGGGGAATTTGAGGCATGATGACCCAGACGCCGAAAAGCAGCAGATTCGCTGGCAACGAAACCGAACTCATTAAAGACGCCTTCACTGCTTTCGAGTTCAGCAGATCCTCCAGATTCTTCCAAATTGGGAACCAGAGTTAGTCGAGGCACTGCACTGCTACCAGCATCCCACTTTACCGAAGGAGCAGTGCACATTTCACCTTGAGAATTCCCGAAACCGACATAGACAACCTCGCCATCGAATTTGAAGAGAGAACCTGTTAGGAATAAAACGGTGAGGGCGTCATGACAACCAAACAGTGACACCTGTAAGGCGTTCCTTTTAGATACATAACTAGAGCTTATTTAGGAGAAAAGATTAACGATGCATATGACAAACAATGGCTAACAAAAGTTGATTTACTCTCTGCTAATTTAGATTCGGGATTAGGAAAGGCTAACATTAAAGGATTTTTCATTAAAATGGGTTGGTGAAACCACTAAATAAGCGTCATTAACCCTCACATGGGAAGTAGACTAAATCATCTTGCAGACGAGAACGAAGAACAGTGAATAAATTTCCTTATAAATTAAATAGGTTAGCGCTCTTTGTGTATAATGGGTCGGATTAATAATAGTTTACACACAGGCATAGACTTTTGGAATTGATGACCTTTTATGGCACTTTCCCATTTATTGCATCAAAGCCATACCATCAAGCGACCACATGCTTTAACCGAGTGACTAGGCGAAGCTACGATCCTAAAAAATGGTGACAAGCCAGATTTTTTGGAATCGTATGCAAGAATGCTGCATTAAAATAGCAGAAAGTGGTCAATGAAAACAGCACAGACTGCTGACTTCTGCCTCGACACTTGCACGACGAAAATCATTTGGCGATCCTAATAAAAGACTACCTATCTGGTGGAAATGATTTAATTTTGTCGCATAATTAGCCTCACCGAAAGTTATTATCACTTCAGACGTGATTTAAAATGCACCAGCCACTTCAATTAGTGCTTAGTTTGGTTTAGCCTTTTCCAACTGAACGATGTTTGGAACCTCTACAGCGCAAAACACTTCCAAAAATGTAAAACTTCCCAAGCTAAAAAGCATATTGAAAACCTCAACCTATAGTCAATTCCATATGTGCCTAGTTGCCATAACGAAAATTGGGTAGAATAGTGCAGGTTTTCCTACTTTATGGGCACCAGCATATTTATTCACTGATAACGAAATACTGGAGCTATTTTTTAAAGCTGTTCATGAAGCATTGTTTTGCCATTCGGGTTTAAAAACTAGCACAGCATAAAGATGAGGCTTCACCTCAAGAGACACGTCCCATTGTAGCATTCCTGTTGTGGATGGGCGTTTTAGGAGGTATGTAAAGATGCAAATCGCTTCACTATGAAAAAATTGGGAAACCAGTTTGCTAATTGGCATGAGCAGAATAACGTACCTCCAGCCCGCTAACTGATGCGTTGGAGACGCGCAAAGATAGAATATTATGTACAAGTAACTTCAATAGTGCTCAGCAGTAATGTCGACTTATAAAGGAAACAGCAAAAGCGTCATTACCATGCTTCAACTATCTATTTGTGTAACGTGAGAGCTCGCGAACTAGCTTCTTCGAAACTTTGTTGTAGATCAGGTCAAAATTCTGTGTCTGACTAAAGTTTGATGCGTCATAAATTATGCCTCCGTGCGCAGCGTTCTGATAGCACTTGAAAAGGAGGAAGAAGACGAAAAATACCGTTCCCCTACATCCAACATTCCTTCCCTCCTTCCTTACTTCCTTCCTTCCTTCCACCCTCCGTTCCAGTCACACGTTTAGATTTTACGCATAGTTTAGGGAGAACTTCAACCAACTCGGTGTGGATAGAATTGGATTCTGCTCCAACTGAATGTTGTTTGACAGAGGGAGTCCATGTATCACACAATGGGAGAGAAGGATACCAGCGCCCTCTCCCTGTCATCAAATGGTTTCATTTGGACTTGAGTGCAGAACATAAACCACACATTCTGGTGTTTGGTAACTACCTCATGTGGCATGTGCAAATGTGCTTGTGTGTGCATGGTGCTGTGTAGTTTAGTGTATGAGAGGAGCGGAGAGTGAAATTTGTACTTGTGTGGGCATTTGTAAATTCAAAGTGAAAGCGATGCATGAATTGGGTCGAGGTCCATTTTGCGGAGATGGTCGGAGATGTAAAACGACGGTTGATGTGGGGTGGGATTGATGCACGCGATAACAGTGACACTTCCTGACACGTAGCAGCCTAGTTCCTATGCAATCCCTCAAGCGAAATTCGTTTATTTAGCTGTTTTATCCCATACAGTCCTGCTTTTGCCTTTTTTACAACGCTTGTGCAACGCAAATTTCAGATCATCAGCCTAAAAACAACTGTGCTGGCCAGCATCAAAATAATTCCGTACGTATTCCCGAATGACTTAAAATACTTTAATGGAACGCGAGGCTTAAATTTATCCAACCCTGTACATCCTCCTTAGGCCATAATGTGCGCTTTGTTATTTTCACAGAATTTATCTGAAAATCTTACAATTTTGCCATGTTTATCATTTGGGTACTAGTGTTGCCTCTCATATCAGATTTGCAGCATCCTATTATCTTACTGCTTTACTTTTAAATAAACTTCTAGCGCCAACACAGACACCAATCTACCATTTTTAGCTCTTTTAGATTTTTCTGCCACCAAACAACACGAAAGCTCACGGTTATTAGCAGCACCCTACCCTACACTTGTTACATCAAATGTAACACTTCTCGCACTTCTCCATCGTTCTGTTAGATCTGAAACACAGACTCAGGGGCATTATGCCTCCCGTGATAAAATTTGTACTCAACTTTGTTTCGTTTGGCGCGAATATAAGAAGGGTGTCTATGTTACCCCTCCCAAATCGTTACGTATCACACAGACCAATGATAAAAACAAGCCTCACCTACTTTTTCCTTACCAACATCCACCTCGAATCCGTCGAGAACCCCTGTATGAATTGCTCATTTACCAAGCTAAAATCGTTCATAGAGATAGACCTTTCTGATTTACGGCGGTCTTTGAGACCTCTGGATTTCAATGATATTATGAATTTCCATGCATTGATCGTTTTATGATTATTGACAAGCTCCGTGAAAAAAAATATTTTATTTGTCGCGATACAATAAACTTGTGTATAAATAGTAGTGCTAACGGTAGTGCTACTTTGCCGCTTACACTTAAAGCACAAACAGATCATTCAAGAAGGACGTTTGGGACGAATTCGGTAGCCAAATTACTCACCAGCCTACCTTACAATGTGCACCTTTAAAGACAGAGTGGCCTTGGGAAGTTGATCGCTAATCAGTCCCACAGACACCTGGGCAGGCGTATTTAGGGATGGCATAAAGGCTATGAAAGATAAATGCTTTATATCCCCAATAAGACTGAAGCAAAGCTACGAAAAGGTGACTACGACCATAATAGTAATACGTTTTCGCAACACATCACTGTATCAAAAGCGACCATGAGAAGTTATCGATAAACTGAAATTTGATCATTCCGTTTACTTCAAAGCCCTTTTGCCGAAGAGTGTGTGGCCTACTAGTTTTAAAGCAATGGTCGCGAAAGCAAGTAATGCGATTTCAGTGCCATTCAGAGAAGGAGTCTCGGCGAGTTCCAAAATACTTAACATTCATCTTGAATAAAAAGTGAACTGAGGAGTCAAGGCTATCCTCTTTTGAAAACGGAGCAATGAATGAAACAACTTCGGTTTTCGAGTATGTTAGGCTTAAATTTGCAAGAGGCAATTATGATAATTTGTGGAATGGATGTCTAAAAATTCCGCATTTCTCGAAGAAAATTTCCCAATAATTATTGGGGTTTTGAGAGTCAATGCAGGCAATTAACAGCTGAGCATGGTTGGAAATTTTTTATACCATTAAAAGGGTCTTTATAGCCAGGACTCCTAGATTCCTCGTCAAGCACAATTACAAGGATTGGTTTTATAAAGAAAAATGATACCACACTCGCACAGTAGTGCACAAGAGGACTGAGCTTCCAGCAAAAAAGTTTTTCATAATTTTTCGCCAAACTTCGCTGATTGAATTGCTGACTGACACGGTCTAGAAGCATAAGATTTGGCGGAAGAAAAGAAACGTAGGTGCCTGCTTTTGGGGATGAAGAAATCCGAACCCGACTCCTGTATTTAAAATATTCTGCGAAAACATCTGACCAAAGTGGGCGCTTTGACTATTTCGGTCAAATGCAAAGTACACACCTTTGGTCGTTGACGCTAAAGTCATCTTGTGAGGGGTCACTCATTAGTTTCCAAAAGTTTTCGAAAGGAATGTATTTTACGCAAAGTGAATTCATGCAAGAAGTAAAAACCATATTTTTTAAAGTTACCAGAGTATTTCCGATTGCGTCAGCATTCACCCAAATCACAAAATATGTACCCCCACTTACCCATGCAAATGTAACTGCCAACAGTACTCCCTGCAAAATGAGGTGGTGTTTAACCTAATCTTTTGTTTAAGAAAAGAAAATCAGCCCCATATTAGTTTGGGTCAATTGTTTACTTCATCTAAACCTTGATACCCACAAAATCAACCAATTAATTATCCTTATATTCACCCAGAAAAAGGGCGAATAATCCCGAAGAAAGTTGACATTTCTAATTATCAGACTGTGAACATTGTGTTTTGTGGTGTCACCCTAGCTCAGCTTCAGTTTGACGTAAAGTTAGGCGACTAACTGATGGCGCTTCAAATCTGGAATGCAGTCCTTAATCCGCGAAAATTGGGGTATGCACGTATACGAATAAAAAACATCTTTTTATTCCCTCATACAAATTTCTTCTTAACTCGCCCCTTGCGACATCCCAATCCCCGTGTTGTGCTTTCGTTAGTGCTTCAAACAACGGGAAATAAAGAATTCAACAAATAAGGCAGCAAATCCTCACCCAGAAGGCTGTAACCGGGGGAATGCGAGTTGGAGTCTTCCGAAGTATCCAAAGTGAAGCCAAATACAGATCCACGGTTAGTTCCAATCCAAAGAGAAGGTTCTAAAAGACAAAGGAAACAATCACACCTTCCCAGTTGATTAATGTGTCTGCATATTCTCCGAAACTCACCGTTCTTACGATCGCTCATGTCAACAAAAGCAAGTGTTCGAATGCCTTCTAGCACAGACTGGTCAATTGAACTCTGTTCGGACGTGTCCGATTGTCGTTGAGATGCGGTGTCACCGTACTTGTCTAGGCAAAAGAGTAAGAAATGATGATTGTCAGGTCCATATCGGTACAATCGACCCACACGTCCACTGCATGCAGTGTGATATCGATAGGATGAGAAGATGCTACAAAAACTTCCGGCTATACAATGACCTAGGGCGTCACAGTGCGGGTGCAGATCTTTGAAGAAAATTCCCACCCCTTCAAAGCTCAGTTTGCCTCGAAAAGCATGGTCAGTTAATGTGAGCCATATCCGCACTTTAGAAACTTCAAAATTTTTACTTTTAGAGTGCTGCGATAGAGGAGAATTTGCGATGAATAACTTGCGTCTTAGTGGTGAGGTAGAACAGCAACATCCTCGGCAGACTACAGGATAGACCAGAAAAAGAAGAGTTTATTGGAATTGATGCAAAGCGGTTGCGTGCAACGACAAGCGATGAGTCGAAACCAACTGATTGGTGCGTGTTGATACATGAATAAGCAGTGAAAACAACGGATGAGTCTAAAGCCTAGTCCGAGGGAGTGAATGATCACCTCATAATGTGGTTTTAACTAAACGATAGAGCGATTTCGATTTTCCTTGCAAAAAAACCATGAATCATACCACTGTCTGTTGGTGTACACAAACAGACAGCTTTAAAACGAATGATCAGTTGGTTCTACCATGAACAGTGAAGTCGTCGAGAAGGTTAAAAACAAAAAAAAAAAAACAAACAACTTTGGGTCTGATTTGTAAATGATTTCCTATAGTGACTACAGTGAGAGAGGAATCGGATCCCCCATTGCAATAGCTAGCCATAAAACAACCGAAATGTACCCACTCAGAACAAATATGAAGGCGAGTGTACACTTTGCCAGGAGAAGCACTTTTGGAAACGAATTTGTGAGTAGGAGCTGTCTAACAGTAAGTGTGGGGCATGCAAGGACGAGGAATGTTGCGAGTGGGTTGAGAAAACAAGAGCATTCAGACGAATTCACCTGACAGGGCAGAAGGGAGAGGGTTTGATTCGCCTTTGCTGGGCTCCATTTGGGGGAACATCACTAGATAATGACAACAAAAGCATGCAGTAAAGAGGAGAACAATTCAACGGGATGCAGGAATAGAAGTGGTAGGTTGTCAGTAGTATTTGTTAGCCATTTGTCGTTTACATGAAGAAAAGCAATTCCGATTTACTTTATTACTTTTGTGATACTTCACAGTTGTTATTTTCAGCTTTAAATCAAATAGTTATTCTATGTAAAGACACAATTCTTAGTTTGCATGGTAAATCAACAAATTCGCTTGAGATTCGTCTTAAGCCTAGTTTGATTCCATTAAATTTGAAAGTATTTCCTAAAATGCAATGAAATCCTGCAATACCTCCGGAAACGAAACGATAGCCACCCATAGAAATTGTTGTTGTAATAAAACTACATTCTTAAACGACGATTACTCTGGAGCTGTTCCAATACCCTCGTATTTTAGTTCTTATGTTTGAAACCATATCTGTTGTAAGTGATTTTGTACATAGTTTACGCCAATTGGCCGTAAATGCATTTAAATAGCACTTATCAACTTTTCTTCGCAGCGAAAGTTCATGCAAACATGCAGAGAACGTGGAGACGGTACGACACGTTGCTGATCAACGCCGATTAATCGGCATTGATACTGATGAATAATGTACAACTATTAGTAAACCAGTGGCGGACGAGTTCATGCAGTTCTGCTCTAATCACATTAGCCATGCACAAGTGGTGGCACTTTTGCGGCATGCTCAAACCTTGTGACTTGGCCCTTTTCAAATCCGTGCGTGTTGAACCGCGCGACAGCGCAGTCAGTCGTGATGGTGTACCCATTGCCATCTCGGAACTGCCCATTGAAATGAGCATTTCCTGGGCTGGTTTAGTCGGGGGTGAGCCATACTGACTGGACTGGGCATTTAGCATCTCGTGGATTGACTACAGTGCGACAGAGATTTGCATTAATTTGTGCTTCAAACAACGAGAAGCACGCCTACTCACAAACAACAAGTAGTAATGTTTAATGCCAGGATTATTACTTGAAGCCAATAGTGGGGAGGAAGCCATTATGAGGCCTGGAGATGCTTCGGAGGTAATTTTCGGTTTCGATTTATCGGTCCCCCGAAAGTCAATGACACAGAGTGTAGAAGCCTGTGGCAGGGTAGACATTCGACGGGGCTTTTGAAAGACACGATGGCGACGAAATTTAGCATTACGGTGTTCAATAATGCCTTGGTTTCGAGCACTTTGAGGAAGGGCAGAATCCACCAAGTTTGCAATAGACGAAAAACGTCTTCCAGTGAGGCGATAGGTCTCACGATGAGGATGACGAAAACTGGTAAGAGTGGTCCGGTGTCTCCAGGGGAAACGAAATGAATGCGACGAACTGGTAGTTTTTCTTACCAGTGGCGGTGGTGGTTGAAGTAAAATGGCAGCTTTTTGTTTTGACAAGGTTGGCGAGGGAGACTGATAAGTTACGCACAACAAAAAGGGAAACAACAACGGCTTTTCATCCAACATGCACATGCAGAGAGGAGAAAAAGCACTGAGATCCCTCACATTTAAAGGCTATGAAACTTCATGCTTGAATATGGCAAGAGCTCTAACAGATTGGTCTTTGTTGAAAAGAGAGGATGATTACCCAAACTAGTAACTTGAACATTACATCTTTTCTGATCTACTAATGAGGGATCATATTTGGTTATATTTATGGGTTAGAAAGCAGCAATACCAACCTGATTAGTGTTTGTTCCAGCTGAGGTAGTGATGGAGACAGCTGCAGTTGTTTTCGAGCCATTTCCAGAGTTTGCAAGTCGAGAGGAAGACCTTATTCGTGAGCGTGCAAGTGGATCTAGAGCTAAAAATGGTTTAATTTTGAACTCTCCGAACATTAAACAGTACAATAATGTATTAAATTCCATTATGAATCAAGATAGGAGTGAGCACCCACGAATTTTTCCAAGAAAGTTCTCAATTCTCTTAATTTTAAATTAACTTCAGATAAGATCAGGTTAATCATATAGCAGAGGCAAATCAAATCGTCATCGTCAAATAATACCCGAATGTGTGACGGTCCATCAACCAAAGAACAGCTTTTATTTGGCAATGACGGAATGGGGTCACAAATAGTTCGCGCTAAATCTAGGCAAAATTGCAGGTATCAAGAAATCTTACAGGCAGAATCTCGTTGGGGCAACGTAGTTAATCCCAGATGATTTTAGCTGTGGAACGAATGATCGAATGCCTCCAATTGCCTAGCCTCTCCAAGTAGATGTAACGTTTTCACGCCATACCGCTTTCTACAACCACCTTTTCAGGCGGTTGCGTGCAAGAAATGCCCCAAAAGCCTAGTTCAATTTAAGTATCTTACTACTGATTAGGCTTTACTACTTTGGACGTTAAATGTCCAATGACGATCGTAAATTCACAAGGAATAAAATAGGATGTAAAAATCGAAACGGCTGAAAGAGACAGGGTCACAAAATACGTGCTAGTAGTGAGACTCCGGTTGCTAGGTCCTTAAACATGGAATGCCCGATTTTAAGTGTTACAATTCGTAGTCAAGGTAAGGAGGAACATTACCATTTACTCACAAAAGTCGTGTATGCATTCAAATAACTATTCTTGTGTTAGGCGCGTGTTCTAAACCATTTGGACCATTACAGTGGGCCCTAGATGAAAAGTGCACTCAATGAACCTGTGGTTTTATGGAAGAAAGATGCATAGAAAAATCGGCAGTGAACAAGGCGCAAAATCGGTACAAAAACCCCATAACCAAACAATTAGAAAATATACAGCATAAAATGATACCAATGCAATTGAATCACAAGCAGTAGAACCATAGAACGAACCTTCGAGCTCAGGTACAGCTGCGCAGACAAGACAAATGCCCTGATAGTAATCGACAACGGCTATCCCTCCGTCTGTTCCAAATGCGAATCTGGAAATCAAAAATACGTAAAAGCTAAATAACGTTTTCGCCAATTCATCTCATCATTTAAATAAAATGTGAATAAAACGCAAAATGCTAAGTGGTTTCATTTAACAACTTTTCGGAAAAACACGCCCAAGGCAGTGAGACCAAAAGGCCGACTTTGCAAAATCTCGCTGTAATAATCTACCGAAATATGTCATTTTAATGCAAATGCTGACTACGTGACCTTCTTTGACCCTACAGAGGCTCAGTAGCATGTCTGGTCACTCACTTATTTCCCAGCATCACCAATTGAGTACGATAGCCAAGGAACGAGAAAAGCATGATTCTGTAAATGGACGCTCGCAACTGAGCTGGAGGATGCAACCTTTTCACAGTCCTGTGGTAAGTTTTTATCTCGCTTTTTGGCATACCAAAACTGTTAGTTAAACTGAAAAGTACAGCCCATAAAATCTAACGTAGTGCAACTATATACAAAATTTCAAAGCCAAACATTGTTCAATTTTCCTTTGAATGGGTAAAACACACCGAGAATTAATGAGGGCTTTCATTTTATGAAGGAACCCACAGGAAGGTTATGCACTAGCGGTGCAGACATCAGCAAACCATCGCAAGAGTTGTCATTTTCAAGACGCTCAAAGTAGTTTTGTCCAGGAGAATGCCGTTTTTCAAGGCAAGGAAAGGCAATCTCGAGGTAGAGAAATGAAGAGTTAATTTTTCAGAGCTTGAACCTGACAGCCGAAGTGCTAGCAGATTGATGAATAGAGAAGGTTTTAATATTTACTTAGACCCAACAGTTTGTTGAAGAGAGTACTGCAGTATAAATAGCAAGATACAATGTTTCCTGCACATTCTTGGTGGGGAATATGTTTTAATCAAACTCAATCCTGTTATATTTATGCTACAAGGTGCGGAAGGAGTAAATCATGAACAGTACTATCAAGAATTGCTTGAAAAGTTGGGAAACCAATTTATATTTTTGGCGGAGGCATAGATGTGCCAACTGGGTACCAGGTTTCAGACCGCTAAAAGTTTTGCTGGAGTGATTTATGGATGAACTGATGAGTCCAAGGCAGTGCAGCCGACTGTCCGGCAAGATCACAAAATTTTAATCGTGTTCTTGCTAAAGGAATTGCCTCCCTAATAAAAATACAAGGAGGATTCCCTCAACCGTAGCCATTTATTCTAATTGGATTTGCGGTGAAAAAAGGAAGGACCAACGACTAACACAACTGTCCCTTTGAAAGTAAAAGCATTTTTTGAGAACAAAGCATATCACAAAAGACATTCTATTTGTTGCGATAGCACCTAAATTCCATTATAGCTTGCGATCAAATTCCATAAATTCTGGCTTTTTGTAAGGCTCTGAATTGCTAAACAGCAACAATTCATTCTCGTTCAATTTGATTTCCGTAGTTATTATAAAGGTAAGAAAATGAAACTGTACAATTGGAATGATAAGATTCTTGGTGGAGAAGGAGAGTCTCATCCCTTTGCAAACAAAAACATTTAACGTTTGTTTGAAAATAGGCTTGCATGAGGAAAGGAGATTAGCTTTCGACGGGACTCATCAGCTGATACTTCCAAATCACCCAGTAAGAAAACAAAATAACGCTCTGCGTAAGGGGCAGAGTGTTATCAGGAATTGTGGGTGAGTTAAGGTTGAGGACATCAAAAAATGGAGGATGGATAAGCTCAAAAAACTTTAGCTCCATAACTTATTTCCACGACCCGTTACCGGTGAACTCTGGAGATACTCTGCGTCAAACATTTTAAGGCCTCTTGGTCCGATGCTGGCCACTCTCACCAAAACATGAATGTTAGCTTTTTTTCGAAGGTAATGCCTTCACGTCAAACTGGAAAGGAGGCCATATTCTTCAACTTAGACGCCGTTTTAGACATTTTGTGAAAAAAACTTTATGTGCGCAAAGCGTGCCAAAAAGCTACCGAATATGAGGTAGATAAGCACAAAGGTCAAGTGCCGTCAAAGTCTCCTCCAAAAAGCCGAACTGTAAGCAACGCCTTTCGGGGATAAGTGAAATGACCAATGCACCTATCGCTTACACCCAGTAAGAGTAAGTAAGTAAAGATGTAGAAGTGGCTATATTAAGATTTATTCATAGAGAATGTCGAATTGTCACCGGCAATGCGCTTAATTAGCATGATTTTTGAAAAAGCAAATAACGGTAAAGTATTTTGGCAACACATGGAAGAAACAAAGACATTCCAGTAATGTTGTTTCTTTGTTAACGAAAGGCCGATATGGATCTTGATTAATTTCACAGAAAAAGGCTAATCAAGAACTATATGCGCTATCGAATAATAACATGAGTGTAACCTATAATTTTAGACTTATATTGGGTAAAACTCTGATAAGCCACGCAAGTTGTTGTTGTTTTTGAATCCAGCTTTCATCATAGAAAAAATGTAGCAGAGAAAGCAGTGTCCCGAAACGATAAAATAATGAGCGAGGACAATGTAAGAAGGGCCAGCCTACCTAATGATTTTGTGGCAGAAAATCAACCACAATGGTGACTAGATTAAGCATTACTGAGATATTTTGAAACTGATGGCTGCGGTATGGATGAAGCAGGGAATCAGCGGCAAGAACTTGACGCTGTTTTGATTCCAATACCAATGAGGGGTTGAGAGGGGGCCATTAGGATGAATAAATAAAAGTATAGCCCAATGTAGACACAGAGATAAATGCCCTTCGCCTGTGTATTCCGACAAAATCGACTGACATCCTTAGACCATAAAAGTAACAAAAGAATGTCAGTAGGATAAAGATGAGTGGATGCCCAAAGGACTGAGAAACCTTGTAGCTAATCCGAATTATTCCCAATTAGCAATGTTATTTCCGTGTTGAGGCAGACATCAAATTGGGGAATCTAAAGTAAATCAATTAAGACCCAAAAGCACTGTCGTTTTAAGGAGACATGCAAGGCTGCCGCAGTTTCTAAGTAAACAAGATGGTCAGTCTCAAGTTAAGAACATTCATTTTTAGCCCCGTTGGATTTTATGCACAAGAGTAAGCTGAAATAAGGTAAATTAGAGCTCTCAAGAAAACCACTTCCTCTTTTACACTTCGTCTCAATGGTAGACCTAGGTGTATTTTACACAATAAACGTTTCAGAGGGTAAATTACACACAAAGTCCAGTACCAGCATTATCGTAATAAGTGGTATTTAACACAGAAGGCCAAGTTTATTTTTCCTACTTAAATCACCAGACCGTAATCCTCAAACCTGAACCTCAGTAATAGCACATCCAGTGAAAACACTCGAACCGCTAAAGCGCAAATTCTAGTTGTTCAAGCAAAATAGCCACAAAAGAAAAGTTGGAATAATACGCTTTCATGTCTGAAGGTAACTTGTTTTGGCGGCATATTTCATCATGCATTGCCATTGAATATGCACAAACAAGCATCGCAACATTGCAGGCTTACAATTCGTGCCGGACACCTCACATTTGGTGTTGGTCAAACTGGCAATGGGACATTTATTTCAGGTTCAAATAAGACTTGAGACAGAAAGATGGGGGTGTACTTCAGGGATAAAAAGACCAGTTGCATAGCAATACGAACACAAAAAACAGTTGGAAAGACACGGAACCGTTAAAGTTCCCACCAGCGACTCACGTAATTACACAATCTTGAAGACAAGCATATTATGTAAAAAAAATTAGTCCCCAGTCTGTGTACAAAAGTGGGTGTAAGGTAACTAATGCTTAATGTCTATTTTAACCGAAGTAAAGGCTCTAGGACGAGTAAAGCTACACTTGATAGGACCGTTAAAATTTGCGAACAAACTTATTGAAAATGTGGCATTATCTACCAAAAATGATCGCATACATGGCAGCCATGCAAAATGTGGCTGAACAAATAAGAAAAATTATTATAATGTTATCCATGACAGTCGTGTACCAATGCCAGTAAGTCACTACGAGTGTTTCCATCAGAATCGTCAGGCCATGGCATGAAGAATGTTTAACGACACGGCATTACTAATCTTAGTAGCTGACTTACACTCCAAGTCATTCCGGACACTGTTAATCAAGACAGGCGGTAACAATAGCGACGCGCGTGCGAGTACAAGTGGCATAAGGTGATGAACAAGCTTTCGTGCGAGCAAAGACGCAAATTCCAGACCCAGAGATGCCTACCCGTATGCACGAGGATCTTTTAGATAAGTTTTCACGGTTATGGCAAACACTCTTGACAGTAAGACATCAGAACGGTCAAAACGTTAATGATGCTCCAAAACACCGTGATTGTGTCTTCAGCTAGCATCACACCAATCGTTCTCGCGAAAATTCGGTCAGCACCCAAAACGCTGCCCTGTCCATGACGTCTGATTGACGACTAAGCTTGTCACGTTGCGAATTGCACATCTAACAAGCCTCTTTGCATAGAGAGTTTATAGAGTACAATACTTAACACATAATAGTCACAGATACCCAAAACTTACAAATTCGTAGCGGAGGTGAGGGCAATGGCGGAGATGGGTGACGGGTTGGCAGTGTACATGGTCATACCAACCTCAGATGGTAGAAGAGTCAGATTAGGAGCGGCCAGACGGCAGATGAGGGAAGGCTGATAACCTGCACTCCATTCACGTATTCCTGATCGTACGATGACAGAGACTTTGACCTCCTGAGATGGGGGAAATGGGAGAAGAAAGCACTTTTCAGATCAGTAAGCCATTAAAGGCGGAACAGTTGGCAAGGGACTGAGATCGCCTTTTGAGTCGGTGTAATATTAAGCTATTATACCGCAAAATAATTAGGAAATTCCTAGTTAAAAAACCGTGTGCCGATGAGGTTACTGAGAGTCTTTTCAGCAACTACATTTATTAACTAACTTAATGAAACCCGGTTCCAGAAAATGGTATTGATAGACGTTCCTCTACAATAGTCTACCGTTGAAAAAATGTCCCTTTACCTCATATTGTTTTAACATTTCCTCAATTTTCTGCATATTTTTCGAGACCGGGCCTACCGTGAACATAGTTGGCTCCTGACACTTTCAAACACCAGATTCCAATGGGAGTAGCAAACTTAATCAACTATTTAATGCATAATTGATAGAAGTTGTACCCAGCTAAAGTAACACATCCTAAGTAGGAGGATAGGCGATTTCCTAAAAAAAACCTCCAACACTTAGGTAAGACTCCTACTTCCCATGCAGCATTAGAGAAGAAGGTGCTCATACCCTGCTCAGGGTTCAAACCTCTTGGACCATCATGCCAGAAACAGCGTTTTGGGACACCAAAAAGCCAATAGCCAATTTTCTTCCTCTGTTAGGATTATTATAATTTATGCTACTATGGCGAACCCGAAGAGAACATGGTGACATTTTATAGGCCACATCGGAAAAGCAGCCATGGCTAGAGCCACATCCTTGAGCAGAGTGTAAATAAAAATAAGCTAAGTTGTACGGTATTAAAAAACTTGGTTCTTTAAGAAACAAGCCTCAAATAAGCTAATTACTTCATTAATGGACCCGTCAATTAAGGTCAAAATAAAAATTCTTATTCATCCACTGAATGAAATAGGATATCAGCACGACCTAACCACTCATATCCTCCCCCACGCACCCTTTCGGTGTGAACTTGAACAGGAGATGTAGAATGTGATGTGGAGTTCGTAGGAACCTGTGAAGCACCCCGGCGACCTGAGGAGGAGCTCATAAGAGAACTGGTTTCGTCTACAGTCCCGATTGAGGGTTCAACAGCTTGGTCCTCCTCGTACTGCAGATAGATATCCAGAACCTGTGAAGCAATAAACTTGTCCAAATTTTGCACATGGAGCAGCAACACTGCCAGAAATCGGTCTGAAAACGTGAATCTCACAGCCTTCAAATCAATAACGACGCACAATTTGGGAGCACATTCAAGTTTTAGACCGGTTCCGAGTGCTATGCAATACATCCAGCGAAAAGCGTCCGCAGCTTTGAAATTATCCTAAAGTCGTTTCACTAGGTGCACAAAAGAGGACTAAATTCATTCGGTTTAAAGACCTTTGGTGATAGGAGAGCTCAAAATAAGAAAACCGCACACCAAGACCAGATTGCGCACGTTGACATACGTGGTGTCTTTTGGCCATCTGACAGCTTTCATTGGGATTTAACGTAAAAGTTAAATGACCCAAATTTAGCAACAAGAAAATTGTTGCTTATCCTCAGACACTGAGTGGCGTGTAGTAGCCTATGTTATATAGCAGCTTCAACAATTCAATTGTAGAAAATTAACTTTTCCACAACTTAATAGCTAAGAATTTAATTCCCCTCAGACTGGTCCTTTGAATAAATTTACAGGATATATTTGAATTATCATTGCCTAACCTAATAAAAAGACCAACATGCCACATTACGTCTTAGTGCATAAAATTGCCACCAGTAGTGAAAAAGTGGAAAAAATATTTACTTTTAAACTTGATCCAACCCTAAAAGAGGAATATCTCCAAACGCTAATCCTTTCAGCGCGTAATTAATTCATTCTGTGTCTATAGGGCCAAGTTTAAATAGTTATTTTCATGATCGGAAAAGAGGTGGAGATTTTCAGATACTGGGCGCTGCGTAGTAACGCACATCAAATTAACCAACCGATAAATCCCTCCTTTTTAGACCACCACATGTAAATTTAATTCCGTCAGATGAATTTTCCAAAACAAATGGTGATTTTTAGGGAACTCTGATCCGTTTGGGATGCAAAACGCAGCAGTGGCAAGTGCCAAACGGTACGCATCCGTTCACTCTGCATATAGCACATCGTCTTACAATTTCAGATTACGCTGCATTCAATTCTTACAAAATGGCCTTCCTTACGCGACGCACAGAAATTTTTTTGTACCTTACTTTGGTCGAACTAAAATGTGCTTGAAAACTTGTTAAGCAAAAATTCAGGCCTCTCATGCTGCACCGAGCAAAGAAACGCACTTTGTAGCATTCAACAGTGGAGTCAGGACAAACGCTAGAAACGCCTTCCCATCACTTTACACTCCTTCACGCCAAAGCTCTAGACCTTTTCAAGTTAATGAATAATTTATATGCAAAATTGTAACCAGTCTGCCAAAAAATGCAATATGGGTTATGACAATGAGAAAAATTAGTGGCACTCGGCGTAAATACCTCCGCACTTTAACACCAGAGGTAATTCGAGATTAAGGCGATTTCAGTAACATGCATTTCGATCAAGTATAGCTTTCGATGAACAGTAATGACCATATGACTGGAATTCGGTAGAATCTGAGTCAATTGAGGAAGCAAAGTTTCTAAAAGGAATCTCAAAATCGAATGGACAACTGCATGGAAAGTAAGTGGACCCTTTAAAAAGCATATTAGAGACACGAATATCTATTTGACCTGTCATCCGGGAATTTCGCTGACAAATGGCTTTTTTGGAAAATAAACAAAGTGAGAATAGTTATAAAAGCACATTTAGCCAAGCTGAGCATCTTATATCGATAATGGCATGTTGCGTAGTTCAGTCGGAAATCAGCTTCCTTATTTGCAAGTTTGAGTTGATTTTAATGCAATGAGAAAGAGTTTACTCGTTAGATCGAGAGTCGTAGCAAGAGAAGTGCATTTTACAAAGCTAATCGGGAAAAAAACTACATTTTTTGCAAAATTAGAAAGTCTAATCGCCGACTACCTTCGTGACTGGAGTAAACCATTAACCAAATTGCTTTTTAGGTAAAAAATAACCAGTCCAGTTGATTAGAAGAGTTCATACTAAAAGCAAATTGACTGTATGCTGACCTGATCTAAATTCATCAATGAGGAATAAATGCAGCTTAACATTTTTGACAAGCTATTCCACAACGAAGCAATCGTAGAAAGCATTTTTAAAAAATCACTGTGCATTTAAAGCCAATAATTCAGCTTATGAGACCTCTTCATGGAAGTAACAGGTGAACGGCTGGAGGGTAGGGAAACAGTGATGAAAACCAAAACAAAGAGGAATAAAATACAAACTCATAAAGATATGTTTATAAAGCATTTCTGCTCCGAGATACGGTTGGAGAAGTGTACTTACTGCAGACCATCATGCAGACTTCGGCAGCACTCACTAGAAGCCTCTCTGTTAGAGAGCATACAAAAAGAGCGCATTAAAATCAATGCAACGGATAGGCACCGCCGAGTTGAGCGTTTTTATTTGCAATAGAAAAGTGGTACACAATAGCTGTTCCTGTCTCACAGCTGATTTCGGGTCGCTCAAATGGTATTATGACGGTCATCTCAAAATGTTTCACACGGGCTACCATTGTTTCGCTGACCTTTGCTTCACGCTTTTGATGGGACTCAAAATCGTTCGAAGAATAAGAGTATTGCTGATGCACAAAAAGTCAAATAATTAAAATAATTCAGGGTTGAAGCAAGTTCAGCCTCAATAAAAAACCCAAGCTGCCTCAGAGGTTTATAAGTTGACCTTCTTAAAGACAACTTTAAGTAATTCACTACCTAAACAATGAACGGAAACACTTCAATCCTGCATGATTTTTAGAAAAGCCATAAGATAAGTAAGCGATTGGGCAAGGATTAGTGGCAGTACAAAAAGTCAGTTAAAAACCAGATCAACTTCACGAAGAGCACAACGGATAACTGTAATTGATCTGAGAATGCTCGTTTTGAAAAATTATTAGCGAAATATTTAAAACTAAATAATTTCTCACCTCAATTTCACTTAACGTCAAAATTGCTGGAATCCCTCTTTTTCAATGCTCAAACCTCACCCCCTTACCCCCACGCAGGGGATGGATCACACTAATTGAAAGGAGAAAGGGGAGAAATTGTGCTGAGTTTACTCTCTCAAAGAAAAAAGTGGAGCATCTTGCGTGAGTGACTCTGAAATATGCAGAAGGAGCCAGTTCAAAGGAAAAACATGGAAAACCTCTAGGAAAGTGGTAAGGAAAATCGGCTATTTAATAAATCTTCTGAAATGCATAACACTTCGGAACATTAGACAGATTGTCGCAGGCTATAAACATGCATTGAAATAAAGTTGTGTTAATTGAAAGGGATTTATTTTTAAATACAATTACTGGCAGTCAGCCAAGCAGGTTTAACACATTTAAGAGTGGGAAACTACGAATCTACTGCCAATTTCTTTCCAATATTTCCAACACCAATGGGCCGCAATCCTTAAAAATGTATCCACCGCAATAATCATCCATTTTTTAATGCCTTTGTTTTCATGCCAAATTTTTTAACAATTTATACCTCCGTCAAGTAAATCATCAGCGTAAGCACCTCTGTTTTAGTAGCAACCCGTTTTTTTCGGGACCAATTATAAAAATTTGCTTCCCAATGCTCTTGCAATCTTCAAAGATATCGAAGAAATTTGTGCGATTTCAATGAATGTGACCGAGCGACAATATCAATGCGTGTGGTCAAAAGTTCGAGTTCACCTTTAGAATATCAAGGATGAGAAAATGACCTTGAGGCGACCACTGACGTGCTAGCTGGCTGGACAGAATGCTCCACAAGCCCTAGAGCGTGCATGACCCTGGAAATGGACTGAATGCAGCTTAGCGCACTTGATGGCCTTCGGCATGCACAATCAATGCCTGACGGTCGACACGCCTTTGATCTCCCAAAGAAGGACCAAAAGGACTCAAATTAATTTTACCAGCAAAATCTTTCTTCTGAGCATTCAGTTCAGAATTAGGTTTCATTTCGAGGCACCTAGGTAGAATTTAAATACTAATAATATGTGAGTAGACGAATCATATCCACTAAAGGAATCCCAGGATTCAAATTTAAAAATGGCTTGCACTTGTTAAGCACAGTATATGGAAAAAAGGAGAGGAAATAGGTAACGATATTTCAGGCATAAAGAATAATTGTCACGCATTAGTACCATGTTATTTTATTGACTCGAGATAGAGTAAAGTTATCTCAATGGTTCTACAACGACAATTTCATTCGTACTGGTTGACTGAAACCAACTACAGGGATTCGAAACGTCTGAACGGACTAACAACTTGGACATTGACTTAAAGGGTCGGAGGTTATAATTCACATTGAAATACATCAAGTGAGTTGGTTTTATTTCAAGACGGATAAAGCTGCTTAACAAGCCCTGGAAAAAACTAATTATCGTACAAATTTATGAGACGCAAGACGATTTGTGAATTTTGTAGCCAACCTCACCTGGATTGCTTCCCATACCCTAATTCTAAAATGAGTAAAACAAATGATTTTTCGACAAACAATAACCCACTCAAATCAAAATTTAACCCGGCTAACGTCCGAACAAATTGCAAAAAAGGTTATTTAATGGCTTGGGAGTAAACATTTTCAATTAATCTAGAATTCCGCATTCCTCACAAAAGCACAAAATACCAAATCAACGGCTTTGTAATCAAGCATGAGTAGCCACAGCAATCTGTATTGAACATTCTATTCACCCAAATCATCACCATTGCAAACTGTCACAATTTTGACTTTCCTTTAACGAAAGCATGAAGACTTGTGAAACTAATTCTTTAACAACGCTTGGACTAAAAAAACAATCTTCCTGTTATCATCTACACCTCGGTTTTGCCATTCCTTCTTAATTGGTTACCCTGTATTACCCGTGATCGTCTAGTGTCGAGACGAAATGTGAGCCGCCCAAAGAATACCATAAGGGAACTCAAAGGGTTATGAAAAGAAGGATGTGAAAATAACAGCATTTTTCTTTTCATCACTAATATGTCTTGACCTGGTCTGCAAAAATAGCGTCTCCATTTCACTGATAGACTAATTCAAATTGCTTCGTAGGCGAAAGTTTTCTTGCACCGATTCACGTCACTTTATGTAAATCGAACTTGATCACAAGTATCCTTTGGTCTCTAGCAAGAAAATAATTTTCAACCAACTCCGTACACACAGGTAGCATAGTTTTGTGGGCATAAGATGCCTGAGAAGTGTAGGCATTGATAGGAACGCTAATTAGTAGTTCGTTCGAGTACAGGCAATGAGATGTTTGCCTCCGTGACAAGCTTTTTAACAAATGACTCTAAACAAGTCACGAATCACACAACCAGTCACTCATTGGTGGAGAAAACCTTCACAACGGTGCGTTCGCAGAGGATATAATAGACAACAATTGGCGAGGACTGTTTACACCTGCGGGAGTCACTTTATTAATGACTCCCAATACGGCTTTCTTAGTTGATGTGGGTGTGAATGAACTACTTTATCATCACCCACACTAAACATTAAATTGTTGCAATTCATTCTTGTTACATTGATCTCGAGGAATTTGGATCAACTGTGGCGCGTTATTAAATATAATTATCAAGCATATAACGAAACGTTTCATGTACTTATTCCTTTTCGTTGATGCATAACTTTGTCCGACTTTCTGCTAACTTTCGATCAGCCAAAACTGATTTTTAAAACTGCACGTCAATCAGTGTCAGAGATGTTGATCTTGGTTTGAGTTTAAACAGACTGTTTCTCCATTAAGAAATGTCTTTCGAGAAAACTAACTTTTTTCCTCAATCCACTAAAAGCTTCGAAAACAAACTTACCAAAAAAACTTAAAATGAAAAGTGAGGAGGAAATCAAACAATTCCGCTATTACTTCGGTTCAAAACTAGCACCCTTGCAAATAGATTTAATTCTGAAGCACTATAAGGATGGAACAAAGTTCTTTGCATGATTGTCCTTCAGCAGGCTAAATATGGCAAACACGTTATTATTTTCACTTCCACAACCAAAAAACTAGACGTATGACAATTAATTTCCTTCCAATTAGGCTGCAGCGGAAACAAATAGATTTAAAGTGTTCTGGCTTTTGAATGCAGCAATTGATGCGATAGAAAGGCAGGTATCAAAGTAAGTCTGACGGTGTGCTTGAACTGCTACCGCTAAGCTCAGCTTCAGTGAACAGCTCGGAGAAAAATTGGGATCCAATTTTAACCGTCACTCTAACATCTGAGTATCTACAGAGCATTGGTGAGGCTGCCAACTGCCCATAAATTAAATTAACGTGACCAAGCTCCCTGTGGTTGTCATTCTAATTGAGTTCTGGTGCAACTGGTCGAAAGACGAGCGACACTGTCTGAACTTTCAGGGGGCATGTAATGAAATGGAAAGAAGTACACATCAGAACATTTGAGGAGCAGATGACTTCAAGACAGAGAAATCAAATGTAGGGGAGAATTCCGGGTGGTTTAAAAGTTATCGGGATTAAACTCTGTATCAGAGCATCAATCTTAGCATCCAATCAGATCGTATCCATCGTGATATTGCAAAACGGGGGAAACCTCTAATGAAATACAAGCTGAGAGGAATTATAAGTAACTATTTATTTTCAAACAGAGGAACAAGATTTTTAAGGATGTTAAAGTCAATGTGAGAGAGAGTGGACGATAATTTTGGGTCTTCGGAGCAAGCTAGAGCAATCCGAATCGACACGAGGAGGGCTTACCTAGCCACGTTTTATTATAAGCCGACCAGTAGTTGAAAGGACTGTGTATTTATAAACTGAAGGGTGTTTATCCGAATAAAAAATACAAGGTCTATTGTGTATGTGGAGAAGGACAGTGAGGGAACGGTAAAGACACCTGGTGCTCTCAAGTCGTAAAGGAGGAAGTGAATAGTTACCGATTCAAAGCATATTGGATTTGTTTTTGTATTTTATGCTCGGAAGCTCCAAAAAAATGCAGCTTTGAAGTCAATAGGAATTCAATCCAAGGTTGCCACAGGTAATTTTCAATTGGAGATTCATTATAATAATTGACTGCCATCAGCCATAGCGGGCTTCCCAGTCATGAGTGAAACAGGCTCTTTATCCAGTAAAAACATCATAGCTTTTAAGCCACCTCCTGAAAACGCAATGAAAAGCTAAGTTCAAAAAAATTTATTCGTGGTGCAATCACTGCTGTCAAGGGATTGAGGGAAAAAAGCTCTGAATACCGTTGCATTTGAAGTGCTTTTAATCACTCTCGAACAATGTAGTCCCGAGCAGTGTCAGTTTATGCAGTCATCAAAAGTTAGGTGATTTAACCACCACTCTAGTTTGGCTTGAAAAATGCACCAAAACTAACTAACTATATTAGCCTCTGTATGTCTAACCATGAAGAACGTTGCCTCATTTTGCAAGCTTAAAACTTAAATAAGTTGCCTATCAGCGGCAGAAGAAGACAGAAAATGTACAGGCAATTTTACATCCACTTAAAGTCAGCATCACCCATCTAACTACTCGAATAATAGAACAACCCAAAGAATGATTCAATGAGCTGTACAAAGCAAAACGTCCATTGAACGATTAAAGAGACGTGATATGAAATGACCAAATTTAGTTTGCAGTTGGCAAGTGATAAAAGAATCATGCTCGCAAGGAAAGGAGAAGAAGAATACGTAGGGCTACGGTTAAATGGCCATTCTGACTATGGATATAATTTGACCAGTAGGCCTGCCAAGCAGTCGGATTCATCCTAAGGAGTTTAAATCAAGCAGTTTCAATCAAGTACATAGGAAACTTTTTATGGGAATTCTTTGAGAAAGAACAAGGTACAGGGAGCCAACGTAGTTTCGGCCTGGATCAGGGAAGCTCACTTAGTGTGAATGATCCCGAGATTCGACTGAATCCGACTACTAAGTTGGGGTTTTCAAAATCGCGTTCACTAAGGCAAAACTAAACGGTGCAAAGCTGGAGAAGGCAAGCCTTTCTACTTATCATTCAAAACAGCCACCAGTAAAATAAGTAAACGACAATTGTCATCAAATTTTTGGAGTTCCTATGGGAGAAGTCAGGTCGGGCGGATCCATTAGTTTGGAGATTTGCAACCTTAATGGACCTATCTTTCAAGGCATCTACGGAGCAGTTTTGATGGTATTCAAGTTGATCCGCCTTCAGAGCTGAGCAAAAGACGCCTAAAGGTAGGTGTTGTACAGCAGACAGAACAAAAGTAGAGCTTTGGGTAAATAACGGCCATGGGGCTGAAAATGGACCATATCTTGAGCTGAGCATTGAAAACAGATATAACGCAGGCAGCTGAAAATTGGTTATTCTAGGCAAGCATCAAATGAATCCCAAAGACAAATTCAAGCAGAAACGGTGAAGATGCGAAACCCCTTATCAGTCAACACAGTGTGATTAATATCACTCAATTCTTATCGGAATCCCACTTTTTTATCAACGAGTTCTTACAGGAATTTCAAAAGCAGACTGACTGCGACAGAATGAGAGGAGACAGAGGTGCCTCTGACCGGCAAGGAGAAGGGTGCGGGACTCCACGCAGAAGCGGATATGTCGAATGGCCAAGGGTTCGACGACGGCGTTGGCGTAGAGCTGATCCGGTGTGGTGCAGGAAGACTGATCAAAGGTGGTATAGGAGGCAAAGTTGTCACCACGGGAAGGAGGTGAGTTCGTGGGCAGCATTACCGATCGGTCAAAGTATCTGCTTGTACGAACTTTGTACAGAGGTGATAGGTTAACTAAAATAGCAATTACATTGATAATACAATCCCCGCTTTAAGTGATAGATTCATGTTTTACACCTACAATGAAGCAAATTGTGCAGTTTTTTTCGTATGTGTAATCGCGTAAGCCTATTCAATCCCTGGGATTCCGTTGGCACAATGGTGCACAGCCAATGGCTCCTGGGCCACTAATACATCGCCCCTTTTGAGCATTTCCGCCAAATGTGTTTCCATTTGTTGTCAGAAATGGACTGGTGCCTTTCATTGGTGAAAGAAGTTATCAACGAGCATACACAAATTGATGGATGGATAAACAGTACGTTTGACAGCCACAAAGAGAAGGAATCCACTGTAAAGAACCGCAGTAGATACCTCTTGAAGCTGTATCGGGCTAAAAATAATCCAAATTAGTAGATGGATAGTTTTAAAAGAGGAAAGTGGAAAAAAGAAGGAAGCGGAGAACAGAGTTTTTTGTGTTCCGTAAAAAGGTTCCCTGTTGAGTAGCTAAACCTGAGAGGAGTGGCTTCCATTCCAAACGTATCATTATGGAACATTAACCAACTCTGAGTGATGTTGAGAAGGGGAACCATGAGAAATTAGCTTGTAAGGGGGACGTGACAGATGGGCCCATCAAAATTTCTGAGGCATTGTGCAAATTTTGAATACATCCGCTTACCGAATATAGCATTGTAGTACAACACTCATAGTCAACTGTACGGCAATTTGTGGCAATGATCTTCGTGCTAAATTTACTGAGATCAAAAGATTTCAATCCTTATTTGAGTTGAATTAGCACATTTACCACGGCCCGGAGAATGCCTTAAGTGCTACAATCTCACATCCTGATCACCTAAGTAGTCACTTTACTTAACAATTACGCTTTAATGGATCCTTTTAGGGCGATTCATAGAAACACTAAATGAGCGAAGGAAACGTGGTACATTTGAATGAGCACCACAATCGTGCGAAATGTGATAAGATGAAACTGAATATATTTCCAACTATGAATGGCTTGGAGCCATCCCATACTATGCTGTTGACTAAGCTCTGTAGAATCATGAGAAAGCGTCATAAAAACGCCAAGAGAATCCAAATTTTAGAATGAGCCCACCGTATGCAGTGAATGTAATAGCAATAGAATGGGAGATTGGCCTACTTTACTCCCCTAACGTTGAATAACATCAAGACAAAGCGTCTATTTGTGCAAAGAAAGTATGTTGATACATTTTCCTGACATCACCCCAAAAGACCAGCCATACAAGCAGTTTTTGTGCCAAAAGTGCAGATAGTTTATCTAATAGTCCAGCTCACAGTCGAAAATGTCCATTAGGGGCGCAAAAGAGTTGATGGATTGGTGGTAGCGGCAACTGATTATCAAGAGCCAAATGTGAGCGTAGCAATGATTGCTAATGAACAACTGAGGGTATGCGATAGAGGAGGACTACTTTCCTTTTAGTATGGTAAGCAATCATGTCCCGTTGCAGCATAGTATTGCAATTGGTGGATGCACTACACGTAGTTCCATTGCGAAAACTTTGATTTTGGTGATTCGAGCCGACTTAGAGTGAGGATGAACTCCATCACGGAAGATTTATGGCTCGTATTCGCAACAAACCTGTTCCAAATGTTAGCGTTAATTATGAACACCTATAGAAAGAAATTTATATCCTTTAACTTTTTCGCGTGACGACGACACGAACAGAGGAGTTATTGTTCTTGTCTAACCGCGAAGAAACAGAATATTGGTTGCTAATGTACGGACTTTGCCATTGCACCAAAGCTAGTAAAATGGAACGTATAGGCACCGAAAAAATATGCTGAACGTGTCACATATTTGGCCATCTTTTCGTCGTTATAAACACTAGTATTCAATTTTTATATTTAATTGTGGTCCTCAGGAACCCAATTAACTTGACGGTCACCAGTTGTTTTACCCATTCCTGAATCGTAATAACTCTACAATTTGTAGATTTTATGGGTAAAGGTTAAAAATCAAGCAACGAAAAACAGGAAGCCGAAGTACAGAAAAAGGAAGCAAACTTCAATGAAAACTATTTGATTCAGGTGGAAAACGGTCATTCCTAAAATTAATGCATCTTACTGTACTGTCTTCCCTGAATAGCCTCTTTCATTTTACAAGGAAAATCCCAAAAATTAATCAAATTTCCTCTCTATCAAATCAATGGGTATACGTGAAGCATGTCAAATCAAAGGCGACAAAATCAATACTGTTATTGGCTGAAGTTAACCAATCACAAAGGGGCCCATAAACCAAATAATCAAAGAGAAAATAAGAATGCAAAATTTTTTAGTTCACAGGTAGGCAATTGAAACAAAAAAACTATATTCAAAATCGAAATGGAGGACTCAACGGTTTTCAGACGGTCAAGTAGCTCACACAAATGAGATAAAGGCGGCGTCATGATCCCAATTGCACGCAATAAATTTCACACCCCTTGCGGTCTAAAATGGTTTTCCGACTAAAAAGGGGTGAAAATTAAGTTGACTTACCGTGTAGAAGTTCGCAAAATGATTGCAAGCATCGTTGGATAAGACCTCAATTGTCAATTGAATATACTTGCTTAGCGTGTTGTGCAACAGTTTTGAGGCACACAAAAAGAAAAGTGCACCTGACTAGAATTGTAACCCTCCTAGTGCTGTCGTAGTTTCGGGTTTTGTGGCACAAAAACCAGTACGCTAATTGAATGTTTGCCGAATGTGGAGCCTAATTTGTTCAAACAATCCTGGAGTTGCAAGTTAGATTCATTACCTTCCAATCTATTCGGTAAATGACTAAAACGAAAGATTGAAGTGCTTGTAGCGAGTAAAGAGAGGAATTCATAAGATCGTAAGCTATCTGTGCCTGCAAAAACTTTTGCAAGCAAAAAATTTAAGAGACTGAACAAATCACCACTTTTACTTTCATTCTTTCTATCAATAAGTTTGTTGAGAACACCAATTTATGCATGTCGAATAAAAAATCCCAAGTGTGAACGGCGTAGAGAAGCTTCGGGCACCCTCAAAAGTTTTCAATCCCAAATAAATGTGAACTTTAAAGACTGGCCGCACTTTAAGGTGATGCAGCTATATGAAATACAGGTTTGCTCTACTTAATTTAGAATGATGAAGAGATATTTGCGATGAAAAAAGAATGAGTACCATCATCTTCTAACGTAAAATAAACTCTGTATTCATGCGCCACTTCAATCGACCGCAGACTTAACATCCATTAGGAGAAAAACTGAGCAAATTTGAAACTGCATTTTGAGTTGAATTTTTTGAGAAATGTGTTAGTCCGGAAAATGCCAAATAAATAATAGGGTGCTGATAGCAGTCTTATGGGCCTAAAAGCTTTTTGTATTTTCATGAATTTTTTGATTGAAGGAGACGTGAAAGGATTTAATCGTGCTTCTTCACAAAACGCAACTGCGATGTTCATGTCGATTCGCGGACAAAAAACCAGGTTGAAAGTCAGACAGAACAGAAGGACTCAATTTAATTTGGGTGCAGGAGTATAAAGTGTGTTTAGGTGTTCGTGCAGCGGGGAAATCCGTCGAATACCAATCACTTCGTACGTCTATAATATATCATAAAACATTTGTGCGAGTGGTCTGTGATAAACGGACGTGGATTTAGCGGAAAATATGTGTCATGCGGTAAAAGTATCTCTGATTCATACACTCGCATTATTAATGCCATTCATGAGCAAATGCAAAATAAGGCGAACAAGGAAAGGTTATCATGCCAGGAACATATGCCGGGGATACAAGTGGTGATGTGAATTCATCAAACGTGGATAAGGCTACAAGTCAACAGTAATAAATGTGTAAAGCAAGCCCGATGAACTACAATGCTACCACACTGCGGACCATTTGAGTGATGTAAGGACCGTTTAGTCCTACGAAAGTTCCTACGTGATAAAGTGTGTGTTTTTTTTAATTATCTGTCATTTTCATACAGACATAGAATAAAATCCTCCGACAGAAAGTGCTGTTTATTTCCTAAATGGAATGCGAAATATGCTAATTAACTCCTGAACTGGCATTAATATCTCCTCCCCACAGTTTACAAACTGCTTGTGAGCGAGATCAAAAACTTTTGTGCCCAAATTAGTTGTACTGCTGTCCTTACATTATTAAAGCAATCAGGTAAACTATTTTATTAAATGATAATTAACTGACTTTAAAGAGGAGTGCATATTTTTGAGCATGATGCTGGAATGGCTTAAAACATAAACGAGTGAGCAGCGGGTGTTATAACAAAAAAATTTCTACTCACCACCAGAAGCATCCCAAAACCTTACTGATCCATCTGCGTGCCTAAAAGGATATTAAAATAATTTATTTCTGATGCAAGCTGACCTCTTTCCTGATTGTACATTTTGTCAGGCTCCACCACCATAGCAGGGTAGCGCTTTTTCCATTTGCACTATCAGGTGCTCACTCTAAGCTACTTTCAGACCTGTTTCTTTAAAGGTATTTAAAGGTAACTGAGCGGAGTAATAAATTCACAAAAAAAATTAACTTCAATGGTGGCCTTTTGATTGGTATATTGGCCACAAGGTCCTCAGTTAGTGAATAAGCACTACAACCCGCAGAAATTCGTTCGATTTAATGCAATAGGACTTAACCCCTTTCAATAAGTGCCATTGTCTTCAGACCGGAATCATCTCACATCTGCTTTATCCACTTAAACCAAATCAATCTGTTTGCAACATGACTTGGCTAGACTAGCAATTGCGCACCATAAGCATGCGACGCTGTTGTTGGACACATTAATAGTAGCTGATCACTCACCCAGTGATGATGAGTTCCTGATAAGAGCACAAATTAGTGCCCCACTCGCCACCATCAATGGGCCACTTTTTGGAGGAGAAGGAATCATTACTTGTCACTGACATCTGTCCTTCAGCAGTCCCTTCCTGATTTTCTGATTTTGAGGTCGCAAGAGCCCTCTTACCGCGACTGCCGACGGCGTAGAAGGCCGGAACGAGGTCGGAGGGGCAGTCGACGACGTAATAACACGATGTTACCGGTGAAACAGCAATGTCCATGGGGTAGGGGTTCTCAAAACTCGGATACCTAGTTGAAACAGCAACTGATTTTTTGTTTAAAAATGGTGAGATGGTTTAATTAAGAAAACGGGTTAACTCACAAGTAGTGTGTTTTCAGCTTAGAGGCAAAAAGTGACAGGTGGGAGATGAAACGGTTAAAAATATTAAATAGGATTTATTTACGGATTCTGCATTCATCTAATATCGTTTGAATGATTTATACAAATTCGTGTAGATTTTATGCAGTTGAATGTCGCACGCATTTTGTGTTTGGGATTTTAAGCACTACTAGAACTCGGTACCAGACGTGATAAAAATTTAAATAAAGAGTGAAAGGAAAAGCATCAAAGGAGACAAGTAAGCTTACCCTGGTGTCAAGAGGTCCACGAGAACAAGATCTTGTTGCAGTAGGACAGCTACCGCATAGGGATCACACGTTTCTGTAATCATCAAGGCATGACTTAAGCCATTAGCCAACAATTCTTTGAAGGATAATTTGTATTATCGACATGCCACTTTAAGCCACTATGAAAAATTAGGCGTTTTGGAAAGGCTTAAACACACTTATAGGATGTATGCTTCGTCAACGAAAACGGCGCAGAGAGGCTCAAACCAGTACAGAAGGGGAATCGAATGTCTCCCACTAGATTTGACGAAAATTCGGGTAAATTAATGATACCATTGGGAGTGAAACAGTTATTTCATTCTGTTTTGAATTTTAAAAGATGGCACGCAGAACGAAAAGCGCAAATGTTTTAGCACAATGGCGATTCCAACTGAGTTTCTTAAGTTTAAATGAATTTACTCAATTGCTTGATCACTTGCAGTTGATGATTGAATCAAGAGTACATGTTACCTCTTCTCATCATAAAATCCAAATAACAGGACTGGCATCCAACACAATTGCAGGCAAAATTTCTGAGTGTAACCACGATATGGTACAATTAAGTCGCTTCTCATAATGTCAGCCACGAACAACGGAGAAATTTTCTCGGAGAGAACAATGACATCCAGCATGCAGGATAAGGAAGACAAATTGGAGTGATCAAGAAAGGTACGTAATGAAAGCAGCTCATTGCCCTATAAAAGAATGTAAGTGAAAGTGACCTGTGGTGGAGGAATGACCGGCAATACATATTTTGTGTTAGTCTGTAGGCAACTAGTTGTGACATCAGGAATTTCAGATATATTAGTGCCATTTCAGAGGAAACAGTTCCAAGAGGTAAACTTGACACGAGGTATCAAAAAGCGGAACTGGTAAATGCTTATTTAATTACGTAAAGACAAATTAAGTTTTGGTCTGAAAGCTGTGGTGCAAGCAAGTACATATCCGATTACGCGTTTTGAACCCCAGAAGTGGCAATAAGAGCATGGACAAACAAGCTATTGTTAAGTTTGAGAGAGCTGACAGAACAGAACATCAGATGACGCATTTCGAAGTTGGGAGATAGGGTAACAAAAAGTCTATGGTTAAAATATGTTAGGGTAGGTAACGGCTTAACCAGATTCTGGCGGTTGCATTCGGAAATCACTAAATGGATTAAAAAGCGTATGCAAAAACATGTTTGAGCTTTGCGCTCCAAACGACCAAAAATTAAAAGGAGATTTTTCATTAAGACTGGAAGATGGAGCAAAAGGAAGGATAGTATGAAGATATGCGTCGGATGACAGGGTGATTCATACAGTTGGGATATTTAAGAACGAATTGTATAAAATTAAAAAAAAATTTCAGCAGCCACTCGCTAAAAGTGCTAAACAAAAGTACAAACCATTGAAGTAGGGTGAGGTGCAGAGAGTGGTAAAGGTGACAACACTGAAGTCCATCTGCATGACAGCTAGGCGCTTTCCACGCATGATGGTGATGCTGGGCGTCAGTGCAGTCGCCCTCATCGTCATCGATGACAGCGTCTAGGCAGTCTCTACGGTTTCCACCAGAGAAGACAATTATGGACTCCCTGGAGGACATAAATAATGGTAATTAAGGGCAAGGAAAAAACCGAAGGTGATGGTATTGGTACAAATTTTGTAAATAGCTCCAATAAAACGAAAACTGCGTCCAGAGCTGCCAATAACGTGGAACACAACGCGTTCATGTTCAAAGCCAAATTCGACTTGAAACAGCCCATTTCCCTCGAAGGCGCACTAAACTTAAGCAGGTTGTATGAGCGCTTCAGCCATACCTTAGTACATGTAATTGGAATGAAGATCCCGGATCACGTATTTTGAGGGCTAACTGGTACTGGTAGCAATAAAGACTTATGTTCTAGGTTAAATTTTGTCCATGGCTACAGAAACTTCGCCGCAAATGTGAAATGATTCTAAAGCAAACTAAAATTTATTACTAATGGATGAAATATAGCCCATAATTAGCAAATGGTTTCCCATAAAAATTTAATGGGGACGAAGCATAACTACTCAAAAAGAATGTTCTGTATAATAATAATGTCGATATTCACTTGTAGGACAATCCCATGACTTAAGCGAATATGCCATTCTTCAAATGAGAGGATGCCTTGCTAGCTAAAGTAAACTCTTAGAAATGTAGTAGTTTCATGTTTAAATTACAGCCACGTCCTATTGAGAATATTCGGCGACAGAATAAATATTTAGTTAAAACTCCTAATTAACTTTTTTCGAAACAAATTTTGTTTGACATATAGATGGGAAGGTACTAGGCGCTTGAAATCCATGAAAGCATAGAAAGCGTGCGATCAGACATATTGAAATTTCATGGCAAGACGTGTGTCTGCGTGCCTATGGCGACTTATCTCTCACGAAACGAGAAAAATTTGTTATTATTCTCCCGTAATTGTTGAGAAAATTAATGAAATCTGCGCATAACAATTCTGTTGTTTGTTCAAAATTCTTTTTGACTACGCGGACACTTAATGCACCGCTGATGCACTTTCGCTCGGCAGCGTGGTCTCTGGGTCGTGCCGGCAGCATCGATGCCGCTCTGTACGTTGGCGATACACTTTCTACCATGATAGCACGACTTATTCGAACTTCAAGATGGAACCTTCATGCTACACGTAAAGTCCTCTAACAGCCTGGTTGAAGGGTCTACGTTGCAAAACGTGAGGAAACTATTTTTGTCTAAGGGCAAATGTACTACTCGCTATTTGCAGAAGCGGCTGGAATTAAGTGGCGAGTTTTGCGTTCACGGCTTTAAAAAATAAAAAGATGAGCCATGAAATCGCCTAGGGTAGGCCAAATCTGGTAGCATCTATCCGATTGACTAAATTGATAATTAACAAGAAATTTAGGACTTAAAGTACGCAATGTTGTAGAAGTGCATGCCAAATGAGCCAACTCGATAGCTTGATCAGCTCAAGGAAATCAAGAAGCATACGTTCCCACCCTGACCCTGTCTATCCATACTCCTTGATGTAATCAAGATGCAAATGATATGCGCTGTTGGGGTTTGGCATGTTTAGGCTCCACAACTCACCCAGTTTTAGTCGGAAGCCATTGAACGAAGCGAATGGGTTCAAAGGAGAATTGAGAATTCGACACGTCGTCATCCCCAGCTGCGCAAATCAGCCATAAAATAAAGGAATCCATTTGAAATCTCATTTTGAAAGGGATAGAAAAAAGCAATGTTTAATTTTGAATTAATCAGTGTGGCAAGCTTAAGTCTAAGGACGGCCCAAATAATTTCGTGCTCAAAATGAACGCAGAAATGCTCGAAAAGATTGTACGGATTTTCCTCAATTCTAAAGCAGCTGACACTAAACGCGCCTAATATTAAACTTATAAGCACAATAATAGTAACCTGAAAACAGTTCACAAATTTTAAACCCGTTATTAAATTCATAAAATGGCATTTTTTAACTTTATGTTTTTGACAAAGTAGTTAAAAGACGTGCAATCTTAGGGATCATTTAACGATTCAAAAACCTTTTTAAAAAGTCTGGAGAACAAAACGTATCGATAAAAAGATTCCTTGGATTCGGTGGCTATGTGCGATGCCTTGACGGACTACTTTACCCAGAGTTTTACAATGCGGAAGCTTAAATATCAGCAAATTGTACTTCCGCTCATCAACATGGCCTCCATGCTATGCGAGTAGAGTCAGTTCTTCCGTACGCCGTTGGCGCACATTCAGTATTGCTCTGACTCCTTAGGACTATACAAAAGATCCGGACGCTATAAGTAGAGCGAGTTTGGTCTGTTTACAATTGGCACAGTGAAAAGTTGACGCGAATTTCTCACCGAAATGTCAGGTTTTATTTAGTGCTACTTAAGTATCTTGAGCTCAAAATAACAACTAACCTAAGTGCCTTAAGGTGATCTCACCAGAACTATGCTTAACCTCTTCAAATAAGTTTAATTCGCGTCCTCTCATTAGCCTACATGGCATTGTCAACAGAAATCATTTTGTCTTGAGATTTGAATGCCAAACAAAAATTTCAGCAGGGACAAAGCTAACCAAATTTGAAAGCATGTGAAAAGGGGATATGGGCTGACTTCTCCCCATTTAAGACCTCTATCTCAAAGTTAAGCCACTGGCCTGAAAAATAGGTCCTAACGTAAAAAGTATATAATTCTAGCAGCTTCATTGTGGATCCATGCTAATAAACATCCAGTGCGGATTCGCGTCTCATGAATGGCTCAGTCGGTTGAATGGTAAGGTTGCTAATGCTCGAAAATAGCTTAAAGCCTGGGTTTATGGGAATATCTAGCAAATGGTTGTCCTCTAAAGGCACATCAAATCACGTCTAAGTTTATTACAAAAGGGCTGCACAAGTAGATCAAACAGCAAAGGCCTCGTGGCCCTAACAGGAATGGCTGAAAAAGTGGAAGAAGCAGGGGATGTTCTCACGGATTCTAAAGATGTTAAAAAAAAGCGAGAAGACACCCGCCCACCATGTTTTCTTTGAACCGATTTACATTTAAGCAAGAAATAAGGCCTTGGTTTCAGTATTTCACATCGCCCTACCGCGTAAAGCACAGCAAATGAAATGCCTTTGAAGAAAACTTAAAAACTATGCCTTTTGGTGAAATTCAAGATGCTGAAGAAAAAAAGGTAAGTAGATGGAAGTAAAAAAACCCATGCTTCTTAGCGAAAAAATACTGTGAAGGCGTGAGATCACGAAGTGGGGCGGTAAAGAGATGGTGTTATGACAGAAGAGCTATGACACGTTTATCGCGAAAATGCATCCACCTTCAAAATCCGGATGAAACCAAACAGCAGCAGTGGTAGTACTGGTAGCAACCCTTTCCATGACCTTGAAAAAATAGTCACTTTAACCAAGTAAATGAAATTAAATGCATGCAGCGACGCTAAAATGAACCTCACTTCATAAGGCCTCGGTTCAGCCTTTGGCAACTTGAGACACTGCCACTGCTATTTCAATGGTCCTTCGTATTTTTTACGGATAAATAACAAAACTACCTCCAGTGCTTTCAGGCATGACACAGGCTCTATTTAGAGACAAAAAGCTCCTCCACATTGCAAGAGGTTGTAACCCACATAGCTCGCAAAATAAACATGGAATGGGAACAAAGTGGAAATGGGAAATGAATCTAAGTTTTTTAGGCAAAGACTTCGAAGCATGAAGTTGAATGATGGAATGTGATTGTTATGAAACGCGCATTAACAAGCGGAAGAAATAAATGTCTGACCGATTAGAACCACATCGTCAGAGGTGAGTTTGTGATGTCGAATCGCCATCGCATAAGCCCGGGAGCGTTACTAGCATCTGGTGGAGCAGGATAATTACAAAGAGCGCAGTACAAGCACTTTTAGCTTTGTGCATTTTAATTATTAGGTTTTAAGTTCGGTTATAATTAACCTGCATTCAACCTAACGATAACTTTGCATAGCACCAAAGGTGATTCGATTGCTCCAATATTCAATCAAGGGGTTTCGACACCTTTCCTTAAAGCCAATCAGAGAGCAACTTACCATGCGGACAGACAACGGATTGGGGCCGTTTGGGTTGGTTCAAAGTCCAGGTGACGATGGTGCCCGAACTATGCGCTGAAATGAAGCCTTTGCCTTCCCAGTGCCAAGCAAAACTGTATAACGTCTGAAAAGTGACAACAAAAACTGTTTGTGGACATGGGGTACCCCAATGATACCGTGTCACAAGGTTAAGATAGCTGATATTGCTGTAAACAGGAACTCCTACTCTCACCAGTAACTAGGGCAGCGAAAAGAGGATTATAGTGGTTAAAACATTTGACGAACAAGGTAAGTTTAAACGGGAGTTGAATAAACTTCTACAAATAGCATTCTGCTAGAAGAGAAACAACGTGGATTCAAGAAGGCATTCACGCAACTTTTCTACCTCATGCTTATCAGGCACGGTTGACCCTTCACAGATCCCCAAAAAGGTTCTACCTAATGAGGACACTAACGTTTACGCAACTGAGCTACATTGATGGGCGAAGTTGAGATTCCTAGGATGGCATTCCAGGATTTATTTCATTTAAAGGAATCTTTAGCTTTCACTCCAGGTAGGAATTGTGTTTTCCGATCACCTCTTCCAGCTGATAAAATCGTAAATGTGACTAGCAGTGCCTCACTCAAAAACTAGTGAAATTGGCGTTTCTTTGCTGAGTCACTGGCAGAGCGATCAAAATTGCATCCTTGCCGCCTCAAAATATTCTAGGCATTAATTCGTATGAGTCATTTTTGGCGCTTCACCACTCGACTCATCCAGTAAACGGTTTACGATAATTTTTTTTTTATGTTAAAAATCATCCACATGCATAGCCCATCATTTGCAGTTATCGTAGATGCTTGATCACCTTCCTTTAGTGTTGGTAAGTACTTGTAAAATTAAGTTGAGGATCCGGAAATTCTATCATTTGGTCAAAAACAAGCATTTTTAAGGAGGATGAAGAGCCCGATTATTTACATTTTCCCAAACTCAATCATGTCATTAACGCCGCTAGCGCACATAAGAGATTAGCGTTTCACTCAACACCGAAAAAAAAAGCATTCTCCCCTTAAATGTCTTTGGAAAACCATAGGATTTGCCATTGTGCGATTTGGAAGGCAGTCAAACGGCCCAGACGAAGCAATTTCCTTCATTTGGCCTCCTGACTTTGAGCACAAAGTCCTGCACTTTTGTTGTCAGGCTCCTGGGCCTGGCCTCTGATAAGGGCCAGGAGCATTCAAGCACCCTTGATAGAGGAGCGTGTAGTGCTCTCACAGAGGAAGACGTAAGTCTCCTCGAGACAAACGTTTGTAAGAGAGAATTGGGGAAGTCCAAAGCATGCAAGACTTTTCAGATGGACAGATGGTCTATTCTACAAGCACGTGACCTAATTAGATAGCATGCATGGCAAAAGTTGGTCTACCAGGAGAAGAAACTAATTCCTCTGCCTCCGCTTAATTATAGTCTCCATAAATAAGCAAATTTTGCTTCTTGGATGACACAAATAATTAGGATCGTGGTTGCTGAGGGCGGTCCAAAATAACATTTATGAACGCCTCAAAAAGGCAACTTTTGGTACTAGCAGTCCGAGAATCGTTAAGGCGGATTACAGCGCTTGTTTTGCCATGAATTTGTTAAAGTGTTGATTCTTTCCTCCCACAAATTTCGATTAACCTGACCAGTCCTCTCCATCAAAAGAACCAACTTCAGCGTCACTACAATTTCTTAATAAGCATCACTGGCACTTTTTAGGCAAAGTAAACACCAAATTAGTTCATGATCAATCGCCAAATCAATTCCTGGAATCACTCATCTTTTCACTGACCAGGTTGCTGAAAAAGAATCAACTAACCTTTGCGAACGGGGTGAGGAAAAAGTGGAGAAAGATGAAGGATCTTAAAAGCTACTCACAAGGTGCTGCCATCTTTTGGCCTCATTAACCTACCAAGTGGAAAGAATGCGTAAGGCTGTTCGATTTGGGAATTCATCAAATCACATTAGCTTTCTAAATTCACTGTAACTTTTATTTCTAGATTTTTCTTTTTCCCTCTGAAGTCTGGACATCCCCAGATGTCAATGCGTGACTCAAAGGAATACACAATCTGAAAGTTTCATGCTTTGCTGGAAGTGTTTGGAAAAGAGGAATAAAAATACACAATTTGTGGTAAAGTATCACTTAGCATCACCTCAAAGCTTATTCACATTCTTGAAGAAACCATTTATAATGATGATGCGTCATAACACCTGCTATTTCAGTTGCATATTTAATTACGATGTCTCCTCTAACTCCGCAGGCTTCAATCACCATATTAGCAATGTGGTTTGCTGTAAATACCACGCTGGTGTAAATCCCATCATCTCCTCTGCGCATGCATTATGGAACTCAATTCAGCTCCACACTGCCCGTTCAGGTGTTCTGTCCCATCGCGCCATAGCAACAAGGCAAAAATGTCGCTTAGCGGCCGTTACCATCACCTATTCTTATGCCGAATTTAAAGCACGAATACGCTGCTCAACAACCTGCGCAACAAAAGAAAAAGATGGATGACTAAACCTTCAGACTCGGGTGAAAAAAAAATAGTTATCAGCACCTCAAGCAGAGTGCGTGGTGTTGAGCAAAGATTCAGCTTCATGGGCAAAGTGACAACTTTCACACGGAAGGCTAATTAAGCACTAATCTATGCATATATCATGACGCCTCTCGCAAAAAGCCTAAATCACACGTACTGTAGCACAAATTAAAAAAATTACTTAATTTGACTCATCCATCTTTTAGTCAAGCTTGAACTTGCCAAAACATTTGGATATGGTGAAACAAAGCTTCGATTTCTCCCTTCGCAGATCGAAAAGGCAAAGATTCGAGCATGAATGACGTGACGGGCCAATTGGCAAAGTTGAAAGGAAATGAGTCTTAAAGTAATATTTACAACAACACCACCGCACAGATTAACGACCAAGGTTTAAGAACTTGACATCCTTATACAGCTTTGATTTGAATGTTAATGACAGATTACTAAATCGTGAGGCATATCTAGTGGAAAGTATTGTCCTACAGTGCTACTTTTCTAATGCGCCTTGTTCGTCAAAGAATGTGGCAATAGCTCCTGTCAAAGCATATTCGGAGGAAAAGAGACCGCTCCTTGTATTACCTAATTAGCTACAAAGTAGAAATGCTACCTTGGAAGGCACCAAAAATGCTGCTCTAAACAAAAACTAGACTGTATAGCCAGCTACACATTTGACAAGGAAGGCTCTTTTACAGCCTACCGCAGTTTGGTTGTCGCGCTGGCGGCATAGTCATTGCCTACTCTAATAGCCACCCCGCTCTTCTGTACGTTTTGTAATTAAGCCACTTCCGGACTCATTTGCCTTATGATCTTCAATAATATTTCAAATGCTCCATGTAGATATCCGGAACCCAAAAAAACAAGCAAAGTCGGATAAATACCACTACTTCATTTAGGGTTTTTATATCAAATAAAGCGATCATCGTCCATTGCCTACCACGTTTCTGGGGATAAAATAGCAATGAATTGGGACGAAACTAAGTGAACATTGCGCTTTAATGGACCGAGGCGGCTTTACCTCCCACCTTCATGATAAATGAGGCCTACTCAGTTAGAAGGAAAAGCAACATCTACTTTCTGCCAAACTGATTTCCTAATACCTACCTCAAGTGTGACGACAGACACGTCTAGGGGACACAAGGTGTAGACCAAACACCAGACAGTCATTCACAAATGTATAGCAAGAAACTATATTTCTTGCTTCTCGACCTACCTTTTCCAAATGGCGGATATCAGTGAGTTATGGAGGCTGTGCATCACAAAGCATGTGTCTCGTTCAGGTTTTGCGCTTTGACGAAGTGCCGGAGAACCACAATTTTTGCAAGCTCATTGAGCAAATTCGCCTCTGTTATAAGTACCACTTGTAGTAAATGAATCTGCCATTATCAGCAGACCGAAAAGACCTTAGAAGCGCATTTTATGCTTTGTACAGCTGATGGTGAACGAGATCTCTTATTAACCAATTCATGTGTCCTTAGACAGTGAAATTCCATCCTCCCGTGCAAAGTCGGTTAAAAAACCACTAGAAACTTAATAATCAGTCACATTTATCAATCACTGAGGTCACACCCACCTCATGGTACTGGAATCGCGTCTCAGCAGTCTTGGCTCGAAGATCCCACAGCACCAAAAGTCCAGACGAGTAGCCAATTAGAAGCCTGTTGGAGTCCTGCGGGTGCTCAGCCAGTTGAACTACGGCACCGGGACGCTGTGATTGGGTGCTATCAAGGCCGTTCAAAAAAGCAGGTACCAAACATGTTTCATTCAAATGTAGCCAAAATAAAAGCTCAAACGCGTTCCTGAAGTCTATTCTATTCTCCATACAAATTGATCCACTAAATTATTGCTTGTATAATCTGTCGAAATCTCCGTAATTCAGGTTAAGTAGAGAAAGTTGGCTTCAAATAACTTCATACCTATTACTTAATCACTCACCACAAGTGGGAGCCAAGGAGCTAAAAACCAATATTACTATGCGTCGCTTTCCTCTGTGCTAGATAACTGATGGTTCCGTGTGCTAAAATATGAATAAATTTCTCCATGCACAATCACGTTAACGATCGTGGAAACCACGTAAATGTAGTCGAAAATGCTAATGCAAAAAACCGGATGAAACATGCACATGGCAATGCAACACTGAAGGGCCCCATTTTGGTGAAGTTGGGAAGCGAGTCCTAGGGAACAGTGGTCGGAAAAGCGACAAAACGGACTCAATGAGTAAAATCATCTGTATGCCTAAACAAGAGGAATGGGGTAAATTAAAAGAGCTCTAGTTAGTAAACAAATCGGATTTTAAGCTCATATCAAAGTGGGTAAGTGTCCACACTTTCCACACATCCCGATTGGCATTCAGTAGGATTGCAAAGATCATAAAACTTAAAAAATCCTTTTTTCAGTTTGATGGCCATGCATTGTTTTGGATGGCTTGGTGGCGACACCTTCGCTACGCCTTAAGAACTTATTCTTTCCTCTAAACTGGTGAAAATCCAAGTGAGAAATCAGTAGCTACGGGGATGGCTATGAGTTGACTCTTAATAAAAGGGAAGTATATTGACTGCGTGCTTGGGACACTCGTACGGAGTGAAAAGAGGAAGTTGGAGGATGGAGAGGAGGAGTTAAGGGGAAGGCCAGATGCAACCGATTTAAGGCAAGTTAACTTCGTGCTTTTGAAGGTCAAATTAGCAAAATAGAGACACAGGGGATTGAGCAGAAGGGGGAAGGGGGAAAACTACTCCCGACTCAAAGGTGCCGGCGATGTAGATTTGGAAAATATGACAAGGCACGCCACCTTTGCAATAAAATGCCCGGGTGCATTAGAGGTTAACAAGCGTGGACTCTGGGTTCCCTTTGAGAGTTGTCCCTAGTTATGTGTTTACAAGGAAATAAATTTATCGCATAAGATTATGCCTCACGAAATCACGCAAACCCATTGGCGAGTTCTAGATGCAGAATGGATGAGAATACAATCTTCAAAGAGGTGATGAATTTGTTAAGCATCGGAATCAGCTAAGGCTTTGCGGCAATTACTAATAAGGAGTAAATTGGAGTTAAGGGTTGAAAAGACTAAAGGGGGATTCAAGAGATCGCAACCATGAGTTGCCTAGAAGCTGGATGCGTTTGTCATTATTACAACCTATCAGTCTTTACCAGCGATTAAAAACGCGCGTGCTTAACTTCAATGTGACAAATAACCCGACTTCAGCTTTACTTTGAATAGCAATCGTATTTCCTGTTTGGGTGTTTAATGCCCATGTTAATAAAACATGGAACATCGGTGTATTCGGGTGAATGAGGCAATATTTTCCAAGGTAAATGGAGGTCATGCATTGCTTGTAGAAAAAGGCCTCCTTCCAGTCATCTTGATTGTCTTGGAAAAAGTCGTGCACACATTTGAGCTGCATCGAGCGGATAAACCGAAAATGCAATTTTCGTTTGGCCTTCAGCAAGAAACCAACTCCTTGGGGACAATCACATCCGCACTCGCCTCTACAAACACGCCTAGCACAGCCATCTGGGGATTGTTATGCGCGCCTTCAGGGGGTGGGATAGTTAGTCAGTAGGTTGGCAGTAAATGTGCAATGATACTCTTGTTTGCTTCACAAATGTTGGAATAAAAAAAGACTTTTCTCATGGGCGTTTTAATAAAACAAATAAGTGATAACAGGGATTTTATGACCGTTGAAGCTTGTTGTCACCTGCTAATGCATGCAGCGTCCGTTTGCGTGGTGACCTCCACTACGACTTTCTCCATTTCGTAGATGTGATCAAATTGATTTAATACCAAAAGACAGATGCACTTATCCGGATACACTAATCCCAGCTTATTCAAATCAGCAGTAATGCATGACCCTCAATAACTATCAAGACAATAGGACCATCCCCATCCGCCCTTCTGATGAATCTTTGAGTGAATCATCATCGTAGTGAAATTTTGAAACTGCACCCACATGGCACGCCTAGCGAAGTTTTGCATAATCTTCTCCAAGTGCCAGGAAAGAGGCAATAAAATTTTACGCACCTTAAAACCCTGCAGAATTTGCAAAATGGAGAGGGCTGAGTAACAATCTCCAAGCAACACTGCATAACATGGGGAATAGAATGACTAAAAATGAAGACTACTACGAGGGATACCATGTCAATAGCCTGATACGTATCTGCTTTGTAATGTATGTATGTAAGCAGTTCGAATAAACAGGTTCTCAGACAGCAGAAGTCATTTCATCTAGACACACCAAATAGTGAATTACCCATTCATTGGTCTGGTAGCTTTGATGGAAAGACGTCTTACAAACTCTAAAGAATAAAACAATGAAAATCTTTCAAAAGCATAACTATTCTCATTGTACCGGAACGAAGTGTTTTGGCTTTGTGAACAATTGAGTGTTAGCTAGTTCTCGATACGGTAATACAAAGCTTTATTCGAGATATCGATTGGCTGGAATTTTAACTCTTCCGCCAATGGCAGTTGAAATACTTCTGAAAATTCCTATCTTATAACGCCTCTCAGAGTAACTTGAGAATTAAAAAGGAGTAAAGACTACCTGAAAAAGTTAAATAAGCGCTATTTAGTCGAGAAAACGTCTACGCCCACAAAAAATACCTCACTATTGGGTAGCATTTGGATTAAGCAAGAATTTCTCTTTAGATTTTGTTCATATCGACGAAAGGTTAAAATAAGTTCCCGCCAGAAGTTAAAATGCCATAAACGTCATTTTGAAACGATCATGGATACGAAAACATTAAAAGCTTAGGTAAGTATTGAAGCATTCGGCAATGAATATGGTAATATCCAATAAACCGGTAGTGCTTTTAAATTCCTTAGAACGAAAACTTGGGATGTTGAAGAGTTGAGATGGGAATGTGGATCCAAAACGCTGTCTAATGATTCAAGTCTTTGTTTCGGTAAAGGGAAAATTCAGATGCTCCACCACTGAACCCTTTCCAAGTGAGGTGGTCCTCGATCAGGTCAGTTGCCACAGGACCTTTTGTATGTTAAATATCTTCTGCACACATAATCTCTCTTCCTTTGCCTCCAGGAAAGCTTCAAGAGGCTACATTAGTGGCTGATGGAAAGCCGACCTGATCCTGAGGAGCAATCATTCTGACTTACACTGTTGAGTGACAAATCTCAACAGGGCAGAATCGTATATGATGTGATGGCTGCCAAAGGAGGCTGAGCACTGTACCAGAATGGATCAGCTATATAATCTAATAGCTTTGGTTGCATTACCTCTTCAGACAAAGCGACCATTAGGCGTTTTACAATTGCACTTTCGGCGAACGGCTGACCTCTGAGCAGCGGCAGTCCCCACGAGCGCTACCAGAGATTTTGGAGCACAATTCCGAAGGTAGCCAAGATCTTATGCCCAGACAAATTTAAAAATGAGTTTGACTTATCATTTCTCCAAATAAATTTGCCATCAATACAGAGCTACCTATTCTAAATTTGTCTATCGGATCGCATCCTATGCAAGTCTGAGAAGGTAACTGAACTCCTTTACTAAAAATCTTCATTTTTGCCAAACTGATATTCTTCTGCTCTTGGAATCTACATTTTATAGCTAAAAAGTTCTTCAAATTATCATCACACCTTTATTATTACTCATGCAAATGAAAGGTTCAGCTTTTGTTTATGGGTTTGGCTTAATAGCAGAAGCATTTAACAACTTGTTTCAACGCAACCAATAAACACGAAAGTGGTACCAAAACCACAGAATGACCACTCCTTTTCGCATCCGAGACCAAAAATTTGCTATGCACTCAAAGTAGCACCACCGCACAACCCACTCATGCACCGCCATGTGCACCAAGTCGATTGACTTGGCTAACTAGTCAACCGCCGTTGCCTTCAAACTCAATTGAGCCAATCACATCATCACATCCATTTATTCATGCGAGTATACGTTTACCGCCAAATTACCGTGGCTCAACAGTAGCAAGTAGGTGTATCGGAGCCCCTTACCAGTTATACGGTCAAATCTCCAGCTGGCGTCACGAACTCACCTCCATGGGAAGTTTGCTTCGTGTACGTATGAAGTGATAGTGTTTAAAACAAACTTGAAATCTGTACCATTAGTCACAGCATTATACAAAAGAAATGGGTCTCAATTAGGCACCAGTTTCAAGGATTTATTTATTGACAAAGCATTCATCTTTCGACTCATGCAATTGCATGCTCAAACCCAACGATTATAACCATTTTTCAAAACTGCTGCCATAATTATATTGGTATTCAGGGTAGCACGTGATACTTATGAAATGACAAGAAACAATCTGTGTAGGAAAAGCAACCTCCAGTGGCGTTATGCACTGGAACATGGAGCAATCCTTTTATTAACAACGATAAACGTACTCTGTTAAGTCGATCCTGGTAGACAGCTTCCTAGTGCACGTTTTTCATTAAATTTTCAGTTGATGTTGCGCTACTTAAATGATGGTTAAGTTCCCACCTCCTAATAGAAAATCATGCTGTTTTTATTCCTTTTGATGGGCGTCATTGCTTAAAGGTCACTATTTGTTAGCATTTAGTCGGTAGTTACCAATAAAACAATAGTCCACGAACTCTGCCAGGCCATTAGCATCGCGAATTTAAGCGTCCTTTTAGCTGAAACAACTCATTTACAATGTTCGCTTTCTCCGCCTGTAGGCATTCTCCTTGAAGAGCCCCACCATGCCGCCTAATACCTCCGCTGCCTGTTTTGGCCCTGGCTTTGCTACGGGCTGCCTACGTGCTCCGCTATTGTAACTACCTCACATTCCAGCAGCCTCCAACCCTTCCGTACATCATGTTTCTTATATACAAGCATTATGCCTCCCTCCCTCTTTAAAGTAATCTCGAAACGCTGTATTGACACTAGTCAAGGGGAAGCTCGAGCTTAAGGAACACCTCACCAGTTTCATGCCACTGGATGGCAAACCCTAGCATACCTCCCTTCTCCACTGACCATACAGACCACGCACAGGTAAGACTAGGTAGCTCGGGGGTAAGGCGGACGTGGCGAGGAGGAGAGGGTGGAGTGATGTTGAGTGCAGACCTTTGTTACACGACTGGCTTTGGGCGAGTGCCCTGTGACTCCAGATGAACACGCACGACAGCCTATGCAGTCTCCCGTCCCCCAGTCCACTTCTTACACAAAACGCAACTCCAGCTCTGATGGAATTGCTAAGGGGGAGGGCGTGACGTTGCAGTCAGATGTCATCCTAACTGCGGGGACTTTGATCACTTGCAAATGTAGCTGGTGGGTATTCCCTCACAACACTGATTAAGTTGTGGTAGTTAACGCCGAAGTTTGATCGAGAGAGGCGTCAAGGACGATGCTTCAAAGAGCAGAGAGCCTAGACAGCTATTCATCTGTTTTTTCAAAACTCAGTTTCGGTGAAGGAACTATGTCGCCATTGTGCCTTAGCCTAGTGGACTTATCTCTAGACCATGCTAGTAGTCGTGGTCCTAACGTCTTTTGCTCCAGTATCATGCCAGATTTCGTACTCAGGAAATTTGTATTATTATGCAACAATGTTTATTTAGAAACGATGCATTCCCACCATCATGCCAAAAGTACTATCAAAGGAGCTCGGCTCCGTTTTAATATATGACGTGGACACATTCAGTCGGGGACTCTGCATCATAAGCGAGGCGTTATTTCATGTGAGCCAAAAATCAGTCAGAGTTTCATCCATAGGAAACGCCATTTAGATATCAACAAACCAGTGCTTTAGTTGTCAGACAAGCTAGAAGGATGGCCAGTGAACAGTTAGAATCACAAAGTGCAGGTGGTCCACAGTCATGTGTCTTGCAGTTGGTGCAATGTAATTCTCAAATGAACATGATATCACAGTACATCGTCAAAGCTGTATTGGTGTGGGAACGACGCAGAAACTATCTGATGCCATTCCAGTCATGAAAGTGAAACTTCATGTGAACCGGTGCTTGCCCAATGCTCCGAATTCGAAGCCTAGCTTTAGTGACCACCTATATATTTACTTCAACCAAGAGTTCGAACCAAATTCCACACGAATAATTTCTAAGCGCCTTTATCGCAAGCAACTGACGTCCACATTTAGTTCGCTTAATTACACTGTTATGCGGGATGCACAAAAAAATATCAATGAGTGCCTTGATTTAAGTCACGAAAGAAATGCGCCACCGGGACCTACCTCCAACTCAAGTTCTAGATCCTGTAATCAGGAAGAAACTGTGTATTCATCACTTCATATTTCCCAAAGGTAAGAGCAAAAGAACATGGCCCAAAAGACACTTGTAAATGGCACTTTGTAAATGGCACGACTCTGCCAATGGCAAAGATGCGCCCGCCACCTGGACCCACTAAACTGACTCAAAATGCTTCTCTAATTGTTATTTTAAATGTCGAGCTCTAGGGTATGGAATCAATGAGCCCATTATTCAGGCATCCGTAAACGATCACGCAAGTAAACACCACTTCAAGTAACAGCTGCTGCCAGTCTCGTTTGTTGCGTCAAGGTTCGCTGCTGACGCGCGCCACTACGACTGTTGAGCGCAATCCTCAAAAAAGCCCCTCGGTCAATTCACATGCCAGTTCTTTCTTTATGTCGCCATTCTCTGCAACTCAACATGGGCCTTTGATCGGTCACCTTCACCAACGACACGCCGACTACAAAAAGTCGGCAATACGTACTCATCCACTTTTTACGCATATTGTAAACAGGACGCAGTCCCTACCAGTCCTCGGGTCATACCTACTAATCTATAGTGAGAGATGAGTCGCCGACCCAAGCTAAATGGCATCCCAGTCGACTAGTGTCAATCAACGACAGACATGCAATGACTCGAGACCAGAGCCGCTAACAATCACAGCGTTCAACCTACTAGGACAGTTGTCAGCACTCCCCCAAAAGGCGTGTGTCTTACGAAAGCAACCAAATTATTTGTGTGACACGTGTGGCGATCAAAGGGGAGGTGGTAACTTACACATTTATGGCTCGGTTCCAGTTGATAACGTAGCCTGAAGTGTTGAAGCTTTGGACATTCACGAAGTGCACGTTGCCCTGTTCTGAGCCCACGCTGAGCCAAGAACTGCTTACCGCAAGGTAGCCGCAAGTCAATCTAAATGCCAAACATTAAAAAAGCATTACATGTGTAGCGTTTTAATTAAAAGCATCTATCTACTTTCATATTTTTTGGTAGTTCCACACCAAGCATAAAAAATCGCAGTTAGAAAATGATGCAATATCAACAGAAATTAAAAACTTTGACAATCGCACATTAGCTCCAGCTTGACATTTGGAAAATAAGTTAAAAATAAGTCTGTGAAATCCACGGCAGGAATTTCCACTCTTTGCTGGTTTTCTTCACTGGCATTATAATTCAAAAAGTGTGGAGTAAGTTAAGGAATAAATGATCCGTATCGTCTCCAACCTGCCAATCATGAACACATCTCTATCAATCAGCCCTGTTTGAGACCCAGCAGAGATTTATATTTGTCTACTTTGCTTTCGATATTTTTGGTGGGGTCTGGAGATTAAGCTTAGAGAATCCTGTAGAATGGAAGGCAAAAAATATCACTTATAATTAGTGCTTCGAACATCGCGGTCGACATTCGACCATCTCGAGTAAATTTAGTTAAATGAGAGTGAAAGAAATTTGATTATCAGTGAGGTTGTGCATCAAACACAGGAAGTCGGGAAGTAGACTCAATCCTAATTATCACAAATCAGCTGACACGCTCACGCATGTTCTCGCTCAACTAAGACTAATGTTATTTGCCATCAAATCAGGAGGCAGAGGTTTGAGAAAAAGTGATTAACTTGAATATACAGGTCGAGTTCATGGTGTTGAGACTAAAAGGTGTCACTGAATTTGGTTACGTAGAAAATGAAGCACGTCACTTCTGACATTCACACATCAAACACCAAGACAACCGAAGTACAATTAGCTCAGACTGCTTGCAATACGTTCGGCGTTTGAAGTGCCCATAGTTAGTTGCCAAAAAGTTGCACCTTTTCCGGCAATTCACTCGAAACTACTAAGTTGGAGTGTGAAAATGTGAGGGCTTTTCATAAATTTCCATGCAATGGAAAATGCTTTGGCGCAGTTCAGGTGCATGCATAATGTTCCAAATGTGCAGCAAAACTGAGAGCAAAACAAGTTTCTTGACTGCAGGTTCATTAGAACGTGAAGGCCTCCACACTGACGCTCAGCGTTGACACTAATTCTAAATCATGCAACTACAACAAAATCCCATTTACGTTTGAGGGACAAAGGGTAGTGCCACTGGGAAATGCTGCGACATTACACATCCGGGTCAGGATAAGGACAAAGAGACCCATAACCAGAATCAGACATAGTAATGAGCCAAAGCACTTCCTGCTCCACCTAAGTAGTGAGTGATGTGGTCAAGATTCCTAAGGGTAACACCACCCGCTTTTAGTTAAAACAAACCCAACGCATTAGACTACAAAGAGCTCCAAGCACACACCAATGTTTAGTTATTTATGGTACTATAGCTGATAAAAAATATTTTTACGTTTCTGTGTCAAAAACAGGTAGAATTTAACTAGAACACAAACAACTTTGGAACAGCCATTTACACACTGATAGCAATTTTGCATTTGGGCACTTTGTACCCTCCAAGAGTAGAATAAACCACAAACAGTGGCTGTTGAATGCACGCTGTACATTGTGTAGGGCATGATGCTTTAGAGCACAGCTAATTATGGTACTGCCACAAAAGCCGGGAAACCACTGGCACCTTGAGAATCTCGAAAGCATCTATGAATGGCTTCTGCGGCCTTTGCAGTACATTGAATCTAGTTCCAAAGTAATGCGACGTTTCTCGAACGCAAATACTGGGATACAGCAAAAAATCTAGCTGCTCAAAGTTCTTCCCTTCCTTCAGTTCAAAAGAGCGTCAACCGCCTTAGAAGACTGCGTATGCATATTCGCAACGTAAATGAGCTAAACAAGACACAAATGTAATTCAGCATGACAGTATCCATAAACCTACGAAGCAGTTATGGATGTGAGTAAGGAGTTAAATATGGTAAGCGTTCATAAATAGTGTCTACCTTTCTAACACCTCCAAAGGAATCAATCCGTTCCCATAAAATATTTAGGATGCGAAATCTGCTCCCTACGGTTGAAGAAAGCTTCGCTATTTAAAACAACGTCATGTAATATTTTTCTTCAGTTCGATTCAAATCCTAAAGGAGCCTTTTCGAGCAACAAGATAAAGTTCGTCACCTTTTTTAACATTTTCGCCGACAAAAATCATTCGCCAGCCAATGAGCATCGAACAAATCTCCCTCCAAGCCACCCAAGGTCAATGACTCATGTTGCAAATATTCTCCTTTGATTGGTCACATTCTAACGCGATTGTGATAAATACACTCATAGCTTATTGTAGGAGAGAACCTCTGAGGAAGTTCAAGAAACCTAGCCAACAAAGACTGCATACTACGGTGATAGAAATCCTGTGAAAAGTCGTCCAGACCCCATCTATTTGAAAGAGGGTGGTGAAGTAGTTTCACATACATGTAGGATTAATTATCACGAGGAAGTACAAACGCACCACAAAAATTGTCAATTCCGAATGATTTCCATTGAAAATGTGAGAACGAATGGTTAGACATCAAAACATTCATTTGAAGTCAGTCTATTTGATCATACGATTCCATAGCCCAGGTTAATGCCTTGTGAGGGAAGAAGAAAAGCAAGCGCAAACGGCAAGTACAGTGCTTCAGCTTTTGTCTATAGCCTAGCGGGTCCTAGGTGACACACAATGTGAGGAGGATAAACAAGAAATTTGTGTAGAAAGGAGAGAGAGAAGTAATGATCGTTGCATTCACTGAATTGTCAGGTCCAATTACAGATTCATAAAGACAAAAGCCTGTCCGGAGACCAAAGGGTTCATGCCCAAGATTACGGTGGTTTTTTGCATCATTCCTAGATATTAAAGTTATTATTTCTAGCTAAAAACATCCCCAACAAACGAACAAATGCCCCACAGAAAAAACTTTGGGAACCTATTACAATGAGTGTTAGACTTCAATGCATTACCTTATTTTCGCTAGCTTACGTTAACTCAAAGAAGACAATAGACTTCCGGAGGCGCCTAATAGATTCACAACCGACCAATATTTGAATGAAGAAAAAGGCAAGATTACCCTTCCTCACTTATTTGCGTGTGCACTTTTATGTAGCATTCGAAATAAATTTGCCTCAAAGCTGAGGTTAAAGTTCGACTTACAGTAACAGATCCAGCTTGCTACTGATTTCGCTCATAAATTTCAGTTGCACTTCTTGCACTAACGATGATTTACTGTCATTATAAAGAGATAGTCGAATGCGAGGGCTGTTTACCCGCACGGGTTATACTTTAAATCGCAAATTGAGGCTGAACTGCAGCCCTTACTTTCAGCCGGGAAAAGGAACACTTTCGCACTATTTCTAAGCCGAAATTAGTCCACCAAAAATTACTTCAGATTAATTTTCTCATTGGCATCAGCATTCTGTTGTTTTGCTTTACCAACCCTAAGTTCAGCCTAAAAAACATGTAAATCCTCTACCGACGATTGTGCGACAACTACTTCAAGTTCAACTAACAGACACTCATTCAAGCACAACTAATTCAAAGCTAAATTCACCTTTTTTAAATTAATGCCAACTTTAGGAGGATTAAAAAACTGCATAAATTGGACTAAGCTATCAGATTATTTGGGTAGGATGTTGCGAACTGAAGGTCGCTCGAAGAGAGAACCAGTGGAGGATAAGAGGATTTCCAGGGCAGCGCTTGCTGCGAGGCCGTGACTCTCTCTTCAGTCAAATTTGCATTCCTTTTGCAATACTTAGCCGAGGATTTACCAACCTGTCCTTACTTTAGGACTAACGCACACTCCTTAGCTGAACTTGGGGTGCTCGGCAAAGCCTAGGCATTTAAGACCAAAGCGTTCTCTCGCTTTACACGAATACTCCATCTTCATATGTTGGAAACCTTTGAAGCAGGTTATCATTTGCGAAAAATTGTCTTTATCACCTCTTAAGTGAGGCTGATGTTTACCAGCTTTAACATATATTGGGACTGTTCGATGAGCAATACCTCTTTGAGCCGTATGCTCTCGAGTGCTTCAAGGAAAGAACATCCCATCTGAACTCTTAATGCTTCAATTTACGAAACCGAACCATTTGCATTTCCAAGATCACCTTACCCAACAGCGACGTTTTCTTCAGCAAATTAACCTGAGAGGTCCCATTGGTTATCGATTAAAGGAAATTAGTCTATTCATTCCCATTCTAAGCCATTTTTACACGCAATGAGCATGGGTATGAGCCCTGTTGACTCCAAGAACCACGAAAAGGGGCACCATTACATTGGGGGCCTGAGTCACGGTAGGGCTACGTCAGACAAACCTTTCTTGGTGTAGAGCTCACAAGGTAGCTCTCAACCCAACTACTTTCGAGTTCTTTAGTACACAGGTCTTAATTAGAGACGTTAGGCCCCACAGATGGCCTGGCAGTGTAGTCATGCGCAAAAATTGTGCGATTTCACAATGGTAATATGTGCTGGATGAAGGTGCACTAAGAAAAACACTAGACGAAGACAAATTTAATGTTAATTACGGAAATTTTCATGTGATTTTAGCCATTCAAAGTCCCAATGCCATTAGGAATTAAAAAACGGAGTTGAGGCAGAGAAAAAAAACACCCTTTCAAGATCGGGAGTCTGCGAGAATTTCATGTAATACAGAAGTCTATCATAAAAAAGACGAGGACCAGAAAATTCGCTCCATGGTCTCCGCATATTCACACGGCTAATGCTCTCTACCACGCAGTTGGAGCTGGCATCTCATCTATCCATTCGTTCGTTCATCCAGGAGAACAAAGAAATTTAGAGGAAAAAAGAGTCTCCACCGCTCAGCATAATCACAATGGAAGCAGAGGCGGCATAGGGTAGATAGGGGGATTAGCTGACGGAATGTTAATCATCCGCCATCACAAATGATCACCCAAATAGCTAGGCGTTGTTATATCGTTTTGCCTTTTCCTTTAGGCCAAATGTCAAATTATTTTCCAGTTTGAGCCAAGTCTGAGTCGTTTGGCCAAATCTTCCAAAAAAATGTGCTCTTAAATGAAAATGTTGTCCAAACCAGATTTAATTTTTCCAGATTCAAATTTAATAATTTGAAAGGAAATGCAAATGGTTTGATGGGTGGCATAAGTCCATCTATACGAAGGGAAGAAATGCGATGATGACATAAAAATTTGCTTCGATTGCAAGAGGTACCACGACGATTTCCCCATAGGCAATATTGAACCCAAATATCAAAGGAGCATGAAAGCGTTGAAGTCACAGGCATTTAAATTACGAAATGGGATGCTATTAGTGGTGGAACAAACACCGAATGATTTGCTTGATGCAAAAACTGAAATACATCGTTTCGTTTTGGCAGCTAACTTGGTACCATCGTCAACCTAGTGAATTCGAAAAAACAGTTGTAACGTATTAACTCTTGGGAAAAATGAGACCAGACTGTATGCATATGAATTCAACACAGAGATAAAAGTGTAAACTATTATCTTGGCGGATTGTATGCATGTCACAAAAACAGTCATCTTGAAAAGGAACACGATTAGCGCTTCGACAACACGGACGGTCAGACAACCCTTCAAGATGAACTTGCTAACGACCTGCTCCCAACACATTTTATCAAACTGTAAAAAATACCTTGCGAGCTCTTATCCTCCTCCCTGATTTTGCTAGCAGTAGTGTTTACAAACAATAGAAAAATGTCACGTATGGTAAGGATATCACTCATTTCGTCAACTACCAGAATAAAAAACTGGAGTGCTGCTCAGACGCGCGCACTAAACTTCCGGACTTTGAACGGAAACCAGAGAGCCCCGACACCTCGGAACACATGAGCTGCATGGTGCAACCCGACCTTAACTAGCCCAAATAATTATCATTTCTACGCCATGACGACAGTAGTCGTCCAAATTAGCAACGCAACAGCTGACATCGGGCAAAAATGCCATTAAGAACAAAAAAAGGCTGAAAACGTAGAAGTAGCCCCAAATCACTACCCTAAACTGTAAATATCCACTTCTCAATAACCTGGATTCGCAGCTTACCCGTTGGAAGCCATCTAGTGAAACAATCCAGACAAGTATTTTTATCGTGCGTTGCTTGAAGAAGAGGGTGAATAAGTCATGTCGAAATAAAAACAAATTAATCGTGACCGAAGATAAGACAGCATGAGAACGAACAAGTGCGATTAAGAAAATAGCAAGTTCTGTCGTGCCTGTAGCAGTTTTATGAGGGAACTATGCTAATCGAGGTCATACAGAGAAGGCATAATTAGATGATTTAAGCGCTTATTTACTTGCGGGAGAATAGAAACACGTTCTTTCATGGAAATAAAATTTTAAATCTGGAGATGAATGCGTTTTGTTGAGGCGCCACGAATCAGGCGAAGTTTTAGACGCCAGCTATGAACGAGACTAAGAACTCAAGATTATTGTGGTGTAAAGATGGAATAATTCCTATTATAGTTAAGTTGGTTTTACGGACTTGTGGATTCTGGGAGATGAAACTTTACCATAGTTCAAATACTGACTCACTACACGACAAAATTTTGGATTCATTTTAATCATTAATCTGCAAAAACCATTGAAATCATCCTATGGACAAAAGAATCTTACGTTTCACGTTTGAAGTGCAGAGAATGCACAATATCAGGTGGTTTTTGACGAATATTCCAAAGATGAACGACGTCATCTTGACATAATGAGATTAATCCACCCTAAAAAAATTAAATTCTTATGAATATACATCAACTGCATGAAGTTCAATTGAGAACAGCAGACAGGGAGCATGTACACACTGGGAGAATGAAATGGTGAGTAGTGAAACTAACATAAGTATCATACACATAAAACGGGTAAAAAGAATAGCAGCATTTGAGTCAAGTATTCGAGCAACTGAATAGGTACAACAAACTCGAGGGTTAATTACTTCGTTGACGAGAAAAATCAGTTGGAGAACCGCAGCAGAGGAAGGATGTTCAAAATGAAATTCGACCCCTGGCCTTCCAAATCTATAATCCCGAATTTATTTTATAAATGTTTCAAAGTAAACAAAAGGCAAAACAGATGGTTAGAGGACACAACAATGCTAGGTATGGCACAAGTGCTATTTTATGATAACTAATTCGCAACTGACCTCCCAGCAAAAATAACGTAGGCAAAATCTGGTCGAAAAACGCAAGATCTTTTAAAATACTAGTACGCAATAGTGATAATCGAGATACGAAGCATCAACGGGATTAAAATTAAAAACTACAAATTAACGGTGTTGAATAATGAACCTGTGTTAGCTCCACACCATCAATTTCAGCAATACAATTACTCAGCAAAAATAGTTTACGGTGTTATCACGAAACATAGAGATGGAACAGAATGGAGTGCTTACAACTTAATACACCCGTTCTTTGTTCCAACAGCTAAAATCCGTTGGACTGGGTCGAATTCCATGCATGACGGCTGGTATGGAAATCCATGCCTAGCAATCTGACCAAGATATCAGGATTGATTTCCGTGTCTTACCATGCCCAGGTGAAAATGATCGCTTTTTAAGATTTCCTTGACATCAATTCCCGACTTTTGGTTGCTGCCAGAAACAGTTGCAGCCAGGTTCCAGGCACGAAGTCCATCAATAACTTTCAAAAGCTTCTTAGATTTAGACGTCATCACCTTTTGTCGGTAGAGAGGCTAATTTATCCTACAGCTCATGCTTAAGTGTCAACAGAATGAAAAAGCCGGTGGTGTCTTAAGGCCGATCATATGGGCTAAACAAAGATGTAAAATATCAAATAATGAAGCATAAAAAGGAATCTTTTCACACATACAAATTGTGCTATGTATAAAACAAAATCAAATTTTTTCAGACTTATTTTCTATCAGTACTGAGGACTTGTAATTTGGGGATGCATTAGCTACTATACCTCTACGTACCTTGATACAGAGTATCTCGATTACGTTCCCAGTGTAAGAAATTTCTCTGTGTAGCGTAGCGTATTGTTTGTTTGGGCTGTTGACTGGTCGGATGTGTTAGTGGCGGCCACCCTGAAGCTAGCTGCGTGGGCTGGCCTACCGGCCATGCCAGCAGTTCCCTTATTTCCGTCTAGAATACACGTATTCTGACCTACGCATGGCCTTCTCGTCTTCTTTTAGGGATGCTCAGGGCGCTACAATTATGATTTCTCCCGAGTTAAATTGTGTTCTAAGCGCGTGTGGCTTAACAAGCTCACAATTCGGTAAGTAACTTTACCTGTACCAATGGTATCGGCTAGTGGGCACGTCAGTAATCCAGCTGTAGCGTCTCAAGCATTCCTAGAAGACGGAGAGAAGGTCAATGTAGGTCAGAATACGTGTATTTAAGATGGGAAGGAAATGGACTGCTGGCATGGCCAAGAGCCAAGCCCACACAGCTGGGTTCAACATGACCGTCACCAATGCAGATATCCAACCAACAATCTCAACATACAAGACACCACACTAACATTTTCTGATTGCCAGATGTATACATTCTGGCAGCACTTTGTTTGCTGTAACCTTTTAAAAGTTTTTAGAGCACTACCAGGGATTTTTAGTAAAAATTAATTTCAAATCCTCTTGATTATATTCATATTACTGTAAAGTGGATGTAGGACAATTGCATTTGCAGTGCGACTACATATTAGCCTAATTCATGCAATTAAACCTTAGACTACAAAAAAGAAAAAAACTAAATTGGATTGCGTGGAAATAAGACCAGCGTCAAATCACATGGGGTCTTTCAAAGTCAAAATGCTTCTTACGTTCAAGCAGTTATATATACTGATCGTCTTTTAGTGCCCTATCTGCCCATGGTGCTTAGTCGAAATGCGTGGGTTTCGTGGCTTCTGGTCCGTCAGTGTCGGGTTCCCTGTGCATACGATTTGATGAGTTCAAACGAAACAACTGAGGAAGCTCTGGAACCTTCAAAAAGAAGGGATAGCTGCGATAGTTCGTCTCAAATCTCCTCATGCATTTCTCCTGAGATGGGACAAGCGACACTCTCTTATTATGTGCCCCGAGTTTTTCATAAATTCATCTGTAAAAGCAATCTGATTGGCGAGCTTCCTTGCAGGCTTAAGTTTTCTCGTGGAAAGACGCAGAATATTCGAATCATGGCTGGATCGCAGGACACAATCGACGGCGTAATAAGTCGCATCACCGACATTGTTGCGACCACACGCTCGAAACTTCGTCCTAGTCATTTTATTTGTCTTCCTGTTCAGGACTCATTGTCAATCGAAAACTTTAGAGTTTTTAAGTCGAAAGTACTTGAAGAGGCAAAAGAAAATCCTCTGTACAAAGGTATCGATGAGGATTTGTTTACCTCTGAATGTAGACTTCACATAACTTTCACCACTCTGCTATTGGCCGATCAAAAGGAAGTTGAAAAGGCCTCAAATTTGCTTGTTGATTTCTTCACTAAATCGGAGGTTGGAAAGCATCTTCCCACCTCTCCCCTTTGTATTACAATTCGTGGATTGATGAGTATGCAGACTTGTTCCAATCATTCCCACGTTCTCTACGCAACCGTAAGTCTCACAGCCCTCTAATTTGTTATGAGCACAAATGTTGTGACTAGCGCTCAGAATTTCGAGTTAAGGAGGACTATTGAACCCCCTCTTTCAGTTAAATCGTTTTAACTATGCCTCACCAAATATCGTCTCTTGATGCTATATCGGCAGCTAATTGTTGAGCGCTGGCGAAGATTCTGACGCCTTTGCCGATTTTCATAGCGGTTATTGAGATTCTGATTCCCATTCGTTGCGAAAAGGAAGGACCTAAGCTTTTCTGACATCGTGGTTCCTCCAAAAATCAACATCCATTAAATATGCCTTTTCCGTGGCTCCGGTTATGCTGCATTGCAAGGTTGCTTTCGGTTTATTGTAGCGGAATAGAATACTGAAGAGAATACCATCCCTTGTAAAAGGGCTCAATAAGAGGTTCTCCGATGATTTATAAGGCTTATCTATCTATTATTCAGCAGGTTTGACGTTTGTTCCGAGTGTTCACCCTTCCTATGTTTTATTATTGTCTCTAATTTTCTTATTTTGGCTTGTTTCTTGTGGTCTCCTCTATTTGTGTCGAATAATGTTCTCTATTCTATTGGCCGTCACATTTTCTTGTTATGACTGCCCCTTTCTAGTAAAATAATTTTGTTACACAACTTTAACTTTGCAGCATTGCTTCTTTGGCTAGCTCTCGCGTAACTTTATTGGAATTGCTTCAATTTAATAAAATTACCCTTTGAATTTCCATGCTATAGCAAAAGCAATAATCGATGGCTCCCTGACATGCGTCTTAACAACATTACCTACTTAACCTCTACCCAAGTGGTATAAATTTACTCATTGGTGCATTCTGCTATAAGTTGGTCGATCAACGTAAACTTCGTGTTTTGAATTTTCATAACGACTGAGGCAAAAGGCTGACTGCGGATATAGGGAACAGTTGTGGAGAATTAGCTATCAGAAGCCGACGGTATTTCTCGGTGGAAATAAGAGAAACTTGCGCAACCAAAGAGGGTAGTGTGTGGTTTTAAGGTCGTGACCAGCGTCTACCATTTCAATTTCGGCCCTGGGAGGTTGTGATTAAGGGGAAGCTCTACTTCCTTTGCTCCTGCTTTTTAGCTACCATGTGAAATAAAATTGGGGCAGATGAATCGCCATCACTTTGTTTGGTGGTTATTAAAGCTGGTGATGCCGAGTGAAATCGCTAACTGTGCTACATGGGACCGTTTCGCCATAACTATTTCTCACTCTTGCTAAGCACGATGACCTGAGGAATTGCTTTGAGTCGTTGGCGCTTTTACTAAAAAGAACGAGATTATTTTCGCAAATTAGAATAAACGATTGGTGGAGATGAGGTGGAAGAAAATTATTTGTGCGAAGGGATTTGGGATCTTTGGGGTTCAATATCAGAAACTAAGCAACGGGGATAAATAAGAATGCACAAGAAAACTCGGTCCGTCATTTGTCCTGCTGCCTACTTAGGTTTTGCGGAAGTGGCTTCAAATGGGTTTACGGTCACTTCCGTCGTATTTGTCAATGTTTTCTTTGGGTGAATGAAGTAAATAGCCTCACAACATTTTTGGTTGAAATGGTCTTGGTTGCTAAATGATGAAATCCTTGCCTTCTTGAACAGGTACAGAAGGACGGCGATTATGAGCGTCTTCAGGCGATAGCTAACGCGATCGCTGATCTCTACCGCAAGCACGGGCTGCGCAGTGGGGCAGTGGAGACACCAAAGACAGAGGCGGATGTGAAACTTCACATGACCCTCATGAACTCACGCAGCCGTTTGGAAAAGCAGCGTCGCAGAGCCCGTGGCTCGGAGCGTCGACGTCTCAAGCGCCATCATTTCAATGCCACAGGTCTATTGACGGAGTTCAAAGATGAATGCTTCACAGAAGGGGTGGTCTTTGATACAATTAGCCTCTGTCGAATGCACAGCACTGATGCAGGGGTCTTCTACACGACCGAAGCGCAACTCAAACTCACGGAACCAGATCCGGAAACAGTGGCTTAATTGCTTAAGTCGTTGATATTTTGTTAATGAATTTTGATGGGACCTCCTACATTGTGCTATTTTCATGCAGTTTTCACTATGAACCTTAGATTGTATACTCAAGTGTGTTTTGCTGTCGCAGCACTTGGGAATGCGAGTTGAGTAGAAAGTGAGGAATGGGGTTATACTAAGTTCTTAGCTTGCCTTTTGTTTGAACTAAGGTAATGCCATTATTTCACTCCTTGAGCACAACTCCAATTTGCTAACATGCGATTCTTCAATATTTCGTCGACACGGTTTAGTTTATAGTTCGTGGACCTAATTTTCAACTGGGTTTGATAATCAATGCGATCCTCGACCCATCCACCTGTCATTGATGATTTAGAAGCTTTTCAAGCCTTTTCGCAATGGGGTGGAGCTGAGCCCCTCGGGTGCGCGACTACACGCGTTATGAAACCAGTTGGGTGGGTAGAGCCGATTCCGGTGTTGGCAAATCACTCCCATTATCGACGATGCTTCTGCATTGGCACCCAGCACTTTACTGCGGCCTATCTTATCCCGAATGCCTTAGCGACCCATATTCGGTCAGTTATGACCGGGTGAGCTTAAAAATTCAGTTCCTGCAATGACTACTGCTCGGCAGCAGACCGCCCACCATGACCAAAATGTCCTCGAGGGGTGTTCCGTCAAACAGACATCAATCAATTTGAGAGTGCCTTAATGTGAAGAATACAACTTCCACTAAGACTGTTTCGTTTTATTTTTATGCCCAATCCGGGTGCGCGGCATTTCTTTCAACGCCGAAGCCACTGTGACGGTACGGTTTCGGTATGAAAATTGGGAAGGTATCTGGATGACGACTCTGGATTTAGTCCTAACATCTCCCACTCCTTCACTGAGATGTTCATGCCCGTGAATTTCCTCGTTCAGTAGATCAACTCAATTCAGCAGTGATTTGCGTACAGTTACCCTCTATTCCAATGCGAGGTAGGCCTTGTTTGTACAGGGTAGGAAGATGTAGAGGGAAAGAGGTGTAAGGTTATTTATACAAGGATACAACACCTGGATCAACGGCAGACCAAACGCGCGTGATCAACACGACCGGGTATGACAAGGGGATGAAGGAGTTCCATCAATTCCACAACTTCGCGTTGAAGCGTGTCGTCTGCGGGGCTGCCGACGGCGCTCACCTCTACCATCAAACTGTTTGGAGTCACGTTGTGACCCTTTGAAGGGACCTAAAAGGTCATCGGAGTCAGACGTGGAAATGGGGTGAGAAGGATAAACGTGGAAAACGGCCTCGTTAAGCTATCTCGAATCGGATGCGCTTGTGCATTCTTGATCGCCTTCAACGATATCCAAGCCATCAACTTACCGACATTTGCATATCTCCACTATTGGGGTGGATCACTTCAAAGACAGCGTAGATGAGGACCTTCGCACGTCCACGAACGTACACCTCGCCTTCAGCTAGAAATTCAAAATCCTTCTTGAAGCCAATGCACTTAAGGAATCCCACCAGAGGCCCATTCACGCAGGCCTCCAGATAGCTGCGCCGGCAGATCTGAAATCAAAAGAGGCAAAAAGTGCGCCTCCCCTCTGAGATAAGTAGGATTAAAGGGCATTAAAACCCACCCTATCTCCGGATTCCACAGAACCAAGATAACGCAGTACCGGCCAGAGGCCGAGTTCACGAGCGTTAGGGAGGACACTGCGACGCGCGCGTAGATTGACGAATGGGGTGGTACCAGAAGCACTGGCCACTGGATTTGTGGACTGAGCGTTGACAAGGGGAACCGAGAAGGCCTCCTCATGGTCTAGAAATACAGCGCGCTCGCGACACAGCCCACGGAGACGCGCCGTCAGGAGGTCCACTTGGCTGACTGCGACTACGCCCTTGAAATAGAGAATGGATTGATTGGTGGGTTAAGTAACAAGCACAACCTTGTAAACACGTCTGCCAGATTTATTTTATGAAGTGCAGATATTGCGAGGCCCGGAAGGTGGTAATCTAGCCCATTCTCCACATCCTTCATTATAAATGCTTTTAGGCTTGTGTTATCAACATTTGAAGCTATAATGAAACTTGCGAATTGGTCTAGCATCTAAAAATTCTGAAATTGGCCTTGAAAAGTTGTCCGACTTTTGGAGGGTTGAACTGAGGAAAAAGTATCGTAAGTGTTTATTCTACGCTAAGGACACTTGGATGATAGTTGCAGCAGGATTCCACACACCTCTTTGCAGGATGGCCCGGAGGATTGGGAACAGTTAAAAGGATGGTGTGGGCATTACACACCGAAAACGTCCTCTTAAAATGGGGTGATGTACTGCCAATAACTCTGCAGAAACGTCTGCAGCCATTGAGTATCAGACGGCCAAATTAATTTAGGATATTGTTTCTGAAACAACTCAGATAAATGCAGGAAGCCACCTCAGGGACTATTCAGTTCAATAATTACCGGCGCACGATCCACAATCCAATCTCAGCAAGGGGTTTCGCGATTCCACAGAGCGCTTTGCCCTCAAAAGCGAAAAAAAGCGGTTGCTCGCCCCCCCCCCTCCCCGTCTAGAACTCTGCTAATCAGCAACTCGTTCTGCTAATTTATGATTTCAACGATGTCTACCTTCAAGATTAGGAAGTTCTAATAGACTGGAGCGATTCTCCATAGCCGCCTTTGAAAAATCTTAAATCTCACCAGTCTACCGATTTGGAAATTAAAATTTGCCATTTTTGTCATAAATTGCCATCAAAAAACATATTACCACGATAATTTACATTCAAGCACCAACCTGAATAAAAACCTCCTGCATTGTGGCCCCACGAGCCTGTGAACTGGACCCAGTAAAGGGTTCGGGGGCACGTGTTTGCTGTTCCAGTAGAGCAGAAGGAATAGCCTGACCCTCAGGAGGCTCGAAAGCAAAAGCTTCTTGTCCCAGAGGCATCATCTGCGCCTGCTGCTGCATCATGGTCGGTTGCTGCTGTTGTTGTGGTTGTTGTTGTTGGTGCTGAGGTGCTGACATAACCGGGGGTTTTCGAAGAACGGCCCCTCCTGGTAACTGGTATTGCTGACCGTCCATGCGTCCTGTAGAGGAATTAAGGGTGAGATGATAGAAAGAAACCTATTTCCGATTACCTCCTACACTTTCCAGGGTGCTGAGGATGAGTAGTAGGCCACAAAGGACGAATAAGAAATAACTCGCGTGGCATCTAAGCCTCAAACAAAGCGATGCTATCAGGAGCAGAAACCGATCATTCTTTCGGTGGCTACTATTTTAACGTCAAACAGCTGGCTGAAACAGGTGAGCAAAGTGATGAGCTAGGAGGATTGAAATTTGTTCTGTACTGTTCATGGTGAGACAATTCCTGTCCTGTAAAGCGGCTTTCGTTTGTAGAACTTAAATTGCAAACTAAATTCCTGATGGCGGAACTATTAGACAATAATACTTTTCACAAATTGCATTATTCACTGCAAAACAGACAATAGAAACCTAGAAGAGAATTGTTCACTAAACAAACATTGAATTCGGAATGGTAGTCAAACTCATGAGTCCGTCCTCAAACTCTGGTATTTGGACGTGGGCATTGTGATTCAATCGAAATCGGCTGCTCTCGAACTCATTACAAAGGAAGGCACAAACGTCAACAGGAGTTCGGACAGAATCACCGTTTCAGAAATGTGCCATACATGCTAGCTCGATGGGGTCGCCATATTTACAATGCTCACTTAAGGATTTGTACAGGTATACTGCAGAGCTGGATGTGGGTACTCTAAGCAAAACCCATGGAGTCCACCAGCGGCAAAATTTGTGAGGATGAAAGGTAAATGAAATGCCCCATAGGGCACGGTGGACACTCGAAAAGTTGGTTTAATGGTACATAGAAAATGATAGGTGGCAATGGCAATTGTGTATGACTACTTATTGGAAAGAACGAAGAAAGCAAAAACGAACGTAATTACAGGATTACAGAGAAACCTATAGTCGAACCGATTAGTAAACATCCAGCTGTCATAGCCACACTGATACCGTTTTAATAAGGGCGAAGGAAATAAGACAGTAGCTCCATAAAAGCATAAAAGGATCAAAACCTTCGGCAGAATGACAAAGATCAACCCGAGATGAATACTGTCCAGCAGGGTAGAATGCACAAAACAAAGACCTCAAAGCGATATTTATTGGATAACTCAGCAATAGGGACACAAAATATGGCTGTTCAAAACAATTACACAAGCACACAGCCACCAGAGATCGCATTCTACCAGCCAACCGAAAGGTCAAACTGCATGAGAGAATGGAAGATACGTATTAGTGGAACACGGTTTGCACAGACGGCGCAATTTGAAAAAGTTTGAGGGAGTGACATTGTGTAAATTCAGCGGGTGGTAGAAACGCCCTTGATTGAGCTGACAGAGGGTCTACTGACCAATAGAAGATGATGATAGTTGGGCAGGATTTTGCTCAAAAAGTCCAACTGTAGCGTCTGCGGCATGGGCCTCTCTGTGGCCACCCGTCTTAAGCACTACAAAAGTCATGAAAACGCAGGCCACTGAAAAATCCGACGTTATGTGGGTGCAATGAACTTAGGGCATGAAAAGGCTAGCTAAACTTTAAAATCAAGAAATAGTGGTCAATTGCAGCATTTAATAAGAATGAAAGGTTCAAATTTTAAATAAAAACTAATGGGAAGCAACCAGTTAGAAGTCACCCCATACTTCGCAGAAAAATCGCTTAACTTCATGCCTACAAGCCCAAAGGCACCTAACTTCCATGAGTCGCGGTGGAGTGGGCAAAAATTATTAAAATAAGACAAAAAGGAAGCTAAATTCGTACTGGACAACATTTTTCCTAGAACACTTAGCTCGATCAATGTTATGAGTGTAAAACAGCGGTTACTAGTTGGAAATCGAGGGATAGAAAAGAGAAACAAATAAGTGAAAAAAACTGCATAAGTCGGGGGTCGGAGTCTAACGAACAGCACGAGTGTCGAAGGCGTCGGGGTTTGAAAGGCTCAATCTAAGCAATCCCAAAATTCAGATTGGCACAGAAAAATTATGTGGAGGTTTGTCACCTGGAACGTTCAAACGGAGATTCAACAACACCAACACCAAGGATACTAGTCTGAGAGGGGAAATTGAAGTTTGGGCAGATAGAACAATGGGAGGAATAGGAGAGTTAAAACTAGGAAAGCTTTGAATAAGAGATGAAAAAGAACAAAGAATCGCCTCTACAGCAGCTCATTGAGACAGTGACCAGAAATCCAATAACTCTAGGTTGCATAGACTCCTGCCGAAATAAGTCTAAAAGATAAGTAAATCAAATGCAAACTGAAAAATAAATAACGACGTCCAGTCAACTGGTTTCAAAATAAAACCTTGGAAATGTCTCCGTCTCGCACACTTTCCAGATACAAATCCGACAGAAATACCTCAAGTGCGTGAATCATTCAATATGATGAGGAGATGAAAAATCTTGGCATTGATCTATGTCTGGACTGCACACAATGCTAAGCAGTGAAGGTGGTATACCGTGGCGGTTTTAGCAATAATACTTAGATGCTCAGGTTATGCTACTTTGTTTACTACCCACTAACGAAATGAACTCGCTGATGCACGAAAAAATGAATATCAATTCGACGACTGATACCACTACTTACTAGCATTTTCTCCGCAACAAACACTTTGAAACACTGGCGTAAGGCACTGGAGCTCTATCAACTTACAATGGGTTAAACAAAATGTAAATCATGAACCGAACAGCATCAAAAGAAATGAAGGTGGGGATAGATCATCAATAAAATCCTTCAAACGATTTGACAGGTTTGAGAATGTATTCGTAACCCACCATGCATAGCCAATTCTCACCTTTACATCTAAAAACTGCATTCCTTGTTTTCAACAAAGTCAGATCAGAGAAAGGGAAAAGCTACTTACCCCTTCGCCAAATATGATGGTGTTCTCAGGCAATCGCTCTGGAGCTGTAAGAGAACACATTGCACCGACGACGCAACCGTTGGAGATACGAACTTGTGGACCGACAAAACACTTGGATTCGAAGACGTTGCTATTACCAACCTCGCGACTGTGAACCCGAGCCCCCACCTAGAGGATGATTAAAAAGTAGGTATTTAGATATCGCCGTATTGACAAACTGATGGGCTGAAAGATACCATATAACCCCGATTGAATTTTAAGGAGGCACCGCCAACCATGAGGGAAAATCGGCAATCAAGTTTTAATGGAACATCTTGTTTAAAACTTTTCGGCTCCGAGTCAAGCAATCACCAACCCCCTTGAGTATTAGGGCAATGCTTGAATACAAGACACGGTAGGGGGTTAACAAATATATGCCGATTGTAACACAGAAAAGATTCAACGACCATTTCATGCGTCCTTACAAAACCGTCAAATATCACTGGCCAAAGGACAATCAAGCACTTACACAAAAGAACTCATCAAAGCGTAGCTTTTCATAGGTGAGAGGTGTGTGTACGCGTTCAACGACCAATAAGTAGAGCCTTTTTTAAAAGCTTTCTCACCCAACTTTTAACTGTATCGGTAATTGCTCAATGAGCTTTACACGATTCTCTGCCCATTATCGCAAAGATTGTCTATCCTCTGATCAACAAAATGGCATAAACATCTTGTTAAAAGGTGGATTCGGTAAAAGTTCCTAAATAAGTTTGGATCGGGGGCGAATAAATCCCCAAAAGGCAAGAGGCCATGCCGATTAGATGGCCAAACACACCCATAAATTAAATATTTTAAATATCAATAACCAGCTATCGTTCTTGTTACTTTTCCCATCAAGAATATGCAATACCTTTTGCATGGAACCACTCATGAAATAGGTAAACGATGGGGAAATATACATCAAGGGGAATGATTAATTATTTTTTTAAGCACAAAGGGTTTTATTCGTTTTTAACAAGCCACATCATCATTCATCAGCCTAAGAAATATAGCCCACGTCAACAAAGCCATTAGCTTTGCCGCTGATGAGGTTGTTATCGACAATCAAAGAACCCGGTTCTAATCAACAGAACTTACTTTCCAAATAAAGTGGGAACTAGATATCTCAGGATGAGTCAAGCTTCAAACAATCCAAACAACGTACTCGAAGGACGCCACCGCTAATTTCCATCATGTGAATATCATGACTGGCTTCAATAGCAAAAGCATTAAACCACTTAGCAACATTACAAATTACTTAATTGTAGGAAGGTGGTGAGGAAAACCAATCGTCTCAGAAACATTAAGGTTACCATGTTCAACTAACCTCCCTTGAGGTCTCAGAGTTGACTCCCTGTAATTCACGATACTATTCATGGAATCAAGAACATAAAGTGAAAATTTGTTAGCGAAGAATTACACCTGTCAATGATGCTATGTAGCGTTGAATGACAAGAGATTTAAGTCGATGCATCAACAGAGATTTCGAAACAAAGATAAGCTCAGAAAGCCCTTGTCAGGTCACTCCGGACCGTAGTTTAATAGAAAAAGCTATTAAAAAAATGGTATGGTGGGAACCTACCTCAAAGACATTAAAGTCGCCAATAATGAGGACGGTGTCAGCCACACTGTTGATAATCTCCACCTGCTCCTCAATGAGATTCGACTCACCAATGCGGATGGGCCCGGCCTCCGCGATGATCCGTGCCTTGGGGTGAATGACGGTACGGGTGCCAACGGTGATGTCGCCCCGTATGTCACATTCACTGGCTACTACGGCACCTGGCATTATAGTCAGATCCTTTCTTGACATCGTGGTGGGCTGGTCACGAAAACAGTGCAATCAGGTTAGAATTACACTGGTGGATACACATTTGAAAGAATAAAAGATGAATTTTGTCATAAAAAGTATGAATTTTCAAAGATTTTAAGACATCACACACTGAAAGGATAGACAATTACTGAAAAGCAAGGTTTTAAGTGATTTGACCTCAAACCTGAGAAAAATACCAAGAAATAAAAAATCCCAAGCGAGAAAGTCAATAAATTAGTGAGCACGATAATCCATTACACAAAACTAACTTTCTATCAAGGAATAATGCAATGTCTGAACCTCAATAAAAATATGGCATAAGGAGGAGAGAGGACGAAGGGACTAAGCCTGTTTAGTCCAAGACTACGCTAAATACATTAATATCATACCAAGTACATGCGTTCAATCCTATGATTCTCAGAAATGGTGGGATAGGTGAAAAAAAAGGGTAAGCAGGAAGCAAGCAAAGGAATTGAAAGAATAGGAGCAGGATATGCAAACCGAAATGGATAAGAAAACTGTCAGAGATTGAATAAAATCAAACGCAACACCCAAACTCAAACTGCACCATCATACAAAATACAAAATGTAATGTAAGAAGTGCAAGTGGATAAAAAATTGTGGATGATTCCAAAAAAGTAATAGAATCTGTTAATGCTTTAAGTAAATGCAAAGGCGATTAAATGCCGATATCTAGTCAGAGTCATGAGAATTGAAATCATCGTCTTCTTCTGCCTCCTCTTCTTCCTCCGAAGAGGAGGACTGACGCCGCCTTCGTCGTCTTTTTGGGGGTTTCTTCGCCAGCCGCTTCGCTTTCGGTTTCGTCTTTGGGGCTGACACGGTCTCAATCAAGTCGGAGACATCGAGAAGACGTGGAAAGATGGGATTCGCAGTGGCCAGGGACTGCCAAGAGGAGTCGGAAGTAGTTGGCTTAGAGAGCGACAACGGCTTCTTAATTTCACCTGCTGACATCGACTGAAGGTGAAGAAATGAAGCGTGCGGTTAGCAGAAAGCACTCCTCTTCTCCAAACTCCACAGTTGCATAATTCCTTGAGAAAAAGGTTTTAATTTCGCCGCCGCCTGCACAGTTTTACAAATGAGAATTGAGTTGAATAATTGCTACTTATTTGCCAGCAGTAGCAGCAAGCCAAACAATCTTTACCCAATGTGACGCAAATAGAGAAAATGAAAATGCGCGAAATTCACGAAGTCGTAGTAAACAGGAAACCAAAAAATCTACTCATATCTTTTGATTACCGAACAACTTTCGATGCTGAAAAAGCAGCATTCCCTGCAAATAATTGCTTGCTAGTAAATTTGAACAGATTTCGATGACTTTTGGACATATTGACGAATGATCTACCCAAAAGTCCTGCTGACAAACTTGAACCCGACCCTACTGCTAGCTGATGATAACGGCCGCTAGTCTGATGTACCTCTTACTCAAACCTTCATGCCCATATCGGAAATAGCACATTCCACTAAGTGGAGATTGGTCGTCTTCAATCCAGTGCCATACACCAAAGTTACCGCTCTGCCAGTTTTTCCATGCTTCGATAGTAAGGCGACTTCTCGGCCGACACATTTCATTACACTTATAGGGGTGGTTCAAGCCAATACAGAAGTTTAAGTTTTCAGGGACCTCACAGTCTTAAAAACACTCCTGCCAAAGTTCAAGGAATGGAATATCAAAACTTCACCTCGGAATTAATTCGACCGTTCGTTTCCAGAGCCATTTAAAAGTTATAAACAGACCGGGGAAGCAAACACTTCTACTACAAATGGTTAATTGTTTGTGATCAGGAGTGGCCAACCAGCAATGACTTCTACCTCATCCTTACTCGTACTCGCAATAACGTTTCTGCACAAAAAAAGGACCACAGTTGACGTTTGGTAAAATCGGAGGATTTGCTGCCTCTTGAGATTTCAACTCACGTAAAACTGATAGATAACGGACATAGTCGGCTGCAACGGTGAAGACAAAATGAAATCCGATGCCAGCTCAAACATTCAATTTTACCTAGAGCTTAAAACTAAAGCTCTTACGAAATGTGGTCGGCACATGAAAATCACTATCGAAAAGCCACCAACCTTTAATGTAACTTTGAAAAGAACATTACTGACCGACTCACCGGTGTTGTTGCATGTACCGTTGCCTTAGCCAACTGGAATCCCGCCTCTATGCGTTGCCACAACAATAAGTTTCGCGTTAGACGTTTCCAGTTGGCCAGAGCACGCTCAGTGCGATCAGCTGCTGCTGCTGCCGCGGCAGACATACGTTCTTCACGCCAAGCGTCTACGAGGACTGGCAAGGCCTCACGACACACCACGAAGCCATCGTATTCTGGGTGCGCCCAACCCGCCTTGTGGAATGTCCATCCTACCATCGCAGGTACCGCGTCGATCTCAAGACGCTTGGCAATGTGTTGGATGCCTTGCGGGAGTAAAATAAGAGGATTAAGAAGACCAAGACCAACTCAAGGCCGGTCATGCCACACATTGATTCGGAGTTTTTTCGCAAAATCTGCGTCCAAATATAAAGGGGTGTGGGCACTGAGTGGCGAGGTGTTAGTACAGTGGGTGACACTCCCCTAAACTGCGTATTTAAGCATACAAGCGCCTCGATTCCCAAATTCAGTCATAACCCTAGCAATGCAGAAACAAGGCAATGCTAATAGCATCCAAATCCATACGGATGCTTCTTAGGGTGACTCAGAGAATAAACTACCGGTGGCTTTGGCAAATACTAAAAGGAGGCACCCTTTTCCAAGGTGAGATAATGGAGAAAAACACCACAAGTGTTGAAAGTGCACTTCAAAACATGCAAAGGCATGTTAAGAGGTCCAGCGTCACGTGCCCACATCAGTCATCAAATTCCCTGACAGCCCGACCACAACAACCTATGAACAGACTTCCAATTGGTTAACCTGAGTGATACCACTCCTACCCGCTGTGGAGATGAACAAACCTAAGCCATTAGAGCTCGCCCTGATTGCTAATATGTCAAATTCATGCTTAAGCCAGGATGAAAATAGGTTACAACCGCACTCAACAGAAAAACCATTAAACAGCGTTGACCTCATGACCGACCTGGCAAGTGTTAGTGGAGTGGAGCCAGGTCGGCATGATATCAACACAATGACACGTGATCAGGATCTGTGATTAAAATGACTCTCATCCAAAAATTCTTAAAGATGATTTACATCTGAGAGCTGCCCCTCCAAACAAAATCAAGGCTTCAGTACTCGTTCCCGAGCACATCGCCCCTTATTGCAAGGAGAAACCCCAAATAAATACAAAAAGGCATCGGTGGCTCTAAAACAAATAACTCGTGCTTGCTCGTACCCCACTGAACAACCTCTGCCGAGAAATTGGAAGGGAGGACCGCAGCGAGCGCCACAGATAAAACTTAAAAATGAAGGGTACAATGAAATAGCATGAAACACCTTGTATCATTCCTAGTACTAACTCTCCAAGTTTTCGATTTCCAGCTTTGATTGTATCATACCACCACTAATTGTGCATCTACAAACCAAATCAAGACAGTTCAACTATTCTAACCACATGCTCCAAAATCCAACCATTGCGCCTACCTGCCAGTCGAACGTGCGCACAACCAATGGGCAGCATGCACGGCTTGAAGAGCTCCACATTGCCGTGCTCGTTACGAGGCACAACGCCATTTTCCGCCACCGGAGGCACGTAGTCCTCGACTTGCCACGGTCCAAACAATTCCACCATTGGAGGCGATCCATTTGACTCTTGCAACAATTTGCGCTTCAACGACATCATCGCCTTCACTTCCTTTGCTGCTTTCTCGCCCAACCGAACAGTCTGTGGGGAATGCAATCAAACACGGTAGTGAGGTTGACAGCTTTTGTACCCCCTGGGGAGTAGACCTTTGCACTGAGTTCCGCTCCTGATGTCCATGCCCACACAGTAGCAGCAAAGTTAGGCCTAAACCTATAGGTCTATGGCCCCTTCTTCAGAGTTAGTGTGCATACTACACGAGCTGTTGGCTATAGAAAGCTGGGTGCTTGCATTAGGGCGGAGTCAGGGTGAAACAAGACGCACCAACACCTTCCTCAACTCATGCACACCACTAGCACGAATGAAGATATGATAGAAGGGAGGATGGTGCCATGCTGTAAAAAATTGGTTTCGGAACACCTGGAAGGTGAGACTTTAAGGCTTACTCAGAAAGCACTACACTCTTGGGTCCCTCGGTGAAGCCCATATTTCGAAGATCTAACGCTGGCTTCGCCGTAAAGCAAATCGCAAATTCTTTTCAAAGTCACTGAATCTGAGCACTACGACAGATGTTAACAGACACACCTTGAGAATGAATTCATCTCCAATCGCCTTTTGCGCACAAAGTCTGCCGCCTGCTGCATAAATGGGATGACTTCAAGAGGGAGAGGTGCAATGCCAAACAGACCCTAGATGTGTAACGGTGTGAAATTTGCCCCAGAGGAAGTTCACGTGCATTCCGGAAGCTGCAAAGGATAGACCATAAATCGACTCAAGGTAGGAAGCTGAATGGACCCAAACGCTACCATAAATTGACTAGACCACCGGAATGAAAACCACATTGCAAGGAAAATTGGACAGATTAGATCCAGCATAAGAGGTGTTGTTCCGAACAACCTCGACAACGTTACTTCTGCTCGAAGACCAAGGTGAAGGAAGAAAGGGCTCAGATTTTGCAGGAGCCAATTTTGGGCTCTCACTCTACACTGAGGATGGAAGTCAGGCTCAGTGGTGGTGAAAATCAGTCTGTATGGGTGGTTCTGCGACGGCGACGAAGTCACTCGTATTTGGTTCAGAGTGAAACGAATTTCACGGACAACTGCTCCAATCTGCGTGCCTCAGTGCACGGGTGTGCGACGTATGTGAGTACTGAGTTAGTGGAATGAGGTTAACCTAAGGAAAATCCCTACCTAAATGCCCTCTACTAGTGAAAACCCCACTGGCAACCAACCGTGAACTGACCCAAAATTACTCAAAAACTTATCTACTACTTTAATCATGCCTTCACAACAGAACAACCATCGCGGATGCGAAATAAAAGCCTGACCGGTGGATAATCTGGTGGTCCACCATGAGCACAACCCTAGAGCGACACCAACTGTAGTGTCCAAATTCAAAAAGAGGCATTGCAAAGACAGACTCAACCCTGTTCACTATGGAGGCGCGTGAGTGAATCACATCATCCCGGTTGCACCATTTTTCCGTACGTGTAAAACCGTAAGGTCTTACTCCCCCAACAGCGTTCATGAGATGAGTGATGGGGAAGTCGAAGGCAAAATTACTTCTCGCATCAAGTTACTCTGTGGAGATTAGACACTGGACAGGAATGAACAACACTATTTCGAAGCGATAAACACTCTAGAACCCTCACGCATGTATCAGTGACTTGGAACGAAACACTGGCGGACATTTGCGCACATCTCGCGCTTTGGAGTTTGATAGGAAATGGGACGCATACCACTTTGGGGTGCAAGACGTCATTCTATGTACACAAGAATCATCGGGATTCACAAGATCGTTACGTTCGTCCTCAGTGATTTCAGAGTGGGGCAGTGGAAGATGCGAATGAAGGATAAGCTTCAGTTCCACTAACCATTGGCTGGGTCAATTTGTCATTTCTAGAGCAAATCCACTTCGAAGCATTCCGTGTGGCAGAACCCGAGTGCACAAAAGCCTTGCGAACGTTTCAGCGCTTCGCGACTTTCCATCCGGGTGCAACACCAACTATTCAAACAAATAGTGAACTATGTCCTAACCACTGAGGGGCAAACAAAAGTAGAATAGAGTGCTGGCCCTGCGCCGGTGACTAAAGCAGTAAGACTGAGCGGGTTACCCGAGCGTAGCGACTACTTTACACCAAAATTGCATGCCCTCATCCTGTATTCCAATTCCAAACCATTCTAATTATCATAAACGCAAAACTGTGCAAGAGCAAAGTGAATGTACATTGTGCAACGGGAAGCTGACGAAAACGAATGAAATGCACGTGCAACATGAAGTGGGAATAGCGACGCCGTTTTTTTGCGACAACAAACGCATACGAACCTGGAATTCTACGCTTGAATCAGCACTCACCAAAAGGCAATAGGCCTCCACATCACACCTATGATGATTGAGCAAAGTGACAGGGCGATGCCACCTAAATGAATCCAAAGTTCGCCAACAAACATAGGGAGATAAGTAACTCACTTTTGCTTCTTTCAACCACGACTCTCTGGTGTGGCAAATGTGAACGCATTCTCGAGGATAAACAGGCTCCATAGCCTCACTCGCCTTGCCTCCGACCTTGAGAAATCCAACTACAGGCGCGTCGGGTGGATAAATCACTTCAAATTTCAAGAGATGCCGTCTCAATGCGTACAACGGATGACCTTTAAAGTCTTGCACCTTCACGGGCAGTGGAAGGCTCCTCAGATGGTCGAAAATCTTCTCAACATCTGACGCGTCCCGCATTTCCTCCATCCCACCGATGTCCTTTGCTCGAAGATTGACCACATCTCCGTCACAGTGACCTCTTAGTGTTGTTAACAGTTTTTTCCATAAATGATCAGGGATACGATGGCCCCGAGATGCGGACATCCAGGTAGGATCGTACCGAGGAGCCAAATCAACTGGAGTGCGACCTAGGTAGCTTGAGTGGGTAGAGTGGAAGCCCACGACATAAGGAAAGCTTGTGAAGTGAAAAAAGTCCTCTGTTGTTACAAGTCCCGAGGGGGACAACAAGTCGACACTGTACCAAACTTTGTCGGAAGGCAAATAGACCTCACCAAAAAAGACATGCTTCAAGGACAGGGTTTTTTTGTCATCTTCGCTCTCTGAGGATAGAATTTTGGAAGTTAGAGATGAGGAATCAAGAGGTTTGAGCTTTTTGAGAACAGGAGTCGTAATACTTTTACCAGGCTTCAATGGCGGTGGAGCAAAGGCCAAGACAAGGCGTGCATCCAGACCACAAGTTCGCAATGCGGCGACCATCAGAAGTGTACAATCTACAGCTGAAGTGCTTCCATACTGCAAACGTGTCTGGATGGCCTCACGAATATTGGGATTTTTTATCTTGGGACCATTATGATTAAGAGATGCGAAGGTAAGAACGACTGAGCGGAGAGCTTCCAAATCCCACGATTTGGGTGCGTCGACCAGAGACAAGGCCAATGCGCGGACTGTCGCATCATCACACGCCTTATTGGCAAATCGACCCAAAGTAAGGAACTCTAGAACGTAAAAAGTATGAAGATCCCGAGTGCGTTCACGGATTTGCTTAGCCAAAGCAAGAGCAGCGAGAGACTCAGGGTCCCGGGGAGACAATTTTTTGTGTGGAAGGATGCTGACAGAGACTTCCAGACATCCATCTCTTTCAACTTTGGCAGTCTCATGTTCTGGCTTTTGTAACAGCTTACTAAAGAATTCAATTTCCTTGTGAGTTGAATGAGCTTGCTCAGTCTCTGACTCACGATAGGAGCTAGACACATCCTCCCAACCATCTGCGTCACTAAGTTCACTATGAGCAGGGGATTCTTCCACTTTCAAAGCTTCTTTCGAACCTTTTTTCTTCTCCGTTCTCTCGTTCTTCCGCTTTGGTTGCTCCGACAGTTCCGTAACAGCCACACCTTTTTCAAGGGAATTTTTCGCTTTACTTTTGAACCTCACAATGGGCTTTCCCTGGTAATCAGGTGAGAATCGTGAAGGAGAATTGGGTATCTCTTTTTTCATTTGCTTCTTACTGCGTCTGGATGAAGTCTTAGAGCGGGAAGTAGACCTCAACTTGAGGGAGGGAATAAACTCATCTCCGCTGGAAGTAGCATCATCCGAACGTGACGAAACACAAAAATATGGTGATTTGCGGGCTCGAAGTCGCGTTCTAAGGGAAGGCATATCCTAAAATTTTGGAAAAGATGAATCGATTTAATCGTGCTAACCAATAATGAAGTAGTTTCATTGAGATAAGGACAGATATAACAATTCAAGTGTCGTATTTTTGAGAATGATTATATGAAGAAATAACGATCAACGTTGGTGACAACAATGCGCCTGCAACCAGGCCGACGAGCATAGTTAATATGCAGACCACTCAAGTAGTGCGCTATTAAAATTGACACGCTAAAATTAACTTGCAAGAGTAAAAAAAACCACCTCCTATGATGCAAGGTTGATTGCTGACAAAGCCACGCGGAGTTAAAAATATGGTTCGATTGTGATGGGACGTAATGCTGAAAATTGATTGAGGTGCTTTTGTTCATGTAAGAATTCAATTGTACTTGCAATAAATTATAAAATTGATGCCAAATTAACTCAGACTCTTTATACGGCAGCATATCTCTGCTCGTTTAATCAATACACAGAATGAAAATCGGATACTATACGTTTTGCTCCGGTGAAAACTTTACCGCAACATAACTACACTACGATGGGAAAAATCACACTCCGCGCACTATGGAATGGCTCGTTTTCACTACGCTAAACATACCTCCTAGGGGGTTACAACCATCAATTCTCCTTTGGCTGTGGGTGGAGTTTTGTGCGCTAATTGTTCGTTCTTGTAGGTGTAGGACTTTATTTGTTTGGACTGTTGGTTGGTCCCACACACTAGTGGCGACCACCTTGAAGCTAGCTACAGTACCGCCCCAAGCATTCCTAGAAGACGGAGAGAAGGCTAGGTGTAAGTCAGCATACGTGTAATCTAGACGGAAAATAAGGGGCTGCTGGCATGGCCGGCAGGCCTGCCCACGCAGCTAGGTCCCAGGTGGCCACCACTAATGTCGGACCAACCAACCAACAGTTCAAACAAACAAAACACTACAGTTCTCTTAAACGATATGTGGGCTCAGAACCATTACGTACAAAAACACCTACCAGTGTCCTTGGGACGTTAACCAGTTCAGCCATGTAAAAGTTTGGTACCAGTACCGGTTTCGGCCTTTGTCGTTCACATTATCCTAGTTACTTGGGCCGTCAGCAGCCCTATCCCCCTTTTATTGAATATATGCAGTGTTTCAGTCTTTGACTGTTACCACAAAAGGCGGCACCGTACTTAGTTTCTAGGCTGCAACTTCCTTCAGTGAAATGGGGCCACAAATCCTATTTCATTTGCTGTCTTCAACCGTCTCAAGCACCGCCAACACTTCTCTTCGAAAGGGCAAAGTTATCTCAACAAAGAGATGCACTGATATATTTCTATCAAAATGCAAACAAGTCCTGTTAACACTGAGGAAGAAAGTGAAGTTCAAAACCATAATGTTCGGCAAAGTACTGCCGTAATCAAATGAAAGCTATCAACGAGTCAATTATTGCCTGAATGTACGGTGAAAAGGTGTCGCCTTTTCTCGCAAAAACTAGCCTGCTGTTGTTGTGGCAATGGTGATATTGACGGTGGCTGAGGGGAACAGGCCTGGGTAACATCCATCACTTCACGTTGAATCCCGTTCTGGGATCGCTCATCTCCGAAATCGAACCAATTATCGGGGGTCATGAAGTTCGCATTTAGTGGCCCTGCAGGTGGCTAAATATGACAATTGTTCACGATGTTTCAGTACATTTTCAGTCTAAACGAGGAGCAAGCATCTAGTAAATGTGGGAAATGTGGTCCAAGAAACATTGCAATTTAGTGACGCCTATGAGAATATTTCTTTTTATAATTTCTTTACCCAAGTTCATTACTTCTTACAGCGCTTAGCGCCAGATATATTTCCGAGTTTTGTGGTCAAATCCAAATCCCCTTACCTTTAACATAGGTATTGAATGCCAAACCATTACCGTATATCTGCAGTAAACTCCTGCAATGATCTAAAGTAACTGAGAGAGACTTAGCGGATACGATTATCCACATACGTATGCCTCATGAAGCGTAGAAAAGATGAGGAATTATTTCCCAAACGAGTTTATCACTAATTATCTCCAAACAGAGGGATGGGATGTGTTATTCTCATGCGCATCCTCAAATTAATGAACACAAATATTTTTGTGAGCAATATTGGAAAACCACATCCAAATGAGGATGGACGGTTTTTGTTCGCCGTGAGTTCAAAAGCTTTGCTACACTCAAGCACCCAGCAAAAGCGGAGCAAGAGTAATTAATTCAGCGAATCAGTCGCCGGCTCTTTAATGCTACGAAAAAAATTATAAAGTTATTTGAATTTAAGGTTTTTGAGGTATGGCTGCTCTACCAAATGGGCTTGACATAAAAATTGAAGCAAAGCTTAGAGCAAAGATGTCCCACTTTGGTAATTTTGACCTTTTTCAATGGTGCATTTTTTCACGCAAACCTTTGTGCTTCAAATTGACTGCTGTATTGCAAATTGTCTAAGGCTTTTGACCTCAGTCATGACAGGTTACTCAAATGGCGCAATGAAAATTTCCGATCAATTAATTCATATTTCGCATTTGCTCATTCTATTTTAAGACTGCTGAACAGGATAAAAAGTAAAAAAATTTAACAGCTTTATTACCTGCTGAAAGAAAGGGGCATTCGGAGACGGTTGATCCAATAAATCGGTCGCTTCGCCCCAATTGGAATGTGGCAATTCCACAATACCTCCATCCTTTTCTTTAAAGTTTTCAGGGGCCTCTAGCAGGGGATGCGGCTCCTCAGCCATCACAAGGACTGGGGGAACCGCAGCGACCTTCAACGACTTCCTTGCCGGTAGTTGAGCCGCTGTCCCTACAGGTGGTTTTGGTAATGGGAATTGGATGGTCTCGCTGTAACCGCGCTTCTGTCCACTTCCTGTGCCTACAAAGTCCTCCTGAACCAGTGCCGAAGCTTGGGCAAATGAACCTGCAACTTGATGACTTGAATGTGCTGGCGTCTGAAATGTACACAGGTATTTTATTTGCTGGCATCCTTCCCCGCTATTTTGCCCCTGTGTATATTCAAAAGTTGAACCAGTGGGCCGTATTACACTGAATTGTCAAATGAACTTGGTAAATAAGAAAAAAATGATAAGAAACGTAAAATTGTGAAGACATTAGGTGATAGATGCATGAATCTTCAGTGATGCCTTATTTTTCCTGAACCATAGTCCATAACGACGAGACAGATGGAGAGAATCGGATCAACTGAGAAGGCCACTCCTTCAACAAAGCAAGACTGAAGAAAATAGTTCATCCAACTGAGTAATCGTTTACAGCGAGGGGATACCTATTTGGAATGCGTTAAAAACAAACCTCTTCGCTGGCAATATCAATCGACCCAGATGACCGGGTGGCATAGCAACGACGACCTGTTGGGAAAAAAGGCACCCCAAACCTTCCCACAAAATTCTACATTCAGAATGCTTCATTGTGCTTGTAGCGTCAAATGAAAAACCGTTCTGTCATACTCTTTTGCTACAACTAATCTTCCCAAGATTTCAAAAATACATTACAACTGGCAGGACCCAGAGTGTGCTCTCAGAAAGGCAAATCGTACCCTCCATCACCGTTTTTCCCACAATAAATTTAGACACAAACAATCACCGTAGTTGTAGATTAGTGAATTGCCTTCCATCGAAGCACCACGATGGCTGATTCAATACCGTCAAAATTTCAGTGCCACTCATATGCTGATCGGCATAGAAGCTGGCAGATGTGAGCAATAGAAAAAAGGGTCGGAATATCAACTCACCAGAAGGAACAAATGTTCAAAACCTGTCCCGTTGTGCTACCTACGCCATTTAAGCAAAGCCATCGTGAGAGAACCGTGAATCCAGAACTCTTGCAGCACAAAGCAAATCATTCAAATTACATCTTCAATTTTCCAAGTGATTTTAACTATTCTGAAAACTTCATCAGTAGTACAACCTTGGGCCTGTAAACCTTTTGCCTTCATTTCCAAACCTAGGCTCTATGTTGCGATGAAATCTATCGCTGCAGATCTACGGCTCCAGTTACAATGGGTAGCCTTATAGTCCCAAAGGGAAATCCATCCAGCGGATTTTTCAAATACACCTACTTGACATTTCCGCAGCTGGATGATGGCCTAACGTCGAGCTGTGAATCAACACTATCAAAACTTTAGTTCGATGAAAAATAAAACGATACCTTTCTCGGAGTCCTGTGCAGCACTCTATGCGGCACATTCTCTGCCTCCTGCTGTTGCGGCCACTGAAGTTGAGGTGGTGGCTTCGGCACGGTGATAGAATTCTTGCTACTGTTGCTCCTCGTTCTTTCCCTCGGTGCCCTCGTTGAAGTCTTTACCATGGTAGAGGCGGTTAGAAGCTGCTCAAGCCTACTCTGCAATTGAGCTGCCTGCTCGCGTGCCTGGTTCTGCACTTCGTTTATCTATGGGAAGGGGTAAAAACATGAAATTGGGGCATTCACAACCACAGATGCACTGGAATGACCGGTAAATGAATGAGCCTAGTAAATCGGCCAAGATCTAACCTCAGACTGCTTTTCCGAATGCCAGATCTTTGAAAAAGCAGCCAGGAAGAATATCATAAACTACTCGAGATTCTGCAGTAAAATAATAAGCATTACGGGCGCACATCACCAGGAGAATCCTTCTCCTCTCGCACCCCAGTAACATAAGATTTTGAGCCATTAGTCTTCCAGCCATCCTGAGCACCGATTACAACTCCAATTCAACCATTGTAAATATTAAAGTGCTTAACCACGGCAAGTGGAGTAGTGGCTCGGTGCATTAACTTGCCGAGGCCAACGGAGACGTACATAACGCTCGCATTCGTCTCTAAGCATTATAACAACTAAGCATACTTTGTTAGGTAGGTACAGTACTCTGTTATTTACCCTTAATTTCAGCCCTCAGAAGAATCCACTTTACGAATCAAAGACAACTGCGTTCCAAAACTGAAGGTTCAGAAGATATAAGCATAAAATTCGCTGACTGAGGGACACTGGGAAGTAACGCTAAGAACCAGGTGACAGTAAATTGTAATTCAGCCGAGGTGGGTTCCACATTCTCGGCAAATAGAAATTACAGTTGGGTATCAAAAGCATCCTTCTCCCAGGCCGTGTGGAGTCAGGGGGTTTCCAAACTGTTCGGCGTGGTCGACTTCATCCACAACAGAAAAACGCCACCTTCAAATCGGGTCGTCTTCTGATTGAGTGACTTATAATTAAAAAAGGACTTTTTGATCTAGCGTTCTTTGATCAACTAACCAAGTCACACCCACAAGTCATGCAACACTTCATCCCCAAAAGGCCACGCTGACTGTGGGTGGTGCGCAGCGGAAGGCATCACTTGCCACCGAGTTATTGTGAAAGACCATGCAGCTACGACTAAACTCTCAAACTAGGAAAGCTTTACTTCCAATCGAAGAAATTGCTACCTCTTCCCCCCAAGGCAAAAAAAGCCGCGTAACGAAGAGAAAATGATGATTATTTCAGTCAAAAATAAATGCCTGAATAAGTTTTCCGTAGAAATTTGTTTCCGTTATGATATAACTCAACCTTTTCCTTTTCTTTAAAGTAGAGTAGTTCCGGGTTATGCTTCAAAAGATTTATTTCGTTTCAAAAAGGAATTCCCTCAAAAGTACCACAAGCACCCAAGTTTTGCGAAAATAGTGAACCAATGCCAAAAGCCCTGAAGTTGATACCCTGCCACCAAAATCCTAGAATAAACCAAACCAATTTGGATGGAAATTGTTAATGATAGAATCAGCATATTTTAATTACTTTATTAAACGGCGCCTTGGCCAGGAAATTTTCATACCCAGCAGGAAACGGTAAACGAAATGCACTCATTCAGCTCACGGTGTTTTACAAATAAATAGATAGAATTCTAGCTTGAGGAGAAAGAAAAGAAACACAAATCCAATGGGAAACTACCGAATGAGCCACTACTGCAAGAATGGAGAGCAGCCGGTTGATGAAGGCCAATCGTATAATCCTCATCTCCGTGTACCTGACGCATACCAATGACGTGGACAGTCACTCACGCTGCTGAACTCCATGCAATTTGAATAAGCTTACTTCCAGACTCGCATGATTTGCAATAACCTTAGAGGTCAATCGGTAACCGCTGATTTGAAACTGGCGGTTATTAGGAAAGAATAGCTTTCGAAGTGAATAACCAGGTGCCCGAATACACAACTAGCCATAATAAAAATTTTCCGCAATGGTCGTATGACAAAGCGAATGATAGGCATAAAGAACCTGGATAGGCGCTGAACAGTATTGAAGGAGTGAAGAGGGTCGTGGAGCATGGTCAAGTCAAAATTGAAAGACCTATCGCGTGTGGTGTATTTATTGAGATAATACAACTTTAAATCTGCCCTTTTAATTGATTGCACATAAAATTACTAATGAGCTCAAACAGTACTATCCCATCTCCCCAATTTTTTGATTCTGTGAGGAAACAAGGCAAAAGGTGAACGACCTTTCGTCAAGATCCAGAAAATGGACGTTGTTAATTGGTATGAATGCTGCTTGAAAAGTCGACCGATGCACAATCAATGGGAACACTGTGAATAATGGTTGGATGAGAGCCATTTAATACAGTAATATTAATGCATCAATCAATCTCCATGCAACTGCCATCAAAATTACTAACTTCCCCTAAATTAGAGAAGGAATTCCGTTTAGGAAGTGAAGAAAAACTAATACATCGTCAATTTACCTGTCGAAGAATTTCCGCTCGAAAGTCCGGCTCTTCCTCAGCTACCTTCTGGTCTTTCGACCTAACCAACGAGGCAAGCTCGTTGGCATGATCAAGTAAAAGCTGAAAGAGATTCGAAGCCATTTTTGGAGGAGGTTGCATAATCCCCATAAAAAATGCTACTTACCCTGTCAATTTGACCTGTTTACCGTGTGAATATTGAGCATTCATTTCACAACTATTTTGGGGTGCATTAAGTGAAATACCACGGTCTAGATTTGTTTCAAACAAATAAAGTGAGAATAATATCAATATGTAAGCATTGTTACAGCTCCCATTAAGGCCAACTACATTTCAGACTGACTTTTTCACAAATGAAATCGATGTACTTGCTATGCAACTTTTTCTGTGAAAATTCTTTAAAAGAATCTTTTGATAAAGTGATAGACAACCCATTTCGTCATCTTAAAAACCGGGAGCACGTTCAGCACGACCTAAAGTAACGGTAATACCTCCATTCCTGCCTCCTGGGCAAGTTCATGGAACTCTATCCTAACGGTGACACCACGTGTAACTTTGAGTTACGCAAACATTGGGAGATAGGTCTAAATTGCGACGCAAGCTTTTTGGTCAATCGAGGTTTCCTTCGGCAATTACTAAAGTCCCAATGACGAAAGCAAATAGATTAACCAAAGAATGAAGGAGGAACAATATCTGAGGCCACAACACATCCGAGAGTGATCTAGACAGATAGGTGATCATTAACAGAATGGAAACGCAACTTAAAGGGTGGAACCTTGATGCAACGTTAACTCAGACATGTTGGTCCAGTTTTGGCCTTAACACCGCGAACACGTGTCTTGCTATGTCACAGTGAAACTCGCTCTGCTTTTTGAATTGTACGCATCATTGCTTTAGGTTTGCTGAAAGATTCATAATAATTCATATCAACCTTCCAATTCATCTGCCTATAAATATCTACGAGGCCTAGCATCTAAACATGTTGACGGCTAGATGCATCCATTGAAATAGCATTTAAGAGTGCCGGTCGACACCAAAGAAATGAAAGTTTGAAGAGACACAATAAATGTGTCAAGCGATGGAGACCAAGGACTCAGGAAATAATTTGCTTCAGCATCACTAATGCAGCATTACTTAAAGTTTACTTCAAAACACAAATGATCGATCGGGATATTAACAACCATGGATTTCACTTACAAATAAACATTCCATAAATTTAGTTAAAAAGCGAAAAATATCGTGCTATAGAGCGTTTCCTTGCAGCAGTCCCCGGATGAAACTTTCCATCATGGCGAAAATACAATCACTTTCGTGTAGGAAGTCTGATCTGTGGGAGGGGTTAAGTATTAGGTTCAAATCAAGTTGGAGGGCCAAAGGGGCCGAAATTTAAATCAATCTCTTTCAAATCCGGCCTTATTGCGTACCTCAATCTATCAGAGAATCTTCAATAGTGAGTATTATACAACCACTAAGAAAATAATATGAGGTGATGAAAAACACAAACATACGCTAGCTCTTTCCTCGTTCCAGGAGTCTCTTTGAGCGGCAAAATTATCCCGTTCCTTTTCCATCATCTCCGTGAATTGGTCCGACTGCCTAGTCACTAGAAGGCGCAGGGTAGTAAGGAAAGCCGATGTTCACAAGTGCGTTTGCTCAATGGGAAGAATAAAGGAATGGATTATAATAGAACATACGTTTGGCCTCGTATTCACTGCGCATTGCTGCCACTAAAGTGAGAAAATCATATTTAGGCAAGATTTTTGGAAACGTTCTGGTTTACAAAAAGGCAATCAAGCTTTAAGTAACAGGCTGCGAAAAAGGTAAGTACAAAGGAGATCCGTAGTGCAATAAATTAAACTGAACATCCACTATAGCGACAATCAAACATAAGCTTTGCTCACCAAGACAATAGGTCATTAACGTGGTATGATAACCTTCCCAGTGAATCGCTTGCTATCTATTTAACTCTTGGTTTCGGTAAAGATCCACTTTGTTAGCCACTGTACCTTCGCAAAGTAGGCTTGCCTCTGAGGAAAGTCTCGTGCCGCTACATTGGTGGCAGCCAATCTTGTTATCTACTGTTAAGTAATAAACCTCACTAGGGTGGAAAGTGTATATGCTGCAGGTAGGGGAATGAGTGACAACTCAAAGAAAAGCGACCAGGAATGGCATCGACTCCCGAGGCTTGTGCTCTGTAAGGAAGCTATTAACAATCGAGTCAACTTTGAGTGTCCCAACCAAACCTGCATAAGGGTGTCGGCAAAGTGAAGTCGCGACGCTCACCCTACTTCTCCACCAGGTGGATATAACTCGGAATGATATCACTGGACCGCACTGATGCGAAAATCCTACCCAAGAGAACGGCACTAAACATGCTTTTTGATTACTATTCCAACATCAAGCTGTGGGCACGTCTGATGGAAGCACAGCTTTATGGCTTGCATGCAATTTCCAAATAAAATTTTAGACTCAGCTGAACTGCCAAGAGGAATTAGCGCGGCCACTATCAAGCGTCGCCTCAGCTGCACAAAAACTTGATACCTGACACGATTAGTTGATGAGTGTTTTCTTGAAGCGCTGACTATGCTGTGATGGCTAACATAGGCACTGACCAATGAGAGCGCCGAAAAAACAGCGCTTAGCACTCTTAATTTTGCTTAGGAAATTTGCTCAATCAACCATGTCGACTGAACTGTGGGTCACTCTAACGACTCAACCTTTTCTGTAGACCTACAATATATGGCTTGACCGAGTATCATATGTTCTTCCATCTTCAAGGTTTTAGGAAAAGGGTGAGAACCCATCTGTTAAAGGACCAAATATGGGATCGTTGACAGGACGAAAATGAGTGGTCACATAAGCATCATGCGAAATTTGCAAACTAGCTTGTTATGGGCAAAATGTTCATATGAAGAAGCTACGAAAAGCCCACCCGACATTAAATACTACTAGATTATCTATGGGGACGGGATAAACTTAAAACGCTATAAAAAAAGTACAGTTCACATCATATCTAAATGGCGCAACACTTATGAGCTGTTGTGCGGAAGGGCATGAGACTTTAGATACAGATTCGAGTGCGTATTTTTACCTGGTATTCTGAAATCTCTGCGATAGCCTTTCGGCAATTCCTTCACGCTTTCAACTTAGAATCTTGCTCTGTTTTCAATGCACCTACATTTTTCTTCATTGGAGAGGTTAATTGCCTCCAAGTCATCTGCGTGAGCTTTATTCATCGTCTCGAGTTCACTGCGCAGAGAGCGAGCCTCGTCAGTGAGCTGAGTAACTTCCTCACGTAGTCTGACGTTCTCTGTCTGTAGGTCCACCACCAGAGTGTAGTCCATTTTGTGAGCCTCCAGGCTGGCTAGCATGCGATCCAGATCTGCTTTGGCGTAGAGAGAATGGAAAGGATGAGGAATGACAGCAAAACGTTTTGCATAGTGAACACATTATTAACTATTCTGAGACGTATATATGAATGAGTTAAATGGAAGCTAATTTAGTTTAACTAATACAATGTAGTTGTTCAAGAGGAACTGATTTATGTATGTACACCAGATTATAACTGAAACAAAAGCGTTTAAGAATTGCAGCAAAGGCATCTCTATTTGAGATGCTATGGCCACCTTCAGAGAACTTTAAGTAACAGGGTTGTTGCCAAGGTTATTCTTCGCACTTCCAATGTTAGCAGTCAGGATGATTTTGACATCGCACCTTCCTCAAACTGCACGGAACGAGTTATGCTTAAAAACCAGGAGTCCAATGCCCTGGCTTCTTACACTGTGAGAAATAAGTCGGCATATTTTCAAGATCTTTTATTCTGAGCGGTGATGACAATGCGTAATCATAGCGTAAGAAGAGGGTCTTTAAAATATCAGAAATAGATAAATTATTACATTCCAGACGCTACTTCTTGGAGGCAAGTGCTAGAGTCTGTACTCAGAATTAGGTTCTTTGAGAGAGGCTTGAGGTCAATTGGCAGAAAACCAGCGTACTGAGCAATAATAAGCTGTGAATGCACAAAACTACGGAAATATTTGCCCATCGTTGGGAGATTTAACGACTAATTTTGCTATTATCGAGCAAGCGCCAGAAACAACAAAGCAAAATGAACGTTGTACAAGTTTTCAAATATTCAAAACTGTTCAAGGGTAGATTACACATCTTTAACCGCTGACCTACCGTTCAAGGGCTGGATCTTTTGACACCTCCATTTTAAAAAGCAGCAGTTGAAGGAAACGTGACACCACAAGCGAATCAATGGACAGACTGACACTTTCAGAAGGAATAGGATGACAGATAGCTGGGCACTAGGTGTTTGTGCAATAATGGTACTAACCAAAGGTTCGCAGCCAATGGTTCGTTCGAAGGTAGTTTGAGGTCAAGCCATAGAAAGGTTTGGAGACAGTTACAAGCAACACTTAGAAGGGGCTAGATTAGGTCTATTCACTATCGATGTTGGTGAACTTCCCCCCCCCTCCCCGCGGCTCCGTGCTTCAGATGTACCACCTATCACCACTTGAACAAATTCACAGATGATTAGATGAGCTTAACCATGAAGGATGAATTTTCAGGAATACCTGCCAAGGCTTCGGCGAAAGGGAGAGGACGTTGAGCAATTTTCAGTCGTTTCGCTTCATCCTCTTGTCGGAGCTTGAGCATCTCAAATTGCAGCTCCTCAATGTACTTAAAACCACAAAAACATCAAAACGATCTTTTCAAAAGCAAACATTTGATCAGGATACCAACTTACCCGTTCCATTCCAATTAGAGAGCTTTCCAGTACCTCCAAGTCATCGTTCGACACCGGATTTGAAGTCTCCTCTATGGGCACAGCTGAATCAGTCAAATTGTTTTCGATAGTTTTCTCTAGCTGAGCGGACGCATCTTCCACAGGACGCTCAACCTCCATGATTGATTCAGGAACTTGCATCTCCGATGGTGCTTCCGCTTGCTTAACTTGCCAAGGATATTGGCATAGTGGTAGGTCCTCCATTACCGATTTTGTTCATATATTTCTTTAAATGCACAATTGTACTTACGAACCGGCAAACGAACTAAGAAAACAGCACAAACGGCCTTGAACGCTTTCTTAGCGGTAAATACGGGTCCACACGGCTTTCTCCAGTAGTTCCCTAAGAAACCATTTAACCGGACCCATCAACACCTTAGTGACCCATTACTAGGGTACAGGTAAAGCGCGAACTTCCGGTTAATTACATATTATTTTTTGCGAAAAACTCTCAATGAATTATGCGTCAATATGTCCGCTGTTTTCCTTTGTTTGAAACATCAAAAAACCAACACAAAACAACATCGCAGGTCTATAGCAGAACGGAAAACACGATCAAATTTCGCCATACAAAACAACCGGTTTGACAATCCGACTGACACCTTCGAGACTTACACTAGTTTCAGTTGTGCGCAAAAGCTGCCCTTTCCCATAAACCGTGTCTGTAATTTCAGCCAGTTCCTTTTCTCCACTAAGCAGATAGCGTTAACCGCAAATAGGTGGACTCTTCCCGGTAAAGTCAAGGTTTAGCCCAACATCACTTGCACTGGCTTGGAAGAGTTAGCAGCTCTACTTCACTAGGTGAAAAAGCATTACGCTCCCGGTATTTCTTGCTCATGTGAAAAAGTGGTGCTGAGCCAGCCAACAGTCTTGACCTCCTCCCCCCCATAATCCATTTGGAAGAACTATCACTGAATACATGACGACATCTCCTTTGCATTCGATAAAACAGCGACACCAACGCTCCCGTCGGTACGGCAGTAACTTGCTTCAACGCGTCAATGCATCGCAAGCGCGTGATTTGGCATGCAACAGCCATGAAGCGCAAGATGGGAATTGGCCTCCCTTTACGATGGAGTAAATGAGTACTCCCAATCAAGACGGGTGGATAACGTGTTGAAAAATGAGCAATTTAAAGCGCAGTCAAAATTACAACTAACGAAAAAAAATTGAACTCAATTGGTAGAATGACAAAAATGAGTCATTTTATTCAGCAAGACAAAAGGTACAAACCATGCAGGTAAGAAGGGATACTCTTGAGGCTACCCTACGTCCCAAATACCCGAGTATCAGCTTTTCCGATTATGTTTCATGCCTACAAAAATAAGGGCACAAATTTCCTAGGAATATTTCGCTTGCTTGTTCGAGCTTAGTTCATAATGCCTCAATCTCATAAAAAACCGAAAACAAGAACAGTCAAGCCGCTGAGCACCTAGGGACCAAACAGGAACATACTTTGCTAGTGAGGTAAATGAGTCCCAAAGCTCTTACGAAAGCTGTCTCTTTCCAAAAGAATTGTACTGATTTCGAGTTACCACGAATGATAATGAGTTTTGGTGGAAACGGAGGCGCCCCATGCACATACTTGAATGCCCTGTTCAGGGAACCCAAAGACATGCACTAGATAAAATATCATACTTTAGCGCACAACAATTGTGGAATCACTGGTCAACGCCCAAGGTGTCCAACGGCTACCTTCACATCAAATAAAAGACACCAAAATACTGCCATGGCATTGGTGCTCCAAAAATGTGCACAAGTGAAGATCTACTCAGGCGCTATTCATTTTCGGCAGCGAGAATAAATATTATGCCCTTTTTAATCCGATTTGCGCAAGCATTTTTAAACAGGCCAAGTGGGCTTATGGAGTGGTGTTTATTCCCACACGTGCATCCGCACTATGAAAGGCGCGTAGCATGTGAGCCTACATAAGTGGAGCTAAACAGTATTTTCCATTTTTTTCACATCCACGTTTGCTGGATTCACGTAAAAAAGGGAAGGATGACGCATTTAATATTCTGGGATTACTAATCGCATTGTAATGTTTGCAATAACGGGCCTATCTTAAAAGGCGTATTGCAACTTTGTGTAGCACCATAAAGCTGACAGTGTGTGTTGGTTTTGCCAACATGGCCCGGAGACCACACTGTCCAGCAGAAATAAATTAGCCAAGGCGATAGATGGGTAATGCTTTGTTTGTATGGACGGCTGGTTGAACTTCGAGGAATGGGGTGGCAGTTTTCACTTAGCTGCCCGGTGCGGTCTCCTGACCACGCGGTAGTCCCTTTATCCCCTATCCTGGATAATATGTACTCTGCCCTATGCGTAGTCCTCATTCGTCTTCCAGGGATGCTTGAGGCACTGCAGATGGTGCTCTCTCAAAAGAAGGACCCAAATAAGCAACTGACTCATTGTACTTCGAGTTGTTTATTACAAAACAGAAAAACTAAACTAATAGCACCTTACACATTCAAGTGTTCCATTCGAAAGTCGAATTCGGGGATAAAGAAGTGCAGACATTCTAATTGACTGGGTTGGGGAGACGATGGAGACAGTGCAATCCTACCGGGGACACGAAATTTCATATTAGTGGTTCGGCAGCGTGGTGCGTAGTTTGTTCGAACACGCAGTGTAGCGCACGAGGTCGCAGTTGAAAGCGTCTAGCGCTCCTCAAAAGCGAGTAAGCCTAGATGGAAAGGATAAGAAGTAGACCTCGAGGTGTACACAAGTGAGGGGTAATGATATGTGAGAACTGACGTTGCGAGGGCAACTTTTATGGGAAATCAGGAAATGGTTTTTGAGTACCCTGCCATTGCGCTCAACGTTACAGTGAAATCAGTAGTCTCGGTTCATGATTCTATTTCATAATACCATCATTTTGGAGAGCTATTTTCGTAGGACAGTTCACTCACATTATTTCTACAGAACGCCTTGAGTTGTGTTTCTATCCAATTATCGGCAAACGCGAATTCAGGGGAGAACATTCCCAAGCTTGATGTTTGGATGGTGCCATAAAAGGCGTGACACAATAAAAAAGCTACCTTCCCATAATTTAGCTCCGAGATATTTACATCCGCGAGACCACCTTCAAAAAAAGTGCGAGCAGTCGGTCAGGCTGCGAGCAGCTTACACCTTCTCCGAAAAGGTCTAGCGTACAAAACTACTCGACGACGGTACCACACTGGGCAGTGTTGTCATAACTGTCGCTCCATGTGATTAGAGTACAGTTTTGCCCGAGCCTTAGTCACAGTAATGATGGGTAAAGTGACGTTTCTGCTTCAAAGCGCCACCACCAACATCAATAACCTTTCGGTCTGTACTCACTCTACCATAGTCCACCCAGGTTAAATGAATCTTCCTTCTCCTCCCCTTCTCTGTCATCTCCATCTTCGCATGCTCTCTATCCCATACTGTGGCCAACACGCGCTACTAACACAAGTTTCAAGGAAGAGTTGAAGCCTTAATGACGTTATATGCACCATCACCTTCTGCTTCCTGAATAATATTGCCAAGTGAGGAATTGCAATAGTCCTGTTCCACCTACTCTTGGTATTTAATGCTGCAGCGGGTAGGGGGACGCAGCGGTGACTGGTTTGGCTCCGTTTCGACAGGCTCAACGAGGTTAAGTTCAGTTAGACGACGATTGATCTAGATGAAAACAAGATCAAGCATACATCACATCCATTTCACACTTGTCAGTCGTGCTAAGTACTCACGCCTTGTAACGTAGTCACTACATCCATCGAATTCCGCGTCATTCTATGCTTATCTCAAAGACAAAGGTGCTAGAGAGCATTGCGCCGCAGGATGCACCCTTCATCTATTCCACAGGCAGCCCTACTTGTTAAAACACGTTGCACATCGTGCGCTATCAGTCTCTAGCTAAGAAATGCATTAACTGTCTCGCCACGTAGCTCCCGCCTGAACGAATGAACTACAGCTCCAGATTCATTATGCAGTTACACTGAGACGAATACATCGGCAATGTACTCAGTGTGAAGAATCCGAAAAGCAAAAACGCCTGCTCCTATCATGAACTTTTGAGTACCTAGTCCTACAAAAATGGTGTATGGGATCCACAATGTCCCACACCATTCTGTTGGTACTGTTAGAAAAGGGTGACAACGGTGCAACGAAGGGCGAATACTTCCAAATGCTTTCTATGAAACTGTGTATTTTGAAGTGCACGCACACAAACCAATACAAAGCGACGAAAAGAGGCGTTTGTCGACTTACAATAAATATTTGGTCAGACAGACGAAACTGTTTTACAGGAAGACATGGTATTTGTTTCATTTCACTTCCCAATTTTTCGGCATCAGTAAGGAGCCCTCTCAGAGATTTCCACCTCCTTACAGCCATTTGTAAATCCTACGGGAGAGAAAATGCGGTTTAGAAATGAAGATGGAACAATTTGCAAGGCTCATTATACCACCCGTCGTCACTCACTTCCAAACCTTTCGATTGACTCTTGACATCTTTCACCTGGGTCACCTTGCTCGATAGTTCGGTGATGTTAGAGCCGAGTTTTTTTATTGTCTCATATCCTGCCAGATCCGCCTCGTTCACTTTCGCTACGGCGGCGTTCAGTGCTTTACCTACGGCTGTAGTTAGCTCGGACATCACCTCTACCAGGGCAGCATCAATCGCCCTTCTTGTATCCTCCACTATACGTGCCTTTAAGTTCGCTTTGAAGCAGATTAGTATGTCCAAATTCACACGTACCAACATTCTGTACTGTACACAGGGAAGAAGAACAAACAATCAGACAGGCCGAACCTCAATTTGTGGCCCCGCTACCAACTCCGCGATTTGCAATTCTATTTGGAGTTAGTATTTCCCATTTGCTAAATAGGCATGTGACATAAATAGTGCATTCACAATGAAACTAATCAAATAAGCGTTGGATACTCTTGATCTGACGTCAGCCATAGTTTTGTGCTAGTAAGAAGAAGCTTAAGTCTCCTCAATATGGTGTGACAACTACACGATGCAGCAACAGGTCCGCTGTGAAGGCATTAAACTACCTTGTTCGCACAACCACCATAGTCGTGTGTCAAATTCAAGTGCACGCAACAAGTTATGAATTATTCGTTGGCCTCTGTTATGGTAGGCGTTGCGTCCTTAAAATAAGTTGTTCCTAATGCGCAAAAACCAACGACGCTTACACTGTCGTGGTGCTTCTCATAACATTGCACACAGACTTGGCTTTGGCAATGATGACAAAATGCCTTTTTTTTGGGAAGAATCTGTCCCTGACAGTTACTGCATTGCACAAGATGGCTCGGAATTTCGCCGGTTCCATTTTCACTAGCCAAGGTCTTCCCATCGCCTGCTCCTCTGTTTCCCACTGGATGGTGCTGAGTTCGCCGCGTCACAGCGACCCCAGAGCTATCGCCGCGGGTAGGACGCAAAAGTCCCGCTTCAAACCCCTTTTCGCAATAGGCGCAACGTCTGTTTTGGTGCTCGTGCCTCGAACACATAGCATGTCCGCATGGCAGATAGAAGGGGTCGCTTATCCTTCCCAACATAAAAGGTAGAACACATCACTCCTTTTCAAGTAGGCCTACACTTTTAACATGCGTTCCGACGTCTTAAAGCTTAAGCTTTGTAGCAGTCACTGACGCATCTATTTAGACTAATAAATACCATTCACATAACGGTTGATCGACTATTTAAACGTTTCATCAAGTGCTACCATTCCCTGCTGTTTCATTTTCACGCCACTATGCAAGTCAATTTTGCACAGATAACTCACCCTTCTTTGCACACGCAGCAAGCGGTACCTGAGTCAGCTAAACCCATCGTTTCGACGCACCTTCCTACTGTCAAATGATGGTGTGGGTACCACACCACAAAACCACCCTAATGGTAACCACGCTTTCCACCCCTATTGGTCTATTCTTGTAGCACTTTCACTGCTTAGTACAATGCGTTACTCAAAAAACAGGAAACGTGTTCGCAGAGGTAGCTGCATCAGATGCTTCACGAGCATCATCCAAATCAGGCTCCCCAACTAACCATTTTCTCACCCCTTTATTGAAAACACTCTGTGACCTTATGTTTCTGTTCCTGTTCGAAACAGCGCACAAACTCACACGCATCGTCTTGTTTTACTTTCCTTTTTATTTTGCCCGTTTCCACATGGAGGACATTCCAATGCATTTCAGAGTGGTGAGGATCCTATAAATCTTACCCCTTTTAAGGTACGGCTTGAAAATGAGAAGGTCATCCCTAGTATTAACCTACAGACGGGAAGGCAACCTTTTGGAGGCCAATGAGACCGATAAGTTTTCTTGCTTCTTTCCACAAATGCAGTTCCATGCATCCCTGAACATAACCAGGACGTCTTCTTTAAGTCGAACATTACAGTCCAGTTGGCCTGCTTGGAGGTACAATGTGTGGACGTGCTACAAGTTACCCCAAGGTAAGGTGCAGGTCCAAATTCAAACAGATTTCACGAGAAATAAGGCTCAGTACAATCGAGGCGTCCTTCCTCGAATCCCGTGATTGACGGTTAAACACCTTTTTCTGTTATTTTCGGAGATAAAGTATACGTGCATCATCCCAAGCTATGAAAGAGGAAAGTTAACACCTAGTTAGACTATGCTAATTCTTGCTTCCCTCTCAATCACGAGGATAATGGTCTGGTTCCAGCTTAGCAACCAACTTTTGTTGGTCAGTGATTCCACTTCTGAATGATGTGAAGTAACGACGAATGCACAACGCATGAATTTCGATATAAATATGCCCAACGAAAAGGACGGCGAGAGGCACGAGTAATAGAATCGTATGAATGTCCAATAAGTTGTTGAGACTTCCTCAAATCGTGATAGGAAAAGCGAGCCATCTCCACCAGAAGGATCGCAAGCGCATTAGCTTTGATGGATAGAGGTTTATCTTTTGGAAGGAAGTAGAGAACAGGTAGTCTTTTGTCTTGCGTCAAGAAGGATGCAGGATCTCTACTGTCTGCCATGCAGGCATATCTGCTTGCAAGCTTGTTAGCTGTCACATGCTGGGACCGCTGCAATGCGTTGTATCCACTGCTAGGCGGTGCTTGATGCGGTAAAACCTTTTTTCGACTACAACGCTGGACTGTGGATACATTCTCCTCCACTGCAACGGCTACAGCAGAAGGGGTGGGCGCAAAATCGTCTAGCGAAGAATGGCAAAGTCGATGATGTCGCAGATGAAGTTCAAAAGAGAATCACGGAAGATATTCAGCAATCAGTGTCGTAGCTCTTTTATCGGACTCCCTATATCAACCTTTTGTTTGTGCTAGAAGTGGAAACTCCAAGCACAAAGTGCTGAAAGCGAATTGGAACAGATGAAGATGAACAAAATCTTATGAAGATGCAAAATCCATCTCAACCCGTCCTCGAGTGACACAGAAAGCGATAGACTAAAGTCTAACACTGGACTAAAGAAACAGCGCCCGGCAGGGTAAAACCAATTTGAACCCGTCCGATGAGCCACTCGTTGCAATGAGACCAAATGAAAGACTGACCAAACAGACAGAACACGAGTTGCAGTAGATTCCGGTCAACGAATATGCAAAGGGGCACTCAAGGTAGCAGCTGTGAAGAGACTGCTTAAAAAGTCAGCGACTAAGTCCTATCTGATAGGGAAACTCATCACAGAGCTCCATCCACAGCGTTGTATAAATAATTTTACCAATGGGACCGATTACTTGGATCGGCTCAATTCGCGATGAAAATGGGGAAAACTTGATCGCCCTTAATTAATTTCATCGCCTTAACGATAAATAAGCACTTCGTGAACCACAAATTGATACAACGCCAATCCCGATAAGCTGCTGAAAAACTTGTCACATACACATGTCATATGCTAACTAGGTAATTATGCAGAGGAACAAACAGACGATTCTCAGAGAAATACCTTTACTCAGGAACATAAAATCACTCTCATAAGTGTAATAGTAATTCCACTGTTCCATTAAGCAGACTTAAGAGTAAAGTGGAGAAATCAATTGACACCTTCAGCCTCTCAAACAGTGGCGAAACAAGTGCGGACGCTGTCGATACAAGACACAGCTTGGTTGGGAGCCTCAGACATGCCAGATGCGACAGGCAGGTAACCGCGGAGACTTCTCCAAAGAATGCAAAACATCCGATGGGCGCTTATCGGGGAGAGTACGCAGACCAGCTCTCGCCAAAGAGTCAGTTGAAAACCAATTCATACTCTAATTGCGGAATGGCCCAGAAAGGCCTAACTACACCCAGAGAAACAAGGGCATAATAAGAAATATAACCCAAGGAAAATGAAGCATTTTGGCTTTCAAAACGCATGAAATCGTCAAGGAGGTGCTAATAAATATCATGTCAGCAAATGAAAAAGGACAATAATGAAATTCTAGCCAGCATTTACCTTAAATAGTCCAATCTCAACCGCGTAACCGTTAAATCCCTGACACTCCAAACCTGCAGATACATCATTCTGAGCCAAAAAATAAAAGTCATTCGTCTCCAACGCCTTGATCTGGTGGTCATTAATTGAACGTATAACGGAGACACTCCCTTGCACAACCCGCCCACCCTGCGTGCATTCCAAATGTACACCGGCTGTGACCTTGGAAGACAATGTTGCGTTAAAAATGTAATAATGTTAAATGGTTTGAAGGTCATCAGTGACACACAAATTTAACCCTGTTATTTTACTTTCAATTGGCAGTTTTGCTGTGCACCTGTTACCTGTTTTAACTTTTAATATTAGCCAAGGTGATAGTCCGGGCTATTGTACCTTCGTAAGGCGGTCGGGTTCCTTCGCTACCACCGTAGCCCAAAAATTTTGCCTTCAGAAAGTCTTCGCGGCCATATAATAACTGGTTTGCCTTCACCACACCTCCAGTATTCTGTTATTTACAATAAGTTGTCTTATGCATTTGTCCTTGCGCTTACGTATTTATACATTGTTATGTTTCCACATTGACGTGCTTCATATGGCTTCCCGCGACTTCCTTGGAGAAAAATAAGTCACACATGTGTTCAATAAACAAAGGGAATAGAGTTGCTTGCAGGACACTTAGGCCAGCTGGAGCAATCTGTCCACTTAAGTGACCGAAACTGAAATCGGCACCCAGAACAACTGAGGTGTTACACGTAGTGTAACTCTTATCGTAAAGAGTTCAGTTGACTGTGTAGCACCCTGAGCATTCCTAAAAGACGGAGAGGAGGCTAGGTGTAAGTCAGAATACTTGTATTCTAAATGGAAAGGAAGGGAACTGCTGGCATGGCCGACAGACCAGCCCACGCAGCCAGCCTCAAGGTGGCCTCCCTTAGTGTATCGGACTAACCAACCGCCCAAACAAACAAAACACCACAGACTGTGAATCACTAACCTTGTTTAGGACATTTCGTGTTCAAAGTGCATCAAACGAATGCCTCTACGAACTGAAATACTTTAGCTTGCCGTTCTCCGTAATGTCAGTCGATTGGAGGGACTTAAAAAGCCCTCTGTTATTATTTAACTGGCAGCGCTATTGTTAGGGTACGCTATTACTGTCCCCCGTTAGGCTTAAATAATGCGCTCGCACTGCACCTGTGCCTGACTAGTAAAAAATTGGAGGCAAGCACCAATATTCTAAATTTCTTGAGGGCTCCACGACTGACTTGAAATATATCAGATCCATCGAATGCAAAAAAGAGTTGGTCAGTTACCTGATAACATGTACGATGAGCCGTAAAGGCAATCGTTATCATGGTCCAAAGTAGCCATGACACTCCTAAGCTTCGCGTGAGTTTCGAGAACCAAGGCAAGTTTTGACGCTGGAAACCCTTATTAATCGGCAGCTGTCTCACAACTGAGGCCAAAATGAGTGAGAAAAGTATTCCAGATCTTTGTCCATGCCTTCAAGGCACCTGCGCTAACCAAATTCAAATGCTCGTTGGTGAACACCAGACAAAATTAACCCCAAACCCAACTATGACTAGGGATGCGATGAAAAGTGCCCATACTCTCCATGCTGCCGCTGGCGCCCAAAAGAAGCGCCGCCTTGAAATAGCATCGTATAGTATTAGCGGAGAGGGTACAATGCAATCAGTCTAGCATTTGTAAAAAAATTGGATTAGCGTGCTCTCTACCCCGATATGTCTAGGCCTTCTTAGGCGTCATGCCGCCTCAAATGCCTGCTGCTTTGAAGGCACATGGTTCCCTAATACATTGCTGCCCAGGGCTATAATCAGTCGCAACCAGTTTTAGCACTTGGCTGACGAAGAGTGGATTGCTGGGCTCACCACATCCATATTTTTAGGACTTTGTCGCAGAACCATGCACATTGGGTGTGCGTGCATTTTCAAGCATTCAACTTTCACCACAACGTACGAAAGTGGCCTAACCTTTCTCGCCGTCTTGGCTATCCCGCAAAGCGTACAGTCTGAAGCACCTTCTCAAGCAAGTCATTAAGCATCAGTGGTGGGGGGGGCATCTAGATACACTCCTGCATTAAAAAGTTCCCCTATTTCTTACCATTGACGTCCTGTCAAGAAGGCGGTAACCCTTCCAATTGTCTAATTATCCCAGGTTCATTCACATAAACACATCTTCAGGAATTGGGCGAGCATGTTTGACACGTAGAAGAAAAGGTGTTGCTTGACTCCCGGAGCACAGTATATCAACGGCTTTTAATTATATGGGCGGATTTAAGTTCTGCCCAGCCTGCCCTAATTGCAGCAGCTTTGAAAGGATCCACATTGCAGCTACTGAACCGTTCCAAAATCTGTGCCCGAATGTAGCCAAAGTTAAAAGCATTGGGACACACAATACCAAAACAGTAGCATCCGTTTTCTTCAAGCGCTTGATTCGCCAGCATACAATGCTCACAACGATGCTTAACATTGAAAGCGCTAAACTCGAGTGCTGACTTCATTTAACTATGCATACTCTGATATCTCAAAGACACACATAACATCCAGGAGTGCAAAAGGCACCTCGGGATGGACCACTAAGGACTACATACTGCACGTCTTCCTTGACAGTTGTCTGCCTGCCTTGATTTTTTGCTTGCGTTGTCTGCTTGCTTGTTGAGACCGGTTGACTGCCATGCTGATTTCCGCTCTTTATCTCCACCGCCTGTCTGGCTGACCAGCTTTGTGTTGGCCTATTTATCATGCTTGCTTGAGTTTTTCCCTGCCTGCTTCTCTCGCTGTCTAGCCTGATGGCTTATTGTGCTTCTGCCTGTCCGCCTACTGAGCTGTGTGACGTCCCGCTTAATTTTCTTTCCGGTTGCCTTTAACGCTGGTTTGCTGGCTGATTTTTGTCTGAATGCAGGCTGTTTTCTTGTCTTCCCACCTAACTGGCTTTCTTCGTCTGTTTGCCGACCTACCTGGCTGGCTTGCCGGATTCCTTATTGTCTAGCCGGCTGACCGTCTGCCTGTCTGTTTAGCTGAATCTTTGGCTTTCTGGGTGGTTTTCTGCATACCTGCCTAGATCTCTGTCTGACTGACACATTGTCGCCTCTATCCTTCTCCTCTTCTGTCACCCATGTTCACTTACAGTTCTGTGTACAATCTGCGCGCCCATTTATTAGGTTTTTTTGATCAGGGGCGATAAAAATGCATCAAAATACGCACACATGCCCCTAAACAAGCAACCTTCCAGCGTCAAAAATAGCTATTGTTGACTCATAGTACAAACTAGGAGAGGATGAATGTGTGAAAATTAATGTCTGCGCCAGATTCCGTCTAAAAGATCATCCACATCGGCATCGTGGCACGGTCTTCTCACTACAAAAGATATTAAGAAAAGTCTAGCAGCAACTTGACAAGCTAGTTTGAGTCTCCCTACGAGAAGACCGTCTGACCACAACCGATCCATAACCTAACCTTTACTGTTTTTGTGGTGGTGTGTTGGATCCTCTCAGTGCTGCTACTGCTGTTAATAGTTGAAAAATCGCGGCCGATGCAAAAGAGCACATTTAACCGCGCGCTCTTCACACTCCCACATAAATTGACGGGCAGTCACGCGAGAACTAAAGGGGTTTGGATAACTCAACAGTGACCACAGACACAGTTCATGGAAATGAGCGTACGCATGGTATGTGCTCTCCATTTATGCCGTGATTACAGACGACTTCGTCCATCACCTGCCAATGCAGGAAGGTCGATCTTGATGAGCTAGAGACTGTTTTTTGGCTAGCGACAAATCAAACATGCATATTCCATCGAAGAATTGTTTTCTCACAGTGGCGCCAACTGCATGCATAAGTAGGTACAAAAGAGCTTAATTTGTGGATTTAAGCTAGTGGCCAATGGAACTTGTTTGTTCTGCCGACCATAGTAAACGACAAGGATTCTACCATGGCCAAGCCTAACTTACCCATATTGTTTCTGAAGTAAAAAAACTATGCTGAACAAGGTATTGTGATATAATACCTCTGTTGACAGCCTCTTAATTGTTAAATGTGCTGTTAAGAGACCTTAAGGCGATCAAGGCTCGAATGAGCAAAAAACATCGCGACCGCATTCCCAAAGGCTCTTACGAAAATTGACAAACGCTGGTAGCGGGATTAGTTGACTAGGGCGTTTGCCTGTGGCTAGAAACTGCAACACTGGTCAAAACTCAGAGTTAGATGGCAAAGAATGGGAATGCCACCTTCCCTTTACCCCGGAGCTGTCCGGCTATATCGATATTATATCCAGATAGTGGGAGAGCGGTGATTGCATCACGTTTTCACACATTTAATATTGTCGCGCCGATTCGGCAATCCGGTCCGTATAAGAATGTTTTGCCTCCACAGGGAATACTTGGCTTATATGGTTGCTAAGAATAGGCGTCGCTTTCAGCTCTTCTCTTAAGAATCCTCAGGACCTCCCCATCCGCAGCGTGCGCACGCCTTCCACAACGCTGGCCTACCATTTTTCAGCATTTCACGGCTATTGCCATGGCCTGACGCTAGCCCAACCCAGTGAAGAAAAAGAAGAACAAATCACACTTCCTTGCCTGACCAGGTGTAGAAGGACTGCAGTAATATTTAAAAGGCCTTTGCAAATTGACGTCACCGGTCATTAAACGGGTATAGTTAAGCGCATTACCCAAGATACAATTAGCTTGAGCATTTATTAAGAAAGTGCAAAAACTCCCCATTTTTATTCACTTTTTTACAATAAAAGTAGGTAAGATTCTGCCAGCTTTTGCGCTCAAATATCTGCCAGATAAGGAGTTGTAAATGGGTAACGAATCCTGCTCCTAGGTGACCGTCCATCAGATTAAAACGCTGAACAATATTTTATTATTGGGCAATGTAAGCCCAAATACGTGCGGTTCTTTTGAATATGTTAATTGGTTAATAGGTTGGAGGGGAGTCCAAGGTGTGGCAATTCGAAGTCCCTTGAGGAAGAATGAAGACACAATACTCGGGCTGGGCATTTATATTTCCAGGGAAAAAAGAAGAATGGAGCTGCTAACATAACCCGCAGATCAGTCCATCCTGCTAGGGTAGCATGGCCACCCAAATGACCGCAACCAAAATCGGTAGCCAAACCTTTCCCACTATGAGCGTGGAGCCAGTTGCAGCAATGTCCGAAGGAAGAGGTAGAAGGACGTTTGAGCTATCCTTTTAATCGGCGCTGATGTGCTGATACATTAACTGAAAGGAAATATAGATAGTGCGAAAAGGCAAAAGGAATAGGGTCAACTGGATTTAAGAAAGGTTACTACGATAATGGAATGTTAAATAAGCTGGAGGACAAAAATTGCAGTAATAAAAGCAGCTCCTTCATAGACGAAAATGCGCAGTACAAAAAATTCAGCAAAGAAGGGAGGGACTGACGAAATAACATAAGCGGAAAGCAATAGCAAAAAGCAAAGGCTGGAGGTTACAACTAAGGTTTGCAAATTAAGGTCCAAAACGTGGGAAGAGGGGAGTCACACTTTAGCGGCTCCAGTCCCTCTTGAAGACGAAAGAAGGCAAATATGGGGCGGAATATATGTAAATATTCAATAGAGGAAGAGAATGCAGCTGCTGGCAAGGACCGGAGACCAGCCCTCGCGGCTAGACCAACGTGGCCACTTAAGTTCAAAGGCCAAACAGCAGTCCAAAAAGGCAAAGCAGTACACTTACGACCAAAACTAGCCTCTCTGACGCATTTACCAACTCTGTGAGCAAAAACCACCCATTTTCACCAAGTTCCTTCTGCTGTCACTTCCTTTGTTGCTAACTTCGATGCTTTGAGGTTCTCTGTTATGCTTATCTTCTTTAAATGCGTATTGCGGGCCAGAGGCAGGAGAGCAATTTCAACGTGGCCTTAGGACAGCGTGGTCTCTCCTGAGCTAGAAGTATGTTCAACCCGTACTCATTAATCTTGTCACTCTGTACCTTCTGTCATCTATACCAAAGATGCCAACGAGCACTGAGCCTTTTAATGCTAGGGGCGGGAGAAGGGAAGACGAGGAATGGGAAGAATTCTCAACGCTAGTGGCACCTCAAAGAAGGGGTGAATGTTGGAGCGCGAATAAGAACCATGAGGTTTAACCTGCAGTGTGACCCTACTCCAACCTCGACCTGTGCTGCGAGACATTGGCCCAACTCATAATTAGCCAGCGAATTTGTTCACTGCGGTCAACGACTAGGTGTGGACGGCAAGGAGTATGCTGAGGTCCTGCAGCGTCTGTTTGAACAGCTTTCAGAGGCTGCCACCTAACAGGGCAAAAACTGGGTGGCCATTTAAGTCGAAGTTGGAGTTCAACCACCAACGATTCCAGCGAAGCTCCACGCCGTGAAGACCAACGAGCCCAGCCAGTTGGTCGAAGCGATGACCGGTAAGCGGCAGAAACTCCTCCTGATACCGCCGTCTTTAGAGGCCAACCGCCTCCCAAAAGCATTGGATCCTGTCGCTTCTCTTACCAAGAGCAGGTGAGCCATACCATTCCTCGTCCCGCCTACCCCAACATTGTTTTCTCCACTTTACGCAAATTGCTGGCAAGCCAGAAGTATATTCCTGCAGGCTTTTTCAAAACTCACACCGCAGCAATTTTCGCCCTGGTTATCCTTCTGCGAAAGTGCTCTCAGTGGAAGCGAGGAAGGTGAAGGCAAAAGGGGAGACGTCGTTAAAATCTCACAGAAGAGAGAAACTTGCACAGTCCATCTTATTATACGATAAGAATTAGTTTGGAGTGTGACACTTAGCGTTGACTGCCTTCGCATCACCAGGATGCCTTTAAATTTCGCGGAAGGCGCATTTGCGACCCAGAAGTGCAAGGAAACGATCCCCGTCCAACTTCTACCGGAAAATGACGCAGACGAAACCCACAGCGACCTTTTTGAGACGACCACCATCCCCATCGACAACGTAGATGAGCTCTGCTCCCAAAATGTTCCCTCGGGGAGAAGTGAAATAGCAAACACATCCGTTATATCACTTCGTTAACGCGCAGTGGTAATGCAGCAGCCTGCTTGTTAACAGTGCCAATTTTCTTTATTATTTTGATCACAAATTCCATACATTTATAGTCATTTTACTAAAATTATATCAGTAGGCTAATTAAATAAAAACTCTTACTAAATCAGATAGCCATCTGGTTATAGCAAGTCCTGTCGTAAGCATATCCCTAAGCCTACTCATACGCAATGGTTCGGAAAGTATAATTCTTTGTCAATTTTACCTTGAAGCGTTTTTTTTGCATTCCGACAGCTACCTTAACATGCTTTGAAGCTTTTTTGGTAATTCATGATTCCTCTACTACTTTATAATTGCTTTGCAGTTAATGGCGACACTCCGGGGAATCATTACAAATTTTATTCTCTTTATACAACTTTTAAGAAACAAGGACTAATTTTAGTTGCTGGTCTTATTTTATGTGTTTGGATTTGAAACTTTCTACCATGCGCGTTTTTTCCTTTTGCCATTATGTCAAAACGTGTTCCTGTTTGAATAACCGTGTTCACACCCATTAGCGTGATTTTGTATTATAAGGTCAAGAATGCTGTGTACCACTGCTTAAGAGTTGGAGAATGAGTCCTGCTTTATGAGTGAGCAATTGGAAATGACATGTACAACTGTGGAACAGATGTCCCACCGGGCATGTAGCCTTCCGACTTCAACTACCATGAGGAGCCGGAGATTACGGAAGTTTTGGCTTTAATTGGTTTCTGATAGTATGCGCTACAGGACCTAGGACAAGCAGAACTGATTTATTCACTTATTAATTTCGCTATATCATGGTTTTATGAAGCGAAGATAGTAGTGGAGAGTTCGGAGTGTATGAGGGCATGGAGGTCAAAGGCATTGAAATGCGCCTCCTGTCTAATAATTTTTTGAGCTACCAGTGAATTTATTGTTTTCTTGTGCATGTGATTTACGGTTGGTAAATTGGGACTGGTAAAGATAACAGCATCCCTTATTTGTGACCAAATATTCAGGGTGAAAGGAAAGCAAGACACTGGTAGGAGCAATTAATTACAATTAATTATGTGATTGTAGGCATTCATTAATGTCGAATTTTAGCTTTTGACAGACGCAAGGAGGATCAGATGCTTTGGTATGTATGGTGATGGTGATGCTCCTCAAATCATAGTGCCAAGGTCAACGCCAAGCCACAGACACTTTGATATTGCTGGACTGTAGGGCTGGAAATGGAGTATACAACCATGGTTCGAGAAGTGATACCATAGATAATTAAATATTACATACTGTCGACTGCCCTCCTTTTGTCACTGCTGCCTTGCGTCTGGGTTAGCAACGTGCAAATTAAACTGGTTGTGCATGAACACTGGCTGTCAGGGGTAGCAGTTCAGCACTCTTGGCACATGCCTCGTCATCTCATCTTTTGTGTTACCAACTATACCTGCAGAAAATCCAGGCCCAATTTAGACCCTCTACATGCGAGGCCTCAACGCGTTAACCAAGCTCATTGTTAAATGGGGATCACAGTACATAATGGCGGAAGTCTATTGCCCCAAAGGGATGCGGTTGTGGTAGGCCGACCGAGGTAGTAATGCACAGGTCATGCCATCACTCTGCCTACCACAGAATATAGGTACGGAAAACGGGGCCATCGGAGGTTAACAACCTTTGTATTCTCCCGTAATTGCTTTTGTAGGACATAACTGGACTGGGATCTGGTTTATTCAGCCGTGGTGATCGTGAAAAATTGCCTTTTAAATTTTGACAACTAAAAGCATTTGTAGGGAACAAAATTAGAGCCCTTAGGGGACCATAATGGCTGAATTTAAGTGTGGTGGAAATTAAGAACCGAAACTTAAAAATAGCTCATTGGCAGCTGCTTAAGCAATATTTCTACTGATTATTAATAAGTAAATGGTACGTGCAATTTGTTCCGAACCTGTCCCTCTGTTAATGAACGCGTCCATGATTTTAAAATTGAAAACAGAACGGCGGGGAGGAACCAGCCCAACATCGAATATCGAGTAGAAAAGCATAACAAATGATAATCATACCCTATAAATGCCTAAGAATTATGACGGTAATTAATCCTCAATGGCACATTATTAATGCCCATCCACACGTGCTAATATCTTTCTTGCGTATCGTCGACCCCCTAGTTCTACTAATCTGAAAGTTTTAAGATTTTTAAAAAATCTTGCACCCATTATAATTAGCACAATACTTTAATTTAAAGTCATCGCGGTACAACGATTCTATCTATCAGTCCCTTTCATTAGTGACAGTGATGAGGGCTTCAGGGTTTGATTATATGTGCATATGATTCATAACTTCAAGTCGTCTGCATTTGGAATGGAGAGGTTTAAATCATTTCTAACTATTCACTGGCATTCTTTTCAAATGTATGGTGAGCATTAGGAAAGAGACCCCAGAAACAGTTGAATGGATTCAATACCAATTTGATAGCATGGCAATTTGTAGTATGATACTATCTTGCTGTAGATTTGCCATTAGTTCTCCGCCCCGACGTCGATAATATCCACCGCATCTAAGAAGCATTCAACACCTTTGAAGGTGTTTGGAGATTCTTTTTTTATTTACTGTCAATGATTCCAGGCTATAGTGTATATCACACTATTTAGCAGTAGTTTTGGAACAGCTCACAAGCCGCACTCCTCCAGAGTGGATTGAATTCCACAATCATGGGTGTGAGGCTTCATCACCCTGAGCTTCAAAGGTGGGGCCAAAGTTTTGCAATATGAGTAAGCACTAATCGTGGTTGTTCCTTTTACTTACTCAGTCACGTCACAAGCATTATAGTGTTTAAAAGAGACCACATCACCCTTTCAGCGTTTTTATTGCTGCTTTTTCAACGCTTCAATGTCAGTTTCCATGACAGCAAAGGAAAATGGCATACTAGGGAAATATACCTGCGTTTAAAGAATCAATATATTTCTTAAACACCATGGGACAGCTACAGTCAATTACATAAATCAAACCTCATACCCCTTAACGCTTTCACTCCGACTTCTGGAATAATTAAGGCGGTCTAAATTCACGTTGTTCGTAATCAACGCATCCGCCTTTCTGGAACTGGAAGAATAGGCATTAGCGGTTCTCTCAACAGTCATCCTATCCTATTAATCCCAGGGTTCCGTGCTCATTAAGAAAATCGTTGGCCGTTTACTCCTCTCCGGAACAAAAAAAATTTAAGACTTTCAAAGTGCCTTCATTGCCTAAATGCGAACCTCTCTGATACAAATGCAACCCTGCGGAAGTTGGCAAACTGAGTTATGCTTTCGGCTATACTACCCCTGCTGCCCAGGATTGATTGCTCTAGACGTCACAGTTCTGACGATATTTAAGGCTGCCAAAGCATTGTGACCAGCACCTTGAGTGAGCAGGTTAGACCCAACGCTCCTTCTGGAGAATGAAGCAAGTGAAAAGATATGCTAAACCACCTAATGCAATGCTCTTCCTTTGACTATGACTCGATTAGATGGAGCATTAATAATTAATACACAGTAGCGATCATTCAAATCATAGCCTTTCCTTTATTACAAGCAGATGGCTCAGCCTATTGGCATGAACGGGTGAATCATTTCCACCCACTGTGATTAGGGTGAGAATGGGGCGAATATGAGACTAGCACCGAGGAGGAAGGTGAATGCGAATGGAGAGTACAGGAAGCGCAATTGCGCATTTAGCAGAGCTCAAGTCGGTTTGATGGTGAGGCCGGTTGAGCTGAGAAATAAATAAGGTAAACGTTCCTCACGCTCCTTCGTGGCTTGAAATTGGTAAAAAGCATTTCAAAATGTACCAGAAGAACAAATTTGGGCATTTACACCAACATTTGACGTCTGTGTGGGCATCACCAGATTCGGCAATGTTTATTTAAGCGTTGCATCAAGCTATGGACACAATTTATGGTTCCTTCGCAGATAACCACATTGCGAAGATTGTACTTTCCAAATGACCATTTTGTAATGACCTTCAAGTAAATTTCGATTATGAATGTCCTGCAGAAAACGAGACAGAAAATACTTAAATTTGCAAGTTACTCAAAGAGGCTGCAATGCCAACCCTTGGTCAAGCAAAAGAATGCTGACTGACGAAACCGTGGTGCACTATTCTACATTGTAAAGCAGTTCTCTCCCCAGCACACCAAACTTCGGGTGATGACAGCGGGCAATGGACATTCTTTGGGATTCATCTTTGAGCACTTTGCAGTGTGACAATTAAGGAGTTGGCAGTCGGAGAGATGAAACCATTAGGAGTGACAGGTTGGCAAGAAGCTGAAGTTGAGTACATGCGCCAACTCAGCATAAGGCATTGGATTGGTAATGATTCAAACGCAAATGGAAAAGGTGAACAATAAGATAATAATAATAGATAGCATAACTTTTACACGCCATTGACATAAATGCTGGATTTATGAGGCGAAAAGACGCAAAATATTGCCTTCATTTGATGTATGTGGGGATGAACTGAGATGAGCTAAAATAGTAAAATGGGCACCTGAGATATGTTTTTGAGACGACCATAATAAAGTGCTCAAATTTGTTGCTTCCACCAACTATGTAACACTTCTACAGCGGCCAAGTGAGCAAGTGAATGAATTCAAGCTGACCAGTACATTCTTCCAGCTTGTCCATGCAGTTGGACCTCCACAACACAATTTCTCCTGCAGCTGCTCACGCTTTGCAGCAATCACTTCATTTTAAAATATGAATCGGGCATTTTTTGTCTTATCAACTACCAACCAGTGGTATGCTTTACCGAATTGAAAACTGACTTTTTTATTAACACTGTGAATCTCCCAACGATTTATGCAGCCTTTTAAGCCTCACAAGTGTACGTGCAGTGGGACGTGTTTGAGTGATGTAGTACAGGACGAGACGCCAGAGGAGCGTGGCTCACTGAAGGCTCAACTACTTATGTTCTCAACAGTTGCATAATACCATCGGCATCACCTTTAAGCTCTGAAGTGCTTAAGGTGGTGTCATCTCAATCATATCCCACTTCTCTTGGCTCTGCATTGCATACGAGTAGCAATTATAATCTCATTTGCAAATTTAACTGGCAAGTAAAAGCTGATTGTGCATATAACTTATCACCACCAAGTGCTAATCGTTGATGCCACCATTAGCTGAGCTGATGTCTTGTATACAAATATGAATTTAATCTGCACCCTTTTTTATGTTCAACTCCTCTTAAATACTCTTTATAGATGCTTCATATTTGCACTGAAACTAAAGGACGTCACCCGACGTGGCTTATCACTGTGGTATTCTTGATATCCTCCAACACAGTGGATACAATCGAACACTAAGAAGGCGAAATCCTGACCTATTTTCACTGCTACCGATTACGTAGATGAAGTGAGAATATACATAGGAAAAACACACAGGCCATCAATGATACCTCATATTCTGGGGGCAAACACCCGCACACTGGTGAGACATCTTCCAAATGAAGGTGGTTTATTTAGAAAAAGGAATTGAAGATACATGAACGACAAAGTATATTAAAGTACAAAAGGCAAAAAGATCCAAAAAAGCAAAATTATTTGAGCTTTCGTACTAGGCAATAGCGGTCCCTGTCCTCACTTGTGAGCTTTCTCTCCACATTCTTCACTGTTTGCGGCGCTTTGTCCCATGTGCTGATGTGAATTTTGTACACATTCTTCGGATGCATAATGTCATTGTAGATGCGATCCAAAGCTGTCGAGACGTGAATGGGTGAGTGGTTGAAGAACATCTTAGGATGCACCAGCAGACTGTTGAACGTTTCTTCGTTTGCCCAGAGCGCAATCGGTGGTGGAGTATAACCGCCCCTAAAACAGACCGATAGGACGTCCACTATGGATTTGAACTATCCACGAAGAATAATGGTACTTTGGTACTGCAAGAGTGGTGAGCGAGACGTGAGCAAAGGTAGCGCTTCCATGCAACCACTGTTATACACTGAACCTCACTTGCGGAAGACCTTAAGTGTGGCACGGTATGGGGACAGCCCAATCAAAACTCCAGCTAGTGAGCGGCAGGCCATTCGATTGGGCTAGACGTGCGCCTGTCAGTGCTCGTTCTGATCGGTGTGGCTGGACAACACATGGAACACCTCATTTGGGTTAATCATCACCAATCCTATTGTCGTTGAAATGCCAGGAATTTGACATTGGCGATTTTGAGAAACTGGGAACCGGTGAGCAGAAAGCCGTACTTCCGTTTCAGATAGAGGGGCCAGAGGTAAACTATGCAATGACTTAAAGAGTCCAGATTCCTCTGGACCACAGCATTAAAATTGAAGCAATCTGGATATCTAAGGGAGCATTCCCTGATCTTGAGGTAGTTTACGCAACTCTTCATGCACTTCAGATGATTTCAATCCAAGTACAGTGGACGATTATGCAGGTAAATAAATATCATTGTGAAATTGGAGACATAAATACTGAAAACCTTACCATTTGCACACCCTGACCAATTTTTACCTTATTTTTTCTAATTCAGCTCAAAAATTTGGATTACTAGTTGAGTTATTATGCTACTCAAATAAGGTTCGATGAGGAGCTAAGTGGTCTAGACGCTTAATATCCAGTCAAAAAATATGACTGGAGTAGTTCAGTAATTCTCAGATCTTAGCTTTAAGCTAGGACAATGATTCAGAAGACACCGGGCAGCCCCCAGCCTTTCTCACCTGTGGCACAAAATGAATTATTTACTATAAGTTTTATTGCTCACAAAAATAGAGGCTTCCACGCTCGTTAATAAAACATGAGCTAAATGGTTGACTTCACCATGTTCCGACCTGATTGAGCTCACCTCTCAACACCTGTTCTTGTGGACCACAAACAGAAAACCCTAAGCCATCTTAAGAGCGACTTACGGTAGCCAGACTACCAAAGCACACAGTTAACCTCGCCTACAATTGCGTCAGACAAAGTAGGTCAGTTGAGAACAATAGAGAGGCCTAGGGTGAGCCAAACGCATTCATTGATTGAAAAAAGAGAAAGTGACTCACTCCTTGTAGGGCTGGCTACCATTAATTTGGAAGTCTTGGTCCACCTCTAGGATGTGCAAGAGCCGACCGGATGGAATGGGTTCCAGGAAAGACTCAATCATCATATCAACAGTGTAATGATTCATTTGTTCTGGGTTGAGCAGGAACTCAGGATAGAGACTGCGAGGGTAGGGACGTGGAAGGATCAACAGCGTCTTGCATTTTGGATTCTTCCAACGCATGAGAGAGCGTTGATTCGGTAGCAGGCGATCAACTTTCGACGCACCTTCAAGAAAAAGGCAGCAAACAACTTGTGAACACAAAATAGTGACAGATTGATTAAATCACTTATTCAATTTAGCATAAGTTAAAATTTGGAATCTCAGCAAACGTTAGAACAACTGTGGAGGCAAGGGATAATTAAGCTTGTTTGAGCAAGGAGGTCAGTAATTCTTCCCACCCACTTAAACAGATCATAAAGAGCTTGCATTTTGAACTCCTATTCCATCAGATGCTCAACATTGCTCTAACAACAAAATTTCCATGCCCTCGATGTTCCTCTCAATTATAAGACGTAACAGACAGTTAATTTTAAGCTCCGCTATCTATTACTGACCTCCGGGTCTGTCCTTGAGGTAGGGTTTGAAATTCGACCCTATTGGAGTCTTGTAGGCTTCGTTCATGTCGGGATCAATGAGCTTGTTTCCTGTCTCCTTGTCCAAGTCGATTATCGTTGGAAGCTTGCAACAACAGGGCAAGTTACGCAGAAACATACGACATAGCTCTTTGCCCAGTGTGATGAATTTCGGTTTTTTGTATACGCAAAGAGCGTGGAACATGCGAGCTCGTAGATCCTCCACGGTGCGACTTGCCATTCGGCCGACACAGTCATAGCCGTAGGAGACGGAGCACAGGTAGTCTCGAGTGGCTTTTGCAATATTTTTACTAAAATGCAAACAAAGAAGTGTATTCTCTCGGTGGGTTTGGACATTGTCAATTCTATCCTTTCCAAAGCGATTGAACCAGTTCACGGACCAAATTCGGACTTCATTTATTCACAATGGATTGGGTCTCACTTTCGCCTTGCTGCAGAAAAATAAACAAAACGGCATGGGGGCAGTAAGTGTGAGATGCATGCAGCCACCCGCATACTTCAAAAACACTCTGGGTCCCATATGCTTTGTATTCTTTTTGTATAATATGATATAGTGCGATACGGTATTGCATGAGAATGCTGTAAATCACCTTATCTCTTGTAATTGTAATTGGAGAACTTGACGAATGGTTACTTGCATTTTGAGCCCATGTTTATGACACATTCACTCAATAGTGATTGGTTGATGGTGAATCAAGTTTTGGGGCGTAGAGAGCCAAGCACTGACACAATCATCCCACGTGTTGCCGTCGTAAGCTAACACCTATCAGATCACATGGGATGCTGACCTTCATATTCAGCTCTCCTGCAATCGCTACAACTGCTGGACTTAGATTTTCCGTTAACCTGATCCAACATTCAGCGGTCAGTTAGACGGTAACAAAGTACATCGTAGGATAGACATTATCATGTGAGCTGCAAAATTAAAAAAAAAACATCGCCTCATAATGAGCATACGCATTACCAACGACAACATTTGATAATTAACAACTTCTATTACTAATACTCGCTTTGGTGAGACTCAATGGTAGCCTTCGAACACGCCCACGCACGGTCATTTGCTACATCTTCTTGTCCTTATCCTGCAACTTTTCGACAAAGGGAAAACTGCTTGAATATCTTGCAAGAATAGAACTTACTTCATTAGACCACCGGGCGGACTGAAGGCGTAGGCCTTGAGCTCAGGATAGTGCGGCTTGAGAAGGACACACATGAGCGAAACCAGACCAGCACCCAGACTGTGTCCACAGATAACAACGGGATAGTGGGGTCTAAGACGCCTAGCCGACTCAAACATCTGCTCTTCTAGAACGTGTTGAACTATGCTTCGCGCAGTGCGACACATTCCACCGTGTCCAATCATTTGTTTTTTCGGTGGAAGGTTGCGGTCTTCGTCTCGCAAGGGTTCACCGGCTGCAACCATATCTACCAGGACATCGTCACTAGACAGCGTGCCCCGCACAATTAAAACGATTGCCTCAGTAAGGTCGTCAATCACCAGCATGATAGATGCGTTGTATAACTGAAAAGTTAACAATGATATTTTGTCTGACCCTGTAGGCCCAAAAAATCTGCATATCGTGGGGACCTCAAGTCGATTTGCTGTTTAAGCTTTGCAGGAACATGAGCAGACAATGCAGTTAAAAATTAGACGTTAGTTTGCCTAAACTGACACAACCTCGTCGGTTTCTAAGGGCAGAATAGGATGAAATACTGAAGTTTATGATTAAGATTCGCCTATCTGCTACTACAAATTACTACACATCTTAAAGCTATTTTCATCAACTTTGAAGATAAGAAACGTTGCACTGAAACACCTACGAAGACATTTTAGAAACATTCTGGGAGACGGATTTTGAGAAATCTCCTCCCGATGATGAAAAAGGTTTTGGAGAATGTCAGCAAGACTATGTGGTGGAAAAGCCATTTTTAGGCATTTAACGCACAGAATTCTAAAACTAGGGCACCATCACAAAAACTTACTTCATTATTTTTAGGAAAACCCTTCAGAATACATCACTGCACCAGAATTGATGCTACCAAAACTGTCTAGTTGCCTAGGTCTCTATCCAAGGTGGTTTGGTGAAATTGCATCAACGGCCTTGACTGAGATGTTATGCGTGACGCACGTGACAAATGAAAAATAGATTCCGTTCTCATAAAGATCAAGGCTGAGACTTGTGAATTCTGTAAGCGGCAATGTAAATATGGAAAGGGTAAAGATGCCCATTTTCTTTCAGGTTTTAAAATTTCCTTTAATGTAAGCATACATGAGCTCCATCGTAGCCACATTGTTACGAATCGGACTAACTCCAAACCTTAAATATAGCTAGTAAAGTAAATAAATACTCAGTTTTTCATACCTTGTTAACCAGTTCAAAATAGAGAATGTCTTTTGGTTCCAATTGGGTCATTTCCATGAAGGCTGCCAGGTAGAGATTTTGACCGGCACAACAGCAGCACCCAGGACCGCGGATGCCATTTTCAAGGTCAACCTCCTTCTTTTGGGTAGTTGGGTTGCTGAAAGGGCAATTTTTAACGCCTCACAATACAGAAAGGAAATAAGCCTTGCGAACGGTTAAATAAAACAACTGTTGGTCAGAACAGCTCTCTGGAAAAGCGGAATGGCTGTTTCGTTGCATTGAGTGGGTGAAAACAGAAAGGATGGTTCAGTGTTCGTAAAAATGGGAGAGGACTACCTTCCAAGAGCTTTGATTAAAGGTATTCATTTAAGCCTTTTCAAATATGAATAAAGTGGGTCGAAACTACCTCTACGAAATGCTTTGCAAGTCCCAAATAGAGCTTATGGTGCGTAAGAAAGCCCTTAAGAATGCCGAACATTGCAACTTCTTGTAAAATAAACATACAGGACTGCTCAAAACTGTAACAATCGCTTAACACGGTAAAAAAGGAGAACTGATAAGAGTCTCGTGACTACTCAACGTGTGCTGTATACAAAGTTCTCAAGAATCACGAAGTGAAGTGAAGATAAGACGGGAAAACAATGAAATGGTGAATGAGGTATGAGTATTAAAATAATTGTAGTGTCACTTATTACCTGCAGGAAAGTTTTTGACACAATCGATTCAGTGCAAAGCAGTCACAAGGGTTCTCGGTGTAGTAGTATATCCACCCATAAGAGGCGTTTACAAGGTGGGAGTACCGTCGTAGCCGTGAAATGTGCAGCCACTCTTTCGCCAACTTGTCAAAGGGGTTCTTCAACTTAGGATTAAGCTAGATTTAAAACATTAAAGGACATGTTGGATAATCTGATTCGGCTAAACACATATTAGAAGTATTTTAAAGCAAACTATTGTTTCAGAGTACTGGAAATTTCGACAACTATTGCCAAAATAGGAACACAAAAAACAACCACCATAAGTTAGGCCTTTGGAAAAACCTTAGCGCAATGTCTAAGCAGTGAATCGAAGAGATTTATACCGGCGCCGCCAAATCCGTTAGAGCGGGATCTGTCTGTTCAAGTACATATTCGGTGGGAACACGACCATGGCCACCGATCCATTTGTCCGATTGCCACCGAAGGAGCAGCAATCCGATCGCAACATCTGACTTTGTCAAATCAAGATCCTACAAGTCGTTTGCAAAATTACAGCAAACAATTATCAGCGCTTCGAACACCTTTTCTTTATATCACCAAAGAGATGTTTGCAGTTCATTGGCCAATATAAATTTGGCGAAACTATTTATAAGTTCTTTAAGGAATATAACCTATAAATCAGTCATTAATGAACATAGGGTCCAACGTGCAGCTATGATTTACTATCAGAGATGTTTTAATTTGAAGCTTTGTGTAAAATTATACCGTTAAAAGATCAACAAAAGCTGTTGAAACTGCATTAAGCGCAGCTTCTTTATCGTCGCTGCCATAGTCTTCGGGGGAATCGAGTTTTTTGGAAAGGACATTCTGCCATTTAAATTTCTCCACCATCCGCATATTCATTACTAAGGCTCGCTTTTCGTCTTCTGTCTTCTTGTCCAAACCATCATAGAGAAATGTCTCATAGAACTCATACTTGAGCCTTCCGTCTTTGTCGTAGTGTCGTATCCAGTCAATGATTTCACATATGATCGTAAACATTAGAATAGAACACCAGCATATCACAGCAACAAACGCAGAATTTATTTCCACCTAGGCAAAATATAAATAAAAGTGATGACCACTGAGCGCAAAGGAAAAAATGCAGGAAATAATAAATTTTAGGCAATTTATTATGGATTTGCATAGAAGATTGCCACCGAATGCACCCATGGCTATTTACACGGAATGTATATCGGAAGTCTTACATTGAGGTGGTCATTGCGAAGAAGAACTATTTGCCAAATTGATAGGCAGTAAAATATCAGTTCCAGAATCAGCAAAATAAAATGCACGAAAATTAAAGTTCCTATGGATTTCCGCTTTTGTACTTCCATAACACCACCCCGACCGCTGACAGCAGCGATAACGATGAACAGGATGACATGTAAAACACACAGCGTTACGGTCGTTATCAAAATACCCTGATATGATGAAATCATAATTGCACACAATGTTACCTTAAAAGTGGCTTCAATAACATTTTGTAACTGTTGATTTGAAAGGAGGAAAGCACCGGCGATCACAACCCTAATCTTAGAGGGAATAAGTAAGCAAACGTACAGTATGGTTCTCAGCAAAGCTTGCACGATACTGGATATAACAAATTCATCTTCGGAACGTTTCCAAGTTCGTTTAAAGATTTTTAGGTGAGGCATTTTGGCATCAAACTGCCACGAAAACAGACGTTTATATTTGAAAGAGAGCAAATGTTGAGGTCATGCATTCGACCTAAAAAAAAGGATGCAACTGAAGAATATGAACAGCTTTATTCACGCTTAAAAAACTTATAAAAGTCAAAGCTTAATATTAACTGCTTTTTAGGTTTGCTCACGTTAAAAGGAATAGTAGTATGGTACCTATATTAGGTATGAATTTCTTAAAACATAATGCAATATAGTTGCCCTGTTCAGAATGCGTATCTATAATGTCTATTTAAGCTGAGACAGTGTCAGTCATAATTGTAATAATAAATAATTTTATAAATTTAAAACTTCTTCTTTGGAACTTGGACGCCATTGTAATGTTGTGTTTGTTAAGACCACTGGTCCTCCGTCGGTCACATAGGTAGCCATATCGAAATAGCTGCCATGGCTGTCCCCCCCAGCTCCCTATTCTACTAAGCACACACATGTATAAACGTTTTTTATTGTAGCATCCCGAGCAGCCCTCGCGGCAGAAAGGAGGCTGTATGCAAGACTGAAAATATGCTCACGAAGGAAAAGGGAAGGAGATGGAGCATGGCTCAAATCGCCAGCGAACGCAGCTAGGTCTAAAATAGTGATCTTAGTCCGAAGACGAAAGAGCATTACAGTAATGCTTTGTCTGCTTAGATTGCTTGTTGGCCCTTCGATCACTTGGCAGTTTTTTCCCAGCTGTAGTACTCCGAGCATCTCTAGAAGATGGGGAGAAGGCTAGGTGTAGGTCAGAATCCATGTATTCTGGAGGGAGAGGAAGGCGACTGCTGGTATGGCTGGCAGATCAGCCCACGCAGCACCGATCAAGGTGGTCGCCACTGATGTCGGGCCAACCAACGGTCCAAACAAACAAAACACTACACCAGCTGCTTGGGCTGTGTAGCGCCCCGAGCATCCCTAAAAAAAGAGAGAAGGCCAGGTGAATGTCAGAATACGTGTATTCTAGACGGAAAGTAAGGGAACTGCTGGCATGTATGGCAGGCCACCTCACGCGGCTAGATTCAAGGTGGCCGCCCCTAATATGCCCGACCAACCAACAGACCAAACAAACAATATGCTAAAGGCTGTATAATATTGGTGTTGTTTAAATGTGCTTTGTAGGGGCTTCGAATATGGTACAGGGACTGAGCGGAGGTACCGAAGGAGAGGACGCCAACTTACTCCATAAGGAATAATTACGCACACCTTGTCTTTAGTTATATTTAAAAAGCATGTCCAAGAAGAAAGAGCCTTCCCTAGTTAAGGCCAACAAATGGAAGAGGAGGGAAACAACGAACATGCTACAGTGGCGGCAGCGTTGACAAACCTCCCTTCTTTCCAGATGGATAAAGACTTTAGGGAATGGGTGAGAATGGCAAAATTTAACATTCACCTATTCCCTCGCCGGCAGAGGATCCCCCTCCTCCTCCACGCTCTCCCCCAGGAACTCTTTTTGGCGGCCCTCGATGCGGGAGTGTCGCCAGAGTCAGACCTGGATGACTGCTGCGAAACCCTGGCACAACTTGTGCTCGACCAGCGGGAACAACCACTGGCGAGTGATTTCTTCAACCGGGACCAGCTTCGTGGCGAAAGTGACGAGGAGTTCGCCAGGTCCTTCCAGCGGCTAGCATAACAGGCATTCAGAGGAGTGCCGCCCAACAAGTTAAAAATTGGCTGGCCATTCATTTCAAAGCCGAAGTCCAACCACCAGCTCTGGCAGCGAAGCTTCGAGTTAAGACTACCACGAACCTTGACCGCCTAGTCGAGCTGACGTCAAGTAGGCGCCACGAATGCCTTCCGGCACCTCTGCCTTCCCAAACTAATCGACGCCCGACCCCTCCACTTCCGCGTTGGAAACACCCACGTCCTTCACCTTGATCAGGTGAGTCTTACATTTCATTCTCGTGCCGACCCTGCCATGCTACCCGTCCCTTAATGCGAATTCCGGGCAAGTTAGAGGGCAACTCCTGTACCTTCCTCATTGACTCGGGAGCAGCCAAGTCGCTGGTGAACCCCCAAGTCTTTCCGGAACTGCGCACTAAGCTTCGCTCGGATCGATCATCTACAGACTTGTTTTCGACAGAAGGGCGAAAGATGAAAGTACAGGGCGAGACCTCGCTAACGATCTCATTAGGCACAGAATCGTGGAAGGTTCCATTTATCGTGTGCCCCGATTTAGTCTGGAATGTAATGTTAGGCGTCGACTTTCGCCACAAGTCCCGAGCTGTTTTAGATTTCGCCAAAGACACTCTGACTACACCACAGTCTAAAGGAACCATTCTTGCTGGGCCCCCAGAACTAAAGGATGCAGACGAAATCTGCAGTGCCCTGTTCGAAGCTGCAGGTATCCAAGTCAGCAATTTGGACGAACTCTGCTCCCCAGCTGACACAGATCACCGATAGAGAGCGGAAGGAACTGCACTCCCTACTGAGCAAATATCCAAGAATGTCTTCCCGGAAAGGAGCGAAACTTGGAAGAACAAAGATCGTTCGACACACAGTAGACACCGGAGAAGCTAGGCCTGTCCGGCAGCCCCCTAGCCGCATCCCTCCCCCTCTCCTAGAGGAAGTGAATCGCCTCGTGGAGGAGATTATTAGGGACGAGGTGATCAAGCCATCCAAGTCACCCTGGGCCTCCCCAATTGCGTTGGTAAAGAAAAGTGGCGGTAGCATACGGCTTTGCATCGACTGTAGAAAGTTAAATGCCGTAACTAAGAAGGATGCCTTCCCACTACCACATATCAACGACGCGTTAGACTCGCTACACGGATCAATGTGGTTCTCCACACTGGACATAAAGTCTAGGTACTGGCAAGTAGAAGTAGCGGAAAAGGACAGGGAAAAGACGGCTTTCATAGTGCCTAACGGTCTTTACGGATTCCAAACAATGACATTCGGTCTCTGCAATGCCGCAGCCACCTTCCAGCGACTGATGCAGACTGCGCTAATTGGTCTCTTTCCAAACCACTGCATAATCTATCTGGATGACATCCTAGTTTTCGGCAGAGACATTTAGGAACACAACGCCAACCTCAAATTGGTACTAGATCGCCTACAGGAAGCCGGCTTGACCCTAAACCCAAAGAAGTGCTATTTCCTCCGTCCGTCAGTCACCTTCTTAGTACATACGCTGTCTTCCGAAGGAATGGCAGTCACAGAAGACCGCACAAAGCAGGTGAGAACATGGCCAACACCGACCAACCAGACGGAACTCCGCAGCTTCCGGGGCTTGGCAAACTACTACAGACGCTTTGTTAAGGGCTTCGGAAATATTGCCAGTCCTCTACACAAACTGACAGAAAAACATGGGAAGAAGAATTTCGTCTGGAGGGCCGAACAGGACGAGGCTTTTAAAGAGTTGAAACGGATGCTCAGTTCTGCTCCGATTCTGGTCTCGCCGAACTTTGAAGCCAATGCGCCACCCTTCGTACCAGACAGACGCCAGTGACGTGTCCGTGGGAGGCGTACTCTCACAAAGAACACGTCATCGCCTACGCTAGCGCCAGCCTGAACAAAAAAAATGAGATAGAAGAGCGCAACGGAGCGCAAACTTTTCGCCATCTACACAATGGTCCGACACTTCAAGCACTATTTGATGGCAAAGAAGTTCATAGTGCGGACAGATCATCAGGCGCTAACATGGCTAAAGACAATGAAAGAAATCGATCGCTCGGTAGCACACTGGTACAAAAGAGTTACAACAATACGACTTCATAGTTCAATACCGAAAAGGAGCCTCGCATGGCAACGCAGATGAACTATCACGCAGACCACTCTCAGCGGAACGACAAGACCGAATAGTGGGAACTCTCTTTTTAAGCGAACCAACGAGACACCAATGGAGAAACACGCAGAGCACAGACCCGGACACCTTTTTGATGGATGGCAGGTTCCTGTCCTCCTCGTTCAAGCCTACCGCAGAGGAGATGAAGACGTCCAGCAAAACAGCTGCACAGATAATGGCAACAGTGGTCCAAGCTCTCCTTAGAAGACGAGGTCTTGTGGTACCAAGATGAGAGCCAGTCCCCCAAACGTCTGGTGGTTCCAGGTTCCATGATTCAAATGGTCTTCCAAGAGCTGCATGAGCAAGTAGGCCACGTGGACATGAGAAAGATGGTGGAAGCCGCGAACAAACGCTATTGGTGGCCCTCGCTCCTCCCCGTCGTCCGCGACTTCTGCCGAACCTGCATTACTTGCAGCGGCTTTAAGAACACACATTCCACACCGATCGCACCCCTACGGCCCATGACCACGGGGTTTCCGGGAGAAAGAGTTGACATAGATAGTATGGGCCCTCTTCCACTGACCGAGAGGGGGAATCGATATATCTTGGTGATGGTGGACTACTTCACGAAAGCGGCTGAAGCAGAACCCATGAAATCTTAAGCCGCCGAAACGGTCGCATCAACCTTCTTCAACCGTTGGATCTGCCAGCACGGGGTGCCTGAATCAGGGTATAGTGACCAAGGCCCTAATTTTGAAAGTCGGCTATTTGCCTAACTGTGCCGCATGCTCGGAATCAAAAACTCGCACCACTTTCGGACACCCTTAAGGCAATGGCCAAGTGGAGAGAACGAATCGGACGATTACGGGCCTACTAAAAACTTTCATTAACGCAACCCGACCAGAAGATTGGGATTTAAACTTAGGCCACGCCCTTCTCGCCTATAGGTCTACAGTCAATTCATCGACCGGGGTTTCTCCATTTAAGATGCTTAGAGGTCGCGAGATGAGAATCCCCTCCGATATTCTTTTGCCGAACAAGGATACGGCAATCGCCAACGCTCCGGAGTACGTGCTACGTCTCAAAGAAAGTCTACGGAAGACGTTTAATTTAGCTCGTCAGCAGCTACAGAAGGCCCAGACCCGGCAAAAGAAGTTCTACGACAGACCCAGCCGACCCAATAGCTACCAAGAAGGCGACCTTGTTCAAGTATACAGACCAATCCCAGCGCCGGGAACACACCGCAAGTTCCACCACCCTTGGACCAAAGATCCCTTCCGCGTTGTCAAAGTTCTCTCGCCCACAAATTATCTCGTCCGAAACGCAGAACTCCGAGCCGAACCGTTCACTGTACACCACAATAAGATCCGCCCATATAAAGGCCCTCCCCCAGTGGGTTTCGAGGATGAGGTCGGCACCATGGCTGACGAAGGTCCCCCGCCCCACAACTTAGCCGAACAGAACTCAGATTAGTAGCACCGGGGACGGTGCTCATAAGACGAGGGGCTGTATAATATTGGTGTTGTTTAAATGTGCTTTGTAGGGAAGTGGCGCGAAAGGACTTCGAACACGGTACAGGGACTGAGCGGAGGTACCAAAGAAGAGGACGCTGACTTACCCCATAAGGAATAATTACGCACACCTTGTCTTTAGTTATATTTGAATAAACATGTTTAAGAAGAAAGAGCCTTCCCTAGTTAAGAGCCTACAAATGGAAGAGGAGGGAAACAATGAACATGCTACAGGCTGTTCTATGATATATGCCAGTAACTACATTCGGCTTCTATTGCTCACGTGTACTCTGATCGGCATTTTTCCTTGTTTAATCTCTAAGGAATACTCGGAGCGCGGTAATCAAAGCCAACCCCTTTTTTCTCATTTAAAATAATAATAATAGATTAATGTGCAAGAAACATTACGGTTAAAAAGTTAGAATTTAGCGCCAGAGTGCTGTAAACTAATGAAATTTTGGCATTTAGCGGGTTTAATCTTCATAAGTAGAAAACTTTGTTGACATATAGAATGTTTGGATTAAATATACATTTATTTTTTTTACCCTTTTTTAATAAATGTTTGAGCTTTAGAAATGTGCACAGCAGTACTAACCCAATGTTGAGCTCAATGAGTAGACCGGAGCCTACGTTGTAAACTAGCCCGACTGGTCACACGCCGGCAGGATGTATGATTCTTATGTTTTTGAAGAAGATAAGCTGTAAGTGCGAGTTTTTCGTAGGATTGCATCCGTCTATTTAACTATCTTCTTAGTTTTACTCATGCACTGTAACAGCCATATTTCATTGCCAAACTGTCTATACTAAATGTCAATTTTAACTTACAATTTTTACTCTTTTTACAGTGGTATGATGGTGACCAGCGGTTCAGTGACACTACAGAAAGATCCTCAAAATTTGGTTGGCATTAGCATTGGTGGAGGTGCCCCTTACTGTCCGTGTCTTTACGTTGTCCAAGTGTTCGACAATACACCAGCTTCTCGTGATGGAACGATTCAAGCCGGGGACGAAATAACCGGTGTTGGTGGAGTTCGCGTGAAGGGCAAAGGCAAAGTTGAAGTTGCTCGCCTCATCCAAAGCTTTCCTGTACGTGATGGCTCATTCATTTTTTTAATGGTGTAGGGGCCAATATATGTGCTTAAAGAAATTTAAAACATTTTAGAATTCAGTCACCATCAATTTCAATAAGCTTCACGCTGATCCAAAACAAGGCAAAAGTTTGGACATTGGTAATTTAATAACATCATTGCTACACCGTTCTTTATTTCCAAGAAAGTAACCAACACTCACTTTAGTTTTGAAAAAGCTGAAGCATAAGATGGTGGAGAATATGGAGGCCAGCACAGCCGATGCTTTGGGTCTGAGTAGGGCCATCCTCGTTAACGGTATGCTTAATTTCTCTACGAGTATGCAGGCTACTTCATCTATTCTTTTACCTATCTTTTGTTCCGCTGCATTTGCAGACAGTCTGGTGAAGAAGATGGATGAGTTGAATCGCACTGCTTCGATGTTTAACGGTTTGGTGCAGCATACACGCTCCCTCGTTCGAGCCATCTTCCAATTGTCTAAGGTGCACAGAAGTAAGCCTGGAAGTTAAAGGTTCTTATAATGCTTCCCACCTCCCCTAATGTTTTTTTTCCGGCTAATGGTCAGGTTTTGCTTATTGATCTTAGTGTGTATATCTAATAGCTATCCATTCATACATTTATCCATCCACACAACCGTCTTCATCGATTTGTGTGGTCAATAACTCACACTGGATGTATCATCCTTGAATCACTCATGCCTCATTGTTCAGCATTTGGGGAAATCATGTCCCAAATCGGCGTTAAAGAACCGCAAGTTCGTGCTGGTCAGGCTTTCACTCACTTTGGGGAGGCTCATCGAGAATTGGAGAAGTTCGCCATCGATACGCTCAAGCAGTTGCGGCCGGTATGTTTTCTTAATGTTTCATTTGAGCTTGATCACTGCCGATATCCTTTGTTAAGTGTTCAGCCAAGTGGTGTCACTCATAAGCTAACTGGAGGTGGCACCTTGCAATGTGTGGGTTATGAAGTTATTTATGCTGACCGAGACATGCAAAACCATTGCAGTCGTTACGGGGACAGTTGCCACTGCATCATCTTGTACTCTAATTTGGCTTCTTTCAAATGCCAATTTTTTTATTCACTTGGATTTTCGACCAAAATTTTCTAGGTTCCGCCTGTGGTGCCCCATACCATCTTGTCTACCTCGGTTAGCCGAATTTTTTGTGTGCTAGTCATTCCTATGTGGTGTTTGGCAAAATTTGGCCCTCTTAATCTTTGAAGGGTTTGAGTACTATGGGTCACATAGAGCATTTTTAGTGCCTCTTGATGGTTTCTAAGCGATTATCATCGAACTACATCCTGTCCTAAAAATGCATTCTGCATCAACGTTTAGTACAGTATCAGATTCGTATCATGCTGGTAATTTTGCTCACATTATAAGATGCTGGGAGGTTGAACTCGTGTCTTCTTTTCACCGTTGAGGGTTTTTGTTGGGTGAAATCTAGCTTGAGATTTAGTTTTACTTAGAGCGCCATCCATTGTCCTTCTCTTAAACTGACTCTCAGCATTGACTACCACGAGTGCATTGCGCATTCGCAATCTATCAGAAAGCGGTCCTTATTGCTGCGATTTGCATTTTGCAAGTGCACATTTTCTGAGTACAACAACTAACTTCGTAGCTTTGTTTGATAAATCAATGGAGAGCATGCAAAGCAGAAAGGCATTCATGACAACTTGTCCTATTCTCTATTGTCTCTGTTTTGCTGACCTTGAGTGCCACAATCGTGCACAGGGAATAGCTGTTTCACTGCCATACCTTTCACAGCTATCCTCAGCGTTGTTTGTAGTCGTATCTATGTATGATGATGTGATTCATCTGCAGGCAGACATTTTATTCCCGTGTGATGTATTTCACGTTTTTGACTTACGAGATGAAAAGGGGTAGTAGAATGGACTTCATCCTGTGGAGCCAGTCTCGGACATTTTTTTGCAGGTTAAACAACCTTTCTTAAACTTCTATATGTTATTGTCACAGCTCCCAAAAGTAAGCAAAAACATGCACATTTCTCTACGTTGTGGTTTCATTTTCCGCAAAAGGATTTCCATAAAAATGCGAGGCCTAATTGTTTTTTGCGGCACAACCCTGTTTTTATTTACTGAATCTAGACCGTTCTGCTGAGAAGCAGCTCTATAAGTTGGTGCTGCCTCGATAATGCGAAAATAACTTCTTCAAATGCCTTAACCGCCGAACTGAATGCTGGCAAAAAGCTGAAGGTTGTTCTGCCTCAAGAGGCAAAAAACGCATCCCAAAGCGTCTTCGTTCCTGATTTTTCGTTATTTCGCAACACGCATTGCGCAGCTTTGAAACTTTTTTTGGAAAAATAGGGCTTTTCTCCTGCTGATTAACCCACCACCTCTTGGTGCGATAGTTGCTTTCAGGGATTTTATTTCTCAGTTCTTGCTTTCCAATTGCCACGCAGTGAGAGGTTCAGCGCTAATTACTAGTGGGATGCGGGCTAATGGGCAAGATATCGGTATGAGATGTATCCTTTTAAATTTCTCCATTTCGTTTGGAACAAATGCTAAACGTCTTGTTTCCATGACTACAGATTCACGTGATTTTATGCGAACAATATTGTACGATCACTTATGTCTCCTACAAAGCATCTTAGACGAAAACAGCCTGTTTTTAAGCCCACCCATCGAAAGACTTTCATTCGATTGTTATCTACCCAACGCCATCAAGGTACTAACATTTCAGTTTGCAGCCAAAATATCACATCTTCATTAAGTATTCGTTGTTCTGTGAGTTGCCCTTTGCAAGCTTTGCATCAGCGTTTGCGGGACTGTCACAATTGAATAGTATTTTCTACAATCTTTAAACAATCTTCCGAATTTATGCAAATTATATCTTTGATATGGCCCTGGCAGTTCTCCATCCAGTATTCCAGTCCTATTAGCACATTTCCCGTTCTAACATGCAAGTATCGTGCTTGTCATCGCTTTTTCACTAAGACTAGTGTTAAATATGTTCTATTGCTTTCCGTTCCCGTGTATTCCTCACCGGAGATCTTGCTGTGCTAAACAGTCGTCACTTAATTTATTGGGATTGGTTTCGTGACTAGTTCTCTTTTGCTTCCGCAGACCATTTCCAGTCATTAATGTTGTACTTGAAAGTGGATTTTAACTGTAAAAATATGTTGGTTTCTTTCATTTTAGATTGTTTCAGACTTGAACACTTTCCTTACCAAAGCCATTCCAGATACCAAGCTCACTGTGAAGCGCTATCTGGACGTAAAATTCGAGTATTTGGTATGTTCACTATACAGCCATACGTGCCTCCCTCTGTCGTTTTGAAAATAATTATCTCGTCCTTCTCCATCTTCCAGTCGTATTGCTTGAAGGTGAAGGAAATGGACGATGAGGAGTACACCTTTAACGCACTGCAAGAGCCGCTCTACCGTGTGGAGACGGGCAACTACGAATATCGTCTGATACTGCGTTGCCGACAGGATGCGAGGTCACGATTTGCTAAACTACGCAATGATGTCCTCATCAAACTCGAACTTCTCGACAATAAACACGGTGAGGCTGCGGGGTTCTCTACTGACCCCTTGGCAGTAGGCGGTTTTTATAAGCTACGATGTATTAAGCTATCGACAATATGTTTCCTCAATTCATTCATTGTTTTCATGCCAGTAGTTTGCAAGTTGAAAATAGGTCAAAGCTGGAATTTACTTTCTTCTCCGATTTGATCCAACAGATGTGATTGCGTAGTTTTTGCCAAACCTACATTTGGTCAATATGTTTCGTATCTTTTTCTACGATCGCTCTTATATGCATGTCCTTTGTGCATATTTCAAACCTTTTGTTTCCATCAGCCAAGTGAATGAGTAATTTTCTTTCCTTTAAAAAGTCCGTTCGCTCCGTTTGGACATATTTTCCGTAACCGGTGTTCTTCCCTCCTGTTAATGATAGTGATAATGAGAATAACCACTATAACTGCTCTCCACGGTCCAATGCCAAGCTTCGACATCATTCATGTCCTTGTGGGACTAAGCAGAACGACTGTTTTGGTTCGAGAATCACCAAGCCTTCACGCGCAAGATTGCTTTTGGAAAACTGTCGCTACGCAACCTTTTGTAACCACTTTGTAATCAATAACCTGTTTAATTTACATGGTTGTCAGTGCTCCAATTGTCCCGTGACTAAGGCTTTACTGTTTTTTTTTCGCTTAGCGCACTTTTTCATAGGTGTCTCATGTTTTAAATGTTTTACTCAAGTAGTTTTTATTACTATTCATTAATACGAGTTTCACATAATTTGCGAAAGGTCGTCGCTATTCCACTCATCATTCCCATCTTATTTTTGATGGTTGAATGAAAGGTCTGCATCTGGTCACTTTAAGTACTTTGAACTCTTACGGCTGTGAATGCGCCGGAAGTATTATTGAAGTGTGGAGGTTATGATTCTCAGAACTAAGATTGTGAGAAAACCCTTTTTACCTGAGTGAAATCCTTTACCTTTACTCCTTTTTAGTCCTATGAACCATTTGAATTCAAAATTCCTTTTCCCCTCTAGAAAGGAAGTATGTTAAAAGCATGGAGATGGGGTAGATTTTTATCCTTTTTTGTAGTTACCTTGAGAAGCTGGAATTTGGAGGCTGTCAGTGTGAAATGAATGGGCAATATCCGGAGTTAATGAGTCAGTCCCTATTCCATCATTGCTTTCTTCAAGATCATGCAACCATTTGAAAATGCGCGGATAAGGCATTTTAATGGCCCCAAATGCCAAATTGCAAATCTTCTACATTCTCACAAGAAACTTAGGCGCGTATGTTAATGTGATCTAGAAAGCCTCGACATTCTCTCCCATATTTTTCTATCAACCCAATGTAGCATTCTACTATTATGTGACATTCAGGAGTAAAAAACGCGTCTTATTGCATGTATTTGATGTGCCGAATTTCCACGAAATCAAGTGTTGTAATGTGGGCTAGTAATCGGCTTGGGTGTGAAAACCTAGTGCCTTCTTTCAAACGGCTTTGTACCCTATTACTGGGCTAGATTGTACTTTCGGTCCTCTGTAGATACGGCTAAATGCCACTGGGTTCGCATTATGCTCTTTTTTCGCAATAAACCCCGTCCAAAAACCACATGATATTCTATACACCCTCACACTGTGTGAACTGGACTGGTCCACGACGTATTTGCTGGCCATTTTTGGAGGAACGGTGCAGCTACGCCTCCTTGCAGTTGTAAAAAGAGTATTTTTCATAAAAAAAATGACTGCTTATATAGCTGAGTGGCATATTTCGGAGATTTTTTTACTCGAAGTCAATGAAATCTACTGGTGCCCAATGTCTTCTTTACAGTGCAAGATACCGTCATTCAATTGCAACGTTTCGTCTCCGCAATGGCTACGTACCATGAGAACTGTTATGAAGTGATGAAGGGCGCAACCATCTTTCCGCTAGAAATGGACCTTTCTCGAGACGCTTTTGCGTATAAATCAGATATCATCAACACCGGTGAAATCGAAGAAGATGCTGACGAGCTCGACGTCTCTAATGACAACGACGTTGATGTTGAGGCTCTGGCTGACTTAGTATCAGCTGAGGGTAATCTGGTCGACTTGAGTCCAGCCGAGAAGGCGGACACGCTGTTGGATCTTGGAGATGTTACTGAGAAGATCTCAAAACCTCAGGAAGGGCAGAAAGATGTGTTTGACTTGATATCAATCGAATGAGACTTCCCTATAACCTGTTGTCACATAATTACCTCTTTTTGTCCATCCTTTCCTACTTGTTCTCCTCTTGTGGTTATTGTGATACTCTTGTTATCATTTATGCTTATTTTTGCCTTTGTCGTGGTGCATTCCATCTTTGGACCTTGTTCTTTTCTGTGAGCCTATTTTGTATTTAGTATATTAACTTTCTTGACACTGCATTACTCTCTTGGGTGAAATTTGTGGGCTCTTATTTTGCGCATCAGTTTTAAGGAACAACTTTTTGAAAATCCCTGTCCAGAATAGATGTATTTTCAGTTGGACTTTTGACCTGACGCACTCAGCCGTCTCATGGCCAGGGGAACCCTGCGACGGCACAAATTTTGAATCCAAAATAGGTACGTAACTACCCCCCTTTCTATGCGTTCTGTGTTCTATTTTCGCATATCTCAAACCATGATTAAACCAAATTCTTGTTATTCGTTAATGTCGGGGTGGATTTACAAATGTACAGAGAATTGTCCAAGTTGGTGGACGGAGTATGGTGCGTCTGGTGGTCCGGGCTTTAAATGCAAATTTATTGAAAATATTGAAGAAACGCGCTTGAGCAAGGAAGGTGTATGGAAAATTAATGTATGGAAGGAATACGTTAGAGAGGTTAGACGCAGTTTTTTTAAATTGCAGTATTTTTAGAATGTTTTTACTTTGATTCCCTTTTTGCTTCCTCTGCTTGCTCGGCTCCTGCATTGATGGCGTTTGTCTTCCTAAATTCTTTTTGCATTTATCATCATATAAAGCTACACTAACCTCCTAATTACATGCTTGCTACCTCAATTGTTTGCTTAACTCTCGGTTTTGGTTGCACAAGCACTTCACGCCAGTGGCACGTCAATAATACCGTTTTTTTTTGACATGAATGGGGAAGAGAGAATTTGCGACAGCTCCCTAGCAGAGTGGTTGATAGTAATGTCTGCCTTGGCAACCACTCCCGTGTCATGTTATGCTGGAACGGTGTAAGCAACTGAAGCGCCATCAATTGGGGCAAAGTTTGTTACAGAGCCGTCTGTGATACCTAGATGAAGGTGTCAATTAAGCGGATATGCGGCATCTCTCCATCTCCCATATAGTTGAATAGAAGCTAGGTGGATAGAGCTGGATAACACTGAGGTGCAGACAGCGTGTCAGAGAAGAGTGGACGCATAACCTTTCCCCAAATAAGTTCCTTTAAATCCCTTTTTGTATTACCTGTCTCTCGTGCCAATTTTCTTGCGAGACATACCAGATAATTCGCACATTTCCCTTTCCAAACGGAACAAAACCTCAGATCCAGTGGAATTGCCTAGAGAGGTCACATATTCTCTCACTCGCATCCAGATTCGATGACTGACGCGATTGATTTGATGGCTGTGGAGTGGGCGTGGGGGTGGCCAAGATGACCAGCTGGGAAGATACTGAAATGAAAGGAAGGACTATGCAACACCTGGATTCTCTGTTTAGCTCTCGTTTTGGCTTATATTAATAATTAAGACTTCTCACTTGTGTCTTTACTGGGCTTTACGGCCCCTGAGCCATACCGGCGGCCGTTCATCTCTTCTGGAAGGCTCGGGGCGCTATGCACTTTCGATTTCAAGTCATATTAAAATAAGCAACGATTGGTTGCATTATTTTTCAACAAACACAATTTAATATTTTCGGTTTCATGCAATACTCGACGCAGTCTGAGCGCTAATAAATCTTAAATCGTCTTTTCGTTTGCATGCAATCAGCTACTCCGTCATTGGTTAAGCACGTGTTCAAGTTGTCGATGCCTTTATGCAAGTATGGTAGAGGAACCTCCGAAACAAAACTTTTTTTCCGGATGGTTTACGCCTAGCGTTATTTATGCCCTTAGTACTCGTCCTGCAAAATACGGAAATTTCGTGGTTGTCGCAGGTAGACGACATTCTTAACACTTTTTCCACATATTTAAAGTTTATTACAAACAGTTTGACTAAGGGTGGGAATCCTTTACGCTGGAGCTTGCCTTGAGCTGCCACTATTGTGGCGTCCCGGCACTTGCTTGAAGACAAAAGGCATAATACTTGGCCAGAAATGGATTGGGCTACTGGCATGACCCAGAGGTCAGCCCACCCAGCCAAAGTAGTATGCCCATCCAAGGTATCTCATGGTTAATAAAGTGACTTTTCTCCCGTTCAAGAGGTCGTGATGTCGTAACCTACATTTGTTAGCATCCCTGTTGATGCAGAGCATTGAAGATAGAACTGAATAGATCTCTCCGTATAGTTTGGGCATTAAATTAATGTGGGCTTGAAAGGTGAAAGCGCGGAAAATTGGCGCAAAATTCACTTACTCCCAAGCGCCGTTCCGCATCGGATGGTCTCCAATCTGTCTACGGAAGTCCCTCAGTAGCTCCATCCACTGGCGCAAGCCTATCCAAGTTATGCGCTGTGCTACCTTATCTATCATTGGCATTTCCAACCACTTATGCTTATGTAGTCTTGGTCTGCTGATGACCCAGCAATTTGAGTAAATTTTTCAGCTCCAACATTTTAGTCTCTCACCATGTTTGAGCTATCCCATGCTGTTGGGCAGAATTTACCCACACCCTTTGTTCCGTTTGTCAACAACATTCCTGTTGAATTTCGGAATACTTTTGATGAGCAACTTAACGCTTCTTTGAATACCTTCGCAGGGAATACTTACCTATGCTAATTTTTGGCATAAGCTTTCCATAAAGCGGTGGATTTTAGTCACAACCCCTGACAGCAGAAGTGATGTGGTTTGGCAAAGATTGGAGACAACTTTTTTCATCCAATTTATAACCCTTCGGGTCCTTTTTTCCGACTTGCCAAACGAGATATTTGGTTAGCCATCATTTGGGTTTTGCCCACGCATGATTGTAACATTTCCATTGCGGTGCTTAACTTGTGGTGTAATTGTTTGTTTGACCGCAGGTGTCGGTCATGGTTAGTTGGATGGCCATATTTTCCTAGCTAGATGGGCCAACCTCTGGGTTATGCCAGTAGCCCCTGCCTTGCTCAAGTTTTATGCCTTTTTTGTCTTCATCGAAGTTTCGAGGCGGTACACGGGTGCCAGCGAAATGCAGACTCGAGCTCAGCAAATTTCTACTCTGATTTACGTCGCTTTTGGCAAACTGTAGCGATGAGAAAGAAGTGCGTTTGCTACGAATGGGAAGATCTCTGATATTCTTTAGCAGAAGGGCTAAGAGTGACATCTGCCTTTAGCGCCTACTCCATCCCCGCGCTCTACAAGAAAGCTACTAACAGCGGAAGCGACACTAGCCGTGAACCGCCTAGAAAAGCTTTGTCTCTGAGGTTCTCTTGTGGCACTTGCTTAAGGCGACCAGTGGCTTGCGCCTCTATAGACACGCTAACGGTTGGCAGAACCTCTAAGTACAGTCCCCAAACCGGACAAAAGGTCAAGAGCGATCAGTGACGTTGTCATATTTCTTCTAGCGTTGATTACGTTGTGATACTTGACGCTGGACATTGATCAAGGGGTTCATCGAGAACGAAGTTCAAAAGAACAGGACTGTGTCTTTGAATGCCGACTCCGGTTATGGTCACTTAGCTGGCCTCCAATCAACGGCACTCTCCGATCCCCTTCTTTGTTGAGTACATGTACTGCGCTATAGTGTTATGCCTTTTTTGTCTTCAAGAAAGCCTCGGGGCATTACAAGTGGCTTTGGCCAAGGGATCACTTGCCGGGTGGACTGGGCTGCAGATCAAATCGGTAGCTGCAGTGCTCATTCCACCCTAGTATTGTGTTTTCCCTCACCCTCAGGAAAGGCTCGTAGTGATACGTCACTACACTGTCTACCTCAGACGATGCGTGTTTCTTTAAATGCGAGTGCAAATCAAAGAGCCACTCAAAATGTTTATTCTAAGCGCTCATCATTGTCTATCAGAGTTCGCGTGGGATAAAAATCATGGTAATTTCAATAATTAGCTTGATTTCTGTTGTTCACGTAGAATCAATGCGACATAAGTACTTTAAGTACAACGATCAGGATCATTTTTGCTAAAATATGGAACGAACTCAAAATTCGGCTCAATTTACTTCATACGTCGTTACTGGAACCGAACAGAAATCTCATGATAGACGTCTTCAAATACTTCAAACCCGACGTTACTTCAGTTGCTACTTCACAACGGGACCTGAATTGAAGATTAAACAACCCATATTTGAATTACAAACAAATTTACTTGCGCAAGTTTACTTTCCTAATCGGGAGCAGGCACAAAGCAACTGACTGGAAGAGCTTCCGGAATGCACCTCATAGGGGTACAGTCAGTAATTACTGTCATCCCCAATATGTTACAACTTTTCGACAAAAGGAACGCAATTTTAATGCGATTAAAAGTCCTTAGGATAATGGACACGAAACCGCTTTATTTTGGGTAGCCAATAGATATGTGGAATCAAATATCACACCGCAAGTGTGAACCAGAGGCCACGTCGACTAGAAGAAGCACAATGGCAGGGAGAAAGGGAGAGGATGGGTCAAAGTGTGGCATAACCCTCACCCCTCTCGAGTATCTTTTCTGGCGCTTCCTTTGATTGAACCACCTCACTGACCAGTTGGTGATTTAACACCAAGATCTAAGGCGCATCATTCAACGAATTTGTATGCAGCCAAGACAATATCTGTCCCCAACACAGGTGACCTCTCACGTAGTTCCACTGGCGAGGAAATTCAATGCTGATAGGAAAAGGTCTTGCGCTTGCATGGCCGAGGGTAGTTACATAACGAACGATTGTGTTCTTACTTTGGTGCTGTTCAGTTTCATGTGCCTTAGTACCATCGAGCCAAAGGAAACGTGGGTGAGACATCGTGAGTCCACTAAACTGACATTTTACTTGTGGGTACTGTGACTAATGTCGCTTTAGCTGTAGAACATAGGGCGTCACAAGTGACCGCAATTCCCCCTTCTTTTGTCGCTTTCCTGTTTAGCTTTCAGTGATAGAGATGAAGGAAGTTTGCTTGCTGCTTTTATTAATGCAGAGCTTTAAGCCCTTCATGAACTCGAAGTCGCGATACTGGAGCAGAAGATGTACTGCTTCCGCACACAATGGGCTTGGGAGTTAATACCACCGCTCAGAAGTTAAGTCGCCCAATGGAAGTGCAAAATTGGAGCTTTAAGTACCCCCAATGCTGAAGCTTAAAGATACCCCTAAACTTGTCCTACAAAGCTGCCATTAATGAATCAGCTGGACGCATTTTAATGTCTCCTTTCTGATCACTAAATAGATAGGAAGAATATAAGACATGCTAGTAGACAAAATTCACTTAATTTATGTTGGTGCATTTGCAAAGGCGCTGTTTGATGCAAAAGACTATGGAAATTTAACCAATCGCTGAAAGTAAGGTTGGGGCTTCGAGTACGTTGTTGATGCTGAATCGGTATGCAAATTTCCGGTTGAGGCACGTGTGCGTAATGAAAATCCCGAATATTGCGCCACGCGTTACATTGCATTAAGAAGCGTAACATAATTTTAGAAAAGGAAATTGTGAGTGATAGTACAAAGGAGGATGGAAGAGGTTGGATTATGTGCGATACTTCGCCTCCCTGATTGCAGACTTTGGCTACGGTCAATTAAGTGGCTGTATTGACCTAGCCAAGGTAGCTGGCCTCCGGTCTCTGTTTCGTAAGCATATGCCTTCTCTTCTCAAGTGTTGTGCTAAGTAACTGGTTGTAACGGCTTGCTATAATTTGTGGATGGTATTTTCAATGTGCTAAAGACTTGTCTTCATGACATCCTTTGCTGTAGCTCCCCCATCTTCGGAAACTTAATGTAGCCGAATCGAATGCGACTCTGCTCCCAGGTTGTGGAGGAACCTTGGAAGGCTTGTATTACAGCGCTCTACAAAAATCCGTTCCACAGCATCAGAAAGTGCCGCCTAGATTAAGCACCAGACAATGGAATATTGCGCGCAGGAAGTGCTTTTATTCCTCAAGTAATGGAGAGCTATGTCACCGCTGAGTTGAACGGTGTGAGATCAAAGCACCGATAGCAAATTCAAACGATGTTTCAGTTTGCGTAGTTGTCGCAGTAATTTATTTAAACTCATATTATATAGGCGGGATGGTGGCAAGAGTACCAGGCGAAATGGGCCGCAGCAGAACTCTACGCATAAGTAGATGTCAGTAGGCTTTAAGCAAGGTCAATTTGAAGGCCGATGAGAAATACGAGCTGTGAGAGGCAGACGCAGCCATTCACGATGAAGCGCCTTCTTTAAGTCCAACGCGGACTTCGACAGAGACCGTGGGACCCATCACTGTAGTCGAAGACATCCTCTTTATGATGAACGGCTAGACATAATGCCGTAGAGTGCAGCTGCAAGAGAGCACCTTCTGATCACTATCACCTTCTTTGAAAGAAGGAAACACGTAGAAAACAGTGAGTTACAAAGGGTCAAGCTGGTCCATGGCTGATCTTGACAGCCAAGGCGAAGGCCTTTTGGGAGAGTAGAACTTGAAAGCTTGTGCTTAATTGAAGAAGGTGGCGATTTTTATGGTTTTGGTTTGCTGACAAAGTAAACCATTTTAACGACCCTCCACAGCCAATTAATTTTCCACGCGAAATTGTGCACGCTTACGCAATGATATCATCTTAAAACCAAAGGTTCATATTCAAAGTGATTCGAACTACTTTTGGTAGAAAGCCTGAGGCCAAGAGGAATGCATTTAGTGGTCAGCGTTGCCCGTGCCCAACGTGCAGGTCGTTGCAAGTTCACATTGACCGCCTTGCGTGGCATTGCTAAAGATGGTGCCATGCAGACTGAAGAAAAGTACTTTCACATTATCCACATTTGCATTTTAAGGTAGTAATTGCATCCATTAGTGCCTCAAATACTACCGGGCATTAAGGGCTTAACTTTAAAGGATGATGTCCCTTCTTCTTGTAGTAAAACGTTTCAAAACATTGAACTTTTCTTTAAGAGGCATTTTTATTTCCTTTTCAATCGATTCTCACACCACTGCCGCATCACTAAGCAAAAAAAAATCAACAAAATTTTAAATTATCTTACTTTTCTATTTTGTGGTGTTTTAGACCATCTACTTGTGCACTTGTGCAACCAGTATCGCACAAGTGAAACCAAATTTTCTCCCTCGTGTCACAAATACGTGACATGTGTTTATGCTTGCCAGTCACATCAAGTCGTGGTTCTGGTGAAGTGAATAGAATGCTCAATGCTTACGGTTGAAAATGCTTATGGCTTTAGACTTTGAGCAGAGGTAATAAAAAAAGTACTATGACCGCTGGCATTATAATGGTGAGCGTTTAGCTTTATGACACCACTAACAGCAAACATTCAAAAATAATTGTTAACGTCACTCTTAAAATGCTTTACTACGAGTCCATTTTAATGACTCCCCATTCCAAGGAGATCCAACCTTTAAGCCAAGTGTGTCATAACGCATTTCAAGGATTCGGTACATTCGCCTAGATTTTTTAGCGCCAACACTCGGGATCTAAGGTCCGCTAAAATAAAAGAAGCCACTTCGTCTTTCTAACACCTCACCTTTTTCGGCTTTCATTATGCTGGCAAAATGATTAAAATGATATAAATTTCTGCAGCCTCCCGAGCCTCCCTTGAAGTCGAAAGTGGGAAAAATATGGGTCAGAATGTGCTTACATGTAATAAAGGGAGAGAATGGGGCGGCTGGCATGGTTCGGAGGCCATTTCACTTGGCCAGGTCATAATGGCCACATAAGCCATCGAAAACCAAACCGATTAGGTTTGCGATTCCTTCAATCCACTTTGTTAGTGCGGAATTCAACTAAACTACAAATGAAGCTTACTATCTATTTAACAGAACTGCATAATATTTCGCGTAGGCATAAAGCCTTATCATTTTCATGATGTAACAGCTAACGAAGTATTACGAACATGTTATTAAAACACAACTCTCAAATTAGTAAGCCTTACCGTCAAAAGTGAATTGCCATTACGAACATCAAAGTGCGTTGTGTGGTGAGAATTTGTGCTGGCCTTTCTGTCTCGGTTTTGTGGGCACTCAAGACGACGCGGTTTTACTTCTGGTCGGTGGTTAGGCCTTCGGGCCATGCCAACATTCCCTCCCGTCGCTCCTTTGTGCCTCGACGGCAAGTGTTTCGGTCTGGCATTATGACCCTTTCGACTTAAAGAAAGCCTTTGACGGCCGAAGCGCATTCAAAAAAAATTGTCATCAAAATACATTATGCAAGACTTGCTAACAGTATGAAAGAAATCATTTAAATTCGGCCTTCAACTAATGGCATACGTTGGAGCGCTCCACTATAAACTCAACAGTACATTGCGTGCGAATAAAACAAACACCATCCTTTTATAATGGCAGTGCTGGCAACCAGATCCTAAAAATAGCCCAAAATAGGAAGCAGAACGTTAATCTCTGTTTCAATCTTTCCGGGCTCACAGCTCCTTACTGTTCTGCGTGGACGCATTCTCTTGTTTGAGATGATCTAGAACATTTACGGGCAACTTTACAGCTTCGCATAGCGACTTTAGTGGATGCACTCTTTTAGTTGGCTCTACACAAAGTGTGCATGTGGCGTAAAACAGGAAGCTCGTTTAAGGCTGCAGACTTGAATCACCGCAAATTGATTTTCACAAAAATCTGGAAATAAAACATCATTGGCGACTTGCTAACACAGCCTCAAAATGCCATCTATTTGGACCCTAAGGCCATTGCACCCCAAAATTGTTGGCAGCTAGCCAATTTTCGTTAAGATCTTAACTGCACATTCAAACCTGCGAACAAATAATACAATGTAGAGGTTCCTTCCATCTCCATCTCCACCATTTTAGCAGGCTAAATTTAGACATTCTTAGGTGTCCTTATCGTAGTGGCTTCAGCAGCGAACAGGTTGCATCCAGGACCAGATTCAAACTACCCTCTCGCCTCCCCTTTACAATGCACACTCAAAGAGCCTCAGCATTGCGCGTTGGGTTTGTCAAATCACCTTACCTATTCCGTAAGCACCATATCAAATAAATAACCATTCCTTCTATTAATGCAAAGGCTCCTCATATGAAAACGGTAAGAGATTTCAAGCCCATCATGGACACCAGATTTTTACTTACAGAGGCCTGCAAAAGCGTTTACTAGGTGAGATTTCTTTTCAAAAAATGCGTCCACTTCACTCTGCATTAAAGCGGAACAATTACAAATGTTTTATAAGGCACCATGGTGACCGGTTAGAGAAGGTAAAGATAACAAACATTCTATGCTGTCTCCTAAGTGATGTCTGTAAGATCATGCACTAGATTGATCCCACTTTTACTCACATTATGTTTGAGGCCTCGAATTCGCTGTTGACAGCCTACTCTTAGTAATTGCACAAATCCAAATTTTCAAAAGCTATACCAAATGCTAGGGAAGTAAACGAGAAAATTCATCTATTTTTCCTCTCATTTCATGTTTGAGAAAACCTTTGGAGGAATAAGATGTGATTGCTACCTACTCTGTCCAAATCCCCGACCGAACAATGCCCGTGAGCGTATCCAATGGGCCAATGGGAAGGCAGTCCAATCATATGCGGATGCGTGCATTTTTTACTCATATAAGCTCATGTCGAGCTACAAGCATCAGCATGGAACATGGACGTGAGGAGATGCTGTTGCTCAAGGGAACAGGCACTTGGTGTCCTCACTGCCATAGGCTCCTACTTGCTGGAGTTTTCATTTGGCTACAGTAACACGATAGGTTAGTTCTTTTAATTCACAAGGTCAATGCGATTGGGCAATTGAATAGGGAACCTTAACACCTACCTCATTCAACATTTGGAAGTTACCACGAGTGAGAGCATATGGTTCCTTGGATCAACCATAGTTGCAAAATCCATCTTTACACCGATTGGGGAACTCATCTCCCAGTGGGTGTCCTACGTGGGTCTCCTTTTGGCCACAGTCATATTTTGCAGGTGCGTGAGTTGATTTCCTTCTCATTAACTCTTCCCTAATCAAGTTAAGCCTAAATATGATGATGAGTGCATTGTACACTGATAAAGCACGATCTTTTGATAAGTTTTGTTATAAAGAACCCATTCAAAGGTGGACTTTGAATTCAGGTTTCTTATTTGTCCCAAAATACATGAGTTTTCAGAAGCTACAAACACTTGATGACTTGTTTTGATAATTGCAAGATGTCCCATTTTTGAGATCTTCCAAGCATCCAACTAGTCAGTGAGTGCGATCATTCACCAGAACGCTTCTTATATCCGGTCTGGAAAATCAGTAACCTTAAAATTTGTTTGAAAGAAGAGGAAAGTTCCGAATATTGACTTCAGGTCTGAGGAAACACGCTTGGAGCTTGTGGCGCTTTTTCAAATCCCTTTAAAGTAGACTCTTAAAGATTAGAATAAAAGTGAGAAGAAGGAAATTTCCTTTTCCTCTTTTACTGCCCATAAATAACATGCATGCCAAAATGCAAAACATCGCCTAGTAGAGAGAATGGTAGACAAATAAAAGCCAAGACATGCCTGATAATTACATGCTTATGTATATCCTATCTACAAGTCGAAGCTTCATTTGTTTCCAAATAGTTAGCACAAAACTTGTTCACAGCTTATTCTACGGATTGAGCTCGCTGAAATGTGAAAATCCGCTTGCATTAGTGCACAGGTGGACGGAGACACTCGAGGCGGTCTGATCATTAAGCCGCCGTCGTGGCGGTTGAAAGCACGCAAAATGATTGAACGATGGATTTCAGCTAACACGAATAGACTATCCTACACTGAATTTTATCCACTTTGGAGCCAATGGAAACTGCAATTCAAAGCGTTTAACCAGCGTTGACTAGTTTAGCAGCATGACGAAGGTTTTGCATTACACGAAAGCTGCTCCGCCTAGTGGTGTTAAATGTGAAAAACCGGGATTAAAAATGATTTGCCTCACTTTACTTTGTGGAGCAAATTTAGTGCCAAACCACCGCATATTTGCATTGATGCAAATATAACCGAGGAATGTGAGCACGGCGAGTTCCCCCCGTGGCAGAGCCCCAACCACTGAAAACATCTAGTCCCTGTACTTCATTTTTTTTTTCAATCTTTTGTATACCTGCTTGAGTTTCTCAGGTTCAATATGTGCATTTGGCAAGAGGTAAGCCTTGGAGTTACCGGCATGGTCTGACGGGGGGAGGCCCAAAGTGGCCCTCGCATCAAAATCTGAAATCATTATTCTGCAGCTAAGTTTGTTGAGCTACCTTTACACTCTTTTAATGCCACAAAATGTCGTCTCATTAGGTGGTTTCAGTGCAACAGTTTTATAATAAAAAATGTGTTTCGAAACCTTGGCTTAGTCGGCGTGCACTTTAAATTAGCGCGATCTATCAAGATGGCGAGACATTTTTATGGTTCTTCATTTATTTACCGTCACACTTTTAACTTTTAATGTTATATTAAAGTCTAAAATTTATTTTCTTGGCCGTAATTAATTTGCAACTTTGGTGTGATTAACTTAGTTCGTTTGACAGACCGTAGGTTGTGATTCTGTTTTAAATAAACTCGGTCAGTGTTTTGCCTCGTAGCTACAGCTCCTGGAGCACTTCTATAACTGCAAAAAGTCATAATGCTGGGTGAGAATTTGCATTGCGTAATTGCAAAACGCACTTCCAGGAGGCCAAGCCACCCCAGTGGAAGTGTAAAGACAGAAACTCAAATTCCCGAGGGACCGAAACGATGAGTTCAACAAGCACTCAAGGCATTACAATAACAAACAAAACCTCGGACAGACTTTTGTGGCAGTAGTGTTTCTCGCATGCAAAAGAGGATTACGTGGGACATGGAATTGTGGGACCTCAACACCGTCGGAAACGTTGAAGCCGAGCTTATTTACAAATGGGACGGTGGTGGACGGTGCTCTGTACATGAAGTTAAAACTATACAAAGTGGAGCTGTGAGGTCAAAACAAATCAGACCTTTTAACTCTAGGTGGTATTATAAAGGGAATTCGGAAAGCTACTGCTTTTAGTAAGCCACGGTGACTGAACAAAAGGAATTGTGCAATGAAAGTGGAAATATCTTCATTCTTTTGATGTTCTGTTCGGTGAATAATGATTGTGATAGTCTAATAGGTGGGAGAGAAAATACTAAAACAGAATGCCAGTAAGTTGATATGCATCGCTACTAGTTGGTGGGCTACTAAGCCATAAAAAGAGACCCTTTTAAGCGGCCCAACTTCCCACGCGCATCATAATTTTAAAATAAATTAAATTTTTATAACTTAGCTGTGTAAAATATCGGGGCAGCAGACTGTCAACATTTTCCAGACAGTTTTTGAATGCATAATTTTAGATGAATAATCTAAGTGAGCAATCTGCTAGGTGACCGACATCTCAACGGCACGATCGTCGTCTCATCTGCATAAGGAGATATCCTCTGTGACACTTCAGTTCACATGCGCCCAAAACGAAGGTTTGCAGTCGCACAGTCCATAAATTTACCCCTCCATACCCACTCTCAACGTTTTATTGTAAGGGTGCGGTCCATGAGACGGACTTACCTGCTATTTGTAGTTTTTGGTGGTTTTCCCATTATTAAATGAAAAAAATTGCAGTGAAATTCCCTGCAAGCCAGAAGTTCAACGTCTGCTGTTCTTTTGTGATTTATAAAATGGTCGCTTTTTCATTTGAGTAAGAATGATGGACTAATTCTGCGACCTTTTGTGAAACAGCGCGACCGAGTGACTCCGTGGATGCGATAGACTGAAATTTCTTCAAGGGGTCAGTTTTAGATTAAAAGAACTAAAATGAAGCTGCAAATCCACCAAAAGTGCTACAATTTCATTGGAATTTGGTCTGATTCTCCACCCGCTAATGTGCACTAACCTCGGCCTGAGCGCTTAAAGGCAAATTTGGGGTGCTGGGAGGAGGATGCTCCCAATCATGAGTTACTGCTTTAAAATAAAGCCCAAATTCTGACTTCGACCATTTATTCGATAATACTTTCTTAAATTATTTTACGCTTTTTATTGCAGGCGTCTTTAAATGGTACCCAGACCATAAAGTTGCACTGCGCTTAAAGCAATTCCACAACTTCGCAGGCACTCCTCTTCATTTCGTATAACTATTACCGTTATAAATTTTAATTCTATCTCAGCACTTAAGAAATAACTAATTTAGTTCGCACTCCTTACCCTCGCCGCACATGAGTACAGAGAATCCACTCATCTCAACCCATCGTAGTTACGATTAAGGCCTAGCTTCGAATATCCAGGTGAAACGAAGAAAACTGCCCTTGGTGTCGACTAGAAAGCATTTCGTGCCAATCTCAAAGTGCACAAATAAAATCGCTCATCCTTCCTTTGCAGATGGCAGTTTTAAGCACTTTATTTAAAGTGCTCTAAGCATTTATTCGCGCCTTATGCCAGAAAAAACACTCGACTTTATTGCGTTGTGCGGTCAGTAGGGCAAAATTTTATGGCATATGTTTTTGCTTTTAGCGGTGGCATATTCCTCACTATGTGGTCGGTCAACAACGGGATGGTGGCATTCCTCTTTACCAATTCTGTCCTTTTTGGAATTGGCATCGGTCTCTCTTTTACAATAACCCTGAAATGCACCGTAGCGGTATGAAGCGCTTTATTTTGCCCTTCTCAATGCATATCAATGTGAAAGTAATTTGTGACATTTAAGACAAAGTGTGTGCAGTTCCTAATGCAAGGCACTGCAGCAACTTCGCCTCTAGGCACCCGAGGAAATATCAGTTATGTGTCTTTGTTCTGTGACATACTAATGCTCCTTTGCACCTTTTAAATCTCATTGGATTGGAAGTGAGTTGGGCTTCACGGATTGTGCCTGACTGCAGTCCAAAAACTCGGCAGTAGTCTTGTATGGGCCTCGGATAACATTCCACCAAGGCACATTACAGCACAGCAGAACAGTCTCTGCAAAAGAAATTCTTGCTCATAGGCATAATGAAGACCTACGAAAAATGGAGAAAATTGAAGTGTGCTATCCCATCCTCGTTTGCTACATTTCTCAAATGTTCCTAATTCAAATTGGTTGTGGCGTCATTTTAGGGTCACCATTCGAGAATCGCATGGTCAAACGGAAAACATCACTGAGGGTCCATCAGCTGGAAAATTCGCAAAGCAACTTTTCAACGATTGCGTTTACCTCTAGAGAATTATGCACAGCAGAACCATTCAATCACTTTATGAGGCTATAATTTTAGTTTCACTGTAGGCAGGAAACTTTAAACGCTCACATTAGATCATTCTTGACAAGGTACGATTACATTTAAGTTTAATGTCACTGCAGTCAACTTTGTTATTTTCGAGAAAATATCTCTGAGCAGGGCGTGCGACCAGAAATTGGCATCGGTGCCATAAAAGAGTGGTTGGTGCGTCGCCATGGTTGTAAAAATGTTTTAACAAGAGGTGTGACAGCATCAGCAGAGTACTAAAGCATTCAATTCCATTTGTAATAAGTAGGAATCAACAATTACTCCGACAAATAATCACTATTGCTTCTCAACTTGGGCAAAGACATTTATCAAAAGGGCTTTCATTAAATCTTACGCAATTTCGCGAGCAATCGTGGTTTCGTAGCTTCTGACAACTATTTTATTCTATTCCTGTTAAAGCATTATCCGCAGCACAGCGAGGCTGCAGTGCGAATTGTGGGATCAGCCTTCGGTTTTGGGACCATTATGTTCGTTCCTCTCCAAGCAATTGCCATAAAAGTTGAGCGCCTGTCCGATCATCCCCAGTAAGTAGAAAAATGCCGTTGTTTGGTTTTTAAGGGCATCGATGTTGAACTGCTTCAAGTGCGGCAGCCACATGGGTTGGACAAGGTTGGCCTGGCCAACATTATCCAATTTCCTGACCTTGTCGCATGTCGCTTCATTGCGTCGATAAAGAAAGTTTTTAACGTCTCGTTAGCTCAAACTTACCTTCAGGGCTTGACACTCAACAGAAAGTTGATTTAGGGCAAAATACATTGCCCAACCACCATTACCAAATCCTTAAATTTGCATATATTTTATTTCGCAGTTCAAAGGTTGCCTGTTCCAATGTTTTCCTAATAACCGGCTGTGTTATCCTTGCCATACAATTCATCGCCTTCACGTTCTCTTTCATCGCTTTTTGGTTCGCAAAGGTAATTTGGCACATTGCTAACAATTCAGTTCGATTCCTTCCCAAAAACAATTAGTTTCTTGTAAGACTGTTGCAATCCATCCCAGTAGCTTAGGCCCATGTAAGGAATAAATACCGCAGTCCGAGATCCATCAATGTCCTTGGCGATGGTGTAAGTGGTAAATTAACCTGGAAGTAGCATCTTATGGGCATCGAAAATGTATTTGGAAATTGCCGTTAATGTTCCAATCCTGTTTTAATTATGAGTTGTTTAGAAAAACACTTGTTCCAAGAAACGCAGCGAACTGACATGAAGTTTTAGAAGCGAACAATTCTAACAGATCGGGTATTATGTGGCACAACCTGTCCACCCTCTGGCAACCTTCCTGTTGCCAGCCTCTATGAAACCACCCATTCATGAGAATAGCCCTCCTTTGATGACTCCCAAGGGTGATCAGAAGGTCCCATGCGGAGGGAAAGCATAAAAAGAGCCAATGAAGAAGATTTGCTATTCGAGTGGAGTGTAAAATCATGCGCTCCTTCAGAGTCATCCCTTTTCATTTTTTAGGAAAAACAATCCAGAGTGGACATTATGAGGTGAGAATTACTCATTTCTCCTACCAATTTGTTCTGCAACCGTTTCGCACTTCTGACCTGGTGCCTTCCACGACTAACTTGAAAGCATCTTGGTTGTTATTCATGATAAATCCTCTTATTAGATGCATCTTTACCATTTCCCTTAATTAATTTTCATTTTCCTTGTTACAGTCTTATGGCTTGTGAAACACTTTATCAGGCATTAGGCAAGGCTTTAAGGTGTCGCTTTTTAGATGCTAAGATAGCAAGTGTAAGATCTGGCAGGACATAACCTGCAAAAGCATGCTCCGCTTAATGTTTTAGCAAAAAAGCCTAACCCATCGCCAATTCCTTCGCCGAATCTTAAATGTTGCCAAGGCAACAGTTTATCAAAACAATGATCACAAACAACGTAAAACAAGCAAATTAAGTGAAGAGTGCATGGCAAGCAACGATAATGACAATTTTGAACCGTCCTTTTTTCAGAAAGCGCAATCATCTCTTATGCGTAATTGTCAACTTTTCTTTCTACCTGCATGATTATTTGCACGTAATTTTAAACTTTTGCTAGCACTTTGAAACATTTTGAAGCATCATTATAATTGCAGCCTTGAGAACACGAAGCGAAACTTCAAAGAATTTGTCAAAAAACCCGAGACGTACATCTTGAGTGTCCTGAACTTTTTGAATGTCATACCCAGGATGGCAATAATATCAACGTTCAAGGTGACCAAAGTTGTGCTCTTTAACGTGCATTATGTTCAGTTACTCGTGCAACACGTAGCCTTTTGCCTAAAATCCTCTATTCGCCGAAAAGGTTGTAATAAACATCCATCGCTATGTGAGGGACTTCCAAAGCCGAATCTTTGAGTGTCAAGTCGGCGAGAGGAGACGAGTGTCAATGAGCAAAGGAGATTTACGGGAGCCTGGGGACGTCTATATAAGCAAACACTTGACTTGGACAAATATCACTTCATAATTACTTTATTCTATTGACAAAGGCATATAATCTTGCTGGGAGAGTGTCGGAAGGAGCGAAGCAGTCCATCGTGTGGAGATGAAGCCGTTTACTAGTGCTCGTTCAGATTTTCATGAGCTCATTAAAATGACGAACCAATTAAAAATCTCTATTTACCTCTAGTTTATTTACACAAATCAAATATCATCGTTGATTGCAAAATACATGCTTTCTTATGACTCCGCAACCGCTTCATTTAGCTGCCGGAATTGAGCAGCACTTCTAAAAACTCAAGTCTTCATGATAGCGTTGATTTCACATGGAAAGAATCAAGCTGTCATTTCACTTCCATCCGCTTGTGTGTATTGCATAAACTTTTGATAGATCTGAAGTCAGGACACCACTTTGACACTGTTGACGGAATGCATCACAAAAGTCCCTGAAAAGCTCTTGCTCTCTACAACATTCAAATGAGCCTATGATTCGCAAAACCCATAATTTAAGTTCCGTAAGGGAAGAATAAGGCATTTAAGAACAAACACCAACGCTCATAGTCCTTGTCTTTTCATAATAATAATGTTAAGAGTGTGTTTTGGAAAGCTGGACACTTTTTCTTTTATAAGTGGCCACTTTGTCCACTTTTTAGGTATATGGACAGGCCGTGGGTTTTGATGCGACTTCCCTTGTCATCGTGGCTACATTGAATGGTATTTTTAATTGCGTTGGCTACGTAATTGCTAGAGTAGCCTGTTCAAAGGCTTCCTTTAAGGTATAGCAAAAGTTACCGATCATAAACTGCCCTCATTTGTACCTGCCATGCACAAAACCAAGTTAGGGCAACGTCTCCAATTATACGAGTTTAGGCGGGCATAACAGCGTTGGGGGGAGACATAAAGTTCTGGTGCTCTGGAAAGCAGAAAAATTTTCCAATTTTTAAGAACGGAAGTATGATTTAGAAAACGGGAGCATGACTTACTGGGTGGGCAGTCATAATTTATGCTTGGAAAATATGAATCCTTAATCTGTTTCTCTGTTCCATTCTCAATCACGCATCGCACTTTATATTTTGATGGTGGAAACCGCAATAATATCGCTAGAATGTGTAGCTCAAAGTACAGTTGGGGATCGCAACTGTGGCCACGACCTTGAGGCCAGCTCACGCGGCGCAGGCGCCACGATCGAGACAAGAGTGGCCTCCCGCCAAAACCGGGAGTCAAACTGTCAGTGCATTACAAAATCGTTTCCTCCATTGGGCGTTGTTCTAAGTCAACCATTGCAGCCTAATCGGTGGTGAAATAAATCACTCAGACGTCAGCCGCGCCAGTCACTAAATTGCCACACAAAGGAGGAGATGCTTTACTGTTAGGTTAGATACATAGTTATATTAAGCAACACTTATCTAAAAGCAGACATACGAAAGAGTGGACAGAATTTAACACGCTTTCGTGGGGATAGGGGTCGCAGTTGTAAAGTTAAAATATGGACACTTTATGCATACTTTTATAGGCGCCGCTTATACTTTTTTTACTGCTCCTCACTACTCTCTCTGGGCTCTTTCCTCTGGTGGAAAAAATTGGCCTTGAGTCGTTTGTGCTCTATGTGTTTTGCGTTTTTGGCCTTCACTTTGCCATGACTGCTGTCAACGTGGTTATGACTGTCGCAAACAATGCAGCAATTGTTCCACTGGTGGACTTTGGGACTAAACTGGCCTTCTGTTTTTGTTCGGTAGGTTGGTTGTTCCCATTTTCTTTCATCAAGATTTACCTAAAATAGATCGTGGTCTTTTGATCCATTCACCTCAATGGCCAAAATGTGTGCAGAAAATTGCGCAGTGAACTCAAAGGCGTAAATAGCAATCCGTATTCGCTAGTTTCGCCCGACCGAGTCCGCGCTATTAGGCGTTGAAAATATACACTTTTTGGTTGGTAAAATTTGTCTCATTTCTATCCTTTTGGGATGAGTTTACTAACACCGTCACCGATGCAGGTGTCTGAGCTAGAAGAAGTTGAATGAGGAGAGCTTGGGTGGCTAGCAGTACAAATAACAACATTGAGCGATCACTACCCTCAGAATAGGCAAATCATGTCGTCACTTGTTAACTGATGACCAGTTCCACGGCTTTGCTGATAAGCCAGCATGAAGCTAAAATAATATTGTCATAATTTGACTTTTTTGGCCCCTCATTGGTTGGTCCAATCAAAAGTTTGCATAACCACTTATTTTCAATGTTTCAACTATGATTGGCTTGAGTTACTAAATGGTTTTTTCGTTTAAACTTTATTGTAGGAAGAGATTTATGGAGATGGGAAACTAGTTTGTACTAACGACTCATGCAGTTAGGTGGTCTGATGAATGCAAGCAAATCTTCAATAAAGCAAAAAGCCCGCAAAGCTCCCTAAATTATGTTGTTTGGTTAAGTATTCACCATTGCAACCTGAGAACAGTTCGCTTCAAAAGTTCCTCAGGTTGTAGGATCCACCTTAATGAAGCTTTTTACTGCTATCCGCCCCACCTTCTACTTTGCCTTTATTACCCAATCGTGTGTTGCACCTAATGGGCTATTTCTCGGCGATAATACTCAGACACGTTGAGTGACAGAAGCTTTTTAAAAAATCAAGAAAATGGGGAAGGTGAAGATGAAGTTCAGCAGTATTTAGTCTTATGATATGCTTCAAGAAGAAGACATTTCCATTATCCAAATGACTAATCCTCTGTGTTTAAAAAGAAGGATTGCGTTGCAATTATCCCAGTGCTCATGCGCCTTCTTCGTCCGACACTTTAGTAAGCAAGAAATGCCTGTTCATCTGTTCTGTCTCCAATTTGCCATGCACACACATTAAGCAAATACAGCTCTGTAGATAATAAATGGTGAATTGAGTGGTGAGAATCTGGACGAATGCAACCTGTGTAGCATACTGCTTGTGCATAAGCCACCTGCGGAAGCACAAACACATTATTTCTACCATCAATTACCGAAGGCTGTGTGATCTTACCTGGTTACTCAATAGTCCACAAAATTCACTTTCCAATTTTCTTTAAAGAAATAACCGCAAATGCAGCCAAAAATTTACAAATTGAGACTCTCTTTGAGACATCTTCAGTTGACGATAGACTTGGCTGGACTTTTGGCATTAAGACCCATCCGTGACTCAAGTGTCAAACAATTTCACATGACAAGTTCATTTTCTTACTCCATCAACGAATTCTGACAAAAAGGAGAAGCTTCCCAACCCGAGACCTTGTTAAAAATGGTGAGATAGAGCTAATTTACTGGATGCACATCAAAAGTCCACCCAAGATGACCTATGCACCTACTTCAGGTGAAAAAAGTAAAATCAAGAGGATCTGGAAATGCATGTTTCTGATTGCATTTGTAAGACATTGATGCAAATCTACAAAAAGTTTATTAACTCCATGAAAATTTTCCCAATTCTAGGCGTCTTCAGCAATCATTTTCTCCATCATAGCCTCTTACCAGCCGATTGATCGACACTACGACATTTTCTTTTGGTTCGTTGCCAGCGTTGGAGTGCTAGGTAAGTACTGCTTCAGTTAGCGCCTTGAAAAAAAGCCGACAAAAAGGAGTAATGAATAAAGGTTTCAATAAGTTGCCAACTGCATCCGACCTCAACAAAAGTATGCGGATACGTGAACAATTTTGGGCAGTTAAGTGCAATCCCCACAGATCACAGCCACAACAAACCCTCGAATTTATTTTAAGCATACAAATTATTTTTGTTAGTATCATCAAACAGAACAGTTTTTCAAAAACTAATGCCGAACCAAAACAGAACTATAAAATTATTTAAGTGTGGAAGTGCTGTAAAAATCAGTGGTTATATGTCATAGTTTCACATACTCCGTCTTAGAAAGATACTTTTTTTTAATTTCGTTGATAATAATATTATAAACCACACCTTCGGCACAATTTGCGAAGGTTTGGAGGATTCGGGAGTAATTAAATGAGGAGCCGTTCATCAAAGCGACGAAATAAAGTTGGTCTCAACTATTTCACGCATCCGCTTGTTTTGATAATCGAGATAATAAGGCGCTTTTTCAATACCGAGGTCGCTTAGCTGACCGGAAGAAGGTGGTACGAGGTCGTACAGAATTTTATTTTTATCTCTTAAGTGCGACCAAAGCAGATCCACATCCAGGTAGTCTTACCAATAGGCCAAGCAAAATTTCATCAGCAAAGTTCGCCTTTGAGAGGAGGAAGTACTATAATTCCTTTTTACATAAAAAAATGAATCCAAATCTAACAAAAGTAAAGGAAGTTGATTTAACGAATTTATTATGAGTGAGAAGGGGTTGAAGCCTCTATGCAGCGCAACATACGGCAGTTTAACGTTTACCACGTGTCAGAAGAAGTTTTAGGATTTTGGCATTACGATATACTGCTGAGGAACAAAAGGGCTGAGGCTACTGCTTTGGTCCGGGGGCCATTCCATCGAGTGAAGTACAATGGCATAGGACAGGTGACAGTGTATCCAACACAACGACTTCAGCAATTGGGGTGGAGCATGAGAAGTAGGAATAGAATCTATAATTCAAAGCCATTTTTTAAAACGTCTATCTAAACTTAGTCTAAGCTCCATCGCTGTAATTTTAAGTCTACTTTTAAAGCATTATGACCCAGAATCCCCTCAATGCATAATTTGGCTCCAAAGATGGCTAAGTTCTCTAAAAGCTCCTTACGTTGCCTTGGGTATTGCATAAACGGGAAAGCCTTTGAAATGAAAGATAGATAATAATTTGAAGACGAGTCGTAATTAGCCCTCGTTGAAATTAAGGCATTTCAGCGGTGATTTGGGATCAAGTAGTAGGACATGAACCTTCAGACTGGAATGAGATTCTCAAATGATGGAGTGATTGCATATTGATGCTTACCATCATATTTGCGTCTCATCAGAGTGACAACGGCATCACCATCATTTTGTGGCTCTAGTAAAACTGCTACAAGTCCTAAAAAGTTACGCAAAAAAATAATAGAAAAAATAACTTAAATCCGTTTTGTGAAGGTGACCTCTTTAAGTGTAAAATGCGCACCTAATCCTCCGTGAGTTGTGTTTGTCTTTCCCTTTTCCCGTTCTTAGTAATTAGGGTGACATATATTCGCCTTGTTGCAAACCCTTTTGTTCTGACAAACCCTACAAATAATGAATTGTCTCTTCATCTGGTGACACGCCCATGTTAGACTTCCGTTTTGAAGGGTCCTATAAAACATTTGAAGAGTTTTGCCACAGCCCAACCTTCCCCGGAAATGCTGTCTCTTGAAAAGCTAAAGCATAGGCAGGCAATTACTTCTATTTCTCCATTGTCAAAGTGGCCTTAAAGAACCTCAGAGGAATGGAACATCATCTTGGCTGCTCCATCCTGGAGAGAGATGCATTGCATCAACTTGCAGATTTTGTGATCCCACGCTCAGGTTGTCATCCACGATTTCCCACATCCATCCGACATGGATGTGAAGTGAAAATATTTTGGCAAAGTGACAATTGAAGGAAAGTACAATTAATTTGTTTTGTAGAACCTCTATGCTGACGGTTCTGGAATCACACTAAACCACTCTTTCATACCATTCACAAAATCTTGTTTTGGGAAGCTAAGCGGCTGTTCTTGGTTGTTCATACTTCCTATTTATGCAGTCGTGCTAGAAAAGCAGAAATCTGAGTTTTCATGTGAGCATACCAAAGTTCTATTCTCGTCACATCACAAATATTTCATTCGAAAATGCCCAGCTAATTTTTGCACATAAAGCCAACTTCCAGGTTTTCGTCTTTGGCACTATAAGGGCTGCTTCTTCACACTGACAAATTCGAGACCTCAGACATTCAGTGAAACTTTTTGACTAGGATAATAGTGAAGTTATTTTAGAGCGAACCCTCCTTGCCTCTAGCCAGCCATGACAAGTCAACTGAGAAGCTAATGCGCTACCCCCTTGACCCCGCCTCCTCCATCAGCATAACATCTGTGCAACAGGCCACTTGTGAAGAAAACGTTAACAATAATTAGAAAATCAAGAAAAAAACAATTGTTCATCAAGTAAGGTTATTAACTCAACTCCTGCTATTAACCCTCATTATGACGTTAACGCATAACAGAGGGGCACTTTGTAAAAGATTATTAAAACTACCATCTGCCTTATCCGTAGGACAATGATCCCAGCTGAAACACATTGACCGTAAAATCCCACCACCTGTTCAAATGCACGATTTACCAAGCATAACGCTTGTAATCTGAAACGTCATCCAATAACTCAAAACCTTTTCCTTTAGAGATCATACTGGCGCTCACAATGCAAGACACGGCATGCCCTTTGAAATTGATGCGAGGACGCTTCTTTACGTCAAGCAAACAGGAAATCAAAGAAGCGGATGGCCAACCAGAAGCTGGAGAAGGAGACACAGCACCTTGAAGAACCAAATATGTATATGTAATCTGGGCTGTAGCTTGCATAACCACAGCCACACATGAAATCGAAAGTGCTGGTGTACTCACTAAGAGCACATCAAAGGACGAACCCCATGCCTTATTAACCAAGCATTCCTTTCTATTCATACTCGAGAAATTTTATTTCCAGATGTGCTATTTTTACAAACAAGACACAAATCGCACAAGAAATGTCTACCAGTATCAATGTCCGCTCTTGCCTGAAAGAAAAGGGGGAATCCTAGGGGATCGCCCGGTCCAAGTGAATGACAGAACAACCATGGGAGTATCCGTTCAGTGATTAATTTTGTTAAGAAGTTTTTTGAGTCATAGTTAAGCATCTCATAGAAGTTCAAGCAATTTACTAAAAGTGTCACGTCAAGTTGCTTCAATCATCCAGCAAAACCATGCCTGATGGCAACTTGTTCGCACCTATTGGATGAGATTCACCACTAGATTTTACAACTAACATCATTCACCCTGAGCCCCGAAAATCAGTTTCGGTTATCTTGACTTTACTTGACTCACTCATGCATGTCAAAGGGTGACTCGTGCACCAGGAAAAAAACGCCCTTGGAAGAACTGACGAAAGTGAAACCGTTAGGCGAACAACGCCCCGCGGAATTCAAGCCAGTTGAACTTTATCTCCAACACAATTCATTATCTGAGTTTCCCTTCTCTGGATGAGTAAGAATCACACGCGAACACATACCAGACGTAGTGACGCCTAAAGCCGCCGCGGATTTATGAGGCCGAAACCGAAAAGAAGAATTTCAAGCAATGGATAGGGGTTCCACCAGCAATAATCGGGAATCCCGACGAACTAGTTTACATGAGACCAGTACCATAACCAACTTTTCACTCCTAAATCCTGTTGAAGCTACCACGCGAAATCCCCCTACCATGCACAGTTTAAGACGAAAACGCTCACCACACCTTTGATCACAACTTGAACCCTAACGACCCAAGCCATCAGACTACTTTCAGAGAAGGGTCATAGGACGCTTGTGATGCAACTTACGCGGAATCGTGGCAAAATCTACCATTATTCCAAAACTTCATCCTATCTATCGAGGTTCGGAATGTCCTATTGTTCGTGTAAAATAATAACCAGATGATATTTTGACTGCATTTATGAAAGGCAAAGACACGCCAGCAAAACAAAATGCTAATGTTCCGTACTATAAAACTGCATGACCGGACTATGACAACTGGCCATAGGAGAAAGAGTCCCCTCCGGGCTGTGTTTGAGGCACACACTCAGGTCGTGGCCGACACATGACCGTGATGCGTCGGTCCCGGTGAACAACACGGTCGATGCCAGGAATCTGGGTATCATTAGGGAGGATGGCGTGAGTAAGGCGGTAACGCGTCGCCCCTCGCATGATGTAGAGCATGCGCCGGCGCACCCACACGTCCGTGGAAGCACCTGGTGGAGGCAATGTGAGATCCATCCGGCTGGCAGGGAGAAGGATGGTGGATGGAGCCACTTCGCTCTCTGGAGCCACAGTGAAGCGCGCTACGCTGTCCGCGAGAAGAGAAAGCACAGCCACCAGGCCACCGCAGTACTGAAACATCGATTTTCACCATTTTGTTTGCTAATATCATGTTACAATTGAGTGGGAGTCCAATGAGTCCGAATTTTCGCTGCATTTTCTACTGAATCTACCGAAATACTGATTTTACACATCAGCACTAATAACAAGTTGATATAAAGGAAAATGCTCCTAGAATTACCTATTCTTGACATAAGCATCTTGTCCACCATCAGCCATGGTTTCCACATACCCGAATGCTATCGACGTGAGGTTTGATCCACCCCGTGGGGGCCAAATCTAGGACATGGATGTAGGGAAGAAGATCGTCGAAACTGGAGGCCTTCCGAGCGCCTTTGGGACGCACCTCTTCCTTCAGAACATCCAGCGTCTTTTGGCGCAACCGATCAATGACCGGTTGATTCACGGCTCGCCAGTTCTTTCGCTCTGTCTCACGGAAATCTTCTATAGCCTTTGGGTGGGGGGAATTGAATGAAACCAGAATTTACGTTATCCCAGTGTGCCGTTTGATAGCGAGATCTTGAAAGAATGGGGTCAATTTCGGAGAGCAGACTTTGCTCCTCTTTTTCGGTAATGAAGTCAGGAATAGTAATGAGCTCTTCGCTGACAAGTTCTTTGACAAAATCGTCTTGAAATTCTACCAGTCGGTTACTTGATTCAGATGATACAACACCTCTTGACGACTGACTACGAGCGGCACAGAAAACAGTAAAGCGGGTTAACGAGGGAAAAGTAAATGAAGCGATTCGTAGCATAGGGAATATAATTAAGGCTTGTTCAGGTCACAAAGCGCTGATGGTGTGGACGTCACCAAGCGATATTGATTTAAAGCAATGAGTGCACTGTCTTGGGAGGAAAACAGATAAGATACCAGAATGATCTACAACCTGCAGCACACAAACTGCCACAACAGGCCCAAGGTCGCGAGCATCATCAATTTCAGGCACAGACAGGGTAGTGCAATGTCTAATAAATATCAAAACACTGTCATAAGATTAGTATATAGACGACGAATTTTAAAAAATTTTAATAGCTTTCTTGAGCGATATTCGTTAACTACTCAACAATAGTACAACCGGGGCTGCCAGTCAGGTCTAACAAGATGAGAAGAACAATTTGGTTTGCAACTAGTCCTAGTTCGCATGAGGCTACACTTTTTGGATGAATTTCTAGTAATTTTGCTGCATTTGCAACACTTTTTGACTGCCGGTTCTCCTCCGGTCACATAGGTGGTCATATCGACCTGGCCGTGTGGTCTGGCCTCCGGGCCATGCCAGCAGCCATATTTCCCTTCCCGTTAATTGCATACATATATGTTCTACCCCATGTTTCGCCTTCTTTCTTCTTCCGAAGTTACTCAGGAGGATTCACGCTCTGTTTGACCTATTGTTTTTTTTCCTGCTCCTCTAGGGGCAAAAGGCAAGTCTTAAACGAGGAAGCAAACTTTAAGGATAGTTTTATTAATTTAGGTTTTTAGAGATCGTACTTTAATGAAATGGGGGATCCTTGATGCCTTCGATATCGCATTAAAATGAATGCAGTGTGTTTTAATCTCGAGGTCTGAGCCTCCCCTAAAGGCAGAAGAAGACCTAATAATAAGGTTAAATGTTATCGCGGCGCACAGGAATGATTGAGGCTACTAACAAAGCTAGCAGGTCAATTCTATAGCCAATGTTCCCATTCTTCCCTTCTTTTTCATCACCCGGATTGGGTTTTCTCAGACATCTTTACATAATCACGCAGAGGTTCTGCGGTAGCGAAAACGCCAATGTTGGGGGGGAGGACCTCACGACACTCGGAAAGATGCCTTGTTAGTCCACTTCCGGGCTTTAACCACCTCTCTTTTCCCTCACCTACATGGTCACTTTTGAGCAATGCAAGCATTACAAGTCAATCTGGCAAAGCAAAAGTGGTTGGCCAAGCACCTTTCACCGAACTTGACAACTAACTACAACTCACGACCTTTCAAAACTTTTATTTCATTTTATTATCATTGTAGGACTTTAGCAACTTGTTTAATTCTACTTCTGAGCCTACAAGCGCTTCAGCCTTCGCCTCCATTCACCCATTTAGACGCCTTCCCTCGTTTTAATCGGATGTCCGCCCTTCTAATAATTTTTTTTCGGAATAATCGTGTATTTTGCGGATCACTCTCCCAATTGCCTCTAAATCACCGAATATGGTCAATAGTGGAGTTGTAATGGAGGTATACTTGAAATATATATATAGTTTTATTTAAAACAGGATCGCAGACAAACTATATAAGCGGAAGTTAGGACGAATTTTGTCATGTATGTGGACGATAAAACACAGTGGTGATGACGATGGTACAAAACATACATGGTTTCGCGGTATTGTAAAAAATATCGATGCACCACGATTCATGCAGCCACGGAACACCTCAAAACTCTAAAAGATAAGGTAAATGAAGGTAAGCGAAACCGAAGATAAGGGGGACTGATGGAACCACAAGTTCGACTAAGGTTGAGCTTAGGACAATATGAAGAGCTTGAGCCCTGGTTTTTAAGAACTGAGCATGAGATTACTATGCTAAGGTACTATTACTTACCTCTTGATGGCTCGCTCTGCGTGTGTGAGTGGAACTGAGCTGGTTGAAGCATTGAGGTGTTGGTCTGTCCCTGATCAGCAGCCTGATTGCTGCGACTGCCTACATAGAGCGAGTGATGCATAATGCCATAGTTGGTGTCACGTGTCAATGGGGGTCGTGCAGGAATGGCGTAGTGCGGTGGAGAACGGGGAGTATATTGTTGAATAGGGCTGGAGGCTCGTCTATAGCCATGTTGGAGGGTGTTAAAGTAAGGTCCGGCCATCATTACTGCTGGTCGTTCGTAGCTGAAAGGAAAAGTAGACTTTTACTTTAATCGTAAACTAAAATGTGAATACTCTTAGGCTATTTACTTCGATTTTCGATAAATGCACTGCAAATGCAGGGCCGTTGGCCGAGTAGTTATCCTCCAAGACTGTCTCATTTTGCTTCCTTCCCAATTTATAACATAGCCATGTTAGTGGATGCGCGAAATGTGTGCTTTTCACCTTTCGTGAATACTTTGTATAGGCTATTTAATGCAGCGCAACCATAAAAGGGAAACACTACCATGGGGATGTCACAATTAAGTCTTAAATGTATTCCTTTAGTATTAGCTTGTGCCCATCCAATAAACCCGTCCATTTCGGATACCTGTGATCCGGATGTCTGGCGGCAGCAACGAATGTGTGTAGAGTATCTTGTGAATGACGACGGTGGAAGATTACAGCCACAGAGAGGTGCCGTAGCAGGATGCTCAAACGACCAGTAGTAAACCATTACGTGATATTAAATAAGCCGGTCCCTGTTGACTTAGTCTCTAATACCCATTAACGTTGATATTCTCGTGGACTCTCAGCTCATTAGGTGTTGGCACAATTTTCGGAGAGGCAAGTCCTAATCTTTAGAGTTGGAACACAACAAAACAAAATAGTTTACGGGTTGTGGCAAATGCAATCAACTTTCCTGGGGCATTTAAATCATCCTGTCAGAACTGTGTTCAAAATTTTTTACTAAAATGAAGTTATTTCCATGAAACATTACCTATTATGTATCGAATTGCCATTTAAAAAACACTTCTATTCTGCGATAGTAATCAAACAGTTACCCACCCCATAGAGTCGACCTCAGCCGGGTCTCGGTTGTACTGATAGCGATCACTTAACTGCCTGTGCAAAGCTGGAGCTCCTCGCCTGGCCAGGCTGTTTGTGAGGTTGGCTTCTTGTGTGTACATAGGCAGTGGTGGTGGTGGTTGCTGCTGGTGGAGCTGTGTGAAGAAGAAACTAGCTGTTAGCGGAGCCCCGGAGTCGATAGCAGGACGCGGACAGGAGACTTGACGTTGAAGACTCCTTGTTTGGCGTGACGTGGCACCACTGCCACTGCTACCGTCGCATCTTCCCATGCTGAGGGAGTTCGAGTGAATAAGGTTGACCCTGGAGTCGTTGATGCGTATCGCAGAGGTATCTCCATCGTTTGCACGTCGCCAGTCGGCCTCACCGACTGTGGGTATCGATTCCGAGGCTGTGCACGGAAGCGTTAGAGAGTACCAACTTATAAAGTACGTAAAGGCTAATCAACCCGAGGATCCCATCACAAAATCGTTTTAAAGGCTTTTTACTAAGTCTGAAATCGCACCCGCCGAATAACTGACTCACTTGGCAAAAAAGACTAAGGCCGTCTCCTTCATTTATTAGTTGGATTTTAGGAAAAGTCTGCTACGACTTGTATGAGTAATTTCCATAAGTTTCGCAAGTTCTGAAACAGAAGATCCAGATAAAAAGGGGAAACTTGCGAAGCGATAAAGAAGATGCCAAAAGCGGTTCCTGAAAACTACATTACTCATTTCGTCAACTTGATTAATTACACTATGAAATCTTTACCCGAGTGAATACTATCCGTTGGTAAAAATTAGGATTTTCATGCACCACATTTTCATATTTGGGACTAACCAAATAAAATTCCCTTTTGTGCCGGCTAAGCGAAGCTCGGTAGTAAGATTTTCGAGCAGTCTTCGTCGAGTTTGCATGAACCATGCACTCACGACCGCAAGGAAAATGATGCGGTAAAAAGGGGATGCATTTTGAAAAATGTGTTAATTAAACTCCAAGAAAAGTCAATGACCATTTGTTTGATCCGGAAAAAGGTCGCACAAGTGATCAATTTTTTGAAATTACTGAATGCTCAGTAATTTGAATTTGATTTCATACTCGCTTAAACGGGCCTCTTTAGTGCCCGAAGCTTGAACCTCTGGCTGGCACCCAAACATTCTGTATATCCTTCCCACCTCAGTGGGACTTATTATGGTTTTTGGAAGACCTGGCGCGCTACAAACGATACCCTTGGCAAATTTAGGTCCCTGCTGCTTTGTGATGATGTGAAAGTACAGCACAGGTCTTGAAAGTGGGGTTAGCTAGGACGTGACCCAAATGGGAAGTATTTTTCAGAATTTTACTGCAGTAAGACAATTTGCAGCCTTTTAGTACCGAGTGGTTATGGCTTTTCTCATTTGAATGCCAGCACAAATCAAGTGGTGCCAGTCGTTCTCCAATGCGCTCTAGACATACAGCATTTTACGAAAAACTTTTTTCCAAACAAACTGCGGTCAATTTGAAGGAAAAATAAAAAAAAAGAGAATGCGTGGAGAGAAACAATTTTCAGATAACCGGGTAGAAAAGAACTTAAAGGAAGTACTGGATGGGAACTTTTTGAAAAACAAAATTATCAGAATTTATTTATGCGGGCAATTGAATTGTTAAGGGAATTTTCCACTGGGACCAATCCTGAGATTGTTTCTAGGATTGAATCGTTTCACCCAAATCCGACGGCAGTGCAGCTGTTTCAAGCTTGAACATGTCTGATTAAACTGCCCATTTTCAACAGAGTATGTTTGAGGGTTTAACACCGACTCAACTATTTCTTAATGGTGCTTTTCACCGGTGCAAATTGGGAATAGGATTAAAAATGGCGTCCGCAGCTGTTGTTGCTCCATGGAAATTAAATTTTTCCGTAGAAAAAAATCATAGCTAAATCCTTGCCGAACAAAGTAAGGTGCGCACGTCCAGGTTGGGCAGTTCAGTCTCAACCTTCGGGAAGGGACTTTTGCCAAAGGGGCAGAGGATCTGTTGGGTGATTAACACTGGCTGTTTCTTTAATGAAGCTCAAAACAATCAGTTTTGTAATTTACGTACTGAGAACTAGAAGAGAATCTGAAAGATGAACTTATTGGGGTCATGCTACTGAAGTGCTTACGAATGGTCGATCCACCAATGGGAACACGGTAGATGTAAGGTCCAGAGAAGGGACCTTCCGCGTTGTTTGAGGTCTCCACAAATTCTTCCATCTTTCGACAGACATCTGCAAAAGTGGGACGAATTTCTGGGAACCGACTCCAGCATTGTAGCATGTGATCGTACCTGGTAAGGAGATAAGAGTGCGAACGACGATCCTCTAAACCATACTCAGAGCAGTTGCCATGTGATCAAGTAAATATTTTAGTTGAATGTGGAGTGAGTCACAATAATACTGCCTTTGCAGTGCAGTGTATCTTTATAAAGTTATTAGTTGTTTCCCAAAAGCTTTGTTCCATTTCATCTAAAAGAAACGGGTTTGAGAGAGTCGATGAATTTAGCTGAAACTAAGCTGAAATGTGTACCTTTAAACCATGATCCAAGTTTCGGTAGGGCTAACCGACATTCTTCTCCAAAAGGAACGTTTAGAAGAGCAATCCTTACTGCAAGCGATTTAACCTTTATTAAATCCTTTTTTATCAATTTGGTGTCAGCTTAGCTTCTTTATATATCCTAGTTTGAGCACAATTTTTGCAGAGTTTTATTTACGAAACCCACAACTAGATCCCTAAGCACAAAAATTCACCGGCGACTATGGCTAAATTAAAACGGTTACTCTTCAACATTTTTGACATACCACTACCTTATTCTCCTCTTCTGTTACTAAGTAAATTAAAAATCCACTTTTACCAACTTTCCTTTAATTGGTTAATTAACGCTCTTCTCTAGAAACGCCAAAAGTTCAGTTGCTACCGCTTTTCGAGTCAGTCGCTTCTTTTGCCTTGAAGAAAATTCATTTTAATCCACCAAAGTGAGCAACCAACGTGACATACAAAAGTTAAGGGAGAGAGGGCAAGACGTTGATAAACCGGAAAAGGACTCTTTAAATTTGATGTTATTAGTACTACTGATAATCAAAAATGCAGCTATAACACTGCCTTTAGGCTCCGGAGTTAAAGTAAAACCATGTAATTCTCTCTCTACACCAGCGTTTAGGTGACATTGAACAGCTATTTAACCCGTGAACATTGTCCAACCATCCAAAGGAACGGCTACAGTAACTACGGTGGTGCTTAAAATTAACATTAATCATTTTGCTGCTTGGAGGCGAGAAATTTCGCCTTGGGAAGGGCTGCCTTGAAGTTGACCTGAACAATAAATTAATGTTCTCACTCTAACGGGGGGACAACTCACAGGGCGGCCGGGCAGTTGTCCGGTTTTGACAACACATTGCCATTTAGCACCAGATTGATCACCTCCAGATTTACCTGGCCGTAGAAGGGGTCCGCGCCCAGGGACATTACCTCCCAACAGGTGACTGCGTAGGCCCTGTGAACCAAAGAACGAAATAATGGTTGCATAGGCATTCTGATTTGGTGATGAGGAATGGAACGAGATGTAATCATGAGTACCGACTGTCCTGTTTTACAAGGAATGTCATTTGAATTCCACACATTTCCCACCGCCAGTTTGACGACCTCTTGAACCTCTTTGCTGTAAATAAAAAAGTTAAACCAATTGTATTGAAAAGCATTAAAGCGCTTCGCTAAAATGCCAACAATGCCTTCCTGGCACACTTTAATCCTTTCCTGGAAGAAATGAAATGAGACTTAATTTTTAGTCAAAAAGTGTAGCCTCTTCATGTGGCGCAAAGAAATACAGCAAACCTCAGTTTGCCCTCATGGCATTCTATCCGCTTTCCCTTCACCAAACTTCGGCGCCAGCAACCATGCCGATGAGTTCTTGTTATCACTTTTATTTCCGGTAAATTATTTGTAAGGAGGCTATGACCAGGAAGCAATTTAAACTAATTTGATTGAAAATGATTTGAGGTAGCATCAGTTAACATTAGAATACTTATTCAAAGAAGACAATCTGCATTAAGCATTACTAACGATTGAGATTCGCTTGCTTTTAACCGTTTCGCCTGGAAGCTGCTTTGAAGCATCACAAATGATTGAAAAGAAGGTGCTAAACACCAATAACTGCATGCTGGCATTTATAGTAATTTGGTATGGTACTCACGCCTCTGGCCTTGTACTTCTACTGGGGAGACGTAGTCTCCGAGTTATGTCAGCAGACCCCTCCCCCAGCTCAACTGTGCGTCGACGATAAACGACCGGCCCCTGTACTGTGTTTTTGTCTCCAGAGAAGCCAGAAACTTTTCCAAGCTTCGTGCAATTAATTACCCGAAAAGCTTTAAATTGAATCGAGTGGAAGTAGTTTAAATGGGATGTGGGTATGCCTCTTAAGTGAAATTATTTCAGTGATGCATTGCACCGAGTAAATGGCTGGTAATGCATTCCTTGTGAACCCTCCCAGTTGTTGCCTCACCACCTTTTGAATTCAAAGCTCTTCCAAGTTTCGTAATAATGGATGCCAAAATATCCACCAAAAGCTTCATTTCTCCGGTTCATTTATAAGACTGTGGTCCAGTGTTCCGCGCTATTGTGGCATTTTAAAAAGCAATTCTCTACATAAATTTCATAATGTAATTACGCCATTTTCATTCTTAATCTGCTTGTTACGAACAGTGTCCTGTAAATCGGCAGTTAAATCTTGACTACCGTAGGGCGAATTGCTGTCGAAATGGTAAATAAATAATGTAAATAGCATGCTCAGGCAAAGAAACTTTTATTAGTGGAGGCAGAAATTCCGCCCCCATATTTGCATTAGAGGCATGGTTTTTGGAAGGAGACATTCGTCCTGTGCCAGAAACTAGGCTCCGCGGTAGAATGGTCGGCGACCAAACATTAGCAGCTTTCTCAAAGTAAATAAAAAAGTGACACTAATTTTTCTCCTGTGCGCATGATACCGATGGGCGACCCGCACCAGGTCAGTGAATCTAGGGAATTCACAAACTGGCATGATATCGTATTGTGGGCAGATTGGCGGACTGTAAGGTACAAAATGAAGACAAACCCTTCACTTTGGCATTAAGTGACATCAAAACAATGACGCCTTATAATCGCCTGATTTTGGTAGTCGACCTCTCTCAGAGCCTCCTGCAATAAACGTGCTGACCATAACTCCTATAAGTGTCTGAGGTTTCTTCAAGCAGCTGCAAGTAATAAAGCAGTTTCTGCTTACAAAAACTTAATTAGGTTTCGTAGCTCAATAAGCGCTAGATCCACTCCAACGACCGCATAGATGAAGTGCCAGCAAATGGCATCCTTGTGCGTCTCCCACTGACCTTAATTACTGTTCCATTGATAAGACCAGGTGTTGCCGAGGTGCCTTCCAAATAGTAATCCAATGGGGCTTACTTTGGCAAACCTTAGTCTATCTAGGGCTTAAAGCACCAAGGTTTGTATCGGAGGTAAGAATACCACGCAACGACATGCGAGAGATTTGTAAACACTTAAAGCAGTTTGCATGGAGGAAATAAATTTACCGATTGCAAGTGCGAACGTGCAAATTTGTGTAGGTTCGAAAATATCATCTTCCTGTTTTATCATATTTTCCGAGTGTGAAGCATGCATACGTGTTACCCTGACATCCCATACGATCGTGTCTGAAGGCAAGCGATATGAAATTAACCTGTAAACGCTTTCAGGGTGCAGAAAAAGGTTTCCTCTTTATTATGTCTACCCTGATTTTTTAATTACTCGGAACACACGTTTTGAAAAAAACTTCCTGACACCTTGTCATTCATAAACAGGTGAATCATGTAATTGTCTGGACGCTATTTTTCGCGTTAAACCGTTCTCCTTTTGTAATGAAATTTCAGGTGTGCAGTGCCCATCTCGAAGGTAGGAGGAGGAGGATTAAGTCGTTCAAAGTTGATGACAGGTGATGGCTTTATAGTCTCAAATTTAATAAATTATTAATGTCAACTTTGTGTTTGGATGAAGAGATTCTAATCAAAAAATATCAGCTAAAGGTGGCTGCGAAAGTAGGCTTAAACTTTCCTAGCTAGACTTCACTACTCACTCCTTCGTTGTTTTACAAGAACGCGTGAAGTCAAACAAATTCCTAACGTTATTGCTTAATTTCATTTATATAGTGTTTAAGGCGGTTGAGAGAGGTGATTCTGGTTTTGAATCAACAAAATATTTTATGAAACCAAACTCTAAATTACGGGTTTTTTTACTGCCCAATGCGTGACAGGAGTTTTTTGGCAGATCGTAGCAACCATCTGCTTTTACTCGCACCGTAAACCAATGATTTAAGTGCTTAATATCAAAATGGAATCGAAATAAGCAAAACTTATCTTATTTCGATTAAACATCTTTCAAGAAGCGCGGTCACCTTGGAGCTGAGGATGTAAGTGAATGCGCATGCCTCCATTGCATTAAGCCGACACTCACTGATTGAATCAATGTACTTAATCTTTGGCGTCAGGAAAGCCTTTTCAGCTATAAATCACGATCCATTCAAGGCCTCAAAGCTGACAAATTTTGATTGTACCGCCTTAGCAGAAAAGGTGCGGATCATAACATAATCCAAATCAGAATGCTTACCACACCGCAGTTCATTCTTTGGCCATATAGATGCAAGTAGAATGATTTTTTCCAATAACTCACTCTATTAATCATATAAGAGGGGGTGCCATGCTTTTCCTCGGCTCCAGTTGGCCAATTTACTGTAGCACTGCCAATGCATGCATTGAAGAGCCGCTACAGTTTCCATCATTTTTCGAAGTGATTTGCAATCGCAATGAAACGCAGAAAATTGTGTATCATGTGATCGATGGGAAGAAAATTGTGCTTTCAAGCAGATGGGCATTTCGCACTTCTTTTTTAGCCAAGGAAAGGAATGGAGGAGAGGGCATGAAGCTTCGGTAAATCGGACAAAATGGCAAAAAAGTGGCAGTAAAATAAAAATATGCAAGCAAAACAAATACGCTGTATGCAGAGGAATAGGCTAAGCAATGCATGACACCCAACAAATACTTGGCACCTCCAAACTAAGTCCGGTTACTCTAGTGCCTGTCATTCATGCAGAAATATCCGATTTTGTACAGCGTGGCAAACTTTTACTCTTCTGACCCATATTTGAAGAGAGAGAAAAAAGTTTACATTTCTTACAGTATAGTGGATAACTGTGTCTCCATTTTATCATCAGATATGTCATGAAACGGATCACAAACCTGGCTCCATTGCGTGTAAAGATTAATTGCTTAATTTTCGAAGGCAAAAGGCGCAAAGATTCACGCTAAGTCTCGAAATTCAGAGTGCTATGAACCTTAAATGCAATTTTTACAGTGTGGGCTGAAAAATTAACGATGGTTGCATGGTTATGTCGATAGAGTCATAATTCGGGCAAAGCTGTACACAAAAGGACAATTATCCCACCGTTACCAAGCTTTAACACTTCTTAAAAGCTTATTTACACAAAGAATGATTGATGTGTTGTCAGAATCGGTCTTGTTTGCAACCAAATATTGGTCGTACTTTCCGGCTCCTCTGACACATCGACGCGGCGACACCGATTAATGATCAGCGTGTTCATTCGCCTCGGCGTCAAACACGTCCGGCATACTGTGCATGCATAAAAGCCGAAAGGATAAAGTGTTTGGCGCAACTCTTGTTTTTTTCAAAGTGTTTCTAGACCACTAAGGCCAACTGTTTAGATGTGCCTGGATGATGGGCGCAGAAAATGAAATACGTTTGAAAGCACCGCATTTTGCCATTGAGATATGACTAGGAGGTGAAACAACGCGATTCATAATCGTGTAGAGGAATAAAATTAAATTGTACCAGCAAGCTTATTTGGAAACTATGCACGGACACTTTAAACCTGAGGATCAGACAAAATTGTATTATGTTTGCGCATAGATTGTTGGTTACAAAAGATGCTACTCAAATGTATTAAATAGAGCGCAGACGTGAGAGTGTTACTTCTGAGGAGGTTATAATTAAAGGAACAAACTTTGCGTAACATTCAAGTGCTTTTAGGCTCAAATCGTCCGCCAATATTCACAAGCAATTTTTTACATTTAGGCATAAATTACCTTGTACAGAATTTCCACAGTGGTGTAGTATTTCACCGACAAAAACAGCTGTTTATTGCTGCAATAGTTGTGCTGTTTTAGAGCAACTAACTGTATCAATCAAGCGGTGTCGGGGTGGAGGGAACCGTCCCTCTTGACCACAAGACCTCCAACAACCGATCCTACCCTTATGCAGCGCGAACTCCAACAAGTGATGTTTAGCCTGAACCCAGTGCAGCAGAACAATTTTTGGGGTATTTATCGGCACCAGCTTTCCATGCTACGCGGTTCTTCAAAGAATCCTGTGCTAAATGCTTGGATGCGTCTGCCTCTGTAGTGAAACTATAAGCGTAATGCCGCCAAACGAGAGCTGGGATGTGAGATAGGCGCATCCGAGCTCATCTTCCGTCCTCAAACACTGCATTGCATGTGCATTTTTCCCATTTCACAGGAACCACTGTTTGAGAACACGTTTTGAATCTACAGCACAAAATTATGCCAATGGAAACGCTACCTTCTTTCATTAAATCTCGGAAAGTAAAAAGAGGGTGCATGGAGTTCATTTTAGGGGCTTTAAGTTGCACACCCTCAACACTTTTTAGGTCCATTGTGCATAAAGTTCCAGTTTACTTGTGGATTGGTAAGTATGCTTGTCGATGAGGTAAATGCAGACTTTCTCACGGGAGGGTTCCAAAACTTATTCTCAAAACAAAACGAAGAAACTTGAGGCAATTGTCTGGACTCAGCATTGGGCATTTCATCAGACTCCTTCTCATGAAGTGCTTACCTTTTCCACAATATTTGATGCGGTTTGATTCCCACACTTCTTTTACACTGATCAAACACGGACTTAGCAAACATCCCCCCAAAACTACAAATAACAAATGGTAGACAACCGGCCGGGAAAGGTTAATGATTGCGTTAGGAGTTATAATTCTTCGTGCACTTTCAAACCCACACAAAGTACATCGACTAATTAATGATTCGAAATTACTCCCCCTCCTGGAAACAACAGAAACCTAACCGGATTCTTCGCCGTGGAATGAGGGCGCAGCATGACGCTCGCCGCAGAGGAGAATGCTGAGCTTCAAATAAAATGCTTAATTGTAGTGAAGTAGAGCCGCATCGAGAACAATAACACGAAGGGAAGGAAGCACTTCCTGAGGCATATTTAAAGTTAAACAAATGCTTCACCTAGTGTTTCGCTTCAAATATTTTCAGCAAGCATTGTTTTTGTCCGTTGTGGATGTTTCATAGTTTTGGACAAGTTTATTGTTGTCTGAACGGCCAATTGCACCGCATTCATTACAACTGCTCTAACAAAAGAATCATAAACTTGAAAACAAGCACAAACAAATTTGGGCTGGAACAGCCACTTTAAAATAAAGCATTCATGAGAATTTTAGCAGTCAATTGTAAGAGCTTATGGGTTGTGGCTTTATGACGTTGGTCGCATCCGATTGTGCATCTTTTGGACGAGATTTGCCTGTGATGTCCAGCAGTGCTAGGGCGGGAAATTCACAAAATTGAGGTCATTTTGTACCTTTAAAAAACTTTTTCATCAAAGTCTTATGAACCGACAAGTGGTTAAACAGTGCAGTCAAAACGCTAATTTTAAGAGATGTCTCGTCCAGTACGGCAGAATTCTTATAAGGACACAGAAAAATGGCAGAAATTACTGCCCATTTTAGATCATATTATGCAGAGCTTGCATGCCAGCCCCCTGCATTTGAGTTGTTGAGATCTTTACCAGTTGGAATGCGAAGAATCGATGCTCCCATTCGAGTGATTCCAAAATAATTGCATCTTTGCCTGTAGAGTTGGCATTTGGCCTGATTCCGAAGTGTTTCGTGGAAAGGGAAGGGAGTTCAACCCGAGTTTGATATTGCATTATTACTTGCAAAACTGTTCTTCAAAAGAACTGTGCAAAATTTAGTGCCTCTTGACATTCGATATAATGTTTATTTTATTGCCCTACTTTCATTTGCCATTAACGAGACCATGCTACGAATAGTGAATTCTGAAAACTGGAATTAGTGTAGCAATCTGTACAGTCACAACAAAACGCTGGAAATGGGTTGTAGGCCTTCTGAATTTTTAATTTCTGCTACAGGAAAATTTGATGTGTGCTTAGAATGTCCTACTATTTGCGTATTACTCAATTAAAATTTGTGGGACTATAGCAGCTGGATGACAGCTTGCGATTTGGAATGAACAGCATAGCACAACTCTTTACTTCAATGCGAAAATGTAAAACCTCATTTGACAAGTGAACAATGCGTCGACATACTTTGCATGTACATAAACCATCAGTGCCTTCTGAGATGCTTGACCTGAGTACTTAAAAGACCACCAGATTGGTTTAGGCACAACATCCGGATCAAGCAGGGAAACCAATGTGGGTTGCGGAAGCAAATGGCCAACGAAGAGGCACAGCTTTGCCACAGCTCTGCTGCTATTCGATTGAAGCTTAAAATTCCATAAATTTTATTCACTTAAAAGCGCCAGTATGGAATTTGTGGCATACTGAAAATGGGGAAAGGATGGGCGTTTTTAACCCTTGCCATATGCTGACAATAAGGCAGGTTCAAGCGCTTTACTTATCCTCAAAGCCTATGCAATTTAGCTACATCACCCCAGAAGCACAGTTTCAGATTCGTTTCAAACCACCCAGGCGTCAATTGGAACTGCCAGTGGATGGAAATAATGTTCTTTTTCTTACCATATATCGGACTTGCTGGTGAAAAGACCCTCCAGAATTGCCTCTGGAGACATCCACCGGACGGGTAGTTTGGGTTCATTTCTTTTGCGGTAGTAGTCATTTTTGTAGATGTCACGGGCAAGTCCGAAGTCGCAGAGTTTCACAATGCGGCCGCTTTCGTGATTGTGGCTGACGAGGCAGTTTCTTGCCGCAATATCTCTGGATTTGCAAAAAAAACAACTCTGGGCGTTATTAAATAAAAAAAATGTTCTATGGACTAGTCTTCATAATCATAAAATTGACATTTGCCTAGCCCCGTGGTTACCAGGAGCCTTAAAAATGAAATGATTTTTGGTGAGTCGGTCGACATTAAACCGAACCGTCCATTCATACGAGTAGCATGCACTTCAAGTAAATCAGCAATAAGACTGCGTTTCGACTACTTCCAGAAAAATACCATAATCCATTCCTTATGGCCTTTCCTGTTCCTTTCGTTATCGACAATCTTGTTCCTTTCTGTCCAAAACCGGGCATTACTTTCCAAACGTCAAAATGAGCCCAATCTCTCTTCAGAAACAGATTAATAACTTAGCAAATGAAATGACTTTGATCCATCTGCAGCACTGCACTTGAACTTGGGATTATTCATGAAATATTTCTCATGCAGGCATTGCTTTGGGGCAACTAACAACATGCAGCAAACTTGCCTCCATGTTATGTGCAATATCATCCGCAAACTGTGTCTGCAGTCACTAGCTTTGGTTTGAATTTAGGCAAATTTGGGAGAATATTGCACCTTACCAGAACTGGCAGAACTACTAACACAGGAAAGACGCGGGAACTTAATAGGCATCAAACAGTAACAAGATGCTATGGAGAATTGCTTTCCCGTAAACGATCCCCTGCTCCTAGTTACCTAAAGTAGTGCATGAAACTGATGTTTTAAATCTAGGTGATATACAACCTAAAAATAACAAAAAAATAGTGATCATTGATAAATCAGTTCAGTGTCGGGCCCCCGGAATGTCTATCCAATTGCAATGCTTGAACTGCTTAGCGTTGGGAAAGCTGAAACCAAATTAGTGTGAAGCAAATCGCCAGCTGTTTTGGTCTATTCCTACTTGCCCTCCAGTGTACTAGCAACCGCACATGGGCTTGGTTTATAGTTTAAACTATAACCAAACATGTATTTTAAAGATTCGACATGTCCGCTCCCTTGCATCTCGGTCTGGGTGGGGTAAAGCGGCTCGCTCCGATGGGATGGCGATCCCGGGTCTGCCGACTGTAAAACATTTTGAGGGAGAAACATTTGCTGTACATTGTCCGAGATTCAGTAGCTCACATCAAAAAGACTACTACAGTTTTTTGTGGAGACAGTCCTTTCCTAAACTCAAATATTAAATGTTGCTGGATTAAAATTAGATGTGGAAAATTTAAAAAAAAAAAAAACTCGGCGAATGGGTTTCAATGGTCTAGAGGCCATAAAACGTCCAAAGCCCCTAAAAAGCGACGATTTAGGTAGGAACGACCTAGCACTAAATCGAAAATGCGGATTGAATATTTAACGTAATTGTATACAGAGACTAGTTCCACTATGCATTTTTGAGAAGTAATTCTGGTTTTGGACAAATCTCCTTAAAAATTAAAACACGCAAACATTACAAGGGCTTAACCCTGCCAAACGAATGTCATATTTGGCTATAAGAAACTTTTTAGTTCTTAGTTGGTGAGTCTAGACACTGCATGGGTTAAGTCCCACACAAACAATTTAGTTTATCGCTTGTCAGGCTCAAGGCTCAAAGTCACAGAAGGCAAAAGTCGAACGCAAATCACTTCCTCGGCAGAGACCGGCACAAAAGGAACCACGGAATTTAGATTTTACCAATCAGCCCAATTTTGATTCTTGCAGGACAGCTGCAAAACGTAAAGAAATACTACTTGCAATGCCCAAATAAACTTGTGAGGCACAGAGACCTTTCTGGGTTCCCAGAAGCCTAAACATGGTTGCGATGAGAGCAGAATGGCAAAAATGGCTGAATGCTGGGAGTAATTTAAAGAGGCTAATTTGCATAATGCAAGTTATTAGATGAAACAGTTTCTGAGCGAGCATTCTCATACGAAAGGCATGGCAAGAAGGTGCTTTGTCTTAGTGTACGACAAAGGCAGTGTGAACATCTAGAGGATTAAAGGTGACATCCGACCGGACTGAGTTTTATGACTAGATGGTATTTGCGTCATTCAGCTGATAGGATTTATAAATTCTGTTCTCAGTGATACCAGTGGGTTCGATTTATAAGCGAATGGCCAAATACGGCCCAGTGGGTGATCAAATAGCCTTAAAAATAGGGAACCGTACCGATGCACGAAGTGCTGTTCTTCGAGGTACCGGCATCCCCTAGCGATGTCACGCATTATTCTTATAAGGTCCGGAATCGTCAACATTGCATGAAGTTCAACAGCGCTGATTCCACTGCACATACTCTCTTCAGTGGTTGCCTCCGTCGTCTCAGTCTGGCGACTTGATCGGTCACTGCGCGCTGTGTGCTCTTGCCTTGAAAGGTTTTCCGCTTGGGACGGGGTAAGTCGAGGCCTGGCACGATGAAGGTATTCGCGGAGATTGCCCTGCTCCATCATCTCTAAGACGAGGCACTGGTGGTTCGGAGAGTCCATAGAGATACCATAGAAACGAACTATGTTATCGTGCTGGTACCGCTGCATCAGCAATGCCTCGCGTTTAAATTCGGCTTCAGACAGGGATTTGACATTGCGTACCTGTGTTGGTTAGAAAATTTGAGTAGCATGCAATGCCACAAAAATCATCCCACAGATTAAGCCAATAGCCGTGAAAGTCAATGAAAATAAAGAGCTACTCCCCTCCTTTAACGCTTTTTCGAATGCTTCTGATATTTAACCAGGTTTATTTAAGTTGCATAAACTCCTTTTTATTCCTAACACACCATCCTAATTTTGTATCGTGGTTACCACGTTTCTCGTCGTGGTAGAGGCCATGATCTCAATGAATGGATCAAAGTTTGCAAATCCTCTCGGCAGAAACACAGACTGAACTCATATGCTAGTACTTCTGTCTTTGGCGAACGTGCGCATGAACGTAAAAGTTGTTGTTAATGAGCAGTAGTTAGAGTTAAGTTATATCTTATTTCTATTAATGGAGAATTGCATCCATTGAGTTCATGCTTGGATGAACTAAAGCTAAAAGTACATAAAGAGCTGGGAAAAGTTAATGATGATCGCGCTTCTGCAAACTAGATCCCATTACAAACTGTTAAATACGGAATTACTTTAGTATTAAAGAACTTTTATCCTTAAAATTCAAAATCGACTAAAACGCTCGTTCCACTTGAAGGCTGTTTCCCCACTGACTGCCAAAATCCAGTCAAAGTTATTCTACAAATATCCAAAAGGTATGCCAACGACCTTTATATGGATGAATAAATCAACAAAGATTGGATGGAGAATTCCTTGCATAAGAATATATCGAATGGACTCAGGAGTTATAAATTCTGGTCCTGGCATTACGCATATTGCACCGGGTTTCAAGGCGCCCGTATGAACTTGGCATTCACCTCTTAAGGAAGCAGTTTTGCATATAGAAAAATAAATGGACCTTTGGGTCCAAACATTCAGAGGAATGCTGGCAAATGAGAATGTGATCCTGAATGCCTTAAGGTTTTTTGATGCGGTCACCTTAAATCAATTAGTAATCAGGATAGTTGGGAAATAAGGATTTAAGTAGGCGAAATAGACTAAATAATCATACGGTTACCGGGGAAATGTCCAATGCCGATCTTATTTGTGTTCATGGCATGACAAGCATCAATATAAACTGGTCATACACCCCTTTACTACAGATAAGGCACTAAGTGCCAAATCCCAACTGACTTGCTAGTTAAGAGCACACCAAATGCGTTCTCCTCTTCACATTTTCCCATTTGAAAGGCATCCCTTAATACCTGGACTGCATTTACCCATGTAGGCCAGAGAAGTGATGAATGGGTTCGTATTTTTGTGCATTATCCTACCTGCTTGCTTTATTTGAACGGCGTGATAGACAATTTGGATTCGTAAAATACGATGGATACCAAATAGGATAAGTTGTGTGCAAAAAGTCGTATCATCTAGCACTGATAAATGCCAAACTGTTGTCAAAACAATTAGGCACACCTGTCCAAACTAGCAAAGAAATTGATCTTATCATTTTTTCAGGAATACTTCTTAAAAATAATAAATTTAGAAGGCATTTGGATCAGGTCGTGGTCCACGTAATTACCCTGGTGGGCCCAACGCCTGTTTTGGGGTGCAGCCGTTTTCCCAGCCGGACAAAACGCCAGGTCGTGTCTATGACTCAGACCGTTAATCATCCCCGTGATGAAGCGCAAGCGTTGTGGGAATTTGCAGTTTTGTGAAAAGGTCCATCAAATGAACGGCACAGCCGCACAAACCCATCCACACTCCTTCACCCAGATGGTGGGTGGGTTTGATGATGGTCCTCTTAGTGGAGCACATCTGCATGTCCCGCAATTTTGCCCTCATGATGAATAAACGGAATGGGAGTCTTCGGTGTTGTACAAATGCCACTCCACTTGATCGTCCAGTCTCCCACTCACAGAGGTGATGTACTTCCCTGATCTAGATCGTAGACTATTCGGCGTGGATTTAATCATCTCGCGCGTACTATAGATAACATTTTAGTGGGGTTCTGGCTAAATGCCATTCTCGTGAGGGTGCGAAATTGAGGGCTATAGAAGCCATCATTGGAATGCCTTCGCGTCGAGGCAAAATACGGATTTAGGAAGAGGAGTAGGCCACTTGGAAATATCAGGAATTTGTGGTAATGCCAAGGCAGCAGCAAGTGGGGCACGCGATAATTAGCTCCCACGACTCCCTCCCTTTTCTACCTTCATTTGGGCAAACTCCGGTACTGATTTCGTAAACAAAATTCTTCCTCTCCACTCGTGTAGGTGATGGAAATACTAATTTTTTGCTCTTTCAATCCTTGTGTGACCGAGTTCTTCCACCTCTCTTCATAGTGACATTAAATTACTGGGTTTTTGAAGGTGTAATTCGGGCATAGAGAAATTATGAATTAAATTGTGTTTGGTAATGCGATAAGCTTCTTTACCACCCGGTTGATGAGATAACAGGAGGTGGTAAATCACTTTGGGGCGAGTTTTACAACGCAAGGAGGTGTTTTTCTGTCTAGTCAAAATCGAAAATTAAAATAGAGATGTGAGAGATGTCTATGCCCTGCTCTTTCGCTGAATGAGATACATAACATGCATTTTATGCTCCCCTCTAAAACATGACGAGTTGATGAGCCAATTTTAAGCAAGTTACCTAAAGTTTTCCAAAAAGCTTAAAACTGCGGACGATTATACCGAAGGTTTAAGATTTGTTTCAACTTTCCGACCAAAAGAGGTATGGATTGCATTCCACCAATTGAAAGGAAACGATTTACATGATTGGACTTCTAGATTGAAATGTGCAAACTAATAAAATCTGATGTCGCGGGGTCAAAATTCGCGATCGAATTCACGTTCCGTGAAATTCTAGTATACTTATGTGAATTAGTAAGTAGTACTGCCGTAAAACAATGCAAAAAAAATTATGGATAGAAAGTGCACGTTACCATGTAATCGGAGGCAGCCAAGTCTTAAGTTCTCCATAAAGTTTAGGTAAGAGAGCAAACGTTTTTGAAATTCCACCCACTTCAGTCCAAGAGGTGTCATTAGTGCTTCATTATGCGAGCAAAACTTGTTTCGATGGCCAGTTGCAAGAGCCGAAGATAAATCAACCGATACCTCAGTCACGAGACTCGGTCTTGTACAATGCTGGGTGCCATTTATCTTTTCCAAAAATACCATTCAGTTCAAAAGACTCTACCTCTAGTCCGATGGGAACATACACTGTTAAAAGATAGTATCCATGATACTCTGCTTTGACTAATTTATTTAGCCACAAAATGGCAGCATACCATGGATGCACGATTATTATGAAAGAGAATCATGGCATAAGGTAAACCTAGATTAAGGCGCCATGTAGTTTTCTCTCATAACTCTAAATTTAATGAATCTACATTCATTTGAAGCACAACAAAACGCCAACTAAAAAGCACAGAACTGAGTGTCCTACGGCAGAGCATTTGCACGGTATGGTGCCGTTTTGGTAACTTATACCCCATGCACACGGCCCATTAAATCTTACCCAGAAGCGGAAAGGTGTACTGGAAGCTGGTACAAGTTTGTAATTTGCTAACTAGTTGAAGCCTGCACTCAGGTGTCTGAAATAAAAAGGAGACATGGATCTGTGCGGATGTAGGTGCTTGGAATTTCGCAAGAAGCGCCCTACTTTTCGGTGTCTATTGCAGTAGCATCGTCAATAGCACACATTTTATATTACTTAATCGGAAGTAAATAACCATAAGAAAGCAAAGTGTAGACTGGAAACCTCCTCCTAGAATACTCAAGTTTTTTTGCATCGCAACAAGCATGGGAAAACCAAAACATCCCCACAACCTTATTTTTATTGATATTGTGGGCAGACAACACGGGTGAATTGTAAAAGCCTTTTAACCACAAGCCACAGAAAGCAAAGAAATCATTCTCTGGAGGGGAAAACTGCTTGCTTGAGACGCTTATTTACCAGAGGGAACGCATTCTTCTTCACAGGCTCGAATATCACCCTGGAATCATGAGACGTGTTTTCATCGTACCCTCTAATAGATCAGCAACCTCCAGTGGCCTTTTACATTTTTTCTTCATCCCGGCGCAAGTTATTCTTCTTTCTCAACTTTAGGAAAACCACTGGTTGTACACCTACCAGAGTTAATTGTTAGGCATTTCATTTGGCCAATAAGCATACATATCACAAAATGATCCACCAAATTTAGCTAACAACCTTGCGTAGCTTGCTTGGGTCAAATAAGATCTTTTTCCCAGATTGTATTTTATGCGAGCCATCTGAAGTACTGACTCACCTTGAGAGCTACTCGTTCGAACCCATCCTCTGAGTTCGAGCATCCGGATGCTGCAACATGTAGTCTTCCCTCCCAGACCTTTCCAAAGGCACCGCATCCAATGTAGCGCAAAAATCGCAACTGCGAAGCGGGAATTAAATTGAGATTGAGGAGAGCTTCATTAGTCTCACCGGAAATGGCCACCCCTGCTCCGTAGAGCGAATTCACCTCCTGACTCCATGCGGGTTCAAAAGAGGACAGAAATTCAAACGGTGGACCACTCAAGCTTGTTGTTTTCGTTGCTGCGAAACTGTTGTCCTGTAATGAGCCATTGTATAGTCGCACTTGACCACCATTGCCTCCTCGACCGCGATTGAAATTGATGAGGAAGGATGATTTGTTTCCCTTGGCGAAGGCCTGACGCCCTATAAGAGAATGGGGACGCTGAAGACTGCCAGTGTGAAACTGGGATGTTTCTGCTGATTAAGACGTTTCTCAGCACTTTCAATGCCTGTGTACGTGTGGGAATGCAAAAAATATGGCCTGACGAACGACACTGCTAATAAAAGGCATGAGATTAACAAGTGTTTTATTAAGAAGATAGGAAAGATGTTAGCCTCGGTAGAGCAGCCTGAGTTTAATTGGGAAAAGTAAGTGGGAAATAACAGTTTGTTTTAATCAGGTTGTTGTTAATCTGGAAATTATGAAAGCCTGTTTTTAATAAGAAATTTAGACCAAGTAGCTTTGGCCTGGTATCGCAGATGAAAAACAACGCCGCTTAATATGTGTTTGAAACTCAGTTACTTTTGTGAAATTTCTTTTCATTTTATTCTAGCTACTGCTCCGCCAGGAACTGATCTTTTCATCCTTAATGTTGTCAGCATACCATACCAAAGGATATGGACGTTCTTCGGGGAGGTCACCAGACGCCTGGAAGACAAAGTCGTCTCCACAAATGGTATGTTCTGCTATGACTACAGCCGTAAAAGCGGAGGACAAACTTTAACAGTGATCCTCTCAGGCTCTAGGCATCAGACAATTTGTTCAACAAATAACCACTGTTGGTTAATCCACAAACTCAGCCTTCCAAAACCAGGAGTGCAAGTGTGCACCGGAACAACTCATTAGCTTCCGAAGATGGCAAACTAAATATGGAATTGCGGGCTGGATGGCTGTTGTTAACCGCCTTCTGCGCCACTTAAGAATGTATTCCAGAAATCCATCAGAAAATGGGAAACAGCTGTTGCATATGTTGCGGGCGAAACTGAAACCCATGACCTTCCCTTGGACAAACATTAATCTTTTGAAAAATTGGTTCGGGTTCGTTATCACAGCAAAAAGCCTCATCCTACCCATTAAACTGTCAGAATTAGTAGTAAAAGTAAGAAAATGCCTGCATTCATCAGAAAGCACTTTGCGCCAATCACCTCAAAACTTTGAAGCGGTTGAGTGGAGAGTGCGTTAAAGGAAGATTTCAAAGGGTAAATGAATCAATGACAAATAAAACAATATAACTACAGCACGGTTTATTCTGGATTAAAGGCGAACCTTTTCATAACATCCGACCCTATGCTATAGGCTTTCGATGGTAAAATTGTTTGAGAACCGCAGATCCAGCCCGAAATAGCCGGGGCTTCGAACTACATGCAGCGGAAAAAAAATTAGTTCGACTGCAAAATTGTGAGCTAGTCAGACAGTCGTAACGCCGACAGTTAAGACAAATGGCCACTAGAGATCACAGAACAACTATCAACTAATGGTCTCTCATGGAGGCATCCAAGTGTCATGAAAAATGCAAATGTAGGCTGAGCGGAATCCCGTAAAAAAAGCATTCTAGCCTCGTACAAAATGGACATCGATTTGCTAGTAGCAGAACCCGTGGAAAGAGCAAAGTGCAAACCCTCAAACGATTTACGACCAGGAATGGTTTTCTTCGCAAACCATTTTGCAGACCAGGTATTTCCCCAGCAGAACTGGACGAGAGTGCGTTAGAAAGGTCTTTGGGATTGAAATCCGAAATTTGTTGAAATCGTTTTAATTGCATACGAATAGTCGGAGGGTAGCAAAACATTCGTTGCAGGATATGCAAAAAAATAAACGTTCCACTGGACTGGAACAGCAGACACTCCGTTGTTAGGTAAGAGGTGACAACTGGGGCATGTGAGACACAAAATTAACATGGTTAACACAATTAAATCCCATGACTTTAAAAATAGGATAGAAGGAAAGGGACCAATTGACAAGCATCAGAAGGTGGTGGTCAATCTCAACACGACCAGGAGGAGTTCAATGAGACAAGATGGTTTTAAGGCGTTTTACAGCGCATTTATGAAAGCTAAATGAAAATTTCGTGATTACATTGCATGGGTCGGAGTGCAGCAATTCAAAGGTTTACACGCCATTCTAAGCTGATTGCGCAAATAAAGTATTTAGCGGGCTTGATTTTTTAAATAAGGTTTAAAATGCATGCTTTTGGTGGGAATAGCGCTTGTCTTCTGTACGAAAACACAAGCGGTCAGTTAAAACTTAGCGAAAAACTCACGTTTGAATATGATGATAGCGACAAGGAGGATGAGGAGGAACAGAACTCCTAGACCGATCGCACCATAGGTGAATACGTCAGCTGCTTTCCAACTCTTTTCTAAAGTTATCGAATAAAAAAGAAAGCTTGCAAAGTGCTCGCAAAACACAAGAACAAAAACCACTAGAACATGCCAAGGGGCTAAGTGTATAACGGTCCGGGCTAATCATGTCCATGGTGAAGTAAATAAGTGAAGTAACTAACAGAATACATGATTGCACTTTAATTGCACTTGTGAGTTATTTTAGGACAACCTGAAACAGACACCTCAATGGTTGGACAATAACGGATGGGGACCGATTACTGGTTTAGTGTGAAACATTGATCCTTTGTTAAATCATATTTTACCGCACGGATGACCAATGAGTCCTTTTTAAAGTGTTATCATATCATGCATGACAAACTTAGGGTGGTGAGGTAGGGCTTCTTGCTGCTTAACTATTCTTACACAAACATTGTTACGTTTGCTGTAAACTTCACCTAACAGACATTTCATTATCCCCCGCCATTTTGCTCCTTTAATGAATTCCTCTCTATTGAAAGGTATTACGCTTATCTAGTGCACTTTTACTCTCTGCATCTATCCGTTCAGTCGGCCAACCACTCAGCCACCTGCTTCCACCCTTTTTTCCTCCACAGACATGCTGCCCCACCATGCAATCATCACGTGTGGACTGCTAAAATATGCAAACTAACTAACAAACTAATGCATGGATGTGCGAGCTGCCGACATTGCTGTGGACGACCTTTGCAGGCACAAAATAAGAGCAACGTCATCAACCTGTGTGGTAATAGAGCGGCGGTTTGACTAGACGCCCCGTGGTGTCACTGCGTCCCACGGCGTTGATGGCGCTGATGCGCACCTCGGTTGGTGTGCGAATGGGCAGGGTAACGTTAGCCTTTGTTAGGGAACCCGGTACCTCAGCCAAATCTAGCCACTTGGAATTGTCCATGTCGGAGGCATTGTAAGCCCTTAGTAAGGTAGGATGCATAATTTAGGACGAGGAATGCCGAGCTTTATGTTACTAAGGTGGCTTAAGAACAGTGCGGTGAATGGACGAGTGTTTCCAGATAGACTGGTAAAATTTAAAATAAACAGCAAATGAGCTTTTTGTAGCATCAGGTAGGTTTCGTGTTCGCAACGATGAATTCTTCCGCAGTAGTGCTGCGCCACTTTTACGGTAGGTCATGCTAATCTGCAAAGTTATAATCCGGAAAATGAAGTGATCTACTGTGAGTCCCCCCAGTTTGGGGGACATCACAGTATTACCATGGAAAGGAAGGCAACTTTCAGCAGTGGGCACTTAAAAGCTTACTAGTTTTCGAGAAGCCACTTTTGAGATTCAAAGAGGGCAAGTAAATAGTAACATGGTACAGCTTAATGTTGGTAGAATGATTTAAGCTTGGCCGCTCACATCAAAGAGTGTAGGCTCTAGTAAAGGAAATAGTAACATTATGGGATCGTGAAGTATAGAAAGGTGGTTCAGTGTGAGTGGCCAGAAAATAGGATCTCTGGGCTGTCCGTAAGTTGATGAAGATCCGTTTCCATAGGTAAGAGATTGTTCCAAAATGTATGCCTTTGCTTGGTAAAATACCTACAATGTCATTAAAGTGGCGTGCTTTATGCGATTCTTGCGTTCGAAACGGAAATAGAGCGAGTTATTTGCAAACACAGGACAAAATGGATGCGTAAAGAAAACTGCTCATTAGAAATATGTGTTGGAGTTGCTATGCTCGTGCTTGGGGTGCGTTTGGTCCAGTTCTCCAGATCGCACTTTGTTACGGTCTAAGTACCAAAATGACTGGCTACAGTTTTTTCTACTACAAAAGTTACGATTAATTGACAAATTTTTAATGTGTGAATTATGAATAAAAATGGTCCTAGAATTCCATTACTGCGCCTGACAGCTTTACTAGGGATTTTCGAGTTCATAAAATAATTGAAAGCACCATGTCTGGCAGAGCCAACACAGTTGGCAACCACTCAAAAGAAATACAAAAACAGTCTTCGTTATAAAGGCAAAATCGTTTTCATTTTATTTTTGCAGTCGACGTCATCCTCCTCCTTCCATTTGCAAGATTGCATTGAAGAAACTCTGGTTCTCTCTTGACCATTCGTCGGGAAAAAGTAGATGAAGACTGTGAAATTTGGTTTAAATTTTCACTCATTTTATAACACTCTATCAAAACATAAACAAATTCAGATTGTATGATTAATTAACAATGCACTTAACTTGGAGCTGGGTGCATGCGTCTCACCAGCTCCTTTCCATTCAATTCTAAGTCTTTTCTTGCATCAACGAAATATGATAGCAAGGCAAATCACTGCTTGAAGATCGATCCCAATGCAACGCTTTCTGCTCGTGGCATAAACTTCCAAGGTTCGGTTCCGAGTTTTTAAAAGCCATTCAGCCAATCAGCGAAGGTTAGTCTAAACAGAGTTGTTTGAAGTTCGATGTAAAAATACGGGCTTTCCCTGTCTTTTAGCGTCCCGTCGAAAGTCGATGTTCAATTTTAACGAACATACAGTTCACAAATTTCTTTAAAGTCGTATTTGACTACTTTTAACTCAAAAGCTCCGAGGCCAGTGGGAATAAGAATGGACCAAAAGGCATACATGGCCTTAAGCCAACAATTTCAGGATGAATAAGCTCGAAAAAGAACCACACCTTCATTACTTGAGTCACTCAAATAGCACCCATTTCTCTTTCGGAAAATATTTATTCTAGCCAGCATTCCAATATGGTAATTTTGAGCTTAATTATCCGCACTTTTTTACGGTCTTTCCTTGAAAAGGGAAATAATTAAAGAATTCATAATGGTTTGGGAAACTTCTAATCACAAAGACACCGGCAATCGGTCGCATTCCACAATGCACAGTTTGTCGTAAAAGCAAAGTGCAACTCAAATAAACACGATAGATTTAAAAACCGCGGACACTTCTAAATTCACGTTGCACCCTGTCGAAGAATGTTGGGAATTAGTCCCGTTAACATTGTTAGGTGGGCATTGGCTTGCATTTCTCGGCTTGCCAGGGCATTGCATTCAACTATGGTGGTCCGGCTGCCATTGAGCTTACACAATTTGCTATTCGCATAACGAAGTTTGGTTGGACGAGGAAGTAAGACATTAAGCGCTCAAAAAACGCGATTCAAGTAAAGGTTATTTGCCAGTGGGTAAGATCACTGTCAGTGTTGGTTGCTGTTTTTCCTTGTTTTTCGAGAAAAGGCGCGACATTTGATGACGGCAAAAATGTGTGCCTCCTCCATGTGCCTACACCTCGGGAATGTCATTTTTAAGAGGGATTGCAAGATCTCTGGGCTTCGTGAATCTGTGCTTGCATTTTTACTTAAACTATGTGCACATAACCAGAACTATTCGATTCAGGAGGAAGAAATGCGGCTTACAAAGTACACAGGTTGCCATGAATTTGATTTGGAAAGTGCTAAGAGTCTTTCAACGCAACCAGGTTATTGTCTGTAGTAAACGCTTGCTTGTGGAATCCGACAGCAATGACATAATTAATCTGACAAATGATATGATTGGTGTAGAAAGGAGGGAGAACTTATCTTAATCCACTTTATGACTCAAAGTGAACTTCGGAAAAGAGGTTTTAGTTTAAAACCGGCGAAAAGAGCATCGTCATTTTCGATGCCAAAACTTTATGCATTTACAACCGCTCTCAGTTTCGGGTGAGCTGAGTGAATTGAGGATTTTTGCTAGATAAAAATGCGGACTTGGAGGAGAACTAAAAATAAAGCATTGCGCAGTTGACAAAAACGGATGTGGTATAGGCACCTGATACCGAAAATAGCTCCAACATAGGAGGCCTTTTACGCAGAGCCACTGGTAGGAATGAATAAAGAGCTGGTCATAAACAGCATCACTCTTGAAGGATAAACTTAATCTTCTAAAACCCTGAAGAGGTCGGAAAAGCTGGCAGTTATTCTTTTAAAAATGATTTAAATAAGGAATGGCAGCTTTGGGAGGAAGTAGATTAAGATCTTGGGAAAGTAAGAAAAAGTAATTGACGCAGCGGCTCCTAGGGTTTCAGAGGGGACCCGATCAGAGCAGGTGGTACTGGATACGTTCCACCAAAGGTTTTTTGGTCATTAATGGTAACCATTGGAGAGGAAGGCGAAAAATGTCACGTGCAATGTGAAGATTCAAGTGCATATTTTCTAGCAATGCCATACTAAAAAGGCAAAAAAATGTGTAACCAGACCCGGTTAAATACGTAGTCAGTTTAGCGGGATGCAATGCATTTACCAATTTTGATTTTTCACTCCGCTTTTAAATGGCGCAAACTTTGTTTAACTAAAGGGAAAGCGTTTCGTCAGCAAGTAAACAAATTTCCGCATCCCGTGCCTGTTTTGAAGGCGGTAGAGGTGTGTTTAGTACTGAATTAATCGGGTATTTATGTAACATCCACAAGTGGTGTAATTCCCCAGTCAAATGTTCTGCATTCACAAGGGCAATTTATTCTATTTCATGCCATTTTTGAAGGTCAGCATGCTCTCATAAACAGGTTGCATCGTTTTGAGCGTAAAATACCCCATCATTTATTAAGGCCAAAAGCTAAAGCAGGATCATTGTCCTCAGAGAGGATTTGACAGATGTGGGTTGACATTGTCACCTTCTTGTCAGGTTAAGTGCCGTAGTTACTTGCTGCCCTGGAAGCCGCTCACTTGTAGTGAAGGCACAACACCAATTACCCCTTAGTCGTTCAGTTTACGTAAAAATTACAAAGACTCACCCAAATTTATCCAAACTATGGTGTGTTTTTTGATATTATGACAATAACTGTTTCTAAGGCGCTTTGTAGTCGTGTGAATTAATACTAATCACTCAAACGACCCACCGAAGAGGCTGTGTGTAAATTTCTGCAAGCACAGTACAATTCTACATGGCGTTCATTATCTTAAACTCATGCAATATTTTGCAATGTACAATTCAGCGCGATCAGCTATTTATAACCTGATGGGGAAAGCATTCCGCATCGGTGGAATGATATGTGCTGGGGGAGTTGCACACAAGCTCTTACACCTCCATTTGTTTACTTCTTTGAGAGTAGATTGTATTATTCATAAGCACATAAAGGCATAGAAGCATAAAGCTATTTTCATTATTTTAAGACTGCAAGTGCCGACACACTTGTATTGCAGCTTGTAGTATTCAATGGGACTTCCATAGTCCCGCCCAGGGGTCCATTCGCAGGCGTAGTCGTTCTGGTGGAGGTAGTGACAGTTGAAGTTTGCCGGCGCCTCTGGTGCATCAGCTGTAAATATTTTAATAGAATATTATCCTTACTTATTTTAGTTGTGCTTCTAGAATTGGCCCGGTTTACCTCACTTCTGTCACACCCTTTCAAAAACCAACTAAAAGGCCATACGATGGTGGTTGTGGCACAATAAAGGTAAATAGATAGCTAGGCCGGTGCATAAACAAATTATTTGGCTGCATTCGCATAAAGTAAAAAAGAAGGAGGGATTATTTATTCGAAGTTTGGATACAATGGAAAAGCGATCTGTTTGTGGGCATCGGGTGGGATGAGAACTTCTTTTCAATAGTATGAAAAGCACACACTAAGGAAAACTACATCCTCTCGGCAAAAGACACGCAACGAGACAACTTGTTCCAGCAGTGAGTAACAGCCTATGGCCACTTACTTTCTTCTCATCAGCAACCCCCCCCCCCTCCTAAAACCTTTTGTTCGAGTCTAGGCCAAGTCAATATAAGCCTGCAAGCGCACTATTCGGTTTTCTGATGAAAATTACAAAGCAAACAGGAGACCAGTCTACTTCTCTTTGTAAGCATTGCATTCTTTCAATTTACTTTGTAAAGCAGCGCCCCCCGAACAAGTAATGCACAGACTGGAGGCGGATCCACTTTAAATTCTTTCATTAAGGCTAAAATAATAACTAAAAAGTGGACCTGCATTCTGTTCGTCTATGAATCCGTTAGCACTTGGATAAAGGTATCGCAACAAGTCATTGAGTTGGAACGGATTACAAATTTACCACGGTGCCAAGCATGCTACTATAAGTCAGAAGTAGTCTCCCATCGAAAAAAAAGAAATGGAAGCATTTTAAATGCGCCTAATTCGTTTTTCAAAATTGCTCGAAAAAAATTGCCCCTCTACATCTGGCATGCAAAATTGACGGTGTAGAAGTAAAATAAACGCTTGGAGTACAGGACAACAGTGACTGCAACTTCTCCGAGGCTGAGCAAATATGACTAACAATTTGGTGCTTTTGAATCAACAGCATTAGTAACCATTTAACTAATGCCTTTGCATCTACCAATGGTGATCAAGGTGATTCAGTCTGAAGAGGGGCCAGGATGAGTAACCTACGTGGGCTGGTGCAAAAACAGCGTGGGAAGTCCTTGTTGCCATGGGGAGGGATGGCCACAACCCCTTCTGCAGTGGCGTAATTCAAACCAAACTCGTAAGAGGTGTTCGGTTTGGTACCATTGTGGTCGTAGTAGCGTCCTTGGGCTCCGGGTGGTCGCAGCTGGTCGGGGAAGGATGTGAATCGAGGGCTCCCAGTCTTTGTAAAAATGAAACCAAAAACGATAATTTATATCAGAGTTTTCGCAGATTGATAAAAAATAAATGACTAAAAGGATTAGTAGACCCCTACACAACCGATGTAACCATGAAAGTGTTTTAAAACCTCACTTTCTGGAGGCTTAGTTGCCAAGATCCGGTCGTCCAATGGATTTAATATTTTGCAATCAACACCATTGTCGACTTAAAGCCTCAGAATGTCATCCTGCTACAGGTAGCACGCACATTTCAATTCTTTCAGTAGTTTTAAAATTTCGACAACTTTGACGATGGCCACATTGCCATTCCTGCGGTTGATAGTTGATGGCGATTCATTGAAAACCCAAGCTTAGTGGCACTTTTGTTCGTTCTTTGAGAATTTGGGTAACCAAACTGTAAATTTTGGGCCATCTCCTCTTTTACACCTTAATGTTCAATTGATGTAATACGGCGCACGACGATGTGCATTCAAATAAACTTCAAAGTGAAGCGGCAACCGTTAGCACCTTTTTCAAAAAATGCAAAAGAGTTTTTGCGTGCATAATGAAGCAAAATAAATGTTTATCAAGGAAAGCCTAGGATTTGCAATGGTTCTTTCTTGGCCACAGACCATATTCACACATTAAATACACTAAATTCGCGTCAACGTCGGCCCCAGATGCACCGTCTTTAAGCGATTTTTTACCTTTCAAAGTTAGACGTCTGTTTGGGGATAGCAACTGCCCATCCAGGATTGAGGGCCTCGATTGTAGCTTGGTTTAAATTTGGAACAAATAGTAAGCATAAGGAACGTGGAAGTCTTACAGTTTCCCACCGCCGTGATTAATAGTTGTTCCGGAGGAATTCGCCTTTTGTGCAATTCAGGTGTCACCATGGGATGTGCGCCTCATGTTGGTCCGCATATTTCAAAAGTAGTCGCACATACGCGACACACCTTTCGGCCACACACTCGCATGCATGCACACAGCCGTCACATGCATTTTTATTGCTACTTCGATTCAAGTGTATGCTCCTTAACTAAATTCTAGCTTTACAACGTTTTTGCATTGTCTAGCAATGTTAAAGACTAAATAAAGGCCAATTTGTGTGATGGACGAGGCAATTCACTATGTCAATGCGATTATGTTGTAGAGACATGGTGTGTGAGTCTCTTTATTCTCCAAAGCTCTGTCCGGAAGCGTCAAAAGATGTCTTCTGAGCCGTGGGTGAGTCATTAGCATCAAAAGAGTTGGGATGCTTTCCACACAACCAAACATAGAATAAAACCACTAAGTTGTGAACACTTTGCAATACGATCAAAAGCTTCAAAGCGTCACTTGTTCCAGTCGGACGAAAATTTCCTTAATGTTTTATGCGATTGAAAGCGCAGGAATTGAAGTTCCACCCTCATTTTGGCATTTTTTCCTCCAGCGTCTTGTGGATTTTCGTGTACTCAAAAAATCTTTGGCGGTTATGGGACACAATTGCACACAGAACGCCACTTGAAATCTCCAAAAATATGTTCCACTCCCTTAAGCAAGAGAACACATTCAAGGCCTCAATCATTGAGGACAATCAATCATCAACAATACAGGAAGACACTTCCAACCACAAATAGAAGTTGTAATACAGGGTACTCCACAAACATACATAAAACTCGCCACAGTACTTAGATTTCTTAGTTAACATGATCAAAGCCCTCTGTGGATCTGATTATTTGGCCCTAAAACGACCTCGATCTAGCTAAAGAAAGCGTCAAGCACGCCTTGGTTACCAAACCTTTGAAGTTGGAAGAAAATTCAGCTGATTAAGCTCCAGCCGAAAGGGGAAGCTAAACAAAAGTAGTCGACCGCTGTGCCTCCAGCAATTTCAGCGAAATTAAAGACCATTTATGCTCTTGATTAATTGTGTAAACACAGACTGCAGAACCACCAGTGAAACCATTGATATTTGGCCTAAATTGGAGAAGCCCCTTTTGCATGTCCATTTGCCTATGCTGCGACTTCCGACGACTGCACCAAAACCGCAGAGGGCAAGGGCAGGAGAGGGAATGTCGAATTAGTCATTGGTTCCAGAAAAAAGACATGCAAACATATAAGCATTTCCTTTATTGCCAGAGAAGGAAAGGGTACGCAAACTGACTTAGTAATTATTGTAATGGACAGCACCTCAACCCACATGTCGAAAAATGCTTAAAGTAATTTCAGTTTTTCGCTTCCTTAGCCCAACTTCTCCTGCAATTACCCGAATGCACTTTCTTGGCTTGGCACCTCCACTTGCTTTAGAAGGCTCTATCAGCGGTTTTCAGATAGAGACTTAGGCTACAAATTCCAAAGCGGCTCCCTTCAATATGCAATATACTCTCATTTCCGGGAGTTGGAAAATGCGGTTGGTAATTATGGAGGTTCTTATGTGGTTTTTAATCCATTACGGTTGACCTTTACGTGGGGCGTTGGAAGACGCTGCCAATTCGCAATACTGACAACAGGAAATAACACGATACTAGATAGCACGAACGCAACTACATGAGGATACATTAATCCTGAGCCGGGAAAAACACTAACAATGATAAGTAAACAGATGTTATCAAAACTGTTCCGAGATTTTGTGGAAGCAAAATAGTTTTATATCAAATAGCCACATCATGTAATGCAATCTGATGGACCGAACAATTAGGGCAGCGATGTCTGCATCTCCCTCTGAAGATGGTTGGAGGGTCGGTGTTCACTGTCCGGTGGATGAATATTGACCTTACCTGACCGAGCAAAGAAGTATCGAAAATTGCGTTTAATAAACCTGCGGAGAGGAACCAACAATGTCTTCTGCATCGGCTTCACTAAAACGGATTTAGAGCCTAATTTAAAACTTAACAAAGACTTTTCTTCGTGTAAGATTATGTACCTCTGCGCACCTCGATCGCCTCATCCGACCAACTGTGCAGGCCTCCAGGAAAACAGCCTTGGAAACTCTTATGAATTTGTCAAATTGAGGCGAGGTTATTGGAAAAAATGTGTTATTGCAGTGGACAAAGACGATAAACAACCTTGAGAGATGGTATGCAAAGCGCTGACGTCTGTACATGCACAGAGATTTCTTGGTGCACAACTTTAAGATAATCAGCATAAATTCAAAAGGAGGCAAAGACTACAAACCGCAAACATTGATGACATCGTTTCCTTCAATTGTGACAATGCAGCTTCAGCCTTGTTACACTCGCGATTTGGTGTGGAAGGGAATATCCTTATCCAAAGCCCCAACCTCTCCGCAGCATGGCATTACACATTACCATACGCTCACCTCATTTCCAGCACTAAGTGTCACAAAACTTTGAGAAGAAATCATAAACTAAGTCCAAATACACTGGAGACAGATCAGAATAGAAAGACAAAACTTAGGTCTTTCAACCCACCTCTCGAAACGTAGGCACAGCTCGAATGAAATTTCCACTCTCATCCTGCGGTGGTATCCAAAACACGCGCAGGTGTCTGTTATTGCAATGCACAGAATAATTTCCAGGCAGTTGTGAGCACACAACTTTGTGAGGATCCACATTCACCATTTCGTGGAGAGCGCGAGTCAGTAGTGCTGTGGAACCAAATGCTTCGACATCAGCTGATATTCCCTCGATATGCTGCAGTAGGAGCAGCATTAGCGGTAGTTGTAGTGGTAGAAGCATCAACAACGTCTGCGTCGTTGCACACTGGACGCTGATTGGCCGATGAAGTATCACGGAGGCACGCATGAAGGAGATTCGAAGATGGTCATGTGTGCGTGCGTGGGCTTGCCAAGCGGTGCTGGGAATGGGAAAATGTAGGGAGCTTGCGGAATGGGTGGAGAAACAATAGCCCACAAATAAAACTATCTTTGCCAGACGGCGAAAGGGCTGGCAATGGCGTGGGACAGAAGATGGGGGCTTGTACTTCTATTGGCTCAACTTTAATACATTCCAGAACTTGTGGCTAAGGCCATGATTGAAAAAAACGTCCAGTGCCCAACGCACTCGAAGGGAACTTTGGATGATCTAAAAAACCAGCTGATGTGTCAAGTTTTAAATGGCACTAAAGGAATGGACATCTAAAACTGAATTCTGGGTAAGTGGCACTAAGTGTCGCGAAATAGGTTATTTGTTGTTGCATTGACTTATCACATTCACAAAATCTTGGTAAGCAATTGCTTCAACCAGCATTTATTTAAAATACTACCAGTGTTAACTTTTAATACCAGCATTCATTTGTAATTGCGAATTTTTAATGAGCGAATCAGATATCGAACCGGCACCACTAATTTTAGAGACAAAGTGATGTTACCTTGACAACGCTGCCTGCCGCTGTAATTTGCAAGTGTTTTCCATTACCACCGGTAGCCACATCCCTTGGCTAGATGGTGGAATACAGTGTTAGTGCGCGCGTGAACGGGTGTGTAACGACGAGAGTAATTTCTTGAGGAAGAAGGCCTAAAATTTGTTTGCATCTTTATCTGCGAATTCAAAGTGATGCTCCGAATATTGCTTCCCATGATAGGGTCAATAACATCGACACAGGCTTCGGAGGTTCATTCCTTGCTCATGAGCGATGTTGAACACCCTTGACAGGACTGATAATATCTTTGGCTATGAGGGCCCACTAAGCCCTCATATGAAACAGGCGAGATGCCTTGAGAGGAAGTGACCTAGACAAAGCAAAATGCTTGTTAATCTCAAGGTAGTTTTTGGTGGTGAAAGAAGAATTCGAACGGTCGTGAGGCAATTGAGGGGTTGACGAGGCGCCGACTCATTCCAAACAAGGCGCGCTACCCTCGTTGACACTTAGTTGAACATTATTATCACCCTATCTTTGGCATTTATCATTGGTAGAGTCTGATTAGCTGAGAAACGCAGGATATTAAATCCGACCATTTAGAGTTCTTCATTTAATCACAAACTACATTGACCCACATCCAAGCCATATCCAGCTGCTCAAATCAGTCAAGACCAAGTAGGTTGAGGTTATGCTTTGTGGTGTACCACGGACAGGGATGCAGCAATTAGACTCTCTGGAAAAAATTGGTTGTACATGGCCAAATCCGCTTGTGCTTCAAATGATCTGATGAGCCGGTGTTATTACTAAGTCGGTCCCGCAATCCCGCCAAAATGATGGTAGTGTCTGAGACGGTATTCAGCTGCAGGTGCATTAGCCAGCCACTGGGACATGTAGATGAACCTTTGGAGGTCGCATGCTTTGTCCAAAAAAGCGTTCGACATACTGTGTGGGTTATATGCTTTCGTTAGCTTGTTTCAATTGGGTTCTCCGTGCTCGTTAGCATCTTTATTGAAGTTAGGCGGTCAGAATCAGCAGTATTTACCTTCCTTCCCGTCTACGGTGGCGGTATATGGCAAGGAATTAGGCCTCCCGTCTTATGAAATCAATGTAGTGATTAAATTTGGCTGAAGTGAGTTGGCGTGAATTGAGCTGACGTATATCACGAACTTAAGAAATTGCTTTGTTCTCGGATAGGAGCAAATTGCTATCATGCGGTAATTCTCGTTTTATCCTCCTCTAGGTCGCAGAGAGCTTCTCCTTAACCTGCCTCATGAAATAAGTGCGAATGCTTCAGTCTGCAGACGACTGTAGACTGCAGACAAAGATGAGACGTTTGAATTGGACGTTCAACATTTCCCCCGTCCAAAGTGTTAGCACTGATAAGCAACCATTTCTGCTCTGACTACGTTGCTGTTTCCGCTGTGTTTTGACAATTCCGGCCAAATGTAGAATTGTGTTAACAGAGAATACTATCGACCGGCGGTTTGGTTCTAGGAAATCGGGCTGGATGAAAGTTGCATGCACCCGCACTATATACCGAGGTCAGTAGACTCAGATTAGGAATGATTCACCTATCCACTGAGCGTTTAATAAAAAAAAACTAAGATTCAAGTAATTCTACAACAGAATCATCCAACTAATATTCTTGATCCAGACTGAAGAGGTCTCAAAAGTTTTGCCCGTGTATGTTCCACTTATACCAGTCAAAGTTTTACCGAGATGTTTAGTTTATTGATGTGTGAGGCCATCATCAAGTTCTCTGAAATAACATTCATCAGAGTGAGTTTGTAGCATAATGATTTCTTCTTCGGAGCGGCATAGAAGTCATTTGCTGAGAGAGATGAGCAAGTGAGCGGGCACGATAGGCGTGCAGATGACGACAAGGCGACTGTAGGAAGGACAGAGGAGTTTAAGTCTCGCGCATCTATGGCATTTGATTGACATTGATCTTACGGAGATGATGAGGACACAAGAGCAGCATCATTCAGTTGATATCGGCCAACCAGGAGGAACTAAGATGGAGTGCAACGATCTAAAGCGGTTGGGGGACTTCTGGAACATTGAGAGAGGGATGCAGTTCGGGTTTGCAGATGTGCCTGACAATCTTCTTCAGGCAAAGGTATCATGAGAATTCATAAAAATTTAAGCTCAGATTATTCAGGTCATAGTTTAAAAGTGGGATTACTTCAGAGGCCTGCGTACTGGACTCAAGGCGGGCTTCGGTAGCCGAAAGCAACCATTAGGTATGACGCGATCATAATTAATCTGTCGTAAATTTTATGTGATTATATTCCATATTTTTTTAAACACAATTGAATTTCCTGACAGCAACCAAACGAATATATTACTTTTCATCAAAAAGTGACGTTTTTGACAGGAGAAATGAGCTCTTTTCCGATTTTCTGCCCCATAAGACCTCGTGATATTTAGGAATTGCATTGGATGACGGGTAAGAGGAAGTAATGCCAAGCTCGGATTTTCCATCCCAATGATAAAAAGGGTGAAGTGAAACCGAGAATTCATCTACTGATATTGCTTTTGGGAGATTTAAGCAAACCTGTAAAGTTGTAAAAAATCCCTCTCACTCGATGACATCACTTTGATCTCAACTGCCATTCAGGGAAACATTTCTGCAATTCTGCATTGCTTAAACCTCATCGAAGTATCTACCAAAATTAATTCAGTAAAATCACTTCAGCCTACTTTTTAAATGGCTTAATCTTGGGTCTAAAGTCGAAATTTTAAGCCTCATTCCTTTGAAGTCAAGCATTACTTGGGTAGGCTATGCAAACTTCAGAAGAAAAGTTCATCTTGCCGGGCAGATAAATGTTCCCGTCTGCATGATTGCAACCATAGTCTTATCAGCCTACAACCCCTCTAGGGAGGCCTCGAGACGGAAATACAAATCTCACCATGGTACTGAGGACTTCAAAAGGCGATCATCATACTTTGTAGGGTAGAATCCTTTCGAGAAGTGAGACCTAGTAATTCGAATTTAACTGAGGTGTGCCTGAAAACAGGGATCGTCGCTATTAATGTACACACTTTGATAGTGCGTGTAACCATCCCTTTTGGTTTCAGGAACACCTAAGACTCCATTTCCGTATCTCCGTTGGGCGGCACGACTTCCAAGTCGTGGTAGTAGCCTCTGATTCCCTCCATGCGGCGTCGATCACCACCACTTCTAAATGCTGAGTCTTTGTTCAAGTCGAGGCAGAAGTTGAATTGTGCAGGCACTATTCACCAAAAAATTGTTCCAGCATAGTCAACTGTTATACCTGAGTTATTTCGGTTATTAAGCCCCATAACCGGTTTTTATTTTATTTACATACAGAAATAATGGTAGTAATAGCTAATGCGGTACTTTCGGCACTTGGTCAACTCTGAACCATGCCGGAAGCCTCTAGTCCCTCGTACATCAGCGTTACATTTTCTGGCAAAGTGTTGTGTCTTCGTCGGCCTTCAGGGAGGTCTCGAGGTGAGCCGAACGAAATTTATGCATTTTTTTTGGATTGAGTAAAATGACGCATTTCGTGCAAAACTGAATTAGCATGCAAGCCAACATGAATAATGAATTAGACTATGGGCTTTATTGTCGTGAAAACTACTCGAAGTTTAATAAAGTAATTCTATAAACTCAGTTCTTCCATACATAAGCGCGCCGAAGTTTGGGCCGCGCTCGACAGAGTCCGCAACACACGGGAAAAGCGCTAACGCGACTTCCCCGACCGTGAGGCCCAACATCCCATCTATGCCATGTTTTCGTCCAGCATTTCCAGTTTTGCTCACTATCTTTACTAACATTTTTGCAGAGCTGCGTTTGTCCCTTTTTTGTTCTGCCATGGAAAATAGAAGTGATGGATTGGAATCTCAACTAAAAAATCACAACTTGACTCCAAATGCCGCGCACCATCACGAAATTTGTGACAAACTTTTTACCAACACTGATACACTAAAGTAGGATAAAGTACGATGTTGGAAAGAGATCAACTACATTCCTTGTGAACATTTTTGGAAAAAATTACTCTAGCATTTCCAAACAAAATGAATGAATGCATGACTTGCATTCACCAGTTCACCCGAACGACGAATCCATTTGCATAGTTTAAAGTGTTTCAAAATACGACTTATTTTATTGAAAACTAATTTGTGGGGCAAAACGTAAGATAACTAGCTCTTTCATTGCAATTGCTGCGCTGCTCTGTAAATGAGGTGGAATGCCACACGCGTCTAGGAAAGGTAGGGAGAACAACTGGTTTCTTCGTGCATTGTAGCAAGCACAGCTCTTGCCCCAAATATTGTGAGTGCACAATTTCGCAAAACACGAATTCATGCCGTTAAGTCTTCATCTGCAACGTAAATACATTTTGTGCGACTCCGTAATCACGTTTCTGAAATGCCAATGTATTTGATTTATGAGAAAGAATTTAAAATTTTTCAACCACCTAAGGCTGAATGCGCCCTTAAAGCCGTAGTTATAGGCGGCGAAATGAATCGCATTCAGGCTACATGAGCTTTCCTCTTCGTGTAGTGACAGCAAATTTGCTCGACACTTCCATGCGCAAAAAGAATTTGAAAAGAGATACAACAGATGAGATACTGTTATGGAAAGACAGCCATTTTCTGTTATTGTGTAGGAGATCAATTGGTGGATTAAGGCCCCGGCAATCGGACGCTCCGCCACTGTGTCGCCCATGGGCGGCCTGGCCTTTCGGCCCGTGTCATGCGTCGGCAAACCGGGTTCTATCCAAGTATTGTGGCTTCTCGCATATTCAGGGAGTTTATGGGGCGCAACTGTTTATTACCACTTATTGCCACAAAATACTTTTCAACAGTAAGGGAAATGTTTAGGAAATCACGTGCTTTATTTTCTTGCTAAAGATTATCTCAGCGAAAATCTAGAACCTTTGTAGCGCTTAGAGACTTCCCTAGGGCGAAAGAAAACATGAAATTCGAACTTGGCACTGCTGACATGGCTTGGAGGTCAGGTTATCCCGTGAAGGCAAAAGTGGCCAAAGCACTGCCTGAAGCCGGAGCTTAAATTTGGAAAATTATCAAAGCATTATGCTCCTATCGAATGAAAAGCCCATTCGCACTAGCTCCTTATCAGTCCATTCACTGAAACATGGAGCCTAATTTGTTTGATGAGATGAGATATACGTTACGACGGTCAAAGTAACTAGCTGAGAAAGTGCATTCATGTGCCTCATCTTAAACGACGAAGAAGGAATAAAAGGTGAACACTGATTGAAATGATGCAGAAATATTGCCTTGGCAGGACGGGGTCATGTGGATGGCAAAAGAATCTTGAAATTTTAGAGCGATTTGGTGACTCGTAATAGACATGCATGTCCATCATAAATTGCCATCACACGTAATATAGGTGATGGCATCAAACATGTATAAAGCCAAACCAGCAGTGTACAATGCATGTTTACTTGCACACACCTGTACAACACCAAGGTAGATAGTTTCCGCAAATAAAAATGCCACACTTTTACACTATATTGAATCATACTCTATTTGGCCGTTTTGACCTAAGACTCGATAATAAGGCGGAGTAAAGTAAAATCGAAACATCACAGATGCAACTGCTGGAGGTAATGAAAACAATTTTTCTGATTACCTCTTTTCTGTTGGTCAATGATAGCTAATTCGCGAACCCTATGAGACTCTCTGTCCAGTGCAGATGCCTAAGATGGATAAGTGACGTTGCATCCACGCATTGCCTTTGCTGTAAAAGCGCTGATGACTAGCAAGATTGCTCGTTGGTATTTCCCTACAACACTGGTTATGACTGCAGCGTCCCATATCTCCCACGAAGACGAAAGAAGACGAAACATGGGGCAGAATACATGTAAGCATTCAATAAACGAGGCGAATGTGGCTGATGGCATGGTTTGGAGGCCAACTTAGGAAGCCAGGCCAATATCGCCACCTAAGTGAGTGAACGACATCCATAAGTTCCTGTCAAGCAAAGCATGCCAACGACTTTCTAAGGACGAGAAGAGCTAAGCTAAAATTTGCTCTCCAAATGATCTGTTTAAATTGCGGCAACTTGGATGGTCACCTTACCACAGGCAAGTGGATTGAGAATTTAGTCATGACAGCAGCCACAAGCGCTTCCTTAGGCTAGACATTTATGCCTTCTTTTGTCTTGGGAAACAAGAGTAACAGTTATATCAAGCAGCACGACCACCGAATACTTGCTTAAAAAATTAAAGCGTAAGAGGGTCTGTAGCGGGCTACACTAGGAAGGTTAACAAATTAATTGTTTAGTGGCATTTGGTTTGCAACGGCGTGTGATGAAGTTTGGTTGATGCAATTAACGTGCATTAAGGAATTATTATTTAAAGCACATTTTATTTTTTAACTTTGGATTACCAAGATTTTGTTTATATAGACAACATCTTAATTTAAGTTGGTAAGCGCGACTTTTGCAGCCACGTTGTCTCTTCACGAGTGTTAGGGATGCCGCTTGCTCCACTAGTTGAGCCATTCTCAGATGATAAAAAGAAGGGGGTATTTTACTCTTAAATAATAATGAGCGTTTCTAGTTGATTTCAATCGGGGAGTATGTGGACGACAGGCAGGTAAGTTAAATGCATAGCATTCTTGACACTATTAACAGCCCTGCGATGACAACGAGACGGTGGTTGATATAGCATCTCTAAAAGTCAGTGACGGAAAAGTATCTTCCGCTGACTTCGAACTTCTCTCTATCATTGGCCAGGGGTCTTTTGGAAAGGTGGGAGGCTAATTCTACCGAGTTATGTTTTGCAGGTGTTCCTTGTTAAGAAGATCAATGGCAAAGATAGTCAGACGGTGTACGCGATGAAGGTGTTGAAGAAGGCTGTGCTCAAAGGTTTGTTACACCATGTTTGCTGACTTTTTGTAGTTAAGGATCGGATGCGTTCTAAAACTGAACGCGATATATTGGCTAAAATGAAACACCCGTTTATTGTTAGCCTAAATTATGGTTCGCATTGTTTTGCTTGTAATCAGGATTTTAGCTTTTCAAACGGAAGGAAAAATATACCTCATTTTGGAATTTGTCAAAGGAGGGGATTTGTTTTCGCGGCTGGCGAAGGAGGTGCCTTTCTTGTTTTTAAGTCTACATGCAATATTTGACTTGTTCTTATTTGCATTTGGGTTGCTATAGCTTATGTTCACAGAACAGGATGTCATGTTTTACTTGGCGGAGATTGCAGTTGCCATCGGCCATCTTCACAAACTTGGTATCGTTTATCGCGATCTCAAACCGGAAAAGTATGTTCCGTTTCTTTGCAACTTTCTACTCTCCTCCAGTCCTAATACAACTAGTGCATTTAATCCTTTTATAGGAATTTTGGATAGGTTCACACTGTTTATAACATTCTCCATTGTCCTTTGTGGTACTGCGCTCTTGGTACTACTTCTTGAGCAGTCCATGCCAATTGCTTTTTATTAATTTTCCGCTTTGACACTCCAAATCAACTAGCTATGTGCAACAATGTTTTCCGTAAAATTTACGTAACTAGCCAAGCGCGGCGAATATATTATTTTCAACCTACGAAAACTTTTGCTGTTAATGCCAATTTGAAAAAGATGTATGCAGAGTTGACGACGTGGTATGTCATTTTCGAAATGGCCCAAATTGAAGATCTCATTATATTATGTCGGATGTCAATATCATTGCTAGTTCTCGTCGAGTCCTTTACATAAAGCAAAAATAACTGGTAAATTAACTCGGGGGTTGTTCTTATTTCTGGTTATTGCATAAACATTATTAAACTATACGCATGGCTTACCATCTGTAGCATTCCCGTATAACAAGAGCTATTAGTTAGTGCAGATTGAAAGAGCAGGAACCTTGTTAATTTCTACCACATTAGGTCGTAACTATCTTGGATCATCGATACCTGTTTGTACGCGCTCATACCAAACCAAGCATGCAGAAGGCACATAGCGTCACGCCTGGTGTGCTAGAAGAGGGGTGTGCGCTTTAACGAGTGTCGAATTTAGACACCCCAAGATGTATGCCATTTTACCCATTCATTCGACTATCATTCCTCTGGTTATATGCGCCACTCGAACTTCAACTGGCCTAAGTGGTGTTCCAGTTGGCAACGTAAAAGGAATTTAGTCTACGCGACCTCCTAATGATTAGTGAATGGAATTTCATTCTTATTAAAGTCATTTTTGAGGGCTGCCCGTGATCTAATGTATTTTTATTCTTTGGGCAAAAGTTAATGTGCCGCTTTAAGTGCTTGATGCGAAATTGAAATTGTAATAATTCTCCTGTCCAAAAAATAGTCTATGCGTTAAATGGAATTGGGTCCCCATTCTTTACACGATTCGTAAAACCTCAAATACCTAAGAAAATTTGGGAATCTCTGTTTTTGTGAGCTATGATCAGCGCACTTCGGGCCGAGAGTTTCTCAAAAACATGGCTTTCATTTGATAAAATTATCCTATGCAAATTACCAATTTTACAATCGAGACACTTTTTAAGTTTAGATAATGGACAAGCTTGGCAGTATCTCAAGAATTCTAGTGTTCCTACCTAGCTTATCAATCGGATAGCACTTTCTCAAGAAAATCATGTTTGAGGCGAACTCGCACGAGGTCCAGCTTTTTGTCTACGCTTCTGCACAATAGAAGCAATAATTGAAACTCATCGAATTTAATGCAATAATGTGTGCTTTCCTCATATTAGTGCAGTTTTATAGAAATCTCTTTAAGTTATCCCATGCTAAAACTTCCAACGTCATATTTTGCAATCAGGCCATGCTCTAATCTTGGGTTACAGGTGGCGCAAAGCTGTAGCAGACCTTGTGGTATCTAGCTCTATTCACACACAAGTCGACGTGCCTGCCATTAAGTTGGCTTGAGGTTTCACTCTTCGCTTGCCTGACGCCCCTGTAATTGAGTATACTTTGCCAAAAACCAAATTGCATTGCACCATCTAGGGCGGAAGCGTAGGGATTCTTTACCTTGCCTCGACTATGGTTATTAACCATAGCTATCTGTTTTATTTACATGCCTACAAAAACCATAGTTTTGCGCATCGGATGCATCTTCTGCTGTCAGAGTAAGGGCATCATTTTGCAGTGACAGTGCTTGCTTCGCGTTTGTGGACATAGAATGGTAACAGCAAAATGCGCTTATCAACCTGATCATTGTTTTACTACATCTTCGACGTTGCGTTAATGGGTCAAAATGCCTTCGAATATCTCTTGAATGATCCTTGATTCTTGCATCAAACTTCCAGATTTTTTTTGGTTTCCTTGTGATAAAGTGGTTTGCAACACGGAGTCGGTACTGGGAGTTGTTTAGGTGCTCTACTTCCTTGGCAGTTAGGAATTTCACATTCAAAAAGAGAAACGGATGACTCTAAGACCTTTGGGATACTTGACTAACTAATTACTGTGAGGACGATATGGCTTTTGAGCATATCCATCAAACTCATATGTAGCTATTAAAATCTGGGATGGATTTGGTTGGCTTTTGATTCTTATTTAGGCGGTAGCACTGAAATGGTTATGCACATCTAGTCGAGCAGTTTTGACTATTACTTCTTGGAGTTAGAATATTCTTGACAAAACTCAATTATTCCGTGATCACAATTTTTAATGATTACGAAAATTGTTGCTTCTTAGCCATATCATTGCAGTTTATTCAACTTTCCGCCCAAAATGTCCTTCCTCAGGCAAGTTGGAGCCATGTTTATCGCTAAGCGTCGTAATTTCTTATAAGGTTACTTTGTCGATTGAGACCGTGATGTATCCAAGCCATTAAAGAGCTAAAACCATTCTAATGGCCCCTTTGGGCTGAATTCTTTTCCTGCCAATTTCCTATAGTGGGTCCAAAAGCATCTTAGTGGTTTTTTAGGCTTATTGTTGTTTCACGTGACGCATGGATTTAGTGAGATAACTCTAGATGGCTTGTCAATCCTCTTAGCACCTCATTTACAGTGCACCTCAGCAAGTCTTCGCAACAGCGACCTACTTGTGCATGCCATCAGTGACTTAGGGGCTCTTCTCCCTCTGCGATTAATGTTAATTTAGCAGTTGTACCAGTTGCTTCCATTGTTTCTATCCTATAGCGTGTAATCTTCACACTGCCACTCAGTAGCGATGATAGTTTGCGCCTTTTTGGTCAAGGGTGCTGCTATAGTCTATGCAATCTGACGAAACAATCCATTAACTGGAGTGGGCCTTGTGGAAGGAAATCTACGCCATTAGCATGAGATGATGTTTTTAAGATTGCCAGTTTTTTTATTCTGTAGTTTTGCATAGCATACACCTTGGGCTGAGTGTCGGTTTTTAATACGAAACAGCCTTTGTATCGCAGCATTTATCAGGCAAATAGCCATGTCACCGCTCATTCCTAATGCGGTGTACCGTAGTTGAGATTGTTCGCCTTTTGAAGTCTAGATGAAATTGTAATTGATGCATGTCTATTTGATACAACTTTAGGATGTACAAGGAAGAGTCCTTTAAAATGGGCAGGACCAGTCATTTTGTGGGGTAGAGGATTTAACTTCCATCGTTGCGCATCTTTCTTTGGAGGACTTTAAGTCCCACAATGATGCATTCCCCCATCCCCATGCTCTTGTTATGCTGCCTCGCTAACTGTTCATTACCACTTAAGTGTGACATTGGTTAGTAGGCCGTTGGTAAACAAAGGCAAGACAGACGTGAAGATGGCTAATCTCATTTGCTTGCCTCTGGGGACAGAAACGTATCATAATTTCAGCCCCTAGTGGACTTGCATCTTGTAAGAATTAATTATTTAACTAAGTGTTGTACATTGCATCACAAACATCAATTATAAAGCCTTCTGGGCCTAGTTATTTTATTATCCAATTCCTCACCAACCAACTATGGCTCGAGACTTTGCTGCGCAAGCATGTTCGGCCTCTGCCTACGCAACTTGAAGTTTGCAAGTAGAACCAGGGCAATGGTTTCTGTCTGTTTAAAGGGGAGGAAGAAGTAGCATATTGATGCAATGTTGCCGTCATTTTTCTCACGCTTCACCAAAATTGTAATAAGACCGTCGTTGCTAGGATTATGAGTGCCTCCAAGTGCTTTGTTTAGTAGTTCTGCTTCACAGCTCTTGCATTTTTTCAAGCGGTAGAAGGTTTTAATAACCCCCCTCATCCCCAAAGTGCTAAAAACCATCGTAAATTATTTTAAACATCGACACATTCCGTGTTTAAAGTCAAACATTCTAAGCATTGATTCATCCGTTCTCCATCTACTTTAGCATTCTTCTGACGGAAGAGGGGCATATTAAGTTGACAGACTTTGGCTTGTCCAAGGAGGCTCTCTCCGATGGCACAGATGGCTCCAAGTCCTATTCCTTTTGTGGGACTGTGGAGTACATGGCGCCTGAAATCGTCACCCGTCGCGGACACGGCCCAGCTGCCGATTGGTGGAGTTTTGGTGTTCTCATGTATGAAATGCTCACTGGGACATTGCCGTTCCATGGCGACTCAAAAAAGGAGACGATGTCACAGATCATGAAGTGAGTTGTATCCTTTGCTTCTTATAAACTTTTTGCGAGCGTGGGCTCCTCTTAAGTGTCACCATTTACTAGCATGATTTATGAAGCAGTCTGAGATTCATGTCTTTTTCTTATAGTCCACTTTATTCCAAGCTCATAGGAGTAAAAAAAAACTTAATTCTTCTAACTCCAATTCCTTCGCTTGAATCTATGCAACCAAGCTCGCCATTGATTCAATTAGCAAATCGTGAAAATTTTTTGGGCTTACCGTCCTTTTGGTGGCCAGAATAGTAAAGTAGTCGCATGAGGAGGTGCATGTGAAGGTAACTTACGCAGGTGGCTCTGTAGGGCAACGTTTCATTTGAATCAACCAAGATCCTCACGACTTTTATGGCCAGATTTACTGAAGATGAATGCTAGCACTCCGCTTCATGCGGTTGTGGTTCCATTAAGGGCTAAGAAGTTGAGGTCAAAAACTGTCAAGATTTGTGAACGAATCTAATGGGTACGCAGCGGAGCATGGCGGAGTTGTCTGGAAGGAGACGAGGCATATCTTGAGTGATCATTTAAGACCATTTCGGTACGGTGCCATTCACTGAATTTGTGCGTCATGACTTTTGCTGCTTAGAACGCAGCAATAAGGCAGTATAATTTATTTTCAAAGGCTCGACAGCCTCGAGACTTCTGCAAATAATGAGGTTGAACTGTACCACTCTTTTACTGTTACTTAGTCGAGATTTTAAATAAATACAACTTGTAAAAACCTTTTTAACTCCCCTGAAAGTTGGTAAGATCACTCTTGATTAATTTGGCGATAAATTAATGTTCCAAACTTTTGATTTGCATTTTACCCCCGAATCGGGTGTGGTTTGTACCACCACTTGGTGACGTGGCTGCATTTCCGTCATCCAGGATACCCACCTTTTCATCACCCACCTTCTCATGGTTGTTTATTTGTTTGTGCTACCACATATTTTCGAGTTTCTCAGAAAAACTTGCCCAAAATCGGCGTCACTTCCTTTTTTTAAAGTCACTTCTTCAGCATTCTTTTTTTGTCAAGGGAATGTGTTAACTGTGAAGTCCATTTCAAAAACGCAATCAGTTACACATGTGGTTTCCTATGCTGTGTTTCCGGTTTAAATATACTTCCTGCAACTACGGAGTATGCAAATTACGGGTTCGGCAGAAGCGAATAAAGTAAATTGTTGTTCACCCGCTCTGCGATTGGCTCAAGGAATCTGAAACTGGATTCGCAACGGAGGTAACGCTTGATGTATTGGCACAGCAAAGTGTTTACGCTGGGAAATGTGGAAGCCTTGTAGAATGGTGTAGGTGAATTACAGAGGAAAAGCGCTACGTGTGCAGTTATAGTGTTTCAGTCCTCCCCTACGTGCTTCCATGCGGTAAAGCATTTAACAAACCCTTATCGACAAGGGCACTAATTCTTTGTTCATTTAACTCAAAGCTACCTTTCCCGCATAGCTAATTTCATCTTCCCATTGGAGAATGCTGTAGTCACTCTTGAAAAAGCTCTTTAGAGAAATCGAATATTTGTTTTTCCGGTGAACGAGTATATTTTTAAGATTTGCATTTCCATGAACTCAAGTTGCATATAGGGAAACTCAGCTACCCTTCTTTGCTGAAAATATTTGGCTAGTGTTTTTGTATGGAAAAGAGGGTCCATGGTTTTGCTTGACAGTTCTTGAATAATTGGAGTTAAGCAGAAATAGGTGAAAAATATAACATTAATGTCATGTTGGAGGGAAGTTCCACTAGTTCGTCCAGTATCCACTCGTTTAATTCAACGCCAAACCAGACAGAAGTAGGGAATTTTGAAGGCATTTTTTCATTTTTTATTTACGGAAAAGTATGCGAATGCATTTAAGACAAGATGCTGAGTTATATTTTCTGGGTCTTCTTCCGAGGGAGTTAGGTGAGATGCGCTACCAAAGGGCGGGAATTTTTGTTCTGTGGTGATTCGAAATTGGGTTATTTGCCTTCCTTAAGCTAGGCTTTTACTGCAAGCCCTTGCTTTCACATTGAGAATCCCGCTGTTCGAGTTTCTCTACTTGTCTGGAGCTCACAATGCACTTAAGACTTGCTCCCAGATTGTTTGTTAAGGTTTGGCCCACCAAGACAAAGTGTTTGAACTTCGTCCTCCAGCACTCAAAATCTAGCATACAAGGATGCTACACGCGATAGACTTTAAACTTTAGGATCGTAGACATTAATAACACTCGTAAATTCACATTACCCGTCGTAAAAGCCTTTTACGTGTTGACAATCAAATTTATTTATCATGAATGCGCTCAATTAGTTAAAAATGCTTCTAATTAAATCGATTCTACTGAGGTGGTGTTGAAATTCACCTTACCGTTCATTACTAATAATCTTTTGTTTTGATATTTGGGTGAATTTGAGAGTGCGAAGAAAGTCATTTAAAACAGCAGTTTTATCGGAACCATAGTGAAAAATAGGCGTGTTGGTTTACCTGGATATCGTTGTGGCCACTCCTTAAAGTGATTTTTAAAAATTGATGCTATTTACAATGCAGCTGAGCAAGTCTATGTGAGCGTCTAGAAGTAATGGTAAGAAAACTCCAGTAGCCTTTCATAAATATTGTTCGGTAACGTACCCCCTCAATTACGATGGCATATGATCTCTCTCCATGATCTCCAGCTTCAAAAAACTCGGCTATGTACATCTTTGTTACCATTTTTCATCCTGTGCATTTCGCACATGGCTTTTCAACACCAAGATGAGTAGCATCGTATGGCGAACCGCCATCAGGAAAGTGTGTAGCATTTCATAAGAGTAGAATCCGCTTTCGATGACCGAACCTGACTGTTTCTTGTCTGGGTTGCACTGTGTTTATAGACTTCAACCACAACTTCCGTTTGACCTTCAGCAAGTTAACTATTTCAGCTATAGTCTGCCATTCTCACACAAATACACGCACACACAATACAAGCTCTTGGGGGCACGACCGGTGCTGTAGGCTGTAATTAATGTTTCCAATTTACTTCACAAGACCTGCAGACTAAAACTTCCCCTCAAAAACCGGTCAATTGGCACACTGTGTGCGAAGTATAGAACAACAAGGTGGTATTTTTTAAAGCATATTGCCACGTGTGAATGCACTTATACACTTATTTGCCCATCTTCTCCTTCTAGCTTATGGGCCTGAAACACTCGCATTCCAGAACAGAATTCATCTTAACTTGGCAATAGAATCGCCAAATTTTTCATTATTATTAATCTTAGGTGATTTGAACGTGGTGCATCCATCTCAGGTTAACTCACCATCAAGACTGTGCATTTAAGCTCTTTTAAAATGGGCGACAGGCTCTGCTAACGCACATTCTTACATGCTGTACACATTGGGTTAGACTTTTCTCTCACTTTGAGGCCGGGTCAAATCAGATTTGCTATCCTATCCAAAAAGGTAATGCAGATCGGGATGTATGAAAAGCAGGATCTCAGTGGAGATTACTATATTACTAGGCAGGTTTAGTTGTAATGCATTAATGTGTGGTGCTACATCGTAAAATTTTGTCTACTCGGCGAAAGGCACTTCATATTATTACGAGAGAGCGACGAAATTGCAGCTGTGTTAGTATCTGTGGCCATAAGGTTGGTCGGTTTTGGGAGGGGTGATGCCGTTTCAAATTAATCACTTTAAAAAGTTTGTGGTATTATAGGCTTATAAAATATAGTGGCTTAATTATATACCTTTGGGGTAAATAGGTGTGGTCCATAAAATTGGCGATTCTGGATGCATTCCTTGTTGCCATCAAAAGTTAGCGCGTGTGCGTGTTTTTTCTACAGTTTATTGGTTGGGACAGTATTAGATTGGTAAAAAGGTACTGGAAATTGCATTTGAATTTTGTCATGTAAACTGTTTCCCACCCTCAAGTTCTGCACTCGGACAACTTGGCCACAAAAGCCCTACAAGTTTGACCTTTTAACCAGATTGCTTTGAAGTTGTAAGAGATAACGGGCGCGCTTTCCCCCACCGGCTCTGCACTTTCTGCTTAACCGAGATGAATGGGCGATTCGTGTTCGCTGTGAGCATTTGGCATCAAATTTTATTATCATATTGAAAATGGACTTTGGTTCGTGATAAGGATCAAATTTTTTAAGGAATCGCTAACAACTCATTATCATCCACATGCACAACATTTTCTTACAAATTTAAGATCTCGCTTGGTTTGGTTGTCTGCATGTCGTAAAATCTCTCACAGTGTGAATACCCATTCCCGTGTAGGATTATTTTTGTATAGGCTTGAAAATACTTTACCGCATCCGTTTGATAATGAACTAATAACTGATTTAGATGTGCTTTTTAAGTATAGCATTGAGAGGACATTAAAATACCGAGAAGACTGCAATGTATTGGATACTGCTGGTCTATTTGCTTAATGGATCTTTTTCTATCTTCGTAAAATCCGAAAACATAATGTGCGCCAATTTGACGGATTACTACCCCTATTGTCATCGCCTGAAAGCTGAAATTTAATGAGTCGCTGTTCAAATGTTGAGGCCTCTGACTGTGGCGCCGCTGGGTCATTCATGAGAACTGCTTTTTTATGAGCTACTCAATATTGACGTTACCATTTATGTAATACATTATTTCCCTTTATTATTATTATTATTAAGATTATAGATCCCAACAGAAAAGGCAAAGCTGTACGTTCGAACTTGACGATCTAATTCCCTACCAAAAGCGTATTTCTTTGGCTTTATTTATTAAAAATCGCTTTCACCCCATCTCAATGCGTTTTTTCGGCTATTTCTTCTGTACTTGTCTAAGTTGCCGCATGGTAAGCCCCTACGACGTTAAACTTGGGCACTTTTTTCCTTGCATCTGATCCTAGCGTTCGGACAGTTAAAAAGTGTTGCTTGAAATTGACTCTCGAAGGTGTAAATATTACTGGCTGAAATGCGCAATTTTTTCCATGCACGTAATTCGTGAAGTGCCGCCATATTTTGCGTTCCCGCCATCTAATGCATGAATCAATGTCGTCCGTTTACCTCGCAAAGGTCGCATGGTATTTTCTTGAGGTCATTCGTTCACATTAGCTAATTCTATACAACAAATAAATCAGTCTCTGCTGGAATCCCTCATCCATTTATCATTGGTCAAACAAGGGAAGACTTAATTAGTTCATTTTGGTGTTGTCGACTAAATTCCTTCTCATAGATGCGTTGCACACCTGTAATCAGGTCTGTTATTGCTCCAAAGTTCATGATCACCTTCCCAAGGTGCTGAATAAACCCCCGTTCCCATGTCGACGCATCAAAACGTGCAAAATTTGCATAAATTTTAATATCTCGTTGGAGTAGGACACCAGGAGACGTTCCTTCGGCTATGCAAGGGGATTGTTTTGCCAAAGCTTGGAATCATCTGCCCTTTTTATCCACCATCAACTGAAGTTAAAACATTTGCCAAGATCTAAACATGTAATGCAGAACCAGATTTAATCCGTTATTTTTTAAACATATTTCAATATCTCCCCTGCAACATATTTGTTAACATTTGAGGTGGCTCCCCGCAATGCTAAGGTAATGCGGAGGCATTAATTTTAATGCAAAATGTCTTATGCCACCCGAAGCTCGAAAAGTACTGTTGGAATGCTGGTAGTCAAACCTAAACGAAGAATGCTTTTCCCTTAAGAATTGTTTTGAGTCACTAGTGTTGCCGATGTTTTTTTGTGAAGAAATGACCCACTTTTATCAAAAACCTCCCATTATTCGAATTATCAAACCGTCCAATCGGTTTTAGTCGAGATGGACTTGTTACATCAACTCTGGTTGTCCGATGTAGCGATTCTCATTTTAAGCACTAAAGAGAGGCAAGTTTGACACGAATCCCGAGCCAAGCTCATGAGACAAAAATTCGGAATTCCCGATAACCTTTTGTTCTCCTGCCGATTTCTTTCCGTATTCCCCTTGCAGGTTTTGCGTCAAAATGAAAATGCAAAATTTATCAAGTTATTCCATCACTGAACGAACTTATTATTAGTCGAGAACGGTGGGAGGCTCAAAACATTGTAAAATTGCTGCTACTTTTCCAGCATGAATGCAATCATGGTGCTTTCCTCGTGAAGGATAAACAGAATATGAGTGCGCGATGCATAACCTATTTAGATTGGTTACATTAAAGTGTAAATGGTCCAGACAGGGCGGCTTACACCTTGCCCAAATCAGTACGACGTTAATTAACATCTAACAAACGTATCACGTCGTTTTTTCGCCGTTTAAGAACTAGTGGTTGTTTGTCGCATTGGGAAACGAGAGAACCTGGCGCCGTTGGTGCAGCAAGCCAGTCCTATTTTCGGTAGTAATGGACGCCTAGGCAGCCCAGATCAAGGTATCAGTTTAAAGGAGTGGTGCGTACATGCAGCACCGCAGGTGTTTTCTCGCGGATGAGTCCGTAAAGTTAAATCCACCGGTATTTACTAGAAACTTCGAAAGCAGTGCGGTAGAGTGGCCGATGAAGACCTCGGTCGTCGTTTCCGTTGGAGTCTTGGCTTATAAACGGCGAGTGGAATGTGACCGCTGAAAAGCATTGGGAATTCCGAAGAGTCAGTGCACAGTTTCGACCCAGACGGAACTGACTGACTTTAAACAAATCTATTTTTTTCTACATTTCTAAGCTGTCGGCATAATGTCCCGAAGCCGGAATGTGGGTAGACGGCTAAGTAAATAGTTGTAATTCCTCAAAAACGTCTTAAATTTTTAAACTTAGCTCCAAGGTGCGAGTCTGGTTCAACTGCGGCACAGCGTGGTGAAATGCACTGGGAAGTACAAATAAATTTTTCAGTATTTTTTGGCTGGTCAGGTGTTGCGACAAAAACTTCCTTGCGCTCTGTGTGCACCGTCTTGTGACTTTGCTCTCCATTAATGAATCATTAATTTTGCTTATCAGCTTGTGTTTCCCATGCTATCGTCATAAGGGGGATTCACGTGTACCCTTTCCGCCGGAAAAAAATGTAAAAAAAGTTTTTTTTATTGCTGAAAAACTGCAATGGGGTTGTAGGTTGACATGCAACTTTCGACTATTGTAAATGGGTTTAGTTCGGCTGGAAAAATTTTCCATCAAGTAAAGGCATGAGATGTAAAACGAGACACATTTGAGTGTTTATTGGATTTGGACAAATCGGATGCCGTGGTTGAAGTGGGAAATGTACCGCACTTCAAAGAACAGCCAAGGCATTGGGAACTAAAAATGCTTGAGTATCGAGTTGCGTCTTGGTGATGCAAATGGTCGCCGTTTTTATCCCGAGGCAATTGTTTGCCGACGTGTAGTTCTACTAATCGCGGCTGAAATTTGTAGTTGATGTAATTCATCTTTTTCTATTTGAAACCATCGCATATTTTATTTCACTTTAGAATGAGTGTGCCCATGAAATATGGTTTATTCGCGGTTGCTAAAAAGAACGCCCAATCATAGTATTTTAGCCCCTCCCTGTGACATAGATTTGTGGCATGGAATTTTCTTGAACCAAACATTTCTTGCATTATCTCTGAACCATCTGTGTCAATTTACCAAATATGTGATTTTTTGGTTCCGAAATAAGCTTTTATCATTTCGGCCGTTTTTGGATTGCATTATGTTTTGCATTAATTCAGAGCAAAGCTTGAAATGCCTCAGATGCTGAGTCCCGGAGCACAGAGTCTCTTGCGACAGCTCTTCAAAAGAACGCCGGCTAACCGTCTAGGTGAGTTGCTAGTGAGCATTGTTTACTTCTCTCTGGTGTTTAATGGTACATCTGTTTTGTTGCTGACGACTCTGTATGAACTCTTGGCGTGCAGAACTTCTTTGTTCAACTTTAACGTATCATCCTGCAATCCATCTCAGTTTTCTACTCTTTACTTTGGGAGCATTCATCTTTGGCAAATGCCTTTCATTTGATTTTGAAGGCCAAGAATTGAATCATCGGTGCGCGTTAATTTCCGTGTCAGCCCAATGTGGGCGGCAACCTTTCCTCATTTGCTCGCAACTATTATATTAGAGATGAAAAATACTAACAAGCAATTTATAGCCTCTGATACGACGAATATTTATCCGAGTTGTTTACTTTCCGTTCCCTTCGCGTCAATGAATTTTAACTCAGTAGTCTCCCATAAGCACTGGCAATTTTTAACCCCTCTCGAATTTTGACAGATTATACTGGCAACAAAGAACTCCTTGGAATTTGTATGTTCCACTTCATGTCACGTAATATTACTGAATCACTGGAGCCTTGATAAAGTACATTGTAACGAAATCAGGGCAAGGGTGTGGAATTGGTAATGGGGGTGGCGGAAACGGCAAATGTTTGCAATCAAGAGACAAGTAGAACCGGCAGCATTCTCGCAAATCGACTTTTACTAGTCGATAACTTGTCACATTGACGATCCACAGAAATGCTCTCTGTGGCTTGATGATTCAGTGGTTTTGTTCTGCACAGTTTCTATTTCTCTGGACATTTCGGTTCTACCGCATTGCTTTTCTCCGCCTTCTTGTTTCGATGTCTTTGAGTGTGATTTAATGCTCCATGCTGTTCGGAAAGTTTTCTTCTCTTTTTTGGGGGAAACTATCAATTTGTAGCTGTTTTTAGGATCACTGAAGCTGTTAGAAGTGGTTGTAAGTCGACGGGATCATGAGAGCTAAGCTAATGTACAGAAATTCGCCAATCCTAAACCCTGTTATTGGATAGGTGGGCAAAATATCCAAAATCAGATCAGTCAGTTTTTAAAAACATTTCAAGCCTCCAAAGCATTATCTTCTCTTGAAATTAATTAAAGCTTTATACGTATTCCCTTTTGTTTTCAGTTGCCACCATTTTTTTATTCAACAATCACTGTAAAGGAGTTAGTCCCTCTGCTGTCACCCTCTATTCTATGCTCTTGTCGCTGCAGTCCCCATTAGCTGGCTTCATTCATTCCTAAGGTGTGGAGGTGGAAATTCTCATCTTGGTCGAACTTCTCATCTGTTGGTGCGTAGGTTTTTTCGAACTGAGGACATGAGATTCAGTAAAATCGTCATTTTAGTTAAAGATAAACTAAATTAGATGACATGGCGTTTTTTGTTGTGTTTCATTCCGACCTGTCTTGAATGTTCAAAGCATATCCATCTGTCAGTACAGACACCAAATAGTGAGCGACTCAGGACATTGCAAAATAACTTATTGTAGCTCTCTTCACTTCGTCGTTACCGATAGTCAATTTTTTAAGTTATGGCTCCATATATGCTTGGAGGCATGCAGTTAGTTTTTAGCATTTCCATGCTCTTGATTTCCACTTTAACAAGCCTTTTATTTCTCATGAGCGAAGATTTCAAGTCCACTTATGAACTTTGGAATTCTGGCTCTATCATTTCCAAAGAAGAAAGGGTTGTGGTCTTTTGAACTCTGCATTGTGTCCAAAAAGCTAAATTTTGTTTTCAATGCAGTTGCATAGTATTTGGCCTTGGTTATTAAAATTTAACGCTTACATCAAAGTAAATTCACCTGGCTTTGCAACTACTATGCACGTGTCATTATAGCTGCCTTTGGATCAGTATTGGCACTTCGTTCGTCAAACTAGGCCCGAATTGTCAAGGTTTTCAGCCAGTTGATGCCAGCACCTTATGTTTGAACTACACTCCATCATTTGCTAACGAACTGCTTTGCCTACTGTCTGTTGTAGCATATTTCCTGGAAAGGAACTTGTAACCATGGATAATTGTTGTGAATGTGGATTGTGGCTTGAGCAATGTGCTTTCATGAAATCACATGAAGAGGCTGGGTGGTTAAAACACCTTGTCTTCCTAATGGTGTAGCTAAGAGGTCCTTTCTTCTAATTGTTATGCTTGTTTGTATCCACTTGCTTGCAAGAATTTATGAACGCAAAAAGGTGACCGTGATGGGGTAGATCTGATGCCGCAGGTAGCATCGAAACAGTTAGCAAATTATCTTGTTGAGATTAGGGAAGTCCAAAAGAGTACGGGTTTCCAAATGAATTTTGCACTCTCATTTGGGCATTGAAGTCCATTTTTGCTTAAAAGCGCTTTATCAGTGTGACTCACTTAAAAGGACGGAAAATGCTATTTATGCTTGAAAAGCCGTGTATGGGCTAATTCACAGCCCTTTGAAAGCAATATTTGTTACTCTTCTATCCAAGGTTAGAATAAAAGTGCTTTGAAGTGGAGGGTTTGGTTGAATAATTCTACTTTTACACACCAAGCTATTTTTTGCGACGATGATGCACGAATCAACTGGAAAATGAGAACAATTTTTGTTTTAGTGGTTTAGCAGGCGAACATCGGGCCTAGCACCATTTTATAAAAGTTGGCTGTTTTGGGCAAGTAGGAAGGATTTATGATTGTGTTTTCAATAGGATACGGGCCGGACGGTTTTCAGAAGTTGCAAGCCCACGAATTTTTTCGCCCAATAAATTGGACCGACCTCGTTAACCTGAAGATCACTCCCCCGTTCAAACCCACCTGCATGTTGGACAACTTGGCATTCAATTTCGACAAGGAATACACCAGCAGGACACCAAAAGGTCTTTTTCATAGTACTAATGGGAGAGCTGTTTCAAGTTTTCGAATCTTACATCCCTGTTTCTTGTAGATTCACCAGCATCGCCACCTAGCGCTTCAGCTCACGAACTCTTCCGTGGCTTCAGCTATGTTGCTCCATTCCTCATGGAAAAACAGTCGGATGGAATTCAATTCCGTCACTATGATTCGGGTAAGTGGATGCCTTTAGATGCTACTTAAATCGAATTCACTCACAACCAGATGTGCTACAAGTTCAAAAACCCTTTTATGACTTGTTTACATCAGTGCCATACCATCTGTTTAGTTTTCATTTGGCAAGTTGAGAGACAAAGGCCTTGACACAGCTAAGTTCCATCATTATTGTCAATTTGAAGTGACAAACATTGACATCAACTTCCCATCATCTCACTTCAATCCCGAAGGGAAGCTTTTGAACTTACATTCTGATGTATTAATCCAGTGCATGATGAGGTAACTCGAAACCTGCATTCCATGCTCCTCTTCAATGAAATGGTAAATAATTTAGTTATTTACTTGACCTTGGATCTGTCCAACCAGTGAATCAATTTAATTCGATCACACGACTATTGTTTTAAAATTGGCTGTGAGCTTAATGAGATAAAAGTAAAGTGCATTGTTACAATATTTATGTGGCTTGGGTTAGTTTCGTTATTGCCGCAGTGGGAGTCCCGGAATTATTCCTGCCTTAATTTGTTATCCGTCTCGAGTTTCCGCACGAGTGGACTTTTATCGCCTAAAATAATAACAAAGTGACTTTCAATTATGAGATCACATGCAAATCTTCGCGTCACACTTTGTCAAACTACCCCTAATTATCCCGATCATAGACAGACGTTTGAAATCAAATTGGGATCCTTGAGCTTATCAAAGGTTTAACTTGTCGGTAATGCATTTGTATTCCCAAATGCATGGTCCACCCAGACATTAAATCTGCATGCCATGACACTTAGCTAATGTGGGCAATGCTTTGGTGTGGAAAATTTTTTTTAATGCTGTCGAACCATTCTCGAACAGTCTGCCTTGCCATTTTGATGCTCAACGTGAATCAAGCCGTCCAAACGGCAGATTCTTGCAATTGGTTGTGTTCACAGTCGCTGTAGGAAAGCTCATCTGACGCTCAATTTTATGGCACGTGTGTCAATTGAGCAACCAGAATCAAGTGTTCAGTGCGTGATCCGGAAGCGGAACTATCAGGGCCACATCTTTACTGTATGTTGTAGAGCAGCCTTTGAACCGTGTCTAAATCACATGACGCTCCATGGATGAGCATCCTATTGCCATGCTGGGCTTAAATTATTATGCTGATGCAATTATGTGTGGGCGTTACACCCTCATTTCCACAGCACAGAAACTCATGCAAACGTCATCATTGTCATCTGCCGGGCATTAATAACAGGCTTCACATATTACTTACTGGTGCGCGTTGTGTCGCAATTATGGCATCCTCCTTTGTACCATTAAACATAATTCAAAATTTGTCTTTTTATGTAAATACCTTCGTTCGTTTACCCTCCCTTAGGCCCGAAGGCTCGATTTAGCTCCAACTTGAAGCGAATCAGCGGTGTTAAGTTCAAGGAGTTTCTCAGCGACTACCAAATTCTCGAGGAGATTGGAAAGGGCTCTTATTCCACGGCTTACAAGTGCAAGCAGTCCTCGACCGGTAACGTTTTCGCTGTTAAGGTAAGAGACTAGTTTTTTCTTCCAAACCAAATATTGGTACTTGTTGGAATCGGTTCAACCGTTTTGTCCACTTTTGCAATTGTAGTGCTGATCACTTAATAAGTCTGTAAGTTCCAAACTTTTCACGCATTTGTGTCTGATTTTCCACCAGCATCACGATTGCGAGGAATCAATTTCGATTAGCTAACTTCTATTAATATCAGCGATGCCACGTGTCTTGGGGATTTGGCAAATTTTCACAGTGCGACTTCCGAAAAGAGCTTCAAAATGAATTCTTTCTTCTGTCTAACACCCGATCCATTTTTCAGACCGGCTGTGTTTCCACTTAAAATTTTAGTCACTGTTATTTCTAGCATAAGGGCTGACCTCAACCACCGATTGGTAGTAAAGGATACCAATCACTTTGTATCAGCGTATGGTTATTTTTGCGGCCAGGCCAAGGGCTTGTCCATTCTCCTGAATAATCATAGGGTATCTGAATTTGAAACGGCTTGGTCAAGTTTATGAATTCCGACCCTTTTCAGTATCTGTTGATGTCGAAATGAGGTCATCGTCCGGGCTTGGGCCCATCTGCATAATGGCACCATTGAAAAGAAAAGTACAGACTCTCAGGACAGCAATCTCTTTGTCGATGTTTTTTTAGCTTGACTAAGTGGGCTATGGCCGCAGTACTTGGAGGTGTTGTGTGTTCTGATCTAGGAATTGGAAGGTTCTACGAAGGCCTGTTTATGGTAGTGAATTCCTGTTTCCTTAAGTCAGCTCACAACCACAAAAGGGAGGCAAAACAAAAATCTTCCAATTTCTGCAAACATACCGATTTGAAATCTTTCCCTTCTGCTATATTATCTCATGGTTCACACCATTAGTAATATTATGTACAAATCTAGCTTATTTTAACGCATTACTTCCCCATTATACTTATACTATTGATGTCTCGATGTAATAAATAGCCCATGCACTTAAGCTTCGTCACAGGACAAGGCTAAGATTTTCCGAACCCCGGTCAAATTCTAATCTTTTGTTTCATCTGTATGCAAAAACTTTCATGAACTCCTTGCGGGAAATCAGGCTAAGGTAGGGAATTATTGTCACACAGGTATTTTTTAGTCCGTGGGAAAGGCCTATTTCCTCTTGAGTGTTGGCTCGACGCTTTTTCAGGTCGTCTGCTTCCGTTTATTTGTGCTGCTAGCTGCTCGAATTTTGAAGAATCAGTCGCTATAATTACTTGGAGTGATCTAGCAGTGCGTGAATACGCTTCATTCAAGGGCCGACTGCCAGTTGCTATTAAAGAAACTGGTGCTAAGTTGTTGTTTCCTTGACCGCAGGTTATCGAAGAGGCGCTGCATGATCCAACGGAGGAGGTTCAAATCCTTCTGCGATTCAAAGGCGTCTCTAATATCGTTACCCTTCGAGACGTAAGCTCTCCACTTCATTATGTTTAATATTTCAGGACGTTTGTAAGCCAATTCTCGAAAGACGCCTGTTTTAAAGTGACTTTTTTAACCTCGCTTCGCAGTCTATTTCAGCCTGCCTTAAAAACACGAATAATAAACTCAAAGCCTATTTGTGGCAACCTTTTGAGAAAACAAAAAAATGATGACAGCTGGAGGCTTTTCTGAAGGCTTTCATTTGCTTTTGTAAAATGTATTGGGCGTTTTTTCTCCAATCCAAAAGACACCCTAATAGCAACTAACTTGAATCATCTCCTTTTTTTAAATAGACTCAAATATTCAAGTGGGATTAGCATTTGAAACTAGTTTTAACACAAATCCGCTTAACATTAGCAAATTTGCAACGATTTTCAACAGTTTGAAGCATCCCCCATTCCACCCGAAGTTTAGCACGAAAGCTGCGGAACTTTCCTTTAATTGGCTTTTTCGTATCTACAAGAAGTCCTATTGAAACTTGCTATTCTTCACGCATTCAAAAATCACTTTTGATTTCGCGCTAACTGTGTGCGGCCTCAGTCGTCCTCATGGAGATGCAAAGGCATGCCAAAGCAGAATGATAGAAGGGCTGCAGGACGCCAAGTGTGATCGGATGCCCTTGGCACCGAGAAAGTGGTAGAATCTGCAAGAGACATATGTAAACAATTGTCGTTTTCTTGTAGTGCATTGCGAAAGAATGTAATAAGCCCCACAAAACCCGAAATGTTGTATTGCCAACTGGAAATGCCCCTTTGAATCTCCTTTACACCGAGGCTGGTGGTATCGTAGGATAAACAGAAGGCAACTTAGCAACAGATTATGTGGCATTGCTCTAATGGGTAATAAATACTCAGTGCAACTGAAGCTATTTGATGAGAGGAACTACTGCTTGTCTTCAATGTTTACTTAATGCAAATACCAATTTTGAATCCTGCATGAAATAGTGGGACCACTTTTGTGGGAATAAAGGCATGCTCAAGTGTACCATCACCCGAATGCATTGGAGGCAATTGTTTGACGTCATTTATGGAAAAATTCGTTTAATGAAGTTTTTTGTGCTTTCATTAATCATTGCCCCATCGACCTCCATGGCAGAGTTGACACAAAAGTTCACTCGAATTCTTATAAAGGCGGATTTTTCTAACTCATTGTGAAGTATTAGGTTGAATTTGCATAAATGTGCCCAATTTTTATGAAAATAGGGAGCTTGCAAAGACACTTCGTTTTGTAATGTCCGATGTCAAATAAGGAAAAGTAGTTTTGTAGTAGTTTTGTGCTTTGCACTCGGTCAAATTAAAATGAATTTATCCTATTTGATTGACAGGAGGTATCTTGAGTTTTCGGCTCAAGGTAGGTGCGAGTGCCCATTCGAGGATGCTGTTCCACAGAAAATGAACTAAAGGCACGCCATCTCCTTTGAATTTATGATCATGTTCAGTTGAATTTACTGCGTGGGTGATCTGAATTCGTCTACCTTCCTTCTCTACTTCAGATTTTTTCAAAGGACTGTTCTGTTACGTAGATTGCATTTAGCGAAAATAGAAGGTGCTTTCTGGTCCCTTTTTTCCTGCTGTCTTTCTTTAGCGCTTTTGTAGGAGACTTCCAGTGCTCGCTGGAACCATAATTGATCTACTTGGAAAGGAAGAATGGTCTACCGCAAGCTCATAGAAGGGCCGTGTGGGTAGAAGTATAGTCTTACCGCCACGAATTGAAAGGAAGCGTGAGATTAAATACGCAGTTAAAGGGCATGGAATTTCTACCTTTGATCGGCACTCTCGGCCTTCTCTTCTGCCGCGTTTTCCAGGTAGACGTGGCGGTATTAAATTTCAATTTTCCTCCTCTGTAAACTGCCTTAGGGGGGGGGGGGGGGGTTTCTGCCTCTCCAATGCTCCACAACAAACATGGATCTTGTTGCAAACAAGAATTTATGGTAGCGCTTTTTTCAGACGCCAAGTGACTTGGTAAATGAAGATTTCTTAATTCCCTTTAAAAGCTAATGTTCTGAGTTTCCTCTTTGTTGGCCTGTTACAATGCCAGCACTGTCCACAGCTCCCTGTCTACTCCGTTTAGTTACCTAGGCCGCAGAAGGGAGGTATCTTTTGTTTACATTATTTATGTTTTCGTATAGGGGCCTGAAGCAACTCCGTGGTGAAAATATGAAATTTGCTAAAGTTAGTGTGGCTTTGGTCATTATTGAATGCCCTTCAGAATGCCAGATTGGAGAGTTTGGCAAAGTGAGTATGGGTTAGATGACCTCTCACACAGTTTTGGTACACACAATAGAGGCGTTTCCTCTATATCGTTTAAATTTGACAATTAGTCAAAGAAGCAGGGCTCATTCTTCACTTGGATCAGGTCTGCCCACCGCTGTCATCGCTATGGCTCCCCAGTTCTTCTCTGAAGCTGCGATAAGGCAGCTCAGGATCGGAATAATGTTTACTATTCGTACATGAAGGCCGCGAGGTTATAGAAGTGGTTAAAGAAGGGCCATGCCTCAGAGGGAAATGTAATCCGAGGATGCTGATTTCAATAGGCAGGGAACTTGATACGTAAATATCAACCTCGTGATATTTTTTGGAGTACTTTGATGACTTCAGCATTTCTACTTTTCTTCTGAATGGAAAGTAAATCATATTTGATTTTAACATGTAAAGTAACAAATCATTTTTGTTCAATACGGAAATTGTTTCATTTTATTTTTTGCCTAGTCAGTGTGGAGAGGAGGGCGCATAAGCTGTGAAAACCACTTGATGCCGTTTGTCTCACGAACTGTCAAAGTGCATGATTAAATGGACGTCTTAGTAGTAAGGATATCGAAGGAATCTTAGTTTTTCGAAAAGCAGGCAATTCAACTTTAGCAAGATTTTAAACTCGTTATACCCTCCTTTAAAAAAAACGTCGTTTTTTTCCGTTCTTAAGGTTTACGAATGCGGTGGCAAAGTTTATCTTGTGACGGATTATCTCTCCGGAGGGGAATTGTTTGACAAGATAATGCGTCAAAAATTCTTCTCAGAGAAGGAGGCCAGTTCCGTCATGGAGGTTCTTGCCCGTACTCTTGACATCCTTCATAAGCAAATGGTGTGCTGCGCTGTTGAATGTTGCGTAATCCTAACTCCGATTCTTATATAATCCATATTCCTCCATTTTAGGTTGTTCACCGTGACTTGAAACCGTCAAACATTCTCTACGCGGATTCAACGTGTACCCCGGAAAGCATCTGCATATGCGATTTTGGTTTTGCCAAACAATTAAGAGCGGAAAACGGTTTACTAATGACGCCCTGCTATACCGCTCAATTTGCAGCTCCGGAGGCATGCTTTTTGTATTAAAAATAATCTACTCATAGAAATTCAGTACATTTACCATTTCTGTTTTTATAGGTTTTGAAAATGCAGGGTTATCATATGGCCTGTGATATTTGGAGTTTGGGAATTATTTTGCATACGATGCTCACGGGTCAGATCCCATTTGCAACCGGTCCGAACGATCCTCCTGAAGTGATTCTCCAACGGATTGAATCGGGACCACCGCAACTTACAGACCCATGTTGGAGTTCAGTATCGGATACTGCAAAAGTGAGAAGAAAATTTCGCTCTTTTTCTTTTTGGCATCATATTGCTATCTGATCCGATGCTAACTTGCGTCTATGTCTACTTTGATATTTTTTATGCAAATTTTAGCAACTAGTTCTCAGTATGCTCAATGTTGATCCAAAGAAGCGACCCACGGCTTCTGAAATTCTGAGAGATCCCTGGATCAAAAATCGAGCCTCCCTTCCAGCTCATCCATCCTACTCCCTTCAACTACCGGATGCTCAAACTGTCAAGGTGAGCTGAACATGTAGTTTGATTGATAAATGCGCAACGAATTCACTTGATTCGAAGTTGAGGAAACAAATTAGTTGTGCTTACTCTTGGCCATTGCTCAGCCGTGGGATCCACCCTTCATATTGCATGTCTGCTAAAGAGCATTATTATCATGAGCGGCGCTCATTAATTATTGTTTAAACTGCACGATGTCTAGTCGACTTTGTTAAGAGAATGAATGTAGGATGAAAGTCATAAGTGGCTTATTTTCCTTGGAATAATACCACCTGCTGGCAGAGGGTGATCACTCCTGCTGAACTGTGTAGGAGATCGCAAACCAAGAAAAGGAGACCATCTAGAGAAGTCGTATGGTGCATTTGGAGAGGTGCGCAATTTAGGATCGGTTGTTTTACTTAAGTATTTACATTTCGGCATAAAATTTATTCTCTGGGTTCGATGAGCAACCCAATTACAAATGACGTCATATTTCGGCTCTGTGCATAAGTACACAAAATCCACGCCCATTTTTTGCCTACGGATCACTAAATCAACATAGCTGCTTAAAAAATTACCACATGTTCTATTTCATTGGGTTTTTTTTCTCAAAAGTTCAAAGTAGCACAATCTTCCTAAAATTTTGGAACAACCCCCCAAGTAAGATCCCTTACTCACTCATTAACAATAACACAACTCATTTCGGATGAGTAATTTTCGCAAGTTAGCACTTTATTTAAAGTTGGCAACTGTGGCGAGTCGACATTGCTTGACCCATCTAAGACAATTGGAAGATTCCAGCCACGTTGGAGCAAATGCAATCAAATTTGGGATCTTCAACTGCGTATCTTCAATAATTATAATGTCCCACCAGCTGATGAGCAAGCCACGCTCCATTATGTTACTGTACCGTGAGATGCTCAACAAAGCCTTACTCTTGTTTCACTATGACACAAGCATTCGTGATTAACTGATTAGGTATGTTACGCCGCTATAAAAGTGTCAGCTCAACTGGAGAATGAAGCCATTTTAACTACCGGAAAAAATTCAGCACTTAACCAATTCTATTTTTTGAATCTCTTCTTCGAAAAGGCCACCGTGGCGGGATTTTTTAAGGCCTTGAAAACAAGTCCTCGGACTGAGTTGGAGCCTGTGGGAGCGTCTTTCTTAGCTCAACGACGAGGGCGACAGAAGCCTACCACGACGACATCCGCTACCAGCAGCTAGTTCTATCCTTAATACAAAACGTAGGCACGAAACTGTCCTCTTATTTGCCGATATCTCCCTTTATCTGTGATGAAGCCTGTGAAATGTTTACAGCATCTCCTTTTTTGCATATATTATTTTGCACTAATACTACAATTTCTTGAACTTAAACTACTACGTCTTTTGTCTGGGGGGGGGGGGGGAATGTTTAAAATTTAAAGATGACAAGCCGGCCATTTGTGATTCCCACGGGGTAAGCGCGCTTTTAACTATTTTTCAGAGTAGATATGTGATTTCAATCCTCACGGTGCCTCTTTGACAAATGCACGTCTCTAGTAGCGGAATTCTAGTGTTGTTTCACAAGCTAAAATGTTATGACTCTTCACCCATCATTGTTTCAGTTCATTAGAAGTCCACTAGGTGTAGAGCACATTGCACTCCTCCCGCTGGTGGGAATACGTTGGCAGATTTAGAAAATAAATTAAGGACTATAGTTTTGGATGTCGATAATGATGCTCTACTCATTCATTTTTATGGGTTATTCACAGTGAAGTTAATTCGCCGTCTATCTGTGTAATTTATGCTGTGGGGGAGGGATTGGGCCCTATCTGCTCCGCCCGCGCATTTGGTGTAACAATAACATCTCACAATGTTGTTGAACACTGTGGAGAATATTCTCGTTTGGTGCGCTAACCAGTATTAGGGACATCGGAAAGGGCGGATTGACTCCTCCTAACTCAGGTAGAACAATGCTTACTCACCATGGCGCTTCCTTTGTGCTTGCATTTCAGATTTTGTGGTGCCGAATTCGTTTCCAATGGGAAGTGTAAGTTGGAATTGTACATGGGTAGGAAGAGCAGAACTCGAGGCAGAATTCCACAAATGACCATAGTCAAATGGTTGAAACTCGAATGTCTTACATCTTCAGTATGGGGTCTGTTAATTCATTCCTCAATTGCCGACCTTTGGTGGAGGGATCTGATTTATTTAAAACGAATCTTTTTCCCTTGGTAATGACAAATTTACTTACGCCCATCTCACAGTTCGCTGCAATTTTTTCCTTTGATAAGCTAAATAAAACCTGACCAGAGTAACGAAAAGGGGAAAGCCTTAACTTAGACAATATGCGCACCCAAAGAGCAATGAGACTGCGCATGCCTATTGACCCGACCCTCATAGCCCCATATGGGATATTGGTACAAATGAAGTGCCTCACCAATCAGAGAAAGAGTCAGTTGGTGCAGAGCCTAGGGGCTTTATTCAAGCTTTTCCACTAGGAAGCGCTATTTTGGGAAATTTCAGGCATCTTCGCCATTCATTTTATGATCATGATACGAAGTTCATGCGAATTTATATGCATGCATGCATACTGACTGAATACCATTAGATCACTCACCAAGTCATGTGCGAAGTGCAGGGATATGATTGGCCATGGAATGGTAATGAATCACAGTTCAATCATTGTGCTAAACCAAATGTTGCATCATTTGTCAGTACGGCATTTACACTATTTGTAACAAATAGTTTTATACAAAGGGATCAAAGTCCAGCACACATCTAAGGGTGCTCGTGGCTTATTGGCCAGTTGTTGCAAAGTAGACTAAGGCCATTTTCTCAACGGCTTCCTTCCTACTTTGAGTACAGTCGTGGTTGTCGTAAGTCCGCCTGTCTTGCATGAACTCACACGCAGTTTTCAAATAAATGGCAAAAGGATTTCAGTCTAATACTTGCGCCTGCAGTTGAAACTTTCGACTTCTGTGACGTTAATGCCTCAATATTGTTTTTTCCAATAATCGGCTACACAAAATTGAGGGCGATTCAATTATTGTTAAATGCTGTTAAGTGAATTGTTAAGCACAAACCGTGAAGTGGACCAAAAGCATTTACAATATTGGGAAGTTGAGTGTGTGTTAAAGGCCTTGGTTGTCCCCCATCTCTCTACCTACACCAATTTACCAAACGATTAATTTACGACAAGAATCGTGCCCCAGAATGTGGCCACTAGCCTCGTTTTCATCAGTTAACATTCCCTTTTTTGCAGTTAGATCATCGAAATGGAGGCGTTATCACCCAAGCAGAGATTAATTCTGGCGGGAATGAAGTGCAATTCTCTCCCGAAAATTGCGAAAGTAAACGTGGAAGTACATGAAATTGGCAACAACAGCTTAACTCGATCTGAAAGCATGGCAAATAAAAATATTGTGACACCCTCTCTATCGGCAAGTGCAAAAAGCGAAAGAGGTGAGTGATTCTTGGTTCTTTTGTGCAGAAATAATGCAAACTTTTGCGCGTTTCGTGTCATTTTGACACTTGACCTAATGCACCTTTTGTAACAAAGCGAAATTGACCATGTTAAGTACGGAAGTACGCTACCCATTGTTTTGATGTTTGCCATAAAAAATTGAATTTCATGCAGCATTAATGCGGCTTCAAATGCGCCGTGGAACTGGGGATAGCTTCGGACAAATAACAAATCTAGGGTCATAGTCATTTAGTATTACTCAAAATAATGGAAAGTTTGAAATTGAATTTACTATCTGACTCCTCAATGCAGACATTTGTCATAAAGAGTAGATTCTTATTTGTACAGTGACAATACTACTTACTTTCATGTTCAGTAAATCGTGCAAAAGCTCAAAGTTTTCTTAACGTACAGGCTTACAGCACAGAGCTATTAAACTTAAGTTTTCGACTAATTTTAGACACCGTCATTCTAACAAAGTTGCGTTTATATTGGTTTTGTCCACTTTACTGCGATTATAAAACGTAAGGCATATGCTCGTGGCTCTGTCCGAAAGCGGTGGCGAAAGCGACGGTGAAGCGGTGATTTGGGATTGAGGAAGGGGGTGAGAACTTTATACGTACTGTGATACTGTGGTCTACCCCAAGTAGCCTAGCTCATGAAACTCCAAGCCTAACTTCATTATGAATAGTAAAACGATCTGGTGGCCCTTTAACACCGATGATGAGAAGGTAGAAACCGGAACCGCAAAAAAACAAAGACCCATTGCAAATAAATGCAAAAATTTAGCTAATAACGCTTTGCTTAACGGAAGTTTTTCCCATTCATGTGATTCGACATTGCGCTTTCGTCAACGAAATTAACTACCCAAAATGGTATCAGATGCAACCGCTGACACAAATTGTCCAGAGTTCCATGTGGCTACCGCATGGATGTAAAATTCACGTTTGCTACTCATTTCTTCAAGGGACAGGTTATATTTGCCTTTTGCTTGATGACTGGTGCAAAGCTACCTCAATGCTTAAAACTTTACATAATGAACGCAAACATTGGTAACCAAAGTCAAAGTACGATTGACTTGAGAAGCCTGTGACTACCTTCAAATGACTGCACTTTAGTTCTGCCTTCTTCACGATAAATTCCTGACTCGGAGCAGTCTCTTCGTTTTTAGGCGGTGTGTAGTGACGAGCAGGAAAACAGTAACACATTTAACGCAGTAGATACCCTTCATATGTCACCCATAGACTAATGGCATTGGTTCATGCATCAATCACTCTACATTGCAAGATTCTTCATAACTCAAGTGGTCTGCATTAACCGCAAAGTCGGTAGAGCTTTGTTTTAACATTTTAGACACAATCCAAAATTCATCCCTGGCTAGTCTGCAATATTTTGGTTGCTTCTTGTAAAATCAGCTTTGCACATCCAATCGTGTAATATTTAGATTGGCAGAAAAGTAATGTCCTAACTAATGCACGATCGCAAATGTATTAAAGCATTTTACGCTTCTGCTGAATGACCACAGCGTAGTTTTATAACTTGAAAGGTGATCAAAAAATTTATCACCAAAATCGGGGAATTATGTGACAAGCAAATGGCATTCAAACGCATTGACCATAAGGGCAGCGTGGCTCTTCAGTGCAAATTATTTCTTCAGTGCCTATTAGCAAACTACTTTTTCTCTCGGCTTACACTCACGTTCTTGGCTCTTCCCATCATTTATGCACTTTGGACACCTAGTCATCATAAAATTCATGTTATTTAAGTGGGCAAATAGAAAATCCGCTTAATTCTTAGATGCTTTCAACTAACTACTTGTCTTGCAGTTCATCGAGCGCACTCACTTTACACTATCGCGGCTACAGGCAGTAATGAGTATCGATCAAATGCGATGGTTAACCTCTTGACCTCAACCTCACGAAATACACCAATGGAGTACGATATCTTTGATCCCTCGGAGGAGGACGTCCCACCAACTCCCTCTATTTCTGTCAGCCAATTGGCTACTGGGCCGGGGTCCAAGTCCAGCTGTCGCATTGGCATGGTAGTGGTCGGCGTTTTGCTGGCCTTCATTGTGCTCACTGTCGTCATTTTGGCCATCTACTTTGTGAAGAGGTAAATCAACGCAGCAACGGTGTTAACTTATCCATCAATGCAATCACATTTTCTTCTGACAGAAAGCAAAGAAATGTCCTCTTAATTATCAATCATCTTAAGTGTTCATGCCACAAATTCCAATAAAATAGTTGGATTTTTTATCATCACATGATATCGAATTGGTAATTGAAGAGCCATGGCATTTCCAACACGTATTTGCCGTACACTCTACATCTTGATCGTCCAATTTAGCGCACGACGTTTCAGGTGTGGTGCATGTCTCAAGCCGCTGCCATGCTACTGAAATTGCCAGACCGATGAGGTACTTAAAACAACAAATGCTAATTTTGTGACAAGCAAAGTGCCAGCCAAAATCGTGAAACCACTGCTGCTTATTCAAACCACTTTGCAGCTTAGCGTATATCAATTTTGATGCAGGGGAGATAAACGAAGGTGGAATCTACATGGGTGCGAAGACTTGGTTAGCAGGTTTCACCTACGACTATCTATTTTGCCTGCTCTCCCTCTAAATGATGCCTCTATGCAGTCTATGGGCTGTGGGCATGCTTGTTTTTACCCATTTAAGCCCATAAGTGCTGATTTCCGGATTTTTTTTGAGGCATTTACCATAAAGTTTGGTGCATGAGGTGCATATTTGAGCAGCTGTGTCAGGCTTCCAAATGTAGCCTATAGGACTAACTTTGACACGTTGCTGGAGACGCAAACGCCCGCTTAAACTAGACCACACTGACAGCATCCACCCCTCGTCAAAGTATTTTCTTATCACCGAGATTATTTTCGGCAAAGTCCAAGAGCTTTCTGGTTTCGATGGCAACATTTCTGTCAAAAATTCTAAAAGATACAATCCCATGCTCACTGCGATCGGTGGCTAATGCTCTGAATGTAATTGGAAACCTACGAATTTTGCATGATGCGCGTTGATAGATTGGGCAGAATTTTAGCACAAATAAATAACTAGAGGCTAGACATTTCTCCAAAAAATACTCATTGTGAACGGGTGGTGAAATTTGTTCTTTACATTTATTTGTGAAATATGTTGATTGGCCTTAAACCGCAGCGGCAACAGCTTTTTCGTGTTGAAGGGTCATTTCCACAGTTCTATAGCTGGTCCATAAGAAAGTGGATGTGGCTGAACAAGTCAAATGATCTTCTGATTGTCATAAAGTACTTTTTTTGAAATCTTAATGCATGGTTATTACTACCGCAGCATTAAACAATGCTGGCACTTAAATGGTGTGATTAACTTAACGCCCTACAACCTCATTTCTTCGTTGTTTTCATTGTAGGGAAGAGTTTGGTTCCACAGAACAACTCGTCGGATACGAACTTTCTGTGATGAACCGAAACAAGGTGTAAAACGCATTTGATGCTCTCTCTAGGCAAGCTCTACAGTCCTTGCGACAATAAAATGTTTATTTTCCATTGGAACCAGAACGCAGGAATTGGACTGCTTTCCTACTCTTGCGTATGCATTTTTATAGACACCGATTTGGAAAGATGCTGCTTATAGTTCTATCAAATCCTTGTGAATGCATATATTCATGCCAAATACGGATGTAGATCGAATTTTTTTGTAAATCAAACCACATATGCAGAAATTTTTGTTATGCTTAAAGGAGAAGCATTGCCTTAGCACAGGCATAAGTTATCGGACAGTTGGACATAGGTGATGTGGCATTTGTTTGAATTGGGGACGAAATCCAGCCTGATGATGGAGAGTTGTTCACTGAACTGCTGACTGTCCTGTGAATCGAATCAAGTACTTGGTTACAGACTTTGAAATGCGAACAGCGCTTGTTTTACGAAGCCGCTGATTTTGCTTGGTGGATGCCTTTCTTAAACCCTAGTTCACGATGTCTGTTCGATACCTTTCTCTTTTGATCCGTGGGGACTAATAAGTTAGCAAGATAAGGCAAGGCCTTCCAACCCAATATTATACAAACAACGTGTTGGAAGCACTGCCAAATGGACCGGGAGAGAGATATTCGTAATGTGATTGCGCCTCAGTTTTCCCTTCAGCTCTTCTTGGCGCTAGCATGTTAAATGAAATGAAATATTTGGAAACGAATGCGACCAGAACTGGGCGTTTGAGACAAAAGGTTACCTAAAAAGGAAAATAATTACAAGCTCATACTCCTGGTAAAGGAGGACATATTTCTGTGTTAACGCTTATTCGGTTTCGTGTATGTTTGTCTGAGAATAAAGTAAGTCCTAAATTTAGCTTTTTTGGAAAAGTTATTTCATTGGAAACTAATAAAAGTGGTGGTGTGGCGGCTTGTATTCAACGAAACGTTTAAAATTATTTGATGAGCAAGTCGTATGTGAAGAAATATAGACTTAAAAGGTTTTTCAAGCACTATTGGCTTTAAACAATTTGAACAGAGCCTAGAACCATAAAATTAGTGTGCGTATCTTAAAACTCCAACGAGTAGGTTCGACGGTGTAGCGGGCTAAGTGTGTCTTGATGACAAGAGAAGGCATAATCCTTGAGCAATGTGCATGCGTACAAAGCAAACAGAGGGAGTTTGGAACTACTGACAAGGTCTTCAGCCAAGTCAAACGATTTTTAAAATTACGCTAAATTGGCTTTCCCTCGAGGCACGAAGGGGAACGTCCTTACGACAATGCAGAAACCGGTTTATTCATCGCAACAACGAGGTTGGCTCAAGAATGTCTGCTTCTAAATAGCTTTAAACTCTTCCCTATGCCGTAAAGGATTCGAAGTGCCTAATGACACTAAGCAATTCTATTTCTGTTGTGATTTGGGAAACAGCGCCAACATCCGCTCAAAAAAGGTTCAAGTGCTTTGGATTTGCTAAGTGATGTGCATTCAGTTGCCGCGCCTTTACCGAATTGGAATCCATGTTGTAGCGCCCCGATCATTCCTAAAAAAAGGGGAGAAGGCCAGGTACAGGTCAGAATACGTGCATTCTAGACGGAAAGTATGGGAACTGCTGGCATGGCCGCCAGGCCAGCCCATGCAGCTAGCTTCAAGGTGGCCGCCACTAATATGTCCGACCAACCAACAGCCCAAACAAACAATATGCTACACATGTGGCTAGCACTCACAATTTTGGTGCTGGAAATGATCTCTCATTAGACCAATACAAATCATGACCAGGTGTGGGGTGTTGTGTGGAGTTGGTTCGGGGATGCTGGAGCATGGCGAGTTTAATGTTTGCTCCAAAATGGGATGATTGTTGGTGCTATGGCGATGGTTAAAACCCACCTTACAGAACCATAGGCCGCTGAATGATTAAATCACACGTGGACTGATGCAGATATTTAGGCGCTGACTCAAGCGACAGCAGTCGTTTCATTCTGTCGTTTGGGGCAACAGTAAGCGTTTGTAACCTCATCTTTACCACCAGCTCTTTGGCAGTAGACATTGGCTACGACCTTTGTGGATGCAATGGAAGAATCCGGGTGCTTTGTAAATGTGAAATTTGTCAAACGATGCAAGCAATTGGGTTACTTTTATGGGAAGTGCGCACGCATGTTGGCGTAGATTGAATGCTTTAAATGAACACAATGCTGATAATACATCATCACGGTGACAAGGTTTTAGTCGAAATTGACGTGGATGCTCGCTTCCATTAACTACTGTGCAGTTTTGACCATTAGGTCTAGAGGCAATTTATCTAGCTCCAAAATAATATCCCATTGTTGGCTGTTAAATCACTCGGTAAACTTTCTTCCAAGTATCAGTAAAGTGTGCATATTTGCTTTCGCGTTAATAAATTCGGCTAAAAAGAGAGAAAACACAAGGTCGGTTGACAAAGCCTTATAACATTTTCAAAATAATATCTTAACTCATAACATTATTACGTTTATCTTCCATTATTTAAATTAGCAAAGCAACAAAATTATGATTTTCAGAGATTCAGTCATTCAGAATAGCGAATACCGTCCCTTTGAGAGGACACGATGCCATGCACACTGTAGTCAAGAGCTAACATTGGAGGAAATGAGTCGCCCAGCAAACTTCCAACGGAAGCTTTGAATTCATGAAATTTGTCAAACGGAAGCGATGCTGCTCGAGTACCAGCCTTTCTTTGAGGGCACTCATTGCGGTCTACATGCGGCTTTCCCATTCATGGTCGACCAAATGCATAGCCAACGGTTTCATATAACAACTGTCCTCCAACTACACATTGCCAACTTGTGTGTGGGATTGGCAAAGCCTCCCTTCGTCTTCACGGTATGCCTAGATGCACTGTGAGCCGACTTCTGGGTGCATCGCACCATTTCTAGGAGACACTAAGAATTCGCACATTCTGAAATCAGAGCACACTGACAAGGCGGATGGCGTCATGCACAAGGATTCCACTGCAATTGCAGTGCACACCACTGGTGGTTAAAGAGCAGGACCGCTTCTCGGGCAGCTTGACACTTCTCCTCAACTTTGCATTTCCATTGCCGAAGGGCCTCCCATCACGAGGAACAAGTGAATGACTACGAAATTTCCATGATGTGCCGAAATGCAGCGTAAATGCGGCATTGGAGAGGTATCTGGGTGAAATGGATATTCCATGCAGCAACAAAGTGACTCTTCGCCTCTACAACGCGACTACAGACGCTGGACCACCTTCCAACTCCTGCGCATGCACTTCCATTAGCATCAATTCGGAATGGTACTGCTAGAAGCCTTCGAGACGACTTCTTAACAAATTAGAGCCGATCAGGCTGTGCTGAGCATTCTGTGGCAGTGCAGCTATTTGTGGTCAGTGAAGAAAATGCGTTACTGCAGCACGGTTGCGACACGAAGCTGTGAGGTCACCAATGTTAAGTAATGTGGTCTTCTCTTGTCATGTCTGCACTGTCCCTTCTGCACAACGACACTTGCAGCCCATCATTCCCTTCTGCGATGGTGCGGTCCCCTCAACTACATCCCTATTCTGTCCTATTCGCTTCGATGCAAGAAGTGTCTAGCTGGTTTGGCTCAGCGAAGGTGCCAAAACATGCCAGCAAATGGGTGGCTGTGTTCAGCCCGATTTCAAAGCTGTCGTCTCAGACACTTCCCACTAGTATGCCCACAACAGATGTGGGTTGGTGCAGTGCACCCTCTATGCTGATTTGTATTTGGGATTGACTTAAACTGCCTAAAGGCAATTGCAACAGGATTGGAGATGCCTGAGCTGACTGCGAACAATGAGCATTGATGTGCCACGTCAGATAGAAGGCGTTTGAGAATCGTGGTCCTGGCAATCCAGCAGTGACCATCAACATCTTATTCACGCATTGCACACTAGCTGGGGAAGGGAGTTGTGGTTGAAGCTGTCGACCAAAGGGGTCTCACTGCTATCCAACCGCTCTGTGAACCGAGACAAGCGCCCTACTTAGGTGCTACGACATGCAAATGATCATGTCATCTCTTATCCGCAGGGTGCTCGCTCACGTTCTACTGTCAATTGTGAATGTCCAGAAGGGGATGCTTGTTTTGAGTGATGAGTGCTGGAGACGGCCGAGAAGCCAGTTGGCTTGACGAATGTTGACAAACAACTGCATCTGTGACGGACTTCACTGGATACATGCTCAACTGACCGACGCATGGAGAAAGATGTACCTCATTAGAAGTGGGTGGGAATCAGCAGTCAGTGAGAGAAAGGTCGCATGTGCAGTTTCGTCACACGCCACAGAATGTGTCCCAACTGGTGGGTACATACACGAAAGCACCACTGGCATGCGAACTTATGCAGTGCGCAAATGCAGGAGGAAAGAGCTGAACTGTGTCATGTTTGGTGGGACGAGAGATGATCCAAAGGTGGAGTTTGCTGCAAGTCTGTGCCAGTGAGCATGGTGCAGACACTGCAGTGCCACTCATTCCTTCGAGCGAAGGGCTTGATGAAGCACTCATGAGTCACTCACCTGTGTGACAAATGCAAAATCTGCGGAAATTTGCCATCCACTCCTTCAGTCCTCGTGAAACTAGGGGAAATGTTTCACGCTTTGCAGCGGACAACTGCGTGTGAGCTAGTCGGATAACCTGCTGGTGCCAATCACAAATACTAATTTTCGAAACAGCCCACCACAGAATTGGGACCCATCTCGAGACCAGCAGTGACTTTGGTGTGCACACGTACTCTGTCGAACCATCACTGGATAGAACCAGTAAGTTGACACAGGAAAGGCGAAATGCATGTTTGCTTACTCAATGCGAGGCATGCAGGAAAGGCACAGAGAATGCGTGGATGAGTGCAGCATGCACGTGGGCAGAAAAGAGCATCAGTTTGGAGGCTCACACCAATCCGTGCCAAGTTACGGTGCTCCGAACACGGTAAACATGCACTCTATGTAGCCATTAAAGACTGGAAGCATTAATCACACATAGTTGGGCACGGATGTTTAGGCAATGGCTCAGGCGTGGTCTAAACAAAGTCGATGATCAACGGTCGCCCATCGTCTCAGTCATCCATATTCACTGGAGTTGCTTGCACGCTCTCAATTGCTTTTTGGCCTGCGATTGTAATCGAACAAAACGTGTGACAACGCAAAACAGTTATGAGGTTTTCAGCATTGTACAACATGCGGTTATTATTTCACCATGAATGTGGTAAAGTTTCATTGGGCCCGATTCAAGGAATGCGTAAATTTTTGAAGCCTGTGTCAAGCCAGTAGCGTGATTTGGAGGAATCAGGAACGCTGAAAACCAAATCAAACGGATAGCGTAAATTTATGGCAGCATCGGGTCACAAAGTGTGGAAATGTTGCCGACACCAATATCGTCCATATTTTGTGTGCGGAGTAACTCCAAATAAAGAAATGCGTTATCAAGCTCTGGTGTCGGGCTACTTTATTGCGTTTCGGATGCGAATGCATCAGGACACAATTTTCTATCAAATGCATTTCTTAACCACCGCTGCGTTGCTGCAGGCACAGCCTCCTTCCTTGATGTTGGTTATCACTAAAGATGATGGTGTGCTAAGCTCAAGGACCAAGGTGTAACTCCTTCGCCACCCGACTCGTGCTCAGTTTCAAGTCCATTTTCCGATGACATGCGACCTGCCTTCCATTAAAGAGTAGGACTTCCTCCTCTTCATTCGGAATGGTTTAATGCTGAAAGGCCAAAAATGCACAATCATAGAAATGCTTAAAAATTCTAATTCTACCGATTGTTTTTTGACTGATGAATTCTGATGTGAATGTGGTATAGTTAGTTTTAGATGCAAAAAAACCTTTTAGAATCTCGGTTGTTGTGATGAAGCTGTCGAAGCTTCCGTAAAAGTGTGTACCCGGCTAAATGATTGGGACTGCTGCATGGAAAAACAGATCCTGTGACGGAGGTAAATATTAGCACTGCTACCCGACTTGAATGAGCGAGATCGCAGGTGCAATGGAACATAGGCCTACAACACCGCGAGGCGACTCGTGAAATGGGGAGTGGGATTGGAGAAGCTGTTGGTGGTGGCGGTGATGATAGGAAGGCGCCACGAACTTGCTGAGGTGAGATGGTTATGCAGAGGGAGTTAGGTGACTGGTTTTGTCACTACACACGGCTACTACAATCCACAGACATGGGAGCAGTGATAAAGTCCGGGTTGAAAACCTGAAGCTCACATCCGTTTAACCCTCACGAATCACTTTGAGGGCCACTGCTTCCCTCCGCACACGTTTCGCTTCACGGATGCACGCTATTGAGGCGTTGGTCTTTAGAAGCCGTGCACAACTCCTCTACTCATTTGCAATGGATGAACTACGGCCTTACTTGCCTCCTGAAGCGTCTACAGCCACATCGTGGAGACTGACCTGAGTCCTCCCAGCAATGTGAAAGGTAGGTTAGAAAAGTCCGCGTGGCATTAATGCCATTGAAGAATAACGTAAAAATTGTAACAAAGACTCATTTGGGAGACCTTAAATCTCAGCGATGATGCAACAACTAAGCCGCACCACTCACATCAGTTGAGATGGAGTCTTTCAACCTAGTACATGACATGCTTCACAGCCAGCAGATAACACTTCCCTTAAAAGAATCTCATTTTGTTTATTGCCACTCTTAGTTAAATAAGTGGACCACCAACCACCCCACAAATCGACGCCGTAATTTCAATGCGCATTTTGCACCAAAGCAAACACTTCATCCAGTTCCTCAAAGCAGTTTACTTGCAGCCTATTTTACACACCATGGAATGCCATTGCACGCTCAGAGGAATGTGGAAACTGAGTATGAGTGGGTGTGTTGTGTTCTGCAGAGAGAAGCATTAGGTTAATGAACTTCAAAGTACAACTGCTGCTGCAATGTCTGCTCAACGTCTGTTTGGCGAGAAAAGGGGAAGGGATTGTCGCATGCTCCTTAAAAGTGGCCGAAGGTGGCCGGACAGCAAGGGAAGACCTCATCCGCATTTTTACAAGGTGTCGCAAGGGCTCTCAATCGACGAGCACATGTGTTCATTGTAATGGAAATGAGGGAGCAAGTGAGTTACCCTCTCATCCGTGTGCCGTCCCATGCTAGCACATCAAAGTCGGCAAAATTTTGACTACTAAGGCGAGATTGTAGCGTGTTTCGGGGTGGGACAGACCCTAGGCCCTGTTCTAGGAAAGGCCGTATTTTCGAGCTTACCACCGCTATTTCGAAGTTGCAGACAACGATTAAACCACTTCTGATTCCCCTATTTTGATGGAGGTCAAATCAGAGTTGTTAAATTCCTCAGCCTAACTAAATGCGCATTGCAAACCTCACTAATTGAATTATTATGCACTGGTTTAATTGGGGATTATTCAAGACGCACTGATAATAGCGGTGTCGAACCTTTCGACAAATGGAGAAGCTCATGCAATTCAACTTGTTGCAGACCTTGAGTGGCGGAATGGAGTCGATTCGATGGATTACTTATGGCGACTTATGATGCCCTGAGCAGCGCCACTATCCGCTCCATCCAACTATTTTCGGCTGATATCAGTCGCCGCACAGGGTTGGACACGGATGCTTGGGCAATGGTTGAGGCGTAGCATAAACAAATCCGATGACCGGCAAGCCCTTGTTCAGTCATCGACGTCAGCAAATGCTCCTTTCACACTCACTATCGCCCATGCTCTGCCAAGGCAAACATCAAGGAACGCCTTTGTTTGAACACACACCCGACGGGATGTTAAGATGTTAGTTGCTGGCGGTTCGAACAAACGCTAATGAACTTGTTTGGTTTTCAAAAGTCAGTAGCGTCAAATGAAGTTTATTGTTTGCGTTCCGCTGATCCATTCTGTGCATAATGAATGGTCGAAGTAACAGACTTGTCGATTTGCACGAGTGGGCAGTAGAAGCCAATCTAAACAAATTTACGCGGTCACAGCCAATGGGGAGAGTGTGGTATGCGGTGTCGATGTGTATAATAAGGGGGGGACAAAATTGAATGGAACATCTGGGTCAGCATGAATAGGCTGGCGTGGCACCTGCTTGTGCTGCTGTTGACGGCAACATCGGGTTGTAATGTGAGAAGACGGCGCTACAAGCCTCCGGGCCCCACCTGCGATGCCATCATTTCGTTGCCCCCAGCACTATTCATTGATGGGCCTAACAAAGTCATCATTAATTCGGCAAAAGTTATTTCGAACGTTCGCATATCCATGGTGCTTCCAAATGTCAACCTGAACGACACAGGAGTGACAACTTTTAATGCTTTTGCGATGGATCGATTCACGGCTAATGGCAGACATATAAGCATCCTCAAGTACTACGTACCGGTTGGCCTGCAGCCTGGTGGAAGTTGTGAACTGAGAATCACCCACTCATGCTACCCGTGGGCTTGCTGTGGAAAAGAAAATAGAATGGTGGAAACAAGTGACAGCATATTCGTTCAAATGGTAAAGAAATTTGTTGTGATCATGGGTGAGACAGACAAACCGCTCTATCGACCTGGTGAGCAAGTAAGATTTCGCTTCATTGCACTCACAAGTCGGCATATATTACCGCACTCCGAGTCGCCCACTTGGCCTAAATATCAAGCTGTGGACATCCCCGGGCATCAACGTAAACTAAAACTCGTTGAAGCATCAGAGTTTAAGAGGCGTCTGCAGGCACCACGCTTCGATTGCATTGCTGTAAGAGATCCACTCCACACTATCGTGCAACAGTGGAGGGACGTTCAACCACTTGACGCCCTCCACCTCGTGCACAAGCTCATCGGTGACGCAAAGGAGGGTGAATGGAAGATTGAAGCACGTGCAAGGGATCACACGGAAACAATAACTTTCAATGTGCGGCATTACATCCTTCCTCGATTCCAAGTAGAAGTGAAGCTTCCAACGTACATTCAACTGAAGGAACCAGATGTGACCTTTAGTATCTGTGCCGTCTACACTAATGGTCCATTCTTGCGCGGCACATTCGACGCTCAAGTATGCATTTGCGATAAGGATGTTCTGGGGTTCCAGCAGAAAGCGAAGGGGATGTTTTCAAGGAATATGTGCTACAGCAGTCGGCACTCAGTGCCGCGTCAGTGCGAGCGAGTCAGTGGCAGGCTAAACGGCACAGATTGCACAAAAATCACCGTGCGAATGCTTCAGCAGACAGAAGTCGAGCCGCCTAGCTTGAGGGAGGGACTAGGAGTGTTTGCCAAGGTCGTGGAAGAAGATACGAGTGTCTCGACTTTCTCTAGTAACGTCATCGAGCTTCAAGACATAGCTAAACCACTAATTGAGCTTCAATTGCCTAAGACTTACAGAAGCGGTTTGCCTATTGTTGGTCAAGTTGTGTGCAGAGGTTCAACGCCTGGAGATCAGCAACTAATGGTAGTTATGCGTGCCACCCTTCAAAAGTGTGGTGACCACGGGGATCTTCATTTTGAAAATAAAATTGTTTTTATCAAATCCATTTCTGTCAAAGCCGGAATAGAATCATATGAGCTTGTGATTCCACCAGTGATGCTTGACGATCCTGCGGATATGACAAATCGCTCTGTTAGCATTATGCATTCCGATGCATCAAAACTATTGAAATTGTGGGATGGCAACAAAAACTTTGCCATACAGGTCACTGTGCCGAATACCACACACATCACCTGTCCTGGAAGAGTGAAGTTGCAAGTGCAATCGAATCAAGTTTTCCCGAATGACACAGTTTTGACGCTCCAATTTCTCTGTCGCGGACAACCTGCGATACGAATGATCGGGTTAGAAGCGGACTATGCATGCGTACCGCATGACAACGAATTCGGTCACTACGACTGCGGTGATGGGGACGAAATTCTTTGTCTTGAGGGATGGAGAGGAGCTAATTGTCTTACGCCCATTTGCGACGACAGCAGGTGTGGTGATAAGGGCATATGCATTGCACCCGGTCGATGTGCAAGCTGGTCAGGTGAAGAAAGCAGCGCTCCGGAAATACGGTTCCGTTCCAAACGGCATAAAGGGCACAGAACGTTCTTCCAGTACAAAGGCGAGCTGGAATTAGACAGTGATTTTGGACCTGAACTTCGTGCCGTGGCATACGTCGTTAGTAATGGTCACATGGCTACCGACTTCGTAAGAATCGGTAACCTTCCTACCTGCACTTCACCGGCGATGGCTGAGACTGAGCATGGAGGGGGTTTGCATTTCGATAAGCAGCTGGTTGCTCCTGGAGAAGGCGTGAGCATGTCCCTGACAGTGCCAACTGGTAAGGGGAGCAAAGAGGATCTTGCAAACACGTGTCTTCTAAGCGTGGGAGACGTCTCATTAAAGCAAATTGAATTAGCGAACTTCCGCAGAATCAATCTTGACGCATTCACCGAGTTGTTGGCAAACCAACAAGTGTACAGAGAAGTTAATGCAATTGAAGGCACCGAAGATGCCTACCTCGCAGCAGGGATAAAACCCATCCTGAATTTACCTAAAACTAGTCAACGTGAAATAATAAACTGCCCCGTAAAGCGCAGAAGGAAAAAACCACATGGTTGGTGGGAATCAGGTAAGGTGGAAAGAATACCTATCTCTAAGAGGTGCAATCATTTTATATCAGGAAACAGGTTCAAAGACGATATAAACGGAAAGGAGGGAGTGTCTGTGGCCAAGAAGCTACACATTCGCGATTTCTTCCCTGAAGTGTGGCTGTTTGAAACAGCAGAATTGGTGAATGGGAGTTTCAACAAATCCCTTACTGTGCCTGACACTCTCACAACATGGGAGGCCAACGCCGTGTGCTTCACGGCAAACAAAGGTCTGTGGATGCCTGTGAAGAAACCCCAACTGACAGTCCAGATGCCCTTTTTCGTGGAATTTGCACCACCTCTAGTGGCTCGACGAGGAGAGGTGCTTCACATACCGATTAGCGTCTTTGTGCACCCCGAGACTGCCACTGGGTTCGGTGGTAGTGATGATGGCGGCAGTGACAACGGTGAATCAAGCAATTGCTATCAGGTGGGGGTGGGTGTGGACGCGGATTCGCGCGACTGGCGAGTGGTTGGTGTCGCCGCCTTCACTACGTGCATCTGCATGGGAAATGCAAAAGAAACCTTCCACCTAATTCTCCGTCCACTACGTGCTGGTCTTCTCAATGTCACCGCTACGGCTCTCGCCCATCGTGACAGCTCTGCTTGTGGTGATAATGATGATATCGCTGGTTACGCAAGACTACTATCTGAGGTTGGTACGGTTAAGGACGTGGTTCGACGCTCGGTACGAGTGATTGCTGAGGGTGTTGAGGAACGCGTTACCATTGGCAATGTAATCTGCACGTCCAAAAGTGAGTCCTGCTCTCCTCTCTCTGCCATTTCACTTTCATCTAATGGGAGCAGATCATTTCAGTCGCATGTAGTCGGTAATAGCCTCATTTTCTCATGTGATGTTCCATTACGAGTAGAGCAATTTAGGGTCCCCATTCCAAAAGCAGGATCCGATTCTGCCAGTCCGGATAAATTGTCGCCTAATAGCCCCTTACTTTCCCAAGCTGTCTTTCCCAATGCGAGACGCAAGAAGCAGTTAACATATCCCTAGAAGAGAGTCTTCCCTCCCTACAATATTCCAACTTCTTCATGCATTCATCCATGCTGATTTATGCTAACACATTTTGTAAGGGTGGGTTGTAGGTGTCGTCAAGCCATTGAGCGTGACGGTATTCAGATTGAAGGAAACCAGCCGTTTTTGTCCACCCTCAAGCAGTAAGAAAATTTAAGGATAAGAATCGGGCTGCAAACAACTGGGCCAAATAAGATTGGTGGGGAGACTGTGATAGCTGGAATGCGACTTATTGCAAACGCAAATGCTATCAGTAGTGAAAGGATAATTGCACGTAGGTCCCATTGCAGCTCGTCAAATGCATGTGTGCCACAATAAGCCTACCAGCGGAAAATGCATCAAAAATAAATCCATCAATTAAATGAGTTGCATAGTGCAAATGCCACATCCTACTTTAATTTCGTAGAGACTATTCCCTCCTTTAATTAAATTTTGCATTATTTGCGTCGGTAGAGATTCACCAAAGTGCAGGCTGGTTTTCGAAGAAATGTAGGGGTAATCAATGGAAAGAAAGCGATAGCACCAACTAGTGCACCAACTCAAGGAAAAAGTTAGGCAAAGCAGAGATGTCAACATTATGCAGATGGCATGTGATTTACAGAGGCCGCGAAGGAGGAGCAAGAAGTTAAAATCGCGCTACCAGATAGAAAGATGGTTGAAGGTTCGCTGCGAAGCTACATCGCAGTCAGTGGAAATGTGATAGGCCAAGCTCTGGCCAATCTTGATGGCCTCATTCAAATGCCCACCGGATGTGGAGAGCAGAATCTGGTAAAGGTTGCGCCTAGTGTCTACGTACTTCGCCACCTCCTCCTCAACAATCAAATCAACACCACCAGTGATGCCGACAACTCCCGTTATGGCCGTGTGGCCAGGAAGGCTGCCAAATACATCCTGAGTGGATTCAACAACCAATTAAATTATCGCCATCCTGACAACGGCGCCTTCTCAATATGGGGTCCACGAAGTGGCACAAACGGAAGCATCTGGCTCACCGCCTATGTCTTCGAGGTCTTCAGTGAGGCTGACAAATTGCCCATTGCCTTCATAACTGGACAGCACCTGGATGCCTACGCCACCCTTGCTGGTGCTTTCGATTTCCTCCACAGTCAGCAACGCGCCTCCGAAGATGGGTGCTTTGAAGAGGCCAGTGGCGGCTTCCTGCGAAGCATTCAAAGCTCCAACAAGGTTGAGAGCCGACTTCACCTCACTGCATATGTCCTCGCCGCGCTCGCTTCTGCCAGCAGCGCACTGAGGGAAGCCAAAGGCAAAGCCTTCAGCGACTGCGTGGACGCCTCCATCAGATGCATTGAGTCGACAGCAAAGCAGCTGCCCTTCACAAAATGGTCAACCCTTCTTTTGGCCAAGGTCGTCTACGCCACCAAAGCGTTGCCACCACACCGAGGCAGCATGTCACTGCGTGAGGCCATGGTCACCGAACTGATGCGCCGATCAGAACACCAATCTACCATTAGTGGGTCCTTGCGGTGGTGGCCACATTCTGCATCCACCAGCACTGCTGACAACTATCACACCAAAGTGCTCAATCTGGAGACCACTGCATACGCACTGCTCGCACTCACTCCCACCCACCTCTTACAAACCGATCAACTCGCCACCATGAAATGGATTTCGCAACAGCAGAACGAGAAGGGAGGCTTCTACTCCACACAGGACACGGTGGTTGCATTGCGCGCACTCACACAAAGTGCTGCCGCCTTTCCCTGCCCCACCCAACCCACACTCGTCTCCATTCGCTCCACACCCATGCCTCTAGTCGATGCGCTGGTGCAGATGAGTGAGGACAATCAACTGGTTGCACACACCTTCGAGGTCGGTGCACACAATCAGACCGACATCTCCTCCATCCGAGTGAGCATCACGTCGCCAAGTCGGGTCTGCATATCGGTGCACTTCACGACAATTTACAACGTACCACAACCACGAAGGCAGGAGGGCGTGTTCGACTTGGAGATCTCTGTTGACCAGGGTGGTAGCAGTGCCACTGCTGCATGCACAACTGCACTCACCACACTGTGTCTGCATCCCGCACGTGCACAATCCACCGGGATGCTTCTCGTAACTGTGCAGTTGCCCAGTGGATGGACAGTGACAATGAGCGAGTTGGAGAAGGTGCCTCTCAATGCGAATTAACAGAGGGTGGAATTCGACGCTCACAGGCAGGAGGTGAATGCCTACTTCAACGGCTTCTTGCAAGAGGATAGTGATGCGGAGAGATGTTTCACAGTGCCATTGCACCAACGCACCTTCGTGAGGGAGGCGCAGCCTGGTCTGGTCACTGCTCGCGACTACTATAACCCACGGGACATTGTGCAGACATTTCTACACTTGGACACGTGTCAACTCTACTGGGGTTCAACACTTATTGGAGTTACTACTGACAGCGTTGGACCTTCAACCCCCACTATCATCATCACTAACGGCTCATCCGATGTTGCTTCACTTACGGAATCGAAGTCTATCTGTCCAAAGTGCGAGGTGATGAGCCTCGTAGATCTACTGGATCGCCTTAACAAATCACTGTGTCTTCACGAGCTTTCCCTTTACGTGTTTAAGGCCCATAATTCCACAAATGGCACCACAAAGACAGGATTGCTGTACTCCTTCGATCATGGCAAGTATCCACCCTTTTGGAACGCCACGATGAAGATGTTGGAGAGCTGTGTTTGCAAGGCTGCCATGGGGAAAGTCTTTGGCCTCTTCGGCCTGCACATTCAGTCAGGCGCAGCGTTAATCGATCTCGCACACCGTGAAGTGGTGATGTTTGAACATCTTTTCGAGGCAGCTGTGCAGTTTTTGATAGCGTCAAATAGGACTTTGAGCGAAGTGAATGCAAATGGGCGCGATTTTCGGTGTCCTAGTCTAAAATCATTTTTCACTCTCATCGCAAAGTTAGTGGCTTTGTGAAAATGGATGTTCATCTGGCAAGTTAGACAATTTGCACATTTGTTAAGTTGTCAGCAATGCTGGTGCTTTGACTATGACCAATGCACTCTTTTTCTTTATTGCTGCTAACCACTAAATGCTGTCTTTTTTGAAATTCTGAGCATCTTTGTTCGCGACCGACACCCTACATCTGGGTACGCCCAGGCGCAAATCCATCCACGTTCGTCTGAGGGGCCCTGCATAGAATAGTAGGTTGCCAAAGTGATGAGTTCCGTAATCAGGGCTTGTGTCATTTAACATGGTATTTTTTGTATGTAATATCCATGCTTGCTAAGCCGATACCATTTGATCTCTCCATCACAAATAGACCTTTTCGCTTCGCTTAATTTGAACTAACTGGCAATGGGAACTTGACATTATTGCTGAATCTGACTGTTTTCATTCAGCAGTGCAACCAGCTGCCGCCGTGGAAAGTAAAGGCGATCATAATAAGCCCTATCAGCACCAGGAGCCCAAGTTGAAATAAGCTTGCAGCAACTGATGCATTTGCAAATTTCCTCGTAAGGCCACAAACAACCTTACCCTCTCTGAATCACTTCTGCATAATTAAAATGCCGCTGAGAGGCGGGAGGCGTTTACCGGAGAAATACCATCAGAAGAGCATGGAGAATTGGGATACGACTCCTTCCTGACTAATTCCCATCAGAAGGTGGGCATGTGCCCATTATTCACGTTTGAAACATGCAGTACCGCATTCACAACTATCTTACTCTAAGTCGGCAAGTTCTTTCCACTGATTAGTCACTTGCTTAGGCATCGTTTGGTAACACCTTAATGCTCCTCACTCTGCATCAAGCAGGTGGATGATATCAGCTGCCACCGTTTGACCACCTCCTAATGACCAATTGCCTCCTCTGCACCACACACACACACACACACACACACACACACACACACTCACCAAATGTGCATGAATTGAAGTGGCTTAGAAGTGTGCGGTGGCCAATGCAATAAGTGGATTGTTTACAATGATGAATGACATTTTTACCCCCTCACGCTATTCCTATTGTGATTAGCGTTTCTGCCGGCGTACCAGCCACCTGGACGCCCAGTCAACGAACAATTCACGGCAAGGCCTTGTGCACCAAGTCCCAATGCATCAGTTCGGTTCCTATTGCCTTGAAGCTACTGATGGTCGAAAAGACCCGTATTAAACCTCGTCATTCACTGTCTTGACTTGTCCTTAAGCGTTGGTTGCATGTCCAGTTGTTTGTTTTCGCATGAAGATTTATTGACTCATGAATGCACGCAGGATTTGGGACACATTTCTGTGGCGTGTGACGAAACTCCACATGCAACTTTTCTGTCACTGACTGCTGACTCCCACCCACTTCTGATGAGGTACATCTTTTACCATGCTTCTGTCAGTTGAGCTTGTATCTAGTGCTAATGTACGGTTAGGTCTAAACCTGGAAGCCGCCTCCATGCCAAGATCACTCATTCAACATTCTCACTTGCAATATGCAACGATGGTGATGAAATGTGAAGCACGAGCACTGATGGAATTGTTGGAGTTGTGCGATGAGTAGTTGTGACCATGGACACGACAGATGGACCATTAGGTGGGTCTGGTGAAGAAGTGACTTTGCGTCTCACAGCCCTCACAGCCATCATCTTCCACCACAATCTGAGTCCACTCCAGTGCACTCATACTGGCATCTTGAAGAGCCGCAGTGGCCATCGGCACAGCAGGTCATGGAAGCTCTCTGTAGCCACTGCACTTTAACTGCGTTGCTGTGAAAGATACACTCAATGTGATCGTGCGACAGTGGAAGGGTGTGCAGACACCTGATGCTCTCCACGTCGTGCACATTCCCAACAGCGACGCAAGAGAGTGTAAGTCAAAGCGAAAGATGCGTGTGAGCATTGAAATGAAGTGAAGAGTTTCATCGAGAGACCCTGTGTGCTGCCACGATTGAGGCACATGTAGATATGCGGAGTGCAGTTGAGCGAGCGAAGTCAGGCATGGTGTTCGATGGTGTCTGTTCCGTCTGCACCGGCGATGCATACATGCGCGACACGGTTGACACACAAATCAGCATCCGTGATGAGCGTGTTCTGTGGCATTAGCAGGTGGAATGATGCATTCTCTAGTGAAGAATGTGTGGGGTGGAAAGCAGTTTCCTCACTGATGCACACGCACGCGATCCGAATGCGTCGCAGACAGTTGAGGTTGCGTTCACTTCGCTGTGAGTGGACTGCAACTGGCACAAAGTAGAATAAGTGGACGAGGTGACGAAGAGCATATGAGCAGTAGCCACCAGCCTGACTTGGTGCCACCTCGTGCAGAGGTAGCATTCGTTGCATTGACAAAGTTGCATCAATCGCCTAAACATTCTAATCGAGCCTACGTGATCAATTTTTTTTCAGCCAAGAAGTGGCTGAGTGAAGCAGATGTGGAAGCTAATGAAGGCATTCAAAATCACCTCGTGAAAGGGGTGAATCCCTGAAAAGCAACAATTTTCATCTGCTCGTGTTGTACATTGGATCATAAGCTTTTGGTTCCCGTTTTTGTCGAATAATTTGTGCTCATTCATGATCACACCTGGTTTCTCGGTGGTAGCATTATTTTGGAAAGCCCCGACAACTTGTGGGCAAAGTTGCAAGCCACTTCCCAGTGTACTTGCTTAATTTATCTTAATGAGCATGATCAATCAGTCAACTCCTAGTTGGTAATTCAAGTGACTTGAAAGTTCCAGCATTGCGGCATTCTTGTTTCAACTAGTGCGTGGAGAAATGCCTGGCATGTGACCACGCAATCAATTGATGGTAAATAGGGTTAGAATTGGACTTGGCGGCTGACACAACATTGTCGAAGTCGACACAGCATTGAAAGGCATGTATTTGCGGCAAGGTTAAGGTTGTTTAGTGATGACGCCAAAATTTTAGTGCCAACATACGCGACCACCACAGATGATCGAGAATTTGGCAGACTTAGAATCGCCTAAGACATTTCATAGTTTGCCAACAATGCTTCGGCATAAGCAAATAAACATTTATTTTCCTTTCAAGGTGATCACACCAAAAGCACATAGGCATTCATCTGCCTTACCATATTTGCTTATGTGTGAACCCATCTTTGTCTTCAGGCAATTTTATTTTACGCGCTACCTGCGATTTGCCAATTCATCAACTCCCACACTCTTGCGAGATTCGGGATATTCGTCCAAACTCTGGGATCATGTGGTGACTGGGGATTCAACAATCAGTAAAGTACTTTGTTTAGAACATCTCACAGCCCCTACATGGGCATTCGTGTCAATTCTTTACGGTTGTGGTATTAGGCGGCAAGTGGTCCTAGTAGGTGGATTCTAAGCCTCCAGGATTCCGTGCCAGCAGGTACTTCAAACATCGCTACATTTTACTTTTGTGCTCCTTTTCTTGATCTGCGATAAGCTAAGTGGCACGCATTTTGTTGCCCTACTAGCGAGTCACAGCTTTAATCTTGGAATGTTTGCGAAAGGAAGCCTTTGTGCAGTACCACTGAAGCCAAAATCGGATGAATGCGAAGTTGGCGAAGAGGAACATATGGAGGGCAAAATCCCCTACAGCATGCATGTCATGGCCCTACTTCATGCCCATTGATGTGATCCAACGCAATTGGACTGGGCTTGTGAGGTCGTACAAGTAACAAAATCCAAATTTTGCAAGCTGCCAGATAATTTCGCTATCATTTACTAACCTACGCCTAAACCATATTTTCAAAACAGTATTTTCAATCTCGACGACGAAGCAAATGCCCACATGCTACTCAAGCTTTGGAAATGTGGTGGCGAAAAATATCGTCTTGCAACGCACAGGTGCTGTAGAATTAAACGCGAAGCACCTTGGATAATGAGGATGTTAAGATGCCAAAGTTTGCATTCGCATTTTCTGACTTCGACATTTATTGAGGTGTAGTCGCCATATAGTGGGAATTCGGAGAACAATGAAAGCTATAGGAGACACAACTTCGCTAACGTTTGTCCACAAAGTTAAAAACTCGTCCCTACTCCCATGACCGGCGAACTTGAGATGCAGTCACATTTGAAGCGTAGGCTGCGTCGGACGAGTGCAAGGTGGAAAGCGGGAATAAAGCACCTCCTCGACCGCCTCAAAAAAACAAATGCCCTCATCGATGAGATGTGGTGCAAACACCTGATGTGGTGGTCCTGTGAATTTGACCACCCACTTATGAGGAGAAAAAAGGTCCTGTTTATCTCTCAGGCGGACAGACGTCAATCATGTCACTTGGCTCTTGTTCATACTGGCAGAATTTTAAAAGCATGTCTAGATCAGAAAAACAAAGACATAATTAGGGCATGTCTTGCCATAAAGAGGGAAGGAGTCCTTAAAATTGAGTTGTCGACCTTGATGTTAACCACATGGGTAAATCTTAACTATGCAATGCATGAGAAATTATATTGCGGAGCATTAAGGCGCTTATTTAATCTCCAAAGTTTAAACAGTCTAAAGACTTCCTCGATTTTTGATCACAACACTCACCGCAAATTCAAAACGGCTGCTCAAGTCAAAGAATCTTCACCCGAAAACAAACAACTGGACATGCAACCAACGCTTAAGGACAAGTCAAGACAGTGAATGACGAGGTTTAATACGGGTCTTTTCGACCATCAGTAGCTTCAAGGCAATAGGAACCGAACTGATGCATTGGGACTTGGTGCACAAGGCCTTGCCGTGAATTGTTCGTTGACTGGGCGTCCAGGTGGCTGGTACGCCGGCAGAAACGCTAATCACAATAGGAATAGCGTGAGGGGGTAAAAATGTCATTCATCATTGTAAACAATCCACTTATTGCATTGGCCACCGCACACTTCTAAGCCACTTCAATTCATGCACATTTGGTGAGTGTGTGTGTGTGTGTGTGTGTGTGTGTGTGTGTGGTGCAGAGGAGGCAATTGGTCATTAGGAGGTGGTCAAACGGTGGCAGCTGATATCATCCACCTGCTTGATGCAGAGTGAGGAGCATTAAGGTGTTACCAAACGATGCCTAAGCAAGTGACTAATCAGTGGAAAGAACTTGCCGACTTAGAGTAAGATAGTTGTGAATGCGGTACTGCATGTTTCAAACGTGAATAATGGGCACATGCCCACCTTCTGATGGGAATTAGTCAGGAAGGAGTCGTATCCCAATTCTCCATGCTCTTCTGATGGTATTTCTCCGGTAAACGCCTCCCGCCTCTCAGCGGCATTTTAATTATGCAGAAGTGATTCAGAGAGGGTAAGGTTGTTTGTGGCCTTACGAGGAAATTTGCAAATGCATCAGTTGCTGCAAGCTTATTTCAACTTGGGCTCCTGGTGCTGATAGGGCTTATTATGATCGCCTTTACTTTCCACGGCGGCAGCTGGTTGCACTGCTGAATGAAAACAGTCAGATTCAGCAATAATGTCAAGTTCCCATTGCCAGTTAGTTCAAATTAAGCGAAGCGAAAAGGTCTATTTGTGATGGAGAGATCAAATGGTATCGGCTTAGCAAGCATGGATATTACATACAAAAATACCATGTTAAATGACACAAGCCCTGATTACGGAACTCATCACTTTGGCAACCTACTATTCTATGCAGGGCCCCTCAGACGAACGTGGATGGATTTGCGCCTGGGCGTACCCAGATGTAGGGTGTCGGTCGCGAACAAAGATGCTCAGAATTTCAAAAAAGACAGCATTTAGTGGTTAGCAGCAATAAAGAAAAAGAGTGCATTGGTCATAGTCAAAGCACCAGCATTGCTGACAACTTAACAAATGTGCAAATTGTCTAACTTGCCAGATGAACATCCATTTTCACAAAGCCACTAACTTTGCGATGAGAGTGAAAAATGATTTTAGACTAGGACACCGAAAATCGCGCCCATTTGCATTCACTTCGCTCAAAGTCCTATTTGACGCTATCAAAAACTGCACAGCTGCCTCGAAAAGATGTTCAAACATCACCACTTCACGGTGTGCGAGATCGATTAACGCTGCGCCTGACTGAATGTGCAGGCCGAAGAGGCCAAAGACTTTCCCCATGGCAGCCTTGCAAACACAGCTCTCCAACATCTTCATCGTGGCGTTCCAAAAGGGTGGATACTTGCCATGATCGAAGGAGTACAGCAATCCTGTCTTTGTGGTGCCATTTGTGGAATTATGGGCCTTAAACACGTAAAGGGAAAGCTCGTGAAGACACAGTGATTTGTTAAGGCGATCCAGTAGATCTACGAGGCTCATCACCTCGCACTTTGGACAGATAGACTTCGATTCCGTAAGTGAAGCAACATCGGATGAGCCGTTAGTGATGATGATAGTGGGGGTTGAAGGTCCAACGCTGTCAGTAGTAACTCCAATAAGTGTTGAACCCCAGTAGAGTTGACACGTGTCCAAGTGTAGAAATGTCTGCACAATGTCCCGTGGGTTATAGTAGTCGCGAGCAGTGACCAGACCAGGCTGCGCCTCCCTCACGAAGGTGCGTTGGTGCAATGGCACTGTGAAACATCTCTCCGCATCACTATCCTCTTGCAAGAAGCCGTTGAAGTAGGCATTCACCTCCTGCCTGTGAGCGTCGAATTCCACCCTCTGTTAATTCGCATTGAGAGGCACCTTCTCCAACTCGCTCATTGTCACTGTCCATCCACTGGGCAACTGCACAGTTACGAGAAGCATCCCGGTGGATTGTGCACGTGCGGGATGCAGACACAGTGTGGTGAGTGCAGTTGTGCATGCAGCAGTGGCACTGCTACCACCCTGGTCAACAGAGATCTCCAAGTCGAACACGCCCTCCTGCCTTCGTGGTTGTGGTACGTTGTAAATTGTCGTGAAGTGCACCGATATGCAGACCCGACTTGGCGACGTGATGCTCACTCGGATGGAGGAGATGTCGGTCTGATTGTGTGCACCGACCTCGAAGGTGTGTGCAACCAGTTGATTGTCCTCACTCATCTGCACCAGCGCATCGACTAGAGGCATGGGTGTGGAGCGAATGGAGACGAGTGTGGGTTGGGTGGGGCAGGGAAAGGCGGCAGCACTTTGTGTGAGTGCGCGCAATGCAACCACCGTGTCCTGTGTGGAGTAGAAGCCTCCCTTCTCGTTCTGCTGTTGCGAAATCCATTTCATGGTGGCGAGTTGATCGGTTTGTAAGAGGTGGGTGGGAGTGAGTGCGAGCAGTGCGTATGCAGTGGTCTCCAGATTGAGCACTTTGGTGTGATAGTTGTCAGCAGTGCTGGTGGATGCAGAATGTGGCCACCACCGCAAGGACCCACTAATGGTAGATTGGTGTTCTGATCGGCGCATCAGTTCGGTGACCATGGCCTCACGCAGTGACATGCTGCCTCGGTGTGGTGGCAACGCTTTGGTGGCGTAGACGACCTTGGCCAAAAGAAGGGTTGACCATTTTGTGAAGGGCAGCTGCTTTGCTGTCGACTCAATGCATCTGATGGAGGCGTCCACGCAGTCGCTGAAGGCTTTGCCTTTGGCTTCCCTCAGTGCGCTGCTGGCAGAAGCGAGCGCGGCGAGGACATATGCAGTGAGGTGAAGTCGGCTCTCAACCTTGTTGGAGCTTTGAATGCTTCGGAGGAAGCCGCCACTGGCCTCTTCAAAGCACCCATCTTCGGAGGCGCGTTGCTGACTGTGGAGGAAATCGAAAGCACCAGCAAGGGTGGCGTAGGCATCCAGGTGCTGTCCAGTTATGAAGGCAATGGGCAATTTGTCAGCCTCACTGAAGACCTCGAAGACATAGGCGGTGAGCCAGATGCTTCCGTTTGTGCCACTTCGTGGACCCCATATTGAGAAGGCGCCGTTGTCAGGATGGCGATAATTTAATTGGTTGTTGAATCCACTCAGGATGTATTTGGCAGCCTTCCTGGCCACACGGCCATAACGGGAGTTGTCGGCATCACTGGTGGTGTTGATTTGATTGTTGAGGAGGAGGTGGCGAAGTACGTAGACACTAGGCGCAACCTTTACCAGATTCTGCTCTCCACATCCGGTGGGCATTTGAATGAGGCCATCAAGATTGGCCAGAGCTTGGCCTATCACATTTCCACTGACTGCGATGTAGCTTCGCAGCGAACCTTCAACCATCTTTCTATCTGGTAGCGCGATTTTAACTTCTTGCTCCTCCTTCGCGGCCTCTGTAAATCACATGCCATCTGCATAATGTTGACATCTCTGCTTTGCCTAACTTTTTCCTTGAGTTGGTGCACTAGTTGGTGCTATCGCTTTCTTTCCATTGATTACCCCTACATTTCTTCGAAAACCAGCCTGCACTTTGGTGAATCTCTACCGACGCAAATAATGCAAAATTTAATTAAAGGAGGGAATAGTCTCTACGAAATTAAAGTAGGATGTGGCATTTGCACTATGCAACTCATTTAATTGATGGATTTATTTTTGATGCATTTTCCGCTGGTAGGCTTATTGTGGCACACATGCATTTGACGAGCTGCAATGGGACCTACGTGCAATTATCCTTTCACTACTGATAGCATTTGCGTTTGCAATAAGTCGCATTCCAGCTATCACAGTCTCCCCACCAATCTTATTTGGCCCAGTTGTTTGCAGCCCGATTCTTATCCTTAAATTTTCTTACTGCTTGAGGGTGGACAAAAACGGCTGGTTTCCTTCAATCTGAATACCGTCACGCTCAATGGCTTGACGACACCTACAACCCACCCTTACAAAATGTGTTAGCATAAATCAGCATGGATGAATGCATGAAGAAGTTGGAATATTGTAGGGAGGGAAGACTCTCTTCTAGGGATATGTTAACTGCTTCTTGCGTCTCGCATTGGGAAAGACAGCTTGGGAAAGTAAGGGGCTATTAGGCGACAATTTATCCGGACTGGCAGAATCGGATCCTGCTTTTGGAATGGGGACCCTAAATTGCTCTACTCGTAATGGAACATCACATGAGAAAATGAGGCTATTACCGACTACATGCGACTGAAATGATCTGCTCCCATTAGATGAAAGTGAAATGGCAGAGAGAGGAGAGCAGGACTCACTTTTGGACGTGCAGATTACATTGCCAATGGTAACGCGTTCCTCAACACCCTCAGCAATCACTCGTACCGAGCGTCGAACCACGTCCTTAACCGTACCAACCTCAGATAGTAGTCTTGCGTAACCAGCGATATCATCATTATCACCACAAGCAGAGCTGTCACGATGGGCGAGAGCCGTAGCGGTGACATTGAGAAGACCAGCACGTAGTGGACGGAGAATTAGGTGGAAGGTTTCTTTTGCATTTCCCATGCAGATGCACGTAGTGAAGGCGGCGACACCAACCACTCGCCAGTCGCGCGAATCCGCGTCCACACCCACCCCCACCTGATAGCAATTGCTTGATTCACCGTTGTCACTGCCGCCATCATCACTACCACCGAACCCAGTGGCAGTCTCGGGGTGCGCAAAGACGCTAATCGGTATGTGAAGCACCTCTCCTCGTCGAGCCACTAGAGGTGGTGCAAATTCCACGAAAAAGGGCATCTGGACTGTCAGTTGGGGTTTCTTCACAGGCATCCACAGACCTTTGTTTGCCGTGAAGCACACCGCGTTGGCCTCCCATGTTGTGAGAGTGTCAGGCACAGTAAGGGATTTGTTGAAACTCCCATTCACCAATTCTGCTGTTTCAAACAGCCACACTTCAGGGAAGAAATCGCGAATGTGTAGCTTCTTGGCCACAGACACTCCCTCCTTTCCGTTTATATCGTCTTTGAACCTGTTTCCTGATGTGGGATTTTTTACCTCTATAGAGGAAGTCCTTATTCTTACCTCATCTGATCTCCACCAACCATGTGGTTTTTTCCTTCTGCGCTTTACGGGGCAGTTTATTATTTCACGTTGACTAGTTTTAGGTAAATTCAGGATGGGTTTTATCCCTGCTGCGAGGTAGGCATCTTCGGTGCCTTCAATTGCATTAACTTCTCTGTACACTTGTTGGTTTGCCAACAACTCGGTGAATGCGTCAAGATTGATTCTGCGGAAGTTCGCTAATTCAATTTGCTTTAATGAGACGTCTCCCACGCTTAGAAGACACGTGTTTGCAAGATCCTCTTTGCTCCCCTTACCAGTTGGCACTGTCAGGGACATGCTCACGCCTTCTCCAGGAGCAACCAGCTGCTTATCGAAATGCAAACCCCCTCCATGCTCAGTCTCAGCCATCGCCGGTGAAGTGCAGGTAGGAAGGTTACCGATTCTTACGAAGTCGGTAGCCATGTGACCATTACTAACGACGTATGCCACGGCACGAAGTTCAGGTCCAAAATCACTGTCTAATTCCAGCTCGCCTTTGTACTGGAAGAACGTTCTGTGCCCTTTATGCCGTTTGGAACGGAACCGTATTTCCGGAGCGCTGCTTTCTTCACCTGACCAGCTTGCACATCGACCGGGTGCAATGCATATGCCCTTATCACCACACCTGCTGTCGTCGCAAATGGGCGTAAGACAATTAGCTCCTCTCCATCCCTCAAGACAAAGAATTTCGTCCCCATCACCGCAGTCGTAGTGACCGAATTCGTTGTCATGCGGTACGCATGCATAGTCCGCTTCTAACCCGATCATTCGTATCGCAGGTTGTCCGCGACAGAGAAATTGGAGCGTCAAAACTGTGTCATTCGGGAAAACTTGATTCGATTGCACTTGCAACTTCACTCTTCCAGGACAGGTGATGTGTGTGGTATTCGGCACAGTGACCTGTATGGCAAAGTTTTTGTTGCCATCCCACAATTTCAATAGTTTTGATGCATCGGAATGCATAATGCTAACAGAGCGGCTTGTCATATCCGCAGGATCGTCAAGCATCACTGGTGGAATCACAAGCTCATATGATTCTATTCCGGCTTTGACAGAAATGGATTTGATAAAAACAATTTTATTTTCAAAATGAAGATCCCCGTGGTCACCACACTTTTGAAGGGTGGCACGCATAACTACCATTAGTTGCTGATCTCCAGGCGTTGAACCTCTGCACACAACTTGACCAACAATAGGCAAACCGCTTCTGTAAGTCTTAGGCAATTGAAGCTCAATTAGTGGTTTAGCTATGTCTTGAAGCTCGATGACGTTACTAGAGAAAGTCGAGACACTCGTATCTTCTTCCACGACCTTGGCAAACACTCCTAGTCCCTCCCTCAAGCTAGGCGGCTCGACTTCTGTCTGCTGAAGCATTCGCACGGTGATTTTTGTGCAATCTGTGCCGTTTAGCCTGCCACTGACTCGCTCGCACTGACGCGGCACTGAGTGCCGACTGCTGTAGCACATATTCCTTGAAAACATCCCCTTCGCTTTCTGCTGGAACCCCAGAACATCCTTATCGCAAATGCATACTTGAGCGTCGAATGTGCCGCGCAAGAATGGACCATTAGTGTAGACGGCACAGATACTAAAGGTCACATCTGGTTCCTTCAGTTGAATGTACGTTGGAAGCTTCACTTCTACTTGGAATCGAGGAAGGATGTAATGCCGCACATTGAAAGTTATTGTTTCCGTGTGATCCCTTGCACGTGCTTCAATCTTCCATTCACCCTCCTTTGCGTCACCGATGAGCTTGTGCACGAGGTGGAGGGCGTCAAGTGGTTGAACGTCCCTCCACTGTTGCACGATAGTGTGGAGTGGATCTCTTACAGCAATGCAATCGAAGCGTGGTGCCTGCAGACGCCTCTTAAACTCTGATGCTTCAACGAGTTTTAGTTTACGTTGATGCCCGGGGATGTCCACAGCTTGATATTTAGGCCAAGTGGGCGACTCGGAGTGCGGTAATATATGCCGACTTGTGAGTGCAATGAAGCGAAATCTTACTTGCTCACCAGGTCAATAGAGCGGTTTGTCTGTCTCACCCATGATCACAACAAATTTCTTTACCATTTGAACGAATATGCTGTCACTTGTTTCCACCATTCTATTTTCTTTTCCACAGCAAGCCCACGGGTAGCATGAGTGGGTGATTCTCAGTTCACAACTTCCACCAGGCTGCAGGCCAACCGGTACGTAGTACTTGAGGATGCTTATATGTCTGCCATTAGCCGTGAATCGATCCATCGCAAAAGCATTAAAAGTTGTCACTCCTGTGTCGTTCAGGTTGACATTTGGAAGCACCATGGATATGCGAACGTTCGAAATAACTTTTGCCGAATTAATGATGACTTTGTTAGGCCCATCAATGAATAGTGCTGGGGGCAACGAAATGATGGCATCGCAGGTGGGGCCCGGAGGCTTGTAGCGCCGTCTTCTCACATTACAAACCGATGTTGCCGTCAACAGCAGCACAAGCAGGTGCCACGCCAGCCTATTCATGCTGACCCAGATGTTCCATTCAATTTTGTCCCCCCCTTATTATACACATCGACACCGCATACCACACTCTCCCCATTGGCTGTGACCGCGTAAATTTGTTTAGATTGGCTTCTACTGCCCACTCGTGCAAATCGACAAGTCTGTTACTTCGACCATTCATTATGCACAGAATGGATCAGCGGAACGCAAACAATAAACTTCATTTGACGCTACTGACTTTTGAAAACCAAACAAGTTCATTAGCGTTTGTTCGAACCGCCAGCAACTAACATCTTAACATCCCGTCGGGTGTGTGTTCAAACAAAGGCGTTCCTTGATGTTTGCCTTGGCAGAGCATGGGCGATAGTGAGTGTGAAAGGAGCATTTGCTGACGTCGATGACTGAACAAGGGCTTGCCGGTCATCGGATTTGTTTATGCTACGCCTCAACCATTGCCCAAGCATCCGTGTCCAACCCTGTGCGGCGACTGATATCAGCCGAAAATAGTTGGATGGAGCGGATAGTGGCGCTGCTCAGGGCATCATAAGTCGCCATAAGTAATCCATCGAATCGACTCCATTCCGCCACTCAAGGTCTGCAACAAGTTGAATTGCATGAGCTTCTCCATTTGTCGAAAGGTTCGACACCGCTATTATCAGTGCGTCTTGAATAATCCCCAATTAAACCAGTGCATAATAATTCAATTAGTGAGGTTTGCAATGCGCATTTAGTTAGGCTGAGGAATTTAACAACTCTGATTTGACCTCCATCAAAATAGGGGAATCAGAAGTGGTTTAATCGTTGTCTGCAACTTCGAAATAGCGGTGGTAAGCTCGAAAATACGGCCTTTCCTAGAACAGGGCCTAGGGTCTGTCCCACCCCGAAACACGCTACAATCTCGCCTTAGTAGTCAAAATTTTGCCGACTTTGATGTGCTAGCATGGGACGGCACACGGATGAGAGGGTAACTCACTTGCTCCCTCATTTCCATTACAATGAACACATGTGCTCGTCGATTGAGAGCCCTTGCGACACCTTGTAAAAATGCGGATGAGGTCTTCCCCTGCTGTCCGGCCACCTTCGGCCACTTTTAAGGAGCATGCGACAATCCCTTCCCCTTTTCTCGCCAAACAGACGTTGAGCAGACATTGCAGCAGCAGTTGTACTTTGAAGTTCATTAACCTAATGCTTCTCTCTGCAGAACACAACACACCCACTCATACTCAGTTTCCACATTCCTCTGAGCGTGCAATGGTATTCCATGGTGTGTAAAATAGGCTGCAAGTAAACTGCTTTGAGGAACTGGATGAAGTGTTTGCTTTGGTGCAAAATGCGCATTGAAATTACGGCGTCGATTTGTGGGGTGGTTGGTGGTCCACTTATTTAACTAAGAGTGGCAATAAACAAAATGAGATTCTTTTAAGGGAAGTGTTATCTGCTGGCTGTGAAGCATGTCATGTACTAGGTTGAAAGACTCCATCTCAACTGATGTGAGTGGTGCGGCTTAGTTGTTGCATCATCGCTGAGATTTAAGGTCTCCCAAATGAGTCTTTGTTACAATTTTTACGTTATTCTTCAATGGCATTAATGCCACGCGGACTTTTCTAACCTACCTTTCACATTGCTGGGAGGACTCAGGTCAGTCTCCACGATGTGGCTGTAGACGCTTCAGGAGGCAAGTAAGGCCGTAGTTCATCCATTGCAAATGAGTAGAGGAGTTGTGCACGGCTTCTAAAGACCAACGCCTCAATAGCGTGCATCCGTGAAGCGAAACGTGTGCGGAGGGAAGCAGTGGCCCTCAAAGTGATTCGTGAGGGTTAAACGGATGTGAGCTTCAGGTTTTCAACCCGGACTTTATCACTGCTCCCATGTCTGTGGATTGTAGTAGCCGTGTGTAGTGACAAAACCAGTCACCTAACTCCCTCTGCATAACCATCTCACCTCAGCAAGTTCGTGGCGCCTTCCTATCATCACCGCCACCACCAACAGCTTCTCCAATCCCACTCCCCATTTCACGAGTCGCCTCGCGGTGTTGTAGGCCTATGTTCCATTGCACCTGCGATCTCGCTCATTCAAGTCGGGTAGCAGTGCTAATATTTACCTCCGTCACGGGATCTGTTTTTCCATGCAGCAGTCCCAATCATTTAGCCGGGTACACACTTTTACGGAAGCTTCGACAGCTTCATCACAACAACCGAGATTCTAAAAGGTTTTTTTGCATCTAAAACTAACTATACCACATTCACATCAGAATTCATCAGTCAAAAAACAATCGGTAGAATTAGAATTTTTAAGCATTTCTATGATTGTGCATTTTTGGCCTTTCAGCATTAAACCATTCCGAATGAAGAGGAGGAAGTCCTACTCTTTAATGGAAGGCAGGTCGCATGTCATCGGAAAATGGACTTGAAACTGAGCACGAGTCGGGTGGCGAGGGAGTTACACCTTGGTCCTTGAGCTTAGCACACCATCATCTTTAGTGATAACCAACATCAAGGAAGGAGGCTGTGCCTGCAGCAACGCAGCGGTGGTTAAGAAATGCATTTGATAGAAAATTGTGTCCTGATGCATTCGCATCCGAAACGCAATAAAGTAGCCCGACACCAGAGCTTGATAACGCATTTCTTTATTTGGAGTTACTCCGCACACAAAATATGGACGATATTGGTGTCGACAACATTTCCACACTTTGTGACCCGATGCTGCCATAAATTTACGCTATCCGTTTGATTTGGTTTTCAGCGTTCCTGATTCCTCCAAATCACGCTACTGGCTTGACACAGGCTTCAAAAATTTACGCATTCCTTGAATCGGGCCCAATGAAACTTTACCACATTCATGGTGAAATAATAACCGCATGTTGTACAATGCTGAAAACCTCATAACTGTTTTGCGTTGTCACACGTTTTGTTCGATTACAATCGCAGGCCAAAAAGCAATTGAGAGCGTGCAAGCAACTCCAGTGAATATGGATGACTGAGACGATGGGCGACCGTTGATCATCGACTTTGTTTAGACCACGCCTGAGCCATTGCCTAAACATCCGTGCCCAACTATGTGTGATTAATGCTTCCAGTCTTTAATGGCTACATAGAGTGCATGTTTACCGTGTTCGGAGCACCGTAACTTGGCACGGATTGGTGTGAGCCTCCAAACTGATGCTCTTTTCTGCCCACGTGCATGCTGCACTCATCCACGCATTCTCTGTGCCTTTCCTGCATGCCTCGCATTGAGTAAGCAAACATGCATTTCGCCTTTCCTGTGTCAACTTACTGGTTCTATCCAGTGATGGTTCGACAGAGTACGTGTGCACACCAAAGTCACTGCTGGTCTCGAGATGGGTCCCAATTCTGTGGTGGGCTGTTTCGAAAACTAGTATTTGTGATTGGCACCAGCAGGTTATCCGACTAGCTCACACGCAGTTGTCCGCTGCAAAGCGTGAAACATTTCCCCTAGTTTCACGAGGACTGAAGGAGTGGATGGCAAATTTCCGCAGATTTTGCATTTGTCACACAGGTGAGTGACTCATGAGTGCTTCATCAAGCCCTTCGCTCGAAGGAATGAGTGGCACTGCAGTGTCTGCACCATGCTCACTGGCACAGACTTGCAGCAAACTCCACCTTTGGATCATCTCTCGTCCCACCAAACATGACACAGTTCAGCTCTTTCCTCCTGCATTTGCGCACTGCATAAGTTCGCATGCCAGTGGTGCTTTCGTGTATGTACCCACCAGTTGGGACACATTCTGTGGCGTGTGACGAAACTGCACATGCGACCTTTCTCTCACTGACTGCTGATTCCCACCCACTTCTAATGAGGTACATCTTTCTCCATGCGTCGGTCAGTTGAGCATGTATCCAGTGAAGTCCGTCACAGATGCAGTTGTTTGTCAACATTCGTCAAGCCAACTGGCTTCTCGGCCGTCTCCAGCACTCATCACTCAAAACAAGCATCCCCTTCTGGACATTCACAATTGACAGTAGAACGTGAGCGAGCACCCTGCGGATAAGAGATGACATGATCATTTGCATGTCGTAGCACCTAAGTAGGGCGCTTGTCTCGGTTCACAGAGCGGTTGGATAGCAGTGAGACCCCTTTGGTCGACAGCTTCAACCACAACTCCCTTCCCCAGCTAGTGTGCAATGCGTGAATAAGATGTTGATGGTCACTGCTGGATTGCCAGGACCACGATTCTCAAACGCCTTCTATCTGACGTGGCACATCAATGCTCATTGTTCGCAGTCAGCTCAGGCATCTCCAATCCTGTTGCAATTGCCTTTAGGCAGTTTAAGTCAATCCCAAATACAAATCAGCATAGAGGGTGCACTGCACCAACCCACATCTGTTGTGGGCATACTAGTGGGAAGTGTCTGAGACGACAGCTTTGAAATCGGGCTGAACACAGCCACCCATTTGCTGGCATGTTTTGGCACCTTCGCTGAGCCAAACCAGCTAGACACTTCTTGCATCGAAGCGAATAGGACAGAATAGGGATGTAGTTGAGGGGACCGCACCATCGCAGAAGGGAATGATGGGCTGCAAGTGTCGTTGTGCAGAAGGGACAGTGCAGACATGACAAGAGAAGACCACATTACTTAACATTGGTGACCTCACAGCTTCGTGTCGCAACCGTGCTGCAGTAACGCATTTTCTTCACTGACCACAAATAGCTGCACTGCCACAGAATGCTCAGCACAGCCTGATCGGCTCTAATTTGTTAAGAAGTCGTCTCGAAGGCTTCTAGCAGTACCATTCCGAATTGATGCTAATGGAAGTGCATGCGCAGGAGTTGGAAGGTGGTCCAGCGTCTGTAGTCGCGTTGTAGAGGCGAAGAGTCACTTTGTTGCTGCATGGAATATCCATTTCACCCAGATACCTCTCCAATGCCGCATTTACGCTGCATTTCGGCACATCATGGAAATTTCGTAGTCATTCACTTGTTCCTCGTGATGGGAGGCCCTTCGGCAATGGAAATGCAAAGTTGAGGAGAAGTGTCAAGCTGCCCGAGAAGCGGTCCTGCTCTTTAACCACCAGTGGTGTGCACTGCAATTGCAGTGGAATCCTTGTGCATGACGCCATCCGCCTTGTCAGTGTGCTCTGATTTCAGAATGTGCGAATTCTTAGTGTCTCCTAGAAATGGTGCGATGCACCCAGAAGTCGGCTCACAGTGCATCTAGGCATACCGTGAAGACGAAGGGAGGCTTTGCCAATCCCACACACAAGTTGGCAATGTGTAGTTGGAGGACAGTTGTTATATGAAACCGTTGGCTATGCATTTGGTCGACCATGAATGGGAAAGCCGCATGTAGACCGCAATGAGTGCCCTCAAAGAAAGGCTGGTACTCGAGCAGCATCGCTTCCGTTTGACAAATTTCATGAATTCAAAGCTTCCGTTGGAAGTTTGCTGGGCGACTCATTTCCTCCAATGTTAGCTCTTGACTACAGTGTGCATGGCATCGTGTCCTCTCAAAGAGGCGGTGGACACATAGCTTTGAGAGCCAGAGGGAAGACATTCGACTCACGCTGACGCCCGTCTTCTGCAACATGGAGAAAGCATAACTGCCGACAGGACAATGCCACAACGGTCAAGCCAATTCAGAAAGTTGGCGCCAGTGCTGCCGCTTACGTGTAGATGCGCAACATGTTTGCCAATTAGCAAATGGAATGAGCCGGCCGCACAGTGTAACAGGACTATCCGCCTTCTCGTGCAACCCTTACGGAGCCGCACGTGACGACAAGTAGCTTGGATAGGTGTGCATGCTTATCCAAGCTGTATTCCCATCGGCCGATAAGGATCATGGCCATGATGCGACGGTGGCGTTGAAATGTCGAGTGTTGGGCCGCTGTTTGGGCAAATCATGCGAACGCTGGTTGCGACTTCGCCAACTATTTGCATCGGTGCAGGATGTGCTTCATTTTTCAGCTCTCCATGTGCAAAGCTGTGTGCGGCCAGTTTTGGCACAAGTAACGCGACTAATTTCGGACAGAGCAACCACCTTCTTGAGACGTTTGCATCGACGCTTCTGAAATCAAACTGGCATCCCATGCTTAACTTATTGCACTGTGCTAGGCACTCAGAGCTAACCCCGAGCTATGCATTTGGGAGATATCAAATGGTCGCATAAACGTTGGCGCGATATAGACTTGAGAAATGTGCTGACGGAAGAAACTTCGCTTCTGTTGAGAAGCTCATCAACGTGAATTGCAGCATACAGCAGCAGTCTCTAGCGGTGGCGACCATGCAGCACTGTCCTAAATAGTCACGGCATTCTACACCGACCTACGCATTGACATTTGAGAGTCACGACAGTTAGTGGTGGTGGCTGTGTTGGTGAGTCGGTTCCAGTGCTTGCCCGATTTGATTTGCACCAAATTGAAGCACTACCATGCGAGACATCGAAACAGATGCCGGAACATTTGCAATTAACGGTGGTTGGGAAAGCACCATTGGTGCTGATTTAGAAGGAGTGGAGACCGTTGTGGTGAGTGGTTAATAGGTGCTGCGACTGACTTACAGCTTGCCGAAGTAGACGGTCAGGATGACAAGGGAGATAAGGATGAAGGCCAACAGAACACCGACCACCACTATCGCCGTCCCAGTGAGCAAATCGGAGTCATGCCCCGAAGTTGGGGTGGCGGGAGATGGTGAGGCTGTCTCCTCCACAAAGTCAGAGACGTCGTATTCGACTGGTGCTTTTGGTGAGGCTGAGGAGGGATGCCGACTGGTTGCTGCAGATGTGAAGATACAAGGCGAGCGTGAGCTTACGTGGACGCTCTTCCACCACTTGAGTTTACCCCTACGAACTGTCTCAAATGGCACCCCAATTACCTGTGCCTTATCGGTGCAGCGCTGCTGCGCCAAACAATTCGCGGTTCCCTTCAAGAGGCCTGTGTCGAAGCATCCATCCACTCTCGGCAGCGATAGGCATGTGTACTATGCATGCGTAGTGACCTCCACATGGAGTGCAAGCATTTGTGATTGCATTCGCCAATGGTTTGCACTTTGTGGTGGCTTGCGTCTTGAGCTGCCGACTCACGCAAGTCCAATTCCACTGCGTTCCATGCCGTGCGCTTGGATTCGATTCGCCTCAACTGGTAAATCTTACCCAATGTGCGCATTCAGCAAAAGGTGGACTTTGTGCAGTAGTATATGAGTGCAGCGCCCCAAGCCACTCGCACATCCTCTCATTCGCTAAGAGAGCACTTTGCACTGCCATACATTAACCTGCCAGAGGGAAAGGAGCAGTTTGCACGTGGCCTTTGTCAACAGACATCACGTCCCTCATCCGCCCCCACACAGGTGCTAATGCACAGAACAAGATAAAGGGCTTAACACCTCGGTGACAATATCGGCTCCCTCCTGACATTTGCATTACATTCGATGAGAATGATGAGGTAGGTGCGGTGAAAAGGAGTGGCTCTACCCACTTGGGAGGTATTCGCTCTGAAGCGCTCAACTCTGATAAGGCGTCGCAGACACGGGCAGTAATGCAGCTCTTACACTGACATCAACTTAATCGACGCGACGAGCGGGGGACGCACATGGGAAGCAATCTGCGTTTGCCAGTCGACTTTGGTCTCCTTCCTCCAACAACTTTCGCTCACATGTCCATCGTGCTGTGGCACTCCCTTCAATCTCACTATTGTCCAAGTAAAGAAATGGATTAGTTGGCAGAGTAGGGACAACCACTTAGTGGTATGAGTCATGCAACTGTAGTTATGAAGAATGGAATCTGAGTTGGTGGTTGGGAGAATGGGAGTTGTGTGCCGAAGAGAACAGCAGGATTAAACGAATTACATGCTGTAGGAGACGCATGATCGAAAATCAAACAAGCAACTCAGCCCTGTGTTCGATGCATTAACTGAACTGCGTTTAGACTCCTGACTCGCCACCAGAATGGCTGCGAGTCCGTATTTGTGCTCGCCATGCTCAATAGGAAATTTGTTGTGCTCCACAAACGTGCGTTATCAAGCAGCCGACTTGCTCTTGTGGTTGCGCTTAAGTTTGCTAATCGGTAAGGAGTCGAAAGCGAGGTGTAGGTGATTGTGTGAGAACTGCAAGTCTCCAAGGGAATGAGCGCGGGTCGGTATGGTGGGAATGATTCTGCTTCAGGCGTGCATGAATGGGGTCCTATTCGAATTATAGAGCACAGGATCCCTTATTGTGGTTGGGTCTCTATGTCTTTCCAAACGGAGCAGTGACCATTTCACCGCTGACAGGCCGATGACTGACGCATGACAGTTAAGGCAGCAAGTGTTTTCATGGGCATGGTTTCCAGCATTCACACGCCCGTATTTGTCCCAACCACCCCTTTCTACCGCACAGTCACAACTGTTGTGCGAATGAGGGAGTTGTGCATAACTGGAGCGAAACTTCCAATGCATGCACCCAGTTGAGGGGTAATGATAAGACGAATTTGGCACAATTGGTAGGCAAATAATTCTGCTTGCAAGCCAGTCCCAAATCAGACTGCACTGGAAGCTCAACTTTGTGTACAGCTTAATGCGCAACTTTAAGGAGAGTAGGCTGCGTAATGAGGGAAGACACTGAGTGCAAAGTAGGAAGGCGGAAAGAGGGAGGCGCATTAAGATTCACCTTTAAGTTTGCACAAATTGCTGCCATGGGCGGTGTGTATCTCAACACCCTCAACGATTACCAGCACTGGGCGTCGAATGACGTCGCCTACAGTGACGACTCTACCTGTGCAGCCTGTGCCACAAGCATCAGCATCGGCGCCACTACACACAGAGATGTCACGTCGAGCAACAGCCGTGGTGGTGACATTGAGAAGCCCAAGGCGTGGTGCGCATAGCAACAGTGGAATAGCGCGCTTCACATCTCCCACACAGATGCATGTAGCCAAAGAGTAGACACCGACCGCACGCCAGTCGCGCGGATTCGTCTGTTTACCTTGTAGCTGCTGCTGCTACCGCTACTTCTGCTGCTGCTGCCACCAGCACCACTCGGACTGTTCACGGTGCTCGTCGTGGCATTCGCAGTTGCTGGCGGGTAGACGATGACGCTGATTGGAAGATGCAACAACTCTCCTCGTCGTGTCGTCGGAGGTTGGGCGAATTCGACGAAGCAGGGCATCCGAGCAATCAGTTGGGGCCTCCGTACGGGCACCATCCACATTCCTATCGCTGCCGTGAAGCATACCGCGTTGGCCTCCCATGTGATGAGAGTGTTGGGCGCAGTGAAGGATTCGCTGACATTGGCATTGGTCAGTTTCGCAGTCTCAAATAGCCACACTTGGGGAAAGCAGCCTCGAGCCCGAAGAGGTCTACTTCGAGTGTCTTTGCGACAAAGAAGTGTTATTGGCAATTTAGGCTTGTGGGACAAATGAGTGGGCAGCAGCAGCAGTGGCATCAACGACAGCTATCTGAGAGGCAACTTTTGGCGTCATGCTTTCCTTTGCGCATTCTTGCAGCGCATGGAACTTGCTTTCCATTCCAGCTGCATGAAACGCATCTTCAGTGCCCTCAATTTCGTCCTCTTGCTCGTAGATGTGGTTGCTTCTCAACACAGCAGCCTAAACATCAAAGGCTAAACTGTGAAGGTGTGTGGAAAAGAAGTGATTTGAAGACACGCCAGTTATGCTTGGAAGCCATGAGTTGTCAAGTTCATCCTTACCATCCTCACTGGTTGGCACTGTCAAAGAGAGGCTAATGTTTTCTCCAGGCACAACAAGTTGTTTGTCGAATCGCAAATCATCTTCCCCCTCAGTCTTAGCCTACATCGGTGAAGAACAAGCAGATAAGTCACTCGGAAGCCATTTGGCCATCATTAACGGCATGCACTACAGCGCGGAATTCGGGTCTAAAATCTTTATCGAATTCGAAAATCCCATTAGGTTCAAAAATGTGCGAGTATCACTATCATTATCACCGCTATTACTGTCTCACTCCTTTTATTCATTTACATTTTTAAACATGACTACTGCTCTGTCTCATTGAGGTACTGTGAACCTTGGTCGGCAGTCACATCCTCCTTCCTTACAAATGTCCTGACAGCATGTGCGAGAAGTGTGTGTTTTGCAAATGACGCCTATCCAGCCCGACCTGCATGCACAGCGGCTTGGAGTTACGCAGATACGTGAGATACACTCGATGCCATTAAAATGGTGCTAGGCAATCAGCCCCCTTCCATCCCCCGAGGCATTTAATTTTATCCCCTAATTCATAATGACCGAATCCGTTATCCTTTAGTACACATGCATAATCTACCTTAGCTTAATCGTTCGTGCTGTGAGTTGACCGCGAGAACGAAACCGCAGCATTAGAGTTGTGCTGGCTGTAAGAGCTTTGTTCGATAGCACCCACAAGGGCACTCTTCCCAGGGCACGTTATACTGGTACTTTTCACCATGTTGATCCGTATCGCAAAGCCTGTGTTAGCATTTCATAGTTCCAGTCGATTCGATGCACTTACAATCCATTGAGCACTCTATTTTTCTGGCCTCCAGAGGATGGAGTGAACCTGTATAATTTTAGCCATTAAATTGCTAAGCGAAGCTTTGCATCCGCGAGTTAGCCTAACTGTCACATGAGTAGGTTTTTGAAGATTCAACGGCGGGATTACAAGTTCATACATTTCTAGCTTAGCTTTGACGGGAATGATTTTTTGGAGAATAACTGGATTGCCAATCGCGTAATTATTCCGAACGTTACATGAATCAAGAACTTCGTTCGCAACCACTTCCAGCTCCTCGTCTGCATTATTCACTGAATTTTCGTACACCACTTGTCCTACAATTGGTAAACCATTTTTGTGGGTGCAGAGCAATTTCAGATCAATTTGCGGTTGTGACAGCCTACGCAAATCGGTGATGCCAGATACAAATTTTGATGAAACAGTGCCATCTTCCACAACATTAACAAACACCCCTAATCTTTCGTTTCCATTTGCTATTTCTTCTTGCATTAGCTATGACATATTGATAACAGCATTCGTGCGATCGGCATCGTCTAATTTCCCAATGACTTGCATGCAGGTTTTTGCATCAAATGTACCGCTTACGAACGGACTGCTAGTATGGGCAGCACAAAATTGAACACCACATTGCACTTCGCATAAGATGGGTTCCGGAAATCCACATAATCAGGGAATTGTGAAAGGACGTACTGTCCCGCGTTGATTTTGACTTCTTCATTGTAATCTCTTTCGCGTGCTTCAATCTTCTACTCCCCTTCCTTCGCGTCCTTGACGAGGTTGTGCGCGAGTTTGAGAGCGTCAAGAGAGCTTACGTCGTTCCATAGGCCGACGATGTTATCAAATGGATATTTCGCCGCAATTAAATCGAAGCATAGTACCTGCAGACGTCTCACATACTATGTTAGTTCGATGGGTCCTAGCCTCCATGGTTGCTCGTACTATCCACGGTTCCGATGTCTGGACCACGTGGGAAGCTCATACTGTGGGAGCAAATAGTGACTTGTGAGTGCAATGAAGCGGAATCTTACTTATTCACCAGGTCACCCATGATTACAGCGAATTTCTGCACCATTCGAACTGATTTAGCTAGGCTCTTTTCAAGTATCCTTTCTCCACATTTACAGCTTTTGGAAGAAAAGTACAAGTAAGTAAATGTATGATTAAATGAGCTCTCAGGTTCTAGTTTGATCGGAAGATATTTTTTCAAATCTTGTGTATATCCATCCTCGGTTGCGGATTTGCTGCCAATTGGTTAAGTGAACGTTGTCAATCTAAAGTCTGCCGATCGGAGGCCTCGAATCTGCATATTCATGGCAGCTTTGTAATAGGGCCTCTCTGAATGAATGATGATTCTGTTGGACATATCAACAACAGTTCTTTGGACAGTGAAATTGTGACAGTGTTGCTGGAGTCCGCATTCTCGTTGGACCGTTGGTCGGCTCAACACAGCATCTGTTGCCATTGTGCAAAACAGCGCTAGCAGCTGTGACGTCAGCCTACACATGTCGGTTTAATTGCTGTGCCACTCTCAAGTCCACATTTCTATACATCAACACCGCGTACTGCACCCTTTCCGTTGGCCACAGCGGCTCACCCCTGTTATCATTGTATTTTAATGCCCTGTGATTTGAATGGCAATCTTTAAAAGATGTGGGTTTCGCTTGGCGAAACAAGTTAAAGAGGATGTCTTGAGCGGAATAATTTTGAATTTCTTAAGCTTGCACAAAGTGATGCATCAACGGTGCGTAAAATCGTTACAAAATGGAGGCGTAGTTTCTCTTGCATAAAAATTTCAACAGTGATTCTAAATATTTAAACAGTATTTGAAGCTTGATTCTAAATTATAAGGCATTTAATAACTTGTGTTAACACTCATATGCAGTAACACCGCCAACTGCAATCTCCTTGTTACCCAACACGGCGCGCCTTTGATGGGTCCATTGGATGCCAGTGCTTCAAGATTGAACTTCGCGAGGCATTTTGGAATGCTATCCAGAACTGTTGGCAATAATTTCGCCTACTGACATGTTAAGTAAGGTCAATGGGACAAAGTCATTTGAATTCTCTAAGGGTTTCGGAGTGCAGTGTATTGCTTTCAAGTGGAAGCTTTGAACCTCTACCGATGGATGGAAACATCGGCTTGTCTTTGGTACCCGATGGTCTGCAGACCGTAAGAAGAAGAAACCATCGAGCTACCATCAAAATTTGTTTTACTTTACAACGGCAACTAATGGAAGAAATGCTTGGAAATTCTGTGTTGTCTCATGAATCGAGGGCTGTGAAGACTGAGACGAATGTTGAGGGATGCCAAACGAGTGCAGCAATGATGGACTGAGGCGCAATTGCATTATGCCGAATGGATTCCATTGTATTCACTAGTTTTCCCAAATGGAAGCCAGTCGTTGCGATGCGCCATGTCGAAGGTCGTATCGATTCCCACTGTATTGATGTTGCGACTTCGGTGTCAAGAATTGTAAAGTAACAACTCCATCAAAGTGGCCTCTTTTGGAGTCACTGATTAATCGGGACGGGTTGGAAGTTGCATTTGCTGTTGGTGTGCGCACATTGGAGCCCAAAGCATGGGGATGGCCATACGGAAAATGTGTTCCTACCGAAGCACTTATTAACCCACATAACAATATCAACATGTTTATAAAATCGGTGTTGCCAGGATGGACTTTAACAAACACTTCTAGCTGCATGAAAATGTTAGCTGTTTTTTGCAAAAGTGACTTCATACTTTAAATAATTAAGCCAACAATTGTCAAACATTTTATGAAAAAGTCAAATAAATTTCGTTGTGGACCCTGTATCCCGTCGGCCTGTCAGCACGACTTTAGCTAACAGCGGACCACCAAATTGACCGATTTGTTGATGACCCGTCTCAGGTTACAGTAGCCATAAAAGCATGCAGTCAACTCTACTACCCACCATTGGGATTAGTTTGCCTTAGCGACCCTCCTGCACTTTACAGAACCTCCTTACACAAAGCAATGGTTATCTTTCAGAATGCGTGAAGTGGTGAAGGGGAAAGAGCAATTAGTTGAGTTTGTAGGAAGCGTGGAACCTTTCCTGGGGCAAATAATCGACTCACCTTCCTAAACAGCAATGGTGGTTGTAAAATAAGAGGCAATAATAAGCTTTGTCTCGGAACCCAATGTATTGCCCAGTACATACCCTATCCTGGGTATGTACTTTGAAAATTGGAGAAACAATTTTGTTTTGGTGCTCGAGGACACAAGCCTTAGTAGATATTCCCCCTCCCCAGCGTGAATATACTCGACACTACGAAAAGTGATCGAGCAATGCCATGGTAGATCTAAGCTTGCGGTGTGCGGCCACCATTTTGTGTAGTACTGCTCATCTATCACCTAACATCCAAGATTTGTGAAGGGAAACCGCATCGGTCTCGACCCATTTTAACCAGCAGTTTGGTTTTCGACCAGAAAATCTCTGTCAATTATAGTTAGTCTAAAGTCGAAGCACAGGCAGCTTTTTCTCATTCTGCCCAATCACAGTTTTGCCTTGAGGGGGCTCGACACTCCAGTTACCGGCCGATTTCATTTGTGTTTAACTTAAGTAAAATGCAGCCTAACCAATAAGTAGAAGCTAACATAATTTCATGCCACCCAAGTAGCTTATGCTCATTAATATTCAGTCACATGAGGTGAAATTTAAGGCAAAAAATGTGCGAATTTATTGGTTTCATTAAAAAACTCAAGTGATCAAGGAAAGGTCTTTGAAGGATCATTTTGCAAAAGTTACTTGCCACTACAATACGTTCATTTTTTTAGGCGCAAGCCTGAGGCTTTGGTTACCTCAATTTGGAGGTCGTATGCGGTGTCTAACCGCCTGTTCCTTTTGATTTATCAGCGTTGAGTGTCGTTTGGAAGATAAGAAGGAGGCACCTTCTTCCTACCTCTCCTTCTTCCACTCTAATGCCATTGTCACCGCCATCGAAAAAGCCCCTCGATACAGCTGCTATAAACATAACCGGCAGATGAGAGAGCTGTGATGGTAGTTTGGCTATCACCAAGTAAGCACTTGATTCTGTAATCCACAAGACGCAATCTCTCCAGGCAGGTATGCTCTCCCAGGCATCAAAACGATGCACCATTGAATGGAGTGGAACGGCTGGTAAGAAAGCCGTTCGGGGGTTTTAAGTGACTTCTTTCTTTGTGTGACGAAATTGCAAATTTAATAATTATTTGGTTCATTGGCTTAATGGTTAGGCAGCCAGGGTTCAGTCTCCTCAGCATGCAATCCTCTAATGCCTCTGTAGTTCACAACATTCAACCACATAAGGTTGACATTGTCAGGTGATCATAAAGTAATGCACCAATAGAGAAGGTGAGTCGCTTCTTTAGGAATTGCCAACGAAGTCTCGTTTCGAATAACATGATCTGCTATGAAATAAGCATGTTGGCCAGCTACAGCCTGCGGTTTAGTTACTTATCCACTCCGTAATGGTAGCACTTAAATAACAGAACCAGCACTCTCTAAAAGGCAGCTCTACTCGCAAATAATTTAAATTAAAGTAGCACGTCATTCCTTGTTGATGCTCTTTAAACATAATGCATTCAACGCTTTGGTGACATGCCTTCAGGCTCACCATTAGACCCTGTTAATCTGAGCCGTGCCTCACACCACTTCAGACTGGTCCACCAATACACAAATCGGAAAAGCTTCTGAGACCGCACCTTTGAGACAAATTTAAACCACCCACTGAGACTGTAAGGTGGTTTTGATTTGCATGCAGTTTAGCAATTTGACTAGCATTTGATTAAACAGAAAACAAAAGAATAAAGGGCACAATAAAGGTCACTGTATCATTCAGCTCAAGAACTTCAGAACCCATTCATGGGTATAAATTATTGTTCCACAAGTCAATTGAGCTTCAAACAACGACAACTTTATTCACTTTTGGCCACATAAACATGATATGGAGGCTTATTTATTTCCAGGATGTCGAGAAGTGCAGCGTGTTCGGACTGAATCACACAAAAAGCTCGTCAACAACGGCTGTCACATAAATGCGTTCAAAAGGATTCCGAGAAGCCTTACCGTGCATCCTCTCAAGGCAAAGGCTAAAAAGGGACATACCCTAGAGTAAAAAGGTATTCTAATGTTCATGCCCTCATCCCAAAATCAGAATAAACAATCACCATCACACGAGTGGCTCCTTCCCCAAACGGGTGTTCAGTTAAGTATTTACGCCTCGTTTCGACCCCATTACAGCCATTGAAGTGCTCTGTCTTCTCTACTGCCTTGCTAACAGGCATGTGTGAGATCTCGTCCCATTTGACAATGTCTTCGGGTACCAAAACACACACTCACCGAGCCTTGAGAAGTGTATTATTCATCCGGCTCAAATTCAATCCACCCAAGTGGAGCACAAAGCCTGGAGCACAACTCCCTGGCTCAAAACATTAGTTGACACTGTGCCTCCGAACGATTGCTATTTCCCATCACCGAGTTGAACATGGAGTTCGGTCTTCCTTTTTTTGAATGCAAGAATTGCAAGGACATGACTAATTAAATGATTAATTGTGCTAGAAGTAAAGTATATGTTTGGGTGCAAAATAATATTTAATAGTGTTTAATGTCCCTAGTGGAAATTGATTATAACCCGGCCATACAACACCTAACAGCAAAGGCTCAAGCAATTGTTGATGTAATTTTCATATTCAACAAAACGAAATCCTAGACTGGCCGGGGTTACTCGGCAATAATCACTTGTATACGGTGCTTGGCACATACGCTACCCCGTTAGCAAGGGATTTACTGCTGTATGAAGTGGCACAATCCTTGACTAATCACCCATCCATTGTGCCGCCACACTCATCTGAATCGTGGCAGCTACCTGTGGGGATATTAGCAAATGCAAATTCTGAAAATCACAAAAGAATGCTTGGTAATTGTGCAGAGCAAATACAACGGATAGGATCAGAATAAAAATTTAAGGGTGGGTAATGCACACAAGCAAAGTTATTTTTGCCAAATTGGCAGCGGAACATGGTATCTGGTGGTTTTCGTTACATGCCTCTTGTCTCCTGCCTTGCAAGCTTCTGAAGAAGGGCGAAAAACGGCTTTCTACTGACACACAAAAATTTCTGCTCATTCTCACGCAGTTGCTTCATCTTCATCTCCAGCATCTCATTGAAGCGCGGGGCCACGTTGACCAGACTCTTAAAGTTCACCACCTCATGGCCTGCAAGATCGACATTCAAAGCACCTGATTGGATGTACCCATCAAAAAGTCCAAAAACTTCCACTGAGGTCGCCCCACATTTACAGCCCTCCAAAGTAATCATTGTTGCATTCCACGAGGCAAGGCGGTTACCATAGTCGAAAGAGTACAACACCCCTGGTATCGATGTGCTTCTTGTCGAATTGTAGGCTCTAAATACATACAGTCGACGCTTGCGAAGACACAGCGATTCGTTAAGGTAATTAAGCAAATCTACAGAATCCATCGCCTCGCACTTTGGACACTTTGGCTTCCTAATCGTAATAGGTGAAACAGAGGTGGTAGTGGAAGCAAAAGGTGTAGGACTGCCAAGCGGAACTCCTTCCTTCGGTGGCTGCCAGTAGAGTTGGCACGTGTCCAAGTGTAGAAATGTCTGCACAATGTCCCGTGGGTTATAGTAGTCGCGAGCAGTGACCAGACCAGGCTGCGCCTCCCTCACGAAGGTGCGTTGGTGCAATGGCACTGTGAAACATCTCTCCGCATCACTATCCTCTTGCAAGAAGCCGTTGAAGTAGGCATTCACCTCCTGCCTGTGAGCGTCGAATTCCACCCTCTGTAAATTCGCATTGAGAGGCACCTTCTCCAACTCGCTCATTGTCACTGTCCATCCACTGGGCAACTGCACAGTTACGAGAAGCATCCCGGTGGATTGTGCACGTGCGGGATGCAGACACAGTGTGGTGAGTGCAGTTGTGCATGCAGCAGTGGCACTGCTACCACCCTGGTCAACAGAGATCTCCAAGTCGAACACGCCCTCCTGCCTTCGTGGTTGTGGTACGTTGTAAATTGTCGTGAAGTGCACCGATATGCAGACCCGACTTGGCGACGTGATGCTCACTCGGATGGAGGAGATGTCGGTCTGATTGTGTGCACCGACCTCGAAGGTGTGTGCAACCAGTTGATTGTCCTCACTCATCTGCACCAGCGCATCGACTAGAGGCATGGGTGTGGAGCGAATGGAGACGAGTGTGGGTTGGGTGGGGCAGGGAAAGGCGGCAGCACTTTGTGTGAGTGCGCGCAATGCAACCACCGTGTCCTGTGTGGAGTAGAAGCCTCCCTTCTCGTTCTGCTGTTGCGAAATCCATTTCATGGTGGCGAGTTGATCGGTTTGTAAGAGGTGGGTGGGAGTGAGTGCGAGCAGTGCGTATGCAGTGGTCTCCAGATTGAGCACTTTGGTGTGATAGTTGTCAGCAGTGCTGGTGGATGCAGAATGTGGCCACCACCGCAAGGACCCACTAATGGTAGATTGGTGTTCTGATCGGCGCATCAGTTCGGTGACCATGGCCTCACGCAGTGACATGCTGCCTCGGTGTGGTGGCAACGCTTTGGTGGCGTAGACGACCTTGGCCAAAAGAAGGGTTGACCATTTTGTGAAGGGCAGCTGCTTTGCTGTCGACTCAATGCATCTGATGGAGGCGTCCACGCAGTCGCTGAAGGCTTTGCCTTTGGCTTCCCTCAGTGCGCTGCTGGCAGAAGCGAGCGCGGCGAGGACATATGCAGTGAGGTGAAGTCGGCTCTCAACCTTGTTGGAGCTTTGAATGCTTCGGAGGAAGCCGCCACTGGCCTCTTCAAAGCACCCATCTTCGGAGGCGCGTTGCTGACTGTGGAGGAAATCGAAAGCACCAGCAAGGGTGGCGTAGGCATCCAGGTGCTGTCCAGTTATGAAGGCAATGGGCAATTTGTCAGCCTCACTGAAGACCTCGAAGACATAGGCGGTGAGCCAGATGCTTCCGTTTGTGCCACTTCGTGGACCCCATATTGAGAAGGCGCCGTTGTCAGGATGGCGATAATTTAATTGGTTGTTGAATCCACTCAGGATGTATTTGGCAGCCTTCCTGGCCACACGGCCATAACGGGAGTTGTCGGCATCACTGGTGGTGTTGATTTGATTGTTGAGGAGGAGGTGGCGAAGTACGTAGACACTAGGCGCAACCTTTACCAGATTCTGCTCTCCACATCCGGTGGGCATTTGAATGAGGCCATCAAGATTGGCCAGGGCTCGACCAACCACATTTCCACTGACTGCGACGTAGCTTCGTAGCGAATCCCCAATGATTTGTTTGTCAGGTAGTGCAACCGCCATTTCTTGCTCTTCTTTCGATGACCCTAAAAAAGCGTAGGATCTTCAGACCAACATTGCCTTCAGTTTTTTTTAGCTGCGAAGGATTTAACCAAACAATGCTATCGAGGATTTGATAATTTTCCTTTCTTAACCCGCATAGTTTATCTAGTTGATAATTCGAAACCTACAGATAAAATTTGCTGTGTTTTGACATATGCCATTAATTTAGATTTCTGATGTCTGACACGTATGTATGTTATTAAGGCCTGTGTTAACAAGGGACATTGCCTTTCTAAAAGGGCAACAGGGCTAAGTGATTTGTGTAGCACAGGGGTCAAACAGAAGGACTCTTTGCTAAAATGGCATTAAAAATTGTAACAGGTTATGCTGCGTACACAACCATAAAGGATTCAGCATTTCGTTGTTCGCATTAGTGGAATCCCATTCACATCTTTCAAGGGCGCATTTGGTAAGATCAAGAAGTGAAGCAGCTAATCCTACCAAATGATTGCATTCAGAGAAATATCTTGTCAAATTTTACATGCTTATGTATACATGGCATGCACATCTACGCAAGTATGCACATATGCATATCCAGTAGACTTAACACGGGTGCAGCGCGTGATTTGTACGCAGCTATTTTTAAAAAGCTTCCAGCATCTCCTGTGTCAGAGTCGTCCATTGCTGATCACTGTTATTGTTTTGCCGGCAGTTCATCCCTTCACCTTACTCTTGATTAATTTTGTGAGAGCTTTACACACTTTTGTGCAAAGCGGTGGTTTCTGATTGGCTCACTTTTCAAAATGGCCTTTCATCTATCCACGGTCTACTGTTTATGTCCACACATTGGGTTAGCACGTCTTCTAACATCATGGAGGAGGATTCCCATGCTACTTCGTTATGAAAAAAAGGCAAAATTAGTTATGAGCTGCTGTTATTAGCTAAAAACAAATTGAAGACCATGTTCCTTTCGGTTGTGCACATGCTCCTTAGTCCACTGCACCAATATGAGGATAGAGCGCAAATAATAAAAGGCTTTAACGGCATAGAAAAAAGATGAATATGGCATGCTTGAGGAAGAGATCACTTCAATATGTACACTCTTATGTGAAGCTCTTCAGAACTGCGAAGAGGGCAGGAAGGCATGAAGCATGGTTGGTTAGAACAAAATGAGAGAAGGCCAAAACCGAAACTCACTTCCTGACGTGCAGAAAGCGCCACCAATGGTGATGCGTTTCTCAACACCTTCAGCAATCACTCGAACGGAGCGGCGGACTGCGTCCCCTACTGTAACAACCTCCCGCTTCTTCCCTCTTCCACCAATGCCATCACAAACAGAGCTGCCGCGTTGAGCAACAGCCGTGGCAGTGATATTGAGATGTCCGACGCGTAGTGGGCGCAGGGGTAGGTGGAATGTTTCCTTTGCATCTCCTGCGCAGATGCAAGTGGTGAAAGCGGCGACACCGACAACTTTCCAGTCCTGCGAATCAGTTTCTACACTCACCTCCACTTCATAGCATGTACGTGGGACGTCATTACCGCCACCAAACGACGCCTTCCTTGTGTTGGTGGTGGCCTCGGAGTACACGAAGACGCTAATTGGTAGGTGTAGCACCTCTCCTCGTCGTGCCACTAGAGGTGGTGTGAATTCCACAAAAAATGGCATCCGGACCGTCAGTTGGGGTTTCTTCACAGGCATCCACAGGCCTTTGTCTGCTGTGAAACACACAGCATTTGCCTCCCATGTTGTGAGGGTGTCGGGTGTCGTAAGCGACTTATTGAGATTACCATTAGTCATTTTTGCTGTTTCAAACAACCACACCTCGGGGAAGAAATCACGGAGGCGTGGCTTAGTGTCTGCGATGGCCACTCTATCGCTGGTCATGAGGTATTCATGTCTGGTTGGCATACCATCCACTGAATTCGGTGATATGCTGTACATTGGGCACACAATCACGGGATCAATCGGCTCCTCCCTAGGCGAAAATATGGTAAAGTCAATCCCAGCTGCATGGTAGGCATCTTTTGTGCTCCGAATTTTATACGTTTTGTAAAGTCTTCTGTAGTCTTTCAACGCTTTTACGAATGCCTCAAAGTCAATTCTGCGAGTATTTTCTGTGTCAAAGTTCTTTGTAGCCACATCCATCATACTCAGAAGGCACGTGTTCGCAATTTTCTCATCACTCTCAATCCCAGTGGACACTTTCAATGAGATGTTTACCCTCTCACCAGGTGCGACCGACTTCTTATCGAACGACAGACCCTCTCTATTTCCATTTGTCTCAGCCAGCGCCGGTGAAGAGCAAGTATGGAGATTTTCTATTTCCACAAAGTCGGAAGCCATCTGTCCCTCTACCACGACGTATGCTACAGCTCGAAATTCGGGTCCGAATTCTCCATTAACTTCAAAAGTGGCCCTGTGCTTGAATACTGTTCGACGTACAGAGTTATCTTCATTGCCTCTTTTTCCTGAAGTGGGTTGTGGTTCAGCATCATGAAGCGCATTTTCCATTCTCTTCGCTTCATCCACTTCTTCGAATCTGACCACTGCTCTGTCGCACAACCAGCCTGCGAAACCCGGTTTGCAGACACAGTCGCCTCCTTCTACACAAATTCCATTCTGGCAGCCTTTGCGAGGAACACATGCTTCACAGGCGGAGCCCTCCCATCCTGGCTTGCATTCACACCGGCCTGGTGACACGCATATACCACCATCTCTGCATTTATTACCGTCACAAACGGGCGTTTGACAATTGGGTCCTGTCCATCCTTCAAGGCAACGAATTTTGTTTCCATCATCGCATTCATAGTGGCCAAATTCACTGTCCTGGGGTATGCATGCATAGTCTGCCTCTAGCTTGATCGCTCGTGTTGTGAGTTGACCACGAGAGAGGAATTGCAGTGTCAAAATTGTATTTTCCGGGAGAGCTTTATTCGAATCAACTTGCAGCTCCACTCTCCCGGGACACGTGACACTGGTAATATTTACCACGGTGACTTGTATGGCAAGACCTGTGTTGCGGTCCCACAGTTCTAGTCGTCTAGATGCACTTAAATCCCACGAGTGATGCGGTCGTGGCAGTAGCCACCTGCCAAAATAGTCACCTCCAATTTTTGAAGATGAAGTATCGTTAGTACTGTTGTTCTTGCGAACCTGCCGCACAGTCACTGAAGCGCCTTTTATAAAATCTAAAGGTGGTAATACGAAACTGTGTGATTCTTCGCCTGGTTTTACGGTGATGATTCGTTTGAGTCGGGTTGGATTACCATCAACGCGCGTCATCCATCCGCCACAAGGATCATTAACTTCCCTTACAATGACTTCCAGTTCTTCGGCTTTGTTGGCAACGTTTTTGTATAATACCTGACCGGCAATAGGAATACCATGCCTAAACGAGGTAGGAATCTTTAGCTCCAGTTTGGGTTCGGGCCACATCCGAAAGCTAGTTATTCCAGAAACCACAACGGAGGAGCCTGTAGCTTCTTCTACGACCTCTACAAACACACCGAGCTTATCCATCCAGCTTGGTGGTTTGCCCTGAATTAGTCTTGAGATGTTGACAGTAATATTACTGCAATCAGGGCTGGCTAGAATGCCATTAAAGCGCATGCAGGTGCGTGTAGTAGAATCATAGGAACTGCTGCATTGGTTTTTCGGTATCAACGTCTTCGCTGTCTGGTGGCGCTCCAGTATATTCTGATTGCAGATGCAGATTTGGGCATCAAATGTGCCGAGCATGGCATGACCGTCGGTGTAGGCAGCACACACATTAAATGTCACCTCTGTGTCTACTCGTTGAATGACCTCAGGCGTCTCCACATGTGCCTGGAATCGTGGCTGGGTGTAGTGCCTCACTTGGAATTTTATTTCTTCACTTTCATCCTTTATACGAGCCTCTATCTTCCATTCGCCCTCAATAGCGTCACTAATGAGAGTGTAGGCCAGATTAAGTGCTTCTAATGCCTTGATATCCTTCCACAGGTGTACAATATTGTCGAATGGGTCTTTTATTTCAATGAAATCATAGAATGGTGCTTTTATTCGCCTTTTACGTTCACTTGGCTCGATTGTTTCTAGCTTCTTTTCTTCCCAGTACTCACCAACGGCACGGTATTTTGGCCATGTAAGAGGTTCAGGTTGTGGCAAGATATTGCGACTGGTGAGTGCAAGAAAACGGAATCTTACTTGGTCGCCCGGTCGGTAAAGTGGCTTATCAGTTTCTCCCATAATTACGATGAAGCGGCTCACTATTTGAACAGACCTTTCAACACTATTGGCTTTCACTTCGTCAGCACTATTGCAGTCACTAGACGGACAGTAGAAGTAGGAGATATTGAGATTGATCTGGCTGCCAGGTTTTAGCTCAATGGGGATGTAGTACTTCAAATGGTAGGTGTACATGTTATCATCGTTGGATTTTTTTACAGCCGGGTGATTGAATGTTGCCAAACCAATGTTCAGCGTTCTGAGCCCATAGGTGGTCATGTTAATCGTAACCTTGACGAGAGGTTTAAGAGATCGTAGAATAATTCCATTGGGAAGATCAATGAACATTTCTTTGGGCAGAGAGATGGTGACGGTGTTACTGGCATCGAAGAGCTGAGGGGGTCCTCGTGGAGCCACGATAAAACCGGTTGTGACAGCGCAAAAAAGCGCCATCAGTCCCCACGCCAGTGCATGCATGTTGAATTTGATGTGGCGTGCCCATGCGCCCGCGTTTATATTAGCTGCCGTTGCGTCTTCATTGGCTTCATTTGTTTATCCCTTCTTTCATTGGCTATTAGGGTCCTGTGATTGAACCTGTGCTTTAACTCTACCATTCATCTCGGGGATAATAGCTCTTTACCCTTAAAATGCAACAATTTTTCTCAGATCTCAATCATGTTTACCATACTTTGTAGCGCACTCAGCATCTCCACCCAAGTGGCTTTAATAAAAATGAAACATTTTTATATTCCATCGGTAAATTCCACGGCCTGTCATGCACACAACCGAATCCGGAAGTCCCCGTTCATATGTCATGCACTGAAGCACTGTGTACGTTTTTCAATTAAAGTTGTCCGATTTATTCAATCAAACATTTTCCATGGTCATTAGACACATGATTCGAGCCTTTTTCTTTTAAACTCTGTGGAAAATCTGGCTTTGCCTTTTACTTATCCTTTTTGAGCTCACTTGCCTAACTTGGTCTTGGACACATCCTAGAACTTAATGGACAATTTCTAAGGCCAATCTCAAAGGGTTAACTGAAAAATAAACCTTTTTTTATTGGTACCAAACTGTCTATGACCAGGCCTTAATATGGTAGTTTCACTGAAGGGAACCAAGAATCAAGATCTCGTTAAATCGTAGTTTCTGAAACCTATCAGCGCATAAAACATTTCACTCTTGTGAATGTCTGTTCATTCGATGCGTTTAATATTTGTCCCAATCAGCGGGGCATCATGCGGTTTTGTTTTTCAGTACCTATTAGGATAGAGAGTTCTGTGTTATGAGGTGGGAAGAGTGGGTGCATAATACCAGTAAACAATAAACATTCTCATGGTCGATGAAGCCGACGGAGATACAAGTCCCCTGACTTACAAAGGGGTTAGCCTACGCTATCGGCTATGCATGGGCAACGTACTTAAGTAAGAGTTATTTAGCGAGAATGTAAAATTTGCACCCCATGACTTCCCTGAAGATCTACTGGCAACAATGCTGAGGCTGAATACAAATGTTCAGTAAAAAGCAAGGCTGTAGACTACTAGTAGAGGCCGGACACCAGCCCAATCAACGGATTGCAATGGTAGAGCACTTGAACGGCTCTTTTTACAAAACTAAGAGTTAAAAGAATGACCAATGTATCGTATTGTTTGATGCGGTGCCAATTATTTGAGGTGCGCAGAGCGGAATTTGTTGCATTTAGACACGAGAATAATGGTATGACCAATCACGGCCTCTGCTTCCTTAATGTTTGCCTTGACTTGAGTTAGCACTGTCGATGCAGTTGCCAATTGTAAATATGATGATCCTGGTATTGTGCGATCTCAAGGCAATTCCTGTGGCGGAAGGAAACACCATCTGCAAGCCGTGGGAGAGGAATCAGGACTGCTGGTCCATCCGACAAGGTAATAAAGGGGAGCTCAAAGTGTTCCATTAATAAAACAGAGAGGAAGGCAAACGATGGAAGCACTGCATGGCTTTTCTCAACTTTTGAGTTAATCTATCGAGTCAGCCACCGTAATGTAATCGTCTACAAGCCATCTGTATTAGTCAGCTAATTTCCCAGCAACTTAGACGGTGCTTGATCGCAACGTCACCCATCCCTTTTCACAGTCCTACGAAACCTGAAATTTCCATCCCGCCTGGAAACTAAAGTCCGAACATTATGTCCTGCACAGCCAACAAACAATTAGTTAATGATAAGTGGCATTGAGCATCGTTTTCCTTATGAGAGAAGGGTGCTGCACCAATCCCTCCTTACCGAAATTGTTTTCACTTCGGTGCTGCCCAGCCATGTTCGCCTAGATTTTGTCCAGATATTCAAGACTTGAGAGTCGTACCGCGAAGCAGTATGTTGTCATTCGGAAAAGGTGGGCAGCTCTCAAACCAAATTTTCAAAACTGCTCACTACTAGGGCCAAATAAGTGTTGAAGAAGCCGCCGAAGGTGAACGTTGCTTTCAGCGCCTCTACTCTGCCAAAGTTCATCACTTTGCAGTAAGAGAAATGATGGGCCCTGTAAGGTCACCCTCGTTTCTCATTAACACCGATGTAGAGCCCTCCAGGCTCCCCTGGAAAAGGAGCATACAAACAGATAGATGCTGATATGAGGTGCTGACATGACCTGAAGGCCTACTAGTCGCATCGTTTTGTTGAAAACTGAAATCTTTACAAATAGCCAACATATTATTTCAGTGGAAACCTATTTGAAATTTACACTCTCTTCACTAATGACTCCTATCATAAATTGCATGAACGGCCATAAAATCAGTCGACACACGACTCCTAATTTACGTGTTTCCAAGGCACCCGCAACGCGTGATGCGGGTCATCGTAGTTTACCTACCTAACACGAAAACTGCAACTTGTCACCTTTATAGACGTCACCAGGTCCTGATCAGTCGCTTTGGACCCATTTTTAAGCCCTTCCTAATGTCATAGCATAGCGCGTCGGGTAAACCTTGACTATCCATGCTTTGCGATGCTGCGCAAGTCAAGCATGGCATCACAGGGCTGGCTCTATTTGACCATACCTGCCTGCATGTAAACAAACACCTTTCTACCATGATTGAATTAAACGAGTAAACGGTCGTTTTGGCTGTCACAGGTATGGCAGGGTCATTACTTCCTCGGGCTTTTAAATATTGAGCCAGTAAATATTTCCCTTTGCATGTGAGAGATTACAAAATTACTGAAAAGTGGGGTTGAAGCAGGGCCAACTCCTGAGTTCCGTCTGTATGCATTAATATCCGTTTTCGAAACCCAGGAAGAGCTTTAGGTTTGAAAGCAATCAATCCTGTTTGGTTGACCTTTCGTTAGGATTGAATTCCAGCCTAACACAATTCACTTGGACTAATTTGGGATAGCACTATCAAACAAAATTCACTATCAGGATATGCAGGTTTTCCAAGGAGTTTAACGATGCCACCATTTGCAAACGTCTTTCCTACTAAGCAGGGAATGTAGAACGGAAAAATGTTGATCATCAACAAGGGAAGTATCAAGGTGATAAGAAGGATACAGAAGATGCTCCAAGGCTTCCTTTTTCATGCCTAATAGCCCTCATTCTTTGCACATTCTTGAAGGAAAAACAACGAGAACGCCTTCTCGTCGAGTTAGTAGTCAGGGTCATTTCTAGAGATGCTGTATCAGCTCGCTTTTTAAATGGATTGAAAATATATGCACCAGTTTTGGTTTGACCTTCACCAAAGCCACGACTTCGTACGCCCAAACAAACATGAAATCGTGAGTGTTTTGGATGCATAGGTTACGACCGGTGATAAGTTCGCGCATATGATTCGACAACTTATACGGAGTTTCTGTTCATGAGGTCGACTTAACCAGTTAGTAAGTTAATTTATGAAACCGGCAGTCTGATCGGATGGATAAATCCACAGGATTTTAAGCCATCTTCCTCTATGAGAGACTCCTTGCCTGATAATCCTGCACCACTGTCCAAACTCTTTAGCATGTGGCATCAAGCATTAGCTCCTATCTGCCAGCTCACGTAAGGGGATAAGCCATTGTGGAAGCTTAAGGCATCCTCATTTTCTTCCTCTATTTTAGCAATGTAATTTTCAATGTGGTGGATCGTCTGCACCACCTAGCTCAGCTGGAAAAGTTATGAAGGAGGAGGTCACCTTGCTAGTTGTCATAAATGTAGTGGAATGACATGATTGTAGAAGAGTTTTTGCTAACTAGTCGGTGAGATTGTTGGATGCTGGGAAAGTAAATGCGGGCTTAGCCGGCTATCCTTTGGCGGTTAACGCATCACTGGTCTCACATTTCCAAGACGCACCCCATTTTGTGCTGAGATTATCATGCTGGCTCGCCACAGTGGGAGCAAAAACGTCATTGGCTGCCTGATAACCAAAGCACGATTACGGAGGCAGTTTGCTCGTCGATAGGACACGCTGCGAGGTATATTTGACGAATACATTCCCTGTATAAGGGAAGGAATTGTTTAAAATGATTAGTTTAATTAAAAAATAATGCTAAGAAGCTGTGTGTAGTTACTTAATTCCATTTCTGGATAGAGCAACGTTAGTTGGTGGTCAGTACCACCTTATTCATCACGACGATGTTTGTCCGTGTGTGGAGGCATGCAAAACATGAGCATTTAAATGTACCTTCCAGGTGGGAGGCGGTCAAAAAACCACAATCCTTTTAGTGAGCAGGGCAAAGTCTCTCTCTGGGGAGGAAAAGTACTCTGGCCAAGCTTAAACCGTGATGTCCGTATCCGATGAAGTGCACTCTCGTCCAGCTCGTCTGCCTGTTCTAAAGATATGCAGACGGAGGTGGAAGAGAATGGTTGGTTCTAAATGTTGCTTATGAAACTGTAGACATAATTCACGACAGGAGTGAAATACATTGTTCTGGCTGCCAGTTCCGGTCCCTAGCTGCGTAAGCTATCCAGCAGCTGGGCATAACATCCAGGCCATCTGCTTTGGTGTCGAACCTTCTTTTGCCTTAAGGCAAACGCTACTGGAGCATGTGATTGGCTGTTAAATTTCCGTGGCTTATGAGATAACGAAAATAAGGCAACTAAGAAAGGTAATAAGGCATTTCCCTACGGAACCACTTGTTATACAATGTTCTTTATTTGCGCTTTGTAGGCTGGGGACGAAGGATAATTTCAACATGGTCTTGGAGCAGCGTAGTGGTCCCTCGGACTCCAGTACACCTGCAAGTTTTTAGCTCCTTAACCCGCTATTCTGCACCTGCATATAGACGAAGATGTCTAAGGAAATCAAATCTTCTGCTGGAAAAGGTGGGAAAGAGGATTATGAAGAAAAGGAATAATCCGTCACACTGGCAGTATAGTTGGTGGATCTTCCCGACATTTTGAGAAGGAGATGAATTTTGGAGCGCAGACGAAAGCCGTCGGGTTCGACATTCATTTTACCCCAGCGGCAGGGAATACGGCTGGTCTTCTGTGCCCACCCGCATGAGCTCTTCCAAGCATCTATTGACGCTTCGGTGTCACCTGACTCCGACCTCTGCTAGATATTAGTCCATCCCTTCATTGGTCAGAGGGAGCAATTGTTGGGTAGAAGATTTTTCTGCCGCTATGGACACGAAGACTAAAATAGAAGGTCAAAGAGCTCCTGCAGTACAAGTTTGTGAAGAAGAACTCGGGCGCAACATGACTTGTGAGCGTCTAAAAAAACAAAAGAAGAAATGTTTCTTTGAAGGCTACTATAATATTGGTGTTATTTAAATGTGCTTTGTAGAGAAGTGGCGCGAAAGGACTTCGAACACTGTGCAAGGACTTAGCGGAGGTACCGAGGACGCAGTTGAGGGCCTGCGATGGGAAGAGGAGGAAAACAACGAACATGCTACAGCTACAATACCCATTGTTAATAGCTACATCTGTATTGTTATTTTTTAGGGTTTGGACCTGTAAGAACGAAGACATGCTAATATCTTTCCGCCACATTAATGCATAATGTTCGAATGTAATTTCCTGTTTTGTCAGTAGGCCTACCATGAAAAATGTTGTGGGTATCTTACATCTAAGGAAACTATTAATTGTTTAGCGCAGCTAACTAGGCGGCGCTTTCCAAAGGGTGGTCGCTCGCGTTGCGGTCGCTTGTTCCCTTCGTTGGTGTGCGACATGTCTGACGAGTGTGAAACCTACAGACTTTGGCGAATCAAGAAGACCATCCTAAAAATGTGTCACGACAGAGGCTATCTTGTTATGCAAAAGGAATTAGACCAAACATTAGATGAATTTAAGGAAGCCGTTGGTGATCCACCTAGTAGGAAAGACCTACTTATGGTTGTTAACCACGAGGAGGACCCGGCAGATATGCTCTACGTCTTTTTCCCTGAAGAGGATAAAGTTAACATGAAGACGATTCGTGCTTACATTGATCAGATGCAACAGGATCGCACCTACAAGGCCATCCTTGTACTTCGAGATGGTGGTCTGACACCCGCTGCGAAGACGGTAATAATTTGGCTTATTCTGACCTCTTAGGCTATCTGTGAAATGGCTCACAAGTATACATTGGAGTCGTTCTATGAGAACGAGCTCATGGTTAACATAACGGAACACCAGCTTGTTCCCAAGCATAGTGTTCTAACTAACGAGGAAAAGAAGGAGCTTTTGGATGGATAGTAAGCTTTCTATTTCTTGATAACACGTCGTTTAGCCGTTTGAAGGAGAGCCAGCTTCCCAAAATGCAGGTGAGCGATCCTGTGGCGAGGTATTACGGTCTGAAACGCGGTCAAGTGGTGCGAATCAACCGACCATCGGAAACGGCTGGTCGCTACATCACCTATCGCATTGTCGTTTAGTGGTGATTTCATCCTGTAAATTGACGCCTTTTACTACTCATATCCACACTGCCTTGTACATTTGAGTCCACCAGGTCTGCAAATTATTACAGCTTTGAATTTGTTACTTTGCGTGCTTTTGTATGCCTCCAGTTAGATATTAGGTTGTAGGTTTCGGTCTGGTTAATGGCTCCCAGTTTTCATGCATATTGTAATTGATGTGGTCTGGTAACTGCCTTTTGAAATTGCGATCCGTTATTTTAGTATGTGGGATTGTCTTTTACAACTTGTTTATTAGTAATGTTTGCGAGTCCACGCAGCTTAATTTGCGGTGTTATTCGGCTAAGTATTTTCCAAATTGCTTCTGTTTCGTTGGATTTTTTTCGGCGTTACCACAGCAAATTCGTAAAACTGGATTCCTCTCGTTTATGCTCCACTGATCATTCCGGTTCTGTGATAATGTGTCATGCATGAACGCATCGGTTGGGCCACTGAAGAGTTTGTCACCTGGGCACTAGTTGTAATGCCTGCAATTGGACTCTTGTAAGGCTCAATGATACACCGATCTTGGTCATCCGTGCGTATGTATGGACGTGATTTGGGATCTCACTCACGGTTTATCGGCGTGTTGGATCGAATGTTATTGGTACCGTCACAACCCAGTTCAGGTATTTTAGTACTGTGAAGATTTCATCGTTGCACGTACAGTTGTGTGAGGTGCTGGATACTGCTTGATGGGGTATATAATTTCTGTGTTCCACTGTTTTTTTTTTGTTTCATTAAAAGAAGGCATTGTCCGTTGATGAAATGGACTCCTTTTTATCGCAAGAAGCAGCCATTTCTTAAGGCTTTACGGTGTAAGAAACGGTCCTCCGGTTCCATTAGCCAGTTGTCAAATTTGAGTATCATTGTGTAAATCTGCGGAGGCTCATAATCTCGGTTATTGAAGTCGCCTTCATTTTTAGTAATTATCTCGGTATTGTGTTATGAAAGGGTATGTTTGTGAGAGTGCGTAAAATAGCATATCCTCGTCCTGAGTAGCCGAGCGAAGCCCAAAGAGTCGGCTCCGCAGCATTGAAATGAGGCAAGTTACCGTTGGAAGTAGGTAGGAGGTGTCGCGCTGAGATGCTGCTATTGTGTTTGATTTAGTTCATGATCGTACTTTTGTCAGGATGCCTTGGTCAATGGCTGTTTAGCGCCTGAAGGGCATTCGGCTCAGAGCGTTCTTAGGTCGTGGGCGTTGATGAGTGAATGATAGTCCCTTCAAACGATAGCCCAAGTAGGTGTCCTCTCGTCTTCGTTGAGCCTTCATGACTACTGTGATGCTAAGGTGGTGTGCCAAACTTTGCATCATACTGCTCGAGTACTCAGGTTTTTCTTTTGCACTCCCGCTTACAAAGTCAGTCTTTTCGAGCTCTGATAGTGCATTCGGCATGCCGCTGTGCCTTCCTACAACCTTGACTCATGTTGGGGTCTTAATTTGAACCACAATAAGTGTAGTGCTTTATTTTTTTCCGACTGTTGGTTGATTCTACACGTTTGTGGCAGTCGTCTTGAACCTAGCTGCCTGAGCTGGCCTCCCAGCCGTGCCATCAACCTCTATTCGACCTATCCTAAATAAATGAATGCATTGAGTAGATATACGTTTCATGTTGAGTCCCTGTGAATCCTATTTGCACCTGACATTTTGTGAATCCAGCCGAATATGCAACACTCCATTACTTTAGCTTTTAATGAAATCATCCGCATAGCAAATTGCCACGGTAGCACAAGGGAGAGGATCCTGGGATAACGAGTGACTGGATGATTCGCCAAGCCAAATGTGTGCTAGGTGTCTTAAAGTTGTAAGTGATTTGCAGCCGGAAAAGGAGTAATACTTAAATAATGAAGTAAAATACCCTGACCATACGTAGTTCCTGTAAGTTTCACATTTTTAGTTGCTACCATCCATGCGTGCTTCAGCACATCTAAATACTGCAATTCTAGAGGCAATAAGCTGTTTATTTGCTAAAAGGCTCACTTGACCTATTTTCTTTATATATTTTGTCTTGACCTGTAGCGGCCGACGCGCTTTCTATGAATCACAAGGGCCGTGTCCGGTGTGCCTTTTGCCCCAGGCATGGATTCGTTTGTCATGGATCGAACCGCCGACATCCTCTTACCTCCTCTGATTAAGATCGGCAACAAGCTCTATCGTAAGAATCCAATCAAATCCGCTGATTCTGCAACGGTTCCAGTTGGGTGCCTTGAGACGGAAGTGGAACCTGAGGAGGAAACTGTTAGCAATGAGTCCGACTTCGATCAGACCTGTCACCTTGTAGAAGATATTAAGTTTGAGTCTGGAGGTTATGTAGCGAAACTTTATGTCCCTCCAATTTTCTACTCTCGCATAATCGGTGCCAAGCAAGCCAAGAGACAAGAGCTCGAATCGGAATTTTCCTGTCGACTTAATATTCCTGGTCCTCAGTCCGCCCTTTCCCATATCACCATCCTGGCTAGGTCAGAGGCAAGCATTCGTGGTGTGATTCGGCGTATTTCTTGGATCGTTTCAACGCTTAGACCACAGATGAAGCCCACCCACTTTGTTTGCCTACCTGTCATTAGCAACGCAATCAAGGAGTCTTATTTGAAATTCAAAAAGGCCGTTTTGGAACAAGTTGAAACTGATAATGAGGGAGCTTTTCGTGGTATTGACAGTGATCTGTTTGTCTCAGAGCACAAACTGCACTTCACCCTAGCGACCCTGTTTCTTGCTGACCAAAAGGACGTTCGACTGGCTTCGCAATTGTTAACCTCCTTTCTGAATCAAACAGATGAGGGTAGAGCATTTGATCACTCACCACTATGCTTAACCATTCGTGGGGTCGATTGCATGAATGATGATCCCAGGTCGGTGCGTGTTCTCTACATGTCCGTAAGTTCCTATCAAAGTTTCTACCCTTCTTCCTCTCCCTTATCTCTATGCTTTGGTGCCACGATTCTCTACTGGGAAGAGTTAACTAGTGGTGCACTACCTTCGGCCGAATGGGGATAAAAACTAGGTTGAAAATACATAAATTGAAACAATTTGGCGGTATTGTCTTTCCTGTGTTAACATTATTTTAAAGGTATCCGCGGCAGTGCTCAAGTGCCAATAAGTTAATAACTGGGGCTCTTGCACCTTCTTTTTAATTTACTGGAGTTACATTCCATTTCACTTCCTACCAAATCTTAACCAGTCGATCTTTCATGATTTTCAAATAATGCTCACGCATTTGATTGCTAACCAATCGCCAAAAGTTATGAATTACGCCTGTCGTCCACTTGAACTGTGAGTTTCATTATTCCTTCCAAATGTATTCGATGATTCGAGTTACGAGAGGTTCAACATTTGAAAAGTTTTGCTTTGGGCTGCTTCGAACCTTGACCGCTAATTCTAGGTTGCATTTGACTTACCATTGGTATTCTAGGCGTGGTGTTTCTGTATTCGCTGACACTAATTTTATAAACAGAGTACTGAATATGGAAGACAGTGATGCCATGCGAAAACATGATCGCCTTCCACTTATGTTATCGCATTAGCCCTTTTTCGCGGATTTTGGTATTTCACCTAATTTATGGTAATTTCCCTCTCTTTGACACATCCGTGCCTTTCCACAAATGATTCCTCCTCTACCAAGACTGATTCACTCTGAACTTTTCAGCGGCTTGATGTTGTCCCATCAAAGGTGCCCATCGCGAATATTTGGTCAAGCTAATCGGTCTTAGAACGTTAGCCTTAGATTAGAGTTTCCTAACTGACAGAATCAATGCTCTGCTGAATTATCTTTTCTTTTCCCCAGCTGAAAGAAAACGCCCAGAGTCGTCGTCTTCAGACACTTGCCAACGGTCTAGCTGATATGTTTACTCGCCACGGACTTCATAGTGGCCTTCGTCATCTGGGCGATCCCGTAAAACTCCACATGACAGTGCTCAGTTCCCGCTTGCGGGCCCAGCGGCAGGCCTCGCGTCTCGCCGCTGAGACAAATGGCCTCGCATCAGCTAATCAATGCCCTCCGGAAACCTTCTCAACCAGGGGTATCCTCCTTGCCTTTGAGGCGCACCACCTCATTGAGAATGGACGATTCGAAGAGGTCCAGTTGTGCAAAATGATCGCTGACGATGCGGAAGATGACGATGGAAGCGGTTTCTATCCATGTGTTGCCAAACTCACTTTATCATATGCATGACTGACTGATCTCATCTTTTGCAATATGGGCTTCGTTTCTTTTTTAATAGTAGGTAGCGTTTTGGGGTAAAAACAGGGGGCTCGGGTGATCCATCTTTCATGCGTTCCTCCTCGAATGATATTCCACTTTCTCTTACATCCTTTACCAAAGTAACCTTCACGTTGCCTTGTATCCTCGTTGGGACGTTTTGTTCTAGTCGTGCAAAAAATCCTACGACACAGCTTCAATTCTAGACTAGCTTTAACAAATCTCAGCATTACAATGACTACTTTTTCATTAATAATCTGGATAGATTCGAAACACACCAACACATGTACCCTGGGCATGCGGATACATCATTAATAAACATATTTAAATCTCTTTATTTAACGGCGCTCCAAATAGCACCCCTTTTTCCCTAAGAAATTAACATGTTACTTTTCAGTTTTCGCTTGTTTGTGTGTGATCAGTTCGAGCGTACAGTCAAACTTTCTCTACCTTTGCGCTCAAACCATGTTTAAGTAGCAGGCGAGGTAGAAGAGTCGGAACAGGGAAGGAGTAGGATATGGTGGGGCGGGGCTGGGCTGGGCAGTAAGATGTGTACTTGTGCAAGACTTCTGTGCTGATTGTTACTTCGTGTTGGTGAAATCAGTCAAGCGATCTGTTTGATTCTATTGCCAGGGTGCAGAAATGCGACGATAAGAGGTATTCACGGTGGTACTGGGGACAAATCCTTTCTGGTAGTGCTGATTTCGGGGACTTGCAACAGCTGGGAGATAACTGCTTGTTGAACCTCCCACCTCGTGGATCCCATATTCAACATCAGTCCTTAATTGTGGATGCATCCGACGATAATCGTTGGCACTCCAACCTGCATGGGGGTTGTAGATTCGAGTCCGAGTCCGTATTGCCTGTGTCGGAGGTGGAGGTGGTCGATAAGGCACCCTCCAAGCTCGTGAGTGACGTGATGCCTCGACGGCTGGTGATCGGTAATTTCCATAGAGGGTCTTCTGGCTCACCCACGGTGAAGTGCGATGTATGCCTGAGACATAACGACTTCCATGGAAAGGTGCTCTAGCTCGGGGAGGAGTGACAGCCGACTGGCGTCGATGCCTATAGGCAGGTTGCTCGGAGCGATAGAAGGAGGGTGGAGAGTTGGGCAGCTTGACGATTGGTGAGAGGCTCAGTTGGTTTTGACTGGCTACTGCACCGTTGGGCACTAGCTGATACTGTGCGTGGAACCCTTTACCACTGATGGTGTCATCGGTGTAGAACTGAATGTGCATGCTTCCCGATGCGGCGTAAGAATCATGGGGCAGCTACAAAATCATTGAGTTAGTTGGAGGTTAATGGCTTCACTGTGGTTCAGCCTCCCGATCGGGTGTACCACCCATTACATTTGATGTCGTGTTTTCAAAGCATTGTTTTTTGAAGTTGTCGAAGACTGTATTTTTAAAACTCGACTTGTGTTTGTTGGCTCTCTACTTACTTTTCGACCGCAATATTCACCCAAGCGTTGGGCCGTTCCATCTGGACCATCAAATATCTTCACATAGTCATACCTAGATGGAAAAGAATAACTTAAAGTAACTGAATTGGGATGAGCATCGGTGGCTACCCTCTATTGCTGTACCAAAAGAGAAAAAGAGGTTTTTCTTTCTTGCACCCCCCATCGAATGGAAATTTGCCTTTCCTTAAGAACTCTTTGACTAGTTCGAACCTAAAATAGGATTAAAGGCTAAGGGGATCGAAATCGTCCACTCCGGTAGTTCGTTTTTTGAAATTCAATCAGGTGGGAGCCATCTCATCGCAACTCACATCCTTCCCATTGATGCGGTCTTTTTGGGCAAATTGGAGGCATTTGGAGTCTCTGAAGTGTGTTATAATGCATTTCCATGTGAGAGAGAGGGTGTTAACTGGGGAATTCTTCACCATTTATTTGTCTGCTTCCAGGTCGGGAATTTGAAATTCGAATTTTACCGCCAACAAATGTCTGGTGAAATTAACTGTCAACTTTTCATGCTCATCTAGATGCAAGACACGAATGGCCCACAAACTCCAGATCACCATCCAGAACTTCCGGAATTCGCACTCGCCAATGTGAGGAAGACGCCTATAAATTCACACCACGCGTGCATAGCAAGAGAGACATCTTCGAGCTCTTGATATATCCCGCTTTATAACTTGCTTGGAGGGACAGTTGCTACTTTGTGCACTTCAGGGTGGCAATTTGTTCTTCGATGACAATCGGCGCATTAACAGATTAGTAATCGCATACTTCACTAGAAAATTTTTTCCATCAACCTGGAAGAACTCACGTGCAAAGCGTTTCCTCCTCCACTTCGAAAAAAAGGAAACGAATCAGAATGGTGTAATTTTTGAGGTTTGTGTGAATGGTCCAGTAACACTGTTGATTCACGGGATAGTCCAAATCACCAAATTTGGCGTGAGAGAAGAGATTTTGAGGTGTTATATCCGCCTTTAACTCACCGCCACACACTGCAAATGCAAAGTATGTAAGTTTTACGAACATAAATCAGTCAGTCAGGGGTATGATTTGTGAACTGACCTGTTGAGTGTTGTGCCCTGAAACCCTTACGTTGAACCGATCCGTCGGCATTAAAAGTGAGGAGGAGGGTAGTTCCAGTGGAAATGATTGGTGCAGGTTTACGACTACCACAATAGCGTCCTAGCTGTGGTGCATCGGTAGTCAACCCGTCGTAGGCGATCACGCGGTCGTACATGCATTGCTGATGTGACTCCACCTCGAACGCGTCAAACACCTACGTGGTTAAAATGCTACTACTTATATCATTAGAGTAGGTATGTCGTGTAACTTTTGCTCATGTGTATATTAAATGGCAGCAGTAGTTTTGTGGCCACTCACAACTTTGACACGATGTCCCGGTGTTGCTGTGATCTTCCATTGACAACTCTGTCTTGGTGGATACTCATTTGGCCAATTTGGAGTTCGAATCTCGCCTTCCGGTGAGGTTATCTCCTGTTGACAACCGGCACTTATTCCAACTTAAAGGATACGAGACAGTAATTATTACTTATTTCATGGCAAGTGACGTCACGATGGTTAGAAAAAATGGACAGTGAGCAGAATATGAAGCGTAGAGAAGAGCGTCGCCAAAGATTTTGATGTTCCTCCGACGAACCCCGTTACCTATGGACTGAAATGTTCTACTGTTTGTTTTCAAGACTCCAATCATGCTTCCCGCTCAATTCGTCAATCGACATTCGGCAAGAGTTCAAGCACAAGTTAAAGGTAGCCTCTGGCAATTAATTATTTTTTTTATTTAAGGTTCAACCAATTTGCTTCAATGTGAATTTTGGAACGAAATTAAAATAGTTTACAGTTTATTTTGCAGTAACGATGCATATTGTTAATCGCTAAGCACAATTAGTGAATACGGCATTAATCTTTTGCTTTCAATCAACAGTGTGACAACGCATCTTCCAAATGAAACGGTCCATAAGTAAGACTTTGAGAATAATTGAATGACAAATTTCGCTTGAAAATTCGCTTGAGACAGTCGAGCAGCAAAATGGAAGCAGGAGGTCTTTCCAATTATCTGAGGCCTCAACTACCTTCAAACACTAAGAGATTTCAGGGTTTTTCTTCCTTTGTGCATATTTTACACAACAAGACCCACTTTCGAAACTTGTCGAAGTAGAAAACATCATAAAAGACGACTAAACAAATACTTCAAGGTATTCCTTTGGAGAGGCGTCTGTTAATTGGGACCAACTGTTACAATTTGTTGGAATGGGAACATCTGAAAAAGTTCTGGATTGCAAACCACTCTTAGGCCATCGCGAATACCATAGTGAAGAGGCTGTGAAGAAAGTGGAGTCTTCATATTGTCTCAGGAGCCGTTTTTGCTCTTGGTGTTCCTCTAGTCCCTTCACCTTGTTGTTTTACACTTTACATCAGTTAGCTTAAACCATAAAAACAAATTACAGAACCAGGAACTAACTCAGAGGGCTCAGTCACCACTTTTCCATGCTCAGTTGCCCTATGACCGATGTCACTTGCCAGGTGAAGTTTGACCAACCAGTTAGTGCTTAGGTCGTTCAGATTCTTAAGCCGTGATTCAACTGTCACAATATCAACATTAGACTATTCATCATTATTGCCTTGCAAGCTCGTATGCATTGTCATTACTTTTACAAGCGGCTAAGGTGTTGCACCAGGAGTATTAGTAAAGAAAACTGCTTCAAATGAATGGTGATCCTGGCATCTTTGACACGATGCTGCATTTGAACATCTCTGCGGGGTAGCAACGAGTGTAAGTGACTAACTTTTCAGAAACTTACATGTACTTTTGACATCCACTCCACTTTCGAATCCTTGCAGTGAAAGGCAGACTTCAATAAGCTGGAATCGTGAAGGACCACTTGCGACACTGATTCACTATCTTTCCACTTCCAAAGGTCGTGACTACGCTGAGATAGAGGGGAAGCATGGACGCACAGCGCGACTTTATCAGATCCTAAGCAAGCATCATTTTCGTGTTGCATTGCAACGTAAAATTGTAATCACCCGCAATTGGCTGTCAAGTCGATGACATGAAGCCACACTTGCGCTGCTTATGCTACCAGCCATTCAACTCACCCAGAGATTGATGACTGACTTGCACCCATTCTCTATAGCACCTCTACGAGTGGATCGGATGCTGTTGAAATTCCTACACTATTACAGCTCCAGAAGAAAAGTAAGGCGCAAGCACTCACTCTCTTTGCAGTTGAATCTGCCATACACCTTGTATCCTGGTCTACATTCGCAGTAGTATGATCCGATGGTGTTTCGGCAGATGTGTTGGCAGCCGCCATTATTGTCCGCACATTCGTCAAGATCCGTGAAGAAGACAGCCCTGAATCCAGTCCGTTGTACAGAGCCATCGGTGTAGAATTCAATATTCAACTCATTGGTATGAGAAGTGATGGGAGCTGGAAGTGTATTGCCACAAAATGTCCCAATCTTCTGCTGATTGTGCTGCGGACCACTGTAGACATTGATGAAGTCATAGTTGCATGCTTTCTAGGGTAAGAAAGTTTCATTACGGATATATTGGCTTGAAGTTTAGAAATCCGCAGACACACAAAGGGGATTTTAAACGAAACTGGAGTGTGTAATTCCATAGGTGCTACCGCGCCCATCCCTTGCACATTGCCAGGGACTTCCGATTGCCAATGGCACTGAGGCACTCTTGGTCCAGATGGCAGCGGTGTGCAGTGATTGTTAAAGGCGGAAACCACGTGGGGGTTCACATCGACGGGACACTCAGTGAAAACAATGCATCCAAATGTCGGCAACCAACCAAAGACTTCCATGCATCTGTCAGTGGCAAGACCAGCCGAAAAGAATCCATTCCCAGTCCACAGAGCGGCAGTTAATCATCCTTTCACTAAACAATGCCTCATACTGAATTATTAACACACAATCCATCATACTATTGCAAAGGAGACTAATCTTTCTACAGGAATGGGAATTACAATTACTCGGAAACAGTTTCAGCCAAAAAAGCTGGCGAGCGCTGATTATCATTGCAGACGTGCAATCCCAGAATGGTTCAGTTGGACTGTCAAATCTCTTATATTGGAGTTTTTTATTGTTCGTTATAAGGCGGAACAGGCACGTAAATGCAGCAGGGGATTTTTCACTTTTGAGTGTCTCTATCGCTCCACCGAACTGTTTGCCATTGGGTCAGTGGGAGAGAAGATTGTCCTTTTCCCCAAGGATCAGCCTACTTCTGAACAGACAGACAGTATTAAGGGGCCTGCATCCGTTGGCCTCTTTAATCTCAGGCCACTAATGCTCCTTCGTGAATATTCAATTCTTTCCTATCATGCTTCCAACACTTTTACAAAACTACATTGCCGTCCACTTTTTGATTATCCTTCTTTCCGCTCCGTCAACCACGCACTACTTTAGACAACTTTAAGCCTCTAGTTTTAGATTAAGAGAGAGTTACAACTTTCTACCTGATTAGAGTAAGTTTTGAGGCACTGCTTCCCACCATTCGTCAATTCACTTCCGGAAACCAAGACAGCACCGTTCCATTAATCATGGGGGATTTTAAACTAGTCGTACTCTGACCTACAACTAAATTGCCTTCGTCTTATTACCTCCTGACGGCGACTTTTTAGCAATATGCCAGTCAGGTTAATAACTTACTTTCTGGTGACTCACAGAAGCAATTAGTTGTACTTCAGTGGTGAGAGGCTGGAAGAATGCCCTTGTGTCAACTCCAGCCAGACGAACAATTGAACGGCTAAGATGGTATAGTGGGACCTCGGGCGGCTGTCAACCACCCGGTCCTTCAAAACAACCACCCTGACCAATTAAAAAGCACTTCTTATTCTTTTTTAAACAGAAAGAATCACCAACTAAGAAATGAGAGGGAGGGATTTTCGAAGTCGAGCTTTCAAGGGCAGTTGACGTTCCATTGTTTGAATAACAGCGCCAACTGCAAGAGTGGACCAAGAACGTCCGACAGCTATTTTATCATTTGAAGCTCAACCATTCTGTTTACATTACGACCCATGTACAATGATTTATCGCAAACTGATAAATGTAAATGCTGCCTACCTGAAGTAAGAAAATTAGCCTGTTAAACACTTTCAATGGCGTAGCGGACAGAATAAGCTGAACGGTTTGTAAGAAAACTCATCAAAAGAACACTAGCGTTGGACAATGGAATGTTCAGCGGGCACGGAATGACACTTAAGTGGACCGGTACTCAGACCGCCGGTACTTTCAATCAGTTGATCAGCCTAACGTCGTGTAGATGGTGACTCAACTACACCCTCGGGTTGATGGCATCCACCAAACATCTGCAACACGAGATCGACCAAATGCAAGCAAGTTTCCATTTTTAAATCGACTATAGACTACTCAATCAGGCAGGCTTTACAGACGTCTGTAGAGAGCACCAGTGCTGACGGGATAGGTCGACTGAAAGGCAAAAGAGCCCTCCTTCCTGTCGACATCATGGATGATTGTTTTTTGATGAATATAGCACGACAAGTTGTTTTTAAGCCTTGGTAGTTAGTAGTACCTGCACGAATGACAAACCAATCGTTTAGTTCACAAGCAAGTGTCCACCATTATCAGCATAATTCTGTGTCAATCCGGATTGGAAAATCACAAATTGCTTACATTTTTGCCTTCAAGGTCGAAGTGAGTGAAATTGAGAAAGATGGTGGATTTGGGTGCTGCAACAATCTTCCAAATGCAGTTCTTGTTGGGTGGATACTCGGCGGGAAATCCCGGTGTTTGAATGGTCCCGTTGGCTGCATTAATCACTCCACCACAGGCATCTAGATGGCGAGAGGATGCATTTTGCGTGCTGGATTAATTAACAATTAAAATTTAGTCATCATTCATTAAGTCTATTTGAGTCCATTTTTGGAATTTGAGACTGATGTGATCTGTCAAAAGATTCTAATATAGTTAGAAGGCTTCGAGAGAGATCCGTTCTCACGACCTTTTATCATTCAACATTTATAAACCGACTTTGCATGGGAATTTAATAGCACCAAGACGAAACATTAATAATTTAACAATAAACAAACATTTTCAAAGGTTCACTTTCAGTTTAGAGGCTGTAACATGAACCGAGATGATGAACGTGCATTTCGCTATCACCATCAGGCCCATGGAGTTCTGAAAATGCTCTCCTTCCTTAATTTAGACTGATTTAGCATTTCTAGAACCTTGGAAAGGGCTTTGGGCCTCCATCAGAATATTTTCCCAGTAACACGAGGTAGAAAAGTCCTTCTGATGATTGATTGATAATGAGGTCTTGTTGTGGCATTCCATTTTTTTCCCAAGGTCTCATAGGATCATTGTGCTGGTCCACACTTCCTAGTTAACAACAGCTGCATGATCTTTCGAGCCTATTTGGCCCTTCAGCTCGCCCAATGTGAACTCAGTACACAAAGAGGCTTCGAGAATGGTGAAGGAAATGGGAAATCTTGTAGATGGCATAAGTTAACCCCACCTGGTGTGCACCTCCACAGACCTTTCAACAGTCCTTTTTTAAGACTGTGAGAATGTACGCGAACGTAGGACTATTAACCTTGCAAAAGTTGAAAAAAAGTACACTGCATTTACAAAAAAAGGTAAAATGTTGGTGCAAAGATTAGCGCATACCTTCACATCTCTTGCCATCGGGATGCAACTCGTAGCCAATTTCACATTGACACCGGTAACTGCCAAGAGTGTTAACGCAGATGTGGGAACAGCCATGCTTATTCGTCTTACACTCGTCAAATTCTACAAGGCAAAAAAAACGAGGAAGCAGTCACATTTTCTCATGTATTCTCAGGTGTTCCGGCGGGGATGTAATGTTGCCACTGACATTGAAACATACCCTTCTGAAATTCGGCAGTGAATCCCTGTTTTTCAACGGAACTGTCGGAGACGAACTTGATGTACATCATGTTGTTTGTTGACTTGATCGGAGTGGGTAAGTTGGAACCACAAAGTTTCTTCAAGACTGGTGAACTCTCGGAGAGACCATCACGAATTTCGAGGTAATCGTAGACGCAATTGTCGTGTTTTTCTATCTGTAGGAAAGCAACATGTTAGCATCGAAACTCAGGAGGCATAACCTTGACGCCTTACATGAATACGAACCCTTTCAATTCTCGTTTCATTCCTTTGTCTATGCACCTAACAGGGTAGTTATTTATCTCTCGACCTTGATGAAGGGACTACTTTGGGTCTCAGCCATTGTGCTGATCCCTGTATCATGGTAGCGATGTGCTAAGCACAAACGTATCTCGCTCGAGCATTACGCTGCTAGGGAAGTCTCGGAACTCAGCATTGCAAGCTATGCAGAGTAAACCAGGTCTTGCAGGATACCTATCCCGATTTCCACCTCTGAGTGAGAGGCGATAGCAGGGCGACAGAGGCGCAAATGTGTGACTATCTCTAGCAGACGATTTGAGACTGACATCCACCTTGGACAACTGCTCAGTCCCATGGTCTCTAGGGCAGCTAATCACAAGTAAAAAGACACCAGCCGTGATCCAAAAAGGTTCATTGCGAAGTCATCCACATTTCCTGCATGATGATATCAACTATGTGCAATTGCAGTGAAGTGAAGAATAATTTGGAAGGTGGAATAGACGGAAAGTTCTATGCTTTTAGGCACAAGTAACTACAGCTAGCTATGAACAGACAAACTCCCCTCCCAAACCCTATTTCCAGACGGATGCAACTTCAGATCCAGTACGGTTGCCAAAATGCATTAGCGACGTTGCGGTCAAGTATCCCTCAATTTGCGTTCATTCCAGTGACTAGCATGAGTGTCTCCTGTCAGCGCAGATTACATTATAATGGATGACGCAGAAGGTAGATCAAAGGAAGAGCCGGAAACGATTTCTATGAGGAGAGAGTGAATGTGTGCTACCTTACTTGTTTGCTGAACTCTAGGCTTTAGCCCACTTAAGTGGGCCATCACCGTACCTTCACCGGGTGGGCTGGGCTCGGAGCCCCTCGGTAGCTCGAAATCCGAGTTTTGTACCTTTTTCCATCTTTAGGGAGGTCTCAGAAAGCCAAATAACACACCAAATGGATGTTTGAATTGAAATAGTTAGAGCATACATGCGTTTCAACTCTCGCTGTCAGAGTCACATATATGTGACACGTCATATAGGAATGAATATTTGGCGTAAATAGGTTCTCCCCTAGACAGATGCTGGTAGTGAACAAGAGAAGTGCCAAAAGGTTTTGAAACAAATATGCAAGGATTTTATCAGTCAAAAACAGGAAATCTGTTACACCTCTGCACTTATTTATGCTCATACAATGGGAGGAAAGCAGTACAAAGAGTGTGAAAATTGCAAATCCACCCGATGCGGTCACCTGGATATCAACAAAGTTCCATTTCTTTTGAATTTGGAAATTTTTCTAGCTAATCTCAAGAAAATCAAACAATTTTTTATTGTGCTCACAGTGGAGGAACAAAGGGATGCGGAATTCACGTGCACTTAACTTCAAAATAGAGCGTCAATTTCAGCAATCCTCTACACAACGAAAGAGTATCTGGAGTGGGTTGCTGATGCGTTGCAGATTTTTTAACAAACTAGGCCTCAAGGAGTAAGTCTTTAGATTACGCAACTTGGCCTCCACATGCGTAGTTAATTTCACAGAGCATTCAGTTTGTGTGGCTCCACAGACTTGTAGAGACGGATGCGCATTTTGCTTTGTGAGCGTCTTAACCACCACCTTTGGCGCATTGTACGATTGATGCGTGTGCAGTTGTGCGTGTAGCCAAAAAGTCGCAGACCCCACTTCAGGTTGTGGCAATTACAAAGCCAACTTCACCGGTTTACCTATTTGGGAGTACTTAAGCTTCCAATCGCACAAATTTGATCATAAATTGTGCAAATTGGAAAAACCTTATTGCCTATCTGGTGAGTTGGAATGTCAGTTAAAGATTAGCGAAGTCTATGGGTTCTACTACCGTGACAAGGATCCCGACACGACCCTAGTGCCTACCACCGCACAGTGGTATTCCTTAAATGGCGCGAAATCCAAAAGTGTGTTTTTCAAACGGAGAAACCAACTCTAGACCAAATCCTCCCTTCATTTATGACACTGAGATAGTCCTTGTGAGACACTGGGTATAAGGAGGTGGCTCTTACCAGCACTGGCAGCATTTTCCGCCAATTTTTCCCAAGTACAGTTTAAGCCCTTTCAATAAGAGTGCAATCACCCGTTCGCTTTAGAAGACCGACAAATACTTTACAGTAGATCAAAGATGATGCTTTGTTCGGACAATTTGTATGTCAATTTCACAAAACCGACGCTACTGAGGTGCCTGCAAGGCAGTGTGGGAATTCATCAGGAAGGAAGGCTAATGGTATTACTAAGTCCTAGGCCTACATTGCTCTGGGAATGTGAATTTATTAGAACACGAATTTATAGGCGGAAAATGTTGATAAATTAAGAGTAATTTTATAGAAAAAAAAGGCCTGGCTTACATCGAAGGATTGGAATGTCAAAGCCACAGAGAAGCCAGTTGGGACGACTATTTTCCAGATGCACTCCTTGTTGGGTTTATAAAATTCTGGATAGCTTGGACTTGTAATAATACCCTCCTCCTGTATAACCTCACCTCCACAGACGGCTAAGAGAATTTTACGAGTGCTAATTCATGCTTACCTTGGTACTCAGCCACAAATCCTGTACTGAGTGAACCAGACGAGCGTCTGTATTCAATCCACAGTCTTGACTTCGTGGATATTATCATCGGTGGAAGTGTTTTTCCACAGTATCGCCCTAAAGTACAAAATGTTTTAAGATAATTGATGCATCTACCTACCGATCAACGGAGATCCCGAATAGTATCCGTCTCGAATCTCCACATAGTCATTAGTGCAAGCCAGTTGGGAAGGTCCTCGACTTAACGCCAGTCCGCCTCCTCCACCCACCGATTTTAGGTCATCGTGCTGTTGAAAGATGTCAAGGTAGGTGAAGTTGAGATGAATTCGCTCCCCCATTGCGCCAATTATTCGCCACTGACAGAACAGAGGTCCTGCCGAAGCAAATTCCAGAGAAGAGGGAGCTGCAAGTTCATTGCCACCATTATTATGATCGTGCAGTTTCGCTGTAATTGAGGCAAACTTTGCCCATCGACTGTCATCGGACACCATCAGACCCTGATGATCACCCACCATACCCGAGAGTCGATGGGCGGTGGGCAATTCGTGGGTCAGGGGGTGGTAGAAGGAGGCAGGATCTGTGAGAATTTCGGGTGAGCTGAAATCAATGTCGGGCACGGAGGCAGTATTGTAATCGTGGCTGTTGTGAATCACCCAAGACATCTGTGGCGAGGCGAATGTGCCTGATGGTTCCATTAGGGTTCGACCGCAGGCTAAAATTCAAGGTTACGCTCTGGTTTCAAAATCCGATCAAATTTTGTTTCACAAAATTTTCTGTTTCTGGAATGAAATTGATCCCAAGAGATGCAGCCATTGACGCTCAGGCATTCATCTAAATGCTATGAGAAGGCGCACCTCCGTAGCTTTTATAAGCCATTCGGTAAATTAATTTTGCATGTTCAAAATTTTGGTTGATTGAAGCAATCATCTTGGAAGCGGCTTTTCCGAACAAGCTGAATAGAAATAATTCTGAAGGAGGTTAATCAGGAATCCTAAATGAATGTGCGCATTTAAAGAAAATTTAAGTACATTTCTATAGGATGGGCTTCTAGGACATCGGTGTGAGTTAACTCATCCGCAGACGAGGTCACATATAAGTGACGCTTCAATTACCATGAATGAGTACTCGCGTCACAAATGTGTGACACATTACTGTTGAGGAAGTTTATAATGCTCCAGTCAAAATCAATTTGCTGCCATTTTGGCAAGAAATTTGAAGGTAACTGAGTAGAAGTTTATTCAAGCCGAAGACCCGCACATAAATGCGGCCTCAACACCTCCAGGTATTTCACCAGTTTAAGTCAAAACAAAAGGCCTAACCAGCTACTTTTTTGTGGAATTCCTACGAAGAACTGCTGTTCTGTTTAGATGCAAAGTTAAATGTCGATGTCGAATGCGAATTGTTTGCCCGGCTAAATATCCATTGGATCAAGCATGTAGGCAATGGGGAGGCCCAGCACCTCCGTTAACTTAGAGAAAAAAAAAGTTATACGGCACTGCCAAGTGAAAGAGCACCTATTTTATTAATGGTACACTGGAGAAACAAACTGTGCATTTTACCTGGATTTGCCTAAAATATCCACTGACGGGAGTAATAAGTGCATTGAGTGAAACCCATTGCAGACCCATGTCACCTCATGGACAGAATTCAAAGCACCACCAAACACTGTCATCAGTTTGAGAAGAATTTGTTGCCTAAACTCAGTTTCTCACTCATTGTCCACATTCATTGCATAGTCGTTAGGAAAGAAGGGTCTGTTGAGCGTTTACAGAAAGTCCTTTCTTATTTTCAAGGTCCGCTTAAAGGGATAGGAAAACTGCGGTCGAATGTTCTTCACATCGTAAACAATACTCCTTCGGAAAAAATTTTGAGGTTAGCATTTCACTCAACAGGAAGAAAAAACACAAACTTGAATAAACAAAACACATTCGAGTATACAGCAGTTATTCATACCTAATGTACTGGATTCTCCACCAAGATTTCGTGACTTTAATGGATGTCCCCCTGTCCTAAGCTCTTCTAAAGCCATTTGAACTATCAATCTTTTACTGGCACTTTATTCATTATGGATCTATGCACCCCTGGGCGAAGCTTACATGGACAACCGTAGAGCTTGTTGGTTTGCCGAACGTCGCCTGGACTGAGTTGAATGCGCTGACCAATGGGGGGACGGGGACAGCAGGCCTTGGGTCGAATTGTCTCATCCTTATTGGCCTTAGCGAAAGTACCCTTTGCATAATGCATAATGGAACTATAGTCGTAGGGCTCGCGCAACGAATTCACCTCGCCCGAGTCCATCTTCTTGAAATTGAAGTCCTGCCCTTCCACCACATTCTCCAGCAGAATCTCCACATGATCTAATAGGAAGAAAGAAAGGAAAGGCTTATTCTCAGGTCCTCTTGGACTTTGTTTACACCATTAGCGGCGGAATGCACGACTTGGCTATTGTTTATTAGTGGACTGAAAAGGTAGGTGGGAAGACTGATTTTGCCAGGCGTTGAAAGAACAGCCTACATGCACGAACAATGCTAATTTGTTCGCATTACTTCAGAAGGTTACTGATGGATTTTCCACTAGGTTGTGAAGGTAACAAATGGGGGAAGTAATTCAGTCGCTTCATACGGTCAAGCGTTGGGGTTCTCTGATGTCTAAAATTCCAGAACCAAATTTTACTTGAATGAGCGAAAAAAATTGAAAGGCGGGAAATAAAAACCAAGGAAAGCATCAAACATGGGTGCACAAACGCAGCTGTGCAAGCATAGTTTTGGGTAAACGTCAGTTGTTAGTACCAAGGCACCGTTTACCGGATATTCGAGAGGTATGCCTCACATGTGCTTTAGCTCTCTCTTTCAATGGATTGTTGCAAATACCAAAGTTAACCCATCTTCAACGCATAGGAGTGCCAGCTGAAAGTGGTTTCAACATAGCCTGGAGCAAGTCACAAGTCTTCACCTCAAAAGGTTGCGAATTTAAACCAGTTATGTCAATTTGTTGACTCATTCAAATGGAATTAATAATCCATTCGAAGCTGTGAGACAATGTGCTAGATCGTGGTTCTAAAGCACAAGAATTTTGGCTCACCATCTCTGTCAGGTCTTGTGTGCTCATGCCAGAAGCCGATGACATGACCCAACTCGTGTATAACGATGCCCTTTTTGTCACAATTCTTGCCGATTGATATGGCCTGAGGTTCATCCTCACTTCGACGGCCTACGTAGGAGCAGCATCTGAAAAAGGAAGAGATTCTCGATCCACTGCATGTTTCCCTTTGCCCAACACGAACCGGCGTGACAATTGACCGGCATTTCTCATACTCAGGCATGGGGTAATGGTTGGATTGCACAGCAAGAATTTGGAAGTAATTTTTCTTTAAATCTTTAGACCATAGTATGCTTTACGGATGGCTTCAAATGCAACGACTAAAACACAAAGCTTCAAAGGCAACCGTCTAACTGTCACTTTGGTGCAAAGGTCAGGCCGGTGTCAATCAATCAGGTTAACGTGAGGAAGAACTGCATACGATTTTCTCTAGCTTTATAAACATTCCATCTAGTCGAAAAATGCGATCCAGCTTCAACCAAAAATCGGCAGCATTTGGACTGCTTTTAAAACACAGTTGAATAACAACTTACCCACATGGCTTGACAGTGAAAATGATGTAGGATTTGTGCTGCGGTTCACGTTCAACGAAGCTCAGGCATGTGTGGTTCTCCCAATGCCTCATGGCTTTCATGATAGTAGCTTTGGTTTCACCTGAAGATTAACAAATAGGCCAAAATATAAGCCCAAGTTTACCCGCCCGTAACACTTTCATGGGATAAGGCTTGACGGAGGGAATTGCTGTGTGAATTTGGTACGTTAATATCTAACTGATTTTCAGGATTATTAAAAAAGTGGGGAAATAACTCTTCCAAACCCTTAAAGAAAGGTTACATCCCCCTCATTTGCACACTTGACTCCGCATTCCCAGTTTTCTTATTGACACTGAAGCATTCTGCACGACTATGAAGTTCCTCAGTCCTCCTGTGGTTTGACATTTGACGCCGCGCCCAATAAAACCGCCAGCGTTTTGAGAAAATTCTGATAAAAATGGCAAAAGCTATGGCAACTGCTAATCAAAAGCCCCTGGGACATATCCTTCTGGATATAAAATTGACCTCTCGCGGTTCGGACATCATTCAAATCGATGCGAAGCGGACTAGCCACAATGACATGCCTTTATCAGCATTGTTTTGAATGCAAACAAAAGTGGAGAGTGTCCTCTGAAGCCCAGCTGTCAATGCTGCCTAATTGACCAGTCCAGTGCAATGCCGACACGCAGGAAAAGAGACATAGACATTGGCAAGCGGACAACAATCACGCTACATCCAAATCACTTGTGCCACGCGGATAGTAAGGAACTGGTTAACTTCCAGTCCTCTTTAAAACCCACGGAAATTAGCCGGGCAAACTATCCAAAATAAGACATGGTTTGTCGCCAATGTGTGCAAAGCTGTGCGTGCATGCATGACAAGTGCGTTTCACTTCCGGATAAACCGATTTTTATGATTGTTGTGATACCTCTTCCGGTAAACAGTGCAGACGGTGATGTTCTTATGGAAAAGGACATTCTCTGCGTCCTGTTCAGACCTATCTTAATGTGCTCACTCTCAATGTCACATATAGGTGACGTGCGTCTGACCTGAATATGGGAGCTTATTCTACAAAGTGGTGCGTCCGGATAGGAAACTTGTTAGATCTGGGGTACTGAGTGTAACCTCACCAGTGAAGGTTGCTGCAGATTGCTTTCTTTTGACTCCAACCCATCTATCCGTTAGAACGACGCCACATCAAATAACGCTTTTGAAGCTGAAAACTCTGCATTCGTTGAAATGTATTTGCATACTGCCGGTGTCTGAACAAGTTTTATTACCGAATGCATCTGAAAAACGTTTTAAGGAAATTCATTGCTTGAAATAATTGTTCTTTTTAAAAGCCATTGAATGTCGGATTCGTGCAGTTCTCATCATCCCCAGCATCGTCCCTTTTGCCTCTTACATTCGGTCAAAGAAGGCTCTTCCAAAACGCGTGATCCATGGTCAGATTGACAATGCCCAAACAAAGCTTTTGGGGATGCCATTGGAAGTAAAGCTCTTCGACATCAGGAAAAAATTGGCACCTAATGTAATCGTTCATTCAAACTGACCCATATGCTGAACTTCACTGAACAACTGAACGATTCTTAACTCAAGACTGTTGAATATAAACTGCCTGCTGTATGTATGCACGAGTTCCTTCCAATTTTTGCTCTGATTCAATATTGTTGTAATAGATAGCACCAAAGATTTACTCTACAGCCCGGTACATTCAGCTGTTACGTTCTCTTGATAAGCCAAATTCAACATATCAAAGAAACGCGTAAGTTTTCATAGACCATTCATTGAAGTATTTTGCAACTCAACCAGATTGCCCGATAATGCGGTAGGGAGCGGAGTCATTGATGGGAATGGAGACAGGTGAAACCTTGTTCACTCCTACATGACCAAGGTATGGTAAAAACAAATAGGCACCCACATGAAAAGCACAGCTTTTGGACAGTCAAGGGTATTATTTACACGAGGCACCGGATACTTCATAAAGGAAAGACCACTCAGACGTACACAGAGACACGTAGACTTACTTGTAAAGTTTGCTTGTATTATGTAGGGAATGACACCGTAGGGCCAAGTTCTCGACTTGTACGCCGTTGCAGCTCGTCGAACCCGCCGTTTTGGTCGGTCTTCTTCAGCCACACCAACTTGATCCTCCTCGTCCACTTCTTGGAGAGTCTTCAACCTCTGTTCAACGCTGCGTCGACTTCTTAAGACTGGTTTCGCATCCCTTGCCTGCATTGCGCGTTTAAGAATGCTCTGTTGTCTGCGTGACAGCATAGCGAGTTTTGCCTGAAGGCTTCTCTGACGCTCAGCAATTCGTTTTAACCGCTGAAGATACTGCTCATGGCTTGATGGGGCATCGCCTGCCAACGCTTCCTTTCGATTCCGTCGCCGCTTGCGACGAAACCGGCGACGGCGCTCACGTTGACGTTTGTTCACACCAGTCTTGGTTTTATCATGCGAGCTGGACGCGAGATAGAGAGGTTTTGGGGTAAGTGACCTGATGGAAAAGATAAATGTAAGTTCTGTGGTTCGTCGACAACTTTTATCGCTCGATCTTGAGTGATGTTTGCTAAGTTAGGCAGTGCATGTGGATGATTCACAGCAGACATCTTTTTTAAGTCGTGCGTGTAGACAACCGGTATCCATGCCTGCATAGGGCTTCCAAACACTTGGGCGAAAAGTCACTTTCACCTTCGGTGAAGTCAAATAAAGTGTCCTTTTCAGACATACATTGACAATTTTTTTTCCTGTAATTTTAATGTGAAAAGGTGGGAGCGACATAAACAGCTCGGAGGGTTTCGTCGCCAGGTTGGGAAACCAAATGAATCATCGGTGGGATGTTTTAAATAATCGTAAAGTTTATGCCGTGATTTGACTTTTGGTTGATGATGGAACTTTCCTTCAAAAACAGTCACGTGGGAGGAGGCTGTCTGAAGAGAGTGGTGCCAAGCCTTGACAGCTAGTTTTTTAAAAGTGCCACCGACAGAGAAGAGACGTTTGTACTTTTAAAGGCCCAAACATTGTGTAAATAAACTACTTGACTTTCCAAATTACCGACTGCGCGTAAAATTAAACACTGAAACGCCACTAAGGCATTAATTACTCGGCTAAGTAACCAACGTTTTTTTTCTCGTAAATTCCGGAGGGACTCGAAGAGTTTGAATTTATTGGGCGAGGCAATAACGACTCTTGAACAGACAGTGATTTACTTATTTCCAGTGCTGTTTTCAGCTGCAATTTTGAGTTTAGCTGCTCCACCGTCAGTGAAACCGGAGATTTCATCGAAGTCGTACGTGTCCGAGTGTTCGATCCACTGTTGAAGCGGTTTTTCAGCGACACTTCCGTAACGCTCGATCATGTTTTCGGCCTCGGCATCTGATAAGGCGATGTCTCCCGTGTAACCGACTGAAATAGGATGAAATCACCATTTTCCTTCCAAAAACACAACAAAAAGCGTGTGGTTATACCAGAAATGAAACGACCCGGACGCAAGCACAGAAAACCGTGGCAAGAGAAATGAATTCTTTCTAAGTCGCTCAGCAGACATAAAACTACCGGGGCACTGAACACCCAATGTAACTTTAATTGCTAACGGTCGTTTTGAGACAGGCAAGAACATCAAATTTTTTACTCTCCTGTGGGCCTAAGTGCAACTGAACATTTTATTGAGGTCACTCGGGGTCACGACGGCTAGCTGTTCGGCTGACTGGCTGGCTAGCATGACGCATTGTACAGCTTAACCAAGTCACCTGCTAGGGGGTAGCGGCCAGTTTAGCCGTCGGTTTGGTTGAAAGCCCCTGCAAACGTATGGTTGCTTACGCCCTGCAAATAAGTGAATCATATCTCACACACTGACCAGGTTTGTCGACTAAGAAGCTGCTAACAAACGGACATCTCTTGTGCTAACCCCAAACTCCAGCTCAGTTGCTTCAACTAACTCCAGGTACTGGATGGACTTGGCCAGCCAACCAGTAATACTAACACGCAGAATGACTAGATTAGTAAGAACTGTGTGTTTATCCTGGGAAAAAAAGAAGATGACCCTAGAAAAGATTGATTAAAACCCATATTTTTTTCACACTGAGACAGAAGTTCCAAACGAAACATGGAGAATTAATTTACATACATTGGACTATTTTCAAATGTCCTGAACCGTGCGATACTCGGCATTCGTCTTCTTTTTTTTGGCAAAGTGGATGGATGCATGCGCTGTGAAATCTGTGGGTGGTTGTGCTTCACACTGTTGATTAACCAAAACCCACCCAGTTTGGCGCATAGAAGTGGTTGATAAGTGGGTGATAATACTAAACACTGCGTGTAGCCTCGTTAATTGTGAGACCGTTCAAAATTGTGCACTCGGCATTTTGGAGAGGAAACCTAATTTCATTGTGCTGTGGAGAGGATGGGCCGGTCTTGACAGACACATCGCTTAAATCGAGAAGGAACAGCAAGGAAACACCGACCGAACACACAAGGCAACAGGAATTAATAAGCAAATTCACCGAAGGAAAGTACCCTGAGGAATGCATGCGAAATAATAGGACAAAAATACCAACTGTGAGCCTCATTAGCATCAACTGTACCATCTAGTGCAGACTCCCGGATGGAACTGTGGAAAATACCCATCATTCTGTAAAAATATGCGCACTATGTGCTTTTGTGGTTTCTAATGTTATTTTTTATGCAACGTACTATTGTGGCTGCGTTGTTGACTAACGCTTTGATTGGCCATCAACCCTTCAGCTATTGTCACACGACTCTGGGCGATGTGCTGTAAACAAGTTTTCACTTGCAAACTGCTTCATTTTTTCGTCAAAAAGAAGAAGAAGAAGTGATCTCACAGCTTGAATCTGAACTTGAATCTGGACTGGATGGTCATATGCACATATTTCAATCACCAAAACTCTGATGTGATTACAACGGGGGAAAAGAAGGTTTTAAGACGATTCGCCTTTGAGATGTCTCTTTTAAAACCGATTTACATGGATGAATTGAATGTTAATTACGCGTATTAGAGACGGTTTCATTCATGCTGGCTTTGGTTCACATCTTGTAAGGCACTACAAGAGCAACCATTGGAGAAAGATCTCCAGAGTGGATGGTGAGGGCGACGTGAAACCTGCATGCACATGGCGTATCATGCATGTCATCAGTATGCATTGCAGATTATTTCAAACTACGGGTATTCTGGACCCCTCTAAATGATTCTATAAGGCTGTTTATGGTTGGTCCTTCTGAAACTTCTTACTCAAATAATAATGCAAGAGGCTAGCACGGCTGCCAAAGCTGCCAACAGGATGATCAACATCCTGTCTCCAGCCATCTCTTCGAGGGCTGTGTTAAATGAACCAAGGTGCTCAATAAAGACATCAATCATAACACCTGCTTGATCCTCAATAAAATGTTCCAACATCCGCCAAAAGTCACTCATTGAATCACCAAACTGGAACCGCTGTAGACTGCGATGGCAGCTTAATCGCCATTCAGAGGAGAAGGCATGGGTATGCATATGTGTGTGTCTTCAATTTTTTTATCCCTACGGGCTAAAATGGAGGCCACAATGACCCAACAGCCGTGGCTGCAAAATGGGTCCACCGAATTTTGTGATAAATTACGCCCAGACCTCCAGACCGCTGCGCCATGAACCGAGTGTTTCGGCCTTCCCGTCTGCCTGTCTGCCTGCCTGCCTGGGAACCTTGGTTTGAGGGAGGACTGCAATAAAAATACGCGCCATAAGATGAAAAAAATTTAGCAGCTCCTGACGGAGCGGTAGAACAGAGTGCCTTTCGCATCCACCTGGGAGATGTGATACCTTATGCTGAAATGTGGTGAAATTTCTTCCCCCCTTAAAGGTCATGCTTTTTGCGATTTTTATTAGCCGAGAAATAACAATTAAATGTCGGGAACGGTTCAACGCTCCATTCCACTTGTATCATTTTTTGCAACCATTTCAATGCATATCCCAATTTAGGAGAGTTATCCAGGTCGAACATTATCAAATCCACAGATCAGACAACTTGCTTGTTCGGAGTGTGTGCGAGTTTATTACCTTTTAACGTGCCCTTTTTGTAAGATATCTTGGCAATCTACACAGTGAAAGCCTAAAGTCAACCGTACAGTAGAAATCGGTCGGATGAACATTTCGTCTTTAAGTGGTTGGCAAGAGGAAAGTTGCTGCCAGCAAAAAAGCATGAAGCAAAAAGGAGCCACACGACCTCATAAATGCTAGTGGTAAAAAGGGTAAAGGACAACAACTTAACACCCCTTGGTGGAAAAATTATGCTGACATCGTGCCCCCCACTTGGCCGTTGAGATATCGTGTCCCGCCCATTTTTCAATGCAACCTTCAATTTGCAGTCAACCAGCGCGATTGCATTCGCGCTTTCTTACAGACAAAACTTCATTCAGATATCTGTTTTATGGAAAATTACAATCAAGAGTTTCATTAAAAAAATTGACGTAATTTTCATGAAGGGTGATGCCTGTAATGAAAGCTGAAGTTTATTAGCGTAAGTTTGAAAACGCTTTTTTGGAAAAAAAGAAGAGTTTTCAAAACATCAACTTTCAACTGATATGCTTTCAAATTGGCCTTAGATAGGACAGACTAATTCAGTGCAATGAGGAAAAGTTACTCATGAACCTCACTTGCTTTACAGGGGTCCAAATATTTGCCTGTAGGGTAGGTTTCCTCGAGACTTCTTTTCGGCTCGAATTCCACAATGTATTTAACAGATGGTGGGACGGTGATTTTGCTGGTTGCAGACGAGGCATTTGCAAGAATCCCAGTTTTGGGCGCGGAGTAGTGACTGCGTGCTTGACAAGTTGTTGTTAGAAGTAGAAGAATAAAGCTGAGGGGTAGAGTAAAATGAATCCTAGTGGTTCGATACATTGTGTGTAGTTACAAGTCTTCCTTATCACCAGTGCCCATACACATGTATGTACACAGGCACAATAGTAGGCACGATGATACACCTGTGGCCGGTGGTGTTACACGAGCATAGTCTATGATTGTGTGATCCGGAGAGCTACATACGCGAGTCTGCTCATCGCATCCAATTGGCCAGACTTACGACCATACAACAGCTGATGCTGCATTCATTGGTTGATTCGCTACGTGGATGCTGATTGGTGGGCGGAATCAGTTGCGTATTTCCATGTGATTGTTTGTATATTCGCTCCACAAAAGGGTTTTGCGGCTTACCGTTGAATGCATTTATTTCATCCAACGCCACAACCTAAGCATGAGTGTTTATGTTTTGAACCTATGTGGCTGTTGGTGTGCACCATTGATGCTGCTTGGTTGTCCTTTGAGGTATGCATTCTTGATGTGAAAAAGCAACATCGTGAAACCAGCAACTTGACAAATTATCTCAGCAAAACCTTACATTCGTGTCTGTTTCAAGGGTTAAAGGAAGTTTAGTTGGCTGATTAGCACTGTATGGGTATCGGCAGACATCTCTGAGCCTGAGTGGGTCAACACCCTTGAAAAACGAGGAGACCTTTTGATTCGAAACATTTAATTTTCCGCTAGAACACATTAAATACGAATTATTTTCTTTGTTCGAATAAACCTATGTCTATTATATCTCAAGGGGATATCAAGCGAGTATCTGTGCCGTTTTATAAATTCCACTTTTGATTAGAAGTGCTTTTGTTTCAAATTGCGACTACCAATAAAAATAATTGCGGTCAGTCCTTTGGTATTGGAATAGATGAGAACTCTTACGAGTTTAACGCCTTACGCATGTGGAATCATCCTTGTGGCCCAGATGAAAGTTACGTCCATTTATCCAACCACTAAGTGATGCAAAATTTCGAGCGTAAGGTTTAAGTAGCCGTTTAAAAGAACTTTGCTTGAGATAAATAGTGTTGCTATGATTTTTGAAACTAATAATCGCCATAATGGGAGCATGTCTTTCTACGACACCTCCAAACTGCATAGGTAAAACATGAACGATAAGAAGAAATGAATAAGTGCTCGTCTTGCACCGTACTCTCTCCCCGAGATCCGAAGAATCTGTTAATTAGCCAAGTAAGGCATGGGAATAAGGGGACCTATTAATAATGTCCTAGCGGCCCTGATGTCTCGCTCTTGGGCAACCCTTCAGAAGTAAGCATTCAACACCGAGGCCACATTAAAGGCGTCGGAATGAGGGATGGCTCCAAAACCCATTCACTTTGTTGGCGATCGGCTGTGCTTGTCAGCGCTGGTCTCACAACCTCCCTAAAAAGGCGACATTTAGCTTGGAGAGCTGGACGCTCCCTCGGGCCTTATTTCGGCATTGCCGTGTTGTTGCATCCTAGTAAAGCTGTTTATGCATGCATGAATTCTGGCATTGACATGCCCAAACAATTTTATTAAGCTCTCCACTCAAAAGCACAAGTTGAGATACGCAGTTGTCCAGCCGCCTTTTATTGGTTTCACTGCTGTCAAAAACAGAACCAGCGGAACCGTTCGCACCAGTTCGTGTCGAGCAGTGGGGCTCACCTCAGCGCTTCCTTCCCGTGATTGCACCGAATTTCATGTTTTCTCTCAAGACCATAGTACTTGCGAGGTAAAATCGCCGGTCAGCCACGAGGGGAGATGATTGTTTTAGTGTCAGCAACACATGTGTTTACATGACAGTTATGCTAGTAAATATTTCTTTATCCACTGCATCGGCAGTGTGTCCTTTTAATTGCCACATGCAATTGTCGGATGGAGTTAAGTCAAATGCACAAAAAAATAATCTTTTCGGCAGAGTGCGCAACAGTTCTAGAGGTTCCTCGTGGTTATTTACAAATGGCAGCTTCATTCCTCTTTCGCCAAAAAAATGATTAGCCATTGTTAATTAAGGGCACAACTTGAAGCAGCTTAATTGCCGCGGTATTTATAGGTAGTAGACAATTTCTTTGAGTTTTGGTATTCATTTAGGATTTCTTTAACAAAAAAGTGGAAGAACCTTAGTCAGTAAGTGCAATGGTGGATTGTGCGAATGTCAAGAGAAAAACACCAAACGCAGGTCTTAAACCCGATGTGAAACCATATCTGCTTTACGTTTTCAGAAAAAAAAAAACATTTTTACACGATTATTGCCGTAGTTTTTACCTAAAATCGGCTGCAATAAGTTAAGTACACGTCCAAATAACAATCACAGCAAGTAATAGAAGAACACCAAGTGCTCGTTGTTTAGGTGAACGCTTTGCCCAGAAAACTGCCAAGAGAACCGAACTGAGCAGCGCGCCGATTGCTAGGAAGCGGTTAATCGCTGGGTTTGTTCGCTTTCTCTACCAGATGGTTGGAAAAGGGAAGGCGAAGAGGGGTGACCAATGCCGGACGTGTCAACTCGTCCGTGCAATTCACCATCCGCAGTTACACGCTTGGATGCAATGGACTTCGACACTTTTTTTTCCTTTCACAATCCAAATGTGTGATTTTATCTTAAACAATAAGTACCTAGCCAAGTGCTCCACTCGAGCGAATTGTGGCGACTGTAGGTGATGCAAAATTTGGCCTGTTGCTAGCACATGCATTTACCGAATTCCTTCTCGCCTTCGAGGAGCATTATTCCCATTCCAGCAGCATATGTGAGGACATTCTATAAAGTAAACAGGAAATATCATTAATTAAAGGGCCATTTTGTGAGATTCGCCGGATGCTGATGCTTGGAGCAATGTGACATTGATGTCATAGCTGGTTGCATGCAAACTACTTTCCTCCTGCGGATGTGGAGGCGATGGATGCGAATGCATTTGAAATATGAGGAATGCTGTTTGGTTTCCTCCTAGTTGCGACTGAGTTTCCTCATTCCCAGGACATTGGACATGATTAAATGCTTCTTTGTAAGCAGTACCTTTGCATAAAACGTGAACGACCCCAATCACACTTTGTTTAGACATCCCAACAGGATGATTCGCTTGGAAAAGATGCAGAAGTTTTTCCAACTAAAGCATTTAAATGTGGTCAGTAGATTAATGTGAGCCAATGCATTGGTTGACGGCCGGTCGAAGATTTCAGAGGGCCTTCCAGCTCAAATCTACCATCAAATTTTGCGTTACTACTGAACGCCTCGTCCAAACTGGAGGTAAAATTTCCAAGTGGATCAGCCCACTCCCGCGCATAACCTTGACGTGGTTACATTTGGATTTTTTGTTGCAAAGTTCATCACAATGTACTGCTGTCATGTATAAAAAGTTATTACCCTTAAAAGCCTTGATTTTTATAAACGTTTCCGCTTGGCAATGTCTAGACATTGTCTATGCCGAGCGGTGCAATGTAGAAATTTTCCTTTAGCAATGCTTCTACTTTTGATCGTTTTATTTCCGAGCAACTGTTCTTATTTACGCAAGCTTTGATAAATGCACTCAGTTTTTACAGAAAAATTGTCTTCTTTTGTGGCTACACAGTGAACTTTGCAGAGTTCACTCCTCCGCTCCTAGTCATCCCAATTTTTCCTCCTTCCCTCCGAAAGCCGTGTCACTACCGACCACCAGCAAAGCTGCAAAGGGGTTGCGATTTTGGTGTGTAATCTCCACAAATGAATAAGTAAGCTTCCATTTCAAGGATTCATTTATAAAATAAAGAAGAGTAACCATTTTGACGTTGCCAAGGTGATTGACATTAAGAAGAATTAAAAGTAGACGTCGACGTATACATTTTGTCCGCCCTAGAGCCCATAAAATCTATTGGTACAGGTACAGGATGACCGTCTTGTTCAACCATTGCTTTCATCACAGCACTCGTTTTCCTGATTGCCTAGAGCAACGAAATCTGAATGCTTCTGGGAGCAGGAGACCGTGGAGAATGAGGAAGTGGAGGAGACGTCTCCAATAGGCCTTAGTCAGTACCCCATGAAGTCACAATTTTGGGATTTTTTGAATTTTTAATACACGATATTTCCTTTTGTCTTTTTTAGATAGAGCCACTCATCATGTTGGGGTGACAAGGTCGTAGGTCATTCAAAAGTTAGTTTGTAATGGGACGCGGAAAGAGCAGCAGCCTCCAGAGTGCACGATGAAGTACATTTTTATGCATGTTAAAGGTTTTTGAGTTTTAGGCATATCAAACTACACGAATGGCTGATCATCAGAATCTGAGAAAAGGGAAATAAAAGAAAATTGTGGCTGTCAGCACCCCGTAAAAACAAAAAATGGGTGAGCTCGGCGCACATTCGGTCTGGCGGTCTGGCGTCTTAAATTACTGCCGCATGCCAACACACGCTGGTCTTTGTCGAGGCGCTGCGTCGGATCGCATTCCGCCAAACATCACGAAGAAGTTTACACTACCGTCAAGTTGGCGTCAGCATTCGCCTTTGGCGGTGTAAAACGAACACAATCCCAGAGGTACTTGAATCAAAAGTACAAGTTGCAAGTAGGTCTTGTGGACTTTTGGGTGGGTGGATCATAACATAGTAAATCAGTAAAGATTATCTATTAGGTAGTAAATACCACCCATTTGGTGGGATGAACTTGTGTGAACCTCAATTAAGTGCTTTTTTTCCAAGTGCCTTCGTCGTTCAATCAGGTCCACCGATTCATCCAAAGTGTTGCTGCACCTGGCGCCACTGATGTCGCGAAATTTTGGAAGTTCGGCCACAGCCGTGATCGAGGTTTTTGGGCCTAACAAAGCTGCAAATGACTTGTCTACAATTAGAAAATTTCCTTTTAAGACAGACACTTGCTAGTAAGTTTCCTGTTTTAATGGCATCTATCGCTTCCTGCGGCGCAGTGAATTCGCCTTCTCCTCCAATCCGTGCATTTGCATTTACAATGTTGCCGGGAGAAGGTTCGTATAAAAGTTAGCATTGCTTGAATAGTACTGCAACCCGCATAACATCGGAGTGAAATTCTGACTATCTTACAACTCACTCAACTAATTAGTCAGCGAAAAATGGAAACATACAGATGCAATTGCTTGCTTTTTCCGGAATTCGTTTCTGCAAACATCTGAAGGAGAGGAGGCTGAATGAGTGTATGCGGTTTGGTTAGTTGAAAGGCAGTCAACTTTGGAATTTCGGGGACCTGCCTCAAGTGGAAGACTGACACAGCCTTTTGAATTTCCACTCAACAGGCCTGTGACTCTTAAACATGAAATCTCGCGGAAAAATGCTTTATGTTTTTCGTAAAGCTTTTCCAAGCCACTTGTATCCACTTTATCCTGCTGTATTAGAAAATTCCTCTCGAAAAGGGGGATTAGGTTTATCTGAGGCAAAGCTCTCCGAACCCATGCACGCCTTCCATAAGTGATCGTTCTCCAGACCAATTAGCCACCATCCGAGATTCGCAATTTTGCCTCCCAAGGGGTAAGGAAGTACCACGACTTGGATAACAAGCGCTGTTTTCGGAGGGCATCTGCAGTTAAAGATAGAAAACAGCATTTTGCCTTGTAGCCATTAATTCGTTCGGACTCCAATTTCCCACGTTTTCCATCCACGAGGGGCCACAATACTTCATCTTCTTGCAAAAGAAAGATCACATGTCATTTTAATCTTACCAATTAGGGGGAGGGCGAGGTGAAGTTCCCTTGATAAACGACCACAAAAGCTTTCAGGAGGATAGCAAAGAATAAAGGAATTTACGACTGCATCATTCATAACAATTCGGCAATCACCTAATTGTACGGGATAAGAAGTAAAATTTATTAAATTATGACCGCTTCAAGGCTGACACCTTGATAGTTGGAATGATGAGAGCCCCATCAGGGTATCAAGTCATTGTGCATTAAAAATGACAGGATACAATGTTTACGAGAAGGGAATTGCGATGCTCCTCCGCGTATTTACAATCCATCGGTACCAAAGCATGAAGTAATTAAACATGTCTTGGCTACATTTTGGGATGTGGGAAAAGTGTCCAGAAAGTGCTTTAAAAACCACCTGCAACTTAAGGAACGCTGTGCCTTAACGATGGCCAACAGTGTACACACACACATGTAATGCTTTGTTGGTTTGACATGGCGAGTGGATCTCTGCTGGGTGATGGTGGTCCCCAAGCCATGCCGGTCAACCTTCTGGGCCTTTTGACGCAAAGCAAAGCTAGGATTTGTCTATCTCCCAAAAAAAACTAGGAAATTCTGCAAAAACTTTACTTAGTTGGCTTATAGTATGGCGGTTTGGGGACTTCCGGTCCACTTGAAGCGTTTCAATGCTCCACTCCTTCCCTACTTGAATAAATGGGATTCGGCTTTAAATAAAAAGGCTCAAAAAGTTATTCTTAAAGATAAAAAATGCATTGGACTTCGGTGTTGTCTGGTATTTGAAACATTTCAGTGTTGCAGGGCAAATCAAAGGCAACGACCCATTATAAATGGCACTGGACACCAAAATGGCACACTACTAACCGTGTGACATTAAAGGCAATAAATCAAACAAATCAAACTTTCCTTGGTAAAATAGGCTCTAAGGAACTTAAATTTGCAAATGATTACAAGTGGAAATGATCACCAAGCTTGGTTCCCCTCCCTCCACCTCAGTGAAACATGTTTTCGATAGCCTCAGCGGGTTGTAATTCTGGAAGTGCCAATTTTATTACTCGAATACCACAAAACACGAAGTTGTCATTGCAAACCAAGAGGTTCCTGCACTTTTGCGCCAACTGTGTCCAGAAAAACAGGCGAGCGAATTCCTCCGATCCACTCAACTTTCTATTCCCTTTCACGGCTCACTAAGTGAAACGCTTTGATGAGCAGATGAAAGATTCAAGTTGGTGGATTTGCATCATCTTTGTTATTAATAGGCTGGGATGTTTGAGGGGGCAGAAAACACTTTGCTCCGATTATTAATGTACACGAATTTTTGTGTTTCACAAAGCCGTTGCTCTATTAAATCAAAAACCTACTAACGATGACAGCCAAACTATTTGGACAAGATTATAAATGTGTTTTTTTGTTGGAATATAGCGCAAAAGAGGAGCATGCTTTGCCTAGTAACGCAAATACCTCTGTTTATCCCACGGAGCGGACAACTGCTGACCAAAAGCACAAGGCGCTGGGGCGATCCCTCCCTCCGTGTGCGAGCTGCTCCTTGCCAACCATTGCATTTCCAAACAGCAAATTCGATCTCAAGGTGACACACTTTTTATTTCCATTATGGAATGTGACAAATTTTGTTGCTACTTCCTAGCCTGCTTTAGCCGAGGAATTTTAGCAGGTACAAATTCTTTCATTAAATAAACCTCCCAACTACCAGTCGAAAAGACCCAATTTTACTCGTTCTAGTTTAATATATGCAGGTGAATTTACAATTGGTTTATCAAGGGGCAGTGAATGCACTTTTGTTTTACAAGTCAAGGTTTAGGAGACAGATTAATTATGCAGAGATGAACTTTCCTATCAGCTGTACTTACCTCCCCACAGTGGCAATTAATTACCCTGTCTCACACTTAAGCTGTCACCTCATGATGTTCCTTAAGGTTTCCCCTAGCTGCAAGGTAGATTTTGGAGCCTACAGCTTTACTCGCAGTCAGTCACCGTAAAGCTCCTCTCATCGGATCCCCGGTGGCTGTGCTTGGAGGCTGTCTGTTTGAAGACCGAAGCAACGGTTGAACTGTTTTAGGAAAACGCAAATCACGTGACGAATTGCATTAGGCCCGGAAAGACGCTTGCCTCTTCATTCCCACCTTCCACAGAAAGTATCGGAGGTGTACGTGATGGGGGACCACTTTCAGCAGCCTGACACTCAATGCAGTTTATGATGAATAAGTTGGTTTGAATTTACTCCCAAGAAGAATGTAATGCGATGGTGATAATGTGCTTGAACTTTACCTCCCTCGCAAGTGAAAGGATCTTACCTGTAGTAGCGCACAATTCTTTTACTGGGGCATTCTTTCAGCCAAAACACATGTCATGGGTCATTCGTAAGCCACATTCTACGCACCTTTTTCACTGCATACCTTGAGGACCCTCAATGCTTCACAATTACAAGTCTGTGCCTGCTATTCTCGTGGGTGGGTTTGTGTGGTTGACTAAAGGCGCAGTCATACGTACGAGATTATTCACTTGCTGTCTCATTTCCATCCCCATCTTCATCCGCCCCACCTTTTAAAGGTATTCCTAAAGGCAAAATTCTGCCAGATATGCATGAATTTAGCTTTGAACGATCTTAAATGATGATGAGAAGAAATATACTGTCACAAATTTTGGCACCTCTTGAGAGTGGATTTCACTGAAAGGGCCAGTGGACTATGATGTTAATAATCTCGAAGCATAGAGCGATTTAAGGGACTCTCCGAACTTGATGTAGCGTTCAATTATGTGTTTTCCTCCCTTCCAATGACTGAATGAGAGGGTAAGAATTCAACATGCACACGACTGTTTCATAGTTTTGCTAACGAGTACACCGGTCCGAGAGGAATGCAATCGTGTGAACACTGAAGACAACTGTCGTGAGATTGGGAAATGGGCATTAAAAATGGTACATTTTCCTCCTAAATTGGCGACAAACGCAACCGGAATGCAGATCAGTGAAGTTGGTTACATACCTGGAGGTCATTCAACATGCCCTTTCACCTATCTCACTTGAATGAAATGAAAACCACATTTCCTTACCTTTGGAAAGAGTGGATGCTTGGGTTTTTGACACCTTCGTTTGACAGCCTTTGCAGAGGCCATCATTCGATTTAAAAGTTTGGACCCTGACTCGGTGAAGAAGTGTTCTGTCTTACAGCAAGTAATTACAAGTTCACGAATGACCAAAAAGTTGGTCCACAAAAATGGATGGTGAAAGCGCACACAACTCCCTTGGTATGTGAATATTTAAGTCGGTAGAATCCAAAGCGTGGACAGAAACATTCTTTCACAGACATCAAAGGAAATGTTTCCCAAAAAATTTCACTATGTAAAACTTGGGGCGCATAAAGGGAGTTTGAAGTTGTGAAATGTAAGTCTTCGACATCCGCAAAGTCTACTTTAAATGATAATGAGGGAAGTGGGTGAGGTGTATAGCAGACAAATGAATGATGTAGCAAGAAGATGTAACCAGGTTTAAGCCAAGTAATTGAAGGTACCCTCGCAATTCTCCCAACTATCCTCATTTATAACTTATTTACATACTTGGCGTTTATAGATGAATGCGGGAAGTGCCAAAAATGGCGCTTTGATTCACTTCAAATGCGATTCGTGATGTCGTGTACATCTTCCATTCTGCGAGCTGGTGTAGAAAATGTAAAAGCGGAACTCACTCGGTCGACTCACCGCCATAGGATAGTACAGCCTGTGATGCACAAATAGCACCGCAGCAGGACTTTTATTTGGTCTGTACAGAGAAACGCCTTGACAATCTGGTAACCCAGTCTTAAGCCGTAACTATCGCAACACTTGTGTTTGTGTTAAACGCAATTTCCGGGTGCCTCAAAATGGCAACAAAAGCGACCACCAAAGTAGCAATTCTCGCACGTATCCATTCAGAACTGGGTTTTCGTGCTAAAATCTGTCCATCTTTTGGCACAGTTTTGTATGATATGTGTGTCCAGGCCCCGGGCACTGGATACAAATTATGTCAAGGTGTCAACCTTTGTCCAAGCGGAGTCATTGCACAATTTCCTCCCAAGAGACTAACTCATTGCTTCGTGTTGAGCTTTTGTTATCCATTCAGCAATGTGTTTGTGCTCTGGTGTGATTTTATTAAATAATAGTTGCAATCCGTGAATTCGGTGCCTCAACACACCTTGCTACCGTCAAGCAGCGGGATTCGGTGGATACCAACCAGTGTTTAGTAAAATCACACCAGAATGCAAATCCACCTTTGAATAGTTAGCAAACATGATTAGCACGAAACAATGAGCTAGTCCTTTAGTAATCTTGTGTAAAAATGCGAGCGCTTGAATTTGCTTTCACTGAGGAATGTGACACACTTTTGTGACAACTCCATGAAAGGTCGGCTTCGACATGACTAGGTGAAGTGTGGTGTGAGAGAGGACGTTCTCTGAGCCATCGTGAGGAAGTGGAGCCACGTGTAGTCCCGTGGGCCGTAATGTTCCCCACCGGTGCAAAAGAAGGCCCAAGAGGCCTTCGACCTGACAGAAAGACTGTGTTTTCACCATCGTAAACACAAAATACGGAGACCGTATAACCAGCGTAATTAAACGGACAGATAAGAGAATAGTAAACCACCACAAAGCGTTTAAGCAGGGGGAATCCGAAAGTGCATAAATTAAAGGAATAAACTTTTGATTAATATAAATTATACTTAATCAAATCGGATTCGAAGTTCCGTTTATCAGAAGGGTGGCCTTCGGATGAGGCAGCAAGAAGCACCACTAAAGCATCATGTCGCAACATTCTTTTTTCCTAAATTGTATCCTAAAAATGAGAAAGGCAGTAGCATTGGCACTTCGATGCAAAAATGTACTTCCGTTAAAATTGCTGAAAAAATTGGGCAACACCCAAAAAATGCGCAAAGTACCCAGTCCCTAAACCAGCTTCCTCTTTTTCAAAATGCGAATGAAAGGAAAAAGTGCAACTAGGTCACAAAAATTGGCAGTAAACATTGCCTTTTTAAAGTAAGATACACCTGCAGAATGCTGTGAACTAAGTGTTCCTAAAAAAGAATAGTCCTGACGGTTGGCAAATAGGGTTTTGTTTGGCTCTGCTACTAAGCTGTGCCTCGCGACTTTGGAAATGATGCCCTTTGAGCTGTAAAGGTAAAAAATTAAAGAGTAATCACATGCATTAGACTTTTGGGCAAGAACATTGCAAGATTTGCACTTTCTGTTTTGTGTGGATGAAAGTTCGTTACTACTTACTTAAAATAAGTCAATCAGAAGAAGAGAGAGAGGAAGGCTAGGAGCCGAGTAACTTGCTTGAAAGCCATTTTTCCTTCAAATTAATCGTGAAGAGTAGGATGATAGAATCACTTTTTCAAAATGACCTAAAATAAGACATTCTGACTGGGAATAAGCTGGCGAACAAGCTTCTGATTTTTGACAAGCCAGTCAACAATTAGGACCGGACCCAATTGATTCTCACAGAATTCAATCATCTAACCACTGAAAGGTAATCACCTGCCTCAAAAGGCGTCCTGTATTGAAAAACGTATTTCCTTTTATTTCCTTTGTGGATCTAGATCATACAGTAGCAGAAGCGAGGTGCTTCGATGAAGTTTGAGTGGAATGTTTTCTTGGTCAATGCAAAGTGGAAGCGAACTGTGGGATTTATAAACAAGCCTTCAACTGAAACAAAGGTCACCATTAAGTGGGGACACCCATTAACAGCAGGCAATGTCCAACCATTTCAGTTTCCTATGAGCACCAAATAAACTCACTGCTCCACGAAATCAAATGACGATCGTGTTTGAGTAGAGCAAGAGTTTTAAAACCTTTACATTGTAAGACAATGCATAATCTGCAAAAGTTTTGCCCAGCCGCTTGCAGTTTCCCATTTGCATTACGCCTATTGGGTAACCCATTCTTCTAGTCGGCGTGGACGCAGTCCGGCCTTCCGTAAAAGTCATTCAATCTTCAAAGAAATAATTGTTGCTTTTATGCCTTATTCATTCCATTCAGTCTTCTTTTCATTTCACTAAAATTTGCCTCATGAATGCCAATCTGCAATACCAGAACATTCAGTCGCATCGGCCTCTGTGACCTTCCACTGTCAGCTTGTCTGCCCATGGACTTTTTGTTTTCAAATCATTTTCCTTCATCTCCACATCCAAGTGCGATAATGGTTAACTAAACTGCTCGTCATGGCTTTTACCTTGATACTGAAAATAAGCCATGACGGAGGTTTTAAATTCAAAACCCCTTCAAATCGATCGGTCCTCGGGTCGCCCGTGCATTTCTGACCGCATACACAGGCGTGTCACGTGCAGACAAGTGACAATGTCTTTCAGGATTAGCTACGAAACTGTCACTACACCCACCTCGTCTTATGAGACAGAATGTCAGCCTCTCACTAAGTACGCCATCCACAAGGAAGCCTTTGCATTACCCTTACAACAGCGAGAAACCAACCCCGTGCTGGAACATCTCGCTTCAGTTGACGGTATCCCTTTGTCCGCATTCGTGAGTCGATTTTACTTTGTTTCGACGCTTGTTAAAACAGACGCCCTTTTAACTGAGAAAATCATAAATGAAACACTAAGCCGCTTGGCCTGTGATGCTCCCTGCCCTAAGGATGCTGAACGTTTTCGAGAAAGTTGAATCCCTTCGTACTCTGTGCAAGGTAGCAGCAACTGAAAGTCTAGTTGCTCAATTTGTACAATGGATGAAAACTAATTCAGAGAGGCTGAATGATGCATTGGCCAATTGTTTAATCCTGGATTGTCAGGAGTTGGCACAGGAATGCTGCTTTACAATAGCATTTCTAGCCAGACGACTGCACTTCAGCATGAGAGGAGGCGTTGAGATACTAATCGACACATTGATACGCTTGATGGCACGAGCTCTGTTACCGAGGGAAAAGAATGTAACCGCATACCGAGAGGCTCGACAACTTCATGAAGAACGCGCAAGATTAAAGAAATCCCTTGCAATTTTTCATCCACCGCCTCTAAATTATAACTACCTGTGAAATTTATCATCGCTTGATTGCGATAATTTACTACACCCTGGCCGATTTGCTGTATAGCATTCCTCTGCCAGAACTCATCCGATTCTTCACTTTCCGAATCTTCCGCCGAAGAGAGGTAGCACGCCTCCTCCTCTTTAGAATCCTTGACTCAGTTACCAGCAACCTGAATGAAATTCAGGAGGAGGCGGGTAATTTGGCCACTACGATGGGTGCCCTGGAAGTGTATGATGAAAATATCTGGCGACTTCTTCCAAGTGTACTCTACATGGATATTCTGAGAGCCTTCAGCGAGATCAACATAGCCAACCGGGAGTATCCAAATGCAGTGCTCAACGTGCTGCGAGTACAGGCGACTCACAAATATCCACTAATGGACGAGAAGACTGTAGCAAATGTGGAAAACTACTGGCAACGGAATCAGTTCCTTGATGTCACTATGGAAAAGATGCCGCGCCTATCACTCAACTTGCCACCTATTGAGAAGGCAGTGGCAAAATCGTTGGACGTTAAGAAGGACAGTGCCAGTGGAAGCCTCCATACACCCAATGAACTGCCAGAAATGGGTCTCAGTTCACGTCATCCTCGTCCGACACTGGTTTTGAAAAATCCGTAGGAGCGTATGACTAATTTCATGTACATTTTTATTGCTGTTTTCTATTAATATCTTCTACTTTCTGCACTGTAGTAGTTCGCAACACGTGGGGGACGCTGTAATGCTTGACTGGTTGCATCAATGAGAGCTCCACGCATAGGTCAGGCGACGTAGGGCCTCGAAAATAGCTAATCTGCTGGCGTAGGACTTTACTGGCAGCCTTATCAAGGTTCCAAAAGATTCTTTGATGGAATAGAGATTGACACATTAATGGGCGATTGGGCTTTCGCATAGGTGGGTCCCATTCCAAGTTTGGCATTCCATTGATGCCTTTCATCCTATTCTCAATAGCTTGAAACCCTGTAACCAGCATTAGGCCCTTGTAGGGCTTTCCACCTTAGTCAAATGGGAGGTTGTGGTTTTTTGGTGGCTATTTTATGGGGAAACAGAACGATTCAACCTGGCTAGAGCTTAACTAGCACAGATTTTAGGGCTAGCTACTGGATAGTAGATTGAGGGAAGGTTGTTAAATGCTCCTAGAATTCTACCTCTTGTAGTTTAAATCATGAAAAGGTCAAGCGATAATAATAAGCAGCGAAATTGCTCCATGGTCACAATTAAAGGGCCCAAAACTTCTCACTCTTTTCCCAACGGAACATTTTAAAGAGGCCTTCAATTTTCCCAAGCATAATGAAAAAAGACAAGAAGTATAAAAGGACGCCAAGATCATTCCTAGAGCTGTTGCAGCACTGAAGTAGTCAAGACTGTCGTCCTGCGTGTAGTAAGGGAAGTACATTTTACCACAGATTAGAATGATGAGAAGTTTTGATTCCACAATCCTGTTTATATTTGTAACGGGAGTAACATTGAAACGAGTAGGTAGATGAGATCTAACTTTGGTAAAAACCATACACACTGACACAAATAAATTTGTCATGACTCCTAACTGAGACACTGACTCCATCATCACCACATTCATGCTCCCCTAGACACTGACTACCATAGATAAGTGAAGGCTGATTACGCACTACACCACCGATGATGCCATGTACCACGATGCGATGACGTGGAAAGAACAGTGCTTGAATTTGCAGAAGGTCCGCCTTTATTTTGCCCAACGCGTCCATTAGGACTTGTTGTAAGTCGGATTGACTGTCCTCCAGTGCTTCATCCAACGTGGCCTGAATGATGTCACGGATCTCTCCACAGTGAGTGGCAAAGGCGTACTCCTTTACCGGTGCCAATTGGAATGTGTTGGGCGCTCGAGCGGACTGTGGATTGAAGCCGGGAGTGTTGGCCTTTCGGGACAAGGGAAAGGGCTTTCCTGGGCCTGGTGTCGCCATTACTGCAGGATCGGCTGCCATACAGTAGAGGTTGTGCTTGAATTGAGATGTTTAAATGACCTTTTATTGATCTACCACCACGTGGCCGATTTAAAGAAGAAAGGGACATAAATTGTCATTCCTTTTAATCCGGAAAATATTTAAGCACCAATTTGACAACAAATCAAGACGACTAGAGAGTGGCACTTTTATTCAAGTTACCAGTGCTGATAAAAAGGCAAGAATCCGGCGATTTTGTGCGTCGTACAAAATTCCTAAAATGCACTCTTTATGGATGGAATTTAATGTTGATTGCTTGAGTTGTAACTTTAAGGAAATCCAGCTGTATGAATCTTAAAACAAATAAGACGTAAATCGTCAACTTAATGAATCTTTGACAAACCCACCTATAGAGTGATTAGATATGTTTCCATGGTCTTAAAATGAACGTTTCATTGCTTGTTACAGCCTTTAAAATAAGTCCCATCACTGCAACGCCATCCTCATTCACCTTCTCTTCCCTACGGATGTCCGTGAAAGACGAGGCTGGATTGTTCTGTGTGATAATAATACTTCACATTAGCGGGAAACGACACAGTCTTAAGGGGAGCGTGGTGGTGGACTTGCGTCCACCTCGAGAACATCGGCGTTCCCTTTGGCCACGAGGTTTGACTTGCGTTCCTGCCTCCTGCCTAAAGATTGCATTAAAACAATGCAATTATTACAATCACGACCTGTACTTCTGTCGATGAACGGCGCGAACATTCTGCACACTTCTGCATGATAACAAAATCGTTTTAAGAGAGCAACAAAGCCAGAATTCAGCACGCTATTTCACTTTATTTATTTAATTTTTTTAGTACTGTTTGTGTCCCTAGAGCCTGGTAAAAGTCATTGCCTAGAGAAATGCCATGAAGGGGATGGGGCGAGACCTCTCTACCTACTGAATTGTGGAAGTTTAATTTCTTTTTCAATAAACATCTAATACAAAATAACTGCGTTTCGGGTTGATGGGTTTTGTCAAACAAAATAAAACTGCTAGTCTGCTTAAGGGAGCAGAGTTAATTAAAGGTGGTTGCTGGGTTGTGGTGGGGTCCACTGAGCCTCCCTCGATGTTGCACAACATGGGCAGGTATTTGTTATCGTCGTATGGCAGAGATGAGGGACAGTAGTAATGACTGTAGGGTCATAATGTTGGGCGGATATACAAGCCGAAGATGCTGAAGAGCTCGGGGTGGTAAAAAATGCGATCACAGTGCATAATGATGGTCATTCTGGGTTCGTCACATGATCCGTAGAGATGCTGTTTGCGTAACAGGTTGCCATTGTTGTCCTTGTAATGCATACAACTCCTCTTGCCATGTCAGAGTCAACCAGCATCGTTTCACTGCCTTTCGTCAACTTATTTTATTTAGGCCATAATTGAAGCTGCTTAGTTGAAAACGCCTCTTTCCGACTTTGTAGGAAAGTCCTTTTCCTAGGCATTTCACAAAGTCATGCTGCAATTTAACCCATTTCAATTAAGTAATTACATATGAAGATGCGGTTTAAGTGAACATGTAACCCCTGAAATGCTAAGATTAAGCAAAAAGCCGTGATTTGGGTGGATGGATGTAATTGATAAATGCTGGCATCCTCTACTTGTCACTTATCACGTCCACTTAGTGCCTTTGCGGGCTCGTACCCGTCAGGAAAGAGAAGTTATGTTGAAGCTCTGTCCATAGCATCCAAGGTTACGCCATTGCTGGAGAGGAGCCGAGACCTTGCAGTCCCCAAAAGGATACGTCCATGCTTGTTGATGCGCTAAGACTTACGTACAAATGGATTAGTTGCCAAGTGATACCGCAGGGACTCACAATGGAGGTTTGACTGGCTTTAGAGGTGCATTCAAATTTGACGGTCGTCATCAGAATTGCCTAAGAAATGCGACCACTGCTATGGAAGGCAAAAGTTTCTGGAAAGAATGGATGGTATGGAATGCGTATTTGGCATTTAACATCTAAGGCATCTGGGTAATGCCCACCGAACGCACTCCTAAATCGGCCTTCGCAAACAAGAAGTGACAAATGAACTCATTCAATGGAATCCGTGAGATCCGTGGATCGGCCTTGCCGCAGAGCAACCTTTCATGATCCGATTTCCTCTTTTGTGATTAATTTCGATTACCGACTTAATGTTGTGATGATGCTAAGGACGACGCTTAACTAGGACAGGCGATGTGTTTTTCTTTACTTGTTAGTTACCGAATACCTCCACAGCCTAAATGATGGTTTTCAAGCCCTTTAATTTACTTATGCAAAGACGAAATTGCCCTCCAGCCCCTTGTTTCCCTTACCAGGATCTTACTTGTAGTCTCCTTTCCTTCCCAGTACCCATTATGGCAAAGAAGGCTCCCGAAAGTAGTTATTAATGGGTAAACCAGTTTACATTGACCCTTCCTCCTCTACCGAAGCTGTCACAAGTTTTGCAAAAACAAAAAAACACGTCACTTTTAATTAAGTTTTCCTGAAAGGTAATCTTCAAACCGTGGTCAGCACCTGCCTGGTCAACTTGAACCTTTATTTCAGCTCTTATTGAGAGGTGATGTGTTAGGTCAGACATTTCTACACCTTTTGCAGAAAAGTTAATCTATTCCACTTAAGCTGCAGACAAGCGGACATTTGTATGATTGTATCGCTTTGAAGTGGTACCACTTGTGGGGCAAGGATAAGTAATGGCAGCCCACCAGGGCTCGCAAGGTTCACCGCGTGTCTGGGTCAGCACCTTTTACCTGAGTGCGGTCGGCTACTGTTCGTACAAATATCAGCGGATCGGGGAATGTCTTTTCAGGTTTCATCAATGTTTTTTGCGGATACAAGTGAAAATAGAGCAACTTACATCATAGCTGCAGTTATCTTGTGCCAGCTTTGTGCATGAGTTTCCACTTTTTTTGACCAAAGTCACATTACCCCTAACTCCTGTCGATTTAATTGGCACTGTTTAGCGCGCTTTCTTGTTGCACTTCCCATTTTTGTTTGCTGGAAGGTTGAAAACCTCATCATTAATCAAAAGGTGGAATTGCAAGGAAAACCTTTTGCTCGCTTCTGCACTAAGCGGGCCTCCACCTTTCTCAAAGCTATTGCCGAGGGCTTCAAATCCACTCTTAAAGAAACTAAACACTCTTTTTGGCATCGCTGCTTTGGAAACAGTGAGAATGCTTTTCTTGCTTTGAACAAATATTTCATTAGTAGTAAAGTAAAGTAAAAGACATTTCTTTGTATCTTTCCTTTGAATAAAGGGAAGAATACAGGCAGGAAATTGTGAGTGGAGAGGGAAACAAAGCATTTTATGCTGACAAAATCAAACTGACCTACAGTTCGGTCTTAACGCAGGTGAACGGCAAACTTCTTTATGTCAAACAGTTCCTGCGTTTGTGGTGACCCTGCCTATCACCTGTATAATGTTTTTTTACAAGGCGAAATGCACTACCATCCATGTCCAAGCATTTTGGTGTTGGTACTTCCAAACACAGAGTATCCAGCAGTCCTAACACGAGCGCTTGTCAATGTCTCCACATTCTGATGGAGATGAAACGCAACTTAGAGGAGAGGAGCCTCAACACACCAACGAACGACGGCTGCGGTTGATATCTGGCAAGCAGTTTGAAGGAGCGGCGAATCAAACAGTCGAAGCACTGCCTTGGTGAATAAAGAATTGATAACAATTTTGAGAAATCCTCAAAATCACGAAGGACCCGCTGTCCAGAAGTAAAAAAGGCATCTCAGTTACACATTGTGCTCTCCCGTGTAGCTGTTGGTTGACAGGCTCTAAGAAACTGCTCTTACCAGTGGAATCGTTATCAAACGATTGTAGCATTCGGCTGACTCTAAAAGACGATAATGAAATGATATAAAATACTTCTGCAAGGCAAAATACAAAGGCGGTAGAACGAAAGACAACGGTATTGGTGACGACGCAGATGCTTCCGTGAAATAATGCCCCTAAGCGGTGGAAACTGACGGGTGACATCTCAGCCTTCATTACTTACAACTTTTATGCCTTGAGAATATAAGATTATGAACAAACGAGATGGCCAGGACTTGAATGCTCTCACCACCAACAGCAACCGAGTCCATGCAAAACGTTGTAGTTCGATTCATCCACATCAGAGTGGTAGATCCCTCTGTAATGCGACTTCAAAATTCTGCTTGGACTGATATTTTGGTAATCTATTCGTATACGTGGGACACTGTTTGTCTGTAAATCGTAGTGGAAATAGAAAAATATCACCAGCTTCATTGTATGCTTCTTCAATGCCAGAGACACAAAGGTACGCATTTGGAAGCGATTGCATACGGTCCACCGAGATGCTGAAAGACTGCACTATTTCTTAAATTTCTCCACTTTAAGAAGATTATCACTGGTTTCGCTTTAAGCTCGTAGAATAAATAAGCATTGTTCGCTAAATTATTACGCTTACAAATGCAAGGGGAAGGCAATCAAAAACAAAAACACCCTCAGCAGTTCATTAATGGCAAGAGCACAACGGCTTCCATGCTTCCTTTACATTTGCGTCTGCTTCAGATTCATGCACGATTGCACCAGTCCACCCAGTCTTTTGCTCTTCAGTCCTCGCGCCCACCCTGTCGCCTGGCCTACCACTGCTTCAGTCATTCCCATTCTGTCCACAATGCTACTCCCCTACCAGTGCATCCGCCAACACCCTGAGGACAAACCTGGCTGCTATTCGGATGCAAGTGCTCCTTGCAACAACCAGATGCCAAGGCCAAGACTAGGAGGAGAGCGATGCCGGTAGGATGGCATACTTAAAGCTCACATCCAACTCCTCACTGGGGTGGTCGTGCCTGATCGCAGGTCTACGGACTCAACCCCCACCAACTCCTTCTAGCTCTCAAGGCGTGCGAACCGCGTGATCGGCCCCATCCGCTGTGATGCACTCGAGGTGCTCGGAGTCGTGATTCTACGAATAAGCGAAGACGGTTTGATTTTTTGTCTTCCCGCAGTCCAGTCTAAGCAAATCGCACTCCACAATGTGGACAGATGTTGACCCTGCAGCAGCGAGTCACGGAGAGCTGCAAAGGGAAAGGCATGGTGGTGAATGCTTCCATCCTATTCCCCAATGAGGTAATTTACTACGACCACAAACTCATTGACCCATCCTCCATCCACCGCGCCTTGATGCCAGACACGTGAAGCGCTTGGTCGCCTTCACTCCCTTTGATGCATTCACAACACTCGACACAGATTTATGGAAAGGAATTAAGGCAATCTCACCTCCTTCCCTTACTTCTATTTAATGGAAATGTCGCTTCAAAGGGTAGGCAGAAGTCTAACACCCATGCTATGTGCATGTTTGGGTTACCTCTGAATTGTCCCACTAAATTAACCTTCTTCCTTGTTATCGGAATGCACATTTCATTGCTCCAGTTAATCATTGGCACATCATCAATGAATGAAGCGGAATAGGCGAATGCCGCACTGAAGGCTCAGAGTCAAGACTCTTCGCTAAGCAAAGTGGCCTCGAAGTCACTTATCCATACCAACATGCACTGCGAACAGTAAGCAAGCTGTTTAGCAAATGAACAAACAACGAAAAGGGAAAATGGCAAGACGTTTGGTGTCAGTGGAACCGGTGATGTGGGGAGGGGCGTTGGAGAGAGAAAATTGCCATCCTTTGACTAGACCACAATCACAACCAAACCCACTAAAACACTGTAAGATTTTACGCTACCTTTCAACATCCACATTGTATGGCCTCAGAATTTGCAAGTATAGGATGAACGTGGATGAAATCAAGGATTCTACCCAAGTGTCACACATACGTGACACCTTCACTTTATCACATCTCCAACGATTTCGCCGAGTCTTTTGGTTCCTACAATTGTATCGTTTACGAAGTACAAAAAAGGGGTTGGTCCTGAAGCTGGCTAACAGAAGCTGTGTAGCACTTGTAGGCTGCGGCGATGAGAAAACGACCTGTTCCAAATCACTCAAATGCGCGTTACTGAAACAGTTTCGACTAAACATTGTCGCCTTTCAACTCACCAATCTATGCTAACAAATGTACTAACTGCAGAGTTGTCGGCACTTGGAGGCGAGGAAGCCGTGACATGGTGTGGCGACCGCATTGACAAGGCACTTCCTGCCACTCGGCGTGAGTTGGGATTGCATTAGGACTGGCGTGATCAACTCCAGTGAAGCGCATTCTCACACTCCAATAACTTTAAACTACTTCTTTTGCTGTCGTTTCAAAAGCCATTCACCTCGTAAGAGGGTTCGCCTCACTCAGTGGAGGATTGGCGCAGTGCCTTGCTAGACTGGGATTGTGTCACCCCTTCCATTGAACTTGATGGAACAACCAGCGATTTCATGGGCACGAAAACGCCCCGAGAGTGCATTTTATGATTGATGGATTTAATTGCTGCCCGTTGGAAATGGCAGCACTAGCATCCAGATACACCCAAAGGAAGTTGGTGAGTGGACGGATGACATGCGCGATTAATGGTGGTCAATCAATCATTGACTCGCCCACCCATTTGATGAATTGAAAGATGCTCATCAATGGAGCACATTCTGCCCTCTCGTCCAAATGCCGGTGACCTCCCCAACACAGTCGACCTTTTGTGCAAACCGTTTGGTCCTTTGTCACCACGGCAATGCCTCAGTCCTATGATGTCCAAATGCATTCACTGGGTTTAACTGCATGTGGAAATACATAAAGAGGAAGTCGACTGCGGTTTATTGTTAATTCCATCGAGGTCTATTCACATCTATTTTGTTCTGGCTCTTCTCATTGAATCAAGAGCGCTAGAAATTATTCCCAGGGCGAAGGGATTTCCTCCTACTTCTCTTCACCTCGGTTACTCTTGGTGTGGGAATAGTGAGAATACTTAAATGTCTTAATTGCGTCTTACAAAACAGTGGATAAACAGCGCATAAATAGGCTAGACAGTAGCACCACCTGTGACAGGGGAAGTAAACTTCTCCTTTGCTCCCCAATCCAAATTGTCCACTTGCTTCCCACCTTAACAACATTTCAAGTTTATCAAAAATTAAAAGAACGCCAATTTAAACCCTATTTTGGTTTAGTCATAGAAAATCTACCTTTTTTAAGCGCTAAAATGCTAGCTGCAGTTTATTTTGTTGACGCAAGTTTAAATAGTTCACGCCGGTTATATTCCTTAGGAGACCTTTAATATGAATGTGCGAATAGGAATACTGTCCCATTATTCGCATAGAACGTGACCAATTTTTGCTCTCTTTAAAAAAAGGGGAACTTACGAATGTATAAGTAAAGGTAGCAAGCCATGCATATTGTCCAGAGTTAAAATTACCAGCCCTGTTAACAAATCACAATATCCGAGAAATTAACTCAAGTTGGGAAATGGCTTGCGTTGATATGTATGGTGTTATCCACCAGGGATTGACGACGTCAAAATCAAAATTTGGAGACTCAATAATTTACTCTTTAAATTGACAATGGTTGATTACAGAATTGGCAATACATCGTCATTTGAATTTCACACACGTATTGCTGCCAGTACAACCTTCGATTTCGAAATTACAATTACGGTACTTTTACTTGTTTCAATTAAGTAGCACTTTTTCGCTTAATTTCCGCGTTAGGGTGCAGACATTAAGCTCCCTACGAAGGCTAGTTAATTTCTATGACAGGTTTATAGGACAGAGGTGAAATCATACCTCGGGGGATACACTCGTGGTTTTGACTCCATTTAATTCGAACCAGACTTTGAGACCCTTGCTGATGTGGCGCTCGACTTGTCAATGACTCTGCAAATTTGGTTGATTTTTTTAACAATCATCGTAATTTGTGCAACAAATCATGCAACAACTACAACTTTCTGCAAGATTTTTATAAATAAAGTCTGGGAGTTAAGTAAAACACACATTTCACTGCACCACGGATTCGATTAATTCTTAACGCACTAAAGTTAAGAGAAGAGCCAGTGCAGCTCATATTTCTGATTAAATTAGTAGGGAAAATTCTTCTTTTGCCTAGATTTTCGAATAGAAGTGAGAATAAGTGGAATGAGACCAGCAAAAGCATCACGCCACCGAACGAGATAAGGCGCATGCAAATGGTAGGACGCGATTCCACCTAGCACGTGTAGTGAAAAGCATCCTCTCCGGCTAACGTTGGGAGAGAAGAAAATGTAAGACATTAGCCTCACCAGAACTACCTTTAGTCATGTTTAGGGCAATAGTTGTTTAGTAAAACCAATCCAATCCACAGCTCCCATGTTCTAAGAGCAAAGCGCCTTCAGCAACAGAATGCCAGTTATTCCTTTGGAAATCTGACCATGAGTCTTGCCTACTAATGTACTCAATACAAAGATTTGTGCTACCCCCTTGGCACCGCACATGCTCCAGGAGCTATTTTTGGTAGGTTTTTTTGGATAAAATTGCTGCTATCTAAAAAGTTTGCATAAGGCTTATGACGGTGTGGTGAAAAGCGATAGTTGTGTGACAAAGATCGTATCGCATCATGCATCCTACGTAATTCGATGATTGGTGGACGATGTTTTTAATTTGGATTCAACTGCTGTGCTGGTAGTATGTGATTGTGCCTGCCCGGATACCCGCAGCCTTTATTGTTAGGAGGGGGGGATTTGCCATTTGTAATGCAAGAAATGCCATGGTTTCAAAAAGCGGAACAAGAAATGGAAAACATAGGGCCAAAATGAGCATAATTTGCTTAAAATAAGGTATTGTAGTAGCATGACAGGTGAATCTAAACCCGACTTATCGGTCCTATTCACCTACGATCCGACCCCGCGGCATGGCTCAACGTCTGTGCTAGAAGTCTCTTGGCTTTTCTGCATCTTTTTATTGTATTTGTTCTCACGGCTTGATATATTATGCATTCAGGAGGAGTAGGGGCAGCAGACATATTTTAGGCTGATGTGAATGGTGCTAAGTATTAGATAACGTAAATGTACGGTTAAATGGTGTAGCACTTCAGGTGCGTTTTTGTAACTAAGTTACCCCCGATTTTGGCGTGTAATTTAATGGAACTGAGTGCATTTATTAGCAAAACCGACAATGCAACACGGAGCGCCTCTTAAAATGAAATGATTCCTTTTGAATCTACACACTCATGGGAACCTTTGGAGATTGTAATAACAGACTTGATAGAGTAAGCTGTGCAGCATTGCTTTGTTTTGTCACGACTTGAGAGACTGCTCGGTAGGCCCAATGGTGATTCCCTTTGAACTTCGACCCATTAAGGCGTACTAACCTTAATTACTTTCGCTGAAGTTTGTTTGCTGGGTTTGCATACGCCGTTAGGTTTATTTTGGTTAAACACAAAGGCTACTTAGTGAATGACTCGTATGAAGCTGCTGTGTAGGCGCGAGTTCGAATCGCACATCTCCTTAAACTTAACTGTTACCCTAGCGACTATTTATAAGTGTGCTTCTTTTAAGTCTGTCACATCACCGAAAGGCCAAGGAGGAAGAAATAAATTATGCATTGTAGTGTTTTGTTTGTTTGGACTGTTGGTTGGTCCCACACACTAGTGGCGGCTACCTTGAAGCTAGCTGCGTGGGTTGGTCTGCCAGCCATGCCAGCAGTGCCCTTCCTTTCCGTCTAGAATACAAGTATTTTGACCTACACCTTGCCTTCTCTCCGTTTTTTAGGGATGCTCGGGGCGCTACCTGCATGGTTTTTAGTAGGGCTAGCAGCGCTTTGTAGTTGAGTGATACATTTGTACTGGAATTTTAATTGTTGGTGTATCGTCTAGAGCATCCTTCTTAGAAGACGAAGGAAGGCTGGGTCTAGAACAGAATACACGTATTCAAGGCATGGAGGGAAGAGGCTGCTGGCATGACCGAGAGACCAGCCCACTCAGCTTGGTTCAGGATTGCCGCCCCTTATTTCGAAGGCCAGCCAACAGTCCAAACAAACGAAGCACAGCAGTTAAAGTTGCACATGTCAAGTAACGAGTATTTCAATTTGGCTACAGGTTGCTCAAATATCCATTGTAGGCCATCATAGACAAACGCAACGACAATTAAATTAATAAAAATACCATAAATTATTACCTTTGAAATTTAAGTGTAATTAATTGTGTGTAATTAATTGTTAGTTGTGGTAGATTACGTTTTTGGTTTATATATCAGCATTTTTGATTTGGCTTCTAATGAGTCGGCTTCTGTTTTGTGAGGCTAGCTGAATGGCACGGATTTGAGTGCTCTACCTCGGCTTAATTGTTGAGCCGTTGGTTCAAGAAGGTCGTGTCGCAACCTTGTTTTATTTCCATCCAATTCCACCAACTTGTTTGTGATATGGACTGGTGTGACCGCTCGTCATTGACTTATACACAACGTGCGCCAAATCCGTGTGAGTCGGAGCTCAAACGTATGTGGCTTTAGCAACAAAGGTGTCATTTCAAATTAGCGTGTCTCAACAGGCTTTGTTGGGCGCTTTTTTCCTGATTTTAAAGGAACAAACATGCATTCCTTTGCAGGGTGTTTCGCTGACCGAAACGAAACGGGAGGGCTTTGTTTTGAACCATCTTTAGCGCCAGACGTGGGGCCTCAGGGATCTCTGAGTCTTTACCAGAAAGCCCTTGAGATATGCATTCGGACGCGCCATAAGTCATTCATTCACGTGCTTACATTATTAATCAGACGCTCATCAAACGACTTTTAATGTAGACGCCTCTTATGGAATACTGCTTACCAGTCTACAAATGCTTGGATGTGTAGCCCTTACTCTCAGCACAGAAAATATATCCAAGATGGTCACCTTATCAATCCTTGCTAGAAGCAATTGTAGGATTACGTGACACTGAAGAATGTTTAATTTTCCTTCTTACCAAGAGCTCACGACTCTGAAAGCATTACGGGCGCACTAAGAGCCTTCTACTGCTGTGTACTGCAGATTACAAAGCGTGTGTATCTTTATCCCACTCCTTCTGCGTTCAATCCCAAGTCCAAAGAGTTCCCGTGCGAAAATCTGCTTGCTGGGCACACAAAACAATTTTGACACCCAAGGATCTACTCCAAATTTGCTTCAAATTTAGCTTCGGTAACTACCCTAAGCCCATGGCGCCAAAAGCGTGGCTTATTAAGGCCATGATTGAGGCCATGGGTGGTTCGAGGACTTCAACTAGCAATTTTTCCTCTTTGTCTCTTATCGTCGTGCTTGCAGCCTAATCATCCACTTTGGCATCATCCGTGTTAATGTGTGAATGCTCCTTACTTAATTACTGGACTAATGCTTGTCTCTTCCAAACCTACTACCGGGGGAGGAACTTGTATGGGAATCACTGACTGTGAGTCTGATTATTTTTCTATTCACAACACAGTTGCTTCCCTTAGGAATATTGAGGATTGAGGGGACTCTTGTTGGCTTTCCATTAAAACTGGTTTAGTGGCTGCTATGAAAACCCGGCTTCCGCGAACATGGTAGGTATTTCCAGGGCAACAAATTACTTAGCATTCATTATTGTTCGTTGAGTAACACATGGTGGACGAATGGGGCTACGTGCTTTTTGCAGTGGAAATCATTAATTGTGATAGTAGTCATGGCTGCTGCTTTTAACTCTTCCTCAACGAGACAAGCTTGAGGAATGCGCTTTTGTCGAATGTGGCTGCTCTGGAAACAAGCAACTAGACTCTGATTGCAGGCGTATCTTATTGTTCAGTGTTGATACCAGGGCGGGCTGATGGCTGTTACTTAGAGAAATGACATTTTGATAAAGTAGGAGAATGGCTTTAGTTGGACCTTTCACTTTCTCAGGGCGTGCTGTCATCTGTCAATCAGTGGCATTCAGCACCCGCTTTCTCTGACTTTTGCGTCTTTTGCTAATTTGAGTGCGCACAATTTATTTATCACCTACACTAGGTGCTGAGATTTGGTTTTGGCACACCACTTTCAAATTAACACCCATTTGCTTCAGAATATAGTCTTCCCGAATGTGACACCTTTATGTTCAAATAATTCATCCAAATCATTACATCTCCAACCATTTCTGCTATCTCCTTTCCTGTTCAGAAGATATGCAATCGACTTGATGAGTAACTCTCCAGGCTTTGGAAGCTAATTAAACTAGAATAGTGTGGTAGAATACTTTTACTAACACTATACCATTAATGGTATGCACAAAGCTCGGTCCACACTTATTAAGTAAGATTCAATGTATGGAGGAATGGGGATGGGTGGGGAAAAGTGCTCTACAAAGTGGTTGGCATGCATTCAACTGCATTCCGTCACTGTGGTTCTCAAATTGGCACAAACCAAAGCCAACAGCTATTCTTTGCGATCTTAAAAACAATCTTTATGCGAGTTAAATAACTTTAGGTTAATTTAACATGTTGTAAGACGAAAAAATGAATGGGAAGTTTTGTAGACAGTAAAGTAGAAGGCGCTGATAGGGTGGAGCGTCTTACACTGTACAACAAGTCACACCGTTAGACCTCGCTGGAAGTTGCATTGAATCGTTCGCTGCATTCATTGGCATTTGGATTTTACACCCAATAAAGCGGTATTGCTGACAAACCAGGTAAAAAATGAACGCAAGGCTCACAAAAGTAAAACTATCCGGCTTATAGTAGAGCCAAGTTAATGTGGTCCGATTTGGTCCTGGTTGGAAGCCTTTAGATTACCTTTTTACCAAAGCATAATTCATTCGCCTTCGCATTAAATATTACGAACAAATGGGACGATTGTCTCCATTGCTTGTCCGCCCTTTTTCTTCAGCTTCAAAGGCAAATAATCCTTGATCTTGGTACTCCCTTTATACATCATTAACTCCGAGCCATGCCAGTAAACCTCCCTCCTCATCCCTTCTTGATTGTCGAAATACTAACCCCTCAGAGCTGCTGCAGATCTTAGTTTTCTTTGCTAAATGGCTCTGTTTCAAGGTTCATTTCCTTACTCCCAAAGGCTCTGGCACGAGTTGAATTCGTTGTAGAGTAGCGTCCAGCTTTAACTACTGGGAGGCCTGTACAACTCTCCCTCCCCGACATAACTATTTATGGTTACTCCAGGCACTGTAAAATTGCCGAGATTTAGCATCAAAGTGATTTCACAGTGATTTTTTGAGAGACAGCTGTGTGACCACTGATGCAAGAGGTCGACCAAAACGAATACCGAAATTGCTTATGCGACAGTGTGGATTTTCCTTATATGTTCCTACCAGTGTGTTGAACTATGCACGTACTGACATCCTCGCAACTTGCTCTACAATACGTTTGTAATATCCATTGTTCTGCAAAACTTTGAGCTATCGGGACTTTTTTGATGACTCGGTAGGTGTACTGATATTAGCCTCAAGCCTTAACGTATATTAGCTTCATTGTTTGAGTGCTTTTTTCATTGTGATCTTCACAATTTTCGACTGCCGTCCCGGTTGCATAGCGCTCTATTTTATTACTAGTAAGCTTTATGTCCTCCAGCTGTCTTATTGTATCTTTGGAGACGATCCTAAGTGCTACACTGCAACACGCATGTGCTTTAAGAAGAGAGTCTGACTGGGAATCTGATTATTCCCGGAATCATTGGTCTCCTCCTCTGCTTGCTGAATCCACTATCTGTAAGGGTTTTCTCCTCCCTTCTATGTTAAACCAAAACAAAAATGATTTTTCTTCCGTGAATTGTACTCCCTGTTTCAGATCCGTTTTGGCCTCCATCTGCACGCTTTAATTGAGAGTAGTGCATGGCCATAAGAACACCAATGCATGGTGAATGCCTTAGCAGTAGCAAAATTAAGGGTCGAATGCTGAAACGTTTCCCCCCTTACGCGGAGCTCCTATTTGAATTAGAATTTCCCATTTTGCACACATTGAAGAATGGTGGTGGTGAGCCGCGTTGGTTTTTCGTTCCCAGAAGCTGAGGACACGGGTCTCTTCCGGAGCATTCCCATCACCGACAGCCAAGGTAGTGGCAGACAATAGTGTCGCATCCCATTGTGCAGCTCGGCATCACAAACTTCAAGCACTGCAGTGAGCAGAAGGGGCTTGATTATTTGGTGTTAATTATTACAAAACGACTGGTTGCCTAAACGTCAGGGTCCTTGCTGATTTTGGTTATTCATGCTGGGCTTATGGGAAGCCTCATTCCGGACACTATCGTCATTTTGCCGTAAAAATGCCGAATGCTCCTCCTCCATTGAAGGAGATTCGGCGGCTAACCAAAAAATCTCCCTGAGCCCAAATTGTCTTTACGCATGTTTCTCAATGTGGTGGAAAACTATGCAGGAGGCGCATGCAAGTTTTGCTCCTCAATATTTGACGCATTCACCTACGGACCTGGAAGTCCACAATGGCTTCCGTTACCTATTATTAGTTTTCATGTGAGAAAGACTTCGGCGCTTTAATCTTTTTTATTCCTTTTTCTCCACGTCTTCTCTCAGAAGAGGAACCTTCTTCTGATTTTGAATTATGCACTAATCGGTTAATTGACAGTCAAGTTTCAACAACTTTGGACTTGTATGTTGTGCTGCAAAGCCCTAATTTACCAGAGGCTTTTGTACTTGGCATCACCATCTCAAGCCATTATCGAAATTCGCTCAAAAGTGAAATGATGCCACAAATAATGCATAAATGAACAAAAGAGGGGTATTGTGGAGTGTTGTGATGGAGGTCAACTCACAACTGCTTCTTTCAGGTTGTCCAGTCCACCGCAGTCCAGAGTTACCGCGCTTCGGTAAAGGAGAGTGCCATCGTTGCCTCAATACCTGCTGGAGCATTCATGGCTGAAGTTCGGTTGAAGTTTTTGGTATTCTCAGGCTCTACCAGTGCAAGCGGGGTTTCCAGGCCGCTGGTGAAGTAAAAGGACCACAAATTTTTTGCTTTGTTGCCTGTTACTCAAAATTCGTTTTTATTATGAAGAAAGGGGAGGATTGGACTGTTCTGGCTTCTGATAAATGCATACCCACCTATCTTTTTGTGAAATTCCATTAAATTGTGAGGTATCTCTTCCAGCTTATCATCCTCTATGTTATTGTCGTGCTCCTTGGGAAAGTTGGCATTTTAGAATGACTGCCTTGGGAAGGTGTCAGTAAACGCGGTTTCAAATCACTCAAGTAAACAATCACCTCAGAAGTTATGATCAATCAAATTAAGTTTATGAAGCCTCCGGAGTGGGTGGTTGTAATGGTTGGTGGATGGGAGAGGAGTGTGGGGCATGAAGAAGGCGACAAGGGTACAGTGCTTGGAAAGATTCAAAGCACCTTGATGATGAAGCGCATCTTTTCATCCATCCATGCATTTACAAGACTTGTTATGTGGACCACAAAATTCTGTCCTTGACTCCTTATTTACAAGAACAGGTTGAAATGGAAATGAAGTCATGGTTCTTGTGTCTGCAAGGAATACACACAGTTCTTTCCTCGTTGAATAGTTCCATAGGTACGTGGGTTGAGAAAGTCTGTAATGATACAGGCAAAATGGTCGGATGGAGGGGAGGTGATGGGAATTGAAGAGAAGGTGTAACTCGGTCCTACGTTCTGTGGTTTCTGGTCTCTTGATGTTTCAACAGTGTCACCTGAAAGTGGGGACGGATGGGGTGATGGGGAGGCGATCGAATGTGACGGATAACCGAAGGGGCTTTCGGTGGCGTTGGAGGGCTTCGATGAATGTGCCCAGCGCCGGCGCATGCAAGAATGCATCTGCTCTGTTTCGAATCGAGTGGGTCATTGAACCATTTATTTTCAATTCCATCAACTTCAGCTAATCGTGTTGAAGTTGATCAGTTCCGTATGCGGAGGCATGCATTTGTGCGTCAAACTTTCTTAGTGCATAGAAAACGTGCCTGCTAATTGGAAGCACCTATAGCATTCCCTGGGGGCATTCCAGTATGACTGGCTGTGGAGGACTTTGTTGGGATATGCTTTACAACGGAAGGCCTTCACCATCTGGGTCGGATTTGAATGAATGCATCCGCAGCGTGGCATTGTGATTTGCGTGAGCTCACCATGCTGACATTCCAGGTCGGATCGTGTGTGAGTTTGCACCACTGCATCGGTCTTACGGTTCTCGCATAAACTCTTTTGACGATTGATTCCTTTGCCAACTCACTGATGATAGTTTATTCTTGGGGGCGTTGGATTCTCTTGCTGTCTGTGCACTAAAGAAAGAGTGATTTAACGAATTTTTTTGGCTTAAAAATGGGAAGTTATAAAAGCGCTGTTGACGCTTATGGTGTGACCAGCCTTGTAACTTACTGTGTGACTTTGCTGTTTCAGCCGTTTACCTCGCTTGGGACGAAAAAAACGTTAGAGACTCAGAATCGAACGCGACTTGGTGAATGGTAAACGATTAATTAAGCTAACGAGGCCTGGGATCCATTGCGTGGAATTGGGACGGCAGGGACAGTTGTTCACACCATGAGTTATCAAAGAACATCATCCACAAACAGCACTTTCGTCGAAGTCAATACGACGGAAGGTGTTGAATTGGTATGCAAATTATTTTAACAGCGATGAAGTTAACTTTGACAATTCCTCGAGAATCAAGCGCGTGCTAGCTTGAACTTACGAGGAGTGGCAGTCAATATTATCTCACGTAAAAGTGGATCTAGTGTTGCCAAGGCTCAAGAAGAGTAATGTGTTTCAACTACACTTAATCTGGGAATGCTAGAGCAAGTGTTGAGGTGTGGATCGCGTTCGCTCCCACTGGCAGCGCCATGTCTGTGGAATGATGAAGACTGGACAGTCTGCAAGAAGTATCTGTGAATCGGCTCCCCTTACAGTCGTACTGCTGTAGTCAGTACTGAAATGCGTCTTCCTAATTTTTTGAGGCATGGTTTGTATCGCTACTTTGATACGACTTGCGATGGAGAAACTTATTGTAGCAATGCCCTCGTTCACCCCCTCCTTGCTGCTACCCTGACTGTTCTGCGGCAAATTCATTGCCTCTGATAAAAGATCATCAATGCTGCTTCTCTTAGAGTGTGTAATGCTGACCCTCCCTCAAGTTTGAGATTCTCGCTCCCCTACCCAAAAGGTACACTTAAAGAGACACAAGAGTTATTGCATGGTTGTAAAATTTGTGCTTCTCAATGCAAAATGCAATCTCTACTGATTTACCATTTCAGTACTCAGTTCAACAGCTGAAAGAGGGTTACTCTTCGTGGTAGTGTGGGGCTTTGTTAACCTCAAGGTGCATCTTGCATGTCAAAATCCAACGAACCACATCCATCTCTCAACCACTAAAGTCATCACTCGAGCTGAGATCAGGAGGAGTAAATAAATTTATCCTTTTATTGCCAAAAAATGAAATGGTTAATGCTAACTTAATTGCAGTGCAATGCAAGGCATGGAGTGAGTTCCCTAACAGTAGAAATGTAGCTATTACAGGCGCTCAAACGGCTTGCTGTTTGTATATTTTAACATTGAAGAGACGTAAGCGCTTTCCTCTCTGCTCAATACTTTCTTGCTTTTAAGGAGCTAAGCCTGCGCTTGAACTCCCTTCACTTCGAGTTAATTTTGACTTGAAATGTATTGCACTGGAATGTTGAAGTTAAGTTGTTTTTATTGGATTATATTCACAAAACAAACGTAATTTAGACAAACATTTTGAAACCATACAAGTTTTAAGCTTATCTCGACCTTTTTCATTGCTCTCTAAATTTCTTGGTGGTGTGTTAGAAACTCAAGAGCATCTCACTGTTTGCATTATTGTGTCAAAATCCAACAATTTATCTTTTTTGAATTTAGTTTTACTTAACTGCAAATGATCAACAAACTTTTCCATTCTTTTCTTTCATAGCCTTGGAGGAATCTTGAACATTGCAGGATCGCATTTAGCCACAGTAACCAAAGTGGGGTATTTCATGCGATTTCAAAAGACCTTTAATCGTCCTCATCTTCATGAGCTTCATCGTCTGGCCACTCAATGACTTATGCATGTTACGATTACCAATAAGGTAGTTTTGCCACACCCATGCTACTTGCTTTTAATAAGTAAAGTCATCTGCACTTTAATTTCTTGCAAATGAGACTAATTTAGTTCGCTGCGACAATTCCCTGCCACCAACGATAATTTGTATCTACGGTTCTGGAATCGCTTTTTACCGATATGACGAATACTTCAAGAAATTGTCATAATATAATTTCGATGCGATCTATTGTAAGCTGGACACGCCACGAAGATTAGCTGCCTATTAGAAACAAACCACAACCCGACTAATAGGTGTATTTATGGGCTCGCGGTCAAAAAATGGTACCAAATGCGCATTTCTTTGATAGAAGAGTATCACAATGTCAAACATCTGTCTCTTTGAATTCATCGGAAACAATTGTTTGCATAGAAGTCGAAACAGACTCTCATCCGCCAGTTCAACTGGGAGATTTCTATAAGTTATCAATCTTGCCACCCTATTTAAAAACCTACCTTTCAAAGCAAGCTGATGCTGTGTACTTACTACCAACAAAGGGAAGTCTTCCATTCTAATTAAGATATTTTATTTTTTGACCGAAGTGACAATGTCTCATTTGCAAATGCTTTAATGTCTCCAACTAGCGGTATCTTCATGCCTTTTATTGAGCATTTTAAATCCTTTTTAGTGAGGTTTGCATTAATTATCTTCGTGATTGTATAAAAAAGGGGAAACTAGAAGCTTTGCGCAGAAAGGTGCTGTTTTCGCATCAAGGGGAACAAAATAATTTTCAAGGAATAATGAAATGTCGTTAGAAAGTATTTGACGTCCCTACAACTTTAGTCGATGACTAGTCCTCTTTCACAAAGCAGTGCCATTTGTTCGCGTTCTGATAGACTCAGCGCGTTTAGGAGCCATCAAATGGTGAAGAATGATGGTCGTACCACCAACAACTGGTCGCTGCTGAAACTCCAATGTGCACAATTCTGCTTATCCAAAAGCACTTCTCCTTCTCCCCGACGTGGCTTCATAGGCGCTCTCACTGGATTCTGGATAAACTCACATCTCTTGGTGAAACTCTAACCTTCTGTGTGACATCGTCCGTCCGTCTGTCTGATTCAGGAGACGCCAAATTCACTTCACTTCACTTCACTTCACTTCCACTCTCCATTCCCCATTCTACATCATCATATCAAAGCGATTACCCAAATCCGTGCAGCAGAGCAGCTTCATTGTTGCACACGCATCGCCACAAATGTTGGGAGGGGGCAGTGAAAGATGAGTGACAATCTGAAGTGGGTTGATTTCACAGCCTCGGTGCATAGGGGAGGCTGTGCCACCATCCTTCACGCAAGCTACCCCACTGAAACGATCAAGTCACTTGATGCGGTGCCCAACGCCCCTCTCGCATCCACTTCCGCACAATCCGAACTGCCGAATTCAAAGCACAACTTCCAGCACCATCACATTCAATGTGGGTGCTGACTGGACTTTGATGTCCACCTCCACGCTGCCGTCTGATGGCGAGGGCACTCGCACACATGCAGTGACATTGGCCTTGCTCTGAGGGGGCAGCGATAAGGTGGTGAAATTACCCACGAATTGCTGACGACAGGGCCGACGAGGAATGCGTTTGTGGTGGTATTCGTCATGCAGATGTGTGGTGGAAGTTGCAGAGCCGAAAGCAAGGTTCTTAGAATAGCCATGTGAATCAAAACTCTGTTTAATCTTTATGTTGGCGTCCTGAGATGCAATTATGCGGAGTGCAGAAAAGAGAGGATGTTTGAGTTCAAACCCTTTGCTTGCACGTAGGATCTTGTTGAACTGAGGACAATGAAGTTATTTTAGTTTTATTTGAGCACCATTCGAATCTGTTAGCCTTGATGTTTGATGAACTACCATGCAAATTTTTCAAAGTTTTCCTTTCAAACTATTGGCGCATGAGTATGACTTTTAGTAAAAGGAAAATGCAGAACACTCGGGTCCGCGGAAGATCAATCTTCTACCGGCAAGCCCACTATCCACAGGTGGAGTTTGAGGTGAGACGTGCGATGGGAATTCATGGGAGCTCATGGCATTCAGATCGGCCTCGTACAAATCCTATCCGCCTATAATGTTGCCCATCATCGTGATTTGCTGTACTTCGTTTACTGACTGTGATTTCCTATCTCTAAACCCAAATAACCTAAGTTAAGGTCGAATCTACCGCCGAGTAAATTCTCTCCGATGGTCACTGCTTGCCTCGTCCATTCTAATTGCGTCGGTGGCTCCATCTCTCGATGCGACCAGAACCTGTGCCAATTCGCCATTTGCCGAGAGTAATGAAGTCAATCACACTTCCAGTCCGCACTGAGGTTTTGGTAAGCAGAATGAATTGTTCGGAGCTTACTGAATTCCCTGTAGAGTTCAACATGCCAGCATAGATGCCTTGGAATGCCATAAAATGCCATTTTTTACACGGTTAGCACCTTGTATGGGTGAATGCGCTGTCGCTGCCAGTCAGTTGTTTGACAACCATATCCGGTGAAAATTTAAGAATTTGTTGAAAATTTAAAATATCCAATGCATTCACACATGGCTAATGGAACCTTAGCGGATAATTGACCATCCACTTCACAGGCAGTTTTGTTGTGATCTCCCTCAGATTGGTAGACCTTTTGCCTATCTCATTACTTTACCGGCGAGCGAACTGTACGCAGTGCTTAGCTTTATGCAATTGATCAGCATAAGCTAGTTAAGGACGCGTGTCACATATCTGTGACATTCGTAAAAAAGACTAGGATTAAACAATAAAACATTGATTCTGTCACATAAATGTATGACTGTGTCCTTTGTGGATGGTTTACTCATAATCATGGCTCATTTCTACGCATTGTTGATGGCTTTTCCCCTCCCCAAATTCTCGTCCATTTTTGACGTTAACAAGCCTTGATATTGTATGAACCTCCGTTTAACTTTGGATTTGTTTTGCTTGTGCATGATTTGACTCTGTGATTCAGATAACTGTTGAAAGGTTCATTGAGCTGACGTTTCCCGGTGATTGGTAAAAGAACCAGGGTTAGATTCCGGGTTTTTTACAGCATTATTTAACACCTTTCCTACTTTTATCTACATTTTTCTTTTTGGTAGTTCAATTCCTCAAAACTCTCCCTCTTGTAGCCGAAAATTTCCCGAAGTGTATCTTTCAAAGGAAACCTTAGAAACCATGCCTAACAAGCCATGGTTTTAGGCGATGAACAGTTTCGGCAAGAAATAAACTTTGAGAATAACGTTTTCTTTATTCACTTTCAATTTGGTAAATCAGATTTTTCTTAGCCCTTTAGGCTACTGCTCAAGGGGTGTAGAATTGACGCCTTCACACGGGTACTACAGAGAGCTCCGCGACAAATCTGTCCATTCTCCCCCATCAACTCATCACTAATTCTCACACACTCGGTAGGGTATACCCTTCTTCTGCCACATTAACGCTGAGCAGTTGGCAATTTTACGGAGAGCACTTGTTCTTTTGCCAATCTTTCAATTCATCAAATGGGTGGACGAGTCAATGATTGAGTGAATGAATGCACGGACGAGCATGGCACACCTCAAAGTGGAAGGAAAAGGAGCATCCAAGTCTGCGGACATCCAGCATGAGCCACGTTGGTTGCATTTGGATTCCGATGCGAGGCGTCTGATGAAATATGTGAGCGCCCGTGGAAGCCTCCCCACACATCTGATTGCCATTGTACCCGGTCGACCACCATTAATCGCGCATGTCATCCGTCCACTCACCAACTTCCTTTGGGTGTATCTGGACTGCTAGTGCTGCCATTTCCAACGGGCAGCAATTAAATCCATCAATCATAAAATGCACTCTCGGGGCGTTTTCGTGCCCATGAAATCGCTGGTTGTTCCATCAAGTTCAATGGAAGGGGTGACACAATCCCAGTCTAGCAAGGCACTGCGCCAATCCTCCACTGAGTGAGGCGAACCCTCTTACGAGGTGAATGGCTTTTGAAACGACAGCAAAAGAAGTAGTTTAAAGTTATTGGAGTGTGAGAATGCGCTTCACTGGAGTTGATCACGCCAGTCCTAATGCAATCCCAACTCACGCCGAGTGGCAGGAAGTGCCTTGTCAATGCGGTCGCCACACCATGTCACGGCTTCCTCGCCTCCAAGTGCCGACAACTCTGCAGTTAGTACATTTGTTAGCATAGATTGGTGAGTTGAAAGGCGACAATGTTTAGTCGAAACTGTTTCAGTAACGCGCATTTGAGTGATTTGGAACAGGTCGTTTTCTCATCGCCGCAGCCTACAAGTGCTACACAGCTTCTGTTAGCCAGCTTCAGGACCAACCCCTTTTTTGTACTTCGTAAACGATACAATTGTAGGAACCAAAAGACTCGGCGAAATCGTTGGAGATGTGATAAAGTGAAGGTGTCACGTATGTGTGACACTTGGGTAGAATCCTTGATTTCATCCACGTTCATCCTATACTTGCAAATTCTGAGGCCATACAATGTGGATGTTGAAAGGTAGCGTAAAATCTTACAGTGTTTTAGTGGGTTTGGTTGTGATTGTGGTCTAGTCAAAGGATGGCAATTTTCTCTCTCCAACGCCCCTCCCCACATCACCGGTTCCACTGACACCAAACGTCTTGCCATTTTCCCTTTTCGTTGTTTGTTCATTTGCTAAACAGCTTGCTTACTGTTCGCAGTGCATGTTGGTATGGATAAGTGACTTCGAGGCCACTTTGCTTAGCGAAGAGTCTTGACTCTGAGCCTTCAGTGCGGCATTCGCCTATTCCGCTTCATTCATTGATGATGTGCCAATGATTAACTGGAGCAATGAAATGTGCATTCCGATAACAAGGAAGAAGGTTAATTTAGTGGGACAATTCAGAGGTAACCCAAACATGCACATAGCATGGGTGTTAGACTTCTGCCTACCCTTTGAAGCGACATTTCCATTAAATAGAAGTAAGGGAAGGAGGTGAGATTGCCTTAATTCCTTTCCATAAATCTGTGTCGAGTGTTGTGAATGCATCAAAGGGAGTGAAGGCGACCAAGCGCTTCACGTGTCTGGCATCAAGGCGCGGTGGATGGAGGATGGGTCAATGAGTTTGTGGTCGTAGTAAATTACCTCATTGGGGAATAGGATGGAAGCATTCACCACCATGCCTTTCCCTTTGCAGCTCTCCGTGACTCGCTGCTGCAGGGTCAACATCTGTCCACATTGTGGAGTGCGATTTGCTTAGACTGGACTGCGGGAAGACAAAAAATCAAACCGTCTTCGCTTATTCGTAGAATCACGACTCCGAGCACCTCGAGTGCATCACAGCGGATGGGGCCGATCACGCGGTTCGCACGCCTTGAGAGCTAGAAGGAGTTGGTGGGGGTTGAGTCCGTAGACCTGCGATCAGGCACGACCACCCCAGTGAGGAGTTGGATGTGAGCTTTAAGTATGCCATCCTACCGGCATCGCTCTCCTCCTAGTCTTGGCCTTGGCATCTGGTTGTTGCAAGGAGCACTTGCATCCGAATAGCAGCCAGGTTTGTCCTCAGGGTGTTGGCGGATGCACTGGTAGGGGAGTAGCATTGTGGACAGAATGGGAATGACTGAAGCAGTGGTAGGCCAGGCGACAGGGTGGGCGCGAGGACTGAAGAGCAAAAGACTGGGTGGACTGGTGCAATCGTGCGTGAATCTGAGGCAGACGCAAATGTGAAGGAAGCATGGAAGCCGTTGTGCTCTCCCTGCAAATGTGAACTCGCTCTAGGTCAGTTAGTGAAGGCCTGTGGTTCATTGTACCATGCCTCTTAATTGACTAATTTGCACCTCATTTCAGTGTGTTCAGTCACCTACTGCTTGGTGTATCGGTTGCCCCTCATCCTTTTGTTCCCTCGTCTGCCAACTGTCGACAGCAGCATTTGCAGCTCTGTTTATCTGAAAATGGAGGCGATTCCTGAACTGTCATCACTTGCGGCATGCACTGGGGCTACATGCTGGCTCCGTAGAAGTGCAAACGATGGATGTCTTGGAGAAATCCTTGCCGTGTTGCACAATCATGGTAACTCACTCCCAACGATGACTGCGAGTCCTGTTGTTCTGTGCACTACCATATGCCCTCTGGGAGTGGATTACCATTCATAACGATTGCTGCCTCTTCTTTTCGGGTGTCTGTGGCTTCAAGTGCCAAAGAAGTTTGCTTGTGGGTATGAGAAGCCTTTGGGTTGCGCTTTGGCTTCTCTCTTTGTCAGTAGAAGCAGGCATGATGGCTAAGGTGACGGCCTTGTCTTCTCTACTGCCATCATCGCATCTACGTGCGAGTGGTGATTCGGGCAAGAGCGGGGGCCCAAGCTTTCGACAAGAGAGAAGAGAATAGTGCGGAGGATATGATGCCGATCCTAGTCTTCCAAATTGTGAGTCACCTCTGTTGTTGTGCACTCTCGTCTCAGTCTGTAACCAACAGCCGGCACTTCGAGACCGCCCTACGCAGCCTGAGCATCGTGTTGCACTGCTTGACAGAGGTGGATTTTGCAAATGACAAATTCTTCAGCAACCTTTGCGTAACTTTGTGAGAGTGTTCTGCGTGCCAGTAAAATGCTTTGGGGTGAGGCTTCCTGCGCTCGCATTGAATGCTCCTGTGAACAAGCACTGGGGGCTGTAGACTGGGAATGGGTGCAGCTTGCATCTTCACTGGCAGACAGAGACTTGCCTTTGAAGGCGCGAAGCGACTCAATGGGTCTGCTCAAGATGAGTCCCTTTTCGACGTGGTATGCTAACGCCTTTCCATGGTTCCCTCACCACCACTGCTCAATCAGCAGGACTGGGTCGGCCTTGGTTTGACTTAACCGAAGTTGACTGTGATGCATCCACGTGCAATCAAAAAGTCTCACTCAAGCTCACCACAAACCATCCCATTAGTTCACTCCCTTCCATTGACAGATCAACCAGGCTGGATCGGACATGTATTGGCCTGACCAGACTGGAATGTGCTGAGCTGAATTGACTCTCAACTTGTTCAGTTAGTACCGTTGCTCAAGAGGACGCCATCTCCCACTTACCAACACGCGACCTCCTGTCTCTGTTTCATCCATCATTATTAAGCGCTAGATGTTGAGGGCACTCATCCGCTCCCAGTTATTAGGCGTTGGCTTTTGGAAATGCAAGGCACGAGCACGGTGTAGTCGCATTTTTAAAGCATTATGCAGGAACATCACTCGCTTTCGCCTTTAGAGGACGGGGTGAATTCAGAACATGTTGACTTCAGTGCATTTTAAAACCATCGAAAGAATGAAGGCCGTCAGTTAAGAAGGATGTAATGAGCTGTGTTTTCCTTTTGATTCACGTGGCTATTCTAAGAACCTTGCTTTCGGCTCTGCAACTTCCACCACACATCTGCATGACAAATACCACCACAAACGCATTCCTCGTCGGCCCTGTCGTCAGCAATTCGTGGGTAATTTCACCACCTTATCGCTGCCCCCTCAGAGCAAGGCCAATGTCACTGCATGTGTGCGAGTGCCCTCGCCATCAGACGGCAGCGTGGAGGTGGACATCAAAGTCCAGTCAGCACCCACATTGAATGTGATGGTGCTGGAAGTTGTGCTTTGAATTCGGCAGTTCGGATTGTGCGGAAGTGGATGCGAGAGGGGCGTTGGGCACCGCATCAAGTGACTTGATCGTTTCAGTGGGGTAGCTTGCGTGAAGGATGGTGGCACAGCCTCCCCTATGCACCGAGGTTGTGAAATCAACCCACTTCAGATTGTCACACATCTTTCACTGCCCCCTTCCAACATTTGTGGCGATGCGTGTGCAACAATGAAGCTGCTCTGCTGCACGGATTTGGGTAATCGCTTTGATATGATGATGTAGAATGGGAATGGGAATGGGGAATGGGGAATGGAGAGTGGAAGTGAAGTGAAGTGAAGTGAAGTGAATTTGGCGTCTCCTGAATCAGACAGACGGACGGACGATGTCACACAGAAGGTTAGAGTTTCACCAAGAGATGTGAGTTTATCCAGAACCCAGTGAGAGCGCCTATGAAGCCACGTCGGGGAGAAGGAGAAGTGCTTTTGGATAAGCAGAATTGTGCACATTGGAGTTTCAGCAGCGACCAGTTGTTGGTGGTACGACCATCATTCTTCACCATTTGATGGTTCCTAATAACACGAATTCGTTGGTTATAAGAGCTAAGATATCATTTGTCACTTTTGGCTGTCTCAGGTACAATTCATAGTAACGATGGAGTCTTTAAGTCTTTGCGTCGTCTCCTTTTGCTCACTCTTATTATTTTTACGTCAGATTGGACGCCCGCGTTGCCGTGGAAACCTCGTGAGACGTTTGGCAGCATTTTTGGCTGGTGTTAATTACCTCATATCAGTAGACTGACTTCCTCATGGACGATTTATTAATAACTCCTATAGGAGAACACTTTGTGGTCTACAAATTGGGATTCAGAGTTCCGCCCAACTTTTGTACCGTTGCACTGACATTTTTTTCTTTTTCCTCAACACTTATTACCCCGAAATTTCTGTTTTCTTCTCAAAATCAAACGTCCTATACCAACTATTCTCCGTTTGGATGAAGTAATTGAGCTGCTGATGCGTGACCCACTTTGATGTGTTGACTCCGCTCTCCTCTAGATTGCCTTTTGAGTTGCTGCCTGAGCAATGCATTTTCGTAGAATTACAAAGATATTTGCCAGTAACTTGGTTTTGAAATTGCAGGATAAGTTGGGTACAGGAAGTTCACAAAATGGCTATGATATTCTTGATGTGATAGCATTCCCAAGCATTTGATAAGCAAAAGCGCCTTCAGACTGCATTCAATGTGGAATATGTCAATGGAACTCTTGAACGAATCGAATCTACCTCCTTTTCTTATACCGAAATTTAATTGAATACAAAGCCAAAGTCTTTTCTTTAATTCATGCCTATAATGGTAGCATTTGGCTGTCTGCCAGCTAATTCATTGTACGATTTAAGGTTTGGCAGGGCAAGACCATTTTACTTGGCATTACATTTCAGCTAAGAAGGTGATTTTACCCTGTGAAACGGCCTCTGGGTCATGCCGATGACCTCAGCCTCTTGGTGCACCAGCAGTACACCTTTAGTCACACCCCGATGACCTGTTTGAATCAAAGAAATGCTTGGAATTTTATAGTTAAAGTCCGACAAAAACCAGCACATTTTTGGTGGTAATGATTTCACCGTGCCACTACATGAGTCGAATACGCTAAATCGAGTTGTGCTGATCAGGATGGATTCGAGGCCTCCAAATTAAGGGTATGATATAGTCAAAATGATTTAATGCCTTCGGTCTAAGGTCAAATATGCTTCCTTACAATGCTGCAAAACCTCAAAATAAGTCAATGGAATCGCAGGAAGTTATGTAAACTGGGCGCCTACTTTTGTTACTTATGTAAATTAAGTAGCATCCTTGATCAAATCTAAATTAGTTTAATTGCCTTTTTGCAAGAACTTTTGCTCCGAATCAGGCCTTAAAAAGGGAGCAGTTTAAAATTGACCAATGACCAGCAACCATTTCCATATTACCATTTTTAAAGATAACATGGCTTGCAATTGGCCATTTTTATTGGGCTTTGGAATTTTCCAATTCGTGCAGGTTGTTTACCTTTAGTAGCATAACAGCCGCAATGTTCGCATTCATATTAGCTAGGCTTGGCAGCTTTCGTTAAGCGCCTTCATCAAAATCACTTTAATAAAATTATTGCAGATTCTTCAGAAAAACTCCTTGGCTATCTAGGGATGGAGCGACACCAGGGAAGTGGAAGGAAAACGATTTATAAGGGAGTGCTTACTAATCAAGTACTTTTGTGGAAACCGCTTACTCACAACCACTCTTGGCCAACAGTGTTCAACAACCATCAAGTTTTAATGCAAGTTCATGAATTTTAGGACGCAAACTGCCGTCGCCATGCGAAATTTCCGCGTCTTCCAACAGGAGCACCACTAAATTACGTGCAGCACCTGCAAATTTGGCGTTCCTCTTTTTCTCGCATGCATCACTAAATAACGCTGGAGTCTCTGTAAGGCAGGATGGGTCACTTGTGAACATTAGCAACATGGAAAGCAGAAAATCACGGCAGGGTTCCTCAGATGTTTTATGCATTGAAATAATCACTACCGCAGGCTTGGAAAGATGCAGCAAATTCAACTTTCTAACCACGTAATACCTCCGGAAGTCAAAGAAAACCTAGAACAGCAGTTCAGCTACATCCGCACTTTGGTTTCCGAGCCATGCATATCTTTGCCATGTGATTGCCTCATGCAAAGTACCAAAGAAATGCAAAAATCACGGCTGGCAGAAGTAGCATTGGAAGGTCATGGAGGCAGAGGAAAGAAGGAAGGTGAAACAGATCCCACCATTCTTTCCTACTGAGGTCAAAACTTATCGCAGACAAATGTAACTGCTGCATGAATTGTTCCGGTACGTAGTAAAACTGAAACCTTTCCACTGGCCGCTTCACCACTCCATCAACTTCTAAAAAATGAGTTGCGAATCCGGTTGTGGGCTATCGATGAGTCAAGGTGGCAAGTTCTCTCTACAGTCCATTATTTCATTTACTTACACAATATAGCCTTTTTGAGAGGAAGGTATGCATGTCTAAGAAGTTAGAAGCCAAAAAGCTTGAGGATGAATCGTGCCATTCTTGTCCTCTTGAAGAACGATAATTTCAGACTCAAATCCCTCAAAATGCTACACAAGCAGCTTTGCAAGGAAATTCTGCAGTCATGTAGTGGGAAAATCCCTGTCACTGCAGCTAAATTTAATCACAAATTTGCCACCTTAAGATGCTTGGAAAAATAAGGTGTGAACTGCGGGGAGGACAGCTTATTCTCGCAAACAGTGGTCCAAACTTCTCAAACTCCTTTTTAGGACTACTCTCAAGCTCCAATGAATATCCATTAAGCCCGCATTTCCCACTAAAGTGCATCTCAAACTCCAAAACACTACACAAATGGGCATGTTGAAGAGTTTATTATTCCTTCCATGTTCATGCAGCAACATTTGCAGACGGCGTCTCAAAGTACGCTCAAGGCGCCCTCATCATATTTCAAGTCCGAAAGCAAGTTTTGTACACGCCATTTTGCACCATATGGAACCCATCACCGCCATCTTCAGTACCTGTGAAAAGTGGGCGTCTGAGAACACTGTCGCAACCTGGAAATTGGAGGCTTGAAGACTGTCATTTTTCCATTGGTCACTGAAGCGCCATTTTCGATTGGCTGGACACGGCCTTGGACACAGTCACACGCACAAATGTACGCACCCAACTGAGACGTCGGTGCACGCGCGTCTGTCGTCAAAAGTGGCACAGCACTGTCGATATGTTGAATGGGGCTGCCGCAACAGCAGTCAGTCTTGCCCCTACCTCGAGTTTGGCTCATCACATCACCGAAATCCACGCCATACTCAACAACGACTCGAGCAACGAGATCCACTCATCACGATTTGCAGAGGAGAGGAGCAAACCTTTTATTTCGCCTTCCACTGCAACTCTCACATCCGGCAGCTCTGGCTCTCCAATCACTGTTCTTCTTACTAATGAACGCGAAGAGGATGAAGACATCACTGCCCGATTAAGCGGTGGCGATAATGACAGAAGAGCACCAACTCCAATCCCTTCAGCTGCACGCAACCGACCTGGCTTCTCTCCACCTTACCCATTGTCTAGAATGTCTCAGCCCAGTCGTGTGGTTCAACAGTCTAGGCAGGAGACGCCACCGATCCATCTTTTGAAGCGTCTAAAAACTACGCTTTGGATTGACAGAGTGCTTCTTCTATTGGGTGTAATTGTACCTCTAACTTTGGGCATCTGTTTCTTCCTTGTCCACTCCTTCACAGATTTTGCTAGCTGTCGACCGGTTAAGGTGATTGTTGGCTCCTCCAGCAAGTTTGTCAATCAGGTGTGTCGAACAAAACTCATCCAGGTGATCCTTCAAGGTGCAAAGGATGCGGATAACGACGAGCGTATAACAGGGAGCCTTCAGCATGAATGCTTTCCAATAATTTTAATCCTCATCGCCTTGCTTAACTGGATTCCACATCTATGCTGGCGCTTGGTGATTCGACATCCCATTTATCGTGATGCCTCCCTGGTGGCTTCTGAACTTAGAAGCTTTCGAAAAACCGCTCAGCGTGAGCTCATCTCCATTGCATCGAGTATCAACACTGTTCCGATTAGTTGCAACTTCATGCCAATGATCCAAGAAATTAGATTCAAGAGTTCCACCCGTCCTACATCCACTCAACATCGCAGTAGTGAGGAGACAACACTTACGGAACCTGTGGAGAACTTCCAAACCCCGAAAATGGAGAATGCAATCTCGCCTGTTGACACTGGCTATGAGTCGGATATGGACCTGCCTTCTGCTGCAGTGATGCATTTACCAAGACTGCGAGTCAGTCGGGATGATCATGCGCTAAACATCTTCCTATCCGGTTGGCAAAACACTGATTTTTATATTCGCCGATTCATTGCAAAGCACACGGTTCTCGCCCTGTTTAACGCAATTACATTCTCCTTGGTTTTGGGCTTTTCAGTAATCACCTACGGGGAGCCTTTTTCCGGAAGTTTTTACTGTCGCCCAACAGAGAAATCAAACACTCTTCACATCTGCCTAGCTTCGACAACCTTCGCGCTCAATATGACTGCTTTCTGTCTCGGTGCCTTAGGTCTTGCTGGTTTAATCTGTTCAGGAGTTTTCTTTCATCAAAACTTCTCACACAGTCGTGTCTACAGTGAATCCACACTTGCTTGCGGTACGAAATTCGACCTTCAGGCTGATTTGGCTGCAAGTCTGGTCAGTCGACGTGAGGAGAATTTTTTCGCTGATTACGTTCGTCTACTAGCGTTAGCACGAATGCAACAACGAGGTTCACTCTTTGTCGCAAGGCGAGAGGTCTTCAACCTCCGTTTGTCCTACCTTCCTGGACTCACACGAACGGATTTTCACTTCATTAATCTGCTCTGCAAGGAGAATAGTCGACATCTTCCCGATGCAATGCAACTGCGAATTTGGCTTCTGCGCTACGTTTTCCTATGTCGACGATTTGGACCTCGTGTCTTTGGCCGGAGTATCTCCACCCCAAATAACAACGTGCGTAGTGAGGATCTCTCAACTCGGTTGGGGTTCAGTAAAGTTCGAATCAGAGTCGACGTATGTGATCAGTTTTGCTAGGCCTCAGACACTGATTGGAGGCTGTTTGTAAATTTACATCTACGCCACCTTCAATGCTCAACTTTCCTTCCCTTATGACTTAGTAGTTCCTAAAGTGAAGGATTGTAAATTATTACCCGACTACTGGTGTTGAGTTATCCACTTCCAAGGGCTTCTAGCTCATTGCGCCAGCCATGGGCGTTTGTTGCCTTGATTTGCTCCTATTTTAACTCAATGTTATTCCATAAACCAGCTTCATTGTGATGCCATTTTCAATCAGTGTTTTTTTTTGCACACAACCACCAAATTTCTTGTTTTTCCATCCACAAATCTAATCAGTGTCAAAGGTCATGTTGCTTGAGGGAGAAATTCTGACATTCGCTCGGTGGTCCAAACTATGCGCGTGTGGAAAACAAGATGCCGTAGGGTGGAGGTAAACAAGCAATTGTGCATGATTTTTGAGTGTTTACGAAGTAACCTCATTTACACACACCCTCACACTGACACCAGCAGTCAGCAGATCCATGAGAAGGCATAATTCCCTTTTTATTGTTCAAAGATGTGGAGTAAAAGTGGGGAAGTACATAGAGACTGGGATGGTGCATTTTTTGTGCTTGTATATCCTTCAGTGTTAACTCTGTGGCGCAGGTGTCAGTTGCCATCACTACCGAGGAGTGTGTGATCAGTTTTCGGGTTGAGGAGTTTTGATTTGACAACAGAGTTGCGTTGATTTGACTGCAAGAACACATTGTTTTAATTCTTAAATTGTTTTGTCACCATCGAACAATCCTTTCAATCCATCAACCAATCGTATGAAATTCCAAACAAACAAAGCGAAGAAAATTGGAAATGAAGGAAAATTTAGTCATCCAAAAGTCTAATTTATTCAAACTTTTAGATCCTCGGTGTCCATGAGCATTGTCATCTCTTGACGTTGACAGCGATCAGGGCGTTTACGCATGGAATGCACAGTAATGGACTCTTGGACTAAAATTTGTGGTTATAGCCTTACGGAAGTGAACATTTTCCCTCAGTGTGGATAGGAATGCTGCAAAAAATGCACAACAGAGAGGCGGGGTGGTCTGAAAATCAAGCATTCCCAATCGTTCATGCAAATTTTAAGTGGCACCAGAGGGAGCTAGGTGAATGCTGACTATGCGCCTCGAATGCCCTGAAGTTAAAGTGGTAAGTTGGGAAAAACGCAACCCAAACTCCCCAACTAACCTTTCACCGTTGATTCCAGTGGTCATGATGCGTGCAGTAGCGTTCACATAAGGCAGTAAACCCGTTCAAGTGTGATTACGTGCCAAACACAACACATGACTGTGAATGTCTAACCGACTGCTGAAGTCTGGGCAGGGGACGATGCGCACGAGAAGATCGCTCTGCCATTGGTGGACAGTGGGTATGAGTCATGGGGATGAGCTATTAAAACTGCATCCCCACGTTTCAGGGTCGACAATGAAAGACGGAGTAATGCCTGCGGTGTCTAGGCGACGAGAGTTGTAGCCACAGTTGGCTCAATAAATGGTTCACTCAGTGACTAGCACTTCCACTGATGCACGCAACTGGACAGGCGGGACATTTCAAAAGTGGACGTTGGAGTCTAGAGGCGCCTGCTTTCCATAGTTTTTCCATGTTTGTGGGTCAAGATCGGTGCTATAATGTAGGCCTATTTTAGGGCCAACTGCTAAATCTACCAAAAAACTTGAATTTCTGCTTTTATTTAACTGTAGTCATCCAAAGACAAACAATGGGTTGTTTTATCTAGTCCGCAACATCGTTCATCTCATCACAGAGGAGCAAGGAAAATAGATGCGACTAGGTGTAAACAGGCTAGCTGACTTCGTTTTGGATTCTTACATCGAAAGTATACCTCATAAAAAGAGGAAGATTAAAGGTTGAGCCTCAGCAATACCGTTTAAGGTGTATGAAGATCCAACGGAGATTCCTCCTTAGCACTTCAAAGGGCATTCATTTCAAGCTCCTAGCTAAAGGCTTAGGAAGGCGCATAAATCCATAGTAACATCTACTAGACGCGAACAGGACTGCGGAAGGGCCCTCCACCACTGCCCAACTGATGTGCTGTCCCATTGTCAGAGCCACAATCTTAGTTACTTTCGGATCACCAATTCACCAATTTCGGCCAGCTAGGGGTTTCGCCTGATGATGGAAGTGTTGAGCAGGTTATTACGGAGATTTGACGCCAATGTTAACTTTAAAGTCATTATTTTGGAAAATGCAGAGAACCAAAGTTTTGCGAAGCAAATTTAATTCTCTTGACGGCACCACTTTAATACGTAGGGATCACGCAAAAGGCAAGAATGGGAGGACATGTACTTTTGAACTTTACTTTTCTCAAATCTCCTTAAAGTTTATCAGGCTGAATTGCTCGGCCTTCCAGACTTCTGTTTTGGATCCTCCGAGGGACGAAATACTCACCTAGACAGCCTTTGACTTCAAAAGCACTTCACTCGGCTGTTTATTTTAAGTGTGGAGGTGGGGAATGTCTTAAAATTTGGGCCACATTCCGGTTAGGAATCCAAAATTGGTGTATTTGTATTTCTCCTGTAGTGATACCCCAGTTTGCGTACTTACTACATTGCTTTCTAGCTGTAGCTAAGGTATGGATACCGCCCCTTACACGACTCCTATTTCGTATGTGATGGAATGCAATGCGTTTGTGGTCCTTATATCCCAAGCAGGTTGATACTTTTACAAAGGTCAGCGGCGGGAGTCAGCGATGAATACAAGCAAGACAAACTGTTGATTGAAATATGAGCTATGGTTGAGATCTAAATCTCGGCCTGAGTAGAAATTCATTTGTAACCAGGGCATTCAATTCCATAATATCATGTTTTATAAAATGAATGGATCGTTAAATTAAAGGGTAACTAAATGATTCTCCTCCATTCTTCTCGAACAGTGTCGCCCTTTGCTTAATAGTGAAGGGACGAAATGGTACAAATTTGCGGGTTTCACATGAGACATACTTTGTCATTGTAAAGATACTCGATGGTTGGACTTATTGTGGAAGGGAAGAAACCAACTACTTAAATGGAGGTTTAAGTAGTCGGGGCTAGCCTAAGGAAGGATAACAGAAGAATGCTTACAGGACTAATTACTCGACTGATTTTTTTAAACCACGAAAGCCTAACTAAAGTAATGATCGAATGGCGTGACTCAAGTTGAGCTTCAACTTCTAAATTGAAAACCTCAAAATGGTTGCGCTTAAGGTTGCCTAACCATTGGGGGTGAAATGATTACCTATTGTAGTAGGACCTTCAGTGGAACTGAATGAGTACACTATCAAAGCCCATTAGAAACGGGACTTACATCTCTCGCTATGTTGGATTACAAGTGTGGAGTCATAGCCGACTGAATAGTGGCTTTGTGTACCTACAAAGTCCCCCAAAGTACTCTTAGTTGGATTCCCCATTCATGAACTGGGACTGTATTCTCTCACAATTTGGGCACTAGACTAATATTTTATTTCAAACTACATTAATCATCTTTTGCGTCATCAAAACTGAGGCCTAACATACCTATCCATATCGTGCAATGTGGACATTATGGCCCACAAGCAAAACCTTTAACTGCTCCCCATTACATCTCGTCAAGCGAAGGTATACAAAGGTTATTCCGGAATCAAATTAATGTAAAGGCAATAAAGCATGCTATAACTGACATTTATTAGGCCATTTTACAAGGGCCGTCATTTGAAGGGAATTAGGCCAGATTGAGGATGCCCCAATTGACCACAAGTTCAATGACCCGAGCCTTCTTCGAAGCTGTGTCACAATGATGCAGTATGGTGGAGCTCAGCGAAAGGATGGAAGGTCTTTAGCATAACTCGAATGTCATGCAATAGGACGAAAGTGTGATGTATGGTTTCTCAACACATCAGACTGAATGGCAAGGTCAGAGCACCGATTTTGCAGCTTGGCATTCATGCCTTTCGTCATTTTTCTCTAAAGAGTTCAGGCATGCAAGTTTTGCTTGTTGAAACCACTTCCGTGGTGCGATTTTATGCATCGGGAAAAATGTGGGATTGATTGTTTATTTGGCTCTTGAATTGGGTAACAGACTAACTGGAACTCCGTCACTCTACCTTACATAGACGACCCTGTCTTCGGCCAATGTTAGAGGCCACATGTCCCATTGTGTGTTGTTAGCACGCATTCAGCTCAAGTTTCGTGTAGTTTTTGCCTTCTGAAAGTGCCCAGGAGCTATTCTATTGGTAACAGAAAGTGAAACCAACCCTAAGGGACAATTCCCATTTCCTTATTCTGGATAATAAACCTTGGAGGGAAAGAGGAGTTTCATAGACTGTAGATGAAGGAAATTTTAAAAACTTCCAACAGAGCTAAAAATTATCTACATTTGACTTCACCTCAATTATATGCTTTGCAAGTATGCTGAAAACCATCGGGAGAAGTTCATTACCGGTTTGTCTCTCATATCTGCGTAAAACGAAGCAATTTGTTCACCCTTTATTAGCTGGGTAGTAGTAAGGTGAGACTACAGTTGCAGTATCCATGGGAATACGGATGGGCCCTTCGAGACAAACCACCCATAAGCAAATGGAAAAAAGCTTCAGTGGCGTTGCTGTTGAATCCTTGCCTTGTTGGCACTCCAGGTCAAGGATTAACATGCTTCGTTGGTGCATGTCATCGTGCAGCATTGACTACCTTCTGCTAGTCGACACTAGAGATTGACAAAAGGAAAAGCTGAAGTCGTCGCTTAGAGGAAGGGAGACAGTGTGTGATGATTTGATTGCTTGTCAAGCTCTGGGACACCTTTTAGGCCCTTCTCGACAATTAGCATTCTGCCTTCAAGGAAGTCCCAGGGTGTTACAAATGAACTAAACTTTAGTTTCTTGCAAACAATGCCTAAATTAAGATGCATTGGTTACCTACGACCATCCATTATTCTGTGAGTAGCTTTATAAGTAGCCTTCACTGCAGCAATCTCTTTACAAATCTATTTTAAGTGCCTCCTTACTTTATATTATCTTGGAGGATGGCTCAAGCGTTGCGATTTAATTGCTTTTTTCTCGATGGAACCAAATGCATAAATTGGGGTGAACATTGGCTCCCCTTTCGTAATCAAACAGCCATAAAGCATATCTCGAACCCACGAAATTGTAAGTCATTCACAGAACTACCACTGCCGACCTAATTTAAATTCAAACTTCTTTTATCCCATGTTAAAGATCCGCGGCATTTGGTGGTCAATGCTTGCAAATCGCGTCGGGTGAAGAGACCACTGCGTACCACTTCGTGGCTCTTTCTTTTGGTCACTCGATCCCTTTGACACCTTTCAATTCATTTTAAGCTTAGTTTTAACTTCATTTTGGCCGATTCATGGCATGAGAAAGATGCAAGGTGGTGGATCCATCAAATCTCACGCTCCGCTTTGAAACAAACGGGCTATAAGCTAAAAATGATAGTAAAAGTCAACTCTTCATGGCTGAGAAACGCAACTTTACTGTCAGTAGTAGCGATGAAAGGAGTCAATTAATAATGAAACTAATTTGTACCTCAAGATCAGCTAATGTTAAAATAGGAAGTGCTTTAGTTGTGAGATGTTTCCACTCCATGGCAGTCGATCAGTATGATGGAGAACAAATTGTCACTGTTGCTGAGCGGTTGCCCCCTCTGCTTCATGATTGACCTTGATGGGATGAATGTGGACAATTCCTTGTAGCTCTGCAATAGTTTTTCAGTTCGAAACAGAAATGCTGCAGAATAGAAAAATTTTAACTGCGGTTTCTGTCCATTTGCTTAAGACTTGTTAGTCAGAGACGAGATCACAGCTTGCCACACCCTTCATTATCTGCAGCGGTCATTTAAAGGATGCATATTATTAACTGTCTTAGGTTCTAAAGCAGAAAGATAGTGAAAATTAGCAAAATGCCATTTACAATTAACATTATTTTTCTCAGGCAGGCCCGAGACCGCCCTCCACTCAAACTCCTTTCTATCTGATAGTGAATAGGAGACGGAGCAAATGCTGGTAATGCGTTGTGCTAATGATTGAGAGGGCAAAAGCCTCGCCATCCTCCCTCATCCCTGTCTAGAATCACGAGGTTTTCCGTGATTTCTTTCTTTTAATTAAATGATGGGTTTATAATAAACTCGACGCCGTATTTTGCTGCCATTTATTATTTAGTTCAACTGCATGGACAAAAGAATACGGTGTAAAAAGTTCTTAGCTCAAGCTAAGCTTGAATCATTGCCACTGCTTCGGTTAGATATTTCTTTGATTGAAGTGACTACTGTGCAGTGATGCAGGAGAAGTTCATAGCTGAATTGCAACAATTGCTGCTCAAAGTGGAGATCTGCCCTACGGCTGAGGCTGCGTCGTTGGAGTAGACAAGATCCAAGGGTTGTTGGTATGTTCTAGAGACCACACTGCCCATCAAGATGACGAATTTGAGGCAATACTAAGCCCTCTTTTCTCAGGTTGTTGCCTTTGGCGTTACCTTTTGACAGTCTTTTGAGTCAGCCATCACATGAACGTCGTTGCTGTAGGGCGACACCCATGAGCCAGTCACCCCTCCAATAGAAGCGGAAGTTTTGTCCTACTCAGAATCTAAAGTGAGGAAGAGGAAAGTAACCATGTAAAGTATCTCGACATCCCACCACTAGTAGAAAGAATACTGACCCAACAGAGAAACCACTTAATAAGAAAATGAGTTTGAACAGCTTTGTGGAGAAAAGACTCCGTGACTCTGCATCATTGATACCTTCGTATCATTATCGCAAATAGCTCCATCAAAAACTATTCCGGACGTTTTGTGCCCACAGTCCGTGTCGCTTCAATTGTAACTGGCTTTCCTGTGGGCCCTGGAAGTGGGGCATTCACCATATGCTTTCAAGATCGTCACGGATTCCCCCATTCTCTCATCCAGGTTGTTTGTTATTTTTGATCCGACTGTCTTTCCTAAAGCACCTGAAACTTCATCAAATTCGAAGGAAGGCAAGCTTCATTTAAGATAACATGCAAAAAGCATAAAATGGTGTTGGGAGCACAGAGGAGTCGGAAGCCACTGTCACGACTTGAAGCAACGCCACAAGACGTAAGTACAATGGCGGGGCCTACAGCGACCTTTGAATCAAAAGAATAATCGAGGAACTATTCTTGTGATTTTGTAATTTTTAGTAGCTGAGAGTTCAAATGACATTCGGCTACTTAACTGTGTCGCATTTATAAAACCCCAATTCAACCTAAACAAATACACATCGGAACAGTATTTCAACATAAATGTCCAAGTTAACTGAATGGCCATCACTTCAAATTTCACCATCGAAGAGACACATAAATGACAGATCTGGTCTCGCTTGAAATACTTGGAAATGAAGCGCACACAAGAGCAGACAATATTGACTATGTGTTGAGCTAACTTGTAGGTTTCGATTACCTTGGCAACCAGCATGGAGATCTCAGCTGAATCTGATCACCAGAAGCGAAAATGCTGGGCATGGTGTAGGCAAATCGCTTTCTGTGCTACAAAGTCGAGGAGGATGGGCGGGGGACATCGACGTCGCGAAACCGTTTGTTAGTATCCTTTAATAATAAAAGATTGCTACTGGGGTTGTCAAGCAGTAGCAGCGATTAAAGTCAATTTTAGGAAAAGCGCATTCTGAACTGCTCCTTCGGCTGACATTATGACCAGCCGCTTTGAGCCGAACTACAAAACCGCCCGGTTTTAACGCGAAAGCCATCGCAACAGGTAAGTGTGTGAGGTGGGGAGTTCCGCAATAGGCGACAAAAATGCGTTCGGGATTTTTAGCGGGAGGTGGTAGGCACTTACAAACCTTGTGGAGCATCAGCCGCCATCGGTCCCTCACGAGGGTACGCAGCATGAGCTTACCCGAATTGCGACATCTGTAACCTCTTCCAACTCGTCATCGTTTCCATGATCGAGAAGTCTTTTATGGGAAATAGAAACACGGAACCTGGTACAATGCGCATTCAAGTTGCATCCCAATCGCTTTTAAGGCAATCCCATCCATGGAAACCATCCACTTGAGCAATCTATTGGATTTTGATAGAAGCTCAAAAATCGGTCTAATCTGTCAACGCGATGATTGCCTTCGTGTCCGCATTCCAATTACTTTGATGACAATCTCACATCAGAATGTCGGTCGCGTTGGAGGAATTAGAACTGAGTCCGGATTGAATCCGGTTCTAGAGCCATGAAAGTGAGAGTTGGTCGACCGCCAGCAATAGACGAATTCCGCCTCCAGTCCGCCACATATAAAGCATAATATTGTAAAAATGAAGTGTAGGGTTGTGAGCATATAAAAGCGTTTCTCATCACCCCTTGAACAGCGTGCAGACAACAGAAGCTAAGTGCTTGCTTACAGTCCTTAAACCTTACTGCTTGTCACCTGTTGGCAGGTGGTATGTAAGTGCGACTTATTTAGTCGATTGTGGCTTCGACCCTCAATGGATTTGTTTGAAAATGAGCATCTTCATCGCCCGCATTATGCACTGAACAAACATCATTTTATAGTCCAGACTTTTGCTCCATGGCGTGACCTTCGCTCTTATGTACACGTCCTTCATACCCGGCCTCATTGTGACTTCATCAGGAGTTTGAGACGTGTTAGACCTCCACTTAAGTTAGCACCACTTTACCTCCTTCTTGACGAATGTGACATGATCGGTAGGATGGTGAGTGTGGAGGCCTACAATCACGAAAAAGTGCAGTTCCCAGTAGAGTGCTGTCAAACTTTGAAGTGACGCAGTAGTTTGCTCGGTGCGTCTTTCACCGTCAGGGTGCAGAACTTGCAAAACTCATTAAAGGAAATCAAAAATTTCGGAATTCAAAGCCATCAAAACATTGAAATTTCATGTCGCCGTAACAGTGGCATTTTGTGACTTCCAGTTGTCAAAATGCCGTTGCATGAATGCATTTATCCATCCCTCATTAATGAGCTTGTGCATAATTTAAGAAGGATTAAATGAAAAATGTGACATTCACAGTGATTTTTCGCATCATAATCAGTACCGGCAATGCCGACCGCTATTTACTATGCCTATCTTTTTGGAGCCGAGAAGGTTCAGCAAACACTGGTGCAGATTTTGGCCTATCCAGGTGAAATGTTAATGACACAGTCGGAGGACGTGAGTCATTGGAACCAGGTGGTGCTGGTAACGAAACGTGTTGATGTCCTCTAGCAGGAGGACGCAAGCGTGTGGATTAGAGGTGCTAAAATCTGGACACTTTGGCGCAAGTACTCAAGATAGACATTGGCTAGACGTTTCAACTACTTGTCTGTTTACAATGGATGCTAAACGCACATGTGCGAAAAAAACTGCTGTATGGTAATGTCGTCGACCTTGGAGTCGTCTACAATGGGTTAAACTCGTATCGTCTTGAATGCCTTTTTCACATTGGGTTGTGGCAGAAACTCTTTCCAACAGCTACTCTCGACCAACTTCAATTCTACAATCGGTCTGAAGAGTCTTCACCTCTACACCAGTGGTCTCCCAGCTCAGTCACTAGTTACCCGCAGGCTAGCAAACCTTACGGACTTTGAGACATTTGCGATGCTTCACATGGGCAACAGTGTGATGGGACAGTCCAGCCTTCCTTTACCCACCACAACTGAATGCGATCCCCTTTTAGTAGTTGGTCATGGAAGTACAACAGAATCAAGGTCCCACAAGAGGTCACCAGTAAGGGATGGTAAGAGCTTTTCAACTATTTGCGTCACGTAAAATCAAAACCTGGTCGCCGATTGGTTGATCCGATTTGAAAAGGGTCGAAAATTAATCATAGAAGAACTTCTAGCCGCATCAATGTTAGGGCAGCTATCTGATTCCCATTCATAAAGTGGCAATGAAAGGGACAAAGCGACTCCTGAAAATTAGTCCGCATTCGGCATTGCATAAAAGGCACTTATTACAAGGCGAATAATCCTGACGGTGAGCATTTTACTGCTGAATACGCGGAACATATTCGTGACTTGGAAAACGACCAGCGAGTCGTAAAAACTAAAAAAACGGCCAGACTTCATTGCGTTTTATATTCTTCATTTCTGTAGAACACCAAGGTGGTGAATGGAGGACTTGTGATAAGAGGACAGCGACCTTACCCAACCGTCGCATTGCAAGTCTACGTTAGTTTCATGTGCCCAGATGCTAGTAAATGCAGCAGGAGTATCTGTTCAAGTCTCCAAGTCGCGTCCTGCATTGCATGCGAAGGTGGACTAACTCCGCATGATCCAAAATCCTTCCGCTTCCTTTCTGTTTCGCTTGTCGAAATTGCCAAGGCTGGATTGGCCTCTGGACCGGACCAGAAGCTCCTCCAACTCCCCTCTGCGTTGTCAATGTGTACTATGCCTTCGCATTATGTATTTTTTGTATTTAGAAAAGGTTCGAGGTTCTGAATTAGCGGCGGCGGAATGTGAACTCGACTTAAAATGAAAGCCACTTTGACTTCCATTGCTGATAGCCAATCCTTGAGGTGATGAGGGAATGGGCAACTACCTCAAAAACAAATACCGAAAGCGGCGTCTTCACTTGGACAAATGCTTAAGTCCTATGAGCTTTGTGATTCCTGTTAATAATTAAAGTCGCACTAGCTGTCATCGTTAACAACTGTCCGCTCGAAGCTGCCTGAGGTATCCGTATGAAACCGTCAACGAAGCAAACATGCAATACCGCCTCCATTTCCCTATCAGCTGACCAAAACACAGGTGGATAAAGCAACCCTGAGCTCTATCATTTGGTCTATGTTCTTATGGCCTGTACAATTCTCTATTTCCGAAACGCTTTTCAGCAGGAAGAAGCTCCTGACACCCACAGTTGCACACGTTTTCGATGGCAGGAGCGGTTGGTTCCCAAGTGTTTCCCCTTTGGCGTTGACTGCATTGTGATTGCCGAATTGTTGGCGTTCATAACAGCACTATAAAGGAGAGAAAAAGCTGTGTTCCTTTGTTATAAACTTAAGTCTTTGTATAAGCTCTGCAAATGCTCACTTTTATCCTTCCAATAGGCGATATCGGCATTGGACACCATCAGTGGCCTCCCAAGCCCTTCAGTACCTCAGAAATTCATTTCCGATCCTAGCATTGTATCTCGTCCCGCCTTCAAGGAAGCCTTGGAGCTCTACACACAGAGATCGCGACCGATGATGCTGATCTCGGACTCCACTACAATTCTGAAGCATTTTCTAGTAATGACGAATGCAATTCCCCCTTTTTTGTGCTTAACATTCTTTCCTACCATAAAACACAGAGGGATTTTCAAATTATTTCCATATGTTTAACGCCTTTAACTGTGGAACGTTGAAGATCTGTTCCATATGTTCTGCGTGTGCCAGATGTTTATTTTCTTGCAAAATCTTCCCAGCTTTTGCCTACCTTGGTGTGATTTTCAAAAAAAACCCAGGCGAAATTCCACACTAAACAATAAAAACATGCTTTTTGGCTACAAGCAAATAGGTTGAATCCGGTTTCCTTAACTTCCTTCGATGAACAAATGAGATTAATGGCTGCAAAAGGTGTAGTTTAATACTTTCTTTGCTGGTCGTGTCATAGTTTGCAAAGTTTTAATCTAACAAATGGTAGCATCATCTCAAATTGCAATCGGTGGCATTCGGCATTTGAGACCGCAGGAGATACCGCGACAGACCTGCCTGTGCGGCCTCCAATCAGCTAATAACTTCACCTTCGCCGTTTGAACAAGTCCCACTTAATGATGTCATTAAAATGCGGGAAAACGTCAAATGGGAGTGTGTAAGGGTCTCTTTTACAAACGACTTTTTGAAGGATTTGCCAAGGTGTGTCGCTCAAGCATTAAGTCCAGTCGCTGTAAAGCAGCGACTCCGCCTTGTGGGCGGGCGCAATGCGATGAACCCTTAAATCTAGTTTTCGGATGCAACGCACAACTGTAGACACTGTAAGCAAAGGCAGAAGCCTTGTATCAGGCCGACGCCCACCTGTCTATTTACACGAGCTCCAGCCACTTCCTTTTTGGCCATCGTTTGGGTGTTTTGTGGGCGTCCCCCGGCCTATTGCTTCACCAAATCTACCTTACGACCATTACGCGCTAATTGCATCCATCGAGGACTCTGATTTCACACCAATAACAATAACAATCTATAAAATCCATGCTTTTATGAGTTGAATACCACGCCTAGACATCAAAGATGAGGAGTCCATTCTGGGAATGCCTGATTTACGATTTCACCTCCGAAAATATCATCGTTCAGCTTTTACGAACAGCACGGAAAAATCAGATGCGGAGCGTTGTTTAACATGATTTCACAAGTGTTGAAGTCTTTTTTGGGATTGAAATAACACAGGACAAAAGTTGTGCTCCGATGCAACCGATAAACCAAATCTGTGGTGGGTCTGGATAGGAAAGAAAGTCCCAACATGCATTGCAGGAGGTACTTCTCCCCATTCACTTGATTATCTCCTGACTTGGTGACTAATGCGCCTCCGGAAATGTTCAGTTATTTCCAGGAGACGTCCTTCCAAAGTAACGTAACTGTTTTTCTTTCACCCTGAGGGTGACGTGAGCCACAAACCACGAGAAAGCATTTAGCGTGGAAGGCATGCGACAGTGTGGGATGGGATGCCATTAGTTCTGATCGGGCACTTTTACTCTCCTGTGACTTGCTTGTCCCAGTGGGTGGCTTTGGGATATGTTTATACTTCCCACCGAAGTTGTCGCCCAATCGTTTCCTTTTACTTTCTCTCAGACTCGTGGGTTCTCCCATGCTTTTGGAAGTAACTGGCGAGGTGGCACGGCGATAACTCTATTGAACCCGCCCCACACGGGCTAGTCATGGAAGGAAAAAAAATGGCTCCACGTGTCTGAAGTTGTAATATACTTTTGATGCAGACTCTAGTCTTAATAAAATAAGCCGGTTCAAGCTCGACTGAAAAGACTTTTTATCACGTGGCGGCAATTAGGGTTGCTTTTTCTGAAAAAACTCGAGGTCACGCTTGCCGGCTTTCTTTAAAAACGGGTGCTCACAGGGTGAACTCAACCGAATCTTAGTGATACATTAAAAATTGATTTCAACATCGCAACTTGCAAGGAGACCGTTCCGGAGGAGGTCATAAAAATCTGCAGGATGATTCATTATTGCTGTAATCAATTGTTTTCTGAAACCGTCCGCATTCGCGTCGGTGGCCAGAGAGCACCTTTTAAATTAAGCCGCCCATACCGCATTTGTTTGCGTCACCGGAATCAGTGGCTGTCCATCCGCCCTTCAGAGGTGGCATGAATGCTTAATATTCCTAAAGGCTGGTTGTTTCGCAACAAATTAGTCCACACATGTCCGAGTAGGTACATTTTTTCTCCCCTCAACACCCAAAAAGCAACGATTTAAGCAGAACTTGCAAGCATATGCAAACGAATTAAAGTGTGGAGAATTCGTTTGACCTTTAAACAACCCGTTCCTGTGCTTGAGACTGTAATCAGACAGGTCCTGTTTATCCTCTTAACCAAAATCTGTTTTAGTAAACAAAACTGGTGGCCAAATTGCACGACTTTTGTTTGTCTCATTTCTCATCCACTAGAGCCTTCCTCGTGCATACAATACCGGGTACAATAGCTACCTAGCTGGCAACATTTGAAAAAGGCAACTGGCTTAAGACGCCAGAAAAAAAACAGTCTAGCGTTATCATCTTAGCGGTGGTAAGCTTTCTCCGCCTGTTTTCTCTTGTCGTGCCTCGCCTCGCCTCGCCTCGCCCGGCCAAATGAGTGTGGGAGACTGGAGAAGGGAGGATATTGTCCACCTCAATGACTCATGCGTGGTGTAGCTATCAAGCTTAGTAACGCATTTATTAGTATGCATAACCCCGTGTCAAGTGCGGCACCTAGGAAGAATTATGCAAATATATTCATATACTCGACAGATTGCAATAGTAGGAGGACATTGGGGTACCCCGCTGTACCAGTCGGAGTATATGCATGGGCAGTAACTCGCGTAAGTGGATATTTATGACTTTTTCTTTTATCGAGAGCGTTTCGAGCAAATTAGGGCGGCTTGAGCTGGTCTAACTCAAGCGAGTGTGAGTCACAAAGCTTAAAGTTGGTCTTTAGGTTTGAAAGGTCGGGTCAAAGATGCATTCTCGGTTTCCTAAAGACTTATAGCAGGGCTGTCAACTAAATAATTGTACTGAAGCCTTAAAATAAGATCTTACTTGCAGTATGATCTTTAAAAAGATCTAATGTATGTACAAGTAAGCCTGTTGTGCCCTAGAAGGTCTGAAGGGTACTGGCCGACTGGTGAAGGAGAAATGTTGGAGTCCAAATTGCCGGTGAAGTCAAAACATTTAAGCAAACAAATAATCAAAATACCACATAGACTACCCCATCAAATGGCCCCTTCTGCATCATATTAGTTCAACTCGCTGCACTGTCAACCGAAATGCGGGCAACGATAGATGAAAAGAACTCATGAATTAGCCGTGGCAGCCATCGAATCCACTAGTAGCTGAAATGTCTGGCTGTAATGACACCAATCTCCCTTAACAATTCTGCTACATATGAAATTTCGTCTTGTATGGACTAATAGAAATGCATTTGCCGCCCTGTATGCCCATCAATGACCCTTCGAGCACCCGCTCAAAGTTGGTCATTTGCCAAAGGACGGGGTTTGGATAGCGTAATAGAGGCAAAGCCCTGTGACTGCACTTTCTAAACACACCATTCTCACTTCAGTGCTGCCTGTCCATTTGGCTGGGTTTTAACCAGTTAGTAGGAAAGCCAAGGTATCGCATGGTGCTTCAGCTGTTACCGGCATTCCAGTAAAGCACGGAACTGAAGCCCTTGACGTTCTTAGCCGGCTTTTTTTAACTCTTCCGTAAGAGGACCATCTTTAACATCATGATAGGAAATAGCTTCATGGAATGGAAAACAGCCTGACTGTCGTTCGAGACCGAGTTCCGGCTCCGTAGACGCCTTTGTGCCGCCTTAATTTGCTCCAATGTAGAGAAGAGTTTAAGGTCACTGTCACGCCCTGGAGGCAATGAAGCTCAAGGGTACGGCAGCGCAGTTTCTTTGCGAGTTTGGAAGGACACTTCGCTTTTTAGCGCACATATGGGTGCTAACAAAAGCTTCTCAAAATGGGTAAATATTATCCAATCATATCTTGCTAAAAAGGGGAATCTGACATTTCACCTAAGGTTACTCTGTGACGTTGAATTTGATCTTAACAGCAACGCTTTTAGCCGCTCCGGAAACAAATGTTAAAAACGGGGCATTTATGTAATCTTCGAAAGAAATTTGAAACAATGGTTGCGCTTCTCACCATTTTCAGCCAAAATTAGGAGTTAGTAACACCATAATCAAACTTTTAGTAACCTGTTCGAAACAGAAGCACGGAGCATAAGTGTAGCTTCATTTGGGCAAAAGAGTGCTTAAATGAAATCACAATTTAGCCCTTTTACACGCGACAAATGGGACTTGACTGATTTGCTTGACGAAAGCATTTCCCCACATCAGACATCGCACCGGTAGATAAAAAAACTGCACCATATACCTTCTGACTCAGCTCCGGTGCGAAGCGTTTTTTTCCCAAGTCCCCGAATGACCCTAAAACAGAGTGGCCTCGAATAATCGGGCCAATGGTTTAGTGAACACAACATACAATGGGTCGGTATATGGGTTGGTAAGATTTTTTCCGAGAAGGGCAACTCGTCGACTGTGAGCGAAGTGATCATTACACAAAACTTTCTCGTTAAATGGCGCATGACAACTAAATGTGCACCTTGTCAAAAAAGTCGGCAGTAGTGTCTGGCGACGAAAGCAAATAACTATAGAATTTGACAGTAGCTCTCATTGGCTTCGAAACAATGCAAAGTGAACATTGAACCTATTCCAGTGCTTCAAACCGGTGATGGAGCGATTTCCGGCCTACGATAGGCCCTGATGACATCATTTTGGCTGCAATGCTCAAATATAGATGGCAACCCATGCGCAGTGTGAGTTGACACCACGTAAAGACTAAAAATTTGGTGCTTCAAGATGCTGAGTAAATGATAAGTTGGTGGGACATGGATAAGGGAGGGAGGCTATGGATGCAGGTGATCTTGCACTGCTTCACAGAATGCACCCTGGGAGCATGAGAGAGTAGAGAGCCAAAGTGACACACCGATTTGCGCAGTTTTTCCATGCTGACTCATTAATTCGGAGAGGACAATCAAGCATTTGCTAATACGATGTTGTTACTGTGGCTTTTCTTGAGTGATAGCAGGCTTTGACGACAGCACAGCTCTGTTTTCACCAAGGTATCTTTGTGGTCGGTATATCAACCCACCATGGTTCCAAACGATGGTGCCAGATGCATCAAAGTCAAGGAGAATAGCTTAGACATACATTCAAACGAGTCAAATGCCTCAATGAGCATACGGCGGGTTCTTGGAAATGCTGATGGATTTTAAAATTTCGGCCTATTTGGAAGCTGCTTTGGGGAGCGGAGCAACGCTCAGGTCATCAGGGGTGTTCATCGGTGGTCGGGCAAACCCTGACCTAAAAAGGAAAGTCATTTTTAATAATAAATGAGTTTTGAAGATGCCTGTGAGGTGATGACACTGCGTCAGCGCCCGCGCCAGTGTATCTCAGCCATACCCATCCGAATTTCATCCACCCAGTACAGAGGCGGAAGAAATGAAGTGGTTTTACTGAACCAACGAATTCAGATGAGTAGAGTAGATGGCTCTGTAACGAACTTTTAAGGACGGCTTGCGTCGTTGCATTTTTATTGCCTTTCCCGGGTAGTGGAGGATCGAGACGTTGACGGAGTGCAAGTGTCGTTTTCACGCCTTCTGTCAGTGGTCGTCACAAATTCTCCCATCCGTTGCTTATGCTAATCCGTCGCAGTTGACCTTGGCGATCGAGGTTGTTTGCCACTGCCACCATTGTAGCACCTCGAACGCCTCTCCCTCTTCCCCTTCAACAACGCGAAATTGAACATTGACTACCTCCCAACCCTGGATTCCATTTTATAGATATGTGCTATTTTTAAGCTTTGACAACTTTGAGGAGAAAGTTGCATTTAAAATGTAACGTTAACTCAAATTTTACGGCCTATATTTCAGTTCCCCTAATTTTCATTGAATAACACCTACGGTGTAAAGCGAATCTGTAAGTGTGTGTGTGTGTGTGTACATGCATTCTCAACAAGTTCCGTACCATTCCGACAATTTCAGGACAAGATCAGTGCCTAAATGTCAACGCTAAACCGGTGTGACCCTTCCCGTGAATTGAAGGGGATTGAAAGTGTCCTAATGCCCTAGTCGACTGGTTGATCTTATCAATGGCTTCTGCTGTAGGTTTGGCCTACGAGCCATTTCCTGAGATCCCCCTTTGCCGTGATTCACCAATGACCTTATTGCCTTTCAACTGAAAGGTAGATGGCAGTTGGAGAGGAGAAAGGTCACAAGGCACTTTTCTCTCTTACCACCACAAATCTGTTGACAGTAGAAGGTATTAGCTTTCTGACAGGCACGAAAACAACTTATTGGCCGAACCTTTTGTTGTAATTAATGTTCCACACAAACTGATGAATCTAATTCCAGAAGCGGGAGGCCAGTTGGTTTCTATTCTACCTGCACACCTTCGCCCATATCAAAGCACATTCCAAGCGTGTTCTTGACGAAAATGGCTCACTGATACCACTTAAATTTTATCATAGGGACTTGGAATGTAATTTTCACATCGACTTGCATAGAATTGCCTTGTATTTAACCTTATATTTTGCAGTTCAAAAGTGATAGTCCTCTCTTAAGACTTGTAAATTGGAAATTTCGCATTCAACCATTAATCCACTCGTTGTCCTATACGTCAGCAAGTAATCGACTCCCTAACCGGCGTGCCTTGTCATATCCTTTAGAGATAGGCTGGAAGGCAATGGGAGTGACAGCAATGTCAATTTGGCTGGCTGAATACGAGCCTTAAGTTGCACAGAATGAAGACGACACTACAAGTAGCCGAACTTGCATGAAGGAGAAAAGCTGATAGCTGTTCGTACCTCGAGGTCCGCAACCCGTAATGCGGATTGCACAAATCTGAACCAGGTGTTTTTAAGGGGAAAATAGAAGCATCAATGTCATGGGGTAGTGTATTAAAGCTCCACGTTCAAATGAGCTCAAACAAATACCTTTCCGATGCTGATTTTATAGCCCAAATACGGAAGGAAATGTCGTAAGCAAATCCACTCCCTTAATAATGTGTTTTTAAGGTATTCCGAAGGAAGAATGCAAAGAGATGCTTTCTGCATTGCCGCGACCAGAATGGTGGGACAATAATAGTCTTTCAATCTCCACCCTTTTGTCACCCCGCCAATGTCATGGCAGCCTGCCCATGACCACCCATACTAGCGATTACCATCGTGTCCCATTACACACCAAAAAATGATCTGTGTGCCTTAATGTCTCAAACAAACTTTGTTTCATCTACCCGTCCACATTCAACTAAGGAAGGAAACTATCTCAAAAATTGAACAAAAAATACGGTTCTTTAAGTCCCTATCGCCAGCCTAGAACTCATTAATCATTAGATCTGTCAAGCTAAATTGGCTGCCGAGAATCCTTTAACGTCTCAAAAATCTCGTGCCTGCAGCCGGAAAGCACAATCTCACCTCGTCATCCAGGAATGCCGGTTAAAATGAGTTTTTTATGAGGTCATTCGCCTACAAGGGTCATAATGGCACATCTTGGCAACAAAATCCATAAAATAAATAGATGACGACAGTAAAAAAATGCACCCAAATTATAGCCGATTCTATACTGTAGGCCGATAGTGACTACTCTTTCGTGTAAATGGCTGCCGCTTTGGCTAGACTCGGAAAAGTAGGGCACCACACATCTCTGTGTGATGACCGAGCGCAAGTGCTTACAAAACCAGGTACCGACACCAAATGACAGCAAGTACAAGATAAAAGGTTGTCTGGAAATGCGATGAAACAGGGATCTTCGCTACCCAAATGCAGGGTTTAGTGGTTAAGAATAAGAGATTTACAACACTGAGACATGTTACCGGATGTTAAATCGCTTAACCTAGAAATGGCAGTCCGAACCTAACGCCCTTATAAACAAAGTGGTTAGCCAGAAAAGGCTTGAGATTGTACTCAGAATTGAGGCTATTACTGTCTTTTTGAGCAACTGTATGTCATAAACGGACGTTGCTTGAGGCGCAGTCGCTTAGTAATATTCCGAAGGCGAACGCTCTTTTGCCTCATTCATCGTCAGTAAAAATCACCTCACTTTGAAATGACGCTTAGCTAGGGGCTAGAGCATCATACTTATTTTAGTAGAGGGCCTTTTGGCTTACAAAAAATGGATGAGTTTTCAAACCAAACCATAAACAACTTCTAGGGAGCCTGATCCCATTTTGGCTAAACCCAGCATGGGCAGGGTAGTAGCCTATGAGAGAGTCAAAAGTAGGCGGCAGAAATATTATAAATCTCTTTTGGTGAAGCACAATATAAATGTAATACATATGTTAAACGGACTTTACTCACGTTACTTTAGATTAATTATTAAGGCTCAAAAACGTTTTTCTCGTATACTTATATCATTTCAGTAGGGCAACTCACACTTAAACTGATAGAATACAACCCTATGTTTGGTTATTCAAAAAAACACCCACCTCAGCGGATTTTAAATAAAATTAACTGAAGGCAGACAGGTAGCTATATGCCACCTATTCAAATTGCGATGAACTGATTTGACAAATTTGTTAAAGTATGCTGAAAAGGGTCATGAGATTCACCGTAAAGGCATAGCGAAATCGAACTAGATTATTGAGAATGTTCGGTAGTCGTCCGGTGAAGAGCACTGTATGCATTTGCTTAAACTCAGTGAACCATCACACACATGAGTAAGCAGAGAGGGTGTCTCAAACCTTAAGGAAGCATTAGTTGGGAGGTCGTTGAATAAAGGCAGGACTCATAATGCCCCTCCCAGGGTTAGTCACCGCTGGCTCATGAGTCATGGGAAAAGTTTCATTTTTTATGCACGAAAGATCCTTAAGTTTGTTCCTGAGGAGACCATTGGCTAGCAGACCAGGCGATCGGCTGGATGACAATATCTCAGATGTAACCATGGTAATGCTAAGCACGGACGAACTACTGTAGTGTTTTTATCAGCCAAAGCGTTTTAATTTATACAGAGCCATTTGGTTCTGGGTTAAATCTGGGAAAAAAGTGAAGGCCGTGTTACTCAAGGGTGAGGTTATTGTTCTAGAGAAGCACACTAAAAATAGCAATTCAAAGGGCAAATCAGGAGACTTCTCCACCAAATTGACAATTTTATTAGTTGTAGAGAGTAAACGAACATTCTTCCTGGCGTGCTGGGCCATCTCTGACCATTCTTGTTGATTAAGAAAGTCTTAGTGCTAGGTTGAGGAGGCATTGGCGCCGTAAATGGCCCAAAGTCTATCCTACCAAGCATAACTGGAGCTGGATTCCCGCAAGTGCCTGTGTAATCAAAACCTGGGATTAGACGGGTCATTCCTCATTCCTTTTGGGCGTCAGCATTCCATACCGAGCAGCACAAAGTAGTTGATTTGTACGAAAAGAACACGACCCAACCGAAACAGCAATCGAATTTGTACACAGCCAAAAATATGCTTGATTCTAACAGCACTCTTTCCCTTTAGCGATTTTACTAGTCGCAACAATGCAAATCCGAAAGCCGAGCTATTTAGCAAAGGACTGGTTTTTAATTTGTCTTTTGGATAAAAAATCTCACGACTGTCTTTGTGTCCTACTGCTGTCGCGTCCATGCGCTCTGACCACACATGCCTTCAAAGTCCTATTCAGCTGGTATCACAAGTTCACATTATTGATGTCCTCATACATGCACGGCAAGCAGCTCCAAACGAAACTATCCGGACTGACCACGACCGCTGCAGGTTCAGTTGTTAATGGCATTTCAGCCAAAGGTGGAAGCGAGTATCAACTCTTTGGGTGGGGTTTATTACAAGTTCCCATACCTGCCGCAAATACCTTTCCTCCTTCGCGTTAAGGCTTAGCATTCAAAAACATGAAGTCGCCCTTCTGGATTTGGTTGGCTTACCGCTTTCCTTCACACAGCACCATGAATCCTCTTTGAAATCCAAATCACTCACAAAGATATGGCGAAAGGTGACACTATGTACATAAATGAGAGGCTACTGACAGAGGCCATGCCATCGGCGGACCATTAAGCACAGCGACTCAAAACGAAGAGTTAGATCGCCTACCGCAGTACGGCAGTACGTTTGCGTACCATCCCTAAAACGGTGTGTTAAGTTATGGTTAAACAGTGGCACACTACTGGAGCCCGTTCCTTCGACTGCATAATGAGTAGGATATAGGTCCGACTCAATGAAAATTGCTTTGCGTTCTTTCTCTTTCATTGCAAAATTGGCAAAAGCTCTTCACCGAGACTGAAAAATGGTGGGGTCAAGGATGACCTCAGGCATTCGAGTCGAATCGCAAATGACGCATTGAAGCCCTCAACCGCCTGGAAACTCATTCATTCATTCATTCCCCAAAGCACTGAGTCACATAAAAAACATCACGTGAATTCGAAGTTTATAGTCCGTAGTCAGTACCCAAATATAGCTGCAAGAACAAACCTCTACTGGTGAACCATTTTTGCACGCTAGCGATTTAAATGATAATTGGCCAAGCGTAGCGTTGTGGTGCCGGAAGAAAGTACTTTCAAGACTGCAACGACTAGCCGTAAGTGGATACTGACTACAAAAGCATTTCGTCGTAGAAGAATGCGATGGTAAGGCGATAACTACCTTCCAGAATTTCTATTAATCAACCATAAAGTCAAATGTATAGATGGGAAGGTGCCCAAACTGAATTGAGTCTCACCGACGTCAAACCTTTCAAACATATTTACCCAAGAGACTAAACCATGAACAGACATTACTTGACTTGAGCGGAGTGCTTCATCTTCATACCCCTCGGTATCAGGACCTCTGGAGTAAACCAACCCTCATGGTACCAACATTCACAGCACCGGAAAAAAAAATAATTTAACCGCTTCTTAGAGCCGGGAATGTGTACCGAGTCAAAGAAACTCAGGGGGACTGATCATGAAGTACTTTGATGAAATCGTCCACCACATACCAGTGAAAGGCATGCCACGCTCATTAATGCAGCATGATCTAAGTCGGAAACCTAAGGAACTGAATAGGCAACATTGGCAGGTAGCGTGCTATTTTCTCCCGGAAGACACCCGCAACCGCTGTCCACCTATACTAATCGACATTCGTCATTGCCCTACTAAAAATTTGTAAGTAGAAAGGCACCAGCTAGGGATGCAAGTAAATTCAAACCCTCTGAAGCGTTACCACAAGAGGGTGATGTCCCGGCGATAGACTCTACCCTGATAACTACAAATACCCTCACGAGTTTGAAGAACACCCATTCAAAAGGGCAATGGAGTTCACGATTCAGCCAACACCTGCATTCCCAATTCAGATAGAATACAGAGACGATCATAGCTGTGGAGCAACAAGAACGGCAGGACGGTGATTGGTAGAGGCAACACAGGCACATTGGGGAAGATGAAGACAAAGTACCACATTGCTCTCGACATTAGGCAGGAAAGCACATTAATTTTTGCACTGGGAGGGATGAAAGACAGCTAAAAGAGAGCAGTGAATAGCGTCACATCCTTTATTTCACCTCAGGTTGAGCAGGCATCGAACCGATTTTTCCTCTCCTCAACTGAAACAGAGAAAAGTAGTCCAATGAGATCAGAAGAGCACAGCCAAGTCCAGATTCTCCAATACACCTGAGATCAAAAAGGTTTATGATGACTAGCCTTAGTAACTTCTAGATGGCAACCCATTACAGTTTTGAAAGTGGATCTGGTCTCTTAGCAATCGTTTTGAAATATAGACACAATTGTAGGGAAGATGGGAGGCGCTCTTCCTGTCCCAACGGGGCTGATGAAGCCACAAAACACTCCTGATGCAAGAATTCACACAAAAAGTGGCAGACCATGCAACCTGAAGCAAAAGTGTGCTCTCGAACTTTGTTCTTTTCCAAAAAAAGGGCATGACAGCTGACACCTCACTGTTGGGCAATGTTTTAAAATCGATGAAGGTCTGAATGCTACGGTTTGCAATGCCCGCACAAAACTTCATTAACCGTGAAGAAATTAAGTAAAAACTTAGCAAGACTGGATCGAAATCGTAAGTGCTGTTGAGAGACCAGGCCATATCCCCTAAGCCGAGTGGGCTTGATCTCCGGGGTCGTGCCGGTAGAACCAATGGCTCTGCAGAACATATACATTAGCATGTGTATATTAGTAATTATGTGTTCTTTTGCCTTCAAGGAAGTCTGGGGATCATACATCAGTAGCAGCATAAAGCGGACCCGACCTTTATCCTGATTTATGCCACTCGTGACAAACTGTGCGAAGGAAGTTCATGCACTACAGATGGTGGAAGCTCCGACTCCCATAACGGGGCAGGGAGTGACGTCTGCCTTCCGCATCTATCTTATCCTCATGTTCCTCAAGAAAGTCATTAACAAGGGAAGCGACACTAGACGTGAACCACCTAGACATGTTTTGTCTCAGAAATCTCCCTATCATACCTACCTAAGGAGATCGGTGTTCCAACATCTCCTCAAGGACATGCTGATGGTTGCGATCAAGCATCGTCACATTTGCATCGAATTTTGACAACTGGCACGGTTAGCTCATTGACGGTTCCCCTGGCGCTGATCACACAGTGATGGCTAACACGGGAGGTTTACCAAGATGAGTGTCGAAGACGACACGGAAAAGAGAGGAGGGGATGCGTAATACTCCGTTCGACTGTCGGTTTCGACTACGGTCAATTAGGTGGCCATATTACCCTGGTTGAGTGGGCTAGCCCGGTGCTATACCCTCTTTTGCCTTTAAGGAAGAGCTGAAACACTACATTTGGGGCAGGGAAAATTCACGATTGTTAAGAAACGGACGCATCTACAAAGTGCCACGATTTGGTGTGGATTTTGGGCTGAGAGTATCATCGAAATGCATTTGGTAGGGCAATTATAGCTAATGGTGCTGTCTCTGTCACAGCAAGATAATCTACTTTCTGTATCCTAATTTCACGATATAAATGCGGACGGTATGCAGATCCAGCAAAGCGGTGCCACATTTCAAACACCCCGAGTCAAATTTCAGTCTTGCAATTTTCCGTTTTGGTGGTCAAAATTTGCCGCCCCAATAGCATGCAATTTGATGCCGTTAGTTTGTTTCGTTGAGACTTTAGTAGGGGCCTTACGCCAACAAGCCCACGACAGCCTCCACCTCGAAGATGGGAAATGAATGCTGTATGAACGAAATTCAACAATTCGCAAAACGACCATGGAAATTCTCAACAAAGGAGAGCACATTTGCCAGCAAAGGCATGGATGCCGTTTACCCGATATGCTACTACATGCATGCTTACATAATCCTGCGCTTTCTAGCCAAATCAATCCCTGCTTGAATTCTAAGGTACCTTCACATTCAACGCTTCGCGTAGTACTAAAAATGCATCTTACTCCTAATGAAACAAGATTTGTTGCCTACAAACCGAAAAAAATTTTACACCTGATCCATCACAGTACCTGATCAATTAAATTCACCAAGCAGATAAGTAGTGCAAGCTGACAGATGGAGTGATCATTTGTGGCTAAGCCACCGGAACTTACCGCGTAAGGAGCTGAGATCAGCATTCCCATCTCACAACGTAACCCGAAACCAACGGCGCTCAAAGCGCAGACAGTTACTGAGTTTCCGAATTCCACAGACGTCTCAAAAATGGACTATCGCGACACTTATGCATGCAACTAGCGCCGTCAACAAAAGTTATTCAGTAATTAAAGCGCAATATATAAGGTATTTCACATTATTACTGACAGTTAACTGCTTCTGAATAAACTTACAGCAGTGACAGTTCCACCAGCAATAGACTCTCCTCCCACACGCAGTACGAACCGACCAAGTGGCTTGCAGATATCGTAGAGCTCCATACAAACGGGGGCTTCCAGAGTGAGTTCGATTTCAGCAGTGCACCGCCCTAACAGGAATCTACAACGAACGATACTGGACCATGGAAGGACAATTCATAACACATCACCATCAAAATGGATGGTCGGGATCTCACCTCGGTTTAATAACATCTTTCTTTCCACAATCTTTATCTTTCACTGTCGCAGACAGGAGTTTTGAGATGACAGCAGGTACAGAAGAACAGTGGTGGTAGAATATGACAGGGTATCCCTTTGTGATCGGTTGCCGAACATCAAAGATGAGAACCTTCGCGCGTAAACGAGTTGTAACTGAGGCAAGAGGTGGGTCGGGATCACAGATGACATCACCAGGAGTCAATGCGAGATCCGCGTCAAGGCCAGAGAGCATCAGACCGACCTGATCGCCAGCGAACGCATGGGGTAAAATGATGTCCAACGCACCAGTCCCACAACCACTGTCGCCAGGGACAGCCGCCAGCGAACGAATTGATCGAACCGAACCTGTCTGACCGGAGGGGAGACAAATGATTTTACTGGTGGGGAGGTTCACACCCGCTGATACGGCACCGGAAACGACGCGACCTGCTACTATTGGTACTGAGGAGCCGATTGGTTTGAAGATGTCGCTTACGACAAAACGGAAGGGCGCATCCACCGGTCGCTCCACCTTGTCCAGACTGTCTATAAGATTGTATTTACTGATGAATTTTTAGAGGAACATAATGAAATCCTAGAAGCGTTTAGAGTTCACCGATGACGTCCAGAAGGCAGGGCCCACTATACCACGGAGCGAGATGCTGAATGTCACTCTCTGGAGGAGTATCCGATGAATGTAATAGATTAACACCATAGAGACCAGAAACAGGACAGAAGATTACATCCGTCTGATTGATAGACTTCAGCATGCGCATCATAACGGTACGGATCTCCTCAAAACGGGACTGAGACCAGGATACCGTGTCCATCTTATTCACCGCTACGATAAGGCGCGAAACACCAAGGAGACGCGCAAGACGTGCATGTTCTTGTGTCTGGCCTCCAGACAGTTCCATACCTGTTTCGAATTCGCCGGAAGTGGCATTGACCACCAGTAGAGCGACATCCGCTTGGGCTGCGCCGCCAATCACCTGTGGCACAAAATCTCTATGTCCTGGAGCATCTAGAAGGATCACCTTCGGAGGAAAAAAAATGTAAACAGTCAGAAACAACGTCTCTATTTATGATCCAAAAAATGAAAACACAAATGCCCGAGAGATGAGAGAAAACAGGCGCATGGCAATCCCGCCTTTAAGCTTGAATCGCAAGGAGATGGATGCAACAAACGCTTTGGTAAAAGTTGTATAGGTATCCAGGCATGAATGCCCGCTAACAAACAAAATCAGTGCATCAAATTGAGGATAAAGCCACAGCTAGGCATTTTGTCAAATTAACTTTGGCTTTGACAAATCCCCAGGGTCTCACATTATTGAATTCAGTGAATCGAGAAAGGACAAATGATTCTGCCAAACAATGGAATGAAAACTCACCAACGATCAAATTAAATTATAGTTCAACTAGACGAAACTAATAAGTGCCTATTGACGCTATGAGCATGAGACTGATACGTAGATGAAAGGCTAAGCTCCATTCGGACATTAAAATTCTAGTATTGGTTTGCGCGGAGGTTTAGGGATGGCCTGAAGCAAACTCGTCCGATAAGTCATTAGCACCCCATCAACATATGTCGAATTAAATGCCGCAAGTTATAGTAAGACACTAAACTGGAGAACAAAAGGAAAAAGCGTGGAGAAATTCGATAAGTCGGAGTGCAGCGAAAATGACAGCAATTCCACTTGAAAACAACAGATATAATGCACTGTTTGAGTTTAAACGCTGCTAAAGCCTTATGAATTTCATGAGACTTCAGCGACGACGCAATTGTAGTGGGCAGAGACACCCGTTCGCGTGACGCAACGGCTAAAACCGTTCGAGCGTGGCATCCTTATATGCAATGCAATGCCGTTTTGGGAAGGATGGAGCAGCAACTGTAAACCTTCAACACAATAATCCCGAAACTGTGGGCCATCGCATTAGAGGTTATGCGATTACCGTTAAACAACAACCTTCTACATTTGCTACCCTCAAAACTCGCAAGACTTCCAGAAATACCGCACCCAAAACACCTGACTTTATAGCAAAAATCAGGTGCTCAGAACCAGATAAAAGTACAGATGCATAATGGAGTGATCTTCGACACTATTAGAAATCAACTAACGTTCAGCATTCATCTTAAAACCATAATTAAGAACGCAAGGCGGGATGAGGAACCATGCACCAAGGTTCCTTCATATTCATCACCTACTGCGACAGTTTTCACCAGATACTAGAATTGAAGGGTCATCGTCCGTTAAAGTAAGTCGGAAGGCTATACCAATGACAAAACGTGACAGAGAATGCGGGTAGTAATAACATGATTCATAACGTGATAAAGGATTATTAGAGGTTTACTTAAGCGGTGGTAGGATCAATAGACGCCAGCGACTTTCATCCCAACAAAACTTTTAAACCTTAATGAACTTCGAAACAACTGACACACCCTCTTAGAGTGAGTCTCAAAAGCTATCTGTGCGATATCCATGGTAATGCCTCGCGACCTCTCCTCCGATGTCTGATCAAGCACCCAAGCGTAGGCAAAGGACGCCTTCCCAATCTTCTGCGCTTCCCACTGATACTTGGCCAACTGTTTCTCGCTAACGTGACCCAACTGGTACAAGACATTTCCCATCAGGGTACTCTTTCCAGCGTCCACGTGACCTGTAATGAGGAAGAAGGCTTAAAATGTCGATAGTTCTAGGCGTAAATGAACAGGAGTAAACTTACCCACTACAATGAGATTAATGATGTCCTTCTCCTTGCCAGAACTAATTTTCTTCTGGTAGGCTTGGAACAAAGAGGAGCGATCGATAGGTTTGCTTGGTTGTGTCGGCATCTTGGCCTCAGTCGAGACCTTGGGAGGGCGAGCGGCAGCGGTTGCGGCTTCAGCAAGGGGAGGACCAGAGGTAATTTCGACGGGCGGCTTCCCACCAAGATTCGTTGAGCGGTGGGAATCCCGTTCTATTTAAGTGATAAACTCGTTATGTGAGGAACCATCAAGAATAGAAAAAATGATTAAAACGCCACGTACGAAACTTGGAAGACTTAGGGCGGGCTTTCGGTAATACATTTGACGACATTTTGAAGTCAGATGAGTTATCAAATTGGACAGGTGGGGGAGCATCAAACTTAAATGCATCAGGGAGCTTAGGAGAAGAGGGATTATGCAGGAACAAAAATGTCCTAGGTCGACGTATTTCGACTAACAGATTAAGAAACTGAAGATCCCGCTGTGGAATTGATGAACAACTCTGTGCAAATGCATGACCCAATGGAGAAATCTTTTTGCATGATTGGGTGTAATCTGAGCCAACCACATCGACGCTGGCTTCCCCTTCAATTAACGGAGTAGAGGGGTCAGTGTTTAGCTGTTTGGCAAATCCCGTTGAAGTGGCAGCGAGTTTAGGACTTTCGGTTAACTTGGCCAAAGAACTAAAATCGAATTCTGCGAATTCATTTGATTGACCATCGGATCCAAAAGGTTGAAAGGCAGATGATGTCGAGTAAAAGGCACCTTAATTTATCATAAACAATAAATAACCGAACCTGTGAGTGGGTCGCCGATATCCTCAAGGACGAGATTATCGAACTCTATCGACACGGCACTATCCACACCTCCGCCATTCGGTTGACACGAAACGGAACTAGCTAGAAATAACGTTACTGGAACTAGAGGCCCATACCAAATGTATCCTCCTCAGGAAATTCTGACGCATTAATATGCAGTGACTCGTTCGAAGGTGGACGAAACCGTTCTGTTCCATGAAAGGAATCTGGGTCTCGAAAATATTGAAAAACTAGCGAATGAAACGAACGTATAACACAAACCAGTTCCAGGCGTGATAGAGCTCTCCTCCTCAACGGAACTTGGAACGAGATCCTGGTAATCATTGTAATCTAAAAAATGCTAAAGAGGCAACTAGTACAACCATCGGAATATAGCCGGCGAACATTCCGATGCCGCGCCATCCCGCGATTGCATGGAACAAGTACCGCGCGCGGCTGCGACGAACATATAAACGAAACAAGCTATATCTAAGTTTAGAAATCCTGTAGTACTAAACATCAATACAACTGTTTTTATATTCAAAGCTCTGTTGGTAACAGAAAATGAAGATCACATAGCTATACTAAACAGGTCTTTAAAGACTAACAGCATGGCCAAAAAACTGTATGACTAGTAGTAACCACCGCTTTTTTTGATTACCATCCTTCATCAGTCATTACACTGCAAATTGTAGGATGCGCTGGTTGTTTGGACCTCTGGTTGGAATTCGATCACTGCAGTCGCCACAATGACCTGAATGCGTGACCTGGCTCCCAAACAGTGCCAGGAGCTATATCTCCCATGCCTATTTTATGTATGAATGTATACTCAGCCCCATGTTTAGCCCCTTATCGTTTTCAAAGGAAACGTTCGAGACACTACAAATAGTGCTACTAGAAAGTGCAGCGCCCTGAGCATCCCTAAAAGAAGACGAGAAGGCCAGGTGTAGGTAAGAAAAATATGGAAAAGTATGGAAACTGCTGGCATGGCCGGCGGGCCAGCCCACGCAGCTAGCTTCAAGGTGGCCGCCACAAATATGTCCGACCAACCAACAGCCCAAACACACAATACGCTACATGTACTATATTTTATGACATCACCTTCAGGCTAGTGATTTACGGTCCTACTATGGACACACATGATACTTGGTACAATTTATGGTCCTTAAGTGTAGCGTCCCAAGCATCCCTAGGAGACGAATAAGGCCATTTATGCAGCTTCTACAATTAGCCGAGAATTCTATCATTGAAACATTTATAAGTGAGCTCACTTGCTTTGAATCTATGCAAAATGGGTAGAACTTTAGGAAAGTGGTTTATACCACTCACATAAGCAACCCTTAAATATTCTGTTTCGTTTAATTAAGTCGATGATTTAACTTGAACCGCCCCGCGGTAATTGGAGTTCGGTGGCCCACATGTTGTGATGCCGTCAGTTAGCTTTGGAGAGATTGAGGTTAACTTTCCTCACGAGCCTTATGAGTGTCAGAAAAATTATATGCAAAGCGTCATTGATGCCTTGTCCCAGGTTGGTCTGCAGTCCCCTTTCGCGTTTATGAGCTGATGTCTTGCATAATATAATCCACATCGATTAAGCTTGGCTCATGCTTAGTTCTTGAGTGTCTGGGTGTCTTCTTTGCATATATTTTGTTTCATAAGCGTCGGCATGCTATTTTGGAGTCGCCAACAGGTACTGGGAAGACTCTTTGCCTTCTTTGTGCCTCCCTTGGGTGGTTGGAATACATTCTGGCGCAACAGCAGTTAAGGAGGCTTGAAAAACCTTGGGATAGCACAAACTCTTCCGAGAAGCTTAATTCCTCAAGCAAATTTGAAGCGCCTTTGCTGATATTTTCTTCGCGCACCCACGCACAACTGAATCAGGCTGTACAAGCATTTAAAAATACCGTGTACTCCAGGTAGGCTTTGTGCGATGCTCGCTTTGTGTAATGCGCTGTTTTTCAACCCTTGATTCCGCGTACCCTTTTCTATGTTTCCCTTCTTGGAGTTGATTCCAAACTACTGGACTTGGAAGTTTGATAAAGCATTTAGGAGTTGCCACCTCCCTCTGTAGCCGCAGAATTGGTGTCCTTGGCTCCCGTGATCAGCTGTGCTCACTGCCCGAAGTGCTTAATCTCGAGACTAATTCTGCCAAGGTATACCAATGCAGACTGCGTGTTTCCACTCGGACCTGCGAATATCACCGCAATTTCGATGGTGCTTTTAACTGTTACGTTTAACCATTACAATTTAGCCAACAGAGATAAACTGTTGGATACCATGAGAACATCGAAAATCACGGACATCGAGGACTTGGCCAAGTTTGGCCGGGAGAATAGGTTTGCTTCCCTTATCCCTGATGTCCCTTACTTCAGAGCCTGTGCTTATTACTTATCGCGAGAGGTCAAATCGGATGCGGAAATTCTCTTCATGCCTTACAATTATCTCCTGGATCTTAAAGTGAGCCTGGTTACGCTGTGGCTTTTCATTATCAATCTGTACACTGCCACCCATCTTATTCTCTTGATCCAGATCCGAACCCTTTATGGCATTGAATTGACGAATGCTGTTGTTATCTTTGATGAGGCTCACAATATTGTAAGTTATTTTGTTCAGTTTACAGGCATGTTCTCCTTGTCGTCTTTGAGTTAAGCGTTGCTTTCGGATGTGTTTGAAGCATAGTGCTTTGTGCATTTTCACCTGCATAAATAAGCATATGGCAGCAGTGTCGATCTATGGATGTTTGTAGAAACAAGTATGCCTTATTTGTGAGCTCCCTCGACGGAATTCACGATGTTTTATAGAGGAGAACCACTAGGAGATGGAATTAGCTTCGTTCACACTTTCAGAGAGGCACCTTCATCCGCAGACCATATCCGGTGCTGTTAGTTAATGTTTCATGGCTTTCGTTCACCATATTTGAATTTTGAGCTTGAATTTTTAATCACTAAAAGCTGTATTCGGAGCATTGACCTATCCGCTGGAAAACTTGGGCTGTTAGCGGCTTTTTCAAAACCGTGGGCTGGTGATGTGTTTCAGGAGCAGGTGTGTGAGGATGCCGCCTCGGCCACTCTCACCTCAGTTTCCCTGGCGTCAGCGATCGAGGAATTGCGTGTTATCGGTGAGCAAATTTTCAGCTTAACCTCTGGTGATGGGAGTGACGATATCGATGGCATGGGAGGACTGGGAGACACCGCGCGACCCCTTGGCAGGGTGAACCAACTAGATATTTCTCAGCCAGCTAACGACAGCGGTAAGTTGGTCTACTTTTTGTGCTACGTATTTCCTAGAAGGGCAAAGCTCTTGGTGCATCGCCGATATTTTTACTTTGGCTACTAACCGTAGTCGATGTTCTCTCTGCTTCAAAGCTATCAGTAGTACAGGTCACATTAATAAACATGCTTGAGAGCCATACCTTGGACATGATTTCATGTTTTTTAACCTTCAGACCGCTTGGGAGTCATGCTTAGGACTTTGTGCGCATCTTGTCTGCAATTGGTCCATTGAAAGTTGCCGTCATTATGGCAGATTCACATTAACGTTGTTTTATGAATAATAATCGGGAACGTGGCATCTCAAAGTACTGTCACTAATATCACAAATGTCTATTTCTCCTTGCGTGTGTGTTTTGAGATGCTGTTTTTGCGGTCAGCCAAGGGGGAAGCTGAACATGGGAGGCGTTTGGTAATCTGAACGCTAGCTTTGTTTCTTTTGCGATTGTAGGGGAAGGTTAGCCTGTTTTTCTGCTTTCGTTCTTTTGTTTGCTAAATGTCTGTCAGCAAAATTAATTTCCCAGCACCTTGATGAACGAAGCTAGTTGGGATTTCTGCTTCATTTAACTCACCCGTTGTTAAGGCAGCACTTGAAGAAGTGACATGGCTGACAACATACCCTCTAAATAAAGCTATTCGCAGGCTGTCATGCTGCGCATCAGTTTGATCATTGTAAACAGGGTGAACTGTCGTCAAAACTACAAGGTGGTTTTGCAACATGTTGGGAGCTACAACTACTATAAGTCGAGGTGTTTTCCCAACTTTGGCCTCCACGAAACGTTCTTTGCCTTCACAGCTGCTGCGATTGGTCTTTCAAGTGTTCTCACCTTGAAAGGTCAGCTGCTTGAGCTGGAGCGACTCCTCGACGGCCTCGGTGACAGTACTTCAACCACTGATGGCATCAAACCTGGCGAGTACGTTACCTTTTCGCACAACCACCGTTTACTTTCTCATGGACTAATGGGCCTTTTGATCGTTTCTTTCCGCCAGATATGTCTTTGAATTACTCGGGCAGGCTGGCATAACCGCCGGTAATCACGCGCAAATCCAAGAACTGATTGACCAAATAATCAACGCGTCGATTTCAATGGATGGTAACAACCTGATTTACCTAATTTTTGAATGACTACCGTTAGCTGACGTCCCATTTAAAATTCACTTCTAGTAGCGAAATTCAGAAGGGGTCGGGGCCTGTCCCATGTGGCTGAGTTCCTACAGGTGAGTTGACGTCTGCGCCGATAAGGTGGATTGATAATTACTGCTGCTGGTAACAGTTTAGAAATGCCTCTGAGCCTTTGAAATGAACCAGCCAAAAATTTATTTTATTTTTCATATAACTTGGGCAATAACGGTAACGGTGGTGTTTTCATTTATCTAAGTCCATGGGTAGTAATCACACCTCTGCGAATGTGGTGATCTTTGCCTCTTGTCTGCTACAGAAAGTATTTGTTGATAACACTGGTGGAAAATCGCAATCTCTGCTAGCACGCCAACGCTCCGCGAGCTGTTTTCGCGTTCACGTCAAGGTGGAGTTTTTCTCAACGAAGAACCACAAGGAAGTGGCGGATGTGTGGGGAAGAAATCCAATTGCCATAGGTGATTGGGTCAATGGCAACGGCAAAGAAACAAAGAACATCTGTCTTAGCTATTGGTGTCTTACGCCGGGACGGTGAGTTTGTCACAACGTTTGTGGCTCGTGGTAATCCTAAGGATTTTATCGCTGGGAAAAATAGCGTTCTCTAACGGTAGTTGGGTTGAAGTGAAGCATGAAGCTTGAACTTTCATCATGCTTTTTGGAATATTTTGCTTCCAACTTTTCATCCCGCTCTTACCGACTTTTTACTCAACAGTGTACTACATGAATATTTGCACTTTGTTTTGACTATTCTCGCCGTCCCTTCGATTTACATTTGTCGATTGTTTGTGAAATCAAAATGAATAACCATGTTGCTAATGTTTTCATATGCGAACTTACTTGTCAGATCATTACGGTAGCGCTGGAGTTTTGCGTCCTTTGCTAAGCAGCTTGTTGTTGAGTTGATGGTTATTGGAGCTACTGTCCTTTTGCTTTCCTCCCTTCAAACTGAACGTAAATAAGTGGGATGAGGACTTCAGGCTCTGTGTATTAACTACATGCATCCAGACTGTTATTCGTGCAGGTACTTCTCAACATAAGTTGGAAAATTACAATTACGTCGTCTTTCACCTCTGAAAGCAGAACTAACTTTGCTCTCAGTTGGCTCCAACCCCACCTCGCCTTTGTTTTTTCAATTATCTTGCTTCGCGAGTGATTGTACAATTTCGAGAGGAGAGAGTTTTGACTTAGGGGTGGGTCTTTAAGGGAGCACGGATGGGGAGATTGGAGTCTCCTTTATCCCATTCCTAATTGCAGATGCCAATTTTCTTTGGATCCCTGTTTTCCGATAGTTTTTTTTTGTGAATATGAAGTGAAGAGTGTGAGGCACCCATGGAGTTACTGATCTCAGTCGTAATTCTGACCTTTGGCAATTAAGTCATTCCTTGTGAAGAATCCCAACTGTGTAGTAGACGGCTTACAAAGTATCCATTTGTCTTGTGGGGACAAAGTGGCTAATGCCTTGAAGACGTGAAGTGAGTGGTGTAGGTGGTAGTTTACTTTTGAATGAGCGATGATATGTTCGGTTGCTTACCTTTTTAAGGCGTAATATGGGCATTTCCTATCAGAAAGCGAGCGGCAGTGTCTTATCGGGGTCTGGAATCGCTCAGAGCAATGTCAGTGCTATGAGGGTTGGAAGCAATGGTGAAGTAGCACGGAGAACAGTAGGTTATCGTATTTATGGACTGATGTTTACGTCCACCCCGTATGATACTCTTAGGCGTTTATTTGCGTGAACGCGGGCGCTAGCGAGGCCCCAGCTAGGTTTTGGAAAATGAAGTTTTTAAGTCCGATAGTTTATGCGCACCCGAGGCTTGGTGACCGTATCTGGGTCCACTTGGTGACGTTTTGGTTTCTTTCATTAGATTGAATGTGACCTCGCGTGGGTGTCGATGCGGTACTTGTATCCACCTATGGGGGCTTACTCAGCGGGAGCATTAATTAAAGTCGTTTCAAGCTTTTAAACAAAAACTGGTGGAAACTCATGAAATCGATGGAGGAAGCATATTTTGGAGTGCCTACAGCAAGTGCTTGCAAACAACTTCGTTTCACAAATCTTCTAAGGTCATCGTAATGAGTTTTATTGATGAGCGGACGAGCTCTTGCTATTCTCCATCGGCTTTGGCAATGCCCTAAACTGGGGTTGTTGCTTCGGATTTGCACTTAATCGTCACACACGTTTTCTGCTTTTTTCAAACTACGTTTTTTTGGAGCTTCTTGTGAATCAACATGAGGTGATGGACATGCTCTTTCAATTTATGGTCCTGTGAACTGTTTTTTACTGGTCGTCATTGCAATTTTTAATCCGCATCTGTTGGGACGACATTTTTGTTACTAAAATAATCTTAAGTACCATCGGTGTATTCGTCTGACTGTTCCTCTATTTCAGAGCAATGCATGAATTGTTGGAGTTGAATGTGCGCAACATAATTCTTACCAGCGGCACCCTCTATCCCATTCCATCCCTTCAGGCGGAATTGGGCCTGTAAGCTTGCATCTCTGTACTGTATATAATCGTCACTTCTTACAACTTGATTTGTGTTTGCCCTTGTTAAGATTCTTCACTTGCTTATCGCTTGGTCAGCTAGGTTTTGCTTTTGATTCTAGGCAGTCGGCGATAGTACTTCAGAATCCTCACGTTGTGAACTCCGATCAGATTCACGTTGCTGTGCTACCAAAGGCTCCAGACGGTGGGACTCTCAATTCCAGTTTCGAGCATCGTTCCAACTCGGCCTATCATCGATCGCTCGGTCTGACTCTTAGTACGTAAGAAGGGTTAAGCATTCATGCGGCCTTCCAATTCACCATCAGTGACCCTCTTTATATCCAATGCTACTCCGTTTCACAGTGAATCTCTTCCGCGTTGTACCGGGCGGTGTTCTTGTCTTCTTTCCATCTTACGCGCTTATGAAAATGTGTTTGGACTCATGGCAGGTAAGGGAGATTGTCATTTACGGTGGGATATTCTTACCCTAGTTTTATATTACCCATAGGTGAACATACACACCTCTGCTCTCGAAAAATGGTTTGAAATCCTCATTCTTGTTCCCAAATAACAAATTCACCCGTCGATTAGGTTGGAAGCGCGCTATCTTGTGTGTGGTTTTACTACTTCCATAACGGTGGCTCCCATCACTTATCCTAGTGTAGATCCTACGTCGTTCGGTTCTTTCACTATCTTTTCAAATCCACTTTAAAGGCCTCCCAGCACCTAGATCCCTCACAAGTGGTAGGTGCTTGCTGATAACTATACAGTTTGACTATTTAATTGCGGCTTTGTCCATAAAATCCGTGTTTTTGAGTTTCCTTGCAAAGGGACGCTGTATCTGCCCTCCTCAAAACCCGCCCTAGCTGTGCATAATAAGCCCTAGTGTTGCGAATTGGGATATTGCGGGACTTTGTGCTTCACTGACTTGGTCGACTTTTGTGGACGTCTCAGCATCAGGACTCGGTTGTCCAAAGCAAAATGGCTTCCGTTCACCGCCATCTTAACTGGAAATGATAGAGGGTTTGAGGATTTTGACCTAAAAGTTGCAGCGTTGATAATTTTATTGCATTTCAGAACTCGGATATTTACAGCAAATTCATTGACTCCAAAAAGGTTTTCACTGAGCCCCGGGACAAGACTCAGTTCCAACAGGTAAATATGGTTTGGCTACCGATTTAATGTGATGCGCTTGTCAACCTCAAGGCCTGCTCTTCAAGTGAACTTGATTTCACTTTTTTTCCGACCTCAAAGGGCCGTAATTCCCCTTATCTTTGGACTCTCTGCTTCTTTCGAACAGCCATTTCCGTTCACTCTAAACGCTCTTCCGTAATTTTTTTCATTTGCAATGGTACATTACGATACGCATTAGCCATCGTGGCCATAGGTTGGGATATTTTAGTTTTCTAATGTTTCACCAGTCTGATGTAATCATTCTTACACTTTTATGCATAATCCGTCTTCGCAAATTATCGATAGGTAACTACCGGCTATATGGAGGCGGCCACAAGTACCGCGGGAGGTTCGGTTCTGTTTTCCGTCATGCGGGGTAAGGCCAGTGAGGGTTTGGATCTGGCGGACCAAACCAGCCGTGCTGTAGTGATCGTTGGCATCGCCTATCCACCGCGCGAGGATCCCCGCGTCAAAATTAAGATGGCTTTCCTCGACGAGCGGCGTTTCCAACCGGATGGCATCAAGGACCTACCGACTGGACGGCAGTGGTACAAACTTCAGGCCTGGCGCGCCGTCAATCAGGCTGTCGGAAGGTGAGTGATCTTCAATCCTAAAGTAGTTGAGTGGCATAAGCTCGATAAAGTCATTTCGTTGATGCCTCGTTCCCTGGCAATGTAGTTTTGGAAGGCCTTCCACTTACTAAGGTTAGAATTTTTGGCTCTTAATATCTTTTGCTATCTAGAGTGATCCGTCACATTAGGGACTTTGGGGCCGTCTTCCTCTGCGATGAGCGTTTCGCATCGCCCGAGGCACGTTCTCACCTGCCCATGTGGATGCGTTCCAGTGTCTGTGTTTACAACACCTTTGGCCCCGTCATCAAGGCGGCCAGTGAATTTTTTCGAGCAGCTGAGGCAAAGGTAATATCGATGTTATCTTCAATCTTTTCCCTTTCATCTATCAGTATCCGCCGTCTTTCAAAGCTCCCATCAAACCGTTACCTGCCAGAAATTCAACGTCGACGAGTCGCACAACCTTATCGCGATGTGGGTTCGCCCTGGATGGCAATGAACTAAAATTTCCAAGTGCCTCAGGTCATGTAGGTTTTTTGAAACGTTTTAAGACATGAAATGCTATCGGTTAAACTTTATGTTCTGTGGGGAAGATAATGTGTAATCTTAAACAACGGACACCAGCATTATGCTACCACAACGATCGAATTTCTCCTGGAGACTATGGAGACCGATAGCCTCATGCTACCACAATTGAAGCAGATGTGCTTATGCTACTTTGCTGATGGCGTATCTGTGCAGGGGAATGCGATCAGCACGGTAGGATGTGATGTGCTACCTAGATTCGATCATCGCCAACTAATGTGAAGTCAACTGTGATGTGTACCATCGGGATATCTTCCGGGTCCAGTCTGCCCCTATTTTGAGAAGGGGTCCATCATTGATGTCAAATATTGTTTGCCTCCTGTAGCCTCCAAATTATCTGCATGATACACTTGTGGACTATGTTCCTTTGGTTCATACGTATCGAGGCACATTTAGTGGTAAAAATGTGTGTCAAGCTTAACTGTCACTAACGTTTCTTGGAGGCTACTTGACTTGGGACTCTTGCCCAGTGGAGAGTCTTCACTGATTGAATAACAACACACATTTCCGCTTTCAATTCGTCAGTACTGAATTGAAGGATTACTCTAGAGATTAATGCTCAATCGCTTTCTGAGCTCCATCTTAGTTACGAAAATCCTTTGAATCGGACAACATTTGTTTCTTGCATTCCATCCTGCTAATTTCTTGTCGGGCAACATAGTAGGGGGTGAGAATGAGATTTCATGCCTATAGCTTGAAAGCTGAATCTCCAGGGGCTGGGAGGGTCCATCGTGTTCATGTCATTCTCTGCAGTTCCCATTACCACTTCTGTACTGGTCATTGCAGGAGCTTCTGCAGTACTTCACAACACGTTATTGCTAGAAGTGAAAATCGCTCAAAATTATTTCCACGTTTGAAAGCATGTGCGTTCTCTATCAATTTCAATGCAGTCCCCTGTCACGTTCACATTAAGAGCTTTCTCTACCATACATAGTCCAAGATTAGCCGATATTCTGCACTTATAACATTCTATGTGCTACGCCTATTGAGAACAAAGCCAACCGACGAAGGAATAGTGTTTTCCTAGGTTTCAGCACCTGACGAAATCGCACGGTGAGTGTTTAGTGTTCAACCCTTTGCCTATTTCAAGATTTCAACGTACGTCGGCAGTTTATCTAACGATCCTGGAGTTAGTGACTTTCTGGCGGACTACTCTTCTGAATCACCACCGAAAGTCGAAACGGAGAATAGCACGACTGATTCTCCATCTAGAAAACAACCAGCGTCACTATTGGATCGCATCTATGGAAGCGCTCAGCAGGTCAGTAGCCCTTTCGACAGCAATCCCTCCACATTGGCCGGCCACATTCATATTCAAACTAAATAAGTAGAAACGTTCTCTCGTTATTAGCATATTCTATCAATTGCAGAACCGCGTCCCGTTCCTCTGACCGTTTTGGTTTCCATTGCAGTTTGACAGTTTTTTAAATCCACGGGAGTGAATCATGGCTTTTTTTATTATTTAGCCCTCTTCGGAGCAGACCTTAAAGCGACCGTCTTCAAATGCGTCTCCCCCAAAGGGCTCCCTCGGCAAAGATGATGACTTTGCAGAACGCTTGCTGAAACGCCACCAAGCAGCAAAGCGCCTTAAATTGGTGAAGCAGCATCTCGTTCCCGAGACGGGTGACAGTATCACCACTTCTGATTACCTGTCTTCCGTCCGCACGCTCTTCAATCGTGCTGCCATGAACAAGGAGGACCATTGCTTTGAGGAATTCAAGGTGACATTTTTACTTGCTATAAATTTAGAAAAGTCTTCTCCTCCGTGTAACCCCGATCCATCAAAAGGCTGCCCTATCGAACTACAAGGCGAAGGAAACGGAGGCAGGATCGTCATCTGTTGAAAGGGTATTCGCCGCTCTCGCCAGTCTGTTCCTACCTCTTGACTCACCTGGTTTACTTAGGGGTAAGGCTTTGCATTACTTTACGAATTTTGATAAGGGCTGAAGGTGAAACTTTTTAAACTAAGGGTACGATTGGGCTGTAACATTAAACTGAAAGCGCTTTTGTGTAACGGCCTGGAATAAATACTAGAGGCTTTTTTTGAAAAACCTTTGCATAGCTGGACTTGAAGTGAATAATGGAGTTCCTTGTCAACATCCTAGGGTGCTATAGCGCACGTTTGTCACTTTCTTCTCCGCGGTAAAGTCGGCAGCTTGGGTTGTTACTTCAAGGCGAAGGTTTTTGTTGAGACACTTTGCTAACACCAGAAATTCACTGTGAAAGGGCTTTGAAAATCAAAGAGGGAGTTTCTCATTCCTAAGCTGAAATACCCATGGTGATATTGTAGTTCATATTCTATTGCATCTCTCATCGGCTGATCCAGTGGGAGATCGGTTACTGCAACTTATGAAACATGTGTTCTGTTTGAAAATAAAATGTGTTTTCAAAATAAGTGTTAGGAAAAAATACTTATTTGGAGTTGTCCATAGGGTAAAAGAACTGTCCAAAACTGCTACAATGCATTCTCTACACTTCAGTCCCTAATTAACCACGACGTCTACTCGCTTTGCAAATTTTCGGTCTGTCACACAATTATCGACTCAGATCTTTGTTTTCTTCTCACCAAAGCCTCAGGACGTCATTTTGGCTGCCTCCAACAAAAGCGATTAACCCGGTTATTATCTTTGCCTAATGTCTTGCACATTCGCCTGCCGAATGTTGAATTGGCGATTTTCCCTTGGTAAATACTTTTATGTGCTCGATCTAGTTTTTAATTTATTGTTGAATACCTACTGTTGAATCGTAAGGCCACTAGAGACTCCTTGGTTAATCTCTTGTGATTTGAAAGTAAGCGACAGGACTCGATAAATTGCTGCCAACCCCACTCATTCAATAAATGGATCCAGGGATGTCCTTGTTCTTTTTGTTCGTAGATTTCATTGTTTTCGTGAGGGACAGTGACAAACCAAAGTATGCCGAACTCTGTAAAGGTCTCACTGGCCTGACGACGACTTCTGCTGAGAATAGTGCTGGACCTTTACCTGATGCCGCCTCTACATCGGCTTTGACAACCACGAAAGAAGGTAAACTTTCCATCCTCCTGGATGTGTGGCCTACTTTTTGCTTTTTCAAAATCGTGTCTCACATGGTTGCGGTTTTGAAATACAATTCAAAAACGATCGTGTCGGCATGGTGGCCGCGGAAAGGTGCCGCGCATGTTCACCTAAAGAATGGCTGTCGTGGCAAAAATTAAAGGCGAGGCGTGGGATTTGTGGTTTATGCAATCATATACAATCATTGACGATTCCCTAAATTTCCTGTCGACTTCACTCGAGAATAAAATTTAGGAAGCTATGATTTTCCCATGGTTCGGCCCCAGAGGTTGCCATCTGATTATTAGCCTTTTTGATGGCCCTAAGATCTCTGCAAGCAAAAAGGCCATCACGCGGTTGTGACATGAAAGCAGCTGCATAAATAACTTCTAGCCCAAGGGAAGGAGAGAGTGATGTGTTCCATCGTTGATTAAAACGTGATTAGTGCATGTGGCGACATTTTGAAGGTCGCGTATTCAAAAGAACGAGTTCTTTTACCAAATTTATAACTTGGAGAGTTGCATAACCAACGGCTGTAACTTCTGCACTTTGAAAAGTTGCCTACTGGAAAAGCGTTTGTTTTCGGCTGGATTTAAAGTAACTCACATCAGCATTGTCCCGATAGTATTGGAAGGTCCTTTTAAAGCGAAATCAGAATTTAGAGGGGCCAGCTTATTTAAAATCCGTCTTACTACTATTCGATTATGCAACAAAAGAACCCAAAGTAGTTTTTTTTTACCCGGCCACTTGGACACGGCAAATCCGTGGTCGCTGAGCTGACTTGCGTTATTTGTTGGACGTAAAGCTCGTGTTTTTTGTTCTCCCGAAGCGCTGAACTTTTATGAGGTGGTGGTACCGTTGTGGTGGATGCTGGAAATGGGAGGAGAATTTTCTAACCGCCTTTGTCATAGTGAATAGTTCAATCCACGTCCCGACTTCATCAGTCTCAAGACCCGTCAAATATACATCGAACAAATACCCAGGACCCGAAAATTTGGTCGTCGTCATTTCCGAAGGTAATAATTCGTCGCTAATGATGGTACATAAGAGTGGTAAATCTCGCATTGGGAGGATCTATCACCTCCTGTGGCAATGTTTTTAGTAAGTTGTTGGCAGAATAATTGATGCTGATTCCATTCCGTTGCCACTCTCCCCATGCGAACGTGGGACCTGGAATTGCATTTAGGGCCACTGGGAGGGCTCGTCTTTTTGCCCACTTGAATCTCTCCAAGGTGCTGTTGACAGCCGCTAATGCGGTTACACACCATTGACCACCTTCAGTGAATTGAAACGCCACTCCTTTGTTGATTGCATTAAAGGGTGGTGCAGTATTGGGGGTAAAGGTAACATTCCAGAGGGATGTGATTCATTTCGACGTTAAGCAAGCAAAAACAGTTTTGATAGTCCCCTTTCGCCACTTTTGGTACTGTGTCTCACGGATGACTCGGCCACTAAAGCACCAAGTGGAGCTAGCTTTTTTTTAGGTAAAACTGGGATTTTGTTCTTGACACAATTTAATGAACTGGTGAGGGGGGACTTATTGTCTCACATTTGTTTTATATGGTGTTGGAGGCAAAAAAAAATGTAGGCGAGTGTCACATTTTCGGTTTTTTGCCTTTCTATTCGGAAGTTCAAGCAACTACTTGTTCGTGTTCGACAGAAGAGGCGCTGCGTTGTGCACCACCTCCGTTGCAAAGGGGTGCACAGGCAACTGGCAATCATTCTTCTTTTAGCCATGATGCTCTCAGCGATAACCCTTTCTCGGAAGAGGGGTGCAATTTTTTGTAATTTAAATACCTTTTGCCGGCATTGTTAGGCCCCAGTAGACTGCGAAATAGTCTGTTGATCAAGGTAATGCGGGTTCGGGTGTAGCTGGCTACAGCGGTTTATTGTTACTTGGTGGAGCTTGTAGTTGCTTGTGCGGGTGCGCTAGAATGCGTGAACATGTATTATTTTAGCGGTGTGACGCTCCTTCCTACCTTTTGCTTGATAATACCGTTTACATATGAAGTAAATCGAGCATTTCGAGGAGAGCTTTAAAGCTGCAGTTTTTGAGGCTTCTTTGTGTAACTTTTTTTGCGCGGCAGGACTCTCACTTCCCGCCACAGATTCACGCGACCCTGATTCTGACGGTAAATCACGCAAGGGCAGGTGCATCACGCTCGGAAAGGCTTCCCATCTTCGATCATAGTTGTAATTAAAGATTGTATATTGTCCTTGTAAATGCTCTCCGATTTATGTGTGATGGTGAGTGATTAAACTGCCAAACAGATGCACTTCGCTCGTATGCAATAACAAGTGACAATTGGCTTCCGAGCATCAATTTAACCTTCATTCTCCTTTGATCGTTTCCTGACTAGCTTTATGAATGAGAATGACCTGTATTTATCCCAAAGTTCGTTAAACTACCCCTCAACGATCAATTTACTGCTCATTCCACGCCCGCCAACACTCCCTAATAACCGTACCCACACTGTGCACGCATGTATGGGCGGGTTTGTTCACCAGTATTTGTTACAAATTACACAAAGTAGTTGGAACTTATTCCACCTGCTCTTGGTGGAAACTTCCAAGTCGGATAGGCCTACGGAGACTAACATCTTCAGACAGTCTTCCCCACTAGGCATCATAATTCAGTCTTGCTCCTTAATTGGAAGGAGGAAAGGTAACGCTTAATTCTTATTCCCTAACTCCAGCTCAAGGGGTATTTTCTCGAATGATAATTGCCACTATTTCTTAACATAGAGAATTCAAATGCAAAGTCAAGTGGATAGTTGGCAAACACGAATAAGAAAGAAACGAGTTGGTTGGGTCGTTTTTCCCCCTGTTTTTTTTTGAGGCAAGGCGTGTGAGGGCGCATGGTAGATTGTAGTGACGATTGTTTCAGTGGATAAACCATTTTCCGAAGCCTACCTCTGCTACCACTACTTTCCTTATTCTAAAAGTGGCGAGATCTTGGTTACATAGATAGTATGCGAATATTTTCCATCTTATTCTATCTTTCAAACAATAACTTATAGAAACGATTAAGTAGGATTTTTAATGAATAAACCACAGTAGGTCTTTTGATAGTGAAGGAGTGCCAAGGTATAGAGGTAAATGGTTAGCGTATCAATGGTGTTCTCATGTCAACCTTTTGGAGTCGGATGCTATTTTAGAATGGCCGGATTCGTTTTCAACTCTTGTTCCGCCTTGCTAAACTGTCGAAATTGCGAAGCGAGAAGTAAAACGATAGGAACGCCGTATTTTTATTAATTTGCCAAAAAGTTGTAGTGTCACGTTGGCGGGTCAGAGGGGCAGCCATGCGGTCGAACTGACGCTTCGCTAGCCCTTTTGCCGCTTTAATGCAGTTTCTCGGCCTTACCTCCCATCTTCCTACGCATTTTTCAAGGTCTTTGATGTCGGTCGAGAGAATTGCATAAAACGCGTGGGCTGTGCTATCCTCTGCTGTCTTTTACTCTCCATCCTGATGTAGGCATCTTTTCTACGTGTTAGGAACTAGTTAAACTTGTAGCGTAAACTCTACGTAGCGGACATTGCGTTCCTACTGCAACCCGTCTGATTACTTTGGGTTCATGAACGTTGTAGTGTGTTTCTGCTGTTTGAACTGAGAGTCGGTGGGTATTATCGCGCAGTTTTCACGCTTACGGTGGCGTTTCATGTGTTTTTGTTGTTTTATTGTTGTCTTTTCAATCCTTTCGTACTCTTATGCGATTTTAAGATTGCAATGCGCTATACGTCGGTCGAGGCCTCTGTGCTTTCACGTTTTGCCCAAAAAAACTCAGCAGAGCACTAAATCCACTTGTAAAACTCCTTTATTACCGAGTCTGAGAGCCGAGAGGCACCCTAGAGGCGATTAATGCTCTCGTTTCTTCCAGCACGTGGTCTTAGCACGTCCATCACCAGCGCCACTTATGTGCAACACCACCGCTTATCTGGTCACAGCATCGCATCGAATCGCCTGTCGAAAATAGGTTAGTTGATTTCGAGGCAGTAAAATGCGCTTATCTAAGGACAACTGCATCTTTTAGCTCGCAAGCAGCAGTAAAAGTGGTTGGAAAAGCGACAGTAAGTGGTAGTAACATCGAAGCTGGAAGGCGGCTGGCATGCACCAATCAACTCTCCCATGACACCTACTGTGGCAGCGAATGTGCAGAGTCAGTGTTGGATGCTTAGTCGTACAGTGTGTACATGAGTTTCCTTTAACCTGCTGTTTTGCATCGAATGCTTCTGCCGCCTACTTCCATTGTTTGCGCTCGTAAAGGCGAGGGTTGCCTGTTTTTATTAGTATAAACACAATATAAAGCTAAAAATGAAGCAATTGGTGGCCTTGAATGTGCCATGACTGCCAATCCGTTTGTTTGGGTAAAATGTTTTTGGAAGTCATTAATCAAAATGGAGTATCAGTTTTCATCTCAGCATTATTACGTTATTTTGGTTCAAAAATTTAATGCCATTGAATTTTTTGCGGGTTAATATTCAACTTTTTTAATTGTGAGTTTGTAATTTCCCCTTCGTTGTGTATGCCTGAAGAGTTTTGATGCTCATAACGGCGGAAGACGATTGTCCAAGTTTGAGTTGGAAGATTATAGCCTCATGGAGTTACTAATTACCATGTCCACCGCCAGGGTTCCGAAGGGGGTGGGGGGTCAGTCCAGTACAACCCCAAACGGCTTCCTCAAAGGCCAAAAGATGTAGTTATCTCCAGACAAGTACCGTCCTGTATGCAATTGTTTTAAACCCATCCGTTGTGGTTACAACAAGATCTGGCGCAGGCAGTTGTCGTGAGCTAACAGCCAACACTCGATGTAGAAGTGTCAAGGTAGCGAAATATTTAGCGGCTGGTAAACAGTCGAAAGTGGCATTTAAAATGCACCCAAAAGGCGACCCATTTTGTACGTCCTAAAATTGCGTTTCTGTCGGCACATCTGCATTTCTTATCCTGTTGAAAGGGTAACAGGTAGGCTCTGTGGCCGGCCCAAGATTGAGAATCTGCTGCTTGAGGCACATATTCTTAGCCACCTTTTCCGACTTGCAGCATCATCGCCCGCTTCTTGCTCCCGTTGCAATAAGTCGCCCATCGCTGATGCTCTTCGTGCCCCCTGTGGTCATGTCTGCTGCTTCGGTTGTTGGCGCGTCATAATTGAAGAGGTACGGCTTTCACGTCTGCACTACTGATCCTAGAGACATTTGATCCCCAATCAGCTCCTATTAGCTAGTCCATTTATTGAACTGATTAGACATTTCTTTCTCATTAAATAGACCATCAGCTATTTATTATCCGTTTTCTGGTAGAAGGTGTTATTAGTTGACTTTAACTGTTCTCTTTCGGTTGGAATTATTCAGTCAATTGGCGTAGAGTAGCAAGTTTGATGCGATTGGCTTTTTTGCAGCAGAGATGGTTGTCCTTCTGATTGATACTGAAGTGCCAAACACTTGGTATCAACTGCTTGGTGGGTTATAAAGTCGTCAAGAGGATAGGCAATGCTTGTACAGCAACGGTGAATAAATTCTACTGACAAATCAGCTTCAGTGTGTATCAGCGCTTGTTTTGAGTCGCGCCTCGATGCAAGCGGTGTGACCTTCCTGACCTAGGCCAATGACGACAGGAGGACAAGTTGCTTTCATCAACTATTCATTGTTCAAAGAAGGAAGCCAGACGGAGGTCTGAAGTGGTCATTCCACTGATTTGAAGGTTTATAGTTTCCGGTGGAAAAGCATATGCCTTCAATTTTCCCTTTTGGCTTAGATTACCGCTTCCTCATCTCTGTAGCACGATATTTTTATTGCTATGCACCTTGCGACCATCTATCAGTGACTGAATAATTTAGTGCTGCGTAGATGTACAGCTTTTTTGTCGGAAAAAGGCATAATAAACGGAGGTGGGTTTTTTTCTTATGCCCCGATACTTGCTTGTCATTAGCACGAAACTCATGCGTCCGTTTAACGTTGAAATTAAGTTCCTCTTTTTAATTTTTTGAATTTCAGGGAAACAGGAGGTGTCCCGTCTGTTCGGTCTTCGTTCGTCGTCGGAATCTTGTCAGATTGGCACGCAAAAAACTCAGTTTGACACGATAATCCCCCACCTGTATACTTGGTCCAAAAGATTGTGTATATTTTGATAAAGTTGTCTTGCCTTTCTACTTTGGTAAGGTGGACTTGAAGGCAGTTTATGTTCAATACGTATCTTTTCGACCCTTTTAAAACTATAATGCGGCTAAAACTCAAACCCATTTACAGGAATTTTAGTGTGCCCATAATTTGTCTGGCAATTATGCCCCAGAGGCAATGTTTTCGTTTGCAGTTTTAATTTGGACTGTCTACAACTTGGATTGAAACTTAAGCGCCAGTGATTAAATTACCAGTTTGGGGGAGATCAGCGGGTGAGTTTTTGAACCCCCGGGCCAAAAATAGAGGCGGAGTTGAGACACGCAAAGATAGCGGAAAATAGGTGGTTATCACGAAGCGTAGATAATTAGGGCGGTGTTGTGACACATTTAACCATCTATGCTACTTGTGTTTTAGGTCGTGACGTTGGTAATTCTCAAATGCAAGCAGAGGTGCGCTTTCCCGCTTCACGGTCAGTTTGCCTCCTTGGTATTATTTCAGCAGCCACTTTGTAGTGGTCGCAAGAACCGTTTCTTCATGCTTGTTTTCCATTTTTACACTTAGCTTTTGCGGCCCTCTTTGGGCTGCCTTCCGTCAGGGTGGCTTAGCCTTGAGGAGGTGTAGTTGAGGGCGCTTTTTTATGGGCCATGCACGACTTTCGAATCCGTCGTAGCTGTATCGTGTGAATCTTTTTGCCTGGGTTTGATTTTTTTTTGCCTGAAAAAGGAAATTCAACGCAGTTGGCACAGTTCACACCTCGACTTGCATCTTTGGCGGCAGCTTAGGTTGTGTGCCAAGTTGTTGAGTCGTTTTTAATCCATATATGTGGAGAGTTTTCAACTCAGTGTCGATCGGATGCTGGGTTCGTGGGATAGAAGCTTGAGTTACTACTCTTTGGCTCCCCGAAAAGGTGGAGCTTAGCCTCGACCCTAGGCCACTGACGTGGGGGCTGACTTGTGAAAGAAGAACGTGTGGTGCTCTTGTGAAACCCCTGGATTACACGCATAACAGGACTGAGTGGTAATTCCTAATCTAAGTTTTTTTTTTCAAAATGGCAGTGAAGGGAGGAAAATGTTAGGTTAAGGATGTGTGGAGCTATTTTGTACTGCGTGGTGTTCTGAGTCGTTTTGCCTTCAGGGGTTGGGAACTCGGAGATGGAGGAGATTGTGTAGGAGAATAGGTTGTTCCATTGCGAAAAATTTTCCTCTGTATTGTCTGTATGCCGAACTGGAGGGCTCAGGCTGTCTAAAGTCTTGGAAATGTGTTTCAGTCCCATTAATTGCCTCCCTTTGACGAATTGGAAGGTCAAGTTCAGTCAGCCACTATGTGAAGGCGTCCACGAAGTCACCAGCGCTCAGACATCTTCTCCAAATTTTCTTGCTCTTGGTGGGATCTGGAATACTGCAGGAATTGTCAACGCACCTGATGCGTTCATTGCGCATTGCAAAACCTCACTTCTCCTCTCCTTTTTGTACTAATAAGAGAATGTGTTCAGGAAGTACTTTCATTCACAATGCTAGAAATCGAGAGTGTGTTAGTAATTGCATTAACTGGTATGAACACATGGAGAGGATTTTACGATCTCTTTTAAGTTGCTGTAATGGTTGCAATAAATCACCACTCAGTCATTCATCTTTCCTTTCTTTTATGACACAGAAGTTGCATCAAAAACCACACTGTAGTTCGTGAATGCCGATTCTGTTTCCAATCGGCTTTGTATTGCGCCTTGGTGTTGTTTAATTCGAACCGGTACTCGTGTGCAGATCATTTTATGTCATTCTCTCTATCCTTAGCCTGCTCCTTGCAGAGCATTCCTTCAGCTCATTACGCTTTTCAAAACTTCTGTTCTCGTTCATGATTGCTTTTCAGGTGGTTGTGTTCCCTTTTGCTAGGGATGAGTTCATTTTCTTCACCTTCGCTGTAGCAACGTGTTGATTGAATGTTCTACGCATCGGTTGGAGCTTCACCAAGTCCTGTTAACTATCACGAAATGGATGGCTACCATGGCATAGACGTGCGAAAGTTGTCTCTAGAATTTTCACTATTCAATGCCCTGCTGCTGAGACTGCGTCATGACCTTGTCGAGTCGGTCGTAGGCGCGAACGGGTAGCCACTTGCACTCTCGATTAATGGCGTCTGCACTGATTTAATATGTGCACATCTGCAAGCAATGGACGGTAGGATGCTTGACTTTCCTGCTTACCACATAGCAGAGAGTTTAGCTTTCAATTTGTCATGAAAATCACTTGCAATTGATCTAACTTCTGTTTGTGTTTTTGAAGGTGTCCACTTTGAAACGCCTGTCAAGTTACAGAGGCCAGTAAGCAAGAGCTAGATGGATACGTGAATGCATGTTTTACGCCCTGTTATTTTTCCTATCGTGAAAGAAAGGGATAAATTGAATCATAATGTGATCTGACATTTATCATACCTAATCATGACTGCTGACATATGTTAGCCAATTATTTTGTCTTCTAAAAAAATCAGGTATCATTAGCTCCACCTTAAAAAGAATGCGAGAGTTTCTGGAAAATCTTAAAGATGTACCTAAACAAATTCTGGAGAAGCCAGACGACAATTACTTAAAATTATTTACCTGACCCCTACTTTAATTGTCTACTTTAGTTACCTTTCAGTAGTATTTGTTTGGACCTTTTGAATTTTTTAATAAGTCAGGAATTCTAAATAATTCAGAGATGATTTGTCTACCGGATGCCTCTTTTTGCCTTACACGACGAACGTGGAAGTTGTCCATGTTTTTGGCCAATTCATTAATGCTGCTGAGGTCGAGAGTCAGTTCAAGCCGTGTTTTGCGTTAGGCAGTAATATATTATTGGTGCTTCCGTAATTCAGACAGGAAGGTGTTTCATTCCCACAATAAAGTTAGCCATGCCGAAACAGAGATTTAATTTTAATTTCATTGACATTTTCCTTTTCCATTGCATTCGATTAGCAAAAGAAGTATTTTATCAAATCAAGGAACGTATAAATCTGCTCAGCCAAATTGTCAGCCCATTTCTGATGTCGGCGCAACGTAATTTACCAAAAAAAGCCTACGTTTACCTAGGGTTCGATTGAGAAAAAAGGGAGATTATCCTTCTTGTAAGAATCTGGCTATTTTAAAAAGGTATGTGGCCTACAGGGGTACCTTTTTAAGGGAAAAGGCATCAATACAGCCTCAACCACTAGCGGGGCATCCATTTGCTCTCTATTCATATTTTATGGAGACTGGGGCAGAATTGTGCTTGCTCGCCTTCTGGTCCACTCAGGCAATGTGCTTGGAAATTGGTGGCTTTTTAAAACAGATATGAGTCTTCGCGTTCAACCACTTACTAACCAGAGGTACGGAAGATGCTTCTTTGCAGGAGCAGCGCGTTTAATAAGTTGAATGCTTATTTTGGGTAGAGATTGGGAAGAATTATTTAAAAAAAACAAGTTTTCAAATCCTACAGAAGCACTAAGAGAGTGGGTTTATAATCCAAAATGTGCTCAAGTTTTGCTCCCAGAACGGCCAGCCGTCGGCATCACTAGCTTTTGCTTGAGAACAAGCTTGTTTGGAGCGCCTCGTGAGGGGTGGTTCTTCATTCTCCATGAAATTTGATTTTACCATGGAAGCATTTGTTTGTCCATATGATACACAAATGTCCCAAGTTCATTAGCTCTGGTTTTTACAATCTTGTCCCATGAATGCTGATGTATTATCAGAAAACTAAAAGAAAGTGAAGAAATGCGGCTACTTATTTCATTTCAGCGACTCTAACGCTGCTTATAGTTGATGGTCTGAAGCAGTTATGCATCCTGCAAAGCATTGCCATCTAGACTTTGAAGTCAGCTCTGGGTAGACGTAGGATGTAGTGGACAGGAAAGTGGGTTCTGACGACCACATTTTCGCTGTCCTTTCTGTCCTTTTAATTACAGGTGGGACTGAGCTTAGACCCAGGCAAATATTCTCTAGGTGAAGAGGGCGTTGTCGTTGGTGTGTTGGGAAAATATCTAAGTTGATTTTCTAAATTAAATATAAAAGATGGGTTAGGTAGGTCTATACCAGTCCGTCCTAGTCACAAAATCTATTCTTTGCTCGTTTGAGCGTAAAAATGTGGTGATTGGCTCGCCTTAGCATCCATTCCATCACTCAAGTCGACAGTCCTTATTCGGCTTGCCACAGTAACCTCTATTCCCCCATATTTATCCTCATTTCGTGAGAAAGAGGTTCATTTGATAGTAAAGTGGTGAAAAGCTGCTTATTTTTGCTAATATAGTAAATTTCCTGTCCCTTCGTCATGATTCTGTGATGCCAGGCGATGATAGACAAGTGTATTTAAACGGAAAGTGTTCAAAAGACTAAATCAGTTCTCTTTTATAAGGATGTTGAGTACAGCAAAGACAGCGGAATATATTTTATCTGTTTTTTTTTGTCAACGAACTCTGGAATTTGATGTGACTTGGAGCGAATCCTGATTAATGGTGTCAGATTTTATTCACAACTGCGCCGAGGCGACTTCTGTGAGAAAAACTGCATCAGTATGCTCAGAGAGTGCGACATTACTCTTTCAAACAAAACTTTATGCATTGAAAGGGAGAAAGATGTGGAACACCGATTTCAAGCGTTTCCCATCAGCTCATTTTTAATGGAATATTTTTTCCGAAAGTTTGCCAATTTTGATTCTCTGCAATTAAATTTCTTCTTTTTGCTAAATTTTCAGCAGAAAAATTTTAATCGAGGCCATCATTTATTCCATGAGGCTGATGTCCGGTTAACCTCGTCAACTAATTAAAAATCCAAATCTGTGTCGCATTTTCAACCAGAATTGGCAGTTAACTAATTGCTTAAAGAGGGTGTTATTTTCGTAGTAAACAAACACTAGTATCATGCACTTATTCTCATCGAAAGTATTTGCCAGGTTAGAGCTCCAAATGCGTCTTTGCCTTTGAAACAATGTAGGAATTGTGGTATCATTGGCATGTGCTTGTGGACGCGTCCTTATAAGCCACTGACAGATGTGGCGGATGACATGTCACTTCAAACCACTTGCATTGCTGTCATCACGCCTACGCATCGCTGTCGTTTCTCCCCCCACTCCCCTCATTCCATTCTTGCCAGTTTTGCAGCTTTATGCTGCTTGACTTCACCAAGACTGTTGGCATGACCTAACGGGCGAAACTTCCGCGTTACAATTTGAAAAGGCAACAATCTAATTACCGCCAGCATGAATAGAGGAGTGAGAGTGTTTTGTTTGCATGTGGTGCTTCACTTCATGCATTTTCTAGGCTCTAAATTTGTCAGGCCTAGAGACTCTTGGTGTTTGCTCCTTAAGGGGAGACTTGCCCATGTCCTCTTTTTTCTTCTCAGGACAAGCTTCAAGTATTTTGGTAGCTCTTTTTTGAAGCCACATTCCAGGTAGAATGCACCTACAAAACGGTGGTTCCTAAAAGGCATAGTTGTTCCATCAAGCCTTCGAATACTCAACTTCCTGTAAAACCGATTCATGTTCACATTTAAAAGTACGTGTCTAAGATTGGCATTGTTAGGCTCGCTAGATCTCCAAGCATTGAAAATGTAAGCCAGCATGTCAAAAGTCATGGGACGTCTTCAAAGCTATCCGAAAGTCTTCATGCAAGAGGAACTCGTTGATAATAAAGAGGTATGAAGCAGAGTAACGACTGCGAGTCCCTCGGATTACAGTTTGTAACAATGAGTGTACTCTCTTTGTGAATTAGAATGGATGAATTATATTTTCATCATGTTATTTAAGAGGCATTATGGCGTTGCTGACATCCCTGAAATTACAGGAAATCTTAATGCTAGAATGGGCATCTGTGTTGTCGACATGGAGGGCGGTCGGAGTAGGCTCAGAAGCTACGTCGTCGAGTGGAAGCGTTGAAGCTTGGCTTTAAGTGTCTGTGGAAGCAAGCGGTGGGGTTATGTGGACCCTCTCTACTTTTGAGTGTCTTTCCCATTGCTTCTTCTGGCTGACCTGTGTCGCCCATTCTAACGCATCAGCTACCCCGTGCCTGGATTTGCGCTCCAGTCGGAAAATATGTGGCCACAACGCCACTGATTTCCCTTGGTTATTCTACTGAATCCGGAGTTTTTTCTCTTTTTTTGGAATTGTATTTGAGAAAGGGAAATCGGCGCTGACCGTCTCGCATGCCCATCACTAATTGTTGGAGCACTGGCCTTCGAATAATATTGTGGGGGTAAGATTTCGCGAGCATTTCGCCTCTCCACTTTGTTGTCACTTCGGTGTTGCTCAGCTGCACCCTTTGGAGTTCCACCCAATAGGTAGGTGGATACGGCATCGCTCACTAACTATCTCGACATCCTTATGCAGGTATTTCAAACAGCGCCGTAACGAACTTTGTCTGCTGATTCATGGTTGTAGCTGCTTTTACTGGTTGTTAATAGTATTTCTGCAAAACGCAGAAACGCGTTAGCACCGTCGAATCCTCTAACCCGCCTTTTCCCCTCCCGCTTCTTTCATGAAGTCCAAAAAATCCATGATAATCGGGTTAAGATTGCACTGTCGCCATAGAGAAGGGCCAAGGTGCTACTGCAATGGCCTGGGGGCCATGGGGGCCATGCGGCCCATGTGATGGTGCCTTAATTACTTGATTAACTGATTAAGAGAGTTTTTCAAACCATTGGAATAGTCCCTGTGCTTAATCCATCCTCAAGCTCACCATCATGAGATTGCAAAAGAGCATTCAACAGCGCACTTTTCCCTTGTTATGGTTATACCCTCCCATCGCCTATTCGCACCATTGATACATTGTGGTTATCTGTCTTTTGAAGTCTCGAAGGTGAGTGCTTGCCTTCTTGATTAGTTGATGTCTCACGCATTCATGAATTCTACTGCATCATCTCAAACAGGCATAGTAAGGCTGTCAGGTCATTGCTCACTTATGGGAACTCCGTCACGCTTTAGAGGCTCACAGAAATGAAAAATTCAAATGTAGGCTCAACAATTTGCTGGCGAATATATTCACAGAAAAATTGCTTCTAAAACTTTCTTTGTTTCCTCAAAGCTCTTTCTATGCTTAGCATTAAACTCGCTCCCCGTTTCCATCCTATGAGGATGAAATAAGAGTCGCGGCAATAAATTCAAACTTATAATCAAATTCTGTCGAAAAATGATGACACAATCGGCAATATTAACAAATAAACGATTGACAATTTTACTTATCCCAATCATTCATCTTTTCAGCGACCACTTAAGTAGCGGACAAGCCAGACAAACTACCTTTTATGTGCTAAAAAAGCGAACAACCTTTTTGGTGCTTTTACACAAAGCACGTAAACTAACTGTAGAAAGCTTTTAACTGGGCTTTGTTTTTTGGAAACAGTCAACACGAAAAATAATCGGTCGGCCTCAATTAGGCACAGGTCTACGAATCCCACTCCTGTCACATGTTCATCACTTATGTTTCCTAACCGTCAGCTCTGCTTCGTATGTGACTTTTCAATGTCAAAAGGCGATATTTATCGTCTGGAGAGGTATTTTTAAGATAATGTCGAATATGAAGTTCGAGATAATGGACAAGAATGGGGGCAGAATCTTTCTTCTGCTCTCCCCGTATCCTCCCCCTCCATTCCTTTCACTCTTTTAACTCTTCCCCTCTTACAAACTCGAAGATCAAAAGCTTTTACTACCAAGCTTATTAACATTGTCAGTTCTTGAGTCCTGTTGTCATTGGAGGAGTGCGACTTTCTCCTACCGATTGACCAGTCCTGGTCCTATCTCTTCTCCAACGTGGTCATTTTAAGTATGTGAGACTGCAGGCATAAGATGAAAAGGCTCCGATCCACTTTTAAGCACTGCTTAATTCACTCAGTGGGGACGATTTTTTGGTGCAAAATACTGTCTACAGTGCGCCATGCACTCAAACAGACGCGCAAAGCATACGTGGACTTCTGATGAAGTGATGCGTGACCTTGTAGCGTCGCGTGGTCAAGGAGTGTGTCGTCCCAAGGCAAACAAACAAGTCATTTCGCATCACGAATTCGTCAACAGGCAGTCCAACAAAGTTTTGTTTCTATAGCGCACAAAGGAAGTAGTTTGCGCATGCATGTGCATCCATCTGGTTAGGAGGTTGTCCACAACATTTCCTTCCTGTCAATGCAGGTATGAACCAATTGTTTCCTACAATACCCAATTCAAGGAGTGTATTGCTATGGTCTCTTTTGATGCAATTTCCTTCCCTTTTTGCGTAGCTGTCCTCTCACCTAAAATGAGACAAATGGAGAGTTACAAAATCCTGAGCCAAATAGCTCATTACACACTATGATAACACCTCACACATTGTCGCCTCTTTGAAATGAAGCATAATGCGATGCAATAAATCCCATGCCAAGCAAAGCCTTCAAAAAAGCCACGAGCTAGAATCTGGACGTGACTCCTTTTCCTCCTCCTTTGTGTGGGTGTGCGTGTGTGTGTGTGTGCGTCAGCGCAGCCACGAATTCTGACACTCAGTGATGGTGAAAGGCTTGACTGAGCCTTCACATACCCGCACAGTGATCAACTTCCAACCCTGAGCGTAATAATTACGATAGCCATCCTTGCTGGTTTTGTATTTGAGGAATGCGCGAATTGGCAACAGTCCTGGAAGCTATAGAGGGACGCTCCCCGCTCTCATCCACTGAACTCCGGCTGATTTGTTTCCTAGCTGTGTAAATACATTTACAAGCCATTTCTTTAAATCACCATTAAATTATCAGCGCGCATTGTTTACCAATTGTTGTAGATTTTCGCTTTTTTGGAAAAAAGTTGTCATTTGTAGCCATTCAGACTCCTCAGTATCAGCAAATTGAGCCTGCGCTCCACGGATTGACCTTGGGGACAGAGGGAATGAATTACCCTCTTAACTCAAAACGGAGAATGTTTTAATACCCCTTGTCATTTAACGTGCTCAAAATAAGTTCTTTTCCAAAAGACTTATCTCTATTCTGCACTTTTGCTTCGGAGAGTTTTGTGGTCGAGAAGTAGAAATTACATCAAGTACATAGTTTTGATTGTGATAAACTGCGTCGTTGTCTTTCCTAGCCTTGAGACAGGCTATAGCACTGGAGCAGAATGTGCTGTCGTTTTACATGCAGGAGATCGGAGGTTATGTCGTCCGGCGAAAGCACCCAGGCCGAGCTCCAAATGCCAGCGAAACTAGAACTTAGAATTAAAAAAAATAGCCAGTATAGCATGGATTTCTTATTCTTTTGGACGCTCCTCTTGGCGCTCGCCCCGACATACCTTCTCTACCGCTTATTGCAATGCCGTTGGAACTGTAAGAATGCCACCCACCATCTATCCACTGGATCTGGTCCAAAACCAGGGTTATTTTATAAACACTGAGCTTTAAAGCAGTTTCATGGGGATGAAACCCTGCTTCAATTCCTGCCTTCAGTTTTTTTTTTTTTCATTTCGGCACTACACAGCCGTATCCATTCGGGTTCTGCTCAGATAGTTTAGGCATTGCGATTTCAGCTAAGTAGTCCTTTCCTACAGATACCACAGACAGCCCTGTAACCAACTCTTTGAGGTGACTCACAACTGGTGTCGCTTTGGTCTGCTGTAAGCAGACGTCATTTTAACTCCGTTTTTGGGAGGTTGTCACAAATTCACCTATCCGCAATATATGCTCCTCTTCCGCAAATCAGAGTCGTTGTCTTTTTGTATAAGTTCACTTACTGTTGCGGCCCAGAGGACATGCCGCTTGGTTCAATTATAAAGGTGAAGCTTTAAGGGCCTTCGAAAGGAGAACGCAGGGATAGGCTGTCCAACTTTTACCAGAGGCGTCCGACGTAGGCATTAGGGAGCACTGCAATGTAGTCGAGAAGTCGCCGAGCGTTGAAGTAATTCAAGCTAGATAGAGGCATTAGTATCTCAAAGCGAATGCCTTCGAGAAAGTTTGCGACGATTTCTAACTATAATAGGACATTTTCCGACGCATAAAGTTATTTTTTTAATGCGTACTACATAGCTCATGCTTCCAAGCCCTCGGGGAAAGGATCATTGGTCAACAACTCCATACACTCTACTCTTGATCATTAACGGTCTACGCTAGGGGAAAACTACTAGACAATTCTGCCACCATCCTTATTCCTCGGTTAATCCCACTGGAAGCAATGTTTGCATCTGACTGACAAATTACTGCATAAAGTGATGGGACTCAAGAGAGACTATGCGATGGACTTTTGCCTACGCAGTTCACTTCTTTGGCTTGGCAGAAGCAAATTGAGAAGTTTTAAATTTGATGATGCTGAATGCTGTCTGTGCACTTATAAACGTCTGAATACCTCTTTTGTAATACCAAAAAATCTGCCTTTTTACTTTCACTAGGGTGTGTGACCTCTGCGCGATGTCTGCAGCATTCAACTTTTCTGCAAGCTGGCTTTTGCCTTCAGGTATGGCTCGGCAACTACACTTGTGACAGTGGAAGGTGAATGTGGCCCTAAAGGCCAAATGCATCAACTTCCCATTGCAGTGTGTTACATCTTAACGTCTGTGACGGCCTTCAACAGAAGGGATGGAGGTGCCGTTTGCTTTTGTCCCATGCGATGCAGGAACGCTATACAAATTCCCCAATGAGACGTCTATGGTACTGGTATGAAGATTTCACCGAAGCACGCACTAGATACCGTCGCTTGCTCCCTATCGGCTGAAGATGGATCAAATTGGCGAGGAGGAGTCGACGTGAAACTATTTTATGCCCTGCCTTTTGTTAAAAGGCTTGGCTTTTGGACTACTTTCTCACAACTAGTGATGGACACATTTTATGATTAGCACATTCACTCAAACTTATTCCCGAATGGGCCAAAACTCAAGAGCGGTGGTATTGCACTTGACTGAAGTGGTTGGTCCGTGGGTGTTGTGATGGTCGGCGGGCGAAATGGCCAAGGAGAGGCTCTGCATCGGCGCTGGAAAAGAGAGGTCGGCTCTGAAACATCGTGGCTGTTCGTTCAACTGAGTATCTTGATTTTGCGGACTCTTAAGCCCTCGTCTCTTGACTTGATAGAGTGATGGTGCAAATTAGCTTCCCAGCTCCTCCCTACATCGACAATGCCTCTCATTTATCAATTCTTTTGCCATTTGATAGGGCAAATAAAACTTTGCAAAATACGAGTTGGAGACCCTAAATGGGGACGTAATTCAGACTACTTTGTGTTACCTCCATTAATAATACATTATTAGTTTCCCCTGTGTCAATCTTGAGATGCCGTCATCTGGCAGTCAACTTGTCACCCCTAGAAGCATTATCACCCCGTCTAAAATCCGTGATAATGAATACCATTAAAAAAGGGGCCACAATCGTCTGGTGTACCATTTTGGCTTCCAATTTACGTGACCATTGTTTCAATTACGTCGTGTTTTGTGGATCGTGTAACGTGTCTCTGAGGGAAATGCTATTGTGCATCAATGGTGCAAAACAGTTTTTGCTGGGCACAAAGAAGACATAGGAGGCTGCAAGTTAAGATTACAAAGTGATAATTCTCTGCGCTGGACAATTACATTTTAAAGGTGTTTTAATTAACAAATGTTGCAGGAAATAGGCTAACTGGGGAGGCAGGGGTTTGGAAGCAGTGTTTGGGCCACATTCACAGAACCGTCACAGTTTATTTTATAACGATTTAAATGCTATATATTGATGAGTGCGACTGCAGGATGTTTTCCAGTTCGAAACAGCGGCGTATACTACTTAAATCTGATTGTCGGAAGTAGTAGATAAGATGGGTTATCTCCCCTGGGAGTGCATCAGAAAAATGACCAACCCACAGGACAATCAAAAATAGACTTATCAAAAGTAAAGCTCCTAAGGCGGTGCTTGAGCTACATTTACAGAACTGCCTTGACTTGTTTTTTTAACGATCCCGTTGCCATGCTTTGATAAGTGCAGCTGGAGGGTCAGCGCTCAACACATTTCTCTCTCCGGCTATTTGTTTTCAAATCAGGCGGAATAGTTTGAGACTTGAAGAACAGAACCCCACTTCGTCACTTGCATGTTTTTTCGTACTCAAAAATGAAACATCCAGTTGGGATTGCATATACTACTGAAATCCGATTATTGGAATGCTCAGACGCCCGTCGAGACTATAATCGGTTGCTGGTCTCTGAATGGTGTGTATTGAACTGAAGACAAACGTCACAAATTGGATACTTGAGTGTTTTTGAAGGGCTAACGGCTGAGATTCAGTAAGGCACTAAACTGAACTTGAGTTATTGTGGTCCTGATCCGTGGAATGCAATTGTTCATAGACATTATGAAAAAGGGAAGTTCGGCTTTTGAAGCATTTGTAAAGCTCTACTCTGTATGAGCTCTTGAAGATAATAAAATCAACTTGTCCATTGGCTTCTGTTTCAAAAAAACTCAATGCATATTGCCCGAAATTATTAAAAAATAAGGCCATCTTTAAACTATTCATGGAGGAGTGCTCGCGATGGTTTTGAAAATTGCCAATGCCGCCTATATGGCTGGCCATAGTAGGAAATTGTTCAGGCATCTAATTGGGGCTGATTATCAGACTTGTCAACCTGAGTTGGCAGGCATACCGGGCTTGAAGGCCAGACGCTCAACTCTGCGCGTTTTTTGCATCAGTCGTTTCAAACTAGATCTCCAATTGGGGATCAGAATTTTTGACGGCAAAGTATCAAAACACCAGCTTACCATGGGAGTAGAATATCACACCGTCCTTTTGACTGTTTAACCTCTACGTAAAGTGGATAGAACTGTCAGTGAAAGTTGTAGAGGAGCACCAACCTTCCCACTCCGATCACTTCCTACGGATAATGTTATTTTACCCATGGGATTAAAGGGAGGGTCGACTGAAATGGGAGCATACTTGGGGATGTATATGAAATTGTGAATTCCTGCTAACACAGCGAAAGCACGAGGCTCAAAAAATGTCGGTTGACAGGAGACACGCAAAGAACAAGACCATTTCGCTTGGGTGGTGCGTGCACATACCTGGTTGCAAGCCTTTTTTGCCTCTTTGGTTCATACATTACCAGCATTGTCGCTTTCTTCAACATTCTTGCCCCTTTCAGGCTCTCCCACTTACAGGCAGGAGGAAACAGTAAAAAGCGTACACACACTGGCTACTGACATGCTGTTACACAGTCTCATTTTAGATCTTGGGAAATGAATCACAGGCCAAAGGTGTTTTTAATTGCTTTCTTTACCCCTAACCAATCATTAAGGCGGGAATTGAGGTAATATTGTTGACATTTGAATTATTAATCGCGTTTGGTGCATTTATTTGCTAGTCCTTAGCACGAAAACAAAATAGGGTCACAAATCGTAAGTGTCGTGTTTGATGTACTCAAGGCCACAGCTATTTCAGCATAAATTAAAGCCACCTTCCAGTTGTTTTGTTTGAAGTGGCAGGCAGAGACCACAGTAGTGTTCTTGCGCTTTCTTCCAATGAGGTTCTCCACCCTGAAAAATTAATTCTCTCAAAAATGGCATGCGTAATAGCGGGTTTGGGACTACCGAACCTGACCAACCACCACCTTCATTCTTTGTGGCCTTCATTTCCTTCACTACGTAAGTCCCAAGGAAATCTAAAAATTGTCATTTTTGACAATTGGTAATCACAATAAATGCACTTAGTGACCAAATGCAGGAGGATCAGCATAAGGTTGAAGTGGGATGCAACACTTGAAGGTTTAGGTGGAGTCCTGCAAAGCCACTCCTTTCTAGGCGTCTCTCCACCTCAAGATGCATATGAGTGACAGACAACTTGAAAAATCACACAGATAATGACACCTTCAAGTGTTGTCAGATATTATCTTGTTCTGAAGTGACGCGAGGGTTCAGCCCTTTTCATTTCTTCAATTGCAAAGTTACCCGAATGGTTGATTAACTTTTACACAAGTATTGATTCGTAGGAGTAAGTTGACTTCCCCAAGGACGGGATAAATCGCGTTATTCGAGGTTGTTATGCATTTCCGACCTGTGGAAGGACTAGAGGGCTACTGGAAGGGCCTAATTGGCCCATTACCAAAACTTTGGGTCGAATAAACAGCCAAAATGTTGCATGAAGACCGTGCTTTGGAAGGAAGAAAAAATTGTGTGCATCATTTCAATCAAGTAAGTTCATAATCAGCTGAAGCGTTGGAAAAAGAAGCAACCTCCTCCCCGCTTTAAAGCCTGAGGTGGTGGTTCACGGTTGAGGCCCATTGAGGCTTGGACTCTGTGAGCTCTGCCTTAATTTTATGTGCATCTGGCATTAAATTTAATGGTTTTAGAAACGATGGCTATCGTCAATAACGGTACTTTTAGCTGACAAGCACTAAAATTCGGGAGGTTTTTAGCTGATACTTTAATTCGGCTGCCCAAGGGCGTACCTTTTTACTTCCACTGGATAGCATAACCTTTGAGCCATGCCAGTGGTTTCCTAGACCCTCCGAACATCGTTGATGCATGCCTCGCCCAAGTGCCATGCCTCCCCTTGCCCTCGGACCTCAGTTCTCACCCTGAACGACATCCACTCTGCGGTGAGAGGAATCGTTAATGACTCCTGGCAAAAGAGTTGAAGCTAATGTCGTTCTTTGGCATCCACACTGGCCCCGGAGATGTCCACGGCGCGTCCAAAAGCGTAAATCAGACTAACACACACCCAAGTGAACGTGAGCGGCCGCAGCATGGAGGGAAGAACAAATCAGCAACCTCATTCCTATGAGGATATTTTAAACGCTGGCCTTTATTAAACGACTACTTTTGGGCTAATTTTACAAGTAATGAAGGAACCTCGCGATGGTAGACATGTTTTTCCTTCCCTCAATAAAGATTAAATAGGGCGAAGAGTTTCTTCGGTTGAAATAGCATTGTTGCTATCAAATATTGAAGCTGCCTATCCGTCGGTGCTTCCTTCACAGTACCGGCAGCATTTTGATTGTCGGCCGAGTCTTTCAGGGAATGATGGTGAATAGGAGGGAGGAGCTGCCTAATGTTTTATTATTTGTTCACCCATTTGTTTAGCCGACGCAGACAATTGATGGAATACTTTGCTTATTATGACAACCGTAGGTGGCCATGTTGCCCGGCCGCGTGGGCTGGCCTCCGGGCTATGCCAGAAGCTCTGCTGCCTCTGTTTTCTCGGGATGCCACACTTGATGCTCTGCTATTAGCAGTTCTCCGGACAGCATGGCCTCCTGCCCATCCAGCAGTCCGCGGCTGTCTCATGCATGGATATCAACTGCCATGTCCTCCCCCGTCTTCAATAGAGTCATACAAAGATTCACATTCATCTTACAATGGTTCGTTTGAGGAAGAGAAGAAGAAGGGGAAGAGAAGAAGAGATTTGTTTCGCACTTCTGTGATTGAAAGAACTCGATTCCCCATCAGTAGCTTTTCATGCTTGAACAAATTAAACGAAAAAAAAGGAATTGCTAACATGTAAAAATCGAAACTTCTAGACAGTATTCTTTTAGTAAATAAGGTTCTACTTTCGTTAACCTTGGAGAATCCAAACAATTATTTTGTTTCCTTTCTATATTTAGCAAGATGTTGTAGATGGCGGACTGCTTTTTCACCGCTTTTTACCAATGACATTTAAACAAATTGCTTTTATAATTGCTTATTTTATGCAGGGCGATGGTAAAATAGTTCTGGCGACAACAAATATTGTAACTTTTTATTTGTTTTAGGTTTGTAATAAAGCATATCCGTAGGGACCACTTATTGTCAGCATCGACAACAACTGGGAGTGCGCAGAGCTGCCCAGAAGGCCCCGCCGCTCCGAGGAAAGCAGAAGTCGAGAGGACCTGGAAGCCAGTATTGTAGCGTCCCGAGCATCCTAAAAGACGGAGAGAAGGCTAGGTGTCGGTCAGAATGCTTCTATTCTGGACGGAAAGGAAGGGGACTGCTGGCATGGCCGACAGGCCACCCCACGCAGCCAGCCTCAAGGTGGCCGCCACTAATGTGTCGGACCAACCAACAGTCAAAATGAACAAAACACTACAAGTATGATCTACCATTCAGTTGAACGGGCAAAAATTTTGCCAGTCGTACTTTTACAGATCCGCTTTCTAGTCGTCAAATGATCAGTACTAGCCACCTTTTAAATTATTACCAAAGAAACAAGAATTCGGAAGTTCCATGGAGCCTTACACTTGGTTGGTTAGCTCTACCCTTAACCTGTTGGAAATTCCCTTTGAAGACGTGAGTTGAAACGCTTCTCCATTTTTAATGACGTCCTTTTATCGTCCATCCGATTCCACCCCAAGGGACAACTGGCCGCAAACTTTGTCTTTAAGGTGGACAACGATCACAAATCCAACAAATGACAATACAATTTAATGTCTTTGGTAAAATAAAGACTACATGGTTGACAAACTTCCCAATGTTTCCCTTCCGCCCACCTCCCGGCCTCCTTTTGACAAATGGAGGGCACTTCAAAGAAGTTGGTAGAAAAGAAGAAAAAGAAATGCGTGATTGGACGTCCTACAAAAAATAAAGTCTCTGTGCTCGCAAATGTGACAATGGAGCTAAGTTCTTTCTGACGCCGCCAAGGTTAGCAGTCGAACCTATTCTACCGAGTTTTTTTCCTGTTTTGAAGTGGACACATTCACCGCTTGTAAAATCACACTGCGCCTTAACGGAGTAGAAGCTTAAGAGGAAAAAATAGATTGTATGTGCTTTGCTTTCCTCTAGACTAAGATTAACAGTAAGATATAATGGAACAAAAAGTAAGGTACCATTCCGAGTAGTTCCAAGAGGGGCAGTAGGAGGCGCAGGGACTGTGAGAAGCGGTGGCCACCACTGCCCAGGCGGCCATGCTCCCAAGAGAGGAATAAAAGCGGCGGGAACTAAAAAGTCCACATAAGTAATGCACGATCATCCCATTCCACCATTCGGACTCATTTTTATGCAATTTTTTAACATATAAGGCTTAAAATTCCCAAGAAGTTGCTTGACAGGCGCTTGAAAGTCACGCAATTCAATGCACAGTGAAGAGGTGGTTCAACTGCGATGGAAATTTGGTCAGGCTGTTGTTTGGCTGGGCTAAAAGGGATTGCGAATTGTGCTCGTTAGGGTTTACGCAAAATTTATTCATTTGTTTGCTTCATGAGCGCCCAATGGGGCAGAAAGTTCACTTCCAACCAGAAGCATTCCCAGAAGTGGGAAATTGAATTTCATTTAAGTCTCACCGTTTGCTTGTGCACATTCATCAAAGCCGTGTAAAATTGCAAGAGTTGATGTGTGTAAATTTGTGAAAACATTTGAAGGATTAGTTAGTGTCGCTCTCGTAGGGCAGAAATGGCAAATCGGTCTTCACTTCGAACATGTCCACCCCCCCCCCGCCCCGCAGGGAGAGCAAATCAATCAAACTGTCAAAAAGTGCGAGGCAAACTTTGGGAGATGGAAAGGCACTAAGTCGTTCGAAAAGCGTAATAAAGCGTTCAGCAGTTCCTCCTGGAAATTTGACATTTATATGCAAATAAACAAAGCGATTAATAAAAAACGTTTTCCTCTTTTTTGTGATTTTACTGATCAAACAATATAGGAAATGGAAGCGGGTGTAAAAATGATGTCAAAAGTTTAAAACTCCTTTTTATATCCTCTTATCGAAAGCACAAGCATTGGTTTGTAGGGAGGTTTGGGTCAAACTTGAACATCTTAGTTTGCATACGTGGAAAGGGAAGTTGACGTGGCAGATCTGTGTGGAACCGCTAGCTCATGCACTGTGGAACGGGCCGCGACCTGAAAAAATCGAGACAGTGGCTGACAGTAGCAAAGCTATGAATAAAATTTCTTGTCAGTAAGAGCCTAAAGCCTCCAAACTCCATAGAGTAGTCCAAGCGTAGTACAGCGGAATGCTGGACTGGTACAAAAGTCGCCCAACTAGCCGGTCGACCAAGCCGCTTCCACAGATGTTCCCGCCCTCCGCAGAGGAGCACTTGGCTTTGAATCTCTGAAACCTGTTCGAGCGTACACCGAAAGACTCTCCACCTGCGATTAGTACGATAGCATCGCATGGTCCATCGGATTCAATGTCAGCCCTGCTGAGTAAGGGTAAAATTTTCTAGACGATACCATTTAGACGACTATTAAATGACTAACAAGGACTAGACAGGCGGTGAGATGAACTTGTAGGTGTAACAGAAGGTCACGCGAAACGAAAACCGCCTTGTGTGGATAAGCTTAGGCCATCTTAATTTGGGACTCCAAATTTTAAAAATGTGTACCAAATTTAATCCGCAACGTTTTCTAACTTGTCAAGAAGTTTTTAAAACAGAGGGGTGTCAAGTGGGATGCCAAGTATCATTTCATCTAAGCAATTTTTAGTGCAAAATTCTCTTCTCTTAAGGCTACTATGACAATGCGCAAAGGTGTGTGCCAACTTTATTTTTCTGTGGAAAAACGGAAGTAAAAAGATTGCCCACTTCAAGGAGGCGGGTGGATTTATTGGTTAGGCAGCAGTAAAGCAACTCAGAGGTTTTGAATAGGTGGAGGAGATTTATGTGAGAATATGGAGGGTATGGATTCCAACCATGCTATTTTTTTTTGTGAAGCCTTGCATCCCAGCCTGTTTTGCTTTTTTTCAAAAGTTTTAAGTTTGTCAACTATGAAGCCAGTCCCTTAGTCACCTAGCATAGCCATTTCCACATGGAGTTCTAGGAAGTCAAAAGGTTGCAATGAAGTGTGCAATGGTGTGTTTTAACTGGCTGGGTAGAATTAGGCATCACTATATCAAGATGCATTATCCTTCCATTACTGGATCAGAATAATGCAGCACAAAGTATTCCCGCCTGCCTTCAAGAGCCGCGTTGAGGACGATTTCGGTGGCAAGGCCAGAGGAGCTTTCCATGTAGCACTTGGGGAGAGCGAGGTGGTAGAATGTGCTGCTAGGAAATGTTCTAAGTAATTCGATTCTGATGATATTACACTGTTTGGCTGGCGTGTTGGACGAATCCATCGGTTGACGTCTGAACCAACAGAGCGGCGGAGCCAAAATGCTTGGGATCAAATAGGAATGTGACTTTTTTGGATTGTTTGCTAATTTGTAACATTGCATAACTTGTATTTTTAATTCATTATTCAGTGAGCGATTAAACGCATCCCCATTTTGCCTACCTTCAAAATCCACCCGCCGGCTGGGCCATGCTTTGAATGTCTATGCGTGCATGTGTGGGTTTCATCGGAGGCAGAATTGGGCACTGGGAATTACCCCCTTTCTGAAGACTGCACAATGCTTTTGTGTGAATTGAAACTTATCAATGGCACCTCACAATGTGTGACATTCTGGCATTTAAGCGTTTACGATGAGGAGGAAGCAGAAGAAGGAGTAAATCTGTATGAAGGGATTCCACACCTTGACGACAGGGGGAGTTGAGAACTGACATTGCTAATAAACTTCCTCGTGGGACAATGCACTCTAAAATGGTAGGAGGGAAAGTGTGAAGGAGAGATGAAGCTGGATACTGCCTCGTTCTAATTTCTTATCTCAAACGTCACTTTGCACATTCGCCTAAAGATGCTTCCTGACAGTGAGAAATCACATGCGAAGTAGAGCGGACAGCTGGTAAACAGAGGTGAGATTGGGAAGGAGGTTGGTTGGAGCGCTTTTGATTCTGCATATTTTTCCTCCATCCAGAAGGAATCGTGTGTCAAGGACAGGCGGTCGATCCCGACTTCTATCGCCAACTGGACGCATTTTGCTTCGCTTGCCACCTTAGTCTTGGATGGAATCTGGCCGACATTTGTGGCTCTACTTCCGCACCCACCATTCTGCTCCGTTTCCCTCCCGCCCCCACCATCAGCATAATACAAGGTCAGAAATGGAACTTTTACAATAAACCCCTAATACAATAACTAATTGTGAGTTTATTTTAGAAATAGAACTGGAAAAGTTGACGCTAAGTAGAATGCCATTCACTGACTCTGCTCATTTGATTGTCGAAATCATTTTTGTGTGGTAGCAGTGGAGCTGTAAACTTTTCAAGACTGTGGACATCGAAAATTGGCAGTGCCTGCAAAAACAGCACTTTCATTTGTATGGTTTCCAATCCCCCATTGGTACAGAGGTGCAAGTATTCATCCGCTTTCTTGCCAAAAAGGCGTACGCCGGGGATAACTTAACCAACACTGTAGTATTCTTCTAAATGAAAGGAAATTTCGACGCGAATCACATTTTTAACACAGCACAGAAAGTGATTAGTCTAATCCATGGAGCCGGAAGGATGAGGGGCTAGGCGATTCCTCGTTGTCGATCGTATCGAGGTAATCTCGTTAATAGCCCCAACTGTTTAATCGTTCCTTACTGTGTCTTTTATTATTTTTTCCTGGTCAATTAATTTTTCTTTTGCTTTGAAAGTAGAAGTAGTTCTTGTTCATCCTACATCAGACAGACTCCGCCTGTAGAAGTGAGGAACCAGTTGGCATAGATAAAAACTAAGCTTTCGGTGGCAAATGAAATCACCTACACACCTCAGATCGCTGTCAGGCAATGAGTAAATCCGACCCTCGCACATAACCGAGCCGGTAGTGAGCCAAGCCGGCCGCGAGGCCATTTCGGAGGTCTCAAGTTAATCGAGTCAACTTTGATGCCTCCTTTGCGTGTGGGTAAGCCGAAGTGGAGTTCTGGGTCCTATTTAGTCCCCCAGTAATTGCGCAATGCGTGTCGATAAGGCTTTTTAAGGCGGAAGGAAGGCGGGGTGGAGAAGAGGAGGAAGGGGATGAGGTAGAGGAGGGGAAGGAGAAGGAGGAGGTGTAGGGGAATGAGGAGTAGTAACACGGCACAGCTGCAAGGCAAAGTGTTCAACGTGGGTCTTCACCATAACTGGACAAAAAATTTCCCACACAAGGGTCCGATTGCACATGTGTTGCAACCACTATGCAATTTTTTAGGACGGGAGGAGAAAAAGGGTGGGCAAAAAACTGCATTTCATTCAGCCCATTAGTTCTCAAATGATCTCTGCAACAAGTAAAATTAGGCTGGTACAGAGTTACCTCAGATGATATTTTTGAGGAGAAAAAAAGTAATAACTTTCGCATTATAGGAGAATGAGGAGGGTATGAATGGATGGACTTGGATGCTGTGACACCACGCATAATGGAAAATCGCAGAAGTGAGCTTTTCCATCAACCAAACGACTGGCCTTTCACAATTATTTCCTCATACATAAAAGCTTTTTTGCTGTTTTTAAGGCAATGAATGTATTTTTGACATTATTGTTGGAAAATGCATTTTATGGTGTAAATAAAAGAGCAAACCTTTTCAATTAAGCAATAAAAGTATTCGAAGAGAGGAGGCGGCGGAGGGAGACCTCCATTGTGCCTTTAATCTTCAGCCATACACTTTGAATTTTATGCGTCCAAATAAGTAAAACGAATTATTGCTTCAAGGGAAAGCTCTACACTCCTTGAAAATATGCAGCAAAATGGCTTTTGCTAATTGAAGGTTGTCAAAAGTAGTGGCAGTCTGAAATGGCGCTTGTAAACCCTGCAAGAGGGTACGTCGCATCTGACGTTTCCTCCTCCCAAAAAAAAACTTGTCAATGAATTACGTAGAATATTTGCTCAACCTCCCTACTTAATGTAATGGGTATTAAAAGACGGGACTGCTAAGGCTTTCCCTTGCGGCTTGGCCTTAGAATCTTTTCTGGACAAGAAGCATAAATTCTTTCGATCCTAAGGGACCGATGAAAGCCATGTGCTGTGATGGGTGAATTTGTGATGGTGCTTATTAAAAGGGTTGATAATGCTGTCTATCTTTGACGGCTGTCCCAAGGATGCTATTAACAACCGAAACGACATTGGTCGTGACTGTGAACCATCTGAAACACTTTGGCGTTAAGTTGTCACTGGTGCTGATATGAGGCGTCGAAGCAAAGCGTCACTGTCGCCTTCACCTCTCTACTAGCTGGGTTGAACCTGGGTGGATGGATGGATGGCTGAGAAATGCAGAAGTGGGGATGAAGCTATAAGGTGAAAGCGAAATTGCCTATTCTTCAGTACAGACTGCAATGGCCATGAGTGATGACCAGCACATTTCCTTTTTTCCTTCAAAATAGTTTCTGAACGAAGGTAACTCTTGATCCTGTCGCATCATCAAAAGGGATTGTGGTCTTGTAGGTGTTGATGACTGGGGTGAATAGTTTGTGAGGATTTCCTTTGAAATCCAAACTACGTTGTGATGGGCGCTGTGGCCCAGGAAGGAGGGAGAGGCTCTCAATCGGCTCCCAATAGAGGCGAGCGGCTCGGAGCTGCAGGACCCCAACACACTCCTCTTCGTTTTTTGCCTGGCCGTTGATCGCGGCGGGAAAATTCTCTGGCCAACGACTTACTCCCGCTGGTTAATGACGAGTTGGGCCAGTATATTGCAGCACTGGTCGAGGTCGGAGCATCAGTAGCTACCGAAAAAAGCTCTTGCGAGCGAAGATGGAGAATCTGCGGTATTCTCTGCCTCCGAGGATATGAACGACTGTTAACCCTAACGATTTCCATCCAACCACCAAAATTGATCTCTTCCTTGAAGTGCGGAAGGTGCGCCAACGCTGTCACTAGTGTGAAGGTACTTTTGCTATAGGCGGGAGTCCGAGTTGGAGATGCACGGGCCCTGGAGAGTCACTACACTGCTCCATGACCAAGTTAAAGGTGTTCTCCCACCCCAACCTACGAGCGCATTTAAATAACATAAGTGATACAAGCACTTTGATTGCTCGTTTACCAGAATGTCTTGATTTTGTAAACCCTTAACCTTCCACCTCTCTCTTTTTTGTGGACAGCCGGATCCCTGGACTCTGTTCCCAGCTCTCCAGCCTTTCAGTACGAAAGCTAATCACATCCCTCCCTCGTTTTTCCTAACGTCCACCAAAATGCTTCTCCAAAATCGCTAGCCGGTTGATGACGAAACCTTGGTTAGTAATTGTTTAATCTTCTCTGCGAATCACTGTGCACATCGAACAGTGAAGCTTTAGTCTATAAATCAGGTAAACAAATGATTAAGTAATTTGAAAGTAAATTTGCTTTTAGTAAAACTGTTCAAAGCGAATATGAGAGAGAGTTAAAGGTAAGTAAATTATTTATAATTACCGAAGCTCTTTTTAATCAAGATCAACCATTTCGGTGAAGAGGTCGTCTATCAATTCTCCTTTATGAGAAAAGCGCCAAATTTATCGAAATTCCTTTTAAATGAGGCAAACCGGGTTAAAGTTTTGGCTAAAAAGCGCCTTGAGAGAAAAAGAAACAAACAAATTTCACGCCTCCCTCTACTGTCGGGTCTGTGCGGAGGACGTAGACACCGAAGTTCTAGCATTCCTGATTTTCAGTCGAAATTCAAATAGTGTCTGTCTTCTCGACTTCGTCCACCGCTTTTTGGCTTCTAGAGGTTTAAGTTGAAACATTGTGAAATTGTGAAGTCTCATTCGAATGTGCGCTGACGTTGAGGTGTAACGTTTAAGAATGCCTCCACTTTTTCGTTGATTTTGTACACCAACTTGCTATTCTATGCTGGTTTTGCCTTATTGTGACCTAAGCTTTTGATGGGGGAGACAGAACGTGAATCGTGTTGCAGGATGCATAACGATTTGACACTTTTGGGCCTCCGTTTGGGCGGAGATGTGGCTGAGGTCAACAGTGAATTAACTCGTAAAAACTACGTCTGAGGTGTTGAAAACCTCACCCATTCATGCGCTCCCAACCCCACCCTCCCTTTGCCCGTCGCTTAATGCACCACCGCCTAGTTAATCGTCTTAAGATGTTTACATTGTCGGTGAGATTATTTTGAAGTGAAATTATGTCAGAAGCTTAAATGGAGCAGGCCAAAGGTTGTTGACAAGGGCACATTATTTGCCATGGTTACGGGCTTGAATAAACTAATCAAAGTAAAAAAAGGACTGCCAGTTTGAATTAAAGTCCGGCATTTTTTCCTACCCTTTAGCGGACCACTTGATGCGTCCTCGGGACAACAGCCATTATCCGTCCTGCTTTGCTAAAAAACGCACTTTTGTGTCCTTAAAAGCTGTTACTATAAAAAGTAGCTCCACCTCTTGTGGAGGTTACATTTCCCAAAATATCAGTTCTATCTCGGGTTTAAAATAAGTCCAAACAACGTAATGTAGGCTTAAAGAAGTAAGATTGCATCGAAATCATTCGATTCGATGCAAATGATTACTCCACATGTTATGAAATCAAATAAGCGCATTATAAATCTGTGATAGCATCCAAAACCACCCAAAAGGAAGCACTGAAAATGGGCCTACAGGTGAACCAAGGAGGTCTACCATCCATTCCATTGCTTTAAGCTCAATCAATGGGAACCGGTGAAAGTGGTTTAGCGTCCCGAGCAGCCCTTGAACACAAAAGAAGGCTAAGCATAGGGCAGAATTGATATATTCAAGGGAGGGAGGAGTGAAGCTGCTGGCGTGACCGGGAGGCAGCTCACGCAGCTGAATCGAAACGACCACTTCAGCCACCACGAGCCAACTAGCAGTCCAAACAAGCAACGCATTACACAAACAAAGCATTGCATTGTCCATCCCTTCCTTGAGCGCTGTCCTCGATGCTCCCCTTGGTTGATCCCCCGTGTCGGCCATCACGACTTTATCAGTGCTGCAAGAAGCACCCACGAGCCAACCATGCTGGACACCGACATTTGACGCAAATGAGACGATGTTCGACACCACGTCAGTGATCCTTGTTGGTGGCGTGGCTCAACTTGGAGTTGCGTCTGGCTTGTGAACAAACTTTGGAGTGGGAGGCTCTGCCGACCATCAATGCATCCGTTGGGTGACGTTAGTTCACTGGCCGCCTTTCCACGTGGTCTATGGTTCAGTGTGGTTTTAGCTGTTCGTAGCTTTCCTGTAGAGCACAGGAATGGCGAACGTCGTTCTTAGCCCTTCGGCACAGGCACTGCTTTCGCACTGCAACAACGCGTCACTTGTTACACAAAGTCAGGTCCGCTCTCCACTGCCACCACTGTAGCATCCCGAGCACCACCAAAAGGCGAAAGAAGGCCTGGCGTAGGGCAGAATACATATATTGTAGGGAGGGAGGAATGGGACTGCTGGCAAGGCTGGGAGGCAGCCCACGCAGCTAAATCAAAACGGCCACCTCAGTCGCCGAGGTCTAACCAGCAGTCCAAACAAACAAAGCATTGCATAACACAGGGTCTGGTGGAGGGTTTGATGTTGTTAAATCTATGTGCGGCAGCTTTAAAGCACCGAGTGGTGGATCCAACCTCATTTTTAACATCATTAATTGCATATTTTGATCCATTTCAGCAGCAGAACTTTAACAAGGAAAATAAAGTGGGCCACGGATGGAAACAACAATTAGAATTCCCTAAGTTTTGCAATTGCCTAAACATTAAGCGACAAATCAAAGTTATTGTTTTCCTTTTTGACTAGATTGTTTTTGTGCAAGTTGCCAAGAAAACGAACTTTCGCTGCTTCAGGCAAGAATAAACGTCCCATTAGATGTCGGCTGTTTGATTCCCAATTTCGGTGAAGGACCACTAAGTGTCTCGGCCATTGCGCCTTCGCTGGGTGGGCTGTGCCAGTCGCTTCTCTGTCTGTAGTGTCGCCCCTTGCCTTCGGGACGTTACACTTCAGCTCACCCGTTCTCATTTTAGGGCGTTTGACCAAGATGACTGGGAAAAAAGGAAATCTCTAGGGCTCAGCTCGTGTTGTTTTACACATAGACGAGCTTAAGCCGCTCTCCACAAGGAGACGTAGCCATCAATTCTGCATAACTGCGACAAAAGTCACTAAAGGTGGCCATCTAATCCATTTGTTTAGACGAGTAATTCTCCTTTTATGCTAAATCACATTGTTTGCTTGCCAGAAGCGTTAATGCTGCAATCGAGAGATAACTTGGAGCCAAGCATCCATCATCTCCTCCTCCGAGTTCCTAAAACCTAGCGATCCACTTCTTCTTATCGCCAGTTAATGCAAGCAACGGGAGATGGGTTAGTGACTGCCACACATACACAGAATCGCCATATTATCTCCAGTGCTTGATTTGGGCAGTGAAGGTCATTAGGGTAGAAATTGTCATGAAGAAAAGATCGCTATTTCTCTTTTGCCCCATTTCTAAGCCTCTGTTATTTTGGAAAACAGAATACCATGGAGTCAAAAGCATGCATCCAGATAAACTGTTTCTCTTTCGAAAAAAAGATGCATACAAGTCACATGCTTGCGTCAAACACGGGGAGAGAAGTTGTACAGAGCGTTTGGCGAATGTTTTCTCTCTTTAGCTTCGCAAATTTAGCTGTCGATTGCCAGTGAAACTGGTAGAAGAAAGGCATGTTCTGCCAGTGTTCTGGGACAAAAAGGCGAAACAGAATGAGGCAAGCTTGGATTTCGGCCCTTCGGTAGATGTGCTCTCGAAGGTGAGGTAGCTCTTGAACATCGTGAATAGCTGCCTTTCCGTATTCGCCTTTTGAGCGTTAGTTTCCAAGACGAAGTTTGACTCACGCTGTTCGATCTCTGCTGTACAGAAACTAACTCTGAAATCATTCCTTAAGTGCGTTTTGCCCTGTAACACCGCGCCTTGCAGGGAATTTGCAGAAAGTGGCTGCAGATCTCACAAAGACCTGTGGCAACCGAAGGGAAGAAGTGATGACAGTGGATTACACTCAAAGCAAAGCGGTATCGTTGTCGCACACAAAAACCATGCGCTTAAGCTTGCTTTTCCTATTTCAGTATTAACACTTGCCGTCCCCAAAACCGTCTTCTAGCAGTGCTTTCAACTACAGAGGGATAAGTCTAAGTAGAGTAACTTCCCTGCCTGCTTTGTTGTCCTGTTGTCATGTTTGAGGAAAGATTGAAGGCAGGGTTGTTTTTTTTGTTTTGCTAAGAGTTTACTAGAACCTCCTCCTCCTCCTCCTGCACTCGCAAACACGTCTGACAAACACATTTCGGTCTCGTCTGACAGCTCTGTCTGCGTCTGTCATGCGCCTTTACTCAACCACCACGATAGTGGCCTTCCCAGTGTCACCGTCTATTATCGCAACGCAAAATACTTCACAATGCGTCATGATTTTATCCATCTTCTTTCTACATAGTTTACTGCCTTTTAACTTTCCCTAAAAACTTGCAAACAAGCACGTCTTCTTTGCCAAGTAGAAGGATTTTGTAAGATAATCTCCTTTACTACCAAATTATTTGTTTAACTTTCAGTTTTGATGGAGGGCCACTCAGACCTCCAGCAGCGCAGCCTCGAGGCCACATCGGCAGTCCCCTCGTCCCGCAGTCCGTCGACAACGCAACTTCTCCCCCCCCCCCCCCCACCTACATCCTCTGGGCAAGTCTCAAGGCGCTTCAACTCCAAACAGCTTGCGATGTTTAAAGGAGTCTAAAAATTATCCAAATTTTAAAAACAAGATCGCCCAGCTCTCAGTAACCTAAGTGTCATGTAATTGTTTGCGAATTTGTGGCTACTAAATTAAAAATTTCCCCAGTTTAGACGGCTCCTCGAGGCAATTTTCTCATTCCACCATGAAGATCACATTCTGACTCTTAATCAGGAATAAAATTAAACGTTTTTATTAAATATGTTGGGAGTTCCTAGGCTGCTTAATGATATCGCAACAATTTTACCAAAGATTATGTCCACGACACAGAAGGATTTGTGATTGCATTCGCCAAAGCGTTGTATCCGCCGGAAGTATTTAGAGACTGATAATGACAAGTAAAAATCCTTCCTGGATTGACATTGGATGAACAATTAAGTCTACAAAAAAGACAGTTCCAACGGATATTCTCATGATTAATGATTTCTTTTTCTGATGGTGAGTGCGCAAAGTTTTAACATTTACCAGAATTAATAATTCGTGGGTAGTGCTTGGGCTTATTCGAAGTTTCCTTTTAGTTGCACTACCACAAAATTCCACTATTATCGGACTTCCACCGGCGACATGAGCTGCGGATCATGATGCCAACTCCCTACATTATTCATGCACCAACAACACAGACGAATTTGAACTCAATCACAAAAAACATCAGCTCTGGTGTGTTGGGCTCTCAACCTTGATCTGAGGCAGGGGTGGTTTTATGCTGAATCCAGACGTTGACTACTGCGGCGGCACCAGCCACGGCCGTGGACCATCAAGACAAGTTCGTCACAAAGTTGTCATTTTGATGAGCACGCGATGCCTTCTTCACCGCCCTACAAGATGGAGAGGACTCTGCTAGGCATCTCCGGACAGCACTCATAGTGAAAGGCACGTGACAAGGCGAGACAGATGCGAATCGTATCCCCTCCATCATGTAACTCCGCCTGTGCGTCAGAGTCCCCGGTGCTAATGAGTAAACAACTAGTGCAGTGCATTCCCCTTTGCTCCAACGCAGGGCGTCACTCCAGTGGCCGTTGCAGTTGGCTGGTGGGCGGTTCTTTGGCAGCACAGACCACGGGCGGTCGATCGAGGAGGCACCGCTTAAAAGGAAGGATCGGCTACGCAAACTTTAACTTCCTTCACCTTTTGTTTGATTTTGCGGACATTGCAAAGTTCAGCCTTACGGTTAGTGGCTTTCAGCCCTTCCTCGCTCCTCCACCGATTCGTCTTCGGCAATGACTCAGGGGCTACAAATGAATAAATGGCCTCGGCAAGACGGTGATTACCAATTTGCTGTGTCTAACACTTAGAGAAAGTAATTTGATGAAAGCGCTTGAGTTGGGAAAAGTGATATTAAACCCACAGTAATGTCACTTAATAAGACATTTCATACCTTTACATCAATGCGCACAGCAGCTATGGAATTGCAGCAATTCTGTCTCAACTGTCACCGCAGTTAGAATGTTTGAAATGTTTCAGCCCAATGCATAGAAGCAAGCATTTGAGCCTTCTTGCATTGAATTGGTCAATCTGCTCTCGAAAAGGCGCCCTTTTTTCCTCCAACTGTCGCGAAACCAGCAGGAAGGAGAAGTTTTTGAAATCAAAAGCGATACAATTGAATAGAAGTGAAACAAAAGACAGGCCTAGTGCCTGAATTATGAATAATCACTAAGGAAAGGCTCAGTTGAAAAGTTTAAGGTGTTGATTAATTTCTGAAGCGTACATACAAGGAAAGTGAATGCTGCGGGATACAGGTGAGAGGCAAATTTGGGGCCACCACTCACTGAAAGTGTGCGCTTCTTTTTATTCATCCCAAGCAGAACTCTATGCTTTCATCGCAAAAGCCTTAAACGTTTCATTCATTTAGTCCTCCTAAAATCGAATGAAGGCTTAATGCTTGAAGTGAATATACATGGTCGGAGGCAAGACCACCCAGTGAAGTTCAACGACCGACTCTTAAATGCTCATGAGAGTGAAAAAAGAATTGCACAACCCTCTCTCCTTTTTATCGTTGTCTCCAGCTTCCTGCCTTCAGCAATGTAGCAGGTGCTATGCGAACAGAACCCCTCGAACTCCTCTACAGCGGGGATGAGATCCAACGACAATCTCGATGATTCTTCCGGCATTTGTACTGATTATAGACTTTGTTTTGTTTAAGGAAGGTGCTGGGAAGTTGAGTGTGTTGGCCATCGATAGTGGTAAGAGCGCTGACCCAAAAGTCGGATCACTCAATGGGAGCGAGAGCCAAAATGTTCAAGTTGGGCCAGAGTCTATCCAACCAGTAGAGAAGCGGAGGAGGTTTCACGTGTTTTCCCAGCATCTTCAGGCATGTACCGTAAACAAATGCATGATGAAATCATCTAAAAAAGGCTGTAGATGACGAAGATATACGCCATTAGCGAGGCATTTGTTAGAGATGGTCACAAATGTTCCAGCCCTTAGGAAATGTCCTCCATCCATTACGTTTAGAATTACCATTCATTACACTTACTCTTTGGAATCGGGTTCCCCTCCTACTGAACCACTAATATAACACATCGAGTTTGCCTAAGACATAAGAGAAGACATAATACCAAAACTGAACATGTAGCGCTTTTCTATGGAAGAGTCTGTGAGAAGGTGGAGTTCTCGGCATAATTCGAGGCCGCATCCCTTTCGAAAGCACAACTGGAACAACGTTAACAACCAATCAGAGCATTGCGTAGCAAAGTGTTAGTAGTTAAAACAAATTTTCCACACCATCATGCATTTAAATATTTTAGAGGGCTTTAGTTACTGTAATCAACGTTGAGTCAATTCTAACAATGCAAGCTAGTAAAGGGGCGTTTATTATTAGTAGCTTACGGAGTGGGCGAGGGGCTATGGGCCTGGCTGAAACGCTGCATCCCTGGGGAGATGGACATTCCGGATGGCTAAGGGTTAAATAAGTCCAAATATCTTTCTTGCCCTGATTCGAGAGTCATCTCTGGCTCACCGACTGGACAACTCATTGTGTCGACCAGAACAACGCAGTTGGTGCCTTGAATTCGTGCCCCAAAGCCATGTAGTCTTTTTTAATCCGATTAGAGTTGTGTCCTCCTTTTATTACCTGTGTCTCGGAAATTTGGCTGATTTGGCACTGCTCATAGGTGGACGATACCCCGTGACGGATGCATTTTATATCACAGTTTTATTTGCCCAAAAGTAAACACCCTAATAAAACATTGGTTAGGAAAGTTACATGAGGCTTGTCTCTGGCACGCATTCCTTCTAGCCGCTTTTTAGCGTTTCAATGTGGCCTGCAGCAGCGAAAGAGATTGCGGTTTTTGGCTCAAGCATTTGATGGTCTGTTCAAAGTGGTCAGAGTTTCTGTTCGGGGTCAGCACATGCCGGTAGTGGCAAGAATGTTGCCTCCTGGCTGATATGAAAGACTACTACTGACGCATTCAAAAAACGAAAGATTGTTCAGCTACTACCGGTAACCCCGCAGTCCAAATGGTTCATGCAGCGCTGCCCCCGTGAGCTTAAATCCTTAAGCGGAGCAATCAAGGAGCCTAGCCTTCAATGTCCGCATAAGTATAGGACACACAGTGGGTCTGTGTGACCATTAGATGGCTAGTGGAGGCGGGTGGTGATCCCCCATCTAATGTATTTATAAATCCTGACTGGCCTTGACCTTGTGGTGATCATAAGCGGTCTGGCACCGGCCAATAAGTGATGCCAAGCGCAAACGCAGATCTCGAAAGCCTTCAGAAAGCACCAGAAATTCTGCAAACACCTTCTGATGTCGTCGATGTCTCCGATACGTTTCAAGTTGTCACAAATCCGTGACAAGATATCTCCACGCCAGTTTCACCTACAATCCCGGAAAGCCGTACTTTAATTCCCTCCTAATTAATTAAAACTGACTTGATGACGGATCTCTCTTATTATTTACTTCAGAAATGAGGCCATTTAAACAATGCGTGACCAACGGCGTGTCCTAATATGCTCCATCACGCTAGTTGGCATACGGACATCCACCTGGCATGATCTAATGCACTCAAAGCGTACATTTTCCCGACCGGGAAATCAACAACTTCGGTTGTCAAGTACACCTTTATTGGTGGAAGCTAAATACTTTTAATTCGGCAATCGACGATCATCTGCACGAATTGGGCTGGAAGGTGCGTTCAAACATCCTGAACACGATGACAACCGTCTCAAAATCTGCGCCTCTTATTATTACTGTAAACTTCAATAGCCTTGACAGTGCTTCACGGATGCGGCTGACATTAACCCCCTTGGGCGGTAACTTTAGGCACGGAGCCGCTGCAGTTTCTACTTTGAGAAGCCGTCAAACTCCCTTCCATTCAGCAAGCAGGCAAAAAGGCGGGGCTGCCACACTGAAGGGGCTGATTGAATAAGGCGAAACATTTAATTGCCATTTTATCTCCTCCTAGGTAGTGCTCAATAAAGTCGCTTCCTTTTGCTGCACCCATTCAAATTGTTCCACGGAAGAAGGGTTTTCCGGTTTTGCTTGATCGAGTACATTTAATGACTGGAATTGACCGAGGTGGGTCTTTACTGCCCAATGACTGAATATAATTTAACAAATTTTTTTAAATACTGCTCTTTCGTTAACAGACACCGTAAGACTACAAACTTTTTTTGTTTTCTGCAAAGACAACACTCACACGGCAATTCAAAGACTTCGACAGAACCGCTCAGACGGGGAAATGAAAGGTAATAATAACCCTCAGAGTCTGGTGGTGAACGAACCGCCCGGAAAAGCGACTATCTTCAGCTCTCAGTCTTTTTACGGGTTTAACCGGTGTGATGTATGGTGCAGTAAGTGGTTGGTGAGACATAAAACTATTTGGAGGGTACCTGTAACAACCATTCCATGCTTTGTCCTGTCTCAAACACGGTAAAACACATAATTCATGCAGTCTAACTGCACCCACCCTCATACGGAGTATTCAGTAAAAGAAGTCAACTTATTTGGGTAGAGGAGGCAAAAAAATAACTCCAAGGCGTAATAAACTCTGGCACTATGGAGAGTGAGATGCTCCTTAGCATGCATATCCGTTAATTTATAAATAACCCACTGCGTCTAACACTTAGCCTTAATTTGATTTCCTTCTACTTCTCCACCTCCGCCTCCTTCTTCATTTCAAAATTAACAACGAGCCCACACCTGCGCTTCCCCAAACTAATATCCACATTCAAGGATGTGAGCCGAGTAGGGAAGAATATTTTGCAACTAAAGGAAAGGAAATTTTTAATTTTATTCTCCAAATCTGACCACATTTTTCTGACGAAAAAGGCAGCCATGGAGAGTTGCTTAGCTTTCTGGCAAAATTCCTGGTGAGGCATCAAAAGCAAGTTAAGTTGAAAAATTTTGACTCATTAACTAGGAACCCATCCAACGATGGGTGGAATTTGGTCTTGAAGGCGCATTGATGCATGTTTTTTGAATTATATCTCCTTGTTGGGTCCGCGTTAGCCCCACTCACTCCTGCGAATAACAAATAGCATCCACAGAAGGTTTCTGACGCAAACTACAGGGCAAATGCTGCGGATGGAATTGCCTTAATTCAACTGAGGCCATCAGCAGGGCCAAACACTCCTTTTCTTAACTAATGTGGATGTGTGGTCACCGAGGCAATGACAAATCGGATGGTGGGTGATTAGGTAGTGCCAAAACCCACGTCAGAGCTTCTTCGTCAATTCATTTACTTCCATTATTAATAAAAATGGACTGACCTTGATCTCAGCCAATCAGATTCGATTGCGTCAGAGCATCCTGAAAATTTCAAAAGGAACACTCGCAGCACCTTTATAATTGGCTTTTCAATGAATATTGCTATTACAAGTTAAATGTTAAATAATTTCACTTTAACGAGATGCTGGCCTAGGCTACACTTTACCTCTAATTAAGGTGTGGTTTTTACCTCCAGGCAAGGCAAGATAGCATTCATCACTTGGAAACATATCATTAGGCAAATTTTTGGGAACAGCGATACAAACAAGGTGGTGCCTCCTTCTCTCCCTTCTCTCCCATGGTTGAATTATTGTCGTAGGGCAATTGCTGATTGCATGAAGTCTTGTCTTTTGACCTATGCGGAAGGTAAATTATTTTTCTCGTCCCAAGTCCAATTGGGGAGATGGGACTCCGAGTGGAACAGTGCCGTGGTTTGTTAAACACAGAGTAGAGTGTTCTGCAGCTAAGGTGCAGACAATAGATGGTTTGCTTGGGAGGAGTTAGTACAACGCTCTTTTACCTTCCAGACAGTAGAATACATCTCTAAACGCGCCACTCAGGCATTTTCAAATTTGTTGTCATTTGTCAATGCTTGGGAAATGGGACCCCACTTAGTTTGAACCTTCTTAAGCCTCGTCTTCTGGGCTTGAGAAGTCACTGACTATGATGCAAAGTGGACCTGCAATTCTTCCCAAGGCCTGGAAGCTTCAGCAGCTGTCATAAAGTCACACAGGCTCCATCGAATCTGAGGGTTTAGGGTAGTAAAGGATTGAAGGAGAGGCAATAAAGAGGGCTAGGGCATTTGGCTGATATTGCATGAGTAGGATTGCGTGACCTTGAAAAATGACGTTTGTATTCTCATGAGGGGTAATGGCAGCCTTGAGAAGTATTCATCTGTCACTGCGTTCAAAATATGCCAGGAAATAAGGCAGTCAAAGGAGCAGAACAGGTCACTTCATTTTGGTAGAATAAAAGGCTTGTGAAATGGCTGACAGCCCATAAACGGTGTTAGTCTTGGTGTACTACCTGCATTGACACAGCGATATTATGGATGCAGGAAATCCATTTATCACTTTGATACGGAAACGAAAAATAAATTTAGCACATCACATGCTATTATGTGGGCGTTCCTAATCACAAATAAGCAGGTTGTCCCACTGCTCAAATGCCCACAAAAAACACTTAAGTTGAATGCCATTGTGAAGAGGAGAAGGAGCTACAATTCTGGATTAATCAGGAAAATGAGAAAAGGTAATTAACACGGACTTGTGAAACACAAAGCAGGACATGGCGCCAGCCACCCTCTTCAGTGAGAGCCGCAGGACTCTGAGTCCGCGTCTCCTCGCATGCATTTTAACGTCGCCCTTAGCATCACGTGGTTCACCGGACATGCCATTATTGAAAAGGCACTTCGAGAGTTAGCGACTTATTTGAAGAGCTGTTTTGAAGTGTCAGAAAGCATGTACTCCTATTCGGTACTCCTTTGACCAGGTTTTGTGGGATATATTGCTATGACAATCGCTCCCATTGGTTCTAGATATGCTCTAAGGCATCAGCTTAAGCAAGGGTGGCAAATAGGGCAATTGAGAGAAGTTTGGATGTTTACCCACATCCAAAATAACTGTTCATTGTAGTGTTATGAGCAAACAAAACCAGAGTTAATGTAACGCTTGGGTTGTTTGTTTAACTCTCTGCTTGCGCGGACACTGAACGCTCCGCGCCTCCAATCCGCTAGACAGCTTGGCTTTTGGACTGTAGAACTATTTTTTAAGCATTCTTTATGTCGCTGATACATTTTCTGCTCTGGCATTGAGTATTATTTCGTTTCAATGATGCAGCCGGGTGGTGGTGGTGGTGGTGGTGGTGGTGGTGGTGGTGGTGGTGGTGGTGGTGGTGGTGGTGGTGGTGGTGGTGGTGGTGGTGGTGGTGGTGGTGGTGGTGGTGGTGGTGGTGGTGGTGGTGGTGGTGGTGGTGGTGGTGGTGGTGGTGGTGGTGGTGGTGGTGGTGGTGGTGGTGGTGGTGGTGGTGGTGGTGGTGGTGGTGGTGGTGGTGGTGGTGGTGGTGGTGGTGGTGGAGAACCGAGAGTCCAATCCCAAATAGAACTTAAACAGGTATAACTGGAAAGGAATGAAGTGTGAGTAAAGGACAATGAGGGCGAGTTCTAAAGCTCTGTCTTCATGCAATCACGAATTACTCAGCTTTCATGCCTTGTCATTACTTCCGAAGAGGAATTTGCGTCCCGATCCATGTGTTCCACTTCCCCACCCCCACGCTTCTTGCCAAATAGAATGAATTTTAGGACCCACCAGAATCTCCAAAAGGAGCTAACGACGTTCTTAGCTGCTCTGTAGAATCCACTGTTTGGCGCAGCTGGCTTGTGAGTATTTTTACACTGGCATCAGCCGTGTTGTGATGGTCGACCAGGATTATGGCAATGGAATTATTTTCAAGCACTTTTTTTTACTTTTGTGAGTGCCTAAGGCTTCGCTTCTGTTCACCCACAAAGCGCTATGACCTCCGGGGCATGCCTGTAGGCTTCCAGCCATTCTGAGTTTAAGCACTGCTTTTCGCCTTTATGAAGAACTCAAAGTGCTCGCTTCAATGCAATAAATTTTTCTACTTTTTCGTTTAAAAAGTGAACACTTTTGCGGTGTTAAAGCATAAAGCATAACATGTCTCCAAGAATAATACAGTCGTAAATTGCTTTTTGCATAGACGAGCATGCCTTCCGTTGCTTGTGGCCCTTGAGGCGGCTCAGTAGAATCCTCCACTTACTAGTTACCCACTGCTGAAAGCCACTTTAGTTTTTCGGATGAGGCAATGTCTGACGGCTTTTTCACCGCCTCACAAACCTAAGGAAGTGAAAGTCCGTAAAATTATGCCTTAAAAGTATTTGCTTGGAGCATTGGAATAACGACTTCTTAAAGCTGTTTAGTTTTTAATTACCCTAGCACTGGTCTGGCATTGGCAAATCAGCTTCGAGGAGAAGACCCAACGATATTCTACGAGGCCTACCATCTCCCTGGAAGCCAGTCAGAGGCATGGATGATTTGGTCCGCTTACTATGAACTACTTAACTGAATCACTAACTGCCGTGGTTGCAATCATTTCTAACACGGGCAATAGGGCATTTTGTCTCTCCCGATTAGGCCAACGTGGAGAGCTTGCCTATTTTTTCGAACTAGGCAGTAATATTTGCCTCTACCTTACTGCACCGGGCTTTTTTGTAAATACAACAACTAGCAGCAGCTTAAATGTCGTGAAAGCGGTAGTCATGACAGCGTCGCTTGCGAGTCCTGCAAATTATTTGCCAATAACGCCAAGATGGTGCCGCCTTAAAAGAAGAAAAGCATATTTAGTAAACAAGCAGTAATTTTTACGGCATTTCTTTAATCAAATTACGGTAATTGAACGGAACTTAAATAGACAGGCGGTCTCCTCTCCTTGATTACGAAGGGAAATCCCTATGGATTAGTTAGCATTTTTGATTGGGACAAAAGTTGTTCGTCGAATAAACTAAGAAGAGGAAAGTTAGTTTTTGCCCATGTTTGAGGAGAATGACATGGCTTATTAGAAGAGCTTGGCGACAATTCAAATTCCATCCTTCCTCTAGGTGGAAGAAAACCGCCGTCCACAGCCACACCTGGAAATTGTCGCTTAAGGGAATGGAGGGCGAAAAATTCCACCACGACCGTAGCAAGAGCTGTTGTTATTGAGGCGAGTAACTCCTCCCACGTGTCACAGTGACTGGCTTCCATAGCCTGGACCAATCGTGCATGGAACATAGTGTGGTGATGGATGAAGTCCCCCGCCAACGTCCGCTGCTACTCATATCTACAGAAGGTGGATGGGAGTAGGTAGTGGCCCCTACATTGACTCCACATCTGGCTCCTCCTAAGCGCAATGCATGGTCTTTTTTGTGACCTTTTATGCCTCTCAAAACGATAACACTATAAAGCCTGCCACCAACAAATTTTCTCGTGTTGAGTTCCTCGACGCGATGCCAAACCTCTCATCTTTACATGGGTAGCAGTTGGAGAAAAATTTCGTGCTTTATCACCTGCGACAGTTTAAATGCCATGAGGGAAGTAGGGAATTTCCCAGTGTTAGTAATTTTGCCTTCAAATTTCATCTGTCCACTTTTAAAGTGTAGGTCGAATAAAAAACTGTATTAATTAAGTCAAGCGCTTCATTAAAGCAAAATGATAGGCTTCTGATGGACAAAAACTACGGAGGATAACCTCTTGCGGGGAAGGATTAAACGCCTCGAATATCGCTGACACGCATTTCGGCCGAGAAACAGCACTTACTGGTGAGACGGTTGCTGTAGGTTTGGGCAGGATGCTGTAGTAAGATAGTCCATCGATCTGGCTTTAAAAATGTGTTAAAATAAACAATTCTACCAATGCTGAGTGACAGTCCACGTCATATCCCCAAATCCCAAGTAATACTTCAAAGCCGAGAGCCTAAAACTGCGCAAAAGACTTTCAAGCCTATCGCTGAATTCGCACACTTATGCCAGAACCTAACTAATGCCCTAGGAAAGGCTTCTGGGTGGGTGGATTCACAAGTTCAGCTTGATCAGTCCACTGTTATTCAAGATCTCTAACTTGCCTGTGCTCCTCCGCCGCCACTGATGAGTTCCCGTATGCTTTGTAAGCTCATAAAGACCGCTCATCCACTGAGGCATTAAATGGGTCGGTTGGAGATGGGAATTACACCGCACCCATGGCCATCACCGGACAAGTTTTGAAACGTTTGCATCTTTGAATGGCCAAATCGCTGCTTGCTTGGTTGGGCATTGTCGCATGTGAGCCTGGAATTCTGCGCCCCGTGCCTCCACCGAGGGCATTTGGATGGGGCCATAATGGTGAAGGAAAATGTGAGCTTCTTGCTAATCAGTGTAAATCGACCGCAGGGATGCCATCGCTTGATCAGACGGTTTCCAAATGGCTTCTATTTCAGTGTGAGGTCCGACGTTGCCCCTTCTGGTGCATGCGTCTTACCAGATTGAAAAATAGCCGAATAATTCCCCGTTGAATGGCCCAATGTTCAGGTCTTAATCAGAGTGGGACCATGGCAGCGAAAAGGGATAAATTTGTGAGTTCTAGCACTTATGTTAGCCAGAAAAAGTTCTCACTTTGGTGACTTTCAGGCTTGCCAATGCATTTTCTCTCCGAGCATCATGTCTTCATTCTTCTTTGGAGATGTCCAAGAGAGGCACTATTGGATTTGATGCCACGCAGTCCAAAGATTCCGAAGTTGAAGAACTTCGCTATGCACCTCACATTATCTTCAGAAATACCGTTGACAAAAAACGTGATAGAAATCGGAAACCAGGTAGTTATTTTCTCTAAGAATTAGCCACGCTGCCACCTTATTTTATGAATCGCAAATCTGTTAAAAGAATTACCATCTGCTGTAAACTTTTACATTAAAGATGGAGAACAAGAAACTTTTGTGCTTCACTTTGTTCAAAGTTGCTTGTCAGGGGTAAACAAGGCACTCTCTTTGTACGCTTTAGTATTTCTCTCAATTGAAGCAAAGAATTTCCTTTCTCAAAATTTGTTCGTGGTCCACGTCTTTTGGGGATTTCGATACTACTTATAAACCCAAATGGCAACCTCCAATGACCATTGAGTCGACTCAAATCGCGCGGCTTTATAAAGTAGTCATGACGAGTAAAGCCGCTGACGCTGATTAAAACTTTTTCACAAATCAACAACTTAAATTAATGATTTCTACTAATGTCAGGCATTATAAATGACTTGCGGAAGTGGCCAGCTCTTCGGGCTTTCACCGGATACATGTCATTATTCATGCTTCGAGTAATATATTTTAAGTTTGTCTAGTCGTTTGTCTCCTTCAGCTTTTTTAAATGTTCTCTACAATTTTAAAAGTAATTTGTCTCCCTTTTTTGACCTGTGTGTGTTCTGTGTCGACTTCACTTCAAACAATTATGCGCCGGGCTGCGTTTGTAGGCATCAACCTGGGGACTACAAAGCGATCGCATTAATTAAATCACCAGCGAAGTTTTTTGTGCACTTTTTTAGCCTTGACGATACTTAATTAAATCTTTTAGGAGGGCAGTGGAATCAACGCACTCCGTGGCTTTATGGTCGGCAAGCAAATTAGGCCTTCATTTTAGGTGGCCAACAGAGTGAATGTGGAGGGACTGGCATCTCACTTAGCGGAAGATCTTAGTTTCCATCTACAAGATCTTAAGCTATAAACATTAAATCTGTGTAAACACTTTGATCATAAAGTGGAAATCGTAAAATAACTAAGCGGGTTCTATGTGTTGGTTGCTTATGGAAAGCTGGAAGCAGGTGGACTCCTCAGGAGGAAGTACTTTTAATGTTAGCAAATCGTAAGAGTCCTATACAATGCTTTGTTTGCTTCGACTGCTGGTTGGCCATACCGACTTAGGCACGTGGGCTGGCCACCGGGCCATACCATCGCCCTCGGCTTTGTGGGGTTTCCAGCCTGATCTATACCGCCTGTGGCGCATTGTGGAGGTGTAAAAGAAGTGCTTACGCTACAGGCAGAAGAATCCCTAATATGTCATAGCTGAATGGATAGGAACGACGCCTATCTTCAACACTTACCTCATTCCCGTGTTCAACAGGGAGGCTGTTAACCACTGAAGCGACAGTGAACCATGGACCACCTGCGGAGGTGGCCGGCGAACTTAAGCCTCCCAACAGACACATTAATGGTCGGTAGAACCACTTACCATCCACTCAATCCGGGGGATCCTTTAAGTTAAGTTAAATCGCTAAGAGAGATCACTGACATGATGTCAAGCATCGCCTCATTTACGGCAAATTTTGGCGATGGGCATGGTTACCTCGTGGACAATTCTTGCAGCACTGACTACGTCGAGATTGGAAGCGTCGGGGATGGCGATTGAGAGAAGAGAGGGACTGTGGAATGCATTGTTTGTCTGAACTGCTGGTTGGTCTTAAGTCACTAAGGTGACCGCTTTGACCCAGTTGCGTGGGCTGGCCTCCAGGCCATGCTAGCAGCTGCAATCCCTCTCCCCATCAAATGCATGCATTGCGCCTCACATTTTATCTCCTTTCGTCTCTACAGAACATTAGGAACTCTGCACCCCATCCATGCCTCTGTCCAGGGCAGCTTTTTTACCAGAGAAGGCATCACAATGTAAAGGAAACACACCACTCTTGGATTACAAATAGCAACTCTGTTTTCTGTACACACAGGAATACGCAAGTGAGGTTTAAATGGGGGCATTTGGGAGAGGAGGAGGAGGAGGAGGGAGGTGGAGCATTTGTGCTAAGGCGACAATGAAAGACATTAGAAGAAACGGGATCGGCGTTCGGAATGTTGCACCACTTGTGGAGTTGGGCTGATTGAATGAGGAATTTCTCTCCCCCTTCTGATAAAATCCTAAAAAAACGGGAGTAAAAAGGCTAGGCAATTGTTTAGACAAGAGACCTTAACCAAAAATTTTTTGATTAAAAATTCACCAAAAAAGAGGTGAGGTTACCTTCGTCTTTAAGGAATTCTTGATCAGTGGACTTCAAGCCGCCTAGGTTATCATCGGCTAAAAAGAATGAGAAGGCGTAAGATCTAATCTGCAAGGTACAATCGTATAGCTTCAGGTTTTTGTTTGACTTTTGCTTGGATACGCCGGAAGTTGTACTTCCACAGAGCGGTAAGACTTCTCGGCGGTGCCGGCAGCCTCCAACCCTTCCTCATCTCAACAATACACATTCCACTTAATTATTGTCTTATTGTATCTTTAAGGAATTCTTGGGACCACACGTCTCCTTATTGCTGCCTTCTCGGAGTCTCCGAGCCTCATCCCCACAGTTGCAGCCTCCGCGGTCTTTTGTGCTCTTCGCATTCAACACTGATTTTGCCCCATTTCCTTCGTGCATTTCCATTTACCTCTAGCCTGATGCCTCTCCTTGCTCGTTTTCGACTCCGCATCATCGAAGACGTAAATTATGCTGACGAAGCTAAATTCTGAGCCTCGTCGACGGTGAGTAGAATTTCTCCTCACCGACACCGCTGTCAAAACACGATGGAAAACACAAACACCCTTAGCTGGCTCCCGACCCGTAGGCGATCCCCTCATATCTACGTGCAATCTTCAAAATTACAAAGTAGAATCCTAACGCATCTCCAGGCGGTGAGTAAAACAAATGAAACAGTACTTCCGTGAGAACACAGCTTCTTCTGTTCAAAAGGAGGAGGAAATTCACGTCTTTTCCGCTCAACATATGTGAATGCGCATATTTAGAGAAGGAAAAGCCCTCTTCCACGATTTATAATGAATAAAAAGGAATTTACAAAAAAAGAAATGCAAACAGGCAAAGCACCGATTGGTTGCCTTAGTAACAAATCAAAATAAAAGTCTACGCTTGTCCGCCGCTTTTTGGTTTACAAAGCAAAAAAGTGACTGCAATTTCTCACTCCGGATCGTAAAATCGCAAGTAAAATTTAATGAAGCGGTGTCAGCCATCTCCTCTGTACTAATGCAGCCTCGTGGGTGGAAGGTGGCAGGGAGCGACAATTTGTTGTGTACTTCATCAAAAAATAAAACTACTTTTGAATTAACTATTGTAATACTTGTGCTCTTTAAATGTGCCTTTTGGATCAGAGACGGGAGGAGAAGTTTCATCGCGTCGTGGATCCAACGCGGTCGCTGTCCAAAGCCCGACACGCCCTTGTCCTGGACACTTCCACCCAGTCACCTCCTATCACCCTTCTGTCCATAAAAATGGCGCCTTGAAGCTACCAACATTCTCATTCTAAAGTTGGAAGAAGGGAGTGACGGAGGAGAGGGAAGAACTGGCCGCAATCCTATCAACAGTAATGTAAATTTGCGCGGAGAGGATGCATCCCTCAATCCCTCGACTGTTTATTAAGTAATTCCAAAAGGATGCCATTAGGGCTAAGTGACATGTCAAATTTTGCTTGTAGTATAATGACAAAAGAGTGCATTGGACTACTCCATTATGTGACCTAAAAATGGAAATGCAAGAGGGAGTAGAGCGTGGAGAATTTATCCCTACACTCGTTGTTTGTACACACCTACTGGCCGTGGTAGAGCACGAGATGAACTTACAAGTGACGTTTAATAGAAAAATTTTTTCTAGTAAGCTGTCCGCATTAATTTGACAGGCATAGAAACCGGCATCTGTTTCTTGGATGTTGTCAATCACCAGGGTCCAGTCCTCGTAGAACTTTCTCGGCAGGTAGTAGCGGTGCTGTCTTGTCTCCAGGCCGAGTGATAACTCCTGGTACTCTCCTGCTTTCCACCACGAAATCTGCGATTTTGTAGACAAAAAAAGCACCCTAGAAGTGGTTTTTCAATGCAAACTGAGCCAGGCTTTATGCTCTGGAGCTTTCCTGATGGCAGTGTGACCTAACAAAATCTACTGTTTGTGTGGATGAAGTCGTCAGCCCGACTACATCCCCATGGAGTGCCAATCGCCACGGCAATCCCAGACGGTAGTTATGAATGATGGGCAATGAAGAGGAGGTCATTGAAACAACCTTGACTTGTAGTGGGGAAAATGTAGGCCTGACCTCCGCGGTCTCGCAACGGACTGTTCACAAGACTGACGCGACACCTCTCCTATTTTTATGAAGTTTTGTAGCCAAACAGAAATGTGATGACAGCAACACTGGATGGGGCATAAAATACCAAAGTTAAAGTCTGTAAATAAACATTTTATTGTACGTTTTACTGGATGCCTTTCTAGCTTTTAAACACATGCTTCTACAACGGGCTTTGATGAAATAAAAGAGATTTGTAGAGAACGGCGTGTAGTTTTTGGTAAAACCGAAGGAAATGAATCATCACACTGTCGGTTGGGTAAACTACAAATTCCTTTGCGATATGAACACGAAGAGCTAATGGAAAACTTTTGATCTTGTCTAGCTACTGACTTCTCTACGCGCGAAATGGGCTCTTTTCACGGTTTCATTCCATTTACTTACTTACCCACTTACTAACATACTTGAGCATGGTCCAAGCACTTTTCATCTTTAAATCATGGTGTCAGTAAAAGCAACAATTGCACAAATTAGCAAATGAATGCGTTTTAACGGAGGCAATCACGGCACCTTAATCGGTAATCTTCGGCATTCCCCAAAGGAGTGCTGTTTTTGAAGCTCCAAATTAAATGCAACAATATAAATCGAAAGCAGATTAATAATGTCTTAATTTCCCGTGTTAGTAAGCAAAGTTTATAGCGCACTATGCAAAAGCGCTCGAATTTGGACTATCTTAAATGTACACCACAAACTTTGAACCTCTCATTTTTCCCAAAGTTGCTCTGAGTTCACATTTTGTCTCAGAACTTTCTATTGCCCTAGCTTACAGAAGAGAAGGTTTGATAATCGGTAAAATTGGCAAAATATTTATGCGAAAATGCATTAATCAGATGACCTTGAAGTGTTTTGCTTGTGTGCCGAATAAGGAATGAAATTGATGATGGCCTACTTAAATTTTATTTAAGTAGAACAGCAAAAGGACTGTGATAATTGTAAATTCAAGTGACCTCACCAGTAATGCAAACTTTTTAAATAAATACTGCCCACAGCTAATGGAGAGCGCCATTTATGTATAAATGCGCATAAAGTGGGACTTTTGGGATATCCGGCGGTAATATTACCATTTTATTGCCAATTCCATTTGGGGTTTTAGATGGATGCTCTTATCTTCTCATCAAAATCGAAAACTAATTTATGTAGCTGAAATCCCTTTAACAGTTTTTTGATAGCTTACTCTATGCAGAAGCCAAAGAAATAAAAAAGCCAAAAAATAACCTTTTTACCTATCCTTCACCTGTTTCACTTTCAAACGCTAATTAAGCGAACGTGGTCAAGGCTGCTTGCAAAACAGCTCAAATTTGTTTTATTGCATTAAGCTTACCCTAATTTTTTTTTACAAAAGGAATTAAGAGAGTCCTCTTTCTAATCCGGTTTCATTAAAGAGGTGTCAAATTGGGATGCTTTGTCACTGTGCACACAAAATGCAAGCAAAATGAATTATGAAAAGAGCCTGTTGGCACAAAGACCCTGGCAGGGCAATAAAATATGCAGACCATGCACGAACAGGCATGAAGCACATGGTCAGATAATGCATCTGCTTAGGCATTTCAGCACTGTATTCACGCCTACCGGAAAAAATAATATATTTATTGTTTCCTTTAATTTAGTCAAATGTAGCTTTTGTGTCTGTGTTTCGAAAAATAGGATCAGTCCGCCAAACAACTCAGTGGATGGTAGTACATAATTAGCGGATATTTAAAAGTTGACCCACCGGAATTCGGCATTAAAACTGGTTTCCCAAAGTTAAAAAGCAAGCGTTTTCAATAACGTATTTTGGTTTTTTAATGGTAAAGTAGGTCTGATGTTTTAGAAATTAATGAAATCAACGCCGCTTTTATCCCATTCCGTGCAATTGGAGGATTTTTTCATTTTAGCAAACCATTTTGAGGAAGTAGGAAAGGCATTCGTTTTGTATTTGCATGGACGCATACTAGCACGAAAAGCTCTTTCCATTAAATCATTTTTACTTTTTGGGGAAGTTTTCATCTCATGGATATAAACCACCGCCATCAAGGCTGGCTCATCAGGCGATAGCAGGAAAGATTGATTTTAGGAGTAACGGTTAAATATTGCACAAAAGTTTCTGTTCAAGATTTGATTTATTAGTTAATTAGCCGTAAGACCTTTTAGATGTCCATGTGCCTTTTGCATTTTGAATGCATTATTAAAGCCTTGGTTTAGGTCACAGAAGTAAAACTGGTCCGGTAAAACAAACATGGTGGAAGCTAGCTAACTTAGTTTATGAGATTGAATTACTATGGTCTGTTGTTTCTTCCTCTATTCGTTTGCTTTGCATTTTGCTAGCATAAATTTTTTATATTTTGGAGTCATGTTTTCTGTTTAACCTCATTTAGAGTATGACAAAGCGAACTGAACTTGTAGGTGGGAAACTTGGTCACTCTGTTTATATTTTCACGTAATGCTGCGGCACGCACTACACCAGTAAAAGTACAGCAAGACCACCGCAGTATTGATTTTGGGATTGGGCAGATACTACTGACAAACACCACGGTGGCTACAAGTAGCATAGATGGTTACGAAACCCATCAATATAGCTGGAAAGAGCACACTGTTAGGGGTTATGATCCCAATTTACAATGTTAAGCCCTTATAAAGGGGCTTATTTAAACGACAGGATTATATATGCCAAATCAAGGGAATGGAGAAGTAGACGTCAACTCCCACGGTGTGGGCAATAACGCTGCCATTTCAAGTTCTAAATGAAATGCTTAACCGTTTCCCTACAATAGCTCACTTCAACTCAAGCGAATACAAAAGTTTTGTTTGAAATGGAGTCTAGTGTTAAGTAAATCAAGCTATTGCAAAGGTCAATTACAAATGAAAGGGACATTTAATGAACTTAACAATTATCCGTCACGGCATTGGTTGAAGAGATGCGCATCCGATTAGTGCCCCTTCAAAGTGCGCATTCAAAGCTTGTCAGTTCGACCCAAAATAGGAGATTTAGAAGGCCGAATAATTACCTGAACAACGCTTAAAGCAAGGATACTTTTGTTCATATTTTAATGCAAATTTTTTTTGAGTCAATTTAAAAGCCTCAGGTTGGTGTACTTACTAACACAAAGTTTTAGACTTTGAAGGCGAATGAGTGAAGAATATACTACAAGCTTGGCTACTAGATGTGCTGATTGCTTTGTTTTCTCTGAACGCTGTGGTTGTCGTAAATTCGGTCAAAGTAATCAACTCTGCTTAACAATGTTTCATGTTTGGAAACGGCGGCTTAAAAGAACGGTGCCTTACTAAGTGGGTTCTGGCCACAGCGAAATCCGCTTTGGGTTTTGTGTTCACAAGGGAATTTCAAAATACTATGGAAAGATTGCCGTAAACGCATTTGGTATAAGTGAGCTGACCACAACCGTGCAATTTAAGGTAGCATTTACAATAAACAGTTGACACTGACCACAACATTTGTCAAATCAATGCCATAGACGAGACACGGAAGCTCCGCTTTGGCGCCCACTTTTGTGTTGATCTTTGTATTCACGTCGGCGAAGAAGAACTGTCTTCCACCACTCGTCATTGTTGTTATCGGTGGTTTGCTGGTCCGTGTGGCTCCACGAAATTGATGGAAGTGCTGCGAGGCGTTTAATGTTGCAGCAAGTGTACAGAATGCCTGGGGAAGAGTAAGAAGGAAGAGGAACAGCCAGCCTGGCATCAACATGCGAGGAAGCATTGTGCCGACCCCTGTCGACGCATCGGTATTCCAACTATTCTCATGAGCAAATTTCTGGAAAAAAAAGAATCTCCCATCGCGCTTTTTCATCACTTTCTCAAGTAGTCTACATGCTATATAAAACTAAACACTTTGTAAAGAATAAAAGTGAGGAGAAGTTTTATTTTTCGAGTCTCCCTATGCTGTTCAAGAACGATGCAACACCGCCTGTTTCACCAACATCTTAGATTTGTGTTAAAAACAGAAATGTCAACAAACAAACAGTCACAAACTCACACTATAGGTGGTGCTTGTTTTAATTTAATAGAAACTAAATTCGGAAGCAAGGAGGGCCGAGTCATGATTGGCTAGTTTCGAAGGTCTCATCCGGCGGTATTAAAAATAGGTTATTTTGGTGCTAAATTGGAATAATTCCACCTACGATTACTCGAATCCATCCAAACTTCAATCACGAAAACTTGGTTTAATGCTACTTACGTCCGACATGAAGAAATGTGCGCTTTTTGATTTGATGCTTATAAGCCTCGTCTGTAGCGGCAATTCATTTATGCCGATTTGCAGAAAAGGAGGCGAGTGGAGACGAACAAGCCCTTTTTGTGTCCTTCATGAAGTGAAAAATGCCATCCTTGTGCTTACGTGTCGATTGAAAGTGTAGCCATAACCACGCAAGCCCTCTACGCAACACCCCAGCCTCTTCTAAGAGCATCACTTTCTTTTTATTTTGTTCAGCATAATGCAACATTTACTGCCTTCTCTATAAAAGTGCCTAGTGCGAGAGAGGAGACGAGGAGGAGAGCTGCTTGGGGATGCATGATTGCGTGCCCAAATTGTGTCTTCTTAGGAAAAAAATGGCCTAAGACAATGTCCCGCAGTCGTGATGCTCTCTCGAGGTGGAATCGACATCGCAAAACTTACAATGTGACGCGGCAGTGTCCTGATCTTGAAATAACTTTCTTTTTTTAATTGCTAAATGTGTCCAGCGACTGAATAAGCAAAGCTGCGCTGGAGGGATCGGATTCGGTTTAAAGGCTAAACTTACACAGATGAGCTAGGAGAAAAAAAAATGCAAAACAATGCCAAAAATATCCATTGAGAAGTATCATCACGAAGAAAATAATTAGTAATAATAGATTAGGCATTAACTATGCACTACTGTTTTAAGGAATAGAAAAAGAATTGCAGGGAAGACATGAAAGCGATTATTCAAAAAAAAAAGAAATAAATCACCCATAGAGACGAGTGTTTGACGAGGCAAGTAAATTCCGCAATTCCTCAAAATGGACGGCTCTTAAGGCGACATTCAATGGACCATGTGAAGGCAATATTTGCTTCCAAAATCTCGACTTGTTCTCCCGCCTTTCTATTGGTCGACTCGAACGGCCAGTTGTGCGACCACTCAGAAATGCATCGTGGCCGATCCTACGCCTGCGCTCCAAGACTTCTCAGTGTGCAAAAGTAGCGCCACATCGAAAATGGCCACTCCTTTCGAAGCTCTGTCAAATGCAGCTCAATTGTCTGTCACCGGGAGATGGCAGTGTTTTAACAACCTGGATGGGTCTCTCAAACGAAAGGTTTCATTTTGTTTGCTAGAAAATAGTCACCCAAATAGAAGAGTAGAGACCTTTTTAGGTTTCGTTCATCCAGTAAAATGCAGGGACTGAAGTTCATTTAACGATTCAGTCATTGATGCTGTAGTTTCCCAATCGTTTTGCTGTTGGCAGCTCTGGCGATGGTCCAATTTTCTCTTCCTTATGTCTCGGCGCTTGTCCCGCTGGAGCGCTCCCCAATCCTAAGCCTTGGAAGGCAAAAATCTTGGCTAATCGTCCTCCTCCTCCTTGTCGCGATCAGCGTTGTGCATGCTAGTTGGGAATTTCACTACACAAGAGAAAAAGAACCTCGCCTTTCTTTGCAGATACGTGTAATTCGTAAGCGCATTCTACCAAACACGTTTTAAGTCTGTCACAGTTGTCAATTCCGTTTTCTTTCTTCGTACCACCCCGTACTCCGTGTTTGCGTGTATGCATGTCTGGGCACGTTTTCCAGCGACCAACCCACTCACCTGGTTATTTTGGGTATCTTACTGCATAGTAAAGAAAGCGAAGTCAATTACGTGTCATTTTGGTAATTCAAGAACTGCTCCGAGGAAGCAGTGGTGTTGAAGCATTAAAGTCCGCACTGTACATGCTGGAATTGCAGTGCGCCGGTTTGTTGTTTTTATCCTGCGCAAAAGTTTCCAGCCAGACTGAACATTCCCAGTCTGTGATAAAGCAAAAGGCTTGGCTGTGTCGGAGATGAGGCGGCACTTCTAAAAATTGCCTCACCCATATCACATCAAGTACGACTGTTATTTAAACAATCGGTAGGAGTTTCTTGCATCGTAAATTTTGGGAGTCGAGCAGTACAAGAGAAATGATTAGAGAGATGGCAAATTTGGACAGGAAGGAACAATTAGCGAGGGTGGAAGGAGGCAACCCATCAGACAGTTGGCAGAGCAAAGCCCCGTCTCGGGCGGTGAAAGGGAACGCCACCGCCTTGACAAGTCTGTTGGTCTGTGCAACCATTTATCACCCTGGCCGGAGTCTCACCAAGCCCGTCGGCATCAACCTCAACACCTGTTGTGGGGGTCTGTCTAGACACTTCCACCGTGCGCACCTCGAGGCATCCTCTTGGGGCAAAAATAAAGCGCTTTGCAAAATCAAAATACTTTTTCCCCATCACTTATGTCACAAACTAACCGGAGACGATGATATTCTTTTTTACAGCTATCAAAGGATTATTATTATTATTTTTTGGCCGACTTCTTTCCTCCTCCAAAGTTCAACCTCTTACTATTTGTGTGGTTCATGTATTTGCATATAGTCGTGCCATTTATTTGCCGGAATAACGAAATAAACACATTCGCGACTTCTTCTGGCGCCACACGTCAAAGTACAAATAATTTGAAAAGAAAAAAAGAGGAAAGGAAGTTAAACGTTCATGGAAATAAAGGACAACTCAATTGGGGAGGAAGGTGAGTCTTCAAAGAAACTTTTTTTTGCACCCAACATCACAGAGAAGTAATATTCACTTGTAAAATTAAACAAAATTTATCTAAGAAGCATGTTTTTGCAATACATTGCACTTTGTATTTGTGAATAAATTGTTAAAAGAAGTTTGAAGTGGAAGGGAGTTGAGATGCTTTGTCGTAACTCCGGTTTGAATGACTAGAAAAGTGTAATGAAGTATTGCCTTGACAATGAATTTGTAAAAATTAATAAAATATACAGAATGGCAAACAAAACATTTTATAGTGGCCCGAATGGCCAGAGATGAAGGGAATGTAGGAATTGCGAACCTCGTCACTGGCCGAACTTCATCGACTCATGCAGAGGGGGAAGAGGAGGAGGAGGAGGAGGAGGAAACGGATCTAAAACGTCTCCAAACCTTAGGGCCTGGATCCCTCAATTTATCGCTCTCTCCTCTTCTACATCGTCTGCTCGTCTGTTTTCAGTTTTTAAAGCTGAGCCGAGGAAAGTCGTTAGAATAAGCGGGGAGGAATTGGTCTGGAGCCTTGGAAATGTCTCCAACTTAGATCCTTACCGTGCATTTAATCTCATTCTTCTCTAACAGATTATCGCTCTGTCATATTACAAATTATCAGTCCTCGTGCTATTTGCAATTATAAATTTTTAATGCAGAGCTGGCAGAAGAAGTACTGCCGAAGTAGTGGGGAGCTGGAGGGCTACCGATGCGCCTCGGAGGCTACGCCGCCCCGCGGATTTTGCGATGGCGGAGCTGCAAGCGATCGGAGATTATTGCAGTCTGAGTGGCACAAAAACCATGCGAGTAGCATCAACCCGGGAAAAATACTGCAAATCCACTTCCCCGATTCATTGTATCCTGCCTAGAGCTGCAAAGTTTCGCCACCATAACACTTATGAATGCCCCCAGCAAGGAAGCAAAGTGGAATCCGACACACCGCAATAAATTTCAGTCTTATCATCAGATTAGGAAATGCCTTTGAACCATTTGTTTCATATCCACCAATGCTGGATAAAAATGTTAGGCATCCACACAGCCCACGAGGGGATGTGAAAGACTTGTGGAGCAGTCCAAATGTCACCTCTCAGTGGCATCCACAACCACTTATTCCCAAAACTCTTACTCCCTAAGCCACTAACAAAATCGAGCTCTCTCATTACCACTAAAGTAAAAGTTTTAATTTGTAAGAAAAAAAACACTTTAAATTTATATGTCAGGCGGCTTGACTTTAATCCCGGGCCTTCACGGTATTTGCGGAGTTTCGCTATTTGCATCCAGAAGGCTAATTGGCCAATCCTATCTGCGGATTAATGCCTGAGATAACAACAACACTCCACTCTATTCGTATTTAAAAGTTTTACCTATCACACTCATGGCTGTGCATTCTGCTCAAATAATTTTTACCAATTTAGACACGTCGTTTGATTGCTAAAGCCCCAGGGAGACCCACTTGATGCTCTATTTACCTTCATATTCAAACCAGTTGCTCGTAGAGTTGGTAAAATACGAAGTTTGAAAGGAGAATTGCAATTCTTTTGGAACCTATTTATGTGCTACATTCTGGTTGTTATTTTGGTGCCAGAAATTGTCACTCTCTGATTGGTTGTTGTCATGACCCTCTCAGCTGTGTCGGTGATAGGGAAGAGGAGATGCATCACCCCCACTTTTGAGGTGAATTTATCAAGTCTTTTAAGAGACGGTAATTATAATGCCAGCTGAATGCCATCAATGGCGGCGTGGTGGTCACTCATGCAAGTGCCTGTCACCTGACACCACTTAAAGGGGGCGTGGCCAGTGGGTCCGCCGTAGAACTGCAATGGGACGTGAATGAGACCGCAAATGAGAGGTATGAGGCTTGTGGTAAGGGGACGAACTGGAGGCTAGTCCTATTTAACACAAAGTCACTAACTGGAGAGCAGGAAAGAGGAGGAGGTTCGGAAGCCGTCCACGTCTCGTGATACTCCTCTGGACTATAATCGAGTCTAAATTTTTTACTAATTTAAACGAGTGTTGCCATACTTTTTCAAACATTTGACAATCTTTTGTCTGTCAGTTTGGTGCGAACCTGCGACTCTTCAGCTGCTCTTTGTAGCGTCTTACCCTTGGCTATGCCAGCGGTAGGGAAGGGCTGGGGGATCACCAGATCCTTCGGACTTCACTTTTGTGATGACTTAATTAGCCGGTTGGGTGACATCCATGGTGGTGTGCTAATAACTCATGCCAGTGCCTGTCAACTGGCACTACCTAAAGCGTCCGAAGTACCTCGTCCACGGGTCATACTTGATTAGGCAGGAATGGCATCGCGGTTGGGGATCTTAGGGCTTTTGGCTAAGGAGTGGTACCGAATCGAGTCCTGTTTGACACAAAGTTGCTAACTGGATAAAAAGCAGAAACGGAAGAAGAAGAACACGATTAGGGTGTTCGGCCAATTCGATTTTCAGGGCTGTCAACCCATGGTGAGACCGTTCAGTGGTAAAATTTTTTCATTCATTTAAACGATATTCTTCAACGTTTTTTTTGTAAAAAGGTACATGAACTTATCACAGGAATCACATCGTGGCTTGGAATAACTTGATTTTGACATCATCAATGCCAGGTAGAGGTGGGAAAGGGAATCTCCAATTTTCTTAAGAGCTCCTCATGTCTTCCGCCATCTTTTGCTTGTCAACTAAGGCGCAGCCAATATGACTAAGCAATTGTTCCTTGTAATATCATGTCCATAATCTTGTCAGTGGTTGAGAAGGAGCAGAAAAGTGATCGGTTGTTCCAAGACTTTGCTCCGATGACAGACTGAGGAGTGACTTGAAGCCCAACAATTGGAACAACTTCCACCCACTCTCCCCTCTCCCAAGACCTATTTTGCTGCTCCTTCAGCTTTGTACTTCAGCTTGTCTTTGTCTGTGCATTAGCATATTTACGAGAATCTCTAAGCTTTGGCACATTTTCCTCTCCCATCCTGTTGGACTTCGTCAGAATTTGGAGGACCTCTTTAGTCGCCTTCTCCTTCCTTGCTAGGGTTGTCCACATCAAACTGAACAACTCTTATCATTTTTCTTGATGCAATTAACAATACTTAAAGGAATGGTTATAATGAATAATCCTATCATTGTTTCAGCAAATCCTCCTGACAAAAACCATCAGACTTACTTATCAAGAGCAATTTTCTTTGTTTTCCGAGACTCCTTACTGACAGGAAAAATCATTCTCGAAGGGTTGTCCTTTAAGGCGATTTTCCCTGTGGAGAGAGAGAGAGAGAGAAAGGAAAAAATGATTACCTTTTTCTGCCTAGAGCTTATTTAAAAATGCACATTGTCGACATCGCTTTTTCGTTTTGGTGAGTCTAAAAACATTAAAAAGGCAACTGCATGGTAAATGAGGGCAGAGAGAAGGTCTACTTAAGATGTCCAGAAATGAATTGTAGTTGTGCTGTCTTGTGACCTTCCCGATGGTGAGGTAAGGAAGAGTTGGAAGCCTAGTGGGACGGTTATAAGCCACAGGTTGAGCCTTTTGTGCCTTTGAGCGAGAACTTGGACGCGTCCCTTGATTAAGCTCTCACGTCGGGAGTCAAAACGTTGTCTGTGCTGCATGAAAACAGCGCCAGCCAACTGTTAAGGCATCTGTCAGCAAAATTGCCAATCGCCTCGGCCCGCCTCACTACACATGGAGTCTTGTCCTGCTCATGAACTGTACTAGGAGAGGGAAATGTGCCGATCATTACTTATTTCCATCAGTAGTGACAGGAACATCTAATGAGGGGCGGAGACTAATAAATTTCGTCGTCACTTCATTTTTGGCTTCGTATGTCCACGTGCGTCCCTTCATCCATCTTGAAGGCGTTCATCACACTGCCAATCGCTGGGAGCGGATGCCACTTTCAGCCTTTCTGCCAGCAGGCGTCACAGAGTCTCTCTTCCACCCCATCAAAACTCAGCATTTGGAAATGTAAATCAGGGAAGCTGTCGTATTCCCATTTTAAATTGCCCCAAAGACTATACCGATGGACGGAAGTACAACCATCGCGGCGAATTCAAGCGGAAAAATGAGCAAATTATCAGAGTGTTTTAGTAGTACGCCCCGATTTCGCCCCAACGCCTCCACATTAACCATCCCAAAAAAGTGTGCACGGAAATTGCAACCGCAGCACGCTGTAGTGATTTTTTTAATTTTGGCCCTTCTTAACTACAAAAACTCCGACATTTAGGCATAGCTTTTTGAATGTGATTTTAAGGTTAACCACGCCCCATGGACTGTTCAAAACGCCTAAATTGGCGCGGCAATATTTGCGTCTTCTAAGATGCGTGGCCATGGTTTCCTTGCCTTTGCAGAACAATAACTCCATAATACTAATTAACTTGAAATTTAAATGTCATCTCTTCCCCGTTAGGTGGTGGACAAAAAAACTCCATAAACATTTCAAATGTCAAAGTTGGTGTATCTCGGCGGCATCTGATTGCCTTACTCCCTTCAGAGGGTGCAACTGAGAGAGGCATTCCTTCGCATTCTTTGCATTATTTTGCTTTAATGAACAATAAAAGTAAGACATTATTACTTGTAAATTAAGGAATGCTTATTTTTTGGAAGGTAGCAATGCAATCAACTTTGCGCCTCGGCTACTTCAACTCGAATGCTCGAATGGGTTGGTCTGTTTTAAACTCCCCACCAATCACCAAACAGCGAATAAGCTAAATGAAAGAATCAAGCATTCTTTTAAAGCTAGCGCAGCCTGTCAAGAGATTGCTCTGGAGACAAAAAAGACGCGATAAAAGAGCCGATTGGGGAATGTCTACGAACAGATGGGCTGAGGATCTACCGACCAGCCCGGAGGCCATACAATCGTGGTCCCCAGTACGCGGCAAAAAACCAAGCCGAGTGGATAAGCTATTTAAACTACTGCCGATCTTGCAGGCCATTCTAATGAATCTATAAATGGTCTTTGTCATTATGAGTGTATGAGAGAGGAAATTTGTTTGTTCATTAATTCCCGGTTTGCCACGCAGACTCTCAAGCCCTGTGATCGCGTCCACCGTCCACACGGCAGGGTCGCCTTCTCTTGGCAACGTTCCCTCCATCTCACCTTCAGAAAAGACCATATTCTGAAGAATTGTTTGGTTTGTTGTTTTGGTTCGCGGGCTCTTCAGTCTTTTTCTTAATGCTTCCACTAAATATCGTGACACCTCTCCCACGCCAATACTCGTTAGCCTTTCCGTACGTCGGCAACACATACGCTGGTCTATCGTGGTGTCTTCTTTCGTCGTCAGGACAGACTCGGAATGCTGTACTATCGCATTAGATCAGTTGCGAATGTGTAAGCCGTCTATTAAGGCCTGTCAATCCCACTTACTTCCCTGCATCGGTGCCACCCTAACAGGCCAGAGCCTCTCAGTCCCCTGGTTGAAGGCTAAATGCAGTCATGAACTTCACTTTCCCTATTTTTTCCTCTTTTATGATTCGGCTAATTTAGTTTTTTGTTGCTTAACCGAATTCCAATTAAGTTATAAATGGATAAAATATAATGGCCCACCTCTAGTTTGACATTAAATGACAAGGCCATGTTGTGGTAAGCTGCCTCATTTTTATCCAAAATGTGTGGCAGTAATACTTCCAACTTTTCAATAAACCTAACTCTGTTTGGCTCGCTTATGATGAAGATTTGTAAGAAAGAAAGCCAAAGAAATATTCAAGCATCCTGTCACCAGAACTGTCACCTCGACGTCACAGTGCGCCTTCAAGGCTGCACGAGGTTGCGCATGCAATTCGATTGGACAGAACGCCTCCGCACCTGTCATTATCGTCACCTGTCAATGGAGAGGCGTTTGATTGCGTGCAGAGTGGTGGAGTTCTATAAAGGGTAGTGAGAATGCGCCTGAATTATGGAATCCCGTAAAAAATGCTTCCTGGATCAAACAGTTGTACTATTAAATAGTAATTGGAAAATTGGGACTCTCGTACGCTAAGTTGCATGCATTCGATGAATAGGATAGAGCAAAATTTACATAGCATTTCTCCTTCATTTTGTCACGCAGTTTTGTCGGTCCTCTGCCATCTAACAGATGTAAAGGAATCCGCTCAAAGTAGGGCCGCTATCACCACTGCGGGAGTGGACTGACAAACACGCACAAACGCACCTTTTCTAGTTTAAAACATTTCGAGTGCGTTGTTTGTAGCACCATTTGGGGGGTAGACCTCAAGGACTGGGAACCCTGCGAATGGCGGCCTCGCATTGGATCTCGTATTCTTTCAAAGGCACCAAAGCGGGCGAATGAGTAGATGTTTCCTGACTGCGTACAATCAATCATAATGTGGGTTCAAGTAAACGCCATCACTCATCGAAGTTATTGCACGTTTGCCATTAGTTTAACGTTAAGATGTGGAATCAAGACCTTCAGTTCCTCATCTTTAACATCCACATGTACAACGTTGGTATGTTTTCACTTCCTTTGCCTGACCTTGACAACCACATGGGGGTGAAACAGTCAGGCCATCAAGTTCAGCATCAAAAATTTCCTACTGAAGGCGATTGCGTGCTTCGCCTAGACTCCCGTCCCCTACACCCTTTCCGGACAGGCAGACTGCTCGGGGTCGCGCAATCACGTCACCGTCCACACGCGTTGGAGACGCTGTAAATGGCCAAATAAAAAAACCGCGGTATTTAATTTATAAGTGGCTTTGGATGAGATTTCCATCACAATTTGGATGCTCCCATGGCCACGCCCATTGGACACGCCGAATGCCTCACCTACTCCCAGTGTCACAATCAACCGACCGGCATTATCTGCCACCTGCTTGCGTTAGATTGAACTGGAAACAATAAAATAGACGTGTGTGAGACGCTCCCACCTTGAAGTTGGTTGCATTTTATAACCCTGCTGTGGTAGTTGAATTATTCACAGGTATAAAGTCATTTGGTGTCATATAAGAACAATAAAACGCCTGAGACGTGGATTTGGTTTTCCCTCGAGACTTTGACGACTACAGTGGTGAATAAAAAATACATTTCATTAATTTATGCTGTCCTTTTTTAAATAACTACCTTTATAGAAGTATTAAATTTCCAAGTGCCTACACTCTCCTCCAATTTTTATGGCAATGACAATTCCCCACGGACTGCGGCCTTCTGGGCGTTGTTGTAGGGCCAGCGACAAGTGTACCGAGGACTTAAAAACGCCCGACTTGGAGTTTGTCATTACTGATGTTGTGCCTAGGCATAAGTAAAGGCTGCCCGAACCACCCAGAAATCGTGTAGCGGGCGAATTATTGTCCGAGGCAGAGTGCTACTTTCCCAACAGTGCCTTTTCCTTGTGCAAAGGTGGCAACAACTGGTTGTGTTCAATAAATACCTCTTTTCTTTCTAATAATTGCATTCTTTAAGTTTGTGGTGTAGGTCAGATGCGGGAGGACAATTTTTAACATAGTTGCTCTTCAGAGTCCGGCAAGTTCTAGCCTTTGATCTTCGGTAAGGCGGCAGGGAGGCTATATCATCCTTTGGTATATAATAAAGATGCCTAAAAGCAACCAACCTTCTCATTTCAAGGGTCGAGGAAGGTAAGAACGGACTACATCATCTTATTTTGGGCTAAGCATTAACCATATGGACTTGACAGTTTCTAAGGCTTCGATGCCTGCTTAAATGGTATGACGACCATAGCTTTCCATGACTTCCCTAAGGGCAAGATATCAAGGCAGGACACGCCGTATTGACTCACAGATCGTGGCTTGGAGCTCAATGCAGCCAGGTGGTGCCCTTAGTAGTCCGTTTTTAAAACTGAAATGCAAATATCCAATGGAAGCATTACAATGACGTCTCATCCAAAGAGGAGAAAAGTGGGGTGCGGTGGTTCCAAAGCTGGAAGACTTATGACTCAAAGATTCCAGAACTAGCAGTGTCAAGTCAATTTACACTTAAAAGAACATTTTGAACCCGGCTACGTCTCCTTATTTTGAGTTGGGCATAAGCTACGTGGATCCCACATTTCCTGAGGCCTCAATGCCCGCTTCGAGGTCATGACAGCCATGGCTCTTCGCGACCTTCCTGATGACGAGATACTGGGGCGGAGTGCCTCGTGTTGACCGGTAGATCATGGCCCGAGATTGAGACTGCTGAGCGGTACCCTAAGTAATCCGTTTCCAAACTTAAACCCAATGGCACCTCATTTGATTCGACGAAAAGTGGGCGCGGTAGTTAAAAAGCTGGAAGACTTACGGCTCGGAAGATAATGGAAAGCAGCAGTGCCAAATCTCTTTTGCACTTAGAGCTACATTCTAAAACTCTTCTTAGGGGTCGGGCCTTTCATCTGACACCCTTTCTAGATGGCGTACAGATTATGTGGGAAGGCTTGATGGCACACATCGATGGCCCACCTGGATCGAATTTTATCTTAGAAAATATGTTTGGTAGGTTCCAAGAAAGAGGCAGCAGGAGATCAGTACTATTCCACCATTCACATCATCCTTTGGTCTATAATGAGGGCATCTGGAAGCATTTAACCCTACCATTCGAAGAGCTGAAGAAGGTAAAGGCAGACTACCTCATCGTATATGGGTTGGGCGTTAAATATGCGGACTTGCCAGTTTCTGAGGCTTCAATGTCCGCTTCAACGGCATGAAGACTATGGCTATCCGCAATCTGCCTGAGGACGGGATACTAGAGCGCAGTGCGTTCTAGTCGAACCACAGATCATGGACCGGGATTGGGGTTGCCGGGCGGTGCCTCAAGTAGTCCGTTCCCCGAAACAGAAATACGAAAGAACCAATCAAAGCGCTGCAATGGCGATGAGGTGAAAAGTGAGGCACAGTAGTTACAAGGGTGCGAGACTTATGACTCGTGCTTGGGTGCTCCACTCTCTCCCACTCCTTCCAGGTGGTATGCAAATTGTATGAGAGGACTTTAGGTTGCGTAATTCCCAAAAACACACAACTTCGGCTCCCCTACATCTGATTTAACTTAGACAAAGGCAATACGCTTGGCAGATTCCAAGAAAAAGACTCTTAGTAGCTAGCACCTTTCGGTAGCCCATAATACGAATGAACAATTGCATTTTACATAGCATCAGGCGTCAGTTCAGTCAAAAGCACACATTAAAAACCTAATTTAGGCACTGAGGCGGCTCTTGGCTCCTGTTAGGGGTCTCGATGACAACTTAAATTAACTTTTACCATGGAAGAAAGCTTGACATTGAGGCTGTTCTCAAGCCGCAAGGCTGTCCAGAGCTCCTGGCTATGCTGGCGGCAACGAAAACTTGTTTAGTCCTCCAGTCTTTGAGCAAAATCCTTCAACCAAAACAATTTTTATTATCATTTGGGATTTAATTTTAAAATTAAGGCAAACGGCGAAATCTCTAACTTATGGGAAGCGGATTATACAAAGGGAAAAGTAAATTCCAAAACAAAATCGGATTGTACAATACAGCGGACTGCAACGCCTCGAGGCATCCCTTGAGGTGAGCGAGGGCGAAACACTGAGGAAGGGGAGGCATTTTTGACACAAAGATAGGCCAAATTGCTACTTTCAGAGGTACAAGTGTTGAGCCTCAAGGGCTAGCATGATCCCAACTCCTGTCCTCATAGCCTGCCATGTAGTCACAATGTTGTTGGTGCTGCTCCGTCGAAACTCCTCGTATTTACCGCTTTGACTGGATCAGAAGAACAATGACAGCATAGCAGAGCCACTGAATCGAAGATGAGGTTTAAAACTGTTTTGTAAAAGTAACCTTGTCAACACCTCGGGGTCTGCTCGGATTTCACCCAGCTTGTGGAGAGGTGAAAGGGATTTTGTAGACAGGCACGAAGCAAACTTTTCCAGACAAAGTATGGCTAGCAAAGCTTTGGTTTTTAATAGCATTTCCCCCTAATGCGAGGCTTAGGAAGTTGCTTAGTGATGGATGCCATGTCTAACCCTTCTGTTAGGCATCATCACTCATCAGCGGCAGATGCCCTTTTCTTGGTTGGCTTTCACCTGCGAATCAATCGCATTAGAGCCCGAAGCCCTTCGCATTTTGAACTTGTGCTGGATCCTAACTCTTGAATTGCTCACGGAACGGAGGAGAAGGCGTTGACCATTTTGTTTGTCGAATGACCAATGACTGCGTAGGAGAGTCAGTGAACCAAGGCTGAGACTCCAAATGAGTTCATTAAAATAAGACGCCTCCTAGAAGCTATATTCTTACTTCAGTGTCTACTTATATTCCATTCGGCTAGAAGAGAAGGGAACGAGGTATCGCATGTTCCTTATCCAGTCATCGCAGACAGGTGTGTTGTAAGCCTAACCAGACAATGTCTCGGTTTTTAACAACTCTCCTACCAAATGTAGAGGTTGGACAGTTGCCGAGGGTAGAAGTCATTTTTATTGTGCAGATTCACTCATCATTGGCAGACATCCTTTCCCTGGCCTAGTGAAGTAGCTTTCCTAGGGTTGGAGGAAGACTACACACGGGCATAGCACCTCAAGCATCGTCCGTCTTAAGAGCTCTGTTGTCAGAGTGTTATGGTACATTTAAACGACTTGACGAATGGAAATGCTCGTCAAAATGTATTTCTTTTTAATGCACTGCGTCGCTATTAATGTTAAGCTAATCCATTTGAATTGTATTAGTTTTATTGGGTGATTGCAGTTTTACTATGGCCTGTGTAATATCACCTCCATAAGCATAAATGAATGGGGACACAACTAAGCCTCCATAAAACAAATAATTTGGAGCTGCGGAAACCGGAACACTTAGCACTAATGCAATCTGCTTGCTGGCCAGCTAGCTGACTAGCTCGGAAGTCAGCCAATCCTACCGAGACATTCAATCACGCCTTGTCAGGTTGCGTCAAGGGTCTGGAACCTCCGACAGGAATGCAGAATTTGGTACTAGCAGGCTTGCACAGTCAATGCAGCACGAATGGATCATAATGACAGAGGTTTGAAAGTAACTTCAAAAATGCGGAAAGTGAAGCCACTTTGTTGCACAACATTGTTATGGCCTCACACAAGCACACAACTCTGTTCATTGTTCAAATTAAACTCATTCGACAATCTTGCCAATTTAACTCTAAGGTGGACTATCAATGATCTTTTCTTCAGGGGTCATTCCGCTCACCCATGATTTGACTGTCCGAGGTCGCCTTGAAGACGAAAAGGAGACATAATTATTGTCAATCTGATCATTCGGAAGTGATGCACTGGCGCAACCCTAAGCAAATCATTATCCAAATCCGAAATCTTAATGCGACAACTCTCGATTCCATTAGAAGCCTTAAAATCGCTCCTGTGAATCAGCATTTTGGATGCTAAGTGTAGGTGACAAACAATCCTTTATTTCTCACCAATGCTAAAATAAATTTTCACAACTGTTTTTGTTACTGTAGAGCATGTAAAAGCACCTTCAGCTTGTCAATATTAGTGTCAGCTAGGTGTAACTAAGGGATGACATTTATTTCCCTCTTTGGTTAACTCTAATAATGCCAAAGTAATTCTGTCTCCGGGCCCGCTAACGGGTTCATACACTTAAAACATTTACTTCAAAGTATTCTTTGAGGATGGGAATATCTTGGAGTCGACCTGCTTTGAAAGCTAGTATGAAGCTTGCAGACCAGGGGCGTGATACCACCCCACCCAATGCTTGTGTAACTCCGTCACAGGAACACGTAGTCACTGGTGCAACGCTCTGACAATCCCACACTGAGAGTAAAGCAATTGTTGTAGATAAGTATGAATGAATCCGATGAACGATTTATTCACACTTGTGTCCCCTAGCATCATCTCACTTCTTGATTACGCCAACTTTAACAGCCCCGAGACCTCTAAAATTGCGATGGCAAAAGTAACCTAACCCAATCAAGATGTGTGCCACAAGACTAGTGCGCACTATCATCCCATGACCTGCGAATTGCAACCAAGCCGACGACAATGCCCCTCCCATCACCTAGCGCAGCCGAGATTTTGTAGTCCCATAACGATTCAAGGTCTAGAAATGCATTCAAACAAGTGACAGGATCAGATAACCAGGCAAATGCACAAATTAAAATGTCTATTCACATAACTGGTTAATTTATCTGAGCAATTTAATTTACGGGCTGTTGATTTGTGTGACAAAATTTCACCGAACAGAGAAGGAAAAACAGTGTCAAAAAGCGGTTTGTTGAATCACAAAAAGAGCATTGCGTGATCACTTGTGATCTGCAGTATTCACATTTCTGCAAGGCTCGTAAATTATCATTATAGTGGAGTAAAACCAGCTCTTAATCATTGCGTTCAACTGTGTTGCTTAGGATGGGATTAGTCACATGCATTTCGGTTGAGCATTTTTTGACGAAATTTTCCATTTTAATGAGAGGTCGCTCGTAAATTTCCTTTTCTCCATACCCAGAGCATCGAGTTCTCCCAAATAGCGGACGGGTTACTAGCCTGGCCCCGAGGCCAGTTCATCTGACCAAGGTAGGGAGATGGAGAACCAAAGCGTCCCCCTTACCAATAGCTCAGAGTTGAGCAGCACTTGTCCAAGTTTCGCGTTTACCAGCCTGGTTCCATTAATTCTCACACTTTCGACCACTTATTTTAATAATGCATTCGCAGAGCCCTTGGGCACAGCATAGGTCGTAGAGAAAAAAATTCACCTTTTAAGGGCAACAGCCTTGCTCAACCAGTAAAGAAGAGTAATCGGTGTAAAGAGGTGCAAGTGTAGGAAACAGCAGGATGTGCGCCTTGTGCAAAATAGTTATTTCAAACTCGTAAGACTAAAGCGCAATGGTTTTAGTAGTTTCATTGGGGAAGAAACACTCATTGATGCAATACTTTGTTGGTATGACTGTCGGTTTCGGTTACGATCACTTGGGTGGACATGTTACCTTTGTCTTGTGATCTGGTCGCTGGGTCATGCCAGCAGCTCCAATTCTATTCCTCTTTCTCAAACAGGTGCCTTCTGCCCAGGCATCATGCCTTCCTTTGCCTTTAGGATGTCCCAGTGCACAACCCGAACCTTAAAGCCTTTGTGATAAACTTCAGCAGCACAAATGGGAGAATCGCAGACGCTAGTAGTAGACGGATAGAGAACAACTTAATCCTTTGGCATTTACCGAACTTCGGCATTCTGCTGGATTGCTATTAATAGTGGAAGTGACATTATCCGCGAACCATTTAAACTGGCTTCGTTTCGGAGTTACCGACAATGTGGGGACATGTCGAGCACCAAATCCGACGAACTGTTTCCAACCTGCTTTTGGACGGGCGTTCCAACATCTACCTATGGATAAGCGCGATGGAAAAGAGAATTCTCCTCGTCTCAATTCGGTACCAGGAGTCAGTGACGTTGCTGTCAAGTATTGAAATTTTGTAGCTGGCGCCGTTGGCTTGTGGGCATTTTCTTCCTGCACGAATTCCATTGTAATGATTTGTGCAAAAGATTTATCAAGGGAAGAGAGGTTATAAAATGCCTTGGTTGCTTGAATGCCGGCTCCGGTTTCGCCATGGCCGAGTGGGGCTGGCCTCCAGGCCCATGCCAGTAGCCTCGATGACTCGGTTAGCTTAATGAATATGCTCTACCCCAGTGCTATACCTTTCTCCACCTTCAAAAAAGTCTTGGGGCAAAAGCGGGTCCGATTTTAAAGCATTCTTATCCTAATTTGTACCATCAATGTCAACCCATAGTAGTAGGAAGGAAAATCATGCGCTACGAATGGTAGAGACTTTGGCATCTCATAACATTTACCCCGCATTCGTGGTGCACAAGACAATTGTTAACAACGAAAGTAGCATTATTCGTGATTCGCTTAGGCAGGTTTTGTTTCGGACAGTCTCCTACCATACAGCCTTAAGGCGATCGGCCTTCCAACGTCTCCCCTTAGACACCCTTATGGTCGGCAGTTCCCGAACCGGACGAAAGTCCAGTAGTAGTCGAATCATAAAGATAAATTGGGGACGTTGGTAGGTTTGCGAATGTCCTCTCTGTTTCGGCACTGGTCACCAAGGGGAGCGTCGAAAGAAGAGGAGGGCTCTGTAATACACTCTATGCTTAACTGCCGTTTTCCGCTGACATCACTTGGAGCGGCCATATTGGCTCTGGGTTGGCTTCGAAGCCATGGCAGCAGCCTGTGAGTGGCCTCTGAAACACCGAGTCACTTGTGCTGAACACAAATGCTGGTTAGTTTAGCATTGCCAAGGTATTGCGCAAACCCTGGAGGCCCGACGTTGGCTAGTTTAACAAATGGCAAAGCAGGCACACTTCGGTTATGCATTTGTTTGTAAAGCCAAAGTCATTCATGTGATATGACGTCTGTTGGTTGCCCGAAGGCAAAATACTGCAAGAAGCGAGCCCACCTCACAACCAGCATCCACAACAGACAGTGTTAATCAAAATGACAGGCAGGCAGTGCTGATAATGCAAGCGTCGTTTTTCGTGGGAGCAAAGAATGGCATTTTTTGTAGCCACGGCATCTGCTGCCGCCCACAGGTGGCTTTAAGCACAGTAGTAGGAAATTCACACCTTCAGCAGAGCTTTTTATGAATAATGCTGGCGCTACGGAGCTGAACGTCAGATGTGACCCATTTCACACATTTCCAACATTGGAAGAGAGGAGTGCACCACGTGTGCCTTCTTCTGCTTGCCATTGGCAACCCTTCATTAGCACAGCTGTCTGCAAGATTTCCACCGTCGCTTCTCCTAAAACTCATTGGTTTTAATCCAGGAAATAGGTAAACTCGAGAGTTTTATTGTTTCTCATTCTAAGGGAGGCATTGCTTTCAAATGGTGGAAGTTTAGTCGCAAATGAGTGCTTTAAAAGCTTTCCACCAAAAGTACGTTAATAGGGGAATTGTCTGAGACTGCTACCAACCCAGTTTGGCTGATCCACGACTGTGCTCCCTGGGTTAGTCTGCTGTGCTACCAGCAAATTGATGTTATGTTCAAATTGGTCTCTAATTTTGAGACACAATCTGCTACCGTCTTAACTACCTTCGTTCTAGCGACTGACTTGAGCGTAAAATTTAAAACAAATTTTCGGTCAGTGCCAACCGGACTAATAACTGCTGATAGGGTTGATTTGATTACTGATGCAATGCTTTGTTTGTTTGGACTGCTGGTTGGACCTCGGCGACCGAGGTGGCCGTTTTGATTTAGCTGCGTGGGCTGCCTCCCAGCCTTGCCAGCAGTCCCATTCCTCCCTCCCTACAATATATGTATTCTGCCCTACGCCAGGCCTTCTTTCGCCTTTTGGTGGTGCTCGGGATGCTACAGTGGTGGCAGTGGAGAGCGGACCTGACTTTGTGTAACAAGTGACGCGTTGTTGCAGTGCGAAAGCAGTGCCTGTGCCGAAGGGCTAAGGACGACGTTCGCCATTCCCGTGCTCTACAGGAAAGCTACGAACAGCTAAAGCGACACTGAACCATAGACCACGTGGAAAGGCGGCCAGTGAACTAACGTCACCCAACGGATGCATTGATGGTCGGCAGAGCCTCCCACTCCAAAGTTTGTTCACAAGCCAGACGCAACTCCAAGTTGAGCCACGCCACCAACAAGGATCACTGACGTGGTGTCGAACATCGTCTCATTTGCGTCAAATGTCGGTGTCCAGCATGGTTGGCTCGTGGGTGCTTCTTGCAGCACTGATAAAGTCGTGATGGCCGACACGGGGGATCAACCAAGGGGAGCATCGAGGACAGCGCTCAAGGAAGGGATGGACAATGCAATGCTTTGTTTGTGTAATGCGTTGCTTGTTTGGACTGCTAGTTGGCTCGTGGTGGCTGAAGTGGTCGTTTCGATTCAGCTGCGTGGGCTGCCTCCCGGTCACGCCAGCAGCTCCATTCCTACCTATGCCTTATGCTTAGCCTTCTTTCGTCTTCAAGGAATGCTCGGGACGCTACAACTGTCTTGCTTGTACAGGCCAACCTATTTTATGCCCTGAAACGGGAATTTTGTCTTCCCGTTTGCATCATTCTCACACTAAGACCTGGTCATTTCCTAAACCTTCTTCATTAATCATTGGTAGAACAAGTTTTGCTGTGCATGCATACGTCTTAAGTATCAGAAACTCTGATTGCGGGATAATTTTAGGAGTGTCATTAGTTATTTTGCTTAACTAAATGTTGCATGAGATAGCCAGGCGGTTCGCAGGCCCAGCATTGCTTTAATAGCAACAGTGGTGGCTAAAACTGGCGCATCTCGGCTAATCTGATGCTTTGATCATTTCTAGCCCCCAACCCAAGTTCTACGCAATCCAAACAGTATGATTTGGAATCAATCTTGTATTTTAAAGGTGGTTGTTGTTTTGCAGTGGCAGTTTAAATAGCGTTTACTCAAATTTAATGTATTCTTCTTCATTATACTCTAATTGCTAATCGCGAGAACGGGCAGACTCAATTTTTATTGAAGCAGGCAGTGAAGAAAAGCCAATGTATTATAGCGGTAAGCATCGACTCCTCCCTTAATTTTTTCCTTCCACCTAAGTAGTTCTTGAATTAACCAACTCCCCCTCCCACTTTGGGATTCCTCCTGAGGGACCTTCCCTTTGTCCGCGTTGACATGTACTAGCTTTCCAATAGGTGTCTAAAAGCATTTTTGCGTGACCTGTCAAATTATTTTTAAACTAAATCAGCCAAAGAAAAGCCTTGTCATCTGAATCGGCACATTAACGCATCTTTTGACAACCCAATTTTGGAATTCTATCGACCTTTTGGTCTTCATATTGCCCACTTTTCAGAAAAGCGAATTCTCTAATACCCTATTTAATTGCTGGTTTCGGCCGCAATCACTCAAATAGCACTCGAACATCTAGCCTACACCAATAGCCTCAGTTTGTCTCTTTTCGTAGAATGCATGGATTGTGCTTAAATGCTAGGCTGCCTTTCACCTTCGAAATGGTCTTGCAGTGGTACAAACTTCAAAGCATTTCATTCAAACCACAAATTTTAAATAACGATTATCGTAGCAAGCTGAGTGATATCATTCTGAGGACTTGCTTAAAAGGTGATTACAGGAATCCAAGGCGGCAGAGGATAAGCTTTTGTGTAAATGTAAGACTCAGTGGATTGTGAACGTAATTTTGTTTCAGAAACACATTCAATCTCACGAAAAATTGTGCAAGTGAAATTAGCATGATTTTAGTGCCTAACAATTGATCAACATTGGTGACTTTAAAATTAAAATGATAGGTGGCACTGTTAATCACGAACTCGTAACAGAATGCCCCCAAATACAAGCATCAAAGATTTCTAGCAAAATAATTCTTCAATTAAAGTTTTGCTTTAAAAGCTACTAATTCAGCTTAATTAATGAATAAATCTTCAATTGAGTCAAGATTTGCACATAATCAAGCAATTTTGAAACTTTGCTGCTAATATTAAGCACACAGGAAAGTATTTTACCCATTTAAGATTTTGCATTGAATAAATAAATTTTGTTGAAGTTAGGTCTAATAAATAGAACACATGCATTTTGACAATTCTGTTTGTTTATGTGGATAAATTTCTCCAGGTTCGACCTTGCACTGGTACCGGAGGGTGCTTTGTGTTTAGTATTAAATGTTGTTTGCGTAATGGATTTGAGACGCTCATTGAATTTGTGCTCCACTCAGAACTTGTGTGTTCATCTGTCACACAGAGGGATTTTTTTAAATTAAGGCTTTGATTGCTTCTCTGGTACAAAAATCAGTCATTAACCACCTGTATATTTATTTATGTACTTCTTTAATATCCGCGGCCAACAAATCACTGATTGTCCTTAAGGTTTCCACTTTTTTGTCATTTTGTCCATACGTTTTAAATGGAAACTGAGGATCCTTTGATTCTTGGAATTGACCTTGGTACTTCAAGCATTAAGGTCGCTCTTGTTACACAAGGCTCAAACCCTCGCGTTGAAACTAGTTTGTCAAGGGACACTGGATTAGTTTCGGGGCACAGTCTGAGCAATTTTAAGATATTCTACCTCCCTAACGAGCATACGCAAGACGTTGGAAAGATTTTTCAATGCCTTCACATCCTTCTCTCGACGATACCCCCTCGATTAATGGCTCGTGTGGCGGCCATCACCGTGACCGGTCAGATGCATGGCGTCATGGGGTGGCTAGGCAACGACCTTGCCATCTTGGAAAAATCAAAAACTGAGAAGAAAAAGCTTGATGTTAATGTGAGCGGCGGAGGGTGTGGTAAACTAATCACATGGATGGATCGTCGATGCAGTAAGGAATTTCTTGATTCCCTTCCCAACTCCACTAGGAGCGAAAAACCCTTTACTGGTGAGAATTTGGTTTGCTTTACTTTGAAATTATTTAATCACTCTTTGGACAGCAAAGCAGCTTATTTTATCTGAATCGCTGAATATTATTTACCTCTTTGCGACCTTCGGATTTTAGGTTTTGGTTGTGCCACAATTCTCTGGTACTTCAAGAACCAACCAGAAGAGTTTGCGATGACTCCAATAGATGTGGAACAGGAGCGTGAAATCTTCGAAAAGGCGGCAGTCTTGCGCAAAACTTCCGTGGGATCGCCTACTCAGCGACCCAGCATTATAGACAGTAGGGACGACTGCAATTCTTTGGCATCGCAACCCAAATCGAGGTCGATCTCACAAAGCCCTTTGCCCTCCCTTTTCCGACCAATACAGCACACTCCATGGACCTGTATTGGCACAGTGGCGGACTTCCTTGTTGCCTGTCTTGCCTCTCTCCAGCGGCCTGTCATGTCTCCGCAAATGGCAATGTCTTGGGGCTACTTCGATGTGGAGAATAACTGCTGGGATTTCCATGCGTAAGTTCTACTTATTTAGCACTTTGAACGTTGGATTTAAAAGTGTGAAGCGACTTGTCTCGAAAATTTTGACAACATTACGAAAAGAGGGGCCAAGAACCTCATAATTTTTCTTATTTGCATCGCGAATCGGTCCTAAGTTGCCACGATATCATCTTTGAGCACAATTTGTACTTTCTCCTTCGATTAGCTGTGTTTCGCCTCTGGGAGGTGCCATTTCGTTTTCGTGCGCCAACTCAGGCTGATTGGTAGTTCCTTTGCGCAGTTTCACTCAGCACTTTATTCCTCCTCCATAATTCGCGTTTATTAGGCTTCATTCAAGGTTAACGGCTACTTTTGATGAATCTTAAGAGAACTTCCTGCGGCATCAGAACCTGTAATTACCCTGAGCCTTCTAATTTTGCACCACTCTGTCGTACAGCTAGTGCATCCCTGCATCAAGATGGCCAGCCTTGCATGTTCAGCCTCTTGTCTCACTCTTCTCCTCACAATGTAGCTTTCTAACTAAGAAATGCGCATTCGGATGGGGAAATGAAAACGAGCGTTAAGGTGTCGCTCACCCTCTGCAACTCCCTCCCTTAAACCTAGTTTCAAGTAGAATTGTTCGAATTCTTATACTAAGACAACTTTCAAAATGATAATTGTGCAATTGTTTCACATCAATTTATCCTCCTTCTACAGCTGACTTCCGGAGAAATGTCGTTCTTCCTACTTTGCGGCTTCATTGTTCACCAGCTTCCACAGCCTTGCGGCTTCAATTGTCGGGCTGGACTGAGTTAATGAGAGAAAAAAATTAGTTTACGACTACTGCTTAAGAGAACTTCTAACGCATGCCGACAATATTTCCTCATCTTCAGCCACAAATTTGTTACTTAGGCAGACAAAGTGACCCAAACGAAGCACCTCGAAAACCAATTCTCAAGGAAAGGGTCGAACGCTTCTTCTGACATGCTCTTGTCCACTGGTCTGCACGACTGTTGGTGGTACTTCCAATGACAAGTGCGTTCCGCTCGACTGCTACCTTGTCCTTTAGATGGAAAAGTCAGCTTCATTTGCGCTTAAACCGTTTGAGGGTTGAGAAGCCACCGTTATCCGCGCGAGGAGGGTTGAGGGGATTGCGAGTACTCCGAGTCGCACGTCTTAATGCTTTGTCGGGGGCATTCCAATGACTTTTTCCGCCGCATTCCCACGGGCACCAATTATTGTGTTTGTGCGGCTTCCTTTTTCTCCACTTCATTGTCGCCACATTCTTTTTTTTGCCATTTAATCCGCTAGAACATAGAATTGGGGTGTTAAAAATCGTAACAATGCCGCTGGAATTGCCTATTTTTAATTGTGCAGTGGATGAGGGTGACAACGAGGAGTGCCTTTTTTCCTCATTCATCAGTGAAATGCACTGTAACGTGGTGAGGTTGATCTTTTTTTCCTCCCATTCTTTCCATGGATGCAGCCATTGTTTATGAAATAGAACTACAAACCGGGAGAAATGTTAGGTCGTTGGCCCCATCCGCGATCCGCTGAGATCACGACACACGCTTCCCTCCTCATTGAGCCGATCTAGGCAATCACGCCTCAAACGGTCACTTTGTGAGAGGTTTGGGACTAGGTGCATGGAATGCCTTAGCTGTTGAGTCTCCGAATTGCACATTTTAAGGTCTGGCGCTGCACATCTGGTCGTTGGCCGCCGTACCAAGCGTAAGACTTCGTGTGGAGAGGAGAAAAAAGCAGAGACGCACAATGACATGACCTTTGCTGTCCACAATTCCAAATGCCATCACAAACAATGCAAATTTGGTGCTAAAGTAGCGTATTTCACCACCTCTCCACTCTCCGGATGCGAGTTGTCGCCGACTCATTCTGAACCACGTCGAAGCGCAGACCTCCAGCAATTCTCGTTGCTTTTCTTAATGCAAAGGCAATAGTCTCGAGAGTAGCCCAACTTTTCCCATTTCAAGCATACAAAAGCTCTTTCTCGATAACCAAAACTTCCTTTTTGGGATTTTTGTTTTGCGGTTGAGTCGCAAAGCCAACCTCCTTCATGTGAAGTGGAGAGCTAATTTTAAAACTGCACCTCACCTCTTAATGTCGGTTGACTTCACCGACAGACAAGTAAAAGCCAAGAGATTTAAAATTTGTTTATGCTTCTTTTAATGGGAACAAATTGTGATTTCACGCCAGTGGTTTAAAATCTTACAAGTCTTCGCCTCCCGAGGGATGTCCACTCAAAGAGTTTCAAGGCGTGAAATACTGCCTAGTTTAACCGGCCCTAAAAGCGTATTTCCTACACAAAGCCAGGATTTTGTAGACCATTAACATAGTCATTGAAAGAGGGACATTCCCACAGCCTCCCTCCCTTCTCGACTTTTGTGCAGACATGGGCATTTCAAAAGACTCCATAATGCTCACTAGTGAATATCAAAGCAACTCTAAAGTTGTTTAAACGAGATTGTGAAAAGTGGCCATTTTAAACAACCTAAAGAGTTAAAACAGCATCTTTTGCTCTCGCAGTCATTACCACTGGTAGCATACGCTTTTATGCCCCAAGCCATCTCGAGCCAGGGTTGGGCCGAGGGGATCAAACGGTCTGTCGCGCCCCATCACCCACTGACGGTAATGCACGGCTACTTAGCATCGAGGGAAGGTATGTGATGGGCCACAAAAACGGTCCCACGCCTATCCATGCACCCAGCTTTGTTTGTTTGGACAGTTTGTTCACTTGGTGCCGACGTTGCCTCCAAGACTGTGAGAATTTTATCGCCTTCTGTGTCTGTTTGACTCGCTACCAGCATCGCATACTTGCGACCTCACGATTTAGCCATCCGAACTCAGAGTCACGCATCGGTGTTCTTTGTCGGTCGTGCAGCCAGCAGATTAAGTGAAGTTAAAACGTTGGAATGATAAATGCCTTCGCCTCACCTGAGCTGTGATGATAAGCTTCTCCTCGAGACCGACTTTGGCGGTTAGTAAGTTAAAGGGATAGCATAAAATGGCGTCACACAAATTATTTGTCAAATATGTCATCCCCACAAGCAATAAACTCGGTCTTCCCCTTCTGCTTCAGAGGTTGGAATAGTATGGTTCTTTAAACCTCGTACCAATGCATTTGCGAGGCTCGGTTCCTGCCTCGGAGCTTTTAAATATTGCCTAGTCTGGGCGGATGAGCCAGTAATGCGAATGACGTGGACTGCGATCAAATGTGCCATCAAAGTCGTGAATGGTCTTGGAGGCTTGTTCAAGCCCGGGGAAAGTGAAGCATCAAATTTGGTGTACGTTTGTTCTTTCCCAAACTAGGCGAGGTCTATGGAACGCTGACAGATGGATGGGCAGATATGGACAGCTTTATCCGCAATCCTAGCCCGATTTATGAAAGCGGAAGCACCTCGTCTGGATTTTTCGTCCCATTATCTGAGTTACTCGCGTAACACATGAAACGAGGTGACTCACATTGGAGGGGAAAGAACAGGCTTAATGATTGTGACCGTCCGGTCAGGACACTGGAACACTCAGGTCAGCCTGGGCTGGTTAATTATCCCCTGGCGACTGACATAAAGTGGCTTCCCTATCTGACTATTCGGTCCAATTTGTTCCGCTGTCCGTCCATCCATTCCCATCTACCTCTTGATCCACACCTCACGGAGGTGATGGTTTACCATCGCAGTCTCATTGAGGACTGGGATTTTTGCACATTTTAAAAACTGCGTTTGTGTTTGAGACTGCAGTCCACGTGGAGCTTTTTATTAAATCGAAATGCGTCGGAATGGAACTTTCCGTCACTAATGGACATGTCACTGTGTTTTGACCGTTAAATCACACTCCCACCGACCTTTGATGTCTGCATGGGTTTACGTAGTAGAACTGTTTATCATAAAGCTATGTACAAAACAATGAATCTTTGCAAAATAATACCCTAAAATATCATTTTAGAGATGCTCGCAGCTCCAAACTCGCCATTCAATGAAAGGCGGAAGAAGGAAAGAAAAAGCAAATCCAAAAGTAGGCACCACATTGTTGATATACGACGTCCTTCCTCAATCTCCTCATTTTTCTCCATTGTTCACTCAATTCTGGCGTCTTACCCGAAGCAGTGGCTTTTGTTTTCCCTCCACCGTCTCTTTGGGCTGTCGAGAAATGAGGTGCCGACGAGTCTGCCACTCATACTAGAGTCTGCAAGACCATTTCACCGCCACAGTGACGATCTGAAGTTGAATAAACAGTGACACAAATTGGTGGACCACTGACGTCTCTTGAGACTAGTACTTAAAGGTTGTCGGCTCAGGCATGCGATTTGGCAGAAAATAAGCCGTCTCGAATTCCAGGCCTTAACAGCTGAGATGTTTAGTCGCAAGCCTTGCAAGCTTTTTATGAAAATGCCCCGACAAAATGTGCCCTTTAGGTCTAGACAGAGGCATTAGCGAGACGTGGGCTCACAAAATTGCTGGTTGAGGGAATCCGACATTTTTGACTCGTCACTTTTGACTGCGCCAGCATCATGAGGCGACTGCAAGTCGGTCCTTAATCTCTAGCTGGCAATTGGGCGAGGGAACAAACCACCCAGAGTGCTAGGTGGGTCCGGTTTCCGCAGTTTAATAAGCTGATAGAATGTGGTGTTTTTTTTTGTTCTCACAGCCTCCACTTTGAACACTTAAGATCATAAATCAGATGCTGTATGTAACATTAATTTATCAATTCACAGCTTCGAAGGCTTCTAGTGTTTACTCTGACCTACAGACGTTGCACTACCTAGTGTGGTCTTGGCACATCGACTGTCAACAGCAGTTCACAATACGCCCTGTCACGTTTTTGTGTGTGTGTCGTGATTCAAAAAAGTCCTCCTCCATTCATCACACATTTATCCCCCTCACTTCCAGTCTCAACGCCTCGGGTTTCACACTGACACATCTCTTACCCGAAATTGTGCCCTGTGGAACGGAGGTTGGAAAGCTCGCCTTCGATTGGGAGGGTGTGCCTGCGGGAGCTAGAGTTTTTGTGGCCTTGGGAGATCTTCAGTGCTCTGTCTATCCATTTCTTGAACACCAGAGAACGCTAAACGGTATTGGAGGTAAGTGAAGGCATTTCGTCAAGCCTCATATTTGTGATTTTGTTGAATTATTTTTACCTTCATCAAATAGGTGGACCTTCTGTGTGGTCATTTACACGCATTGTAGTAAATAATTCTTGTCGGAATGCGTGCCCGCCCCAATGCTATGAAATCCCGTCAGTTGAAGTGGAGGCGGTTGGATGTGTGATTTCCTGCCTCGTAAAACATTTCACGATGCAGTTATTTTTCTTTCTCGGTTTTGTGGTACTGACTAATTTTCAGGAGAAGTTCCATGGTTTTGGGCACAATTAAGGCCTCGTCTTTGTACTCTTGGTGGAAGGAATGGCCTGCAGGCCGTGACAGCAGCCTCTAGCTCTTCACGAATTGGCACTCCTTATCCTCTCTTCAAGAGACTAATGTGTAAGCACTAAAAAAAGTGGAAAATAATCACATGGATGATGGTTCATGACCAGCCATTGTTTTCCCAGTTGTTCTCTTGGTAGTGGCGACTTCCTCCAACTAAATTAACCTTGGTTCAGTGAAAGCCTAACATCGAAGATCAGTCAAGCCAAATCAGAAGTTACAGAACAGCTTGCTGTCTTGACAGTTGAAAGAGACGCCTTTTTATCCATCCTCATGGCGAATTGTGGCCCAGTCAGGCTTTCTATTCACCACTATGGATGGAGTCGTTACCAGCTGAAGAGTTGTCATCGTTTAAGATCCTCGCACCACTGAAATCTTTGCTCAACTCTTTCCATTGTCAGTAGACACGGGCGGGCACACAGGTTGACAATAGCTACGATTCCTTGCGATAGTGGGGCCGAACTTTTGTAGACGTTGATGTGCACGAAAGGGGTCATCAAATGAGCCATAGGCAACATTCTTCCACTTCCTGGAGAATGTAAAGTAGCACCAGTTATGTTTCCTCTTCCACTTTTCCTCCTTTTCTTAACATTTTGCAACACACTGGAAGTAATACTTTGTTTGACTTCAAAAGAGTAGGCTCATGTGGTCTGCTGCTTGAAGTGATCAGAATGAATTATCCTGGTAAATCAAATTTGACCTCGGGTGCGCTCATTTCACCTCTGGTGAGGTCTGCGGTGCCTGATCGGACAGGTAAGCGTGAAATAGGCCCAACTGATGTGCCAATTCTTTGCAAACCGGCTTCATTCCTTTCGGTGGCCGTATTTACAGTTGGAATACCCACGTTCTTCATTAGCAGGGACTACCGCAGACTGTATAAGTGTTTGGCTTTACTTGTGCCGTCTCTTCTCCTCATAAATAGAATGCACAATTCCGCATAACAATGACGCGCCTGTTGACCAACGTAAATACACAAATTGCATTGCAATCCATCATTAATGATTGGCTGTGGGGGTCCATTGGTCACGAATTAATCGCATGATTTTGATTTCTGAGGCAGGGACGCATTGGATGAATTTGTGGCGTTTAGAACGTGGTAGTTTAAGTTTTTCTGGTGATAAATAACTTGTGTATTGCGTACCCTGGTTATGCCGCATTCTTCTTGGATGACGATCTTCATTGCCATTGCTTTGCATGTGATTTCCAAGTCTCCTGCTTTACGAACGAAGTAGACCTTCAGAGGCTTCCCGTACGGTTCAACATGTAGGAATTTGGAAGGAGTGATTAGCGGATCATTCAATTCCAGTTGCACTTCACGTGGGTAGAGCGGAGCATCGTCTAGACATCTGAAGTGTCGACGACTAATGACCTTAAGCTTCCTAAGCCACCAACCTGTTTTTCATTTATCCAATTTCATGCAAAACGTACCGGCGAGCTAATTTGTGGCGAGGAATCGCCTTTGCCTTCCAACCTTGAGGGAACGAACAATTCAGTCGTTACATATTCCCATATTCAAGGCAAAACTTCCCCTTTGTGCACTTATTTTTGCATAACACACTGCGGGCACAATTGCGCGGGTCCCCATACAGTCTAGACCTGTGCAGCCAGAACTGGTCACTCATTCGGTGAAAAGAAAATCCCCTTCCAATTACTTAGTACCCTATCCATGCACTCGACCTGCTCGTGATATCCATATTTTAGGATAGAAGTGGAGAAGTACTGATGCCACCACACTTTAATCTTCATTTCCCTTATTGTTATTGATGTCACTTCATGGTTACAGTTTCATGCAAAATTGGTGCTCATGAATCCAGTGTGAGGTGGGAATGAATGCAAATGTAACTGGGCTTTTTTCTTATCTTCCATAGAAGAAGTATGAAATAAAATAAGATTTGAAATCCTTCGTCCGGCTAAAGTCATTTAGCAAATAAAATGAGACCATAATGGATCATGAACTTATCGTATTGTACTATGGTAAAAAATTGCTGCAAGTTTAAAGCTCTAATCTTGTCACCTAAAATTTTCAGTCTTATCAGATCTAGCAAGTCACGCTTTTCAGTTTGAGCTACCGGGTGTTGTAAGGACACCTAAACATTCGCTCCCGTATTGTTACTTAGGCAACTGCATTGGCAGAAATCATGCGTTCTTCGTTACTTTCTGCCTATACTAGGCGAATGTCGTAGTTACTGGTGCCGATTATGCCTAATTACCTGTACCTAATCTAGCTATGCACAGTTTTCCATGCCACTTACCGGAGTGAGTTAAAGAAGTTAAAAGTTCAGTCAACTCTTGTGAATGCTTACAAATTCATAAGGCGGCTCCCTTTCCGAAGTTCCCCCTTTTTTTCTTTTCCCAACAATTTGGATTTGGATTCTTCTTGTCCTCCTCCTTAAACAACAATCTCTAACGCCTATGCACTTTGTATGCACTAATGCCTCTCCTGTCCCCAAGGTCATAACATAAGTTCGTTACAAGTTGATCATGTGTTTGGAAGGGTTTACAGGGTGATGGTTCGCTTCACAGTCTAAAATAAGAATCAACCATTTCTTGTTGCTGTCTCTCTTCCTTTAAAATTCCGTGCCCTTCATCGGCTTGAGATCGGCTCATACTTATACTAAACTACTCTCAATAACTAGTTAATTTTTTTAGCTGAAAAAAGTAATTCAATTTCAAGTACATCCTTAGGCTTGTAAAATTAATCCCACTTAATGTTCTTCCATCTTCCCAACTAAAATTTACCTCTTTTTGCCCAAGTATACACGGAACAAGAGTTGGAGTCATATTTCAAAACTGAGGAAACAATTTCCTCCATTCATACCTTTTTTGCATGCAAATGAAGTGGATCAAACCTGAGCCTGTGCTTTAACTTATTTTGGCTCATTTGTGCCATTCAGGACATACTTTTTGCACAAAAAGCCTCCAGCACTAAAAGCCTACCATATCGCGGATGTAACGTACGCTTTATGAAATATGCTTGATTTCCTTTTGACCAGCGCATCAGAAAAATGCTTAGCTTTGCAAACGGCCGTTGCATATCTCCGTATTCTTTATGTTGTTTACATCTCTTTAAGCTCAGACGTTCCTTAATTTGGTAAAAGAAGTTGAAAGTTGATAGCTCTCCTTCATTGCGCGTAGGTAGGAGCGAAGAACTGTGCATTGTCCTTATTTTTAAGATCAGAGTAAGTTAGAAGTTGGATATCACTTTGTTGACATTAAAGAGTTCACAACTTTCCTCTTCTTTTGTACTCATACATTGCCAGTTGTCTTAAATTGCTATTCTGTCATTATGCTCCTTCCTGCCGACTTTCTACTCACTATTGCATATCAGGTGAGTTGTTCTGCTGTGTATCCGTGTACTGACTAAGGTCTGGCTTTTTTACTCATTTCTAGCCTGCAATATTAGTACATCGGCTCAGATAGCCTTCAAGCTACCACCCAGTGTGGAGATCAACGGACAAACCTCCTCGCACTCTTCCTCCACCGACACGTGTAGCACAGACAGTGAGGGTGTCTTTGAGCGTCTATTGAAATCCAAACGAATCTCCGTGTGGCCATTCTTTCACCCCAACGAACGAATTGTCGTAGCCGCGAGTCTAAACGGTGGCAATGTGATTGAAAGATTCATAAAAATGCTGCGTGTTTGGTGTCGACAATTGGGATGTCCTGCAATAGAAACAGCCCAGGTCAGCTTGTGCTCATGTAGTCCATTAAGCCTCCCTTTAAATTCGGTCAAGTATTCTAAGTTGCAATGGATTTTATGCAACGCATCCTACTGTCCTCCTCACTACGACTTTCTGACTCTTGGCATATTGACTGACTGCATTTGTTGATCAAAACCCGGCCAATTACTGCCTAGTGTCTCGAACCTGACATTCACTGACATTCAGTGGATCATTTTAGGGTGTGCTAAAATTAGCTTAGTGATGCATAATGTTAAACCTGATCGCAAATTAAGACTTTTATGCGCTTCTAAGTTGAAATCCTTTGATTGGATCAAGCCTCCCAAATTAATTGCTGTGATTGTGGTTGTCAATTCCTGCATTGTGATTCGCCTCTGTGCAATTTACCCTACTGTGACGTCCGCCTTGGTAGCCATCATCTGTCTCAAACAATTTTTTTTAAAGCGCTTATACACTCCCGGTGTGATGGTTCAGATTATTTGAGGATCACGCCCGAATGATTTGGTTCAGACCAGGCTGTCTAGTGTTTCTGGTGGCTGATGCTAGATTTGAACTGGGAAGAAGCGGGAAGGTGGACATTGCTGACTGAGTTCATGAGCTGATTCCATGCTCATATACGCATACTTGATTTGTCGATTCTATCCTATAAGCTAATTTGCATAAATTACTGTCAACGGACACGAAGTTAATGAATTCCCATGCTATTTAGATAACAGCTTTGCTTCTATGTGGGGGCTGAGAGAAGAGGGAGGGGGGAATTTTCGTGCAGATTCTGAGGTGTCAATTTTCTGTTATCAGGTGTCGACCTGTCACAGAGTGAATTGTAGCATAAGACGCTTTAAAAGTACTTTGAACTTTTAAGCGATTGTGCTTCAAAGTAAAAAATTCAAGCGGCAGGGCTTTGTTACACAGTTCCATGCTTAAGTACAACAGAGGGTAGTTAAATGCATCTGTGGTCCGCTTTGACGTACCATTCAAGAACTGTGGATGAATTTCTCGCATGATATTTATCCATGTACTTTTTCATGAAGGACGCTAGTCTGTAATCCTCGCTGCACGGTCATTAAAAATTGTCGACATTCACTCCCAGAATGTATAAACGGCTTGATCACGAAATAGCTGGATTTGCATGTGACATCGTTGTGGGTGTTGGCCTTGAGAAGATGGGACCATGGGCAACCGTCCTCATTGACTCTTCAAAATTTCCAACACTAATAGGGCATATCCGTAAAGTTAGCTAGCACCTCGGGTCATAGCCAGCCATCTAAAGTGTTTTTTACTGCTATATGGCCTAAAATTTTCCACTTTTAATTCAAGAAATTGCGAAAAATTCGAAAACGCCGTGGGTGTTCAGACTGGGAACTTTCCCGTTTTAGCTACATAAGATGAAATATGTGCATTTAAAGGTTACACCTTGTAAACGTTTCCCTCCCATCCATTCAACGCACCCCACACATCGCATCCCTGTTTGTGTTGTAAGCTTTGGATGCATTTAAATCGTCTCTTTGGTGCATTTCTCATCGATAAAGGGAATCACCGCTTTCGTTCCATCTTCACCCAAACGATGAAATATTGAAATGTCCGAAATTCCAGAAGTTTGCCATTTTTAATTAATTCTTTGACTACTAAAGCAGCTTTTAAATTTTCTTCGTATGCATGTTTCCTAATTTCGGGAGTTGGTTTTAAATTACTACGAATAAACTCCATCTATTAATCTAAACAACTGGGGTCATTCAAAGCGTCCGATTTTTTGCTCAAACTGGAATTTATTCGAGCATATTTTTGTAGACCTTTTCAATTGTACTTTTTTGTAAGTAAATGCTCAATTGTGTCTAGTTTGTTCTAGTGCTATGCATAGCTTATTGTCCGAAATGCATTTTAAAATGTATGCATGACAGTTAGGGTGACTCGGAGATCCAAGGCATTCCAAACGCCACGTTGAGTTCTGTTAACAAAGGTTAATTGCTCAGGTTGCTAAATTACAACGATATTTGCTCTGATCATTAACCGCTTGTAAGTATTAGACGACATGTGATACACCGTAGAGGTGGAAATTAGAGGTGTTATCTGATTGAATAATTACCAGGGCTAGCGTAACGAGTTAAAGGAGGTTTCAGTGGACTGCCAATACTTAAATGAAGCATCCAAAGTTATGCACAAAGGACTCTGCCCCAAGTCTCAAGCAAACCCAGAATAGCCGCCTTATTTGTTTCAGGGACATAGGCAGGTTGGTTTCTCCAATTATGCAGCTAACTTTTCGTAACTTCGGGCTCCTCTCATTGGCTTATATCCAATCAACCTGTTTGTGGTGCCATCTAATGCGAACAGTTGAGGCTGGGCCTAGGTAGGAAAGCCTGGTTGACGCATATGTACTGCTCCGGTGGAGAATTGCTGAATTGCATAACTGAGGCCCCATTGCGCCTGTGTTTTGGTAATCTTGGAGAAACGACTCAAATAACTATCATTTCTTTCATATATGGATTGTGCATCACCCACATCATCACATGAATACTTTGTCCTCTATGGGACTCTGCTAGCTTTGTCGTATTTTCGTTATCCCTTTAATGTCGTGCGTCTGGTCAGGTAGCGTAAATATTTAATCGTGGCTAGACCATAGGTTCCTTTAATCAACACAGCGATGCAAGTGAACCCTCCAAAGCCACGTCCCTAATTTTACAAGTACAGCCACTTGGATTGCACAATTCCAGTCTGGAATGTGCATTATTTCATTGGCTTAATATAATCGAAAACCCACAAAAACATTTGCTACCAGTGTGACGCCCTGGTTTCCTTACTTAATAACGCAGATTTGAAGTGAAGCGGGAAGCAATTGGTGCCGTCATTATTAAAACATTTGGGCGGGTGAGGCGGTACATTCCCATCTGCGGTAGGCCTCCATGCCTTGGGCATCAAGTTCGAGAAGTGAACAGAAATAATATTTTTCACGTACTTAAATTCGACTCGACATTACTTACGAGTCCTGACTAGTATAACGCATCAACAAATCGTCATTTTTTTGTGTAAAGGAAAGGAATCATGAGACTAGGTAGACGGTGCCAGCATACAGGGATAAGTCACGATGACAGTCAAACACAGAGCAACGGAATGCTTAAACAGAAGGGAGATTCGCTTGGGTGAATGCTTGGTTTCGTTGATTGCTTCGGTTGATCTTTAAGATGGAAAGTAAGGGTGGTGCAAACTTTGATAAAAACTGACCTTTAGGTCCACCATTTACGCCAGACGATCTCTAGATTGCAGTGTTTGAATGGCTGCCAGACTACATGCAAAAATGCACAGAAAAATTGACCCGATAGAACAGGTGCACGGCTTAGCACGCTTTGAAACTCTCCCATTTCCCTGCATGAATCCATGGTCAGCTGTGATGCACAATTATAACCCCTAAAAAACTTTTCCCTTGCACCACATATTGTGCATAGAGGCTAACAGGCTGCCTACCACCACCTGCCCTCCTTTTTCTCTCACTTCTGCTTTCCATTTGCCTCTCTTATTTACCACCAAATCGTCAAGGCAGTGCGGAGACTGAAGATGAGGGGATGTCACACTTTTCCCTCTCCATTCCCTCTTCGCTCGTCTCCCATCGTACCATGCAAGTCTTCACGAGATATGAGGCATGATATCCTGATGTCATGTTATAATCAACAGACCTGCTGATTTCGGCTCTTTTTTGCCGAAAGAGGAAAAGAAGCAGACGCTGCCGACGATGACACTACTCTGTGCAAGAAACCCTTTCGAGTCATGTCATTTCCATGTAAAACAAACATAAACAACAGGTGAAGGTTGCCTTCTAAAATATGGGGTGAGTAGCGAGTGGATTGCTTGTGGACATCCAATGACCTGTTCATTCTCTCAACATTGGAAGACAGAGGTCATTTCCCTCCGGTCAGTTTTTTTCCTTCATGATGAGGGGTAAACGAAGGTCAAGTTAATGGTTAATGGAGCTCGAGGTTATGGTTTGTCGATAGCCTTAACAACCACCTGGTATGCGTGTTACCTGGCTGTTTCGCTCAAACACAACTGCTATTTTATGATTTGACAATCCTAAACCATTTTTCCAATCAGTTGGAACACTAACCTTGCCGTTTAATGAAATTGACCCATCAACATCGCATCGCCAAAGTCATTGTCGAGGGGCAAATTCTACCGCCTCTCCATTCCCACCCTTGGAGTTAAAATTCCATCCAAACTGGTTCAGGATGGAGGTTGTCATTACCGAGAGGCCAACCTACTCCAGTTAATGGCGGTGATCATAGTACATCACGATAGAGGGACATTTCAAAGGTCACAAGCACTTTTCACCCACCAGGCACTTTTAGCACCAATTTTTTTGTGTTTGTACAGTGTGTTCACTAGTGGTCATGTGCTCTCCATCACCACCTCTGCACTCATGCAAAGGTTCAAGGCGAGCACAGCTGCCCTTTCATCACCTTCTTTGTGTTGTTACAAATTGAGTTTGAATTGTAGGCGCAGTGCAACAATGGTGTGTCTTTTAATGTGCGGTGCAAGTGACTGATGTTAAGCACCTTGAGGGACTCTGATCCCACTCAGAACGGTAGTAACGCGTATTCGTCTGAGCTGATCCTGGGATTTAAGTAACATGTCATGGCTCATGCATCAACGGGTGGGAGGGTTGCCACCGGGACTGCTACACTTTGTCCAAATTATTCCGACTTCGAATGCGGTGGATTGAGGTAAAGCCTCTTGAGGAAATGTGAAATCAAATATCCATTCCCACAGCAATTACTGTTACTGTCTTTAATTGGATAAATCTTTGAAGGGAAGTAGAAGCAATGCAAACAATTATTAGAGGGGTGAGTTGTTCTACTCGGTGAAGCTCGATTTATCTTTGCCATTTCTATGACCACTGAGAAGGGACTGCTGCGGTCGAGAGGCGTCAAATTTGTGGGGGGAGGGGGGGGGGAAAGGCTTTTCTTTAAGGTGTTTCACTGATTTCGCTGTGTGGCACTGATGTTCGCCCAAGGCCGTAAATAGGTCATATTTCATAGGTTAGGTCAGGCCAGGTTACTACGGTAGTGCCTGCATCCACATCGTCACTTACCCCATTTTTCTCACCCAATCTTGAATTGCAAGATAATTCAATAATCACGTTGACTACTGACAGAAATTGCCACGAACGAAAATCCACGACGCCAAGATTGTGTCAAGCCTGAAGCATTCGGGTGGATAGACACACAAATCAACTTCCCTTGCCTTTACGAAGTGTATGCGGACTCAATCTTGGCTTTGGGAGGTGGACCGGATACATACGCATGGTATTCGTGGCCCCAGTTGTAGCGCCCTGAGCATCTCTAGAAGACGGAGAGAAGGCTAGGAGTAGGTCAGATTACTTGTATTCTAGACGGAAAGGAAGAGCACTTCTGGCATGACCGGCAGGCCACCCCGCGCTGCTAGCCTCAAGGTGGTCACCACTACTGTGTCGGATCAACCAAAAGTTCAAACAAACAAAACAGTACACTAGTTTCATTTGAATGTCTGTCGTTTTCAAAAAAAATTATCTGGCATCATCCCGAGAAATCGTATAATGACTTAAAATGGGTTTGGACAAACATTAAATTTGTTACAATGTTCACAGATATACGAGAAACTGTCCCACGCGGCCAGTGGCCAAGTGGAGCACGACGACTCGGCCATAACGACTATGATGTCGGTGTCGGAAATTAATGTCGATCCGCGCTTATATGGGGAGCGCTACTGTGAGTCGGTTGAGGTGAAGGACTACGAGGGGGTGGAGCCGATGTTGGCAGTCACAACTGGCGCCAGTGTGACCAACATACACCCCGACGATGTCTTCAGTCTGCCCGCCATCTATGCTGCCGTCTGCCGTGGTGTTGTACGCAATCTGGTCAGCATGGCTCCTCCAGAGGTAAGGAATGCGTATCCAGGCCCTTTGTTTTGAACATTTGGTGATTCGTATCAAGCCACGTAAGCTGGAACACCATTTGCCACCCACTTAAAAGCTAAATAAGCACTTCTTATCCATCATTAATCATGTTCTCTTGTACTTCTCGATTTGGCGTTCATGCTGCAAAGAGCTGTAGAGGGTATGGGCGTGGTTTCTCTTAGGATGTATTAAGTCAATCGGCTTTTATACTTCCACAACTTTTCAAGTAAACATAATAGAGCAAGTAAGTGAGTCTGATTGATGCAGCAGTGGAGCAGTCGGCAGGTCTGGTGTGATTGGGTTCGTTCCACTGTCGCGGCAACCGTATTATAGGAGACTTCGCGAACATGGGCACCAAGCAAATGTCATTCTTGACTATTTGTAGGAATATTTGCCTGAAAGTCACCAACCACTGAAACATACAATCTGGGAGCTAACTTGACTCCTACTTTGCAAGTTGCTGCTAACCCTGTGCACACGGCACTCCCTTCCCGTGGCGACTTTTCACGGCATTTCGGTGCAGACTTGTACAGAGCTCCCTTGATGCACACACTCAGGGTTTGCTTCGTCTTAAGTCGTCAACCTTTTTGACGTGGACCCAGAATTGGTCTAATAAGAGCCTTCTTTGGATTGTCATCGAAGACCGTTCTTTTAGCTCTGGAATTGCTCTTAGGAGCGCTAAAAGGCAGACAAGTCCGGAAGTAGCTTCTTTATAAACACACGGAAAGGGTGATTTACGGGTACTGTGGGCTGCCTCCCGGAAGGCCGAAAAGTTATTGCATTCTGCCATATGATCATACCCATACATCAATCTACAACACTGACAACAACCCAAAGTTCTCCCCAAATATTCAAACAATTATTGCTTCCGGACGATGGTAATGCTTGTGTCCATTCCTTTAGCTGCTAGTCTGGGCCAACGTTAAGCAGCTCTATTGCATGGGCGGAGCCATGAAACGAAATCCTCTACTCTTGCATCAACTCAAATCAGAGTATTCTCGTGCCGATGTGACCTGCGTATCCGAGGACAACGTTGTTGAGGCCTGTGTTGGAGCCGCCCTCTTTACTGCTACTCGTGTCTAATCCACAGACTCCCGTCTCTCTTCCTCTCTCTCTCTCTCTCTCTCTCCATTCATCAAGTAAGCACATTCACAATTAGTCATCCCTGCGTGTGTACACCTTTATTTTCTTCCTTTTATTTTTATAACTCGATCTCGTTGTGATCAATTCTGTTGGTTTGCTGATCAAACCGACTGAAAGCAATGTTCCTTTTTGTAAAGAGCCAGTATATACGTATACCATACTCCCCATTCCCGTCTTCTTTCACGCATCCAATTCACTTGTAAAAGGGACGATACAAAAGCTGGTGTCGATCTTGGAGTGAGATTTGGTGCCAACTTTTTTTGGGACGGTATTTTCTTACTTACCCCAAAGATTTTGATCATCATGAGTGTATTCAGTGAAGGAGAAACAATTAGGTGCAGTGCACGTGTCGTTCGAGATACTATCAAAAGCTTTTAGATGTTCCCACTCATTTGAAGGCGGAAATAGGTGTTCATAGTGCTTTTTCTTATCCAGAAATAGCCTTTGGATAACAGGCGGTGCAATTTCGGTCACCAGATTCGGTGCTTTTGGGCTTGTCAAAAGTGCCCACCATCGGCATAGCATGTCACAATGACTAGCTTTTTTGCTCTCACTTCATTGACCGGCAAATACCGACTTTCCGCACTCTTGATGTGGAGTTGCAAACGGTTTATCCCGAAAGTGTGTTTCAAAGGAAAGTACTTTTCAGATAAATCATTCATCAACCGGAGAATTCACCTTGCAAGAATGCGAGGATGAAATTTCTCCGAGGAGTTATAAATTCTAGGAAGGTGGTGGATGGATCGTTGGGTACTTTTCCAACACCGCACAGGAAAACAAAATAGGAGAGAGAAGGAGACTTTTAGAACCTTGTTAATTTGTCAGTTGGGAAGCAGAAAGTGCGGATTGTAGTGTGGTTCTTGAAGCCGCCTCTCGAAGAGCATGCAGTTGATTTACGCTATCGCTACTATAAATCAGCCCTCCTGCGGAAGTTACATACATCCGGTTCAATGGGAAAGTTTGTATTGCTCCTCTCGAGCATTTCTGGGCTTGAATGATTAGGGTAGACAGTGTCGCAGGCAGGGGACAGTGTACAGTAATTGCCCCTTCGAGAGGAGGGAGTGTATTACTCAACCAATTCACAGCCTTAAGAGTTGGAATGCCTTGGTTACTGAATTAACCCCATCCAGGACAAACTGGAGAGTTGCATAAAGTCCATTCGCTGGAGTCACTTCTACTGGAAGCAGTCGGTCATGACTCAGGCTGGATGAAGAGTACAATGAGATTTGCGAGCAACCAATAGAAACGTCGAGTCTGAAGTTGACACGGAAATTATAGCGGTGAGTGCTTGATGACCTTGGAACTAATCATGCTAGAATCATTTCTGCTGCTCTGTATTTCGCCCTTTCAAATGCCTTGACGACAGAAGTATTGGAGCAAGGCTATCATAAAGCAAACTGTTTAAACAATCATTGAGACATAATTTCCAGCATGCTTTTGCGGATTTAATGACAATTAAGTAGCTTCCTTCAGTTGTTATTGGTGCTAGGCGGCCTCACTACTGCTCCCATCTCCAGCGGCGCAGATTAACGTTTTCATTTCATTTGGGTGTATTCTTCTGTCCTTCCGTTTTAAATAAACTTTTAAGCTGCTTTTAGGTAGGCGGTCATAACGAGCCTTAACAATCCAAACGTGTAATCATAGGGAGATTATGGTAGGGCCTAACCCATTATTCAGCTCACGGCGACTTCTCTGAGGTCGAAAGGCCTAGTACTCGGGAGTAATGTGTTACCGGTGTACAGCAGGGCCAAGAGCGACTGATTTGGTTGAATTGCACTTAATTTATTCCATGCCCTCTCTCCTCTCTGGCGTTCTCTTTGGCTGACCTCGTGTAACAAGTTGTATGAGGCTCATTCAAGTATTTTACAAAAAAACCACTGATCCTTCCCGACCGATCCACTGGATTTGGGATTTCATCACGTATGGGAAATGTCGCGGGAAGCGAGGAATTTTGCTCACCTTCACGCGCAGTGAATACGCTGGACTCCTCAAAGATGGGGTTTCGTATCCACTTAGATCCCACTTACAGAATGGGCAAGTGAAGCCATTGGGAATGGCTTTGTAGCGAGCTTTTCAAGATACAGATGTCAATGACACTCCTGTGGAATACGGGACTGAGCGGTGGTGGCAGAAGGCATGCATTATTTACCCTTCTCAATTCACAACAGTGTACACTTCCTTCGCCATGCTGGGATTCATCAACAAACATTCGAAATCAGCGTAGTTGTATGTTACGATGGCGTTTGCCAGCCGTTGCCGCCAACGTGGAGCTCAGACATTTCCTCGAAGATGAAGGAAGACACAATAGAGGAGGGAGGATATGGCCGACATGGCAGGGTGCAATGTCAGAGCATCAAAATCGACCCTTCAATGAAATGAAGCGACGTAAACAAATAGCGAACTACACTAGCATCAAACAGCATATCAGCTCCTCTGTTATGACCGCACTGACCCCAAAATAACGTGTGCATAAGGTCATGGCATTGTGGGGAGGTGTGTACAGTGCTTTGTTTGTTTGCACTGCTGGCTGACCTTGGGTCACTTCGGTGGCCGCATTGATCAAGCCGTGTGGGCTGACCTCTGGGCCAGGCCAGCGGCTGCATTCTCTCCCTCAACTAAACATACATGCATTCTGGCATCAATTTTACCCTCTCTTGTCCTCAGGAGAGTCTCCAGACGCTAAACCTTTATATCAATCCTCCAAACGACACGGCAATCGGTCACTTAACCTTCCTAAAACATCGAGTGATTCGCTTGATCAGCTTTTTATTTGATGCAGCATCTGACAACTATTTTTAGTGTGCTTGTGCTCACTTCTTACATGACAAATCCAGTGAATAAAATGAAAGAATGTTGAGCTGTTGGACGAAAGGTCGCCGAGAATACAAGACAAAACAGAGAGCCTGGAAACGCCCTCAAATCATTTAGGACCATAGCTAGAGCAGTGTACATCTAAGGTAATCAAAACGGAATAATAATTTATCAGCCGTTTGATTCAAATCTTCCCTTTTGTCGGCAATGTGATGGAACTACACTAATTACTTGAAGGGCACCATGTCCAGAGCAGCAATAAACATCAAGTTTGTGTTTTCGTGAAGTGGCCTAATGAGGGGATGCTGGAGTAAAAGGGCCTAAAAACGCTTGTAGGTGTCTCTGCAGAACTGACTGACCCGAAGATCAGTCCACTGTAGGTTACGGATGAAGGGCCACCTCTGGGTTGCGCCGAAGCTCGTTTGTGTTGATCGAGGCAGAGGTCTCGTGGACGCAATTTGTACAGCTCTAACTTTGACAATGCTTGTGATTGTGAAAGCAGCCTAGGCACTTATTGCCCTTTTGTGCTTGTTTTGAAGATAATGTCACATTGCGCCTACAATATTAACTGGTGTGTTTACATTATCTTTTGTGTTGACAATTGTCAAATTCGCTTCCAATGGGACTTAATGTTTGCATTAAAGTCGCTCGAATTACGCGCTTTCTTGCAGTGCTTGATCAAACGAAGTTGGGTGAACAGATTTTTACCAACCATCTGCCAGTTGTGTGACGAGAGGGCTTTTTGCTCTCGACGTTTCGACTTGCACAATTTCTTTTGCTAATGACCTACCAGCATAGTTCATAGGTCAGATCGCTTCTCACTTTGTGCCCTACAGGCAATTCGAGTTCTGACTAATTTTTCCCCCTCTCCTGACTGGGGTATGTTGCGTGTAAATGCACTTCATGCATGCTATCACACCCTCTCATCCCAAGACCATTAAAAGTGACATTAGCCCGCGAGATTTAGTATCTTGTGTACTCTAGCACGCTAGAATCAAAATGCACATCGCACTTTGGGTGTACCTCAAACCGTCGCATTCCAGTTTCTAATTTTTTTGGAACCACCGCCTCCGCCCACCTTCTGTCAGAGAAAGCAACGTGTCTGGGCGCATGCATTAGTAGGTAATAATAACTCCTCCTTGGTTGTGCACTTCCACCGCATAACGTCTTCAAAGAGGACTCAACATAAAAGTTTTCAAGTTTATTTGGTTCGTGTTAAACATCCACCCCAAGCATTATGAACTTATGGATCCTTCGTGGGTCTGGACATTGGCCACAAGTAATTTAGTCTTACTTTGGATATGAAACGAATAGGAGTGGCCAAAGCAAAGGACCAAAGCTGTAGTATCCATTAGAAGACACGGTTCTTGTTCCTCAGCCCAGCAGCACGGCTTTTGAGCCCTCCTGCACGCCTCGAGGGACGGCGAGTGATCTGGAAATGCGGACTCACCACAGGCCTGCACAAGGACTTACCTCCAACTGTTAATACAAGCTGTAATTTGTTTGCGTGTAGAATTGGCCGATTAGTGAAAGGTCATCGCTGATTGGTCGGTTCCTCCATCGTTCATTTTTCATATTCAAATTTGCCGACCGGATCACATCCCAATCTTCATTTAATAAGGAAAAGGTGCAAAGTCTTTTGCATTGGTTGTTATCGTTGTCAATGATTATGCTATTCTTTGTCAACAAAAGAAAAGTCAACTAAGTACCATGCATATTTATGTGTTGAGTCGGGGAAGGTGCTCGAAACAAAGCATACTTAATGATTCATTTCGGCGGCATTATTTGAATGGCATTTTTTTCACCAATTTCGAACGCTTCTTAAGTGGATCTTTGGATAGGAAAATGACTTTCTTTCTGCTTCTCCCAACCCACTTTGTCGCGGACTGACTGTGTAGAAAACCGGGAGTACCTTTTCTTACTTCTGTCAGTCACTTCGACGGTAATTGACAGTTGCCTTCTTATTTATCACTGTTGTCGATTGGAGGGGTATAAATAGTCGCATTTCTAGGTACAAAAGTTACAATTGCTTGTTTATCCCATAATTGGTGACACTGAGGTTGCAAGCAACGAATTGGGGAAGAATTTAGCACATTAGGCGATAAAAACATTGCGTACACAGAGGTCTGGACCAAAGTAAAGCTGTTGCCTTGCAAGACGCATATTTAATGAAAACTTAAGGTCAAATTTTGCCTGGTGGAGTGGCAGTAGCCTCCAGTCCTTCTGTACGTCGGGCATACCTATTCCGTCTCAGTGGAATGTCCTCTCCCAACATCAGGGAAGACTTGGAATGCAAACTCAATGGCAGCAGAAAATGAACCCAGACCTAGAGAACAACTGCCCTGATTTCCATTACCAAATGCCAAACCTGAAAGTTAAGTACTGAGGATGAAAAAAATCTATGACAGCTCATTTACTACTACTCCGATCTTTTGATTGGCTGGAATGTTAATTAATAAGAGGAGCGACATCAGCTGTGCAATCGTAAGCCGTCAAGGCGAATTCGCTGAGAAGCCGTCGGCGTTATTTACACAGACCTGTCAATTCAATGAACATGTGATACTAGTAGCCGAGTGGCACTGAGGTGGGGAGACAGTGCGCGTGTTTTATTCACAAAATCAAAAAACTGCATTCAGCCCCAACCTAAAAAAAATACTTTTCTTTTGTGCGGCTGTTCTCACCGAAAGCGATGAACATTCCCCTCCCATAACGCAATTCCAAACCAGGACAAAATTCCTACTGCATTAAAATTTCTAGAAGAGATTAGTGACACTCCAGCTTGGTAAGCTCAGCGATTCAAGAGGTGTGTCAAGGAACAAGACTCCAAAGGCGAGGCAAGCCTTCAAATACTTGGAGCCTTTGTACCTCCGCTGAGCGGCCTTGTGTTCATGCCGCGTCCCTAACCTCCAGCCGTTCTGTCACATTACCGTAATTTGTTTCAACTTCAGGAGTAACCCTGACGGGAAACAATTTTCTTGACGGCATCCAAGTCGCCTCTTGCCAGGCAGTTGGAGGAGCGACCTCAGGCCTATTCGTTCCACTGCTTTATGCAAAAATAAAAAAATTAGCTTCGAAAAATGCCAGCAGTTAGCTTCCCCTCACAAGTGTGACTTTTATATCTCCGTGTCACGATTGTCATTTTACGTCTTGCTTGAAAATAGGAGAAAAGGGTCGTTTGGGGCTGCTAACTACCGAAATAAGAGCAGTTTAAGTTTCGCATATTTGTTTGCAAAGAAGTCGGGTCTGTGCAGATCCGACCGCCGGCTTATGGTCGACAATCTTTTGTTCAACAGCCACTGTCCCAGATTTTATTACCAAAGGAGACCAATTTGGTGGGCAAAAGTTTGCGACTGTCCACTTCCTTGTCAAGTGTTTGTACAAATTAATCTTACGTGGTCTTTGTGTCAGTCCTCCTACTAATTTGGAAAGTTGGCCACAGGTTATTAAGCGACTGTTGACATTTGTGACACAATGCTCTTGCTCTGTGTTGAACACCTAGTTAACGACTTGGGAAGTACGAGACAATCAAGGGCACTGGTATGGTCTAAAATCACACCTTCCAACAAATGTACAATCAAGAAACCGTAAGGGTCATCCACCCCTTCTTCCCACTCTTTCCAACAACCAAAACGAAGAGGTGAACATAGTAGGCATTTTCCTGGACCAACCACCCAAATCGGTTATCAGAAAATAGTCATCCTCAAACTAGCCACGCCAATCATCGAATCACTGAGGCCTCTGACCACAGCATCAGCAAGTCCACTGGTCTTGGTTGCAACCGCTTTGGAAATTTTAATGGGAAAGTGGAACACATTGGCTACCTCGTATGTCTCGTACTAGTCATAAGACCACTGGCCTTATAACAGAGGCATTTTAAGGGGAATGGGTTTTGAAAGAGACAATTGAGGTTACGACCTCGAGTCTGCACCTTCTTGCCGCTTTGTTTCCACTCCAGTGCTGCCCGACCATGTCTATCTAAGTTCTATGCAGCGAACGTCTTCGTATAGAAATTATCCAGACAATTTGGCTGACAATAACAAATCTACAGAATACGTGCCTGGAGTAGATGCCGAAGGTAGACATCATTGCGATTCCCTTATTTGTGACACGACATCTCCCCCTGTCTTGGTAATCTTCAGCATTTGCTTTGAGAACTCGGACTAGTTGCCCTTTGGGATGGAGTTCGTTTTTCGCTGCCCGAACTGTAGCGGAAGGGGTTATAATACAAAGGGGGAAATACACTGTTGAAAGACGCAAAGGCCTTGAGGGGCATGCCTTACCATTAATTTCTTTGATACCTCTTTGCAATTCCACCAAACCCGAGCCCCCATCTTTTTTGGAATGTGCAATGAGGAGAGAGAATGTGATAGAGATCTTGTATGTCCATTTCTGGTCGTAATAGCACTAACACTTTGAAGCCGCATCCCCTTGTCACTTTGTTCTCCACTTTTAGCGCTGTGCTGCCACACAGCCATCTGGACTCTATGCTTTCAATGGAGATGTGGAGGTTCAAGGCGTTCCTTTAATTGACCTCCCCGCCTAGACAAGGATCGTATCTAGACGGTTTACGGCTGTGGATAGTGCAGCTTCAGTTGTTAGTAGTATTATCACATAACAGTGGCCTGGAACTAATGCCGAAGGTGGACACCGTTCGTGATTCTCCCATCCGCCTTGTTGAGGTCCAATACTTAGATAAATCAGATTAATCGTCCATTATGGTGAAGTTCACTTTCCGTTGCCGTGAGCGCAGAGGAGGGGCCGAGGGTTCGTGCACCCTGGCGCTCGTCTAGTCATCGAGTCTGCAGTCCTGGCGCAACCAATAGGAGCCCTCAAAACAGGACTCCAAGTTTCCCCACAAACATTATCAGTGAATTGATGATGTCTTGAATGCATCCTCAACTTTTCCCACCCTTCATTTCCGGCATCCTGAACGTGAATACTTCAATGCTCAAGTAAATGAGGCGAAAAATTGTGCTAAGACCTATTCAGCAGAAAACGACGAAAGAAAATTCTTGAAGCATTTCATTTGCAGAACTCTAAAGAGCTTCAACCGGGCTTCTGTAGCGTACCTGTGCAACAAGCATTGTTGCATATTCCGGCCAACATTCGTGACTGTTGTGCCTAAACGCTACAAAACATTAAAAAAACTTCTGTAGGGCATGCATGACAGCAACTTGAAAGGCCGAAATGACAATTTGAACGCATAATTGGATTTGTGTCAGTGTGGAGAGCCCGGGAATAAAATTTTCACAAATCGCACTCCTTCCATGACGCAAATCAGTTATTTTTCGAAGTCTGGGGTTGAACAATAAATCCTACTGCTTTACGGCTTTGTGTATAACACTTGCCCATTGGTGTTTTAAAAAAATCGTAAAGTATAAAAAAGAGAGGAAGGTAAATTCACTCCTTGTCGTTCGTATCAAGGATTTGGAAGGAAGAGCCACATCGGTAGAGCGAAAACGGAATCTTGACTTAGACCAAAACTTAGAGACGCGATTTCGCTAGAGCCGATGGCAGCAGGAGCTGCAAAACAGGTGTTGCGGCATCCTGGGCCACAAAGTGTAATACCAGGGTGGAATATGTGCATCCAGCAAACATAGGGATCGGACTACTGGCCAGGGCAGAATTGGCCACCCCAAGTGACCGTAACTGGGATCGGCAATCAAAAAGAAGCATCGAACAACTCTTCTCTTTTTTGAGTTATCATCCGCAATGCTCCCCTTGGTAAACCTTCGGTGTCATCGAAACTCGACGCGACTGAGGCGATGCTTGAGTACAACGTCGCTAATCTATTATCAGAAATGCTATCAGAACTGCAAATTCAGCTAGTTTGAGAGAACTGGATGCAGAGTGATAAATTACGCCGACCATCAGTGTATCTACATGGGAAGGCATTGAAACATCGAACACCTTAAGCACGTATAGCAAGAGAATCTTCAAAAGGAAACTTGTCCAGGTGGTTCATGGCTGATTTCGCTTCGGTCGTTAATAGCTTTCTTGCAGAACACGCAGATGAGGTGAACGCCGTAAGCTGACATCGTCTTCAGCCCTTCTTTCATGGGATTTCGGGGATTCGCCCACCCTAGGCAAATGCACTTCTTTCTCCCTGTCACAGTTTGTCATAGGCGATACAAATCAGGGTGGAAATGCTTTCCGCTGCTACCAATGTAGCGCCCATAGGCTTCCTTAAAGATAAAGGAAAGCATAATGCTGGGGCGGTACATGTGTGTCCAGCAAACAAAAGCATGGGCACTGCTAACTGGGCCGGAGACCAGCTAGAGCAACATTAGCCACCTCAAATAACCGTAACCGAAACCAGCAATCGAAAAATGAAAGTATCACAGGCCCCTTAAAACAACCATCATTAAAAACTCTTGTTGGTAGAAGCGGAGAGTGAAATGTCTAGCTTCAGTCAAATCCACCTGTCTCACAGTTCAGTTTCTCCGTGTCAAGGGGTCGTTACATGCCAACTGCCCCCAGACAAGGATTATAATCATTTTAAAAAGAAATAGCAAAGGGATACGGATGATGTTAATGATGATAGGGAGGAGGTGGTGGCGTTGCTCTTTTCACTAAGAAGTCTAGCAGGAGTTACAATGCACGTTGTTATGAGAATAGAACTTTCGTTCGTTCGAATAAGTGGCTGGTTCTGTCTGTGTTTGGTTAATTTGCGCTGAGGGTAACTCGATTTCCTGGTGGGAAGTGCTTCTGCAATGCGCCATGTACACACAGAAGCAAAAGGTCAACAGGTAGAGGTGTTTGATAAGGAAGTGTTTCCAAGAAAATACGGCGTGAGTGGAAGTGAACTGCTCAATGGTCCCTCAACGTCACTGAGCTCTCTCAACAGTGTTACCGGATCTGAAACTTCATCCTGTTTGTGAACTAAATTTAGGGTGAGAGGTTCTGCCATCCATCAACATGTCCGTAGAGAGACGTTGGAGCACCAAAATCCGTAAGCAGATATGGTGGAGAGATCTTCGAAACGCAACTTGTCGAAGTCGTTCACGACTAGTGCTGTTCCGGTTGTTAATAACTTTCATGCAGAACACGGAGACACCGACGCTCAGCCCTTCTAGCATGCGATGGCAGAAAAGCAAAGTCAACAGGCACAGGTGTTTGATGCAGAGGTGTTTCCAAACCTATACAGAGTGGTTGGGGAGTGAATTGTTTGAGGATCTGTTACCACGAGTTGGGTTTTAGATGCGCAAATAAGCTAAACTCGGTGGTCTTCCATAATTTACAGGTTCGCAGTTCATGCCACCTGTTGACTTTGTGAGGTGCCACCTCTCACGACTCTTGGTATACTTTGTATTTCACCTCATGTGGGTGCCGTTTTCCACTACTTGGCTTTTGCCAATGAGAAAGCGTCTTTCTGCAGTCAGTTGCCCCGTACACCTCGCCAAATGCCCCACCGTGTCCAGTTTGTGGGAGGCCTCTGCGGACATAACTTTGGAGTCCTATCAGCCTCCACTTCATTAAACATCAACCCTCTTTTAATATTAAATTCAAAAAGGACAGAAAAAAAAGAGCACATTCAAGGGTAATGGTCTACACAGGCCTTCAAGTTACACGTAATGACAGCAAGATCTCCTCATTCCTGTCTAGAGGCTCAGCGATTGCGGTGGATAAAGTCGTCCTGTTGATAATAAACTTTCAACAGCATGTCAATTTTGTTTACTTCAACAGAAATTTGGGACTGATTGTACGATAAAAATAAATGCTATTTCCCACTTAAAAATTACCTAGGTGCTGTTAGGTCCCCTTGTCGGGTGGGGAGAAAAGTCACATGAAGCTTTTAATCTTGGAACAATTTTAACTAAACCATTTCTTATTGTAGGAGGAAAAACCTGTGAACAGCTCTGAAAGCAACGAATTCTTTCAAATTTATGCGAAAAAGATAAAATGGGCCATAGAAAGGAGCACCTACTCCCTTCTCCACCGACTTTTGAATGTGGAACTGAGCAATTTATTCCTCGCCGTTCACTTTCACACGTCAATTAGGCATGGCGGTGTAGAAAAACGGTTCACCATTAGCGTACAAAAGGCCTAAGAGGCTAATGACATGGCAAAAAGGCCTTTTTTCTCACTTACTAACACTCTTGACAATCGCCTGCGTCGTGAACACTCCACCAGACAAAATTGGCGGTCAATAAGTCGGCAATGTGCCATGCCAACACTCCAAACTTCCATATCATCGTCGGAGTAGTTGTCATTTTTTGCACGAAATTATTCTACCTTTGTGCAATCAAATCGTTCAAGTCCAGTGTTGCTTCATTTTTCGACTGCCTTTATACGAAAAAAAATTTAAAAAAGCCTGAGATTGGAGTGCATATGGTCAGTAAGTTTGTGTATTTGAAACCGATCCGACAACCTCGTAGGACAATGCGTGGCTTTAAGGTCTAACCCGAAGTCGTTGTAAGGCTTGTCAGAAGAGGGCGATGGTTCGTAATTGACTAGAAGGTGAAACACGAAATCCGAAAATGCAAAACAGTTTTAATTGATGCACTTTAGCTCAAAACCTATCAAAAAAGGAGGGAAATGAGTAAGGAAATGATGCAGTTGACTATCCAACAGCGTATATGCATGAGCGTTTGTCCATTTTGTGCTCGAGGAGAATGAATGTGATCAGCGTGGAAGAGGTTGTACTACAAATGTCTTGCCAACACACATTCCTGCCGGATGTTGATCCGAATTGAAGGAGACCTTGTGGTTGTGATGGTGAAGAAGAGCCTGACCCCGACGGTCATAGTGACAAGACAACACGCAATCAGCGAAGCCTGAACTGTCTGCACAGTTCGTGCTTTCTAACTTTGTGAGGCACTTTCTTTTTGCAAGCACTCGGAAAAGTGGACGTAGTTAACTTAGTCTTTTTTTCCCATGTTGTAAATCAGTCAACGATGCAAGAAAATGTAAACTGGCATTCGAAGGCACTATTTGAGCGGACAAGTCTGATAAATGGTCTTTAAAAAGGTAGTTCAAAAAAGGTAGGTCAACTTTTAACAAACGGAATCCACCGTAAGTTGAAATTGTTGTTTATGTTTTTTCCCCGACAAAACGACATCTGGATAGACTCTTACTTTCTTGAAGACGAACGAAGTCATAAGTCTAGGGGTGAATGTGTACTCCCGACGTATGGAAAGAATGAGCGGCTACTGATAGCGAGTGGAGACCCTGTCGTCCAGCGGAAGTACATGGGCAGACCTTCAAACCATTCTGAAACCAAAATGCTGAGTTAAACAATGGACGTATTCCTCTTAAACGCTGTCTCCGGCGCTTGGGTTGCTTAAATTCCCACGCGAGGGAATCATCCATGAACCAAACGTCGAAGCTGCGCGCAATTACGAAGTCAAATACCTCTCGACTGTTTCACTAAGTCTAAAGTTTCACCGTTCGAAAATTGTGTTGGGGATGCGGATCAGTGCTGATCATTTCAAGTGTCCATTGGCAGTTGGAAGAAGATCGGCCTAAAACAGTTAGTTAATAAAAGAACGGGGATAGGGATGGGGGTTCGCGACAATGACTCAACTTGACTAGTGACACCTCCAAGGCGAAATTTACATGAATCAGGGTGATGAATAGTATCGCCTCAGCCGCTAGCAGCATTCCTGTGGAACACGAAACCGAGTTGATCGACAAAGCTGGGCGTCATTCCCCCAAGCCTTTTGTTGGAGTTTGTCATAGATTTCCTCCTCTTTCTGTCACGTTAAGGTGCAGCTTAAAGGCGGTTTTGATTCCACCAATTCACCGACCAAAGTAGTTCTTCAAGGCGAAAGTAGGCATGGCAGTAGGGCAAATACATACATTCCCGGCGTAGAGAAGTGCTGTTGGTGCAGTGGTGGTGGGAGTAGAAAGCCAGACCCCTCAATGCCCGTAAAATCGAAATGTGGAGTTAAACTAGCGACAAATAAGAAAAAAAGTGTCCGACCTCTTTCACTATAAGCCATATAGAATGATGAGATTCGAAAGACTTGAAGTTATTTCATTTATAAGTCGTCAGTGTTGCAAATCAGCATAATAAAGCAGAACGGTTGTTTATTTTGTCACCATGGCAGCTCCTCCACATACCAGTCTTTCCTGAAGTCGTAAGAAGTCATTGTTGTGCGGCAGCAAATAGTCTACGAATGTAAATAAAGGCTGAGGGCCTACTAACCGATCCACATGGGTTCTTCTGCTTGAATCAGTTCATGTGACCCTCGGAGGATGGCTTTTCCATACTACTCGGGCTTCTTACAAAACAAGATACTGCAATGGTGGGAGTGGCAAAAGTGAACACGGTCCCACCAAAGAACAATCCTAGTTTCGTTTCCTGACGCCGAACTTAAGCATCAGAGGGATACGTCCTGCTGTGGACGGTTAAAGCTAGAGTTTCCCAATAAAAAGGGCTACTAAGGCCACGTCAGGCGCGAATGGTGTGAAAATGCCAAGTACGGACCTTCCTCCTCCGCGGCTCGAATGGTTGATCAGTACAACAATGAAATTGAAAGAGTTGGAAAGGCAGAAGAAATACTGACCACTGAGTTTACGTATTCCACAAGATGACTCCCCTGGTAAATGTCACAACACAAATGGCAATTGCCACTTGAAATGTGCGCACTTGACAAGCAACACTTTGCACAAGTTCATATTCCAAGCCGTTAGCCAAATTCGACCTACATTATGTTGGCTTTTGTCCCAAGCAGACTATCTGCTTCGATTGGATAACGAACAATCATCGTGTCGCTCAAGTACGAAAATTTTAGACCTCAACTACTGCTCACAGACTTCTAATGACTAGCGAATAACCTACTTAATGCCTGGTAAGGACCTTTCGTGCGCAAAGGTTAGTCCACCGTACGTGGGAGCTTAGGTGTCGAAGTCCATTCACTGAATGACCCTTGACAAAGGACTCTAAAAGTACAAATATACATTGAAACTACAGTATCGTTCCACATTTTTTTTCGAAAAAAGGACATTTAAATTAGTTGGTCAAAAGTCCATCTTTTTTTCCGATAGAACTGTATTTGGAACCGACAAAAGTATGTCATCCCGGTATGCAAAGCAAACTTTTACCTATATAAGCAGAAAATAAACCAAAACGCTGGTGTCGAAGCTTTAGCAGAGGAATTTGGAATGATAATCACATGATAATCGGGCATTAATTACTTCACGTTGACGGGCATGTGAGAGATACGGAATGAACAGGACAAATCCGAGTGACGTCAGGTTGATTGTAAGTACTGAAAGAGAATAGGTGAGTCTTCCAGACCACGAAAGTGGATTAAATCAGGATTGGATGTCTCCAACGCTGCTTGTCCACCTGTCTCCGTACTCCTGTCACTTAGACGACGAATCTAAAGAGGAATGAAGAGAACTGGATTCTCAAGCTCAAGTGTTAACGGGGCTTTACATTTTCAAACCTAAGGGGATAAGTGCTACCACGACAGAAATTCACACAGGAGTAAGCGTTAAGTGCGTTCAATTATTCGTAGACACTACTTATGTGGGGGCAGGGAATCTAAACAACAACATTTATCAAGATGACAGTTGATTGTGGTGACGGTGAGGGAAATGAAGGAAGTTTGTCTTTTTTAAATTAACAGACATCCGCCCACACAGAAGACTTCAATGGCATCAGAGTACGATGATGGCACGTTAAAAGTGGGGCGATGGAGATGAATTGAAATGCTTCAACGACAGTCTCGAGTCTTTCTCCCGGCTATCGGATAAGCGAAGGGTGTGGAAGTGACAAGCCTGACTCGTAAACAATGCCCTGATACCAGCATCTGTAGTACCTCAGGAGTCAGCATTTCAGTGCTGATGATGAAGCAAAGCACACCGGATCCTTGCATTTCAGAAGCCCTGAGGTCATTATGAAGACTAGGTGGAAAGAAAGGGACCAATTGTGCTCATTAGACTGGATTATCGTCATTCTGCCTCTGTAATATACGAGGTGCTGTCCTCGCAAAACAGAACATCTCACAGTCCATGTGACAAAAGACACTCCATCAAGTGGCAGCAACGGCTTAATCAAGAGTGCTTCAAGAATAAGTGATTTTACTTGATGACAACTTTCTCAACCTCATCTTAAGTAATGAACGCAAATTTTCAAAGCAACATTGCATTGTTTGTACCACACCTTCTCAGAAAGAAAACTGGCAGAAGCAACTGAACGTTCTTCATTGGAGAACAAAAAGTGTTGCTTACGGAAAAACACGCAGCTCAAGTAACTGTTAGGGGAAAAACTCTTTAGCTGATTGCAGATAGTCTACTCATTTTCTACAATGCTTGTTCCACTTCCCAGCGTCATTGAACGTTTCGAAAGCTTGAAATAACCGAACTGTTTCAATATGGGAGCTGGTTTTTCTTCTCCACCTGTCGGGAAATATCAGCAGATATATAAAAGGAATGAGGAGCTTAGTGAGATATGCAAGCATAAAACAATCCCTCTGGACAGCTTACCAAATTCATCGTATTCAAGGCCATCAGAAGGGATGACGTGGCCTCGCGTGATTGGTAGCGGCCCTGGGAGGCGAATTTTCGACTAGTCCAGCGGTGGAAGTCCTCGAAGTAGAAGACCGAATTTAGCGTCTTGTCGGACAAACTAAATGCCAGCGAACAGGAAGAGGTCATTCAGAGGTGAAAAGAACAGTCTTCAATGCTCTATCACCTGACAAGGGCAGAAAAAGCACCGCACTTGTACAAAAAAATTGAGTAGCTTCGTAACACCGATTCGGTAATACTGCAGCCTCTAGTGAAGAGTCTCTGCTGACTTACGAATTTTATATTTTGAGCTGAGGAAAAAATGCATGCATCCTTTTAAATGATTAAATCGTGACGGTGTGAGAGACCGTTTCGCAGAAGGCACTTAGGCCTCTATTTGGAAAACAATGTGACTTTGTTCTTTCGATTTGAATAGCATTCATAAATGAACCCCCAACTGGGTGTGTGTTTGCGCACTTTTAAGCATTTGTAAACATAAAAAACTTCTTTTAAAACTCAGCTCGGTAATGTATACCAAATAATTGCATGAATTGAAAGGAACAAAGTCCGAGGAAACAATATCACTAATTTTCGAAGCAAAAAAAAAACTGCTTTTCCTCACTTCTAGACACATGAGGGATAATCAAGTAAAGCTGGAGCTTAACTTAATGACTTTATGAGTGTACGATTCGATACCGGTAGCCAGTTTGACCAAAATGTCAGGTAGCAACGGTAGTGACATTTATTGTCACCACCGGTGTCCCCAATTCAAGGCCTTGCGCACCCACTTGTGGTGCCTTCCACTCCACAGCCTTGGCAGTCGACGTTGAAGCTGTAATTGAATTAGTCAAGAAGAGAATCTTATTCGTGATAACGGTGGAGCCAGCAATAAATTTTGGACGCCCGCGATATCGAAAAGTTGTCGCATGGTGGACATCAAGACCGATTCCTCCTTTTAAACAGCACTGAGGAGTTAAATCCTGACCAATATTGCCCTGTAAAATTGTTTGAATGCAGTATTTTGCCCCAGAGTAAAAATTTGGTAGCACAGCGATGGAAGCGTGTGAGGATTAGGCATTGCCGCGCTAATGACGGAGCGAATCGGGATTTTCTAGGCCGACTCAGATAAAAAGGCAAGCCTTTCAGCGCCGAGGCACCTTCTCAGGTACTATCAGCCAACACCGGTATGAGTACACACATGACAAAACAATCTAAGCTTCTGCAGCGCCAAATCTGCCCCCTTTTTGACAAAAATGCCTCAATCATTAAGACTTTCTTTTGTAAAATAATTTCAGCCACCATCACGACAGAGAGAGGATTTAACCAATCTAAACAGAACGAAAAAAAATGCTCCTTTAATTGGCATCCAACCTTGAGAAGCTCTAAACAAACACTGGAATCCTCATTTTGGACAAAGATTCGCAACGAGGGGAAAAAAGAACTTCCCATTCCTCCTCCACGCACTTTCTCAAAGGGTAGAGGATTCTCAAAGGAGTACATCGAGTTAGCATAATTAAGTTGCTTATGGGGAAAATGGATAAACTCGAATGAAACGAACTAACTCAGATCAAATCTCGCCCTTGCTTCCTTTTACTTGAGGCAAAAATGTGTGTCCTGTGTTTTTGCACTCCCCTTAAAAGGGGCAACATTGCAAATATGAAAGTCACGGTTAAAGCATAGTGTGATGATGGCATTGAGGAGGAAATCGAATGGGTTTCAGCACTTCAAAACCAAACAGACAAAATAAAAAGGGGTGAAGCCATAGAAAGAGTTTTTTAGTAAAAAAAAACCTTAACAAAATTGCAAGTCAAAACAAGCTAGGCTTTAGTAGTGGGAGGTTGAAAGACACGACAGGACTTTGAAAATGCAGGAGATTTGGAGACCCAATAATTGTCCGTTACAATGTTAAAGCATTCATCCATAGTGGAGGGAAAGGGGTAAAGCAAAACTGGGGAACGTGGAGGTTTAATGGATGTAGAAGGCATATTAGCTAGGTCGCTAATAAGTAACAATAGGTCTGTTGATTAAAAAAAGTGAGGAACAGAGTGAAGGAAGGTTGGATTTGCTGGATTCTTTGCTTGAGTCAAACGTCAGGGTTATGAAAGGCCAACTAGAGCCCATGATGAAGATCGTGGTTTCATCAAGCATTTCAAGTGTGTTATGCAAATGAGGGAATGCTTAAGATAAACTGAAGGATCAGCTATCAAAACAAATGACAAGAAATTCAGACACCCCTCCTCACAATTCAATCCAGGTGTAATAAAGAAAGAGCATAAAAAGAACGACATTTGGAGTGAAGGGTTGACGTTGTGAAGGTTGTAGCTACAATGGGGCTACCAAAACTGTGGCAACTTTTGGCAATCAGCTGGACATTGTTTTCGTCGTGGCGTTCAGCGATGGTGAAGTGCAGGGATTTGAAAGAATCACAATTTTTTGCGGGACTGGTCTGCGAAAAGTTGAGGACCTCACGATGCGCAGCAAATGAACGGGAATTGCCTTTCAATCCAAGTCCCTTTCGAGCGATATTCGTTTCAGTCTTGCAAATGATTGCAATAGACTTGACTACAGCTTGCAAATTCAACTACATGACTCCAAGTCTTGCGCCACTAAGTCTAATAATAGCTGTCCGAAGCTCCCTCCGTATCTTCAACTGTTGCAACAAAGGTAGCGCTATAATGGCGTGCAGCAGGACATGTTTGCGAACGGCTTAGAAGATTGTTCCGATGATGATGAGAAGTGAAATAATAATTAAATAAAATGCGCACACCATGAGCTGATAGACTGTCGAAAATCGTAATGGGCGAGTTTTTAAGTGTCCAACTGGAGAAAAATACGCATGCGTGAAGAGGTGAAACCCACCGGAGGGAAGTGCAAATTTGTTTCATGCAGTCAGAGAGGTGGATGCTGACGAATTGTTCCACATCCTCCTTCTTCACTTGTCTCGCCAGTCGTAGCGATCGTAAGGAGAGATTGCTCATCACCCAATAGCGCATTGCTGAAATGCTACAAAAAGAAACGACAACAAATAAACTTCACTCAAGTCTACGAGACTGTTAAGTGAGTCTTAAGAGGCAAGTAAATCACCCATTCAGTTCAGACACAAAGACTTCACGAAGAAAATAAGTCCTTTCCAGGCTTTGGAATTTTTGGCATTAAACGTAGGCATGCTAAACATACGTCAGTTAAAAGTTGTTTACATATTTGAAGAAAAAAAGGTCAGATGGCCTCATTTGGGATCCAATAATAGGGGAGAATTTTGGGTGAAAGAAAGACAGTAAGCCGTCACTCAAGTTCCCCTTTATTTGGAAGACAGATTCAACTGATGGGCGAACAATGCTTCCACTGATCACCATGACAGTTATGACCAAAAGTGAGCTGATGGTTTCGGAGCTGTTTTTTGGTTTAATAAATTCAAAGGTCTTTAAACAAGAATCTCGAATCTCTGCTTTCGAAAACCCAATCCTCAACGTGCGAACACCAGAGGACATTTAAGAATTCCTACACCTTGGGAAGACAGCTTCCATACCTGAATGCACCAAACGCCTTATGATAAAAAGCACTGCCCGAATCCCCAAACCATTCCTTTCATTCGCCAAAAAGATTCAACTAGCCAGACGAGGGATTAGTCAACTTGGAGAGGACAACACTCTGTCCCCTAGTCGCGAAACGCGATACTACTCAAGCAATGCGAAAATGACAATTAATGGCTCCAAAGCACGAGATTTCACGCATATTTTTGGAGTGAGAAAAACTTCTCAGTCAAGAAGTTGTTTTGTTCCTTTTGGCTTAAATTTTGATTTATCAAAGAAGGCCAATTTGAGCTGGCAAATCTGCACTATTTAAGCAAAAAAATTGTCTACTTTGGCTGTTGGCCTATATGCATCAGAGAATGCAATACCCGCCTAATACCAAAGATTTACAGTTTTGTTCCTGAAATCATGCATGGAGAGATGCATTACTTTATCCGGCATTAGGGTATATGAACCCAGAATAGTGGAAAGTGACACGGAGATTAATTTGGGCGCAATTTCGATGACCAGGCCTGGACCCAGGGGGCTCTATGTTCTCTCGAAGTCCTCGAATGACGCGCTTATGGTGAAAAAGGCTTAATTCGCCATCAGCCGAGGCGAATGCAAGATGTAATGGCTTTTATACGTGCATGAAATCTGGATAAGAAAGTTGCCTTATTGAACTGGCTGGAAGAGCCACCGGCACGCAGGTGTCGCACTCCAAGTCTACTATTTCTTAAGCATTTAGCTGATTGAGTCAATACGGTTGAGCCTAACTGAAGGCAAAATTTTTCGAACTGAAGGTGGGCTTTTTTGGACGGCCAATGGTTGTGTTCAACGGAATTCCGCCTCAGGCGCTGATAGAAATGTGCCGAAAAATTGAACCATTCTACTGGTTAGATAGTAACCAGCTATATCCTTCGCAAAACCCTTTTTGATTTCACTCTACACATCCACGGGTTGCATGCAGAATTAGTGCGTATACCTATGTGGAACATGCTTTGCATTTCTAAGCCTGCCTCATGACAAACGTGCATCATGTGGGAAGGAGCTTACAAAAGAAGACGAACCAATTCGTGCCTCACCAAGAATGACTCAATTGAGCCTGAGTAGACCGAATCCCACGTACGAAAATCACTTGAGCATAGAAACGAGCCTATGCATGCATTTGTTTGTTTGCAGGAGAAAGTACTTCCACCTCTCCTTTCCTCTACGCTCACGCTCTTTAATTGTGAGAGAAAGCGAAGACCAAAGCCACCGCCATTGAATTTACTCTGTGACACTATTACGGATGCAGACAGGAAGTTTTCCCAAATATGCGAAAAACTGCTACCAAAACACGTTCTTGCTTTAACTATCGAATATTGACTCATTGTCTCAACACCGTGTACAGCCAAATTATCTGTGCATATGTTTAAGCTGCTCATAAAAGTCCTGTGTCTCGTACGTGTCCTAGGGGATAACTCAATAACAACAGCATTAATAATGGTTGTTTCAAAGAGGGTTTGCCTAGATTTGAGACATCCATGGGAAGCACGACTGGGTTCAGTAACACATTCCAAACCATGGTAGGCTTGTGCAAATGCTATCTTCTGTAAAAAGCCGAGAATGCCAAACGACTAACCTTCACACTCAGCCCATAAGAAGTAAGTTTATCAACAATACTACCTGCTTTTTGCGTGGAGGAGTTATACACCAAGCAGGTTGATGCTTCAATCATGCATTTACCCTACGGGTAGGTAGCCTGATCATCCTGCAAAAGTGATTACTTATTTGTGGAGACAGTTGTAAGGGAACCCGAGCTCTCAACTGAAGGACAACGTACCAATTAGCAAGAGGCTTGGTAATGGGTTCGATGACGATACCGAAGACGGCGAAGATGAGGATTCCTTGGCCAAAATTGAGAACTTGATCAACGAATTCCACCAACACAAAGACACTAGTCTCCGTCTCGCGAACCAAGCGCCACAGGCAAATGCATATTCCCTGCCAAGTTAACACAATTGTTTTACTACACGAAAAAAAGGGGAACAGGCAGCGCCTACGGCGGAGAAAGCAGTTCGAGTAAAAGTTGCCTAAACTTGACGGGGAAAAAATGAAGTCCTGCTTCTCGATCTCAACAACGGGAACATTAAATTTAGCAAAGACAATGGGCACATCATTCGCCACCATCCAGGCAACCGCCACAGTTGTTCGAGAGTTGCCCCGCCTCCAAAGTGCAGTTGAGTACTTTGTGTCTGAAAATACAAGACTGGTCTGTCGGAACAGCGCTACTGCAGACAATAATAAAGCGGTTTGGAAGATCAGATATTTTCAGCAGCACCGAATGAATTCATCGCAATTCATTTTGTAATGTAACTAACACGGGTAGCGAGGCTTATATTACATCTTGCGCCCAAAACCTGCGTATTAAAAGGCTTGGAGCAACTTAAAAAGCAAACAGTATTTGCAAACTAAGAAATTTTGTGACGATATTCACTGCTAAAGACTATGTTGGATCGCACAACTTAACTATTGCATGATATTCACCTTTTACATGTTAATTTTGATCGCTTGTTCAATGACTTCCATGCTCGAGAAAAAAACGAGGGCTGCCCTGGAGAATGGTGCACCGATTTTGTGTTAAAAGAAGGGTCGCCTTACTCTGTCACACTCATTCCCCCCTTTGATGTCGAAGCCAATTGCATGTCACTGTATGCACTCAGAGATGGCTCGGGGGACCCTATGTTAACGCAGCACGAAACAAAACAATTAACAACTTAAACAAGAAAAAAGTCAGAGTACTTACACCCTTTTTCTAGGAAGTAAGGTGTACTGTTCTCCGTTGCCATTGCAAAACTTGCATCAAAAATCACTCTATTTCTCCATAGACAAAAGATCCATCATCCCCGTTCTGGCTGAGGAAGGATGGATCCACGCTTTAATCAGCATAATCTCCTTCACCTCATCTCTAGGTCATTTTCAATGTGCATTCAACTTGACTTCCACCAATAAAAGGGGAGAGAGCAGTAACGATAACAAAATAAGAAAAAAAAAAACAAAAGCAGTGGCAAACGGTGACAGCGTTGTGACATGAATTAGTACAATAGGCAATGATTCACAGGAGCCAAGGGAGCAACTTACAAAGAACATGCTAACCATGAGGAGAATTATGAGAATTAAGAAGCGATGCAAATCGGGAGCGTTGGATTGACTTGAAAGCTGAGGCGGAAAATCATTCCCCTGGAAGGCCTCTTCATCGTCTGATTCGTCTTGCGTTGCAACAAGGGAATCTGGATGTTCACTCCTCTCAAGAGAAGATGTGGTGGTTCGTATTTCTCTAAAGGAGGCAATTGTAACAGATTTCCGGCTGATTATGCAAAACCAGTGGGCCTTGAAATGACCTACGAGTAGTGTTCGGGCGAGAGCGGAAGCTTTTAATTCGAGACCAATAATAACAAACTTAAGCAAGTGAAAGTTACACTTTAGTTCAACATACAGAGCCCCCTGTCACACTTGTCCCAAGCCTTTTGCCCAATGCCTGCTGAGCAGCCTCGAAAATGATGGTTTTATCAGTACAGCCGGACGCACAGACATCCAACGGTGAAATATAAAAGAAACTTTTTGATTTCTTACTGAGACTGATCGCATCATAAATGAGATCTATAGATATCCGTAGATTTTATTTCTTCGTTCCTGATAAGACTTCACATGTCGCCAAAAGCTGACACACACGGTTGCTATTCCTAGTCATTTTGATTCACCGGCTAATGCTTGACAGTAATAAAACACCTATCACTTACAGCCGGACGGGGCAGAACCAGGAAACCTTGATGTTTAAAGAAGGGCATTGAGGAACCTGCATTGAATTTGGTGCCTATCAAGCCACCCTTTGTACCAACATCACAGTTCCATTTCACAATTATGCTTCAAAACGTTGATTGACTTCGACAGGAAATAAGAGAAAATCGCCCACTATCGGTTGTTAAAACACCCACCTAGAACTCAAAACTCCTGTGAGCCAGAAAATGTGTGGACCCAGCACACACAACCATCGCACCAGGTTCAAAACGCTTTTCTCTGTCCCTATGCCCGTGACTGCAGCTCACCGCACCTTTCAACCTACTCGTAGGCAACTGTACGAGAGGTAACGTTAACTTCTGCCATCAAAGATATATGTGTGTCGCCGACTTCGCGGGATTGCCTTCATTCGATCACCTTAGATGCTTCAACAGCTATTTCAATGATATGTAAAGGAAATGAAATTGTCAGTACCGAAGGAGGAAACACAGGAAGTGGAAAAGGAGCTATATGTCACGTACTGCGAACCAGTAATCTCGTTTTCGTGTTGATGTGAGCCACCATCGCAAGGTGATGAAGGAAGGCAATCCCGCGAAGTCGGCGACACAGACCTAAAACCAACGGAAAAACCATAATGATATTTTGAAAGTACTCACTCAAGCATTGTAAAATGAGCTATGGAAGAAGAATTCGGACTTCATCTGGAAAATGCTTTGCCAAAGACCACCAGGATCCATGGAGGAGTTAGGAGAAAATGGACTTTCGGTGACCAATGATTGGTTAGAAATGAACTTTCATTCAGCTCAACTACCACCATGGCGAGTCAATTTCTACTGGGATAGCAAGATGGAGGGCTCTTACTATTGCTCATGTTTCGACTCTTCAGCTGCCAATCTAACGGTTGCTATGCCACCTCTGACCGCCTATTCTTCCGTGAACCTTACTGAACAAAAGTGTTTTTTTTGCTAGTAAAAGCATCGTTTTTATTAAAAGTCTGCAAGATCCTTCAGCTAATTGTGAAGTGTAAATTGTAAGTTCTAAGAGTGATCTCTTTCATGGTGCAACCGCGCCTTCAAATTACATTTGTTCTACCTGGGAATTACAGAAAAACCTGCAATCTGGGAATAAAAATGGAAAGCAATAAAATGCAAAACCCTAGAACGATTGGGAATAGGGACAGTTGAAAAGGAATCCAGTTTCTTGACATATCAAAAGAAAATTCCAGCCAAAATCCCTACAACCTACCCGTCCGAATGTGAGAGGCCAAATTGACCTCCAGTTTCCGAGAGAAGGAGAGGCGCGTATTCCACTTCTCTGTTAGTTTCGATCGCACCTGCTGCATCCACAGAGTTGTGGAGAGACCGTGATTTTCTACTTGCTAAGCTCTAAAAAATAAGAATGAAAATTGCAACAAACTGATGTTTACAGGGGGCTTCAAGCACAATAGGGCACGGTGGTACGAATGCTCACTGCCTGACAACTCTACGTCAGCGACGATATCGGTCACAGCCTATACATACCACAACGGTTATTCAGCATGCTAAAAAACGTGCAGAACACCGATAGGCACGTAACCTATCGGTGGTGGGTTGCACAAGAGATAAATCCTCCCAATAGTAACGGCGAACAGAACACCGACCTTCAGGGACATTGCTGATGTCGACGTGTTTGCACACGTTGGGCGTGGACGGAAGCAGTTTTCCACGCCTGACGAATGACGGGGTGAGACTAATTATGACAAGGCTTATTTGAACCCAACTCACCTCGCATTTATAAGTTAAGCACTGGAATGAGTGTCGACAAGGGAAGCTTTTCTTTCCTGGAATTTAAGTGCCTCGATTTGAGCCATTCTTACCTCCAGACAACCAAATTACGTTTTCATTCGTCACTTCGGCTGAACGTCATTAAGCTGATTAAAGGTTGAACCTGGGGAAGTGCAATACCTTAAAGTAGCTATTTTGCCTCAAAAAAATACTCAGACTGGGAAAACAGTAAAGTTCATAAAACCATCACAGGAAATGTCCACCGCCCCAGCAGTTAAAAATAGGGTTCATTTCCAACTACTTCACCAATTGGCATACAATCCTACCACATTTTTTGTCAGCTTTGGGAAGTCAGCATCCTTCGTGACCAACAGCTGATCTAAACAAATCGTCGTCCCATCAAAAAATGATTAATCGGTTTTCTGGAAAAAAAGAACAATTCACATGTGGTCTCCAAACCCCCTGTGGACAAACCATGGCCCTAGGGTTATACGCATTCTTTACTACCAGACTGCAGAGATGTAAACTAAGTGCGAAATGATAGAAGCAGCGGGCGTTGAGTTACAACATGCCTTACCCGCAATCGAATTTGCATTCCTGAATATTTCAAGCGCTGAAAATGGCAGCGGATATAGTGGGCAAGCTTCCATATGGAGAGAGAAGTGCAGAGTAGCCAAATGAACTTACGCGGTATGAAGCAGCTGACTTTGAGCGGAAAATGCATAAAAATGTAAGTAACGAGATTGACAAGCAGGTGACAAGGAGGCTCGTGGAGCAGATTAGCTAAAAGGAAAATGAGAATAAGGCGGGATTGATGGCGATAATCCCTGAGTGGAAGAGCGGAGAAGCACAGTAATTTGAATCAAAGGTTTGAAAATTGACGTGATAAGACAGAGAATAAAGAACCTATTAACAAACTCATCCCTCAATCTTGACTTATCCATCAAGCATGCAAAAAAATTACCAACACCATAAGGTCATTCTCATTCTCTTGCATGCAAATTTTGAAGCCTTGATCAAGTCCGAACGACTCGTGAACCCATTTAATGTGTCACATTCAGTTCCAAAAGCTACTCCGATCCACGCTATACTTCTTGAGTGGAAGCTTCAAAGAGGTAACCTCAAAGGTCATCTAAAGCGCACCCTCATCAATGCTTCATACACTACTGAATAGTGAAACCGTGGAAAAAGTAAAGTGTTCCTAGGTGTGCATAGTTGTGGCTAGCAAGAAACTCAAAGAGCTTGATTAACTCAGATTTCTGAGCATTCAATATTCACATCAAACCTTGAAAGCTACTTCAATTTGACTGCTTCTGGATTATTAGCTTTTGTAGAAGCTTCACCGCCAACCGAATACTGCTCCGATTAGCAGGTATAATCCAGTGGGAATTGCCAGAACTAGCCTAATGGTCCGAAACATTCCTTTATAAAAAGCGTTTGGTCCTTCACAATGCATTAATTTGAGACAGATTCCAATTGTACAACCGATTCGACCACTCAAACAGCTCCAGCCGACGATTCAAGCCTTGGGAGACTTGAGCTGGGAGCGACACGGCGGACAGTCACAAGATTACAGTGGTAGCATCAACGCTAAGGTTTGAGTGAAGTGGCAGAAGTTTCAATGGCATGTCATTTGCAACAATACAGATTTTGTCTACCGTCAGGGCAGGCACAGACGTAATCAACAATCTCGTATGGTTGCCGATACTTTAAACACCAACGATAAGACAGCAGGAATGAAGGTAGCCAACAAATTAGTTAGAATGACATCATAACAGTTCATCCAGCAAAACCAATCTTTTCTCGACAAGGTACGAGCCTACGAATTCGGCTATCAATGATAACTTTATCCTCGGACGACGCCCTCATCTCTATCTCGCTTTCATTTCCTCCCAACCTGTTCTGCTTCGCCTATGATTGTCCGAGTCCAAGAAAGGGCTAGAAAAAACTTGGGAGAATATCATCAAGGTAATGGAGAGGATGAGGCGATGCCTACCACACCCCAAAATGCAAATTGACAGTGCTAGAAGGTTCTTTTCGTTTGCTAACACATGTGGGCGGAACCTATTTACTTGGAAACTCAACAGCCTTGCCATTTATTACATTCATAAATGAGAAATTTTATTATCGCTCACACTAATCACTACTGCAATTTCCTACCCTATTAACTTCAAGCTCATCAAAAACGATAATGATGTCAAGAATAGGGGATCTTTCCGAGAGCGGAGCATCTGCCGCAGAATGGATCAGCGTCTAATTAAAGCGTTGAAATCATTCCTGGTCGGCGTGTCCAACTGTCTCAAGCCGCGCTACATCAAAAGTTGCAAGAGGTCTAGAACCTTATTCATCACGTTCGTCAGACTAGCACCTACTGGCATAATGGTTCAAAGTACGAGGAAAGCGGTCGGTGCACATCCATGTCAACGAAATGACCCAAAGCTACGCTTTCCAAGCCATAGGTATACGGAGCTTTATCGAAAACTGCAAGAACTTTATGTCGCCTGGTAGTTGATGGCTCTGCTCCTCACGTTCCATAAAACTTGATGCTGATTTATAGACGCAAGCTTTTCCATTCCGACTGGCATGGTGATTTTACCCATCGACAATAAGGCGAATCAGACTTGAAAATTAGGGGATGCAGAAGTAACACTTATCAATCCAATGACTGGCCAAATAAAATCCTTCCATAGTGAATTCATGAAGGGTAAGTGGGACACGAAATGCCCAGGTAGGTCCACAAAAACAACTCCGTCTTTCACAATTGATGAGATTTTTCCACCAGAGACTGGATCGGATTTTAAATGAACCAAGTTTAATACAATGCATGCAAATTAAGGATGATAAATGCTCGCACAGATAAAAAAAGTATCACTTTGTCACAAAAAGGAATGCACACGATCGGAACAAGAATGTTTGTGACCTTATTTATGTTCAAACAAAACTACAGCTAGGGACTATGTGCATCCATTTCCACAAGTTTTAGGTGAAACAGAAAAGGCAGAAAAACCAAAACTTCGAGATTTACGCGGGAATGCGCCGAAACAAATGCATAGCCGGAGGTACATGTCAGACAACACGCCTTCCCAAGCCTGGACCCCCAGGCACGCGGGTGCGTAAAAACCATTAAGAAATGCCGCAGAAGCGTCTCCATTCCGTGCCAGCAATGAGCACAATACCACCCTTAATAAACTTTTGCAACCCAAAAAGTTGACTCAAGCCAGCACAAGAGCCAGTTCCAACATAAAAGAAGGCCATAACTGAGACGAAACCCCACAAATAACTTGTGCTACTGATTTCCACAAAAACACCTGGGTGAAGTGGATTTGACTGACCCCGGACAATTCCACTGCATCGGTGAGCCATTCGTTACTGAAACTGAGGAGGTATTAAGAGGGATTTGCTACGTTGCCCCTACCCTCTAAATCCTGCCACTTTCTGCCTCAGATTCAAACCTTGGTCTGGCTTAATTATGGTCAGGACATCAGTCAGAAAAATCGCCCGTAAAGTCCACAAGGGGCTTTCCTTACTTCGACGGTCATTCATATTATTTGTTGCCCGAACGGACAAGTGATCGTCCTGTGGAAGTGGTAAAAGATGGCCTATTCCACTTTAATCAGTTGGAATCGAACGGTTCGCGCCATTTCGTACAGTTTAAGGGCGATGGAACTACACCTGAGGCCAACAAGAGTGGGGATGGCAATAATGCACAAATAAAATCCATGGCACGGGCTCGAAAATAGTGAATCCGACAATAAAAGAAATAAATTCTTATCAGCAGTCATAAACCTGAAATCACTTTCTACAATTCAGGTGAGAAGCACCTTATTTTGGGAGTAACAAAGTGCGGTAAATAGGGATGGTAGATGCCTCCCATTCATAGAGTGCACAATGCCACAGAACCAGTGGGCTGGATTTCAGGAGCGCGGACCTTTGCACAGCATAAGAGCTCCTTCATTTATTCAGCCTCCCGAACGATAAAACAACTGCACAAGTTGAGCATTGGATCCGGCGAGGGGATCGCCCTGGGATGCCCACTGACTTTCACCGCTAATTCCTCGTGAAGAGCTCCTATTCCCCAATCCCAAATGCTATCACTTCTTTTCAATGAAACAAGTTGCCCAAGGAAGTTTGATTATCAATGTAGAGACACAAAACATATGTTTGTTGGTGAAGGCGACTGGTGACATGGTTATTTAATGATTGAATACAAACGATGGTCGAGATTTCCCATTGTGAACTTACAACGAAAGCTAGACGGCGAGAAGTCACAAAAAAGGTGGCTTTGGTGAACAAGTATGTCGAAGTACCGTCAGCAAAGTACATTGTTTCGCTTCCCAAAGCACTGGAAAAGGCCATAAAGCACCATTTTTGTTGGTATTTTATGATGCCAAGTCATTCCACGACGAAAGTCATCAAATTTTTAATCCGAAATATGTTTATGCACACATTTATTAGTTTCATGAGAATACCCTTGTTAGAGTCTGAAGCAGATCATAAGTCGGAATGTGGATTTACAACTGTGATTCAACAAGACATGCCCAGACGCATTGAAAATAGTCTGGTGTTTCATTTCACTGACCAAACGATTCTCAGTTTAACAAGGCGATCAGCGAAGCCTCATGACGCTGGATAGCAAGATTCAATGCATCTTCATCTCACTTTCCATCCCTTTTCATTAAAAGGTAGCCGCGATCATGAAATTGAGCGTCGGCCTTGGGAGAGTGCGACGACCTATTACCGAATATCAACCAGGAGTACTTTCAACGTTTAGATTTTGTCTTATAATATTTTGACTTTGCCAAAAAGCAGCGAGAATAATACCTACTGTTTTCCTCTCCTTAATGAAATAAATATTAGCAATATGAATAGTTCTGCAATAATTTTCCCAGGTGGAGGGAACTCAATGAGGAATGGGTCTATTCTTCCCTTGGTGAACCTTAAGGATGCGTTAGGCAAGACGACTATTGTTCCTTAGTCCATTCACTTACGACTTAGTCTGTTCCCAAATTCAGAACAAAAAATTCGCATCCAGAAATAACTGCGATGCTCAGTTAGCTATGCGTACGAGAACACAAACCGCATTCTCGCCATTATGAATGCTCGATGAAACATCCACCCAGTAAGAAAGTGTGAGAAAGAGTGGATTGTTTATGCGTGTGAAACAACGAAACCCGTTCACCTAGGAGGCGAACATAAGTGAAGACTACTGACTAAATGTTGTAGCAATTTAGTGGTTAAGAAAAGCCTCATAAAGAGAATAAAAACTTATTCTTCAGGCACTAGCAAACATCGAGAAGCAAACCAGAATGGAGTGGCAAAAGGTGTCACGAAGGCCGGTCGAATGAGCACTTGGATAAGCCAATACCAAAATCCTCGGATCAAAATTCAGTCAATTGTCTTTTCTGCCATGCAGACTCGCTCTGAGAGGGTTGAACATTAAGTCAAAATATTACCGTTAATACTATGTTTGCCCCCACTACGCAACACTGTTCCACTCAGTTACCTGGGCCTTGCGGCCAAGAATACAAAAATCATCGGTCATGTGAGGACCGCCGACTCAACCCCCAGACAAGTCGTAGATTCGCCATAGCTACAAAAACCCACAGGTCGTTTCTGAGGTGAATTATTGGCATTTGTCAATAGAACTGAAAATTTGATTTCCCAATCCCATCCCCATTGCTCTTCAGGTATTTCAGAAGCAATAACCATATTCCTTTGGATTGCCGGATTAATTACGACAGACACTATCTTCGTGCCCACAGTCCGCCCAGGGCCGGGGATCTGGAGAGCTGAGAAAAAGCATCGTGGTGGCGACCAAAACAACGCCTGTTATTGAAAAGCACTTCGTGATTTGGATCCTTGGTGGTGAAGTAAAATGGGATTCAATAACATTAATTATCATCCAACTGCTAAAACCTAGCATCGCTTTTCAAATGAAAAAAAGCAAGCACCAACTCAAAGCATGACATGTACATGCCACCTCGGTGCACTTTCGCCAATGCTTCAAGCATACCTGTGCCTTGCCGTAGCGAAAAGCTGGGTTAAAGTCATGATAATTGGCATATTGCGAAGTTAACGTCAGAATCAGCGTCAAAACCGCAGGAATCCTGAAATGGAAGTAATACTTTAGCTGAGTAAAACAGCATTGAGAAACAGCAGCAATTGGTAAAAAGGCGTTGATGTGTTCCAATAATCCATGTTGCCTCCGTCGTGGGCTTTGTTTAATCAGAACGGGGAAAACACCGGAAAAATATGCGTGAAGTTTGAGGTCAAAGGAGAAAACAGTCGTTCTCCAGTTTACCTCTGTTGCTAGTTCTTTTCAACAGTTGTAGGCGTTTGATTGACTTAACGTCGCTCACTTTTCAGATGTCATTATCCACTAGTTTCACGATGGTTAAACTAATAATTAACATAAACCAAATAGTGAAGACTCTAACCTCCACTAACTCAATGAATTTGCTGACTCATTAAGTTATCTCCAGGACGATAGGTTACCTCTTACTAGCTGCTGGAGGCAGTGGACGCATTAAAAAGATATCACCACCTGAATGGTTACAGCCGCGTAAGCTTTCGATACCACTTTTGTCTACCACTTATTATAACAATTTGGCCAAACCGAGCAACTCACACAAATCCCAGTATGCCGAAGGCAACTTGGACCCTACACGACAGAGATCGTCCACGTCGGACTTGAAAAAGAAGTGCAATGCAAAGGAAGGTCGTCCAGACTCGTGACCCCGTACAAGCAGTGAAGAAGATGACGAATTCTATGAACTGACCCAAATTGAGGCGGGCTTCCGTTTCTGGCACTGGAGAGGTATAAACACCCAGGTGTGAATTAAAGCCCCATACCTGCTGCACAGGGCTGCACATAGCTCAAGGTCCCTTGGGATTCAATGTGGTCACCGCCCATTTAATCCGGACTAATAGTCTTCTAAACCTTCAGCGCACTTACAGGGAACCCACCTCCGTAATGCTACGCCTAGTCACCTATGTGGTGACTTATGACAAAAGGAGTTTTGAAAACAATCCAGCTTTTGGCAGCTCTTCTTAATTTCGAGGCCCGAAGAATGACCATTGACGGAGAGAGGGATCGAAGTGAGCTTGAATCTTACTGAACTGCAATATGAGGACTTAAACACGGGTGTCTTCAAAAAAAAATTGCTGCCTTTTCAAGTTGCATGAAGTTGTGAACAACACAGAAGCTGAGGCAGAGCGGAAGGGAGATATGAGTCATGAGCAGAGTTTTGTGAAACTCATCCACTTTGTGCGTTTTTGTATTCATTTCAGTTAGCACCAAATGTATATGCAAAGAAAAATCCGCACACAAATTGTGATTGTTATAGAATGTCATTCAATTTCGAATGAGGAAAAAAGACTAAATACGATTGGGTGAAAAGAAATGATGCGAGCCCCGTGAGTTGCATCACCACCATTGAAACCGAACTTGTTCCAATTTTTACCCACAACTGCTCCATAATGTTAATACCTCAGAAGCATCGAGAACCCCTTCCAAAAGGTGGTCGTTTAGATTCCAAGCAACACCACGGATCCTTCATTTGCCCGCTAACCCACCTATAAGGCGACAGTATTCTGGCTACCAGTCCCTCAGTCTTTTCGTAGGCTTATCAAAAGCGTACTTTCAAAATGCCATACCTAAGTACCTCGGAAGGGGGCCAGCAACTGGAAAAAACTCACCCCAGATTCGAGGCTTCCAGAGTGAACCGATTGCAAGGCTGCTACAGAAGATCATGACGGAGGTTATGATGCAAACAAGAAAGCGGTAGGGCATTCGAATGGCCTTTTTCGTCACTGCGAGAATTATTAGAGTCCACGTCTGTTAAATAGAGAATTCTACTTATTTACCATCAGTAGCAACCCCATCTAAGTGCGAATAATAACTGCTTTGCAAACTCAATGGTGTTGAGATAGGTCAAACACAAAATCAGAAGGGGAAGAAGAGGACTCAGGAATTATCGAGCTGCAGTGCTGTACTTTGTTTTGATCCTCCAGATCAAAGGACGAAATGTACAATAAGGAAGCGGCGTGTGCATCCCTATGCCAATACTGATGACATTCTTTGCCGGTTGTAGACATTAGCAATGGACCATTATCGGTAATAAAACTCAATTTCCAAAAATGGATGGGAGCGAAATGTCGATAACGCATATAAAATACTCCTCTCTACAAGGCCTGCGTATAACGCTAATTGGTATAGTAATAACTGGCCTTTCGCAATCAAATTTCACCTTTTATAAACTGACAATGTTTTAAAAACTAAGTAGTGATACTAGTCTCCAAAAACGTTTTTTTAGTGTTCACATAAAAAGAAAAGAAAGCGATTTACTAAATCAACCTACCCTACAAACCTGCACGAAAATGACCCAGACGCCTAGATATGCATCGACAATTCTCAAAACCATCGGCAATCGTTAATGCCTCACTTTCAGGTGCCGTCTCAACGATTTCTCCCCCCCCCCCCCCCCCAATCCCTCACAATATTCTTCTTTAATCACGTTTAACGGAAGAAACTTATCCTTACAAGAGGAAAGGGCGCCCCATGCCAGGGAGACGGCCTGTCAGACCAAAGTACTTTCAACGCTAACGCAAATGCCACCACTTACCCCAACCCCAGCATCTAAACTTAGGCACAAAATAAAAGTACTCATTTCACACTGAAAAGCTCACACAACACAGAAGACTGGCCCAAGACAAGTAGAAAGCCGTTCGATCCAATGTCTCGTCGAGCTGCCGTGGATTCACGTGCACAAGGGCAGCCATTCCAGCGAAGATGAACATGATGGGTGCGTAGAGAAACGTTCCTATCACGAGTCCTACGCCGACCTTTAAACAAGAGAAAGGCAGGAGATAAAACATTGAACTTGGTTTCGTCTAACCAATGTTTGGTTTTTAGAGAGGAGTGAAGAAGAAACGGGTTACAGAGTCCAAAATTAACTGAATAAAGAATGCTAGAAAATGAGCATCAAACGTCCAAACTGTTACTCCTGTTGATACCAAATGCCTAACGGTTGATTTTATTAAACATATTAGGCATTCTTGTAATCGTGGAGGTATGAAGGAAGCTCAAAAGGAATGTAGACATGTGATATCAAGCAGGTAAGTGCGCCACTGTGGTAGAGTTACACGCGCATGCTGTTTGTGGACCAGGCAAACCCAATTCCGACCGGGTACCTTTGGTCCGGATAGTGGATAAGGCTGCTAATGAGGGTGTGTAAACTGCAGAAAGATCCGAGTGATCCATAGTCACTTCTCAGAGGTGTCGTTCTGCTACCCCACCCTCTGCAACTGCCGAGCATCAAGTTTTATGGGAAGTTCTTGGAGCCTTTAAACCGGGTCAAGCTAGTTTCGCAAAGTTGACGAGCTCGAATAACATCAAATGGTTCGAAAAGTAGTTAAAAGTAGAGAAGATGATGTCGCGGAACTGTTGAACCGGGGTATACTTGTGGGTTAGAACGTGATTACGAAAAACCGCCTCAGCTTTACAAGTGCCAGCTGCGTTTTTCCATAAAAAACTTCCAGCTCTATCACCTAATGAATTGCCTTTTGGTCGTTTTAGCTCAATTACCCGAAAGATCTACCCGAACAAGCCGTTATCTACTTAATCATTTGAAGCATTGTGAGCGTGAAGTGGGTGTAAATTCTCCTGAGCCCAGGCTGAACAGCATGTGATGGCTACCACGCAATTCGCCTCAAAAGAGGTAACGAGGACGGGATGATAAAACTCCAAATCGTTAGGTATAGACAGCACACAAATTGGTTTTGCTTTTGGTTCAGAGAATTTGGCAATTAACTAATAGATTGCCTCAGATTGTGGAGCAAAGATAATGCATACAAATATGGCATAAACATGGCCCCTTCCACGCCCAGAACGGATCAAACCGAAAAGCTCCCACAGCTTGTTGTAAAAATCGCATTTGTAGAACAATGTTTAGCAAATCACTAATTTATAAGAAAAGACAATTTGCCGGGAAAATTGATCATGTCATAAATAGGCCGTGTTGCCAACGCCCATAACCCGGAGTTGCAATTCCTAGTGGCCTGGATAGTCTTGAGGCTATCACCGGCCAGACGGTGGATTGCCATGACGGCACACGGACCTGGCAGTTTGGTGGTAGAGATTGGCCAACACTAAGCCTCACTTAGCTCAGCTTGATCGGCTTGGGCACGAATAGTTATAGCTATGAGTGAATCCTAACCCCGAACAGAATGTCAACACATTTAAAGTGCGGTCGAACCTGGTCTCCGTCAGTCAGTAGGGAGTAAAAAGAAGACTATTTCCAGAGGCATGGAGATGAACGATTTCATAGGATTGCAGGGCTCCCCAGCAGATGCTGGTGCACAAATCGTCTACAAATGCTATTTTTGTGGTTTATTCTTATCAAAAAATGGGACCAATCACTTTACAAACAAATGGATGTCTGCATTCAAATGATCAAAATGGCTTTTCAAACCTGTCACAACAAATATCTGAAAAGTTGTCGCGACCTTCCCGGAGAGGAGGTGATAGTGGAGCTAAACAAAAATTTATCGGTATCCCTTTTGAAGAGTTAACATTGCAGTCATCCCATGTAGATTCGTAAAAGTTCAAGCTCGAATCTTTGTCCAACCTTCTCGCACCTCACGAGGCATTGCAACGATTGATAGGAGATTCTTCGAGTAGAACTATCATCAGTGCCCACTAGCTCAGGACAAAGGACGAACCCAACGTAATACACCATTAGTTGAGGTTTTTGCTTTGGATGTTCGGACACTGAGGAGCACACTCACTGTACTTTCACCCAGGTAATGCTACCCCTGGGCGTGCCAGGGGCCCATCAGCACGTATATGCGCTGATGATAAATATTCCACCATAGTATTGTCGCCCTCTGCCTTCGGCAAGTTGAGACAAGGCAAACTCAATCATGAGGGACAGCTACCTGAGTCCTATTACGAAAGAATAAATCTCAAAGTGACGAAGGGAGGTGGCCGCGAACGAGAGGACCGAAAGGGTTGAGCACGACGTCTGCTCTCGTTAATTGCCCCAGTTCCATGCTTTGCAGGAAACCTATTAACTGATGTGGCGCTAAGAGCGGCAACAAATCATTTGAGAAAATCACTACGAAGCAGGCACGCGATACCTCCTTCACCTGGCTGCCAGCTGGATAGAACCCGGGCGGATGTGGCTAGGCAGCATTTTCAAATAAGGGAGAAAGTCAAAATCCGGCGGGATTGTCAGGAAAGACTGTTGAAGTTGCGGTCAAATATCATCTCCACTGAATGAAAATTCAGTAAATAGATCAGCTGGTTTTTGACTATTTTCTCTGATATCACTGACAGCTTTGTGGCGACCGACACGGAAATGCTGAAGACGAAGCAGTGTAACATTAATTTGACCACTCAACTCTTCGTTTTGGTTTTGGAGGCATTCAAAACTCATTCCCCGTACTTTACTGTGCAGAATGGCCTCCGAAATATGTTGGTGAACCCATCAGTGCACGAATAATACAAATTCCGCCCCAATCTTCATTAACATTTGGCACTCGAACGCCGTGATTTGCAGAATGAAGTTATTTAATAAAGACTTAGAGAAACGCACCATTTGAAAGCCAAAACAGCCATTATGACTTCCAACCGTATATCTCCATCACCACAGCTTCCGTTTTATGAATGATCAGGCCTGGCACGCTCCCAGTCCAATCAAACCCTATTTCGACACAATCTTAAAAACAAACACATTTCGGAACCGCACATAGAGAATTCGATAAATGTGTGATTCCACTTTGTAAGAGAAAAAAGGGAAGTACAATAGCTTAAAGCCTGTGGCAATACCAAACTGGCTTGGTCTTGTTTGGATCAGAAATGTCAAAAGTTCGCACTTTACCGTTTGAGGAATCTTAGTCAAATCGTCTTCAAGGCAAAGGTGAGGGTCTTCGTCCCCTTCCTCAGCCAATGATATCGCTCCGAGCGTAACCCTCCCATTAGTTGCCACTACCCGAAAGAAGTTCCTCAAAATTGCTGTCCACCGCTAGTTATTATTATAACGGCACTATGGAAAGCCAAATCAGATGTCAAAGTCCAATGAGGCTATCATACGCCTTGAATGATTTGTTTTAGAATTTCTGTTCGGGTGGTTAACTGGTTAAACAATTATGTTCCTTCCAATGCCTTTTTTATAAGTTAGGTTGGTAATGCACAATTCGGGCATGAGTAAAAGGGGAAGAAACCCCACAGATTAAGGCACACGCTTGTCGCAGGTAAGTCTACGGGCTAAATCCCGCACAACCGAGGCATATGAAGTAATGCGTGGACTCAAGTCCCCGGTGCATTTCCACGGCGATGTAAAACAATGGATTTGCTTGAAGAAGTGTTCCGTTTGCCCTGAAGTAAAGGCTGTTGGATGACACCTTTGACTAACATATATCTAGAAAGAACTGCCCAGCTACGCCCATCCCTTGGCTAACTGTTCATCCCACGTGAGTGGCCTATTACAGACTGGTAACCGTGGAATTTGAGGTGTTCTGGAAATAGCACAAACATTCCAAACACCCCACAACAGAAGCACTATTTGCTGGGCTCACCTGTAATCCTTGCTAGCAACCCTCTAAACATTTTTATCTGTCAGAGAAAGAAGCCGATTTTAGCCTCCCATGTGATAGGCTTCCGAAGAAGGACACCACATGTTTAATTGTACACAAATCCTCATAGGAAATGGAAAAAGTCTTCCCGAAAAACCCGCTTGTAACAGGTAATACAGGTAGAGAGCACTTGAAGTCGCAGTGGTTAAAAATAACCAATTAACCTAAAAGAGAACTTACAAGACACTGGCCCTGAACAACCGAATTAGTCAAGTTTCAAACGATTTCCAGAAGTTAGACAGGTATGCCCATCTATTGATGCTTTCATCAATCAAATTGTGGCTTTAAAATGGTCCCAAACCCTTCAGCTAACATTCGTCCTTTCAAGTGCTTTGATCGAACAAAATTGGTCCACACGTTATCAGACTGAAAATTTAAATCTTATTCGCCAAATAATAGCCATTACTCTTTAAAATATACCAGCGGGAAGAAAAGCACCAGTTAATAAAGGAGCATGAGGATAAACGAAACCAGGTTGTCTGAAAACAAAGCTTAAGAAGTAGATTTTCAGCATCCATCCATAGTTGGCACGTCGTCTACCAGGATCTCAGGGAGCATAAACATAAACCATCACAGTCCTGACAGTTCTTCTAGTAGCACCAACAGGCACCGGTTTTTGGAAACTACCTTAAGTGCTAGCCTAAAACTAAAGAATGTAGATGTTCTCAAAGCAGGTCCAATAACGTTCTTGTACAACCACTTGAGACAAAACTATAACACTAGGTCCAGATAACAGAGTCCGGTTGAATGCTTGCCTAATCAAAAAGAACCCTCTATGCCATCAACATAGTAATAAAACACTTACCACTTCAGGTACAATGCCGAAATTTGAGGCAAAGAGGAAGACAGGCGGCGCAGTAGGGGCAGCAGCATAAAGAAAGGCGAAACTGGACTTGGGCACAGAATATTCCTTTGGTTGGTTGGACAGCAGCAAAGCCGTCATTGCACGGGTTATGAAGGGCGAAAGAAAACTAGACACAAGATTATGGATGAGACTGGGTAAAGAAATCCGCACAGCGGATGGACTGACAATGAGAGCATGTGCAATTCAAAATCATGGGGCGATGTGAGAGGATTCGAAACAAAAGGGTAGGTCGAAGAAGGGAGAAGTGAACGATTAAAATGCGCACAGTTTCATGTAACAGGATGGAAAGTAACTGGCATAGTGGACGGTGAAGGCATGGGTTCGCAACATTGTTTTGATAAAAGTCACCATTTGCAAGCGGAAGCTCTCAGCACAGAGAAAAAAATGACATCACCAAGATCCCATCAACCAGATGGTAGTAGAACAAAATGCGTTAGAACTGAACTACCTCCATTCGGTAAAACAACGCGATGGGTCCGCCTTTGCTAAATGCAGTCTCTTTAGGCCCTGTCAATGACCGCATCGACAACGCTATCAGACGGCGTTTTTCTTAAAGCCTACGCCACCTTTGTTTGCACCTTTGATCATTTAAAAGGGGATACATGCACGAGAGACGGAACCTCCGCAGTGCTGCGCTAGCGACCTCCACCCTGAATTCCCTGGGATACTGAGTCTTCTGATCGGAATCGCAATTTGTAGGTGGTTGACGTTCTTTCTGCGTCCTCGCTCTTGAGTAAGGAGTTTGCAATTTACAAACCGATTTTTATTTAGGTAAAAAGGTTAGCTGTAGTGATCAATCATCGTTTCAAAGAATTTCGCATCATGCGATGGAAATCACTGGTGGTGTTGGTAGGTTACAAAAGAATGGTTTCCATTGCTGAATAAGTTGTAAGAAGAGATGCTAGTTAAGCTGCAGTGCGCTCATTAAGTCCTCACAATCATTAGTGGGCCTAAGCCAACCTACATGTAAGGGCAATCAGATTTATCACAGCATTTCATTAGGGCAATTCGGCGAACCACATCAATCAGCCAAATAGAAGAGCGATGCTACTCAGCGGTATGAGCACACTCATTCAGGGTGAAACAGAGCACTGAAAAAAGGTGTGGCCAGATAAAAAATAAAGAACTTGACCTATGCTTGGTGGAATTGGTAAAGAGGGCTAGAAAGATGAGCGGATACATCTAGGGACTTACTAAAGAACTCCGAAATCGGTCAAACACGCATAAAGAATTTACTGAAAGACATTGCACATTATAAAACACTAGTGTGCTTTCTTGGGACAAAAATATTTTAGCCCTTAATTAGGCTTACACTTTTCCGAGAAGAATGAAAATGAGGATGTAGATTTCACGTCGACTGATGCGCTTAATTCTTCCTACCATACTGAAACCGAGGTAGAAGAGAGCGGTCGCACTAAATGATGCTCCTAAAATTAACATCAACGTGATGCAGAGGGTGGATGGGGTTGAATGCACATTCCAATGGAATCCTTCGGGGACCTACCTAGATCCTTGAAGAAACCATCCAATATGTCGGGCAGTTTGTGTTTAAGGAGGAAGTTAAAAATCACGCCGATTAGAGTCATGAAAAAGAGAGGATTCAGCATCACTCGTCGCATCACCTAAATGTTAATTGGAAACTCGATTAGTACTAATAGCATACTAGTAGAGGTGGGTTGGTTCTACTCTGGTTAGTTTCGCTCCAGTACTTTACCGCCTTTCTATTGTTGATCTAGTCCCGATGCTGAGTGTGTGATTATCTGTATTCAACAAAGCATACAATTCTTGGTTTTGATTGCCTGTGCGACTCGCCCAAATATGGTTATTCAGCGATAAATACGACCGAAATCTCAAGGAAACGTTATCGAACATGGAGTCACGGTTCCTCACCTCTCCGTCGGCATTCCATCCTTGTGCAAATTTACGAAAAGCTAACACCGCAAAATCCTCATAGATGAAAGGTCCGATTAGCTCAAAAGACAAGGACCCAACAAAATGATGTTCATTGAAACTGTCGATATGGCAGCACAAACGTTTAGCCCCCTGCCGCAGATGCCCACAACCCCGGAAAGAGGTCGTTCCGATTATCTAGATGTTTCCTTTTCACGCCCAACCGCCAAGCCACCCCAAACATTTCGAGACACGAGCGCCTGCCCAGTCGTCATTACTGGGCCCTATCACAAATGGATAGTCTTTAAATGCACAACGAATCGTTATACGACCAAAGGCGAACAAAATGTTATACCAGCAGTCACGTAAACGTATACCATACCGCCAGCATACTCACACTGACCAGCAGCATAGATTTGCTTTAGAGGCAACTGAAACAATAGTGGTGGCAAGGATAGTGGCTCCATTGCAAAAGAATACCAGTTCCTGTCTCGTTAACCAGATGCTAAGTGAAAATGTGATGGAAGAGACACATCAGTTACAGAAGGCTTGGCAACTGCCCAAATCTTGAGTCCTGCACAAGGATCAGTAGTCGAGCAGGATAATGCTTGAACGAATCAGGATATCAAAAGACCGCTTATAAGGTTGACCAGATAGCCTTCAGTGTTAAATGGAAAGAGAAAAAAGTTAACATCAGTGGGCAATGTATTGCGCTGCCTGATTCGCTAAATAGTTTTATTTTAGACCCATACATTTGGGTTGCGGTGCTGGCATGCAGGATAGGTTTGTTGTGGAAATTCGCCCAGCCTTCAGCAACACCGGGGAAATAAGTTTTTGAACAGCATTTGGAGAACAAAACTATTGCTAGAATTAGAACCAGTTTTGCTTTTAAAATGGTCAAAATGAACCTGAACAAATTGATGGCCGAAGCAGAAGGACACTAGAGAGCGCACAGGCCTAGCATCAAATGGAGTGAGAACACAATGACTTTGCTTTTCAAGCTACACAGCAAAACTCAGGAATAACTCGAGCAACATATAGCAAATCATGACATTTATTTCCAATGTTTCTGCAACTCACGTTCAGTATTCGCTTGCAAGCCAACGCAAGTGCCATCTGAGACGAAGCTGAGGAATGCAGAGCTATAACGGAGTCAACAGCAGCCCTTTCTCTGGCCTTGTGCCACTCCAAAGCAAAGTATCCCATGGGATTGAGGATCACCAACTGAACCGGGGCGAAGAGATAGATGTATGCCGCCAGGTCGGGATAGATGAGACGAACTGAACAAAATTGAGCCACATTACTTATTCAACAACAAAGTTGGACTTACGAACTGGATAGGCGAGAGCAACGTCATTGGATTGGGAGGTAAAAATGGCCAACAGGCCAGCCAGACCGATGGATTTACCGCGTGAAAGGCCAAGCACAACAATCATGGTAAGAAAGAAGATGATTGCTTTGCCCAAGGACACGGCCATGACGACGTACCAGTCGACACTAGAGAAGTCCATTGACACCATGACCTTCAAAACAAGACATTCGCATAAATTGCGTCAACCCCTTTCTCCTCTCCTAAGTTACCAATGATAACGAAGGATTTGAGCATGTCTCTTTGTTTTCAGACTAATTTGAAGTCATCAGTAAGTTGACGTTCTCCTCCCGAAGTAAAGAACTAAGTTAGTCAAAACTTAGAGGAGAATTTCGTAAAAATTCACCTTGAGACATTAAATTAGCCCTTTTTAATCCATATTTTTCTGACTAAATGCCGGGCCCTAAACTCATGCAAGGAAGGTTTAATCTGCAGAGGCTCGCTATAGAAATGCTGCCTAAGATGCAAACGATTCTCGTAATCGCCCTAATCTTGCGTCCGTCGTAAAGCTTCTCCTCGTGCTTATGCAAATATAGGTAAATTACGTTGCAAGGTGATGGCTCCCTACTGCCTTAGAGAGAATTAAAGACAGTGGCGAAAACGCATTCAAAACGAAGTACTTGGAGCTAATTCAATGCATACAGTTCGTTTGATTACCGATTTTAAACAACTTTTATCAAGAATTAAGGCATTAAGGAATAAGAACATTAATCAACTGTGAGCAGTGTTGATCCGTAATGCGAAATGTACTGAGAAGTGACGGGACGAAATTGCTTCCCACTCCTGAAAAAATTCAACAGCTATGAATTCCAATTCTAGACGGTTTTTTGAAAACTCGACCAGGTCGTGACATAATAGACAACGAACCAAGATTTGTTATATTAATGATGCTCAAAATTAAGAATGACATGAGTGTGTGAAAGCTATTTTCGGTGCATAGGTATCGCCTCCAAATTTCCACCCTACTGTACCTCTAATAGTAAATCTACGCCCAAAATCATAAGGGTTTCGGAGCGACCTTTAAGCATTCAAGTGCCCTAGGGGGGATTCATAATATAGATGGTTATAGGAACACAATATTAAGAGATAACTTAGTAAAGCCAACAAACCAATAGCACAGAAAACATACGGTGAAGAACATCGCCGGCAGAGCAAATAAGGTGACGTAAATACCGAGACCATTTGCTTGCGCTTTAGTGAGCAGCTTAAGCTGGCCTGCCAGAAAGCCGAGAAAAATTAAGCCAAAACATTGCACCAGAACAGGAGCTAATGCCATAAAAACGGCTTTGTCGAACTCTTCATATGGAACTGATAGACCCGCCATTGTCAGTAATTCACAAAATCAGAAGGCATGAAAGATTCAGGACACACGCCCAAGGCATCAATCGGTCACAAGGCGCTCTAGCCAACTGTAATCGTGCTGATGATGCACCACACATTTCACAATTAATTTAAGCTAAAAATTACCAACACAGCTTGTTTTCTCCACAAAACTTTTTTAAGGAATATATACAAAAAACTGGTTGCTCGCATGTCGTAGAAACTAAGGCTAGCATAATGTAGGATTAACTATAATGATTCTTACAGTGACACGGCTCATAAACCCGATCACACGCTTCATACACACTAAGTAATTTTATAATTTTTTATAAATATGTCACAATTTTTTCTAAGCTTTACAGTATTTTACACAGTTTCAGTTTGATAGCTGCTTAAATTTGGAGGCAATTACATGAGATTTGGATTTTAGTAAAATTATGTTTGTTTGAGTTGTCATGCTTTCTACCGGTCCGCTGGAAAGCCAAGCTACCGAGTCGCTCTGTCAGAATGTCCGATCTAAGAACGGATGCTCTGGAGGATTACAATCCTTTCGGGGACGCTTTGGCGTCTAGTGAGTAGCGTTTGTTGGTCGCCGACCTTAGCGTTGGTGGTGCACATTTTGGATGCTGTAATCTCCTAACTATGCATGCGCTGATATACACAATTTAAGTGATTCCTTCAATTCGGTGTTTTCTCCATAGCTTTTCTCCCCTTTGCTTTATGTATGAACAAAGCTTTGGTTGTTAAGTTTTCTTGAAAGAGTTTGTTGTCTCAGTATTGCTGGGTAAGTCGGTAAACTGGATGGGCCATGCTACGGTCATTGTATTTTTTGTAGTTGTTGAAGTTGGGAGCATAAGCTGTCTAATTTTTTCTTAACAGCAAATATCTCATCAGCTTATCAGCCTGCAGTGCTGCCGCCCTCAGACGATGGCTTGCCTCCTCCCTATTCCAATGATATTGGTCTTAAAGACGTGACAATGCAAGACTCAGGGAGCACCCTGCTACCTTCCACACAACCAGTATTGACGGTTGCTGATCTACAACGCAGACAGGCTGAATTAGACCAACGCGCTGCTCAGTTGGATCTTCGCGAGAAGCAGGCTCAGCAGCAGGAGGCCTGGCGTATGGAGCATGGCTATGGAACCGCTGATAGTGGGTTCTTTCGGTTACTGAAATATGGTTAATTGGCACTCCATCCTAATAAATCTTCGCTTTGCTCGTTTCAGTTCCCAACTGGCCTCCGCTGCCCCGATGGTGCTGCTTCAAACCCTGCATTCGGGTCGATTTCAATTCAGACATTCCCTCTAATTGTCGTTGGATGGCTATGTACGGGCACTATTTCTGGCTGGCCTACTCCTCCCTCCTTTTGCTTAATGTCTTCGGCACTCTAAGCTATCTGGTTGTCTCAAAAACACTTGAGGAATCTGGTGCCCTCTTCGGTGTTTCCATTGTAGTCTTCTTGATTCTCACACCCGCTGGCTGTTTCTGCTGGAATCGCCCGCTCTACAAGGCTCTCAGGTGCATCAACTCGAGTGTTATGCTTAACTTACCAGTGGTAGCGTTGACGACACTTATGGTGACTGTGATTTTGCGTTTCTATGGTTATAGGAAGAACAGCTCAATGCAATTCTGCATCTTCTTTCCCTTTTTCGGAGTACAGATTTTGATAATCTTTATTCAACTGCTGGGGATTGACTATCTAGGCGCTTGGTAAGGGTACTATTGGAACTTTCAAGATTGTCATATGCTAGATGTATCGCTGAAATTAACTGGCTATAAGGTCATGCTGAGCGCAAATGGTACACCAGTTCACTTATTCTTACACATTTATCAGTGATATTTTCTCGTGTATGTCATTATGATCCTCCAAGCTCTCATTTTCTAAAATTTAAATTTCAGGGCCGAAGTGGTGCCGTTTGCAATGCATGTTATGCATTTAGTTTATAAATAGCATTAATGGCTCATTTTTTAACTAGTCATTTATCTGTTTCCCGGTTAACTTGCTGTCCTGTCGGTTACCTATGTTGACAGTCTGTGACAGCCTTAGGAGCTTATGCGCACCATAGTACTTCAAATTTGCCCCATTTTTCGCCCACTGCCTACCGGAATCTTAGTAAAAGGTTGATAGCCACATCTAAAATGCTTCACATGCACCTCCCTATTCCATTCCTTTACGATAGTAAGGACTGTGCAGCAGTCTAATTTAACCACCCATACTACACTGCTAAGGAGCACGTCATGCTGGTGACGCTGGGTTCTTGTGAGGAAATTGGTACACTATATACACTATATATATATACACTATTGAGTTTCTCCTAATAAAGCACGTTTTTTAAGCAGTATGCAGCAATAACACGTGTGATTGAATGTAAATTTCTGGGTGAGCACAGTCAAACGTGTTTCAAAGTGTTTTACTCTTCGCAGCGGGTGGATAAACTCCCTGAAGGTCTTTGCATCGACACCGGGCGTGGGAACTTTCATGCTTGTTTTGGCAGCTCTCTTCAGCCTCGCCGGTGCGGCGGCCGTTTACCTTATTTTCCGGGTGAGTTGTCTCGTCAAAAAGCTTTTAAATTTTCCGGGAGATGGGGCTCATGCCTCGCCTGTAGGACATTGCGGAACCTTTGCATGTTCATATCCTTCTCCGCAGCCTCTGATACATAGACCGTGATTAAAGGAAGTTTTGCTTTGTTTGAAAAGTGTTCATTAAACTGAGAACTCTTGGTCCTTTTCATTTAAAGTATCATTAGCGATCTCCGGCAATGTGTCAAGTTTTGTAGCCACTTTTGCTTTAAAAAGGGGCCTATGAGCAGCCCATTCAGTCATGTGTTGAGAACCCTTTTATTTTACTTTTTCGGCAAATAATGCATTTCATTAACCCGAGTTACGACTTGTGCAACGCTCACTACTTCTAGACAGTGTCTGCGTGATAAGTGCTCTGCTGAAATTAATGCAATCATTCGAACTGCACATGCTGATGAAGAGGGTCCCAAAGCCACCCATTCCATACACACGCCCCCAACACTCAAGGCCGTCATGGAAGAGACAAATTTGCGAGAACTGCGTGCGCCAGCGCTTGTGTAAAATCGTGATTCACGTTATAAATGAGTCGATGTTTGTTTGTAACCCACGCTGATGGCAGTAAGTTGTGATGCGAATATCTTCTCGTCAGATTGTGAATTCGAGTACACTGCACGCGAAACATTTTAATTTGAACTTCACGTCAATTAAGTGTTTCATTGTTGATTTTTAGGCGTGTGGATTGCTCCTTCATCATATGTCGTTGAAGGTGGCTCGATAGAGTGTCAACCTTGCGTGTTCTTTTGCTTAAGCTCTGAAACTCAAGCGGCTGCGGAAGTAATCTTTCTCTTTGCATTAAGTGTCCTTTTTATCTGATATCTTGCTGCTGTTTGAGGGGATAATTTGATTCCATCCATTGGGCAATCGTTACGTCACTTCTATCTTTGAAGCCTTGGTGAGGTCCGACTGCTGTAGGGAGTAGGACTAATTGTTGCGTCACTACCGACTGGCTGGTCGGTGCTTAGGAATCTTTGCCACGCCTCGTCATCCACCAGCCTCAAGGCTCCTTTCTGTCTTAGGTGGGAAGGTACTCATACTGTAACTATCACATGAGCGTCAGAGCAGTAATATACGCTGCCTCGCTTCGTGTTTGTCCACGCGTTTTGTTTAAACGTTTTGAAAAAAAAATTGAGACACTTGGGTAACAGCTCTGTCGTTGTTGTATTTTACCATTACCATGGATCCGTCCGGTGTCTGAGGTCGTCTCATCCCTCACTGGCTTGACTTCTCCCTTATCTGTGGCTAAACTTGAGATTTGCTGGATGCTTTCGGGACCCCTCTTTCCCTAAAACGCCGTTATTACGAGGTCCTCGCCTAAATTCACCCTTCATAGCAATTCTGGCGACATTTATCCGAGTAGGTATTCAAACCCGATCCCGAAGCCTTTCATTTCACTTGTCCAAGTAAACAGCCGTAAGTTTTTTTCGTTCTAGGGGACTCAGTTGATGCTCCTGTTGATCACTATAGTTTATATTTTATTGAGAGCGGCCTCCTGAGTGACTCAACTAGTTCTGATTTGTGAGTTTGAGTGGTAATGTCAATGTCTGATTTTGATGCTCATTATTGCGCTCACTTTCTCCCTCTCATCCATTCACTCCAAAAAGGCCGATCGCTTTTCATCCAAACTTACCCACAAGGTCTTGACTGTAGGTGCACACTTTCTCAAGGTTGTTTTTCCACTCAAAGTTTGGGCTCTTGGAGACCTTTGGTATAGTTTCTTGGGTTCCCTTCTTAGTCAATTTCCCTTCCTACTCGGTGCGGCGAAGGCCTTGCGATCGACAGTTTTCTCTTTACGCTCATTCAGGAGGGGCAGACGTAAAAGGTTGTTTTGGAATGAAGGCATCGTGCGACAGTGTTTCAGTTGCTCACATCAAAACGTGACCACTCCCCCCATCTGTTCACTCTCGGCTTAGCAGAGTTGAAATGCTTTGTCCTGTTTCCAAGAGCGGAATGTTAAAGCACTTTGTTGTTGTTAGTTACTGGAGTAAATACTAGGCCATGAGAGGGCTGCGTTCGCCTCAGCACTAAACTGATGTTATTAATTGCACTGGTAACATGCTTACCCCACTTGAGCGATACACTTACTCTATTCACCCTTGATTCCCTCGAAACTTCTTTTTTGTGCCTAGTTTGAAGCATTCAGCCGCCAAGGCTTCTTGGAATGATCGTTCGTCTTTCTCTGAATTTCTTTAGACATGCATAATTTATGTGCTTCTCTCCTTTCCCCAAAATCGCGTCATACTTTGTCTGCATCGGCAATCAGAATGTGACATGTTTGTCATAAACTCATGAAAGCAATTTTCTTATCATTTGGCTTGAGAAGTGTTTTTTTTTCCTTCTGTTGAGCTGAGGTCAGAGGTTGAGGCGTATCACTTGAACCCTATGAATCTACCTGCCGCAGTAATTTGTCTGAATTTACTCCACTTTATCAAGCTGGTTTCTCAACTTTTCTCAGCTTAAAGTTTCACTTGATGATGGAACTGACCCAGCCAAACATCTTAGAACTTGTTACTTCAAATCTGCAGGTGCATATGTACTACCGCGGCTCTGGAGCTAACATGCAACGTGCGAAACAGGAGTTGGCACAAGACATGGCCAGCGGTGGTTTCGCCGCTATCTCGTAGGCCGCAGGCAGTTGGTGACAGCGAAGTCAATGAAATTGTCATTCTCTTTCGCCCTCCCCCCCCCCCCTCCACCTCGTTGGCTGTGCCTCTTCAACTGCCATTTTACCACTGGTTATGCGCTCCACGTCATTGGCTCCTCTTTATCCTCTAGTGGAGTGACCCTATCTGCCCTCCTTTGTGCTCGTGATAATTCATGCTACATATCATTTTTCCTCTTTTCTCACTTTTCTGCACGTTTTACTTTAAATATCACTTTCTTACTTTACCGTATCGGTCGTGAATGTGTCTTTTTGGGTATAGTCTACCACTTAATCTTTAATTATTACAGGTAAGATGCAGGGATGAATCCCTCAGTAAGTACCTTGCTCAAAATTATTTGGTGGGGTGACTTATTAGACGACTTTTTGGTATTTTTGTAGGTTTTGAAATCCGTACATGATTCGGTGTTTTGCCTCAGGTAGAGATTAACCACGTTTCTGCAGTTGTTAGCCTCTTCTCCAGCACTTTCGTCGATTCAGGAGGCCAGTATTTAAAGGTCTGGGAACGTATCTGACCGTGAGCTCACAGTCTGCACTTAAACTTGGTGTCGCAGTCCCTAAAGATGCCTTGGTTCCAACCCATTTGGAGCTGTGGGGATTTGTTCTTCCAGCAGTAGGCCAGTGGTGGCAGTTTGATTGTTGCTCTTCCATCAAGGGGTGGTATTGTTCCAGACGTCTCTTTTTTTGTACTTTTGTACTTTTTCGTTGCTAATTAGCGACAGTCACCGAACTTGACCGATGTCCGTGGTGTCAACCTTCCAACGCGCAATGGTTGTCTAGGTGGCGGCTTCCCATTTGCATAGGAGGTGGAGGAAACATTCGAAATCCGGGAGTCTTGTGACGTCTGAGTAGCTTTTTGTGTTATAAAAGGGATCGAGGGTAGAGAAAGCTTGTTGACGATGAGGAATGTGACGACTCTAGCCTCTACTTTGGCGTTTTAATGAGGCATACCAATGGGGGTTAGTCATTTGCTGTCAGCTCAATGGTGGAGCTGCCAGATTTTTTGATGTTATCGAGGCGTTGAAGCGGTATTTACGGAGATTTAATTGCGTCCGTTGCTTGACATACATTAAAATAGAGAGGGAATCACTTCAGTCGAAGCGCCAATAGCATTTTTTGAGCTTGAGGAATGCCTCTGCGATGGGGACAAATCCTGTCGAGAATTTACAAGCCACAGGTAAGAGCACAATCCAAATGGACTTGTACGAGTTTTCCGTTCCTTAACAATGTTTGGCAGTAATGTTTAAGCTGTCTTTAAGAATACATGCTTGCTCACAGCGTCACATATGTGTGGCATGCGTCCAGTAGCTGTCAATGGTGATTGAGTGTCAAGTGGTGTTCCACGGCAGTTAATTGCATGTAAAACAGTAAAATTAAATCAGAACGACGCCGTTCTGGAGGAAATTACACTTGTTGCTTTCTGTGGTACGGGAGAGGCATTTGGGTTGGTTGACTTGATTCCCGTCGACCACCTCGGCAGCAGACATTTCTTTCGGTGTTCCATTTTATTTACTGATGGCACTTGTTTAAGCAAGACTCGATTTGGATACGATGCGATCTTTTAAAGTGTAGCTAATAGTGCATTTCGAAACAATAAAATCAGTCTATGAAATGGGAAATTCTTGTAGTGGAATGGCTAATTCTCCTACATTTCATTGAAAATCCGAATAAATTACAGTAGATTTACTCAGCGTCCTCCATTTTATTTTGAAACTCATCTCTTTATCATGTTTTGACTGTAATGGCTTTCATGATGTTTTTTCTCAGAATTTTTGATTGGATAACTGGAGGTCAATTTCTCCCACTGAATTCTCCATCACTTTTCTCAATGCCTATTTGATCCAACTAGAACTCCGGATCACAGCCTTTGATAAATGGTTGTCTTAAAGAAATCTGGGTGATTCCATGCCGCACAGAACGAAAGTCGAAGGTATTAGGAGGAATGGAGAGAGAACTAGGACAGATCCACGGCAACAAGGAAATCCGAGAGGCCTTCCAATTCCGCGGGCATATGGAAGTCAGTCAGTGAATTGGGCAGGGGTGCAAATGGAAGGGTCTCATTGGAAGCACCCCAATAATCAGAATCCAGTAGAAGTGTCATCTGAGGGACCTCCACACCACAACAGGTAGTCTTACAACTCTCTTGAGGTCGTTGTTCGCGCAGTCGTCTCCGAACGGCTGATAGAAATTCAGGTTGAACCACCTCCTCCAAGCCGTTCACCAGGGTACACCTGGACAGCAGACGTAAAATCTAGGACCAAGAGGATTTGATGTTAGTGAGGTAAGAGATTCCTGTGAAGTCAGTTTGACGCGATTTGGTGCCTGTTTATGCTGCCTATGCTTGCAGTACCTCTATTCATATCTATCGAGACAACCTACTTTCAGACTGGCGTTCCCTGTTTCGCCTTTACCTACGACTCAGACGCAATATTTTATGTTCGGATCAAAAGGTCACGATTCTGGCTTTGTCTGTGGAAGGTGTGGACCATGGAAGCTGGGTAGAATGTTGGTAACTCGACAGTGGTTGTATGATTGCGAGCAAGAATGAATGGTGCTCGCTACCGACAAACTGTGCTTCTAGAGGAAGCCAAGGCTTTTTGAATGGATGTCTTTCTGTTGTGATTGAGTACCAGTGAAGTGAGAAAGTGTAGTGAGGTGAAATGCTTACCAAACGTTAGTTTCATAAAGTACACAAGGACCACATAAGTGCCCACGGGTGTGTCAATGTAGTGACGTCTTTAAATGCAGCTTACATGGCAGACATCGGTGGGGAGTATCAATGTTAACTCAATTTCAGCCCTTTCTGGTGGAAAATATGTTCGTTTCTCGCTTCTTTCAAGCATGGGTGAAACAAAGGAGCATTAAGGGCGTGACTCGAAGGAATGGAGGGTCCATGTAACGCAATGACGCACCCATAGCTTCCCGGTTACGTCTTAGGAAAGGGCTTCAGAGCTTTCCTTTGAAATCAGTCCTTTCAATGCCAACTGATTCGGCCTAGCTATGCTACAAATTTAGCATTTAAATGAATAAGAATCAAGCAGAAATAGCATTTCCGTAACCCATAGAGACTCGGGCTTTTAGTGTTCAGGAAGTGCGCTTTTATGCAGAGCATTCCTTTTATAAAGTGGATAGTTGTGCTTCCTCCACCGCCCTGACAGTACACACTTTAATTGCGATACATTATTGCGGGGTTTGATGCTGTCCAACTCCATTCCTCTATGTTTAATTGTACTCCTTCCATTATAGTATTGCATCATCGTGAAAAGAGAAGAAATGACTTACTGTTAGTGCATAAAGTTTCATGATTTAATCCTGGCTGATGGAACGTGGATGCAGGAAGGTCTATTTGGGGGCATTTATAATCTTCTAGACATCACGAAAAAAACTTTCAGAAGGAAGGCAAAGCTAACCTGGGTAGTAGTGAGGTTTGGACAGAGTTGACAGAGGGCTGAGACTTTGACTTTATCCGATCCTCCCTTCTTGGACTGCAGAATGTGGCAGACTTGAATGAGCGGCAACACCAGATCCTGCAAATGTCGGCCACGCCGATACACATCTGAGCCGCTACCCTCGGGTACTAGGTCCCGATCCGAAAGCCAAGTTTCCAGAGTTGCTAAGTTGTGCCTTTATCATTGACAAAATCTCTTATAAATGTTTTTGTTAGTATCAATGCTCAATTTTGAAAAAAAAGAATGGAAATAACCCATCTGTTAGCAAGCGTATGGCTTATCTGGATGAGATCGTCTGTTTAGATCGCCAAAGGAAAGGCTTCCTATTTACAATCCATGTGGAAATAAAAATCTATCTTAAGAAACTTAGTCCGTTTCTGAAACACACGGATCCTAAGGGCCACTAATTAAACGAGACCTTTAAATTAGCCTTAGGCTTGTGCGTTCACAAACAAGTTCTTTTAACCACTGTATTTCAGTTCTTTGCTTGTTTACATTGACTACATTTGAGCTAAGGTCAAATGGGGTGTTGGCATGGGTTCACTTGATTTTTCGGCTAGGCTGAGACGAGGGAAGGTGATCATTCTTGCAATAAGTACGTTCCTTCCAGACTAAATTTGGAGAGTCAAACTTTTGCGAAATTAGTAAGGCGAACTTGATAAACTAAGACTGTGTGCTGACCCTTTTTAATTGAATAAAAGCAAAGTAGATCGGTGGGTGTAATTGGATTGGGTACGATCTTCAGGTCGATTTTTACTTTGATTGCATATAAGGGAGGTAGCTTGTAACAATTAGATCATAAATCAAGTAAAACTGAGGGAAGCAGGTCGCCTATGTCCCTCATTTTTGTGATTTAGAACAAAGGGGCCAGCCAATAGAATCCTTTAGAGTGGGCAGTTTAAATTAGTGTCAAAATACGCGATTTAGGGCTGGAATTTGTGTGTGTTTTGTGTGTCAACTTCGCGCTCACAGAAAGGCTTGGTCACTGACCTTATTTGTGCGCCTCTAGCCCAATTGCAGAGGTCCTTTCGAAGTAGGATCGAATTCAGAGCGGATGAGCAGATGTAATAAAATACCCTGTAGAGTATGCACCACACTAGACTGGCATCAGCGTTTAGAGCTGAAATACGAGAAATTTCGAAGTATATCAGTGTCTCCGACGAGCAGGCGTTTTCTTTTCAGCTATTGTTATGGAAAATAACACCAGGCAGTGGTCTAAAAATTCCCATGTCTGGCAGGTGAAGTCTTTTTTCTACTAAAAATGAGGTAAATCCACTCCTCATTTTGCTCGGCACAGAGTTTATTGCCTGAATCTCCTCGTAACACATGCACAAATTTGGCCGAAGGCGTGGAAGGAGGCAATAATAGCAGGTTTCATGTTGGAACAGCAAAGTCTCTGAGCCGCGGCAATTGATTCTCCTCGGAGGGTGGGCAAGTGAACGGGTTTAAACTACACTATAACTTTGAAACAAAGATCTCCGATTCATGTGGCATTTTTTCGAGTTCCAATTCAAAATGTGCCAAGGAGGAGTTGCGTTACCTTTATCAAATTATTTTGCCCATACCTCTTAAGTGGATTCAATGTATTTTGCTAGTGAACGCAAGTTTCATGCGTTGAGGCCCTTCGTCAATTTTTTTCGCCCAAAATCCCTTTTATTTTCAGAGTTGGATACTTTTTTCATCACTGCTATGAACAGTTACAAGGAAAGAGACAATTCAATTTGCGCATTTGTAAAAGAAGGAACACGCCTACAGTAGGTCACAATTTTAAGTTTAAGTTGATTTGGTGGGGGACGAAGCTTGCTAATGATGAGTAGCAAAGCCCCATAGACATTCGTGGAAGGCCTAATAGCACTTGGTGAAGCGAATCTCACCCGCCTACTTACCAGTTAAAAAGTCGTAAATGTTATCCAGGTTATTAATGAAGCGTCCGAAATGCGGCTTCCGACGTAGCCAGGTGTTCTGAGGTCGCAGGCCACCCGAAGCAGAAACAGTCAATGCCTGACAGGTCAGGTTGGGGATGGGTTCATACTCCAACAGCGCGCCGGTTACCAGCGCCTGGGGAAACACGACCTCGACGACTTGTCCCATAAAGAGCTACAATATGCAATAATTGTAGATGGATTGATTGTCTGATCTGGTGGTTCGAGCCAATTACCGAGACCGATTTGAAACTGGTAGTGACTGCTTTGATCAGCGACTGGAAATATTTGATGAGCCAACAAATCCGTCGTTCTGAACCAGCACACACTACGATCTTGGTTGGTGGCCTGACCAAGCGTTTTAAACTAATCGCTACTTTTGCATTAGTTATTTGCTAACACGGCATCCAGTAGAATAGAGGCGTCTGCCGAAATGTAGGCCGGACAGATTCAACCGTTCACTCATGAATTGATTTAATAATTTAGCTATGTTATTAAATTTCACTAGAGAGTGCCAGATTTTAAGTACCCTAAGGGTAGAATTTAGCATTCGTGATTCGGGTTTATACGCCACCGTTGACAGGTTGCAGCACAAGTCGAATTATGAACGATTTTGGATTGAATAGCCTTTAATATGTCTCTCGACTGCCAGTAACAGTAACACACACTTTTTCATCCTACTGCGTGCAGCATCATCACAGTGATAAAGTGTGATGCGAGGGTGGACTTGAGCGGCCCTCGCCTCCTTCATTCAAAAGCGTCTATCGTTTGTGGGTGTAGTCGGTGTTGCGGACGACCATAAAATCGTCATTAAGGTGCTAATGGAGTCGCCAACAGACATCCAACTATCGGTAGGAGTTAGCTAACTTTGACTTGAGCGAAAATAATGTTTAACCAATTCCGTAATTGCATTTGGCCATCCTGAAGTTTCCGATCACACAAGCTCATGTCCGCAATGCAAAAAATTCGTCGTTATTTGTTTAGCTGAAAACCTTCTCGAAAGCCAACCTGATGAGGCCTGTCAACTGAGGGAAATATCAAGCAACTACGCACTAAGGTGAATAACAGTAACGCTTGCGTTTTCCCAATTCTTCATTGAATGCCACTACTTAACGAGCTTACTAACGCCTTAGTTTTGTGGTGAACGGTTCCACCTCAGGTGAGCACTCAGCTCATTTGAAACATTTCTAAATCGGTATGTTTCCTTCCTACTTTAAGCTCAGCTCATTGGGTCAACAAGCCCGAGGAAATTAAATCAATTTCGCTCAACAGTTAATGATATCGAACCGCAAAATAAGGGAAGTTCGAAGAAAAACACGTCGACGTGTACTGCGCTCCAATACGGGACTGCCGCGTATCTGCACCTGATGAGGCAAACTGGCAATCACGTGCGCTTCAATGATTTTTCTGGGTCACAATAAAAGTCATCGTAGCAAAGAAGGCTGTTAACCACGTCAACCGTTTGGTCACCTGATCTATGCGAGCGTCGCCTGGCAGCACCCATTCACTTGAAGCGGATAGCACTTCTGTCATTCGTTGGCTCTCAGTTGCTATGGTTCATTCAGTCAAAAGAAGTGGATCCAAATAAAGTTGTTTAGAGGAATTATCTATTTTACAAATGCCATCAAATATTTCATAAGTTCTATAATTAATTTCGAACGTAAAATGCTACTTATGTCTGCAAATAAGTAGTAGTGGTTTGATATTGACTGTTCATAAGATTAGGATTTGTTAAAGCAGAAAAGGAAAGGGCTGAAAAAAAACATCGACAGAATAATATGTGTTAGCTAAGAATCAGGATGAAACCGTCGACTGGCCTGCAAGCTCTACTGCAAAGCCTCTTTAATCGTAACTTCCTCTCCCCAAATGCCCATTTCATTTGCATTCATGGCAACCTCAAGTAGTGTTGCGAATAAAAGGTAAAATTGCAGTTTCAGTTGCGAGTCAATACAAACGATTCCAATGCAATATTTTGAATTGTGAATGTGGTTGACACTTTTGCCTCAGTTAGGGTATCTGACAATGTTAAGCCTAACGGAGTTGCGTGGTGGTTCCTTCACTTCGCTTAAATGTTTTCTTTGAATCGGCCACCTTACTTAGTGATTGGTTGCACAAAAAATATTAGCAAAAGGGACCAAATAGGCACCTGTACCTGGAGGGCGAGAGTAATGACATCGTTGAGGAGGGGCAAAAAGGGACTGATGTCGTAATTTTGCAGTTCATAAATCCTCTCCTCGTCGCTCACACTTTCACCTCCGTCGTCACTGAATTTGTAGATATAGTTGCGCAGACCAAACACATTTACCATCCAGAAAAGAATGGTTTCTTTGGAAGAAGACTGTTCCTGAAACCAAATCAGTGCATTTTTTGTTGGATAAAATACTGGCATTTTGAAATCATGCATTGAATAGCGTGGTGTAGTAGGTTTGGGCGAGCTCTTCATAGACCTCCCTTCATGCCATTCCCATCACGAAGTCCCTCATTGAAGTTTACACCTCATGTGAGTAGAAAGTCGAAACGCGTCTGGAGTGGAGGATCTAACTTGAGGGAACTCCAAACTGACTGGTAAATCCATATCACTCTGGAACAATTGCTCCACTGTCCAAATGCATGGAAGTAGTTCAAAATAATTCGACAATTGCATTCTTTATGGAACTGTGGGTTGGGAACGTGTCAAGGCAAACACAGGAGGCTGAATATATCAGTTGTCACAGTTCGACCTATCGTCATTTGGGTTCTAATTTTCAATACAATCACTGCTGAATCTTCATAGGTCATCTCGCGATCACAAGCAAACCAAAGCAGGAGGGGAATACTTTTCTTACATTGAGTACAGACTGTACAGCTCGAATTGTGGCGGTAAGGAGGGTTGAAATTTGAGCTTCGTCATGTACAGCATCGGCACCACGTAGTAGAAGAAAGACCAGTTCTGCCACAGTCAACGAAGGCCAGGATTTTGCTTTTTGCACATCTAAATCTAGCAGCAGGCACAAAGTTAAACTATTCACACTTATTGTTGACTTACCTTTTACTAGTCGGTTAATAAAGATCTCTTCTTTGCCTTCCAGACAGCGAAGTAGACTCGATTTCGCAGTGAAGTCATGAATTCCATCCTATAAGAAAAAAGAACTCAATTGGCCCATTGAAGTGCCAATTTGAGGCGAATCACAAACTCACTGCACCAACGCGGCTTTGTGCGACGGCAATCAACTGCCGAACGTCAAGAAGGTATGGCGAGGTTGTCATTTGCAGACAATCAGGTGCACAACGATGAACCAGTTCAGCGAAATACCTTGTTGTGGAGGACAACTAGAGAAGGGTGGCAGTCAGTCCGTCCACACAACCTACCCGTCTGTTGAGTGCGGTCGCAGATGATAGTTGCTCTTGCAGCACCAAATTCTCTTTAGCCAATCGGGAGACGTGATTTTCAAGGTCATCTTGTGTGGACATATCCTGTTTGTAAGGAAAGAGCAGCGGTCTTCCGCTTGATAAAAATAGAAACACCATTGCAGAAAACAAGCACATGAGTGATTATGGAACTTTGGATAATGAACCAATGCTTAAACTTCAATGCGTGGGTAAAATTTGGCATGGAATTTAGTGATTAAAGCCGTTGCGCAGCGAAGTATGTAGATCTTATGGAATACCTTTACAGGGGGATGGACATTGCATTCCTTAAGGAGCTGAAGCTCTTCATTTCGTTCATTTAGTGTCGACTCGAGTTGCGACTTCTCTGCATTCAGTAGATCCACTTCCTTTTGTAATCTCCTGTATATTCATTAAAAAGCGGCATGAAGTTATGAGATTTGCAGAGGATTTCATTTGGAGAGGCAATTTGCTTACAAATTGCATCAAACGGACAGATCTCAAACGTACTTCCAGTTTGGTCTTCACAAGATGTTTGCGATTAAAAAGTGTAAAGCAAACGCAGTCATATAAGGATTACGAATGGAACGCTGTCTTAGCAGCGTAAGTCTGAGGATGGATTGTTGGGGAAAAATATCAGTATTAATAACTCAGCTTATCGAAGCTAGAATGCGAAGGGTATTCCTCCTTCCCAGCACATTGCTAAGTGATTTCAAACATGATTATTATGTGGTAAGAGAAGCAAAGAAAATCGAATTGCAAGTCTTTAAGGCGTACCATCACCATCCACTGAGTGGCATTTTATTGTTTTCTCCCGACAAGTGCTTTTCAGCACAGGTTCCAGTTTCAGCTTAGTGAGCGAATGGACTTAATCTGTGATGCTCTGGCACATAATTCTCCGTGCCCAAGCCAGCTAAATTTCAAATGTTTCCATGCATGGCGAGTTCCACTACTTCAGTACACGATGGCCACGCACAGTTCTGAAGCTTTGTCGTCGATTTCAGCTCAGTTGGCAAAAGAACAGGCAAACTTGGACAATGTTTATCAGTTTCAACTGAAAATTCATGCTGCAACTAGTCGGTGGTTTGGACCACGGCAGAGTGCCGTGCCGCACCACTGAAATAAGGCATGCATTTCACAGGTTTCCTCAGCTAGAAAGTAGTAGCGTGCAAAGAGAAGAGCATGTCACACTCCAGACCGAGCATAAATTTTTCGACAGTTGTCGTACCTACTGGTCTCACGGTGAATTTGAAGCATACTTTCAAGGTTTTCCAAGTCATTGGCGTCTGTTTGAGCCCCAAACGAGTATGTTCCTGCAGCTGTTGCGTTTTTCGATTGACGCTCAATGCACTCCTCTAAGCGGCGTATGGACACTGCAATGAAAAAGCCACTAACTATGTCACAGATCTCAATCCTCATATCGTAACAATTGATCTCTCATTCAAATCCCTCAAAAAAGTTGCACAAACCATTAGTTGTGGGAATGCCAGGAATGCTAAGACTAACTGGAGAATCAACCTGATAATTTCCGGGATTGGGGCGTTCAAATTAAAGCAACCAATTTGGTGCATAAATTTTTAAGAAAAAGATATGCAGGTTTTATTTAGCGGTCCCATTTAGAGGCAGGCTGAGCGTCCATTGATTGGGACGTTGCGCCCTGGAGACTAGAGCAACCCACACGCACAATGATAGACAAAAAATGCCCAAGTTGTGGGTGACTGGAAGCTGAATTCGTTGGCGCTGTCAAGTGCTTCAAACGTGTTTGATACCTAGCGACTCATCAAATAAGCTTATATTATTGCAAGGGTCTTTTTAGGCTCCAACAGTTCCATGATTATTGTAAAACCCCAGTAACCGCGTCTAATTTTGACAATAAGTCTCCTGCAAGGCGTATAATGTACGCATGATTTAAAAAACGTAGTTTTCTTATGTAAGTTGTCGTTTAGGTGGATGGTAATCCATTTGTGGTGCTTCATGTCACCAAGGCTAAAACGGATTCGACTCTCTCAAATTCGCCCTCTTCCGTTGAATCCTCATTATTCCCCGACAAAACCATCGGGAAGTCTACTTGTTAGGCATAAAATGGCGCACAACTTGCATTACCACTCCAAATATGAAGTGTTGCTTTTTCTCGAATGTCTCTTAGATGTGATTCCGAGTCTCTGGATGACGATTCCGCAAAACTGTAATTAACTTAGCCATTGGGAACCGCCTTTCAGCATTCAGAACTTGTGATTAGTTCGGCACGTATTGGGTCCGTTTTATTGCTAAGAAGAAAGGGTAGTAACCTAGTTTTTTGAGCTGCAAATGAGAAAAGGCTCTGTGGTTGATCCATCAGTGCGCTGACGTTCATTCTACGCTGGTGGCTCTGCTCAAGATAAAACCAAATAACCTCTTGACATTTTGGCAATAAGGAAGGTAACTTGCTTTGGGCTTCCATTTGTCGGGCTTGAGCAGTTGCAAAGGACCTCTGATACATCTCCAGCTTTTTGTAGAGTTCTTCCTTTTCTGCATCCAGACTGGAGCATCGTGTCTGTAGATCTAGCAGCAAATTCATGTTACAGTCGGCCCGTTGAACCATCTATAAAAATGAAATATTCATGAAGAGAGGTCTCATGTCCAATCAAGCCTCAAGTCTGGGCCAAAAAATAGAATTGCCGCCGATCGTCAAGGCGACAACCAGCATTGACTGTGAACGGATGCTTGCGCTAACCCGTAGTCTCAAACGAACATTTTGCTAACGAAAAGCATGAAACCTGTGCCTGCCAAGTGAAGTTTCTGAGTCAGTTGCAGCGTAGTAATGGGACGCTCTGACTCGGTAAGGCATTTTGAGGACTAGAACACATTGGAGACGGCATTATGATTGTCAGCCTTCCACGACAGAAGTCAGTTTGCTTGCAGCCAGCTAAGGGAAGGCCTCAGCCTAGACGTCCGAGCAAAGCATAACTTAGCTTGGGACCAAGTCACAGCAGAAGTGTTTCTTCCTGTCATTTATGAGGATCTAGCGCCCACTGGCTACCAGATTGTCTGCTTTGGACTGTTTCGGAGCAATGAGTTTTCCTTAATTTACATTTAGTCCAGGACTGAGATTGTTTAATTCATTATGACTGACCTCACTTTTCTGCTCTGATCCAGGGATGGCATCTTCGGTGGCTGCCCTCAACTCAACCCCAACTGGGGTGATTTTGCATAAATTCCGACGGAGTTTGTGCCCCGAGCGACGGTCCACCTCTTCGTAGTCACCGAAACCCTTGTCAGGTTGACTTCGACTGCTTTTGCGTTTATCTGCGTAAGCAACATATTCGGAAGGGTGTTCAAAAGATTTTGAGGATCCGTTTCATTTTACCTGAAGGATCTTACCATGGTTATTGAGCCGGTTGCGTTTCCGCTTTTTGTCCTCTTGCGCTTGTTCCTCTTTCTACAACGTTAACAACGGTGGCTAAATTTACTTCTCTGTCTCTACGACATGTGTTTACAAAACTGCACCTTCGTGAGTTTGGCAATTTGTGATTCCTTCACGACAAGTTCACTTTCCCGAGCCCTTAGCTGGCTCCGAAGACTATTTATTTCGTGCTCCAACATCTCGATTGACTTCGTCGTGCTTTCCTCCATTTCGGTCTTACTGGGACGTCGAACCTTGTGCCTGCGAAGAAGGCTGAGTGCGCGATTGTAGGTTTTTGATGTCTAAAAAGGAGAAAATTCTACTTGCTGGCAGAAAAAAACCTTTCTTACCCCCTTTTCGAGTGCAAATTTGGTGTCTTCACTAAAAAAAGACCGAAAAATAAAAGCAGGTGTATGCGGCCGTCTACAGCACTCTCTGTGGCATACAAAAGCAGGTGAGTCTCTCATGCCAGCGATTCAACTCACCTTGCTTCCACCTTTTGTCGTTGTTTTTGTCGAACCTCCCGGAGGTGACAAAGATGCTCCTGAGCTAGCCAACGACGCGCAAAGGCCTGAATCGCCGTGATCTGCCGGAGAATAGGTTGGTAGTGTCGTCGAGTAAGCCATCCTCTTAGGTGTTTTTGAATGACAGTCGTAGCTGCCGTGATCTTTGCACTACGATCGCGTTCAAGGTATGCTAAAACGCCGTTACCGAAGAAGATTTTGGTCCTGCCTAGGCGGTATTTGTTCGAGTCCTAAACAGAAACAGTATGATTTTAGTCAATTCATTTAAGCATTAACCCCATTGACAATCATTTTTAAATTCAAAATCAACTGACTTTTGAACGAGAAGGGCAGGCTGAAGGCTTGTGCCGAAAAAGGGATTGAGGGAGGGTAACACTGTGAAGTACTACCTGATTACGTAGACGCCTTAACTATTGTGTGTGGCATAGCAAAACAGATTTAACAACACAAAATTTAATCATTTGTAATTATAGAAGCCTGATTCATGAGAATCTAGAGCACTCTGCCTTGGAGGACCAATGGCTATCTCGCTTCAATGTGTTGTGTACTTCATGCGTCAGTGTTTTCCCATGCAAGAGCTCCCGACGCACGAATGGCCTCCTACTAGGAAAAAACCAAATTTATCTAGCAGGTGTCAATCTAAAAAGTTTGTTTAAAGGATGTAAAGCTCTTCACAAAATAAAAATGCGTCATCCGCTGGTTCACAACCCTTTGACTGCAGGATTTTAAGGAGGGAGAGTCTTGTCCTTTCGCATGACGGTTTGTTCTTATAAATTTGAAATTGCACCAGCCCTACTATCAATTCTAGCAGTCATATGCCAATCAAATGGCTTTGCCGCATCCACCGATGCTTCAAGGCATGCTGAGACGTGTTTCAGGACGGTGAATGCATTTGGCGACAGCATGAGTAGTCAAATTGACTTGCCTCCACGCTGTTATGAAGAATGATTTCCGACTGCTTGATGGGGTCCTTTTCAAAGCGATGACTACTGGGGCAGAGCTGCCAGTATCGACTCAAAAAATCCTCGTATGTCCATCTGAAAGACATCAAGGTTTTCTCGGAAATCAACAGGTCCACTCTCAAAGGAATGCTAATTTTCGAGGATTTGTTTTCTAGGAATTTTAAATGGATGCAAAAGCCTGCATTGGTGCACGCGATCAAGGTACCACGATCCGACTGGAATGCAGACAGTTTTGGCAGTTAAGGTTTAAGAATTTGTATGAAAAAACATAGCCACCCTTAGGCTCCACTTTTGCTCGTATTTGTGCAAAAGTAGGTTGTTAAAGTTAACTCATAACCAAATTTTAGGCCTCATTGCTGTTTTTCGAAGCACTTCACCGTGTGTGGACGCAATTTAAAGCACCAACGTTTCTCGACTTGTGCACAGGTCCTCTACTCCAACCTGGACATGCTCTCTCCACACAGTTCAGTCTCTCTCCTCAATCATTCTGCCAATCAAGTAAAAGGCTTCAAGTGAAGTATTTTGCAGGGTGATAAACAGAGGACGCTTCACATCTCCAGTCACATAGAGAATTGCGCATTGCAATGACGCTAGCATAATAGCTTGCCAAAAGAAGTTGACAGTAAAGGAATTTGGTGGAACAGAGATTGGAATAATCTTTTCATCCACGCCCATGCAAATCCAAATCCATCGACTCCCGCCCCCCAAATAGCAGTGTCCTTGTGGAGCTACGATTAGAGGTATTTGGTGGACCTAGGGTTAGCTGCGATACTCCACGAGGATGCCTTCAGCTAAGTGAACAGAAGCAATGGTAGGAATAGGATTCGAAGTCTGTCCATCACTCTTCAACAAGGCATGGAAAGAAATGACGAGCAGCTTGCCTTGATGGATAGCCGGCAGCACTGATCTTAATGGTCTGGAGCACGCCACAGGCTCTCAGCTGTTGCATCACTCTTTCTGGACAAAATCTGGAAGGTGAAAAAGAAAGCCAGGAAAGAATATGCAAAGCCATCTAGGACGCGGAGGGTTGTTGCCATGTGAGAGAAAAGCGAGTGAATTACGTGAATGGTGCCTTTTGGTCGTTGGGTTTAATACACCGAACGTAGTGACTCGTTGTACGGTTTAAAATCTCCATCAAAGTTGCCAGGGATGTCGAGAACTGGAACGGGTTTGCATAATAAAACAAGATTAGTAATTTGGATCTAGCAGCACATTTGTTCTGCCCGGTTATGAACTCATTCAGATTTGAGACTTTTCCCTTAAGGTCCCTCAGCTAGCTACAAAGCTTCGATTGCTTAGGGGGCGCAGCCTCGCCACTATACTGTGTGGAATAATTTGTGCGTTTTCTCTTTAAGGTATCATTACTTCTGTAATATTTCCCATTATTTAGCTCTATTAAAGGCACTGCGTCAACATATTAGAAGGTCGTTGGTGCAATGTAAGGAGCTTTAAAAGTCACTCATAGGACAACAATTCAACCGACATTAACTTTGGGAGTGACCAAATGACCTTAGTCGTTGAATTCTTCTTACCTGGGTTACGACCGTCGGTTTGGTGAAAATTCCCTGATGTTTTCCTCCACTGATGTTGGTTTCTCCAAAATTCTCTATTATCTTTCGTAGTATTGGGCTCTAAAATTGAATTTCCAAGGAGCTAGATTAAAATAAATCCTTATTCTTACTGTTTGCTAGAACAAATCGAATGAAAGCTAACCGGTGATTTTCACCAGTCCGATCATTTCACATAGCTTTTCCCATCCCCTCATACGCGGGTAAAATACATATAAAACGTCATGAAAATTAAGGAGGCATGCTAGACTTAAGATAAATAATGTACATTCTGAGCTCCTTTATTTTCATTGGCTTAAAGGTGGCCAATTAGAAGTCTGCTTCAATTTTCAACCAATGAATTTCAAGGAAAGTCTACAGAACCCCAATCCCGACTGCCCCAGTCTATTCTTGGATTATTACCAAAATAATCCAATGTATGGGCTTGCCTTGGTGTTAGTCAAAATGTTGGCATGCTCAGGAATTATTCGATCTAAATTTTTTTCCACAAACCCGTCCACAGCGTATTCGACTTTTTCGGAAAAGTGTTGAATGATGAAGCGTTCCCGAGCCCAGAATTTGGACTGACTAAAGTCTCGACTTCGGCCTAAGTGTTCATTGCAGAGGCGGCCAAGCCAATTCCTGTCCTGTGGCCTCGGCATCTTGGATCGGGAAAGGTGAAAAGATCAATTCGGTTGCTAGCAGAGCTATTTTAATCCCTAAATTGTCTGAAGACAATTAGAAACCTCATCACTGAAGCCTTGAAAACGTTCTAGTCCTGTCTAAAGCCCATAACCAACGTTTATAGGATTAACTAATTTGAAAATAGCTAAAAGTTGAGCTTGCTTAAAAAGCACACACGAAATCTTGGCATTTTGGGAGAGTTGATGGGGGTACACCTAGTAGGATCCTAAGTTTTAATAAAGGCGACCAGCATTCGACAGCTAGGTGAGGAATATGGTAACCACAAAATATTGTACTGTTCTAAGCCTACCTAAAAATAACAATGGGAGCTTTAGATTCGACTGAATAAAGGCAAGTTTTACCAAATGGTAGAAGTGATTACCTTGCATTCATCATTCAGCAGAGCAATTATACCCATCGGCCCTTCCAACAACTGAATGCAAGGTTCATTGTTATAGTATTCCACAAAGCTCCATTCTAGGCCTTCACGAACGTACTCCTCTTGCTCTATCTGGAAAACATTCTGTGGAAGGAACAGGGAAAGGTAACTACTACAATGCAGTTTTGGTGTCAGTTACAGCACTACTCATGTCATCGTATCGTCTTACTTTAATGAAGCGTTGCTGCAGTTTTTCGTTGGCATAGTTAATGCAGAACTGTTCAAAGCTGTTGACTTCCATTGTCTCAAAACCATAAATATCAAGAATGCCAATAAAATTGTCTTCTGTTGGCTCCTCCTAAGGTGGACAAAAGCATAGATTACTCACACAGCAGACAACTCGGGTAGCATTGCACGCTCGCTCGCTCACTCACTGAACATGCAGCCAGAGATTCATTGCACCGAGTTACAATCCACGTGAAGAGCATTTGATAGATGAGTTTGGCAAGAGCATCTCTTGCTGAAATGGCCTCTGCGACAGTCAAAGGCTTTTGCACATCACCCTCGACAGTGTGAATAATGCGAAAGCAGAGGCAGTTGTAGGCCGGTCCCCCAGAGTCTGATTGGATATTGCATTTGAGTAGCCGAAAGACCTCTTGAAGTGATCGCTCTCCAGCGTCCTATGAAAGTAAAGGGAGTGTTTTGGTGGAGGTATCCAGTACACTAACCCAATTTGCGGCAACCAGTCCAGACATCAAAAACTACGGGTACAGGAGAAGAGGTGTGGCTGCCTGTAATCCCTGCTGAATGCTGTCCGATCCGTTCGTAGATAACCATGGAGTTTCACTACACACGTAGAGGATGTTTTCAGGGAAATGGTAAACGCATTCAAAAAGAATAGCACCTACTTTGAGAACCTAGCTCAAAATAGGTAACAGATCGGCTTTTGCACGTCCTCAAATACTTAAAAAGCTCGGTCTGGAGCTGGTTCCAGCTGTGGGTTTAGAGGCCAGTCTTTCATCGTCGGCGAAGACGTGAGATTCACTGTCTCATCTTTTGCACCTCTCAAAACAGTGCTTAATCACAGAAAGGGAACAACAGCGAAAAGTAATTTGACTCTCTCAAAAGGTGGCCTATTCCTTTGAAATTATTCCTACCGCACTCAGAGTTGTTCATGTGCCTTTCGCTTGCTTATTCAAAACTATTCTTACCCATCACCCCCGTATGAATATCAAACATAATGCATTTCAATTGAAGATTAGCATCTTCAAATAAAGCATCCCGGCTCTTGCAACTCACAGTTAGCTGAGAATCGCCCCGTAAAGTCTCCGTATATGTGACATTGCCCAGATGCAGAATGGCTGCCAAGATGGCTAGGACTGCCCTCACCTCGGCATCGCTAAAACCTAGAACAGGAAAGGGGGAGAGAGGGCTCCACGCATACACTGGTAGGAAGGATGGTTAGGTACTTACACAAATCTTTCATTGACTCTAAAGTGGTTGCGAAATTCTCCAAATCACCGGCCTCTGTCTCCTGCCATTTGGCGTAATGGTAGTTGGTAGAACGATTAAGAGCCGCTTCATTTAGAAAGGAATAGGATTTCTTTAGTCCCTCGTCAGTGGCAGCCTCAAGAAGTTGGTAAAAAATGTGATAATTTCGTTCATTTTTGTCCTAAAGGTCCGAAGAGAAACAATGTCAAATTGGGGAACGAGGGTCATTTTGTGTATCGTGTTGGAAGGTGCAGGTCTAACGGCCATTGGAGTCGTCACAAAGGTGAGGCGATATCAACACTTGCACCGCTCATCCGGCCTATTTGACGGAGGCTCAAGTGCCTCCCATTTGGCAAGATTTGTGACACATGTCATGGTGCAGCTAGATGGCATAGATCCAGGGCAGGCTGAAGTGGAATTGGTTGTTCAAATTATTCGATTGATGTTTCACCTTCGCTATTCTGACCGGAAGGCAAATTAGACAGGAGGTGGGTATGATTGTAATCCATGTAAAAATTAGTGCCTTCACAATCAAATCCGTGGTAGATTGTGGAATCGGATGAGCTTGCGGTTCGTCGAAGCGGACTGATAAAGGATCCAACAGAATACGTAACAGAAGGATCGGATAGAAACGGGAGGAGGAAATACTACGAGGTTTGTCTGTTGGTAAGTAGGAGAAAGCGCATTTCACATATAAGACGAAGAGGGATTGTGAAACAAATTATAAATTCCACCAAATGTGTTTTGTGTGGTATCTTTGAGGGTGGCGGTGAATGTCTTGCCATCTCACAAGTAAGTGAATGGAAAACCTCTAGAAATTGTTTAAAAAGTTCCGTGAATCGTTAAATACAGTTATGCATGAATTTGCAAGGCTTCCATTGTTTGCTAAACGCTTCGTCCCCGTTACGCGAGCACTCGAGTCACTGCAACTGACCTTCTACTCATTGACACAGCCTCAGGGTCAGGCCAATAGTTCAACTAGATCTGGCGTTATATCCTTCTGTGCCTCCATGATATCTTGGGGAGTCACGTTTTTGACAGCATATAGCTAACTAGACCAGAAAGAAGAAACGCTTTGACGAAGCAGATGCTACGTGAATCTGTGGCGGCCACCAACTGAAGGGGAAGCCATTAGCAACTGAGGCCGCATAGCTCGCAAACCACCCGGAAGGGTCTATTACGGTGCCATCAATGATGCCTCCATGAAGGGGTTAGGTAAGTAAACACGCGATACCTCTTCCAGCACCGAAATGACAACACAGTGACAAGGAAGAAAAGACGTCAAACCTTATTGCTACACAACCATATTAAACACTGTTCTTTATCGAGCAACTCCGCCCTTAAGTCAGCGTTCTCTCAAGCAACAATAGTGCATTTATAATAAACAGGGCAAGGTTCTGAACAGAAGAAAGCTACGGATACAGTTGAATACCTTTGCACTGCCACTAGATGCCCACTTGTTTGAAGATGACGTCCTCAGATATAACTCCCGTGCCTTCACGATCATGGCATTTTATGCGGTGGAGAGCGCAGGAAAACCCTATAGCCTACTGTCTTGGTAAACGCCATCGCATCTGTTCGACAGACTAAGTCACGGCCTTCTAATATGTGGTGGCTGTCATAACTCTACGATTTGTCTCATTCATCTTCACCACCATTTGGAGGAAATCATCCCCATGTTAATAATGATGTAATTTCTGCATGGCTAAAAGAGCATGAGCAGTTTTTTTTTCCCACCAACCTGTAGTACGACTCGAGATTTCTCCAGGAGGTAGGTCTTAATACACGCCCGCACAAGACGATGGCCCACCTGACTGAACCCGACCTCCAAAAACTTGCCGAAACGACTACTATTGTCGTTGTGGGTAGTTCTCGCGTTGCCCAGGCTTTCTAGCAAGGGCGAACTGGCCAGCACCCTTACTGCCATGGAGGCTGTATCCTTCTTCAAGGTGAAGCCTCTGGAACGTCTTGTTGTTGTCATTGTTGTTAGATACTTCAGCACGTGCCTTGCGGAAACAGTTTTCCCAGCTCCAGATTCGCCTGATATTATGATGGATTGGTTTTGCTGCAGTCTGGAAAATATCCAGATGGAAATGAATTTGAAAAGAACAGAAAGGACAGGAGGGACAATTAATTGATTGGAATTTAATAAATCTAAACGACACTGCAACTGTACCGCACGGTTTAGGAGGTGGGAAGTTTACCACACTGGTGACAGCCGCCACGCACCATCACATCGTTTGTTAGTGATGCGAGCGGTGCTTCATATCATGCGCAGGCATGACCATGTGCCTCTCCTTTCATCTTCAACAATTTCACAACATATTCCGAAAGTTTCTAAACATGCTCACTGCTCAACCCCTCTGGTAGAATAATTTTCGGAATGAAAAAGGTCTTGAGGATGGGAAGTTACAACCAATTATGCATAGCTAAGAAATTAAAGGACCGAATCACGGCGGAGAGAAATCTTGATCCAGGAGATAATCACAATGAACCAGCGTGTATTTTCATGTCTCCGTGTGTGCTTGACTTCAGATTATACCCCATTATCACACATGGAATTGAAATAAACAAGCAAACAAAACACAAAAATACTTACAGTTTCATCCTACTGAGTGCATCGTCTGCAATCGCAAAAATGTGAGGATCTCGTCTAGTCTCGCTATCAACGTTATTCTGATTGTAGGCACTCATGAAATCCATGCCGTAGATTGGTAGATCCTTGTAGGGATTCAGCACGATCAGAAGTAGTCCTGAAGGGTAAAGATACATCATATTTAACTGCCGACCAGAAATCAGCAGTGGCGCTGTTCGAAACCAATTTAGTGAATATGCACGCTCTGGGGCATTAAAAGTGGGGAAGTCTGTTATTTATTATGTGAGCTGTGGATTAGACACGGATCCCGTATTAATAGTCTGCAGTTATGCCATTGACTTTTCATTGCAAATGATATTCGACGCATAAATGAAACATCAAAAGAAGATAGGAAGGAAGGCGAACAAAGCATGAGCTATGCAGGGTTAAACAGCATACCGCAGTAGGTATAGATTTCATGTTGGTCGCAGAACCGAACTTTCAGATTATGAAGAACTATTAAAAAGAAATTATCGCACCAGTATTATCCCAAAAAGATTATATGGCTGTGAAAAATAAGTGCCACGCAAATATTCAAAAAATTAACGGTCCAGTTTATGCTCACGACTACAATCAGACCTTCTTATGGCATGCACCCAGATATTTCTACCATAGTGGCTACTAGTCGAAACATTTATCATGCTTAAAATTTGTGATAAAGCGTGATATATTTCATTTATTTCTTCTCAGTGTAATAGACTTTACCTTCTGGTTCGTTAATGAAATCAAGGCCAGACAAGTCGATTTGAGGAGTGCATCCATATCCACAATCACACAACAAGGAATTCCCATTGCAAAGTACTGTCAGATCAACAGATTCCTGATCATTGGAATCTAACCACCGCAAAAGAACATTATTCCTGCTTGATGAAGTTCGTAAAATAGCTGCTGGCCTCCAAGAAAATTCTGATTGCGGTATCCACAAAAGTGAGCCTTCCTGTAAAGATATTCGCGTTGCAGGAGGCGTAGTCATGCATAGACAATTCTAAAAGGCTAAAAATGCTGACAAATGAATGGAGAAATTGCACAAAAAGTGCAAGTAATTAGCAAGCACCACAAAATGGTTCACACGTTTAGGAAGAAAGACGTCCAGCCAAAGTAACGGTAGGCATTTTGTCATCCTCAGCATTTTAAAAAACAAAATTTAGAAAAATAGTTGATTGTACTATAATACGTATCATCGCCGTCACGTGAAGCATAATTGGTTGTCATTAAAGATCGATGCGCTTTTGTGCTAACGATACAAAAATGCTTACTCAATTTGTGATTTTCTTCCCAAAGTGCTTAAGTTAAGAGGGATAGTAAGAAATAACCACTAGCACTAAGGCCTTTATAAAAAGCGGGTATAAATAAGTCGCTAAATTGACCTACAAACTAATTTGTGCAGTGCACGTGTAAAGGCCGTACGGCTTTGACTTCGACAGCAGAATATTTTTTGAACGAAGCGTCCCGTAGTGCTTATTTCTGGCATTGCCAAAAAGCATATTCGTTGCATGTGTGGCAGTAAGTGACCAAGAGTCCCAACATTCGCATTAAAAGACGTAAGCAATTCGAGAAATAATAATAAAAGGCAAAGCCATCTTAGGATCTCCAAACTAGCATTTGTCAATGCGTATTAAGGTATTGCTAGGTTTATTACTTTATTACTTTTGCTTTAAACTGCGAGCGCTTTTTTAGATCAGGGGCATATTTTATTTATTGCACCATGAATGCCCAAATATGTGGGTTATTACTTAGTCAAATGCATATGATAGCTCTTTAATTCCTCACTTTTTATTGATGTTTTTGAAGCTTTTGTGTGACATTTGTTTTGATTGCTTAGTTCTCTAAATCGCACCACTCGTGCTGGAGTTTAATTTCGCGACCTTCCGGTATGTACTATCTTGAGTGCCTAGCGAACCAACTTAAGACCCCGACAACAGTTGATCAGGCGAGTAAGTTTTCTTGGTTTTTAATCGGCTCCTTTGTTTACCTCGTAGTCAGGAAGGTATTCTTTTTCCTCAGTCGTAGAGGTCGATTATATCGTTTTGTGTATCCTTAGGCCAATTTCATTTTATCCTGTTAATTGTGTTCCCAGGTTTAAGGACGATTGGCGGCAAACCAGTAGTGTCATATTATTTTCCGCAGTTTTTCACCTTGACTAATTGCTGCTTCACTTCGAATTTCTATTTGTTTTAGTTGAAAAGGCAATTGCTGTAAAGCATTCTAAGCGTATATTTCACTTCAATGATATACGGGAACGCTTCCTTACTTCGAATATTCGTCCTGAATGTCAGGCTGAAATGATGAGAAGGCATTTGTTTAGTTGCATTGGAACTCAGAAAAATACTCTCAGCCTTATAAACCTCATTCTCATGCTTTTTAATCACTGCCAACCTGGATTTTCTGGTGCTTTAACAGAACCAGAGTCGATAAAGGAGCTGTTAGCGTCCTTTGTTTTATGTAGAGCTCGTTCTAATGCAGCTAAAAAGCTTGCATGGCTCATCAAGGTAGTCGTTTTTTCTCTAAGCCTTGTATTTTTTAGCTTTTGATTTCCTCTTCTGAAAGTTTGATCGGAACGCTTACCGATCATGAAGAAATTAACGCACTGGGACTTGATGCATTTCGTCGAGACTCGTGGGTTCCAGAAATGGTGCGTACTTTCGTTTTTCCTCTACCCGTAAGAGGCAGGAAGCTAAGTGCACACCAAGACACCGAGCACTTATCTGCTAATTGGCTAATATTTATGTTTTCCTGTAGTTGAGAGTGTGTACTTGTCAAGGTACATACTATCATGTCAAATTTTGATTAGAAGTGTTTCCCAGCTCATTATCCTCGTTTAGCATTGTAAATGAAGCCACTCCTTTTGATCTCTTGCATAAATCAAATGTTCCGATGTGTGCTTTACGCTCTGGGCTTTAAAGCCTTGACTACTTCTGGGAGATATGAGCGATGTAGTTTTTCTCGCGCCTTTTAGACTTTGCGTGATTACTTTGAAATTGAAGCTTTAATCGTCAGCAAATATGCAAATCTGAACACAATTCCTGATATCATGAAAACTGTTGATCAATCCGATGACACAAAGGTAAGCTTGCAGCTCTGTGTCTGAAATTATTTTTTCCTTCTACTTACTCTTTCTCTGGTTGCCAGGTGATAGAGAACCAGCGGGTCATTGTGAAAGAACTGGAACATCGTCTTCGGCAGGATGAGCGTTTTCTGCAGGAAATCAGGAGCTCATTCTGTGCTTCTGATTGGAAGCAGACCCGACTAGTGAGTATGTTGAAGGACGCTGAAGATGCATTGGTTACCATGGACAGTCTATTGGTATGTTTTTGTCGAAGTATATATTTCCCTATTCTTTATGTGTGGTGTTGGAGAATGTGTGCGAGTTTTTAGGTCTTCTTGTTTAGTGGTCAAACGCGTCGAAGTTCATATCGCTGAAGAGTACGCACTGCAGATAACTTCATCTGTTCCATCACACAGTCCTTAATCGTTATAAGCTTCGACTACTGCGTTCATCCTCTAGAAGGGAAACTAGTCAGCAGAATGCTTTGGTTCTTACAGTGAAAGGCGATGGAATGAAGCCTGCCGTCACAGGTGTATTTCGTCCACTGCAAAAAAAATCCACGACTTCATTCGATTTGTGGATTAAGTTATAAAGGAGCTAATGGCTTATCGAAGAGTGAATCTTGTAAACTACCTATTTATTTGTAGGACTATTTGTTTGAAGAAGAAGCCACCCTACTAACCACCCAAATAAAGTCTGGTTTCCATGACTTGCGTTTCTTATTAGGGCTCCCATCTCAGTGGTGCGTCGCCTTTCGGCTGAGGAAGTGTGCTCGGCATATGTTCACATAAGTATTGTGGGCAGATCAGGAATGTCCGCTTTTTGAACATTCACTTGTGATTTTGCTTTAGAATTCTACCGCTATCTCGCTAACCAGGAGCTTGAAGTGATTGCTAGAAGCAGACATGGTTCCGTCAGTCATTTTTGTTTTCAATCGTTACGAGGTTGGCCATTCACAAAAATGGCTTCTTATTTGGCGTTTTGAAACGATATTTAGTAGCGAAGGCTGTTACCCTCGTCTAGTTGGCCTAACCCGACTTAGTAGCGACCTCGGTGGGGTACTCAAGTCTCTCCCGAATTCTCAAATGAAATTGCTTGACATGCGTGCATGCGTACTGATCATGCTGCTAATCGTTCTGTTACAATTTGAGCTTCGTAAAATCCGTGTTCCTGCCTTGTAGGCAGCGTTGAGAAGTACCAGCGGTTCGGAGGCTGCATCTATCACCGGATCTTACGGAGGAGCTACTGCTTTAAATGTAAGTTACCGCGGCACCTGAAGGGTAGGTTTTTCCATGCCTTTCCTCCGTTAGAATTCTGTTTAGTCTAACAACACCTACTGGCAAACTAAGGAGCATTAATTAATCCTCTTTTTTAGGGTGGGACATCGCTAGCCAGCAGTCATGGAGATTCCTCAGTAAGTGTCTAATATTCCCGTGTGCATGTGAACTTCAGCGTGCTTCTGAACTACAAACAAGCCCTTTGCATGGCACCGTATGCTTCCATCCTTTCTCGCTACTCAATTCGGAAATGAAGTTTTGCTTTTTTTTGCATAGATGGAAGGAATTTCGTCGAATAATTCCGAAGTCCTTAAGGTTGGTTTTGTTTTTTTGTTTTCTTTTTTTTGACATCTTGGAATTTTGATGAATAATTTTTGAAAACCTTTCTTTCTCCACTTGACTTAACTCTTCAAGGGAGTCGGTGGAGCGGCAGCATTTGCATCCAATCGTTGTGGCCCTTCGATGATCAAAATGTTGCCAAATCACACCATTCTTTCCATGTCAAAATAATTTACTTTCCTCTGAATTTTCTCTAGTCTAATGCCTTCAGCTCAATCATATGCGGATGCGCTTCAAATTTTGTCCGCAGTTTGTATACCACAAAGTTGTTGATGATTCACTTTAATTTCTTCAGAACTTCAGGGTGTACGAAGCGAAGAAGAAGGAAGTCGTTAACAAGTATGCAATGTCTCCTGATTTTGAGTCGATTATCTCGCTTATTAACGCCAGTGATAATGTAGAGGTAAGTGTCCCAGGAGAGCATTTTTTTGTTCCTTTTTTGAACAATTTTTGAATGTTTGTGCTTAAGGGAACCTCAATTTCTTCATCCTCCTTTTTCCCTCCCTCAGGTATTAAGGCAACAATACGCTGTCGCGAAAGACCTTCAACAGCGTCTCATCAAAGATGCGGAAGACCTAAAGGATATGGAAAGGCGGCTCTGTCCCGCAGCATCATCCGAGGAACCGTTGGGACAATTTCTACATCGGATTACCATCACATTAGATGAAATTAAAAGTCTGCTGGTAGGCTATCTCATCACTCACCATTCTCCTTGTGTCCTCCTTCCTGCATGCTATTTCCATTCTGCTTTTTGCAGAATACATTTGAAGAAAGTAGTCAGCAAGTGAAGCCTCCTCCTTCTCCTCCTCCTCCTCATCCTCTTTCCTGGAGAGAACCTCTCACCGTTCCTTCGCAAATGAATTCTCCTTCTCCTCCTTTGCAAAGGAATTCAATTTCTTTGAATCACAGGCAGTTGGTAAGCATTTCGGGTCTTGCAGACCAGTATTGTGAATTGAGCTATCAACTCTAGAATAGGAACGGGTTCAACCAGTTCTTCACTAGACTGGTGAATTGGAATCAAATTATTGTGAAGGCTTCACGGTTTGTGCGGACTGTTTCTTACTTGGTTTGGTAACATTATAACACCCACTATTCCGTTGCTTCTTGAATTATTTGAAGTCTAGATGGCTGCCCTTCACTCAGTTCATTGTTCCCGAGTCACGCTTTTGCAGCATGAGCGTGAAAGAGAGGGTGTCGTAAGTTCCGATCTCATTATTCTTGAGTGAATCGCGTATTACGCACACTCGTCGTAACTGACAGGTGGATAGTTACTTTTCTTACTCTCATGACTTTTGTGCTGTATTTTCGCTACCAAATGTAGAAGGTAGATTAATTGACTTGACGCGTTGGCGAATTTGCTCATGGCATATGAGTAGAAACAGTTGAAGGTCCAACTTACCCAAGCTGCTAAGTCTGGAACCTGCTCATCATGCACACCTGTTGATGTATTCCATGGTATGAAGATTGACTCGTTCTGGGGGAATAGTGAGGCCTCGGTTTCGATGAAGACGTTCCTAGCTATTGTCGCCTGACCTCCTCCTTATGGGTAACAGTAGCGTCAGTATCACCAGAGTGTGGGCCATGTGTTTGAGCCAGGAATGAGCCACGTTGTTGCTTCCTTTAGCACTGTTCGGTACCAGTGGCTTGCTCCCGTCAACACAATTTAGTTAGGACGTTGATAGTCCTTCATGAGAGGTGGATATCACTGATCATCGCTTGGAGAGCGTTGTGCTCGAACTGCATTGTCGATTTGGGCTCAAATACTGGACGTTTGACGTCACATTTTCTCTGTTTTGACATCCAGCTGTCTGTAGTTTCCTACATCAGGAGGTGGTATCATGTCTTTATTGTTCAGTGTCCTTATCATTTCTTAAGTAATTCTTAACACATTCCCATCCTGACTGCTGCACAGACTACAAGATAGAGTTTGTTGTTCAAACTTTTCGCTTTACTAGCTGCAGATGACCCTCGTCAATAACTTTAGCACACAAGCCAGCCTAGTGCAGCCCAGGCGTCTGGATGCGGATGTGGTGGCAACATGCAGGCAATGGTAGAGTCTACGGCACGAAGGTTGAATCACAGATGGTTACCAGAAACCCACTGTTTTGTGTCTTGTCATTTTAGGAACAAACCAACTCTGAATGTGACTCACCTGAGTGCAAAATGAACGAGGAGGTATGCTTGGGGGTGATTCATTTGCTACACTATTTACAAGTCTCATTGAACGAATCATTCCTCATGAAGGGGGAGCCATTTGAATAAACTGGGGGGAGAAGGAGAGACCTACTCTCCGTCAGTTTAATCTGCTTCTTTTTACTTTCAGCCACTAGATATGAACACCTATCAATGTCCTGTCTGTCAGCGTGTTTTTCACTCCCACGGCGTTCTTACTAGCCACGTAAACCTATTACACGTATGTTGAAGCGCATCGTCATTTTGCAGTGTTTTCTTTTCAGTAAAGTGATTTCACCTCCTCTTTTGCAGAAATGACCTAGCTACGTATTCCTCCTATCCATCTTTCTCAGTACAAGCAAAAAAAACAGCGACAATTTCTACGCTGCTTCATTTTTCAATTCAATATTTGACTGTGATGACACCTGCCTATTTGTTCAAATCTGGAGATCATAACGTGTTTCCTCACAAAGCTTCATGTTCCTTCTGGAAGTAATTGCTGTGTTGGATTGATAGTAGAGTGGCTCAGTTCACTGGAAAACAGGATTGTAGTTTCACAGCTCAGATGTGCAGTAGAAGGCCTATCGAAGCAGCACGGACTCCGACAATCCTTTCGTCTCCAAGTGCTATTAAATTCGTGAAGATCTGGCCACTTTTTATAAGAATAAACGAGTGGGTATGCTTCTGCTCTGCGTAGTGCAATTTTCACAGCCTTGAATAGCTCCCGCTGGTCAAGAGTGCCACTTATTCCAGTAACTTGTGCTGCATTGTTGAACTGCTATTTCACAAGACGCTGAGTTTAAGTCATTTACGTTTACTTCTATTCAAGAGCTAATTTGAACGCAATTCCAAAGCGATGATGGCGAAAACTTCTTGTCAAACTCTCTTTCTCTGCAGCACCTAGAGGAAGTGTGTTGAAAGAGCGCATACTGCCCTGTCTATTATTAATCCGTCGACGAATATGTAATACCTAATAGGTCCCTCCGCTCTTGATAATAGCGACAAAATGTATGCTGCTATTAGCTGCTGATTTGGACTTGGAGAAGACCTTTTAGTAAGTGATTAGCCTGTTTGTTTACACTGGCGGTGGAACCTACCATTTGTAAAGAGGGATTCACCCACATGCCGCGTGTTCACGGGTGCAGGTGAGCCGCTGCTCTTCACTCCGTTACTTTCGGGTATTTGCTTGAGTAACCTCTCATACAAAGTGACGCTCTCAATCTCTGTCATCCGTCATGCCATCTTAGTACCAAGTGGTTGTGCAGCAGCTACTCGTCTGCTCGATGCAAGATGCGCATGGAATGTGTTTGTTTGTGTGCGTGAAAAACTTGTTTGAAAAGGACCTCGGACTAGTCAATCGAGTCACACAAAGTCTCCTTCTTGCAAGTCAACCCGAGAGCTTACTTCAGCGAAGACCTTTGACTGCGCTTTGAGGTGGAGTGGAGGTGAAGTTTCCTCATTCCCTCCCCTGCTTCACATTTTTCCAACATGTCTTCGCCAAGCAAGTCGTATCACCTTGTCTTGGTGTCAATTAATGACATGCAAAGTTGTGGAGTTGGCGACTAAGGCTAACTGACGCGGACTTGGCCAACTTGTCACCAAGGTTTGCAGCTTATTCAGGAAAGACTGTGAATTATAGTGGTAATTATTTTTGGCTACAAAGACACCCTTGTTGGAAACGAAGATATTTTGTGACTTTATACTTCACAGTTTCTGCATGGTAGGTGGAAGTATTCTTGCGGTAACAGCTATGTCGTTATTGAGTGGACTCTCACTCGCTTGGAGCGATACCTTACTCCCATGGCCAGAGCGAATTGAAGGAGGTGAATGTTCGATAGGTCGTTCCCCCATAAATCAGTCTGGCAACCACGGCGATGGTATGCGGGTCTCCTGTGCTAGCAGCTTCTCAATTCCTTACCGTGTCGGCAATAAAACCATCCTCTAACCTTCAGTGCAAGAACTTGGGCGCTATGGCAGTGCATTGGAAAATACTTGTGAAGGAGCTGCAGCATTGGACAGTGATATAGCTTCCGTGTCATGCTCATGAGGAAGCCTAAGTCACGTGCACATGGTGCGTCTGCATAGACTCTCCGGGATAGAGATTCCAGCTGCTAGTGAATTGAATATGTTCTTTCTTACTTGCACTCCCTTTGACCTTGAAAGTTGTCCAATCGAAGCGCTGGGATGCTGTTGTCATACCCCCAACCATTTGGTAGCTGAATGCATTCTAGTGCAAGAGCTCTTCTTGTAGTCGTGACAACAGCATCAAGCTATTTGTCAGTCAGAAGTATGAAGCAGCCGAATTAGTCGCCTTAGTGGAATCGGACACTTGATAGGCGTAAGAAAGGCGAGGGTGTTGCAGACATGGGGCGAAGGCCATGTTACCATAGCGGCCCCAGATTTCCAAAACAAAGGCAGCACTTCGATGATAGCCAAAGCGCGTCAAATGCTCAATTAGCCACAGTCCAGTTATTTCATTTTTATTCTCAGGGAAACTGTCTGTCATTGCAATGCAAGAAAGCCAGCCAAGGAAGCTGCTTTATTGTAAGAGCTGGAAGCAGTAGTGATAGTGCGAACTGTGGGATTGACTACGGGGAACCGTAAATGCAATAGTGATTATTCGAAACCATCATATAAAAGACACCCAGGAAATGAGACCTACCTTAAGCTCGAGGCACATTAACGACGAACCCAAAATTTACGACAATCACTGGCAGTCATTTTAAAGTGAAGCCAGATGCAACCCCGTCACTGACTGCTACACGAAATTCAAAATTGGCACTCATCCAAAAAGTTGAAAGCGTTTCAACCATCCAGCACAGGTGGCACCTTCAAGAGCCTGTGTGTTTAACCAGCGCAGCCAAACCACAACGGTACACCTAAGAATTATGCGGTGGTAGGATTTATAACCTATTTAGTACAATTGGCCGACGTATAATAATGAAATTTTATTCTTCAATATCTGTGAACAATTGATTAACTAACCTTGAGGTTCTTTTCCAAGGTGAAGGAAAAGAGTTAAGTAGCAGATTGATAAGATTGTGCAACTACCTTGGTGCGTGTGTGTGTGTGGGTAAATTGACAAGCCCGCCTCCATCTTGCCTGCCTTGCACAAGGCATCCACTTAATTCTCTGCGTTGCTGGGTGTGCGTGTGTGTTTCAGCTCACCTGGGAGTGGTCCGCGGCCTTTATAGTTAAGTCAATGGCACTGCGTGCTAGGATTACTTGCTACACCTCAGACTAATGGTAAGTTCATCTCATGTCGCACTTCAACTGAGACAGTCATTTCAGTGTCCAGTGTCAATTGATCAATGCCTTTGGGTGTAAATTTGTGTCTTAATAGCGCCAAGCAGTAGGATACCCCCCCGTTCTAAGTGAAGAACCTTGGAAAACCTTCATGCAGAAAAGTTGACCAACTTTTGGTAGCTTTACCGGCCACCTATTCCACAAGCATTCGCCAACCCGATTATTGCGGATTATTGGTTATTTTTGGTGAAATTAGGATTAATTCAAGTGTGACCTTAAGCGGTGTAATTCCCACCAATCGGCTGTTGAAACAGTCAAACAAATAGGGGAATGAGGGATTGTGCATTGTAAAAATTATTAGGAAGTCTGTTTTTTTGTCCGTCAAGTGGCAGAATTGCGCCTTAAAGATTATGAGACATCAATTTTTTTAGACAAATTAAGAAATCCTTTTTGCAAAATGTTGCAGAAAATTTCCTGCAAAAGCTAACTCCTACCTTTTAAAACATAGCCTTTATTTATCGAAAGTTCCGGAAGGTTCGACGAGAAAGCCACTGTCGATGGGCTGAGCAATAGGGGCGCAAAAGGGACCCCAAGGAGCAGGGAACCGGCCGCACTTGAAAAGGTGAGCGATTTTAAGTAAGCCAAATATATTTAGCAGGCGAGCAAAGCCGAGTCAGTAACCCAGAAGCCCAAGGATGTTGAAGAGGCTCAGAAACCACCGAAAAGGAAGGAGGCCAAGTTGGTGAGCTTTTCTTACTTACTACTTAGTTATTCGCTTTTCTAGTCTAATTAATTTTATGCAGGTTGGCGACACATGTGATTGGTTTGTATAGTTCTTCTTTCTAAGGCGTCTTTTACTCAAAGGTGGATTCACCAGCAAAGCCTTAGCTCCGGCTAAAATTGAAGGCAAATGAAGCGAAAGCGATGTGAATGCAGGCCTACAAAAAGACATCGTTTAGATTACAAATATATGACTGTTTGTTTTAAAAAACACAAAAGATCTCCTTCCTACCGCACTTAGTTATTTTTTACTGGGGTAGAAGGGCTTTACCGTTATGTTTGTACAAACCAGCATTGTTCTGTCAGAGGTGTGACTGTAGTGCTGCAGTTATATTTAAAAAACACACTCGTGGAAGCATCTTACTCTTTCATTTAAATTTTAGTGTCTTGAGTAGTTGTTGAGGTTGCAATGAGGGAGTAAATGAGCATTACTTGCATAGTCAGTAGACCGTGGTTCAGTGGGGCGACATGATATTCAGCCTCAGCTATTCCTGCAAGTCGGCAAAGCTAAATTTTAAATATGACCTCGATGGTTGGGAAGAGCGTTCTGAATACCATAGGTCACACGGCTCTGCAAATAAGTCAGCCTAGAAAATTTTGCAAAACATGGTGTTCCCTTATAAATGTACTTCACTGTTTTAATCACGACCCCGTGACTTGCCTGTATTAACTATGGTTCATTCACGGTTGTTTGCATGGAATATGCTGAGAACCACTAAAAGCAAGGTAAAAGGAAAGCAAAAGCAATGATTGTGGCGGATTGTTTGTTTGGGCTGTTGGTTGGTCGGACATATGAGGGGCGGCCACCTTGAACGTGCTGCGTGGGCTGGCCTGCCGGTCATGCCTGCACCTTCCTTACTTTCCGTCTAGAATGCACGTATTCTGACCTACACCTGGCCTTCGCACCTTCTTTTGGGAATGCTCGGGGCGCTACAGTGATTTTAGTTACATTTGAATAATGTATCATGATCTGGGGCCTCAATGGTATCATAATATCCACTTCAACAACCAGAACATCTAAAATAACTAAGCAGAACATCGCACTTTGTTTCTGGTTCAGTTGCGCTCGTGCAATCAAATCGAATAATACAACTCAATTTTCAAGATTATGTGTGCTAAAGTATTTAAATGTGTTATCGAGGCCTCTTTTTCAAAACATTTGTGTCGACCTTAATGACAACTGCATTTTCAAAGTAGCCCATAAATGTAGTTGTGGGCTGATCGTTGGATCTAGTGTCTGTTGCTTGTTTTCATAAGTGGTGGGTACTTCCTGGATATTCCCACCTTGAATTCTGGCTGATTTTTCTTGGGTTATTAATTCCTTCCATTTCACTTGCAAACAATTCACTAAGTAGCTAAACTTGCATCTAGCCATGACCACTTCTGCTTCTTTCTATTTTCTCCTGCTGTCTTTTCTAGGAACACAAATTGTTCATCCCTCAATTAAATCCGGACTCTTCTCTGCTTCAAATTCGACCGGAAAAATCATGGAACTCATCGCCGGTCTCGAAAATAGCATTTCAATTCTATTAATCTTCTCATCGATTATCGTCGCCTTATTTATAATTTCAATCGTCCGTCGCTTTACGTCCTCTCCCGAGTAAGCTTGGTCCTTCTCATTCTATTTGATTATTTACTTTCATATCCTTAGTTGTGTGACAGATTTATAGACACTTCATAAATCCCTTTTCAGTCCCAATAATCGGTACCTTTATAATTTGTATGATTCAGTTGTATTAGTGTTTGGTTATGAAAGCTACTGAGATTTTTGAGAAATTTTCCTTGCATTAGAATGCTACAAATCCACCCCGAAAGCGAGCGAGCCGTTAATGAGCTTCGTCAGTCTCGAGCCTCACGAAATACTTGCACTCCTAACGGCGATTCTCCTTCTTCCACTGTTGCAGAGGCGGATGCGTGTCCTATCTGTCTGGAGGATCTTAAGTTTGCGGTTGAGACCAACTGCCGGCACCAGTTCTGTGGTGAGTCATCCGCACACGACTATGCAAGCCTCGGATGCCGTCTTCCATCCCGTTTAAAGCGTAATGTCTCCTGAAATTTCCTTGTAGGAGAGTGCTTTTACGCTTATTGGCAAACGTTTTCTCCACTAACCCAGCCGAATTGTCCTGTCTGTCGAAGTCAGGTAGGCCTCCAATAAGCTCCCCTTTATTATACCTTTCTGTCTTCGTGCGTCCCTAATGTCAAACTTGTTTTGTCTCTGACTCCCTGAATGTTAAGTGATACAGAATGCGTCCCATTCAAGCTAGTACTCTTTGGGCACTGCAGCATCCAAGCTCATGCAAAGATATTGAAACTACATGTGCGGTTTTTCGTAACTTGATTTTATATGCATGTGCTCATTCCAGCTGATAACTTTTGGAGAAGTTTGATATAGATCGCTTGTCAGTCCCGCTTTCGGTATATAATTTCGCGGAGTTGTAATCGTTTGTTCAGCGCTCTCACTGGACTATTTGTTTCTCGTGCAATTATGCTGCGTGATGGGTGTCTATGCGCCGTTCATGTGCTTTGAACAACACCCTGAATGTTCGACTTGCGGAATGATTGTTAGTTTGGATTCATCATTATCAGCTGTATGACAGCGCCTGCAATGTTTACGATTTCCAGATTCCTTACTCTTGAGTGGCCCCTTATTCAGGAATTTTGCTGAAATTGAAGTCTTATCAACGAATGAATACCCGTGGATTCGAGTTTCACGCCTCCGTTGATGGAACACTTCACTTATTACCACTTACAATTTTATGCACACCGTGTTACCATCCCCACCGATCAGTAATGAGGCAAATTTGTTCTTTATCGCCATGGCACCATCATTTTTTATGCCTCAGTGTCCGTCAAATTTTTGCCCTAAACTGAAAACCTCTTGCGTGTTACTTAAGCCTTTTCTTTGATGGCCATTCCAGTTACGGTTCCTGCTCAAACGCTTCACACCCACTGATCTGGATACTAGTGATTCGCCAGAACGATCCGAGGTGGAGTCGCGAGTTGCCGTTTTTAATCGTCGTTTTTCAGGAAACCCAGTTTCCGTAAGCTGTCTCCTTTTTGAGGAAAGTGCTTAGGAAATTGTGCTTACCCCCTGACTACATATGAACCCACCGATTTTTCGCCCTTTTTTATAATTTTTTTTCGAAAACTGGATATCTGCGATGCTCTTGCGTTCGCTCATAGTACTTCCTAGTACGACTTTCAGGTATTTTTTCCCAAATCATGAAATCTGTACTCTATGCCCACCTTTAACGGGGACAGTTTGGCCCATCCAGTGCCTACTGTTGTGTCGAATTGTCTTATTTCCACGCTCTTCGTTCACGCTTAAACGCTGACCATCGATGGAAAGCATCTTACGGCCCCGTGCTCCATGTGGGCTACTTACGTAGATACTTTTGAAGATATTGGATTGCGCATATTTACTGCATTGTCTCACCTTCATGAGTTTGACCTTATTGAGGGCACTTGGCGTTATGTCCGCAATCCGGCAAGATGCACTTTTAGAGCTGTAAATATTTGTATCCCTAATTCTAAGTGTGCTTAAGACGCAATAACTATCGTCACCTGAAATGACACTATAAATAGGTAAAATCCGTTTCGCATTGTGGGACAATAATTTTGCACCTTTTTTTCTTGATGTTTGGTAACCTAGCGTCACTGGTCTAATTCTCCGGTAACTATTTCCATTACATATTCATGCATAATAATACAAGTAGGGGAAGATCAAATGGCGAAAAACGGCATTGCGGTGAATTTTTACCCTACTGAACGTTATCAGTAGCTTGTCGTTCGTGCGCATCTCCCAAAATCCAAAACCTACATTGAGTTGTATTTTTCTTCATTCAATCCATCATGGTCATAATTCCCTGCCCTTTTTTCCTGCAGCTTATGGATCAAATACGCGACCTACCAGTTTTGCTGCGCTACTGCTGGCGTGTAATGTTTGAGGGAGAGGAAGGCATCTCGTGCCTCCTGAGGTTGCGTCTTATTGTCCTCTCCCTCTTTGTCTTCTTCTACGTCATCTCGCCCCTGGATATCTTTCCTGAGTCCATGGTAGGTGTGTTCGGTCTCCTGGATGACTGTCTCGTCTGTCTCGTCTTCTTCATCTACGTGGCTGCCCTGTTCAGAGGGCACTTGATCGCTGATGTTTGACCCATATTGATTTGTCCGGCTTATTCCAGACCTATTCTGGCGCTCTTTATTATCATTATAATTATTGTTGCCCAAGTCGCTATTGTTGTTACTAATTTGTTCTACGGTGCCGCTATCAAATAGAGGCATTGATTTGTGTGTGCCTTTAATTTCACTGCTATATGCATAGTTTTGTTTCCTGATTTGGCTCTTCAACTTGTGGGCAGAGTTCATTGGTTTCCGGTTGATTGGGATTGTTTCGTAGCAACCATTCTGCCAAAAACATCTATTAGGAGAGAAGAAATGGTCAAACCAGGTTGTAGGTGGCGCATGCATTTCTGTGAAATAAAACTCGGAAACTAACCACGGGATCTTTGGGTTTCTTTTTACATACTTCTGTGAGCCCCGATAACAAGGTTGGAATCACAGTTTTTGAGAGGTATTCCTTAGCTTGCTGTTTCGTTGGAATGGGCTCCATAACAACTAAGTCGGGCTTTGTTCGATCAGTGGGCTACTTACTGCTTGGGAAGAAAAATCGGATTTCCCTTATGGCGCTTGCCTTTGATTCACTGGCGTGAAATGGGTTCTTCGCCTTCATCCCACCGAATTCGTTCCAAAACCTCAAAACCATCATTTAATGGGAATAATACGTTTGAGCTGTTTTGTTTTCTGTGCCCTTTGAAATCGGGAAGTCAACAATGTCTTTCCATGTTTTGGTGATGCCATTTTTGACCAACACCATTACTAGGATTAAGCCGCAGCTGAGATCCTCGACTAAGTTAATGTAGTCCTCCTGATCCTTTTTGCTTTGATAAAAGTCCATTGCTTGTTCTAAAGACAGTTTGACAAATCGTCTCTACATATTCTGTAAATTATCTTCAATTTTTCTGATTTACGTTAGTGACAGTAATGCCATCCTTCATTAAGATATCAACTAGAGGTACTTCTTTTTTCCATGCTGCAGTTTTAAATATCGCTAAAGTTCTCTCCAGAACAATTTCTGGGTAGCTAGTGGTTTTCTCAGGCAATGATTCTTTTGATGGGCTTATTTTTCTGTCCATAATTAAAATATACGCGTTAGTGGTCAACCTTCGTTACCGTAGCTACTGAAGCCTTAAACTATTAAAATAGTTTTTGCTTTTAAATAAGTCTGGTTTCTCACCACCATGCCTTGCATTTGGTTCTGGTTAGAAAATTCGTATTATAATGCCACTCTTTACCCTTAACATAGTGATTCAGTCGATACTATGTATAATAGCCTCAACAATGTCTGCAAGAATATGTGATGTTAAAGAATATTACTACCACGGAAGACAAATGGCTATTCATACTAACTTTAAAACTTCGCTTCCTTGCTCGGTAGTTACATGCATCTTTATTTTGGACTGCGACCGAATATTTTACGAATTACTTATTTGCTGCAATTGTTTGCCTTAGCTGCCAGCCTATTTATTATTATTGTAGCACCTTGAGCATCCCTAGAAAACAGAGAGAAGGATAGGTGTAGGTCAGAATTCATGCATTGTAGGGGGAAAGGATGGGGCCGACAGGCCAGCCCACGCAGCACCGTTAAAGCTGGCCGCCGCTAATGTGTCGGATCAACCAACCGTCCAAACAAACAAAACACTACAATTAGATCTGCAATATGTAATGCTTTTATAAGCTTTAACAACTTAATTGTGGGATTCCATACTGATAAAGAAAGAAGTATTTTGCGACAGCACCAATTGAACTCGCACCCGGATAATACTGTCTTCTTTCTCCCCACTCCCTTTTAAGGATTTGTTTTACCCGATAGCAGTAATTGATGTTATTTTTGGAGTACAAAGATCCTAGCAAAACCGGTAAAATCAAGGTTACCTCTGAATCAGTAAGGTGCTTATTAACAGGCTAGCTGACAAAAGGCTGTTTTTAAGCCCTGTATCGAGCAATTAATGTAACACTCTGTTCATTTGGCTGCTGATTGGACTTCCTGGACTAGGACGGCCGGTTTGACCTAGCTGATTGGGCTGGCCTCTGGGTCATGTCATAATCTCCCTTCCTTATTTGTCTGGGGTCTGTATCATGTGCATTCATCCTTGTAGGTAGTCTTCTTTCGTCTTCAAGAAATGCTTAGGGTGCTTCATTTGAAATTGCTAGTTACAAAACCGAATAAATTAATCTCTCCTTTTAAACCCCGGGACGGGCTGAGCAGCATAAAACCAAGTACAAGCATTAGCTCGGAAGGCGTTACCTCACTTACTGAGTTCCCTTTACAGTCCACTTTATAGCGTTTGTGGCATCAAAGTTGAGTCCTTTCTTGTCTACATTAAGTGCTAGCAACTGTAATTTTTGAACTAGCAATAATTTTTCAGTCGCCAACCCCATCGTTATTGGCGCACCAGAAGACGGTCTCTCAAAAGCCGTTCAACTATGCAGCCATTTAATCTGTCCTGGCGACTTCAACTTTTCCGGCTCTTCTCTGCGCCGCTCTCAGTTGGGCATCTTATTACGATTTTTCCAAGACTCGATGCATCGAAGTGCAGCTTCCAATGAAATAAATTTGGCATGAATGAAAAGACGTGTTTGTGAAGAAGCAATTTATGTCATACAAAATTGCAAGTGTAGTATTCGCTCGTCTTGTCTTAATTATGCCATCATCTTATTGGATTAATAGTTTCCGCGTCTTCATTTCAGCAATCTAAAGGTTGACAGGTGTCAGTTCAAGCAAGCCAGCCAATCGAGTTAAATCATTCAAACAAAGAAATCACAAATGTCGAGAAAACGTCCCTCAAAAAAGCATTTTTGGTTGCAAATCGGCTCTACCTGGTATTCTTCGGCCAAACGTATCACTTTCCAGATTTCTTGATGGATGTGTTCTGCACTGTTATGCTTCAAGTTTGCTCCATTTACATTCGGTGGTACTTCTAATCCTGATTGGCATTCCTCACCGTACGTGCAACTTAAAATACTCTCCACCTCGGCGTATTCTTCTTCATCAACCGCAGGAATGCCGAAACCGGCGTTCTCTAATATAAAAGTACGAAAGATTAGTGTGTTGGTGTAAGGATAGGCAGCTCCTCTTCTAATGCGGTACCTGTCTTAATCTCAACAATGTCTTCTGTTCTGATCGAGTCCTCCGAACTCTTGGTGAGAATGTAGGCCTGACGCAGTTTTCGAGCTTCCTCCAATCGGAGACTGGGATTTTCACCAAGCCACGACCTCCGTATTGCCCTCAATTCTGTTGGTGTCGGTCCATAGGGCTTGAGGACAACTGACTCCTTCAAAAAGGCATTTTAGTTCGCATTCGGAGAGAGGGAGTGGAATAGAGGAGTACATGTGTACAATGTCTAAGCAAGGTCACATCTATCCTTCAATTGACCACACCTATGCATTTGTTAGTAAGCTCCTAGTAATCAAGCGTGCCTGCCTTTCCGGCCGCTGCACAACCGGTGCCAGTGGCCAGAAGGCGTGTTGTAAAGCAGTACAATGTGGTCAAATCCACTCTCTTCCCAGCTCAGTCTAATCAAATCCTGGCCATCTCAGGCACTGATGGTTGTGCAATGCCACCTGGAGCCGAAACGAACTTGAACGTCCCAACTCATACGTCGCCTAGTGGGATGACGACATGCTTAGTAGCGCACCAGCAGGACTTCCAATGATGTCAATCTGTCAGAGGTAGCTGATCATACGTCTCTTCGTGTAGCTTCATATTCACCTCACGGTAAAATCTTCATTCACTGCCGACAATCGCGTGGCAAGATAACACGAAAAATTAGCCAAATTGGAAGCAAAAGGACAACTTTCCTTACAGTTAAATCCTTTCATACCAACGCCACCCATCCAAGGACTGAATGTTTAGTTAAGTGATTAATTGAGACGAAGAATCATGACAAATTGAGTGAAATTTGTGCTCCTTAAAACTGCTGCGCCTAGAAAGTGCGGTTGGCTCACCGGATTCGAGGCGTCGAAGTAGACTTTGCAACTCCAGCTCGGAAGCGTTGGATGCTCCTCTGTATGGGCCCGCCTGACTGAAGCGACTCGAGTCTTCGCTTTGCGCGAGTCCAAGTCACTTGGTGCAACACTCGGTTTCTCCTCATAGTCCACTAAATATGGATGGTAGAAATGCCCCTCGGTCTATAAATATCATGCGTACTTGTAGTATCCTGTTCTAATACCCCTTCAAAATGTCTTCTCTTTAAAACTAGGAAATATGGGCCATTCATTAGCTGTTTGGCGGGTCAAAAGCGGCCAGCATCGTCAGCATCCATCACTCGAGAATCCACATTCGCGTGTAATGCTTTGATATGTAACTTCGCCCTTTCTTTCGGTCTTCCGTTGGTCGGCTCGCCTTTCAGGCCTGGTTTATGCTTTTGTGATCTTCCAGGAGGTCTCAAGTCCTACATTTGTAGCGGCTATCAGCAAACCTGATTGTGAACGCCAGCCGCCAGATGGTAAGCTTAAGCGTGGCAAACGAAGAGCGCATGTCGCCGATAAGGAAAAGTGTGAACAGTTGAATTGTCGTGTACCTCCAGCAGTCGCTCCAGTCCTATGTTCCGCGGTACAAAGGTACCAACGCTGAACACGTGCTATCCCCTCCACCTCTCAACTTACCGCATGGATCTATCAAGGCATTACTGAAAGCCTTACAACCCCATCTTCACGCAACCATTTTAAACGCCACCCTTTATCCAATGGCTTGGTTTTTTTGGCAATTGATCCCACGGCTTGCGGTGGAGATGAGAGTTGGCCATTATATACTCCCTTCTCTCAATGCAGTTTCCAAACATAGCACAATTCCCCAAGAAAAAATTATGAAGATTCAGTCAATTATGCTCTATGCTCGATGACTGCCGTGGTTGGTTTTCAGACTGTGGTGACCACATTAAGGTGGCCGTTGCGGGGGATTGACTAAGGAGAACGACACTCGATTCCTTGCTTACCTCATCGTGTTAGCTACACGGGGAGTTGAGGCCCATTCCCTCCACCTCCGATGGGAAGAGTAACCTCCTGGCCCTTCTCTACATCGGCGGTGGATATTCTACTCAACAGCTATGCCTCCTTTGGTCTACGGAGAAGTCTCGTGATTTCATGTGTGTGTAGCATGGATTTTGAGTTTCACTAAATATGGATCCGCTTTCATAAATAGGTCGTTTTTTGTGCAGAAACCGTACTCGTTTTTTTAAGCCAAACCTCCAGGAATCGGTAAAGCAAAGGCAAAGTAGAAACGGCTGTGAAGACCGAGGAGCAAAATCCCACATATTCAAATTAATGCATTAATGTACCAACCAGAAGTCCACTTTATGGAATCCCACTTTAAATTTTTTTAAAAACAAAAAGCGTAGTCGCCTTAACTCCCGGGCTCAAGCTAAAAAACACGATTATGCGATTCGCCGATTGGATAAATTGTAGCATATATGAAGACATAATGTTACGCAGTTTACCGCTTATTTAATTTGAGGATTCCAAAATATATTTAACTAAATCAATTAAAGTCCATCAGCCAACGAGAAGGCCGTTGGCATGGCAACTTTATCCATTCGTTCAACTCTTGAAATGGTAGACTTTAAGATTAAGGACTTTCTGCTAATCATTTACCTCTCATTTCATTCACTCTTGCCTCCTTTATTTTTGCGATCATTGTCATTTCTTCCTCCGAAAGGTGCAGTTCATCCACCTTCACGTAGGCTTCGAGAATGTAATTGCGCACCGAATCCGTCTTTTGCGTGTTTGAATCAGCTCCTTCAATGGGAGATGATTTCTACAAAGAAGCATGTTAGCGTAGGTCACGTGCCAAAGGACTTTAAGAAATGAAAATGAGTGCCTTTCTGAGTGGTGGAAAGATTGGCGCACATGGACAGTTCAAGGTAAACCGGAACTTCAAATTGTTTAAAAGATAAGGAGCTGTTTTTTTTTTATTTCTCACCTCTTAGAGCTCAACTAGTGCTTTCAAATGCTCTGATTAAGCAATGTCGAAAGGTGAATCTGCATAGTGCCTTTTAAGGGATCTGAACAAGTGACTGCCACGCTTTCGACCCAATGCAGGGTCCAATACAGGGTCTTGATGTTTCATTTCCTTCCACTCCTTCGCGGTTTGGCTCGCCTCTTATGCAATTGCATCCCACAACTGCTGCTTCTTCATCGACCAGATATCCGAGAAAAGGAAGGCGTTTCACCCTCACATTTAGGAATTGCCGCATTGAAGGACTACTATAATATGTGGTGGTCCAGACTATCACAGAGGCAGTCACATGATAAACCAACAAACAGGAGGGTTCGAATGGTGGACAAGCTTTGTCATCGCCTTACCGTGGCATGGCACACTAGGCAACGAAACAGTGTAATGCTATGCGTGAATTCGTCCGTAGATTTTAGAGAAAACAAGCGGATTCCCTTGAAAGGTTAGATAATACACGCACGTACTTAACCACTGTTGAATGGGGTTATGGTAAAGAGTGTATGACTGTGGTTTGGTCAAGGTGAACTTAAGTACTGATTTTAAGGAACGCGAAGAGTGTGGAGCAGCCGGTAGAGAGATAAAGAGCCTGAGAGGTGGATAAATAATAGATGAATGGCCGAATATGGGATTGATAGATGGATATGTGGATGGACACAGAATGGATGGATGGATTTGAAATGGTTTGATACAAAATAAATGGATGAAAGGACACAGGGTGAATGGAGGGGTAAATGGGCGAGTGAAGGGATGGAAACAGGATAAACGGATGGATAGGGGATCAATGAATACAAGATGAAGCATTGATGGATGAAGTCATGGATTGATGAATACTGCATGGATGTAAACAAATTGGATGGGTTGATTGATTGGTAGGTTGACTGATTCATATGGGATGATCAATGGAGGAGTAGATGAACAGAAGGATTTAAGATGGATGGGTGCATAATGGTGCAGGGTGGATGCATGAATACTGGATAAATAAAAAGATCGAGGATTGATGGATACAGCATGGATAAAGAAGGGTGTAGTGGAGAAATGGTTGGATGATTGTACATATGCATACAGGATGGATGGATGAATGGATGGGTGGATGGATGGATGGATGGATGGATGGATGGATGGATGGATGGATGGATGGATGGATGGATGGATGGATGGATGGATGGATGGATGGATGGATGGATGGATGGATGGATGGATGGATGGATGGATGGATGGATGGATGGATGGATGGATGGATGGATGGATGGATGGATGGATGGATGGATGGATGGATGGATGGATGGATGGATGGATGGATGGATGGATGGATGGATGGATGGATGGATGGATGGATGGATGGATGGATGGATGGATGGATGGATGGATGGATGGATGGATGGATGGATGGATGGATGGATGGATGGATGGATGGATGGATGGATGGATGGATGGATGGATGGATGGATGGATGGATGGATGGATGGATGGATGGATGGATGGATGGATGGATGGATGGATGGATGGATGGATGGATGGATGGATGGATGGATGGATGGATGGATGGATGGATGGATGGATGGATGGATGGATGGATGGATGGATGGATGGATGGATGGATGGATGGATGGATGGATGGATGGATGGATGGATGGATGGATACAGGATGAATGGTTGGATGCACACAGGATGAAGGGGCCAATGGATAATGGATGTATGGATGTGTGAATGGAAGGATGGGTGATTGAGTGGTCAGGAATGGATGCTAAATGCGGAAGGATAGTGGATGAACCATATGATATTGAATAGATGTGTGAATATGAAATATAAATGGACTCGAAAGCTTTGGCCTCTATGTGAATGGTAAATGGTTCTGTGTGGGTGATTGGAAGGATGGGTAAATTATTCATGCACTGCACTTGATTATATTGGCTCAAACTTGTTTTGCTTTCACCACAGAACAGCGGATTGTTTATCTTTTGTATTCAGTTAATGGCTGGAGGGACAGGCGGGCAGGTGGATGGATGCGAGGTAATTCGACAAATAGGCGGATGCACAAATGCATACACTGCAAAATGATAAGTGAATGGATCGAGTAAGGTTGGGCGCATTGATAAATGCAGTTTGGAGAAATGGATGATTGCATAGCAACAAGTATGATATGGAGTTGAAGATTAAAGTGCCTAGCAGAACTTGATCCAATTAATCATATCTTACTTGTACAGGAGGAGCCACTCAATGAATGCAAACCCAAATTCCACCACGCATGACCTTCCCACATTCTTGTGTATTCTGCCACTTTTGACTACCTACTTTTTACAATCTCAAGCATTGGAACTCGACAATTATTTGCCCTTTATAAATAAAAAGCACTTAAATTTACTTGGATGTGAATTTCGTAGCATGAAGGGAGGAGAAGCATAGCATGGAGTCATTAACTCGTTCTTTGGGCACGATCAACTTGACTATGACCTCCTCTGTAACTTGGTTTGACCTCTTCGAAGCACAAGGTGTACTACTGAGTTTAGATACTGGTAATATCAACTTCATTCTTCCGTACACTCCACCAGGACAGTCAGTTCTGCATACTTTGGATGAAGTCCTGGTTAAATTAAAAAGGACCGTTTACCTCTACGTCAGTTTCTTTGAATCCCTCGTGATTATACGACCCTTTCGATGATTTTGAATCCTCTGCGGCTTTATTGCCGTCCTGCAGCGCGTCTAAGGTGTCGCATTTTGTGGCGCTACCACCTGCTTCCAAATTCAAGTCCGGTCCAAGAAGGAGAGCGGGCATTAACTGCACTCCTTCGGATTCTTCGTGTGCAGTTACAAGTTTGCTTCCATCATTGGAGCGCAGAATTAGCCGTGTGGGGAGGGTAGACTTGCCCATCTTCAAGATCACGCTTATGACCTGACGCAACGTAATCTAAAACATGGATTATTGAAGTTGGACCTGAATCTAATTTAAACCCTGTGACATTCGAATCATTTGGGTCGGACAGCGGAACTGTATGCCATGACGCTTGTTCGAGCATTTAGCTATTCAATATGCTCGGCTTCGTTTTTTATTGGTAGCTCATCGGCCCCTTTGGCCATATATTTAGGCTTTGATACTGCATTGTCTTGGAAGAAGCCATCCATTCCCCATTTCTACAGAGACGGTTGTACGTTCTTAAATATAACTTCATCCTCAAACATTAATTATGTATTATTCGAAACCCATCCGATCGGGAATTCACCAATGCGAAAATTGTAGTGATGAGGAATTCAGCCTAAATATGACCACTAAGGCTTCTGGTTTTATTGTAAACGCTTTCTTTTCTGCCAACTATGGATGAATTTTGCTTGTTGTAAAGATCTACTTGAAGGAGATTTGCCACAAAACGTGTGGTAGTTTAGGAATAGAATGGTCCTCTAATGATTGGTTCACATTGCTGATTTAATGGGTGACCCACTGACCAGTAAAAATCAGGAGTCGCTCTGCCAAACTAAGCTGATTGGTAGATGAAGTGAGACTTACATCCAATGAGAATCGAAAGAGCAGACCGTCTTCACCGGCTTCCAGCACTCCGTTTGCCTCCCAGAATGCAAAACACGAGTGCGCTTCGGGGAAACCCAATTCTCTCCAACCCTCGCAAAGGCAGGCAAATTGCCAGTTCGAGTTAGAATTGACTTGATCATCCGATAGGACGTATGCGAGCAAGCAGTAGCCGAGTCTATTAACCTCGAGAGCAAGGTAATGGCCCTTCTCCAGTTCGATTGCACATCCTTGAAAGTTTTATGGAATTGACTTTTTTAACCCACCTGAATCGTTGTTGATAACAATGACTCTGGCTACACCTTCATCACTTTCCAAGCGAATTCGAAACTGAGCCAAATCCTCAGAAATAAAGATCATTTGATGAAAAAGCGGGTTTAAGTATTGCTTTCTGCTGTCTGATTGGACGTAATTCGCGGGCGCAGACCATATACATCCAGCAGGTTTAACTGAAACATCTGAGAAAGTGCCAGTTTGTAACTTCTGCGTGAAGAAATTTGCATCATCGGGTAAACAGCGGCATCCAAGTTGGCGTCCAATGTTTCGAAGGAGAGCCACTTTCTCCGAGTCTGTTGTCTTATTGAGACAGTCAAGAAGGTACTCCAGTCCTCTGACTGTGCGTTGTATGTCTGGTAATATCGTTTTGTCTAAAATTTAGTTCTGCTTATAATATGAGCCTATTAAAATGGTACCAAGCCAATTTATCAGCACTAAAATTGCCTCTTAAACTGTCCATCAGTTGGCGGTGGCCATTTTTAGGGACTGGTGGACTTACTGCCTCACGGAGGCTCTATCAACAATGAAGCACACAGACGTCTGGGGGAGAAACGGTTTGGTTAGATTACCAATGGCATTCTGCCTCTTCCCACCGCCCACTTCACTAATGTACGCCTCACAACAACTAAGCAGGAAGGCGGGACCATGTCCTTCCACTGTTCTGACTATGTTCAGAGCCATTGTCATCTCGTCAGATTGCTTGAAAAGTACCTGCCAAACTGATGTCTCAATTTGGCTCACAATCTTAGGTATGTATTAGGCAAACTTTATTGTGAACAAAAACCGCATGGCCTGACCCATACATGCTTTACACTCCATCCATTTATTATATCTGCAAGAGAAGCATCTGTAGACTAAGCTAAATATGCATGACAAAGACAAAAAGTAAAGACGACCGAAACAGTACCTTCAGAAAAGGGAAATTTGGCGCTTCTTAAAATGCGTCGAACCATGTGTCCTCGGAATAGGGCCTGATAGGCGACAATTCCTTTTACCACTGAATTTGTCAACTTATTGTCACTTTGAAAACTACAAATCAATGTTTTAGAAAAAGGAGGAAGAGTTTTACTTACTCAGACACCTTTGTAGGTGAAGGTTCATCTTCAGCTAAAAGGTTTGATGAAAGTGAAGTTGGATGGGTGGTAAAGAGTAAAGTTTTAGTAAAGCTATGACTTGTGTGAACATGTCAAGTGCATGTGCTTGTATAATGTCACATAAACTATGGCTACATGTCAATCCATTGGACACAGTCTTGCTTTTCATGTCATTTTGAATGTTCACTGCATAAATTATCGGCCAAGTTTGGAGTTAGAAGTGCCTATTGCTCGGCAGAGTGATGTAAACTCGGTTCCAGCTGGCGAAGGTGGTCTAGTGATGTCACTGTTGGGCAAAGCACCCAGAGATAATTGGGAAGAGAACGAATTTATTAGCGCTAAAGATTACTAAGAAGAGAGATGGGTGATTTAAAATTACAACTAAGTAATGTCTTTTGCGAAAGCAAATGATTTCTAGATCATTATTGTGAATGATGCCCACCTTGACCCGTTGAAACGTCAAAGGCACTCCTAGCGTCCGGCCAACTGCCGATACAACTGCCCTCAATGAAGTTCTTGCTTAAAATTTGATCTACAGAATGTTTTAATGGTCACCTCGCTCTCAACTTAAGGGTCCGACATTTGTTTAGTAATTCAGAGGGTTAAAGTTGATTAAATCCGCTTCAGAGAGTGAATTCGCAAACTACCTCTAGTCTCTTCCACTTTCAATTCATCGTTTGGATCAAGGATCAAGATTTTCCAACTGAATTTTGCATCTGAAATTATTGCTGGATCTTTATTTCCGCTATGTTTTGCAATTAACTTTGCGAAATTCTCGCGAATCACCTACAAAGAATGAAGAAATGCCCTTTTTTTCTACCCCGAAATGATAACTTGTAGTTTGCCTATAAGTAGAGGCAAAAGCGCTTTTGAAAAATGATGATTTTGAAATTTACGGATTTTCTAATTCTCACCTTTTCAAGAGTACGCATCGACTTCTGAGGGAGAATTTTTTCAGCATAATTTATAAAAGAACTCCTGGCTTTCTTGTGTTGGATTGCTGTAGACTCGCTCTCTTCAGTAGCATCAATGAAACTCTGTGCGATTTCACAAAATTTGCTAAGAAATTGACTTCCATTATGCGCATTTTGGAGGGGTTCCTTTACTGCCACCTGCATGCAGGTTTCCATTGGTCCAAGTACAAATAATGTCCTTTCACGATTGGCGTATGGAACGAAGAGGTCAAGGGAAATAGCCAATGGCGTTTCAAGGAAGGTGCGGTAGCAGTGGCGTCCTGGTGGCAATCTCAAGCTCACTGATTGGCGATTTTCCATTGACAGTGTTGTAATTGGTGGATGTCGACATGGTGATAGCCAATCAGTGGGTTCAATTCTGACTAATGTACTTATTCCATCTTTTCGTTGAAAAATACGCATTTTAGCACAAGGTTTAACGATTTCACACATAAAGTAACGATAACAATATCAACGCTGAAATAAACTGCTGTTAATGAATGAAACATTTATTGGTTGGAACATTTATGGAATTATTTTAACTCATTCGCCATTTCACAACTGTTGACAGTGACAGGTGTTTGCTTCACTCACCTTCTTTTAAAACAGTACTTATTTAAGGACAATTTAGAGTGATAGGATTTCGTGTTAATTAGCGCAGGAAAAAATGATACAAACCGTCTTTCAAATTTCGTTCTTTTTTAACAAAAGTGCGCTTTGGATGTTAAAAGGACACTTTGGATCGCCATCCTTTCACCCTTTAGGCATTGACTAGCAGGGCCCCAGAGGGCAATTGCATGCCACTGCCGAAGTATTCGTGGTTCAGGGGTGGCCTACGTGACTCCGAGTTTCTTTGTCTTAATCATAGTTAACTTACTGAACACATAATTTGATGTGAGCAGGTATATGAGAACCAGAGAACCGCGTGTCACGCATTTGTGACATGAAGGTTAGTTGGAAAAGGCAGATCGTTCTGCGCATATGGCACCGGCAATGAACATGCTACTGATCTGAGTTTTAGTCGTAATTTCGAAAAAAAGCTCCCAACGATCACAAATGATGAAATATGCGCAAAAGCTTGATTTTTTGAACGCGAATTTATATAAAATCACCGAATGGAATAAATAAGACCAGGATTCGACTATCTTTCGTAAACCTGCTACTTCGCTGCTGCAATCTCTAGTCATAATAACTATCCAAGCGTTTTCTTGACGGTAACTTTTGTGAAATCGGCACACTGCGACTGTTCAAAAGATCGATTTGTGGTTTCTCTACGATTGACGGCCTGACTTTCTCACTAAGTCAGCGAACTGCGAGAAATTGATGGGATTTTTACTCCTCATTTCAGTTAACAACTTGCACATATCTGTATTAAACGAGATGAACAGATTAAGGCGAACAGTTGTCTACTTCGCTTCCCGCATACCTATAATGCCTTCTCAAGCCACGGGCCAAATTGAATGGGCCACAAATAGGCAAACGGACTGCCCCCATAAAACGGCAAATGCACGCCAGAGGTCCAAAACTTAGCAAAAATGCACTGTTTAAAATACTCTAGTTGTCTCAGGACTTTGTTGCTATACAACACCCAAACATGCCTACTCTGCCCAGGCGTCACATATATATGACATGTGGTCCTTGCTGGTATGTAATAGCTATTTGCAATGATTTGCCTGATTTAGAGGCACAAGAAGCACAAAGGATGTTTAGCGTTTAAGATAAGCATATTAGTTGAACTCTTAAATTTGGCATTACGAAGGCACAGTGCATGTCAGTACTCCACCGGGGAATGAGTTCAGCTATTTGGTTATTATATAAATTAGTGCTTTTTAATGGACGGATCCCTTACTCTGGATGCCACACCCCGAGGCGTGGAAATCAAGAATCACCTCAATGTTGTCCAAACTGTCCACAAAGAGGTAGCTCTCTTCAGACACCACAGCTTCCTCCTCGGCATTCTTGAAAGAGCCTGTCAAGCAATCGGATTTGGTATGCTTACTTTAACCACCGTGAGTGTTTCACGGAATGCAAGATCTTCCGGGTTGTAGAAGGCTTGCAACTCGCTAGTAAAAGAGTGAAACTCATGGTCATGGCGGTAAGAAAAGTGGTAGGAGTTCCACATCAGCATTACACCTACCTGAAGAACTTGCACACGTCTTCAATGTCAAACCAGCAATCTACAGTAACAGTAGAAATGTATGGGTAATAGTGAAATCATAAAGCCGAGGCTAAAAGTTCAGGACCTACTCATATTTGCGATTTCATTGGATTCCTACAGCAATTAAAAAAGTTGTGTTAATGAAAAATCGCTGTCACACATATGTGTCATGCTTCCTTTCCTCCATTTTGCGGTAGGTAATTTCACTAATTGGCTAGCTTCATAGCATTGAGCTTTAGTGGAAAAGGCTGGAAATTCATAATAAATGGAATAAGAGGGAAGTGCATGAGGTATTCAGGCGAATTAGCCTCTAAGCATTGGCTATAAAATGCACCCTCCTTCCAGTGCCATTTATAACGACTTGCTTACCACCGTGAGGCGGTAGTGCAATCTAAGAACAAAAAGTTAAAACTTACGATTCCTTGAGTAAAATCGGATACTTTTTCCCCACGTTCTTCTGTCGCTCCACTTCCGCCACTAAAAATGCCAACATCCCTCACACTCGTTTGGTTGATGCACAGGCCACCACCGCCACTGTAATCCCCCGATTCTTATGGTAGGTCTGTCTTTCCCCTTAAAAAATCGTTTTGAACATCAAAGTGGCCGAAGCTCTGTCCTGTCTAGACAAACACTAGCATCAACAAGACCATTGAAGTCAGCCGGGGTTTTGATTTCACACCCATCAAGCGTGTCACCACTGGGACGCCACTCAACGCCACCACCTGGCTGTCCGCCTTAGTGCGACAATTAATGGACGATACAATTGTCGCGATCTGCTCCACTCCAGACTGCGTCAATTAAGATGGCATGCGACTGTGACGGTGAAATGGGAAAAAAAATCTAGGCAGACGATTTCCTGTTTGGTGTGGCCTTCGCGCCCACCCCCCCCCCCCCAGCAGTAAAGCGCTCGAACTGTTTTAGCATTGAAATGTTCAACGAAGTTGCCATCCTGGGCATTGTGGTTGAAGGGCAACATCCAAAGCGCTCAGCCAAGTGGAATTTGGAAAATTCAGTCTGAGGATGGAATGCACGCCTCGGCTTGGCCGTCTTTCCAACGTGTAAACTTGTATTGAGAAAGGTTACTACGATGCAATTGTTTTATTAAAAAAAGCTTTCGAATGTGCGGTAGCAGGGTAACAAGCTTTCCAATGCTTGAAAAAGTGCGCAAATTGAGCGAAAGACCCTGTCAAAGAACTAGAAACATTCTCCACCGAACACTCCCACTATGAGCCTTAAATTTTAAAACCACCTTACCCAGATTTCCCATTTTTTAGCAGTCGCATAAGCACTGATCTTATTGGCTCATGCTCTTCATCCTCCTTTAAGCTCCTTGGCGGTCCGCGCACCTTCTTCCACGCCGGAACGGGTGGGAGGTCTTCAGGAGCAATAAGAGACTGCTGTCGTTGAGCCTGCAGCAGAACTTTTTGTGGTGTTGCCTCCAATTCGGCCACAAAGTCCGCCTCCATTACGCTTCTCTGTTTGAACAGGAAGGTGCTATCTTAATGCGCATCTGTCTCAATTATGAGGTGTCTGTGTGACTTTGAAAGGATTGTAGATTCTAGGCTCAGAAGAGTTTTACAGATTTGAGCTTTTTATAACACACCGTAAGGCTAGGCAGTTCTTTGTTAGTGCTGCTTCAGTTGTTTAAGTATTGATGAAATTAATTCTTGTTTCTTGTTTTCCACGTTAAACTCACTATAAAAAGCACAATTTTATTGGTAAGGTTTACCGTGTTTTCACAAAGCTGCACGACTTTTGGTTCCTTTACTTCAACAAATACAAAGGGAGCGGAATATCCCGGTCTCTTCGGTTCCACAGCATCATGTTTATTTTCTTTGCTGAGCCTTTTCCACTCCGGTAAAAGAGTTTTCAAAAAGTTCCATGTTTCCGTAACATAATGGTAGCTGCATAGATCGTATAAAAAATAAGCTTTTCCTACCCTAGTTCCATTCTTTGTGATGGCCATCCAGTTAAACAAGTGAATGGAGAAAAGCTTTGTGGAGACCTGAGAAGGAGGTAAACCAGGGACTAGTTAAACTTACTCAACGGCGGCGACTTTTAAAAGGGCCTTGCAGAGAAGTGGCAGCCACAGCTCGTTAGACTTGAGCCATGGCAGCATTCGTTGTGAATGCTCGTCGGTTATGACGCGATCATCGACGTCTATGCGTCTCCAGGCCCCCATGACGTATAATCTGAGGGAATACTTTCCATTTGGGTTGTACAAATAAGTTAATTCACCCTTCTTATTTTTTACTTGTGGATGAATGCATAGCCACGGACAAAGCGATTCTCTATCAAATTAATATTTTTAGCTCAAAACTCACTTATTTTGTAAAACAAGTGTTAAGATATCCGCAGATATTTGATCATAGTTGTACCTTAGTGTTGGTGGTGCGGATTCAAAAGCTTCTGCTAATTCGAACTCCTTGGGATGCCTTGAAAAAATCACTGGGTCGTTGATAATTTCGCTGGGACGAAAGTGACTTTTATAACTGGGTGCCTTCTCGGCAATGACATGTTCTTCTGGATCTTCGAATAGCTTCTTCCCCTTTGGTATCTATACTACCGCAAAATGCAATGCTGAAATTAAGCGAGTGGTTGATGTTTACGATTGAGAAAAGCATAACGCCGTTGTGCATGATCAAAAGGCTAGCAATTTATTTAACCAAGATTCATAACTTAAGCTCCGAATAAGTAGCAGCTTAAATCAAAAATAAAGAATACATATTTACATTATTAAAGCCTAGATCGTTTAGCGAACATAAGTAAGACTTTGTAATCTCGTAGTGTGCACAACGGATGCAAAATTAGAGTGGGGTAATAGGACTTAAAACTACTTTATGTGAACTTGTCAATATTCCCTTTTTTAGTTGTTTAGCCCTTTTGGTAGGTTTCCTAAGATCGTGCAAATTGTCATCCGCAGTCCAAGTCTCGTTCTCAATTTCTCTCTCAGACCAAACACTCCACATTCCTCTTCGAAAACCACTTAAAATAGTGCAACGATAGAATGTGTTTATTCCAACCTTCAAGTAGAAAATAGAAACAACGCGCATTTAATTGCTTATCAAAGAATCTCACCCAAAACGTCATATTTAGCCAAAATGCAGAAGGAACTGCAAGGCATAGACAACTTAAGCTTGCAAAGTCATGCATATAGTTGCCCATAAATTAACAGCTAAGTTTATTTGCCACCCAAAAGCACAACAAAAATAATTGTAACAATTATATGATTTCCCCTACCAATTTCATGAAAAGGCATAATTCGTTTGAATTCAGTATTAATGCATTACACGCGTGTGGAGCTATTGATTCCCACCTATGTTGTCCGTATGTGATTAACCATGCCGTTCCATTAAAAAACTGTGATGGAGCTGAGAGAACTGTGTTTCATGAATTTGAGGGTGTAATTGTAATGCTTTATTTCTTTGGTGGTCGTTTTAACTAAAATTGCCTGAGCTGGTCTCTGTTCCAGGCTAGAAGCTCCCTTCATTCCTTCACTTGAATCTGGGTGTACTCGAGCTTGCATCTGGCCTTATTTGGTCTTCAAAAGTTGCTAATTACACTGCAGTCATAGCAATTTGTTGCTTTCTGGCGAGATTTATCGGTTTGATATCCTTAAATTTCCAGCCTTAAGGAACATTTTTAAGCGTTTACAGAATGGCAGAATTAAGCGACAACTAAAATCAAGGCCAGTATCCATATTAAAATGCTCATAATAGAGGGAAGAGGTCGCAGTGACACATTCATGTAAAAAAGAGAAGGTTAGATCATAATATCTCTAAAATGCCTGTCATGTTGACCCGGTGAAGAACACGTCAATGTTTTCTCGAGTAGCACAAAGGTTCGAAGCATCGAATGCAATCTATCTCGGCGATACACAATAGTGCCATCACCCAACACATAAGAATTGTTATGCTAATAACAAAGATCCAAATCTGCTTTAAAATTTTGTGGTGATTTTTTTCTCTTTTTTTCACTTTAGAATAAATCAAGATGCTTTGCTGTTTTATTTGAGACCTATCCAATATCATATTGCTTATTTTCCTCATTTTAAGCTCTCTTAATTTGTTTTTCTTTTTTATATCCCTCAAGGTTGGAAATGCATGATTGGCTAATGCTTGCATAAATGAATGCTATTAAACAACGATTTTTCACCCGTATGTTCATATGCTGTTATCTGTTTTCAAGCTTCCGTGATGGCTCTGGATAGACGCGTGTCTCTGGTTTTCACACCGCTTTCAAATCGGAGTAATTACTTTTTTCCTTCATATTTCCCAGCTCTGTGTACTCCTGAAGACCGCACAGTCATTGTTTTTGTGGGCCTCCCGGCACGGGGCAAAACATACATGGCTCGTAAGCTCACGCGCTATCTAAATTGGATCGGCATCAACACACGAGGTAAGTTGCTAAGCTTCGTGCTCTAATTTTCAGTTTTTAATGTTGGCGACTACCGTAGAAAGGCTACATGTCTCAAGAGCCACGACTTTTTCGCCGATGCCAACAAGGAGGCAGCGAACATTCGCATGTAAGCCTGAACATGGGTACTTTATTGCTCCTTTTAGGAAAGCCGCACGCGAAGCTTTGGATGACCTTACAGAGTGGTTAGAAGACGATGGTGAAATAGCTGTTTTCGATGCTACAAATACCACTCGTAAGAGACGCGATTTGATACTATCCCATTGCCGACCACATAATTTCAAGGTTATCTTTGTGGAGTCTATTTGCGATAATCAGGACGTCGTTCAAGCAAGCATTTTGGCGAGTCCTTACTACATACCACGGCATTTTTCTGTCGGTGAACTGGTCTAATTTTCTTCCATCTTTGCAGGAAGTTAAGGTGAACAGTCCGGACTATATTGGTATGGACAAAGAATCCGCAATGCAAGACTTCCTTAAGCGAATTGAGCACTACGCCGCTCGATATGAACCCCTCGATGTTGGACAGGATAAAGACGTCCCATTTATTAAAATTATCAATCAAGGCCAACGATATTTGGTAAACCGAATCGCAGGTACCCAATTTTATCGCCTACCTCATCATGCTTTATGGTTTTTAATTGTGGCGATAGTGATGCATAACAATCTCGGGATTAGCTGTAACGAACCTGTGAATCGGGCGGACAATATTTCCCGCACTTGCGTCTTCTTATTTTTCGCTTTTCGAACTGTCACCTGACGCTTTTTAGGCAATGTGCCCAGTCGGATTGTCTATTATCTTATGAATATCAATGCCGCAAAGCGCACAATCTATCTAGTTCGAGTAAGTTTTTGTTTTTTCTTAACCAATTCCCTTCTCTAGCACGGGGAAAGCGAGTACAATCTGCAAGGCAAATTGGGTGGCGATGCTAGTCTCTCTGATCGTGGAAAATTGGTTAGTTTGGTACCTTTCTCACTCCCCGCTAACTCTATAATTCCAATTTTTGACTTTAAAATTCTATCCTCAGTTTGCTCAAAAGTTGGGCAAGTTCATGGAGCACGAGGGTCTTTCAGATTTGAAGATCTGGACCAGCCACATGCGTCGAACTATTCAAACATCTGAGTTCATCAAGTGCTCTCGCCTCGAACATTGGAAAGCTCTGAACGAACTTAGTGCTGTTAGTTTTTTGCGCTCTCCTTACCTGCGTTGCTGGTGGAGTTCATCTCTTGGCTAACCGATTTATTTTGTCCTCCCGAAGGGTATATGCGAGGGCATGACCTATGATGAAATTCAGAGGAAGTATCCCTCTGATTTTGCCCGCAGAGATGCTGACAAGTTTCATTATCGCTATCCCATGGGTGAGGTTAGTGAAATAAAGTTTTTCCTGCTGCATAAACCTTGTTATATTCATCTGCTTGGCAATTATGTCCATTTAGCTCTTTATTTCTTCATACGTCTCTATCATGGAGAGCACCTGAGCCATATTTGTCAATCATGATGTTTCTTGGTTGCTAGTGGCTTTTTCGTCTAAATTCCGTGGTTGTTAAAATGCAACGTAAATTTGTTTGATTTATGTATCACCTTAACCCTAATGAAGGTTCACTAATGTGCTTGGCCTCCAGTCTTTACTAATCACATTTTCACCTAGTCATACGAAGACCTGGTAGCACGATTGGAACCCGTAATAATGGAACTGGAAAGACAAGGTAATGTGCTCGTAATCTGCCACCAGGCTGTGTCACGGTGTCTGCTCGCCTACTTCACTGAAATGGACAAAGGTAGGTAGCTTAATCAACGGCTGGAAGTGCTTTCAATGTCATATCTTACAAACTTCCATCCTCTAGCCGAACTACCCTACCTCCGTGTTCCACTTCACACTGTTTTCAAGTTGACCTCTTCCGCCTATCGATGCATAGTCGAAACGGTGAAGTTGGACGTCGAGGCCGTGGACACACATCGTTGCAAACCAGTTGTAAGTTCCCACTTCACGTGTTTACTTAATGTGAGGACACCGAGAATTACTGTGACTCTAACCCCTGCCTCTCGCTGCTCTTGATAGCATTTTTGGAATTTCACATATAATTTTCCAACTAACCTTTTCACAAGTACCGTTATTCCAACTAAAAAATCCACCCAAGAACAAGTACTTCTTCCACTTCAGTCTTCGAGAGACGTGACTTGGGCGCTGAAGTAAGAGAGAGGCTTTTCGTGGTTTTTGACAAAACTATTTTCGGTTGGGATCTGTGCCTACGCTTCACCATTTTCGCGCTGGCACTGCTGGTGCTGTTCGTCCGGACTGGAATTGTGTAAACAAAGCATACGTTGTTTTGTTTAGGCGACAATCCCAAAGCAGATACCTGGAATCCATTAAATCATCAGTCAACCTGCAAAACATCCGAGAAGTTTCATTGCCTAGGCCCCTTAAGGCTTTCAAGTGGTTGGAACGAATGCCACTACAGTTTATTTGCTCTCTCTTTCCCTGCAAGGCACGAACTTGGATCTTACAAAGCACTTTTTGCTCCAGTTGTTTCGGTTTTTCGCCTCACCTTTAGCTTTCCTTTTGTTACTTATGCTTCATCCATGGCTGCCTGATGCCAGAAATAGGCAGTAGTCAGGGCTGTTGCCGAACCCTGGCATGAAATGCCCAATTCATAATTTTTTCGCTCCACCTTAATTTTGACTTACACTTGCATATAAATATCGTCTTATCAAAATATTTTCATAAAAGGGACTACTTCTAATGGTTTTGTAAAAATTTCTGCCTCGTAACATTGTCCTTTCATTGCCGTCGGTATACTACCCAGTCTGGAGTGAAATGCTACCCCCTTCCCCTCCCCCACATGGAGTACAGCCAGTTGTCCTAAATTGAAGTTGTGTCAGTTTGGCTTTATGGGCTAGATCAAAGGATCTGGAGGCCTAGCCGAATACTTGGATTGTGAGGCTGCACGTACAGGACTTCCTCTAAGGCCACGCAATGGATGTCACGTACACACGTGAGGCGAAGTTCACACATCTTAAGTGGCAACTCTCCCCTCTCCCCGATTTGTTATGGACGTGAGATGGAAAATCTGACGCTCCCTTGATACCAATTCCAATATCAAGGGTGGCGGGATGTTTCTTTTTTGCCTCTGAAACTAAACCTGCCTTTGCCTATCTGCTAATCGGTGAGATCACGAATGTCTCCCACTGCAGTAGTGACTTGCGTTGCCCTTTGAGGCCGACCAGTGAAGGGACCATTGCCACCTGCGCCCTCCTCCCAATTGTTTGAGGTGGCACAAAGGCTTGGGCTATCACATGGATGTGGATGCATCCATTGTCATGTCTCGCTAACTCTTCTCTACATTTTAAGCAGTTCTAACATGAACTTCAATGCGATGACCTATCCTCTTTACATTTTTACATTAACTGCTATTGGGGTAAATGCGTAGGAGACAAAATGATTGGCTACCTTGACGACAATAAACTAAGTGTGGGACCTGTAGCCGATGTGGGATTGGTGGCATTTTCTACCTCCCATTCTTTTGACCTCTACTCCACTTGAGTTAGTCGTTTGAGTAAACAAACGCCCATTCTCTGAACCAATGCTCCGCTACATTTATTATGGAAAGTGTAAACAACTTGGGTTGCACTTTTAAGGTTGTTTTTTGGATCCACCTTTCCGCACCTCCATGGCCTTTGAACTGAACGCATCACATGTTTGTGTCGATCTGCAAGTCGACTAGTTGAAGAGGGCTCTCAGCACCACTTACGAGGGCTTGCCACAACCTGGTGTCACGTACGCTCTACAAAATTGCTGAATTGCAGCAGTTATGGTTTTCTAAGACCTTAATGGCGAACTTTTAAAGCACCTAGTTACAAGCTAATCGGCGGTGCTGGGCAACGCTTCGGTGCGAAGAGGATTTTAGGAATTTTGAATTGCAAGCTTTAATCCACTTCGGGGCAAGTTAGAGTCTAGCTCTAAACGCCCCCGTCTCTATTAGCTCTATTCCGCTTCTTGAAAGGCAATTACATATGGCAAGAGAAAGTGACAACCGTTTGAAGCGAAGTCAGCGTAGGTGACAGTGGTGAGAATCGGTAGTATGTGCATGTGGGTGGGTGGTTTTTCTTTCTACTACAATTTATCCACTTCTTCTCCACCTCAATACAAAATTTGTACAAACAGAGATGGTGATGGCTCTTAAATGCAAATTTGTCCCCAATTCGCCGCTTTACTGTCCCTCTCTCCCCCTCTTGTGCTTCGTGAGGTCGACTGATCGGAAGTCGTGTCTCTGAAAAGGCACCTCCAACCCAATAATTTATGTCCACACATGGGAATCAGCAAAACTTAATGCGATGTTTTAAAAGGTGGTTTTCTTGTTTTGCTAAGTCGCTTTCTGTTCATTTGGCGATTGCATGCAACCTCGAGTGACTGCATTAGCCACCCTGGTAGGCCAATCAACTTTAGCTTCAACAGCCTACACTTCCGATTGGAAAGGGGAATGATAGGGTTGTCTGTGAAAAGGGTCGTAAACTCCTGTTATGACTTCTTGTTACTCTCTATGTGTACAAAATTTTATAGAACTGTGAATAACGTGGGGACTTTCCAATTAGGCGACATCAATGCACGCCTTCCACATCCACTTCCTTTACACTTCATTACTTTTCATTCACTTGTACTTTTAAAATAGGTTCTAACACTAATATATGGCGCCACTTTTCTTCTGTCTCTCCATTGGTCTTTTAGAATCCAAATGAGGTTAGAAGCCCCTTTGAGGTCCTGAAAACGGTTCCGCCCAAATACTAGTCGGCCTAGCGCTCTTCGAGGTAAGGTCATCGAACTTTCGCTGGTTAGTCCTACTTATTTATTTTAAGTAACAATACTAAATTCCTTTAATTTCAGTGGGATTTATCTGTGACGGGGACCTGAAGTGTCTGCATGCGTGTCGAAGACCGCCGTGCCTACTTCGCCTTCTCGCCTTTTTTCTAATTATACGTCTTTTTGTGAAGAAGTTACTGCTATACATTATTATCAGCAGTTTGACAACCTTAGGCAGTGCTTGCCATGTTTAATTAAACGAATCATCTAATAATTAAGGTAATGATTTAATGTTTTGATTGTTCATTAACCTGATTACTCGTAAATACGGCTTTCGCGGAATTGGTTATGAAAAGTTAGAGCTGGGAGGGTAAAATTTTTTGGCAGGAAACGAAAAAATCATTCAAGTTTTTGATGATTCAAACGTTTTATTCCTGGCCCACTGATCCACTACTGAGTAAACTGTTGAGCCCTATCCAACTGTCCTCTTTCAACAGTAGCTTGTCACCTTTATCGTAGAATGAATGTTGGAATCAACTTATTATTGGTGAAGCTGGATGAGTCATTATTGAGGTTCATCTACCGGTAAGTATTTTGAGGTGGTTGTCAGTACCGGAATGTGCAAGTGGAATAGAGGAATCTCACTCTACACTTCCATCAGCTTGAACTAGCTCGGATTGCTCTTTCCATTCAGACTTCTGAAGTCCTCTTCGGTGTCTCATGTTTGCAGTATTTTTCTTTTGAGGAACTGTCGGTGCTAGCGAAGAGGGGGTCGCCAGCCTTTGCCCCTGTTCACAGCTATCCCCCTCTCCTGTCTCAGTTCAGATTTCCCGTGTGGCCGGCTTATTTTCCTCGGTCCTCGCCAAAGGGAATGTTCGTTCAAGCCGTTAACTTACTAACCATGGCTTTATTAGTTGAGCACTTTGTGGACATTTTAAGCCGTATAGTAGAACTCGTAGTTGAAAGTAGTGTCATCACCCAATAGCGCTTGAAATTGGGTCATATAGTGCCTGTTGGCACACATTTGCTTTTATGATCACCATCTTGATCTAGCAGTTGGAACGTTTATGCAGTTAGTGTGAATAACTATGAAAGTTTGATTTATCCGCATAAATATTGAAGTCTGGTCAATTTACACCTTGCTTAAATTGATGGACTGAATGGCTTTAGTAAATAAACAAAGTAGTTGGCACCGGAATCACCGTCACATCCGCTACATAGTTTACGTGATTGTTAAGGAATCATTAAGTGTAAAATTTAATCGACAGTGCCACCCCTCTCAGGACTCTGATAGAATTAGTTGGAGTGATTTGATTCCCAACCGATCCTACCCTTCTGGTGTACTGGAGACTCATCTCCAAGTAATTGATAAGAAGTATTATTTGTTTGGTGGCATGGTAAGACGGCATGCTGCTTCGCTTGTGATGTTGGAATATGGTTGCAAATGGTGGGAGGACTTGGGAGCTGCGGTGATAAGGACATGGGGATGCGTGTATTGATGTAGTCGTTCCTTCTTTCCACAACCCCATGTGGGGAAGTGATACTAGTTGCACTCTCTGTTCCCTCAAACATCAGTGTCTTTAAAAATCCCATTTTCTGCACTAAATCAGCAGCGGGGATCACTTCCGTACACTGTGTCGAAAGCACCAGGTGATATGCAGCTAAACAATTCTCTCTTCTCTTCCTTATCCCCTCCCCCCCCCTTCTGGCGTTATAGGTCTGATCACCGCCTGTAAATAGTGGCTCAACCCTTCATAGTCGTCTTGTCACCTGCTGTTTGTGTTCCTGTTTTCCTCTCGCTCTCATGTCTGCCCCATGTCGCAGCTAGGGGTGATAACACCATTTGTTCATATATTCATAAAAAGATGTGCATTGGGGTTTTTGTGTACCTTCTATCGGTGTTACCTATTTGTATAAGCGTGAAGGTACTACCTTTTTCCGACGTAATTGCTAGGGTGCTATCTACCGGATTCTGATGTCGGTGGAATCGACACGCTCAACACCTGCGTCACAAATGTGCGACGTACTCGTTATTGGTTATTAATAACTGATTGGCCCATGTCATTTCATAATAGGATTGGTTAGAGTTGACCAATCAAATGGATGCAGGATGCCTTTGACCGGAATATAATTGCATGGTCGATTTTTCCAACACAGAATTCTTAAATGGATCGTAATTTTGTTTAACGTGTTAATGGATCCAGGTAACCCATGTGTTGAGTGGTTGTGTCTGTTCATCCAATCTTGTTATTGCTAGAAGTTATGCTAAACACTTCGAGCTACTGATTCCAATTCAGTAAACTTCGAACAACATCAACCTCTCCAGCCGCAACGATTAATTCTTCGATGTGGTTAAGTTCCAATAACTTTTTTGGAAATCGTTGCATGGTTGGATATCATTCACTTTTGGATGTGTTTTGAGATCGTTAGGATATACGGTCGGCCGAAAACAGGTCTTCAGATTGGCATCATGGAAGCAATGTTTCTGCTACTTATGCTTGCACCATCCTCCAACCTTTTCCTGTATGTCTTATGATGGTCTAAATATAAATTGCTTGTTTTTTATAGTTGATTTAGCAGTCGAATCCCAAAGGAACAACTTTCTTGATTGGTGGGGTTGGCATTGAACCGTGGATGATAGAGCCTATTTAAATCATTGTCAAATCTGGGCGCTTCTATCGCTCTCAGAATGGCAGTTGGGCATAGCCAGAATTGTCGATGTGAAATCCGCTTGAGGTTTTAAAAAGAGCAAGTAAATGAACGAAGAGAATGTATAAAGTGGATTGTGAAGCATTTTAGCCATGGATTCTACTCGTTGATCAGCAGGGGGGGGAGGAAAACTCGCACGTCCCCTCTTAATGCGTTTTACGGGAAATAAAAGCTAGCTTCTAGTGACCCGTGCATATTACGTTGCATTTCTTTCAATTACAGAATTGGATTCAGTCCGTATTAGTCGTAGTGTTGGATTGAATAAGGAAAGCCTCGGTGATGAAAGGCAGTGGTTGACAAAATCGCACAATTTTTTTTACTTTTGGCACGCATCCTTGTTGGCGGCATTGTGCATTAGTAGCAAAACTACCTCCGGACTGGTACCAACGGCTACTCAAGGTACTTTAAGGTCTCTAGGTCATCCATTATGAGCTGAAAGCTTTGCCTGGCTAGACAGGAGGGACTCAATGCTATCAATTGCCGATTCAAAAGCAGCAAACAAGTTTGTGTAGCTAATGCTCTTACCACTGACTGCTCGAAAGAATATCGGCAGCCGCTTGCAAATCGTTCCGTCACACCCATGTGACGTTTTTGGTCACGAGGATATAGAGTGTATTGGAAGAGAAAACCCAGTTAGGTGGTTCTAGAAGTGAAGCACAAAGCTTGCACTTTCAAGGTATACCTTGGTGCATGCGACATCCAGAGGGTAATGGGCATCAATTCAACCGCTAATGTCAAAGAAGGTGGAAGATGTAATTACTCCTAGCCCTGCAGCGGGTCCCACACCTACTTTATGGTTTTCAGCTGAACAAATCTGTGTGACACGATTTTATGTCAACAGTTGTCATGAGGTAATTGAGAGTGTGTTGCGCATATGTGACGACTCGGCGGGGTATGAAAATCCATGTCGGCGAGTATGCGTGGCGATGGATTTTGGAAAGTAAGGACTTGGCTAATTAGCCCGGGAGTAATGGCACTAACATCTAGAAGAGTATTTTGATTATGTGCTTACAAAAGTTTTATTTGTGCGATAATAGGCCGAAACTTAGTGCTGATTAACATCACGTCACAAATGTGTGACGCTGTCCCTTGCACAAAATTGCATGAAACCATTTCTCAAACAGACTAACTGAGTCTCTAATCTGAAGCTACATGCATTCTTTTCTATTGGCAGTTGTGTTAGTGCAAGCATTAAGGGATTTGAACGGTTCATTTAATTCAACATCCACTGAGACATATTTGTCCGAAACCATGAGGTACTAGCAAGATTTGCCCGCTAGACAGATTACCCTAGTTTCATTCAATTCTCGGGCATAAACTGACTTCCTTCTAATGAAGTCATACCGTGAACAAAGGTTTAGCAACTCCGGTCAATCACGAACAGGAGCTTGGGAAAACGTGGCTGGAATTTGCGTCCGATCACCGGTAAAAAGGGAAGGTGAAAATCCACCCTCAGTGTGATAAAATCCCACACACACGCACAAACACCAGTTGGCGTAGGCTGATCACATCGATGACTCTGCCGTCTGGGGTAAATCGTGCGAGCTGGTGTGTGTGCTTATGCATGTCACCTGTTGCTGCCGCATCTCATCCGGAACAACTGTTCATTGCAGTTCGCCGCTCCTCTGCACACTAATTGCTGGCTCCCTAGCCCTCCAGTCACACGTCGTTACCTCGTCAGAGGGAGCGAGAGAGAGATGGCGCCTTTGTCGGGAATTCGGACACCCACGAGATGGTGGGTCTGTTTGATGACACCATTTAGGTGCCTGACACAGCTGGACAGTGGCAAACATTTGCTTTTTTTTATTTTCATCTCAATTCCAACTCCTTCTACCTGCAATAAAATGAGATGGATGACAAAAAAAATATCAAAGTTAGGAGGTATAGTACCTAATTTTTGGCAAAACGGTTTTTCTTCTTCGTCACACTCATGTTACTTCAACGGAAACATTGTTAACTACTTCATCAAAGGGATGGCTATTTGTCACTTAGGTGAGAGAAACTTTCGTCAAGGCTATAAATACTGCCTCTTTTAGACTAACCTGAAGCTCCATTTCCTTTCTTTATAATATTTTGTTCGTTTAACATTCGTTTCTCAAATTCGCGACGAGCCGATTCGAATTCAACTTCACTTGAGCACCAACACATGCGGGGCCGTTAACAGCGCCTGCTTGTGCAAGCTAAGGTGACAGTCTACTGGATTTTTGATTGATTAGATTAATTTTTATTTCAGCAGGCAATATGGTACTTCATTTTTTAAATCTGTACGTAAGACTGCGCCAAGGCGTGATTAAATGAAACAGCCATAAGTAACAGCTGTTTTGACGATATGAAATTGCATTTTAGGGGAATGTAGATCTCCTTATGTCCATTCCTAAATTAAACGTATTCTGAGGTATTGTATCCCACTGAACCGCTACAGGTAGCCTTTAATTGTCCAGGCCGTCTGATTGCTGTTGGTCATTCACTTGAGGCAGCCGTAAGGTTCCAGTGCCATCAGAGACGGAGACCTCATGGCTTCGATAAGCATGCAGACAGTCGAGGCACCAGCTTTTAGGCAGATTCGTAAGGAACCAAAAGGGTCTGCATGCTAAAGTCTTTGATCCAATTGCAACATTATTCCTCGAAGTCTTTTTAAAGGCAGATTTTTATTTTGAGCTATATCTGCATCTTTTGTCAGGTTAAATCTATCAAGTACTTTAAAACGGGAGCAAATCACTCTATTTATGGCACTTTCAATGTGCAGCATAGTTAATAACCTTTGCACTCATTGAATTTGTAAATCGTGCTCTTATTTTTACGCGGATTCGATGGTAGCATTAAGGTTGAATCTGATTTCTTTCAGGGATCTCATTCTGCGCAGTCGAGGTGCAGCAAGATCGTGAGTGTTGCCTGTTTCGGTGTACCAAAGATCCCGTCAAAGCGCAAAGAAATTTAATGATGACACTACAGAATGTGTATCAAAGGCGTCTCTTATGTTAAAACATTTGTTTTATGATTGGTTGATGAAATTTGAAGCCTAATATTCACTCTTAATTTAACCACTTCACATTTTTATCAACTTTGTCCATGAAATATAAATAGCTAAATTCTGATTAAATCGAGAACTCCAGGCTTTGTACTTGCAATTATTTGTTGTTATAAACTCAGTCAAAACGGTCATGACAAAGTTACAATGTTGTGTTAAGGGATGCATCGCACATATGCTTTGTAAAAAATTGTTCGCTGAAAATGCTTTTTTAGGCTAAGTTTGCAAATCTGGTTTTACTTCCCAACATGCCCCTATGTTAGTCGATAGCGCCCAGGACCTTATAAGCATCCCGCCTTAAGTGCCTCTTGAAGACGACCTTAAAAAGTAATGCAAAAAGTATTATCTGAAGACTTCGGAATGGTTGCCAAAGCCGCCGCACAAACAGCTACCTGTCATCCCTTATTTTAGTAACTTTTTGCCAAGAAACAGTGGTGTTTGGTTTTAAGAGTTGCTGCTAGAATGGCTGTGAAAAGTAAGTCTCTTTGTGGCACCTGCTTTACCATTTGTGTGTAGCTTTGTATTTTGCTTTCTTTGATCCCAAAATCCGCAAACAAAGACCTCTTGTGATTTTAAACCTTGGGTTTAGGGAAGTCACTGGATATCAACTGCCAACAACACCTTATCAAAATATCTATCAGCAACATTCAGGAGCGTCGTTTTTTATTAAGCCAGACAAGGAAAGGTAATCATGTAGATAGAAAATCAACGGTTTCGTAGGCTTGAATTTTGTTTAACGGTTACCTAACTGTAGTTTTACACAAACTACTGCGTCTTTTGCGGCCAACTCACCTCACAGCTCCCTTTTTTCCTCGTGAATGGTCGAAACGAAATATTTACCAACCTGTGCTAAAATCACACACACCTATACCCTAGTTAAATTCACACGCTACTGGATTTCAAACTTAGAAATGATCAGAGTTAAAATTGTTGCTAAAATTCAATTGCCTGCCTAATGTTCACACCACTTTGGGCATTGCATGCCGGAAAGGGCAAAACTGCAACCAGCACTGGCTGGTATACGGGTAGGCGGGTGGGTGCACCCTAACTTGGTCAGTAGCATGAAGCGCATAAAGTCCTGTAGTTTGCTAGATGCATTGGGTGCTTGACAATGTTATCCACTGCCCTATCATCGATCCCAGCGACCGCTAAAATAGTGGGACTTCCCAGGCATGACTGTTCTTGCACTGGTATAAATCGCACCTGTTGTCTCTGTGAACACCTGACGAGCAATGTCTCTGCCATCGCCCGTATTGCATATTCCCGCGCATACCCTTTTCCAGACCCGTGTTTTGCATGTGTAGGTGCGTGGAGCCCTCCTTTTCCAAAAAGAACAGGTGTGTGTGTGTGTGTATGTATGGACGTGTATGCATGTGTATGCTAAGGACCATATGACAGCAGTTGTCATTTCCTCTTTTGACCATTTGTAGGAATTACCCGTCACAGCGGCCGCTGCTGCTACTACCGCTGTCGTGGGCACTGCAGTGGGCAATGTCTTGACAGCTGTGGCAGTACTTACCTTCTGCGTCAGAATCCTTAAGCCTTTGTGCCTCACCCTCGTTCTCCCTGTCAAGTAGCTTCAAACGATAAGGATTTTGAAGGAAGTGGGGCTAAAATGCTCGCCTTTTAAGGGCTCCAACTTATTCTTACTCCGTCGGAAAAAATCCTCTACGCATGTGAAAGAGGTGGTCAAAAAAACGATTTGAAATTATTGGTCTCCAGAAACGTCTGCAAAATTCGGCTCCTTCCTCGAGCTGCTGCAGTCTCGGACACCATCAGTTGCACGACTAGCTAAGTAGATTCTCTAGTCAAATAAACAACTTTGTACACTTACCAATGATGTTATAAGCCTAATTGCCTGCGTGTATAGTGAAGATGCACAGGTAAACCAGGCCCACGTCACGTATGTGACACGGGCGACAAGCATGTTATAATTATACTGCAGAATTACATAGGCTATCGTGGCTAAATAAGCCTTTGCAGTGGAAAGAAAGCTAAGAACTGCACTGAAACTAATCTAACTCAGACGATGAATGTTTCGTAACTTGATTTCGCGAAAAAAGACGACTAGGGAGCAACTTCAAGGTGTTCAAACTGGTAATAAGCACTACTTCTACCATTGTTGAACATGATGCCCTCATTGTCACTTACATGAAGGTCGGATCATGGACAGATTGACTAAATTTAATTAAGTAGTATGGCTCGAGGGTCGTGCCTGCGGTTTGAAACGAGTAGAGTTTAATGGTCAGAGTATTATAACCGCGAATTCTACAATAAAGCAGGATAATCTCTGGCCTCTAGTGATCCATTTCCCTGCAATGTCCTGGTCCTGAACTAAATCTAAAGCGGAACAACAAACCCTCACCACGTGGCAACGTCTAGTGGCTTTAATTTCGCCATCTATTGGATAAACAAGCGATAGATATTTTGTATCAAAACGCACGATTACATGGTACCGCACTGTTGATTAGACCCGCTCAAGGTCACGACCTTCACTCGAGGGGTGCTATCCCAGAAACTGACCATAATTGAAGTGGATGTGTGCATGCAATAGCCTTGCGTCCTGCTTCGATCCCCCCTTGTACACACATGCACATACAAACACACACAAACACATCTTACTGACACGCGATATCACCTGTTGCTGTTCTGATAAGCATGTTTAACAATTTTGGTGGGGAGAGAAAGAGAGGGGAATGGGATAAGCTCTATCCCTACCGGAACAGGTGACGCGCCTCCCTCTGGTATAATCATCCTCTTCCTGGTATTCACCAACACTAGCAGCATCATAGTCATCATTGTTGTTGTATCTGTTGATGTTGCCTCCATCATCCCACGTCTATTTGGCATTTTCTTTAAGCGCCTGTTCGAGGTGGGCGAGAGAGGGGAAGAGAGAGAGGGAGGCTGGTGTCATGCATTGCGTGTTCTTTCACAATTAATGTCTGCCAGGCGTTGTGAATTTCTTGGTGTGTACTACAGGGTGCACTGATTTTGAACGCTTTCTGTCATTCCATTAACACCGTGTTCCATGTACAATAACAGTCTCCACTTTCGCGACATGGGTTTAGTCCCTTCAGGGGTTCATTTCCGCAGCGGCAATAACTCCAACGATAATGCCACTTCCAAGGGTTAACATTAGAGAGCATAAAACTTTGACGCCTGAAGGGCGACACGAACTCAGAACAGAGAGTGGGAAGAAACCTGCCTTACTAAATGATCACTCAAGTAAGAACACAGTCCTACTGGGTGGCAAATATCTTAATTTAGTTGTCTTAAAAGCGCTGTCCCCATCTAGCGGCAATGAGCCATCCATGTTGCTGCTACTGATTCTTCATCTCATCTGCAGTCAAGTCTCGCGAGGTCAGCCAACCTCTGTTGTCAATAGGTAGAGCGAATTCACCTCTGGCATGCTACAATCCAACAGCAGACTGAGTTTCAATAATTTCCATTGAGGAGGCTATTGTTTTTGCTAACTGAAGGATCGCTGGACTGGAGTTCTATCTGTGGCACAATGGGTGGCCCCTTGCCTGTGTGTGTTTGTGTGTGTATGTATGTGTACGCTATAAATTAGAGAGGTAGGAGTGGAGGTAAAGAAGGTGATAGAATGAGGGTGAAGGGTAGGAGTGCGAGAGTGAGGTAGACATGACTGGTAAAACACGTGGGCAAACAGCAACAGCCGTCGCAAACAGTCATTAGGTGGGTCCAGCGTGCTATCCAGCCAGCCAGCTAGCCAGGCCGCCAGCCAGGTAGCTAGCCAACCAGCCACCCATCAACCCACGCTTGCACGCATAAATGCATTGTCAATGGAAGGGAAGGCACGAATTCTAGCTGAAGGGGCGTGCATGAGCTCCTGCTGCTGCATCCACGCGAATGCGGTGCAACAATTGTTCTTACCCGTCACTGCCCCTCGCTCATGTTTCACGTCCGTGTAGGTAAGAGGGTGGGGAGTGTGGGAGTACGAAGCTGGAACAGGTGACGCCTAAAAATTCCCTCCTCCTAAGCCTCCCATCCCTCCGCCCGCCTGCCCGCTTGTCTGTTCGAGGGACACACAGGTGTGCGGACGTGTGTTCGCGTTTTGTAGGTTCTCCTGCTGTTGCTGCTACCACTGCCACTACTACTACTACCATGACTACACGAGTCTGGCTTTTTTTGCCCACTGCAACAGTAATTAACAGCTGTCCTCTCTACCTCTCTCTCCCCTCTCTGTCGGTGTGTTCCCTGGCTACGCATATTTCTTCTATTATAGGAGTGAAAGACAAAAAGAAAAAGACTGGCTTTTGATGCCAGTGGTGACGATAACAATCCCGTCACACCTATTGCTGAAGAGCGATTCAAGTTTGAGGTGTTCGGTGCTTTTAAATTGGGATTAAGTGCTTTGTGCCTAAAGAACTAACTTTACCACCCGAGGCTCCGTCGATCAAAAGGATGTGAGTCAATGCCGTCATAGAATCGACTTTTGAGTGAAATGATGGCATCGGTCTGTGGTGGCGACCACGCGGTAGGTAGGAATGAGGAGATTAATATGACTCCATAGTCAGGCAGGCGTCTGTGTGCGCATGCATAGGATTTCACTACGCAACTGTTCAAACGGGTAAAATCAATCACTCCCTTCTTCTCTCCTCCTCCTACAGCATTTTATGGCCTTCTTTTTCAATTAAACCTATAAATTATGCCTCGAGGTGCAACAGGCAAGTCCAGGTGCCCGCCTATATGCGTGCTAGCATGTAAGCTTCGCTTGTATGTGCGTGTGTGTATGATGTCCACAGTCAGGTGGTTGAAACAGTTGCCGAAGCATCTCTCTCTCCCTCCTTCCCGTCTTCCCTCTCACTCTTTCTCACTCTCGCTCTCGCTCTCTCTCACGAAGGTGCAAACCCGCACGCATACCCACAGGTGTTGGGGATGCAGCCGGCCCCTCCCTACCCTCCCCACCATCTCCATTCACCCATAAGCTCGACTAATACACCAGCCAACCAGCCAGTCAGGGTAATCAAGTGGTCATTATATCCCAATTGCATCCTATTCACGCACTTCGACGGCGCACGTTTGGGAAGGAGGGGGAGGAAGGAAAAGTAACCACTCGGGGTGCGCCTTTCACCAATCATACACACCCGCACAGTGTGGGGCTGGAAAACACCGCGTGCACCGCTCTCTCTGGGTGGCGAAATTGCCCACCTTTTTTTGGGTGCTTAAGCACCCATTTCCATCACTTCTTTTGTGATCCGTGATGTGATAATTGATACGACTTGACGAACCTTGACTGCAGAAGCAATTAAGCAACGAATCAAGCTTTCCAGCTTTCCGTAGGCACTTTGGCATGCGATTTTTACAATCTGTTCATGAGCATTGATTTTGAAGAGATTTGTAGGACGTTCTACTACTTCACCAGGGTGATTATCATTTGATCGTCGACTACGATTCAATGAATACAATCAAACACTGACCTCAGTTGAGAAAAGGAGACTCTAAAATGAAGCACACATCCAGCCTTATCAGGTGATTTAATACATCTAGAGATATTCTAAAACACTTAGTGCACAAATTATAGAGCTTGGCTTCAGTCGAGACATGACAGTGAACAAGGCCTAGTTTGCCACCAAATACTCAGAGATGAGCAGGGCGCCAGTCAGAATTGGTTATTTGACTAAATCAACTGCATTTCGCCAACCAAGACATCATCCGCCACTGCTTTGACAGTTCAAAGTCAACCCCTTGGTGTGTGACGCAAATTGGCGGGCTCAGTCGGAGTAGACTGGTAAACCAGACCCCTGCCACATATGCGTGACACGCTGACGATGAACGTGTTAGGTCAAGCAAATGCTCCTCTCCACAAAGTCTGCTACAATGCACCACAGAAGCTATCGTCCAAAAACCCGAGGTTTTACGGCGGAGGGGAGGTCTGATAAGTTCGATCAACATTCGGGCTCGAAATTGAGTATACTTTATGGAGCTCAAATGCTAAAAGTGGGTACATGTGATTTCTAAATAAACGGAGGGGAGTGCAAAAAGCATTTGAAGTCTGTGTGAAGCTACGCATTCATAAAGATCTCACTTTCCTGCCTGACAGCGACATGACAAGTGTGAGGTGTTTATTAAAACTAAACAGTGCACGACAAAGAGATCGGTTGAGTTGAGGGCAATAAAATGGGTGTGTGGAATGGTCTTTGTCCTTAGGTTATAAAATTCGTGTAATTTTTTGGTCATCGTCGGTTTAGCTTGTCTCTCTTCACAGGCCAGTGGTCTAGCAGTCACTGCATCCACGGCATAACAAGCGTCGGCCTTATTAGCCTCAAAATGCGAAAAAACGTCATAAGCGAGACTAAGTGAGGGGCCTTAAGTACCTGCACCTTAAAATTAACCTTCTTGATCAGAAGTGGACCGGAGTATTCACCTGGTAACTGGAACTCGGTTTTGTGCACAAGTTAACGGTTAAGGTAGCCACGGTAGCAGAGGAAACCGAAGCCAACCAGCTATTGGAATCATTCAAATCCTGCTCGCCGGCCACAATTTTCCGACATTAACACCTCGCTAGAACAACATGTCTTCTGACGCCATCACTCAGGCTTTAAACATTTAGAAGTCCCCAGTTGGCACAACCAATCAGAGAGCAGTACTTGTCGCCCTCCCCTTCTTGTCAATTTTACGAGCTGGTGTAGTGAGCTGACGAAATGCCGAAGAAATCAGAAAAGGCTATTACAATCTTATTCCACTAGGAGATTCTGCTGACATCCTATCATCACAAAGTGCATCATCGACGGCTCTTTAATGTTATAGGCATCGTACTCGGTAAATAGGTATTAACGATTACACTGAGCACAAACAATAAATCTCGTAACGTTATGAACTCGAATGTGCCAGAGTCACCGTTTACCATTTTTCCGTAAACATTCTCTGTCAATCCTTCATCCCCTAACTAAGCAATAAAATCATAGAAATAGTATAATTGTTCAGCATGGAATATCTTTATAAAGCCTCTCTTTAATTCATTCTCTTATCAAATTACAAACAAAACTCAGGAGAATATTGACGCCGGGTTCCACTGAAATTGCGAAGTGTCAACGGGTTCAGGTGGTGGTGGTGGTTGTGGCGGTGGCGGCGAACCGGTGGACGTCTGTGTGGAACATCCTGAACGCGTGTGTTTTGTCAGGAGACCCATTCTCGAGAAGGTCTTGCCGCACTCCTCACAGCGATATCGCTTCACCTCCGAGTGCGTCTGCATGTGTGCTCGTAGATTTGATCGATCCGCGAAAGCTCTTTGACACACCCTACAGGCGAACGGTTTCTCGCCTGCCAAAAGAAAGTCACAACTACCTTATTATGCACCGCTTTGATAATTTATAAAGTCAATAGGTTGTGAAAAGTTGACAAACCTGTGTGCGTCCGAAGATGACCATTCAGGAGCCACATGCGGGAAAACGCCTTCCCGCAGACGTTGCATTTGCAGGGTAAAGTGTGCGTCCGGATATGCATCTTCAGTGCTGACATGGAGTAGTAGATTTTAGCACAAACGTGACAGGTGTATTGCCGCGAGGTTGCTGAGGAAGCCGGCGATGGCGATGATGCTTGTTCGTCTGGATCTAGGCTTTCAGGAGAGGGTGGAGTTAGCCTCCCACTATCCACTCTGGAGCACTGGTTTTGGTGCCGCTGAAGGCCTGTCTTCGTGACATAGCTTCTACTACAGAAGGCGCATTCAAAGCAAGTCTTCGACGGACGCGTATTCTCATCTGGAAGTTGACCCAATAGATGCGGTATAGAAAAATTGCTGTATTTGGGAGACTTTTCTTTTGAAAGATCTATGGGAGGCTGCTGGGACGATTGATTGTCCTGAGCCGGGGGCAGGAATGCAAAGGCAAGCCATGGGGGCGGCGGTGTCTGCTTGAGGTTCTCACTAGAGAGGTTCTGGAATGATGATGGCGAATCACGACCGGCTTCCACGTCTGCATAAGTAAGAGGGAATACCAAATCAGGTGCCGTGGAATCCGTAAATAAGAGATGCATTGTGGTGCAATGGAGTGGCGTGGGAAGTAAATTGTGCGATCCCACGAACGTATGAAAAATGTCTGGCCCAGTCTTTTCTCTCCTCCCCCTTCCCCACACCCACTCATCAAAATTGCAGCTGCAATCTCTGATCAGATAGGTGGGTTTCACCCGATTCCCCTCTGTAGTTATTGTGGGACAGACGTAGAGAGAAAGGAAACTATGATTTATTGATTCTGTTGTCAACTTACCGCAGGTGCGGCTTGAATTTGCATAGCAGGTGGTCCCACAAAAGGTGCTAGTGTGCCTGAACCCCTTCGCGATCCCCCCTTCTCCCTGGTCTAGACAAAATTTGAGTTGTCGGTTCAACTCACAAATCTCAACGCTATCGGCAGATGGCCAAACTCATGAATTCCCCTTTCCATATGCTGCTTTACTTCAAGCCGAAAAAATGTGCACTTGCAACTCACCAGTCAATTTAGGCACAGCTGTGGGCTCCAAGGGCTCAGGCGGAATTCTTTTAGAGAGAATTGCTAAGGCGTGATGCAGCAGGGAAGAGGCATTGAGTTGTTTCTGAAGCACCATTTCACTCATTTGGGGGGTTGGGTCGACCAGTGAGAATGCATTGCTCCACATCATTTGAAAGACATCAGGTTGCTCGCGCTTCACCGTAGGTAGAACGCCGTCAGAATCAAGAGCCGACCACATTTTGCTGTGGCCAGGTCTGCCATGCTGGTGCTATTTATAACGCTATCGCTGGTTCGCGCGGAAACCTCGGCCATTCGCGTGCAAGCTGTAATCTGATTGGTCAACGGGTAAAAGGAGTTTGCGCGCGTATGAGTTCACGCCACATTATTGTCCAATCAGCAGGGGCCTAATAAGTGTAAATGGTCAAGAAGTGGGTGTGCTTCAATGGATTTCGGGCAGTTTTTTTAAGTATTAATACGCAAGGTTGACTCGGCTGAGTAGTATTGTTTTGTAAAAGACGGTTGGTCCTGGTACATAACTTCTGGTCCAACCAGTAAAACAGTTACTCACTCCCTTTGGAATGTTACGTCCATTTACGACCGCAAAACATTCGCGTGGACAAAATTCGAATGCGCGTTGAAACGCGCTTTGTATGCGGTTTGCTGCGCCAAATAAGTTGATTCATCGCGTTAGAACAGGGGGCTTTACTTCCGCTTTGTATCATTCTCTTATCCACATCGTTTACGGATTTAGTGGTGTCTGGTCCCGAAAACCGTTGGATTGACTGGTGTTGCTCCAAGAACGAAGACGGTTCCTTTGCAAAGCGTTTTAAAGCCTAGTCTTATTCGCAACGAACTAAAAAAAGGATGCCAATGTCAGCATTGGCTACTGCCTATCTGTCAGCCTCACACACGCGAAACTCAGGCCTCCCAACCTCGATGAGTTTAAAATAAACAAAATTGTCATCCCATTGGGCCAACAAAATATTTAGCTCAAGGTAACTGATTATCTGAAAGCAGACTTATGAAGGCGCACTTTTTAAGAGGCTGAGAGGTAGCTTGGCCACTGCCTTTTTATTGTCATAAGGTGGTACCAATCGCGCCATTCCTTTTTTTGCAACCATATGACAGGTAAATTAAAATCATCATTATCAGTCGAGAGCACCTTGCACACCTCGATTTCTTTATGAGCCAACACGATCTGCTTATCGGCAAAGCTCACATGTCACGAATTTCTGACTCAGGTGGGCATATCAAGTCTGCTCGCGGCTTTGGTAATTGCAATGTTAATTCAGTAAATCCTGTATTTTCTTTCTGGAAAGTATAAGGCCATGAATGTTTTCCACTCTCAAAGCTATAAATGCTGCTTAGTTTGAACCAGACGGGTATACGGTTTAATAGTGCGAAACTTCGGCTAACTGAGCATCCAGCACCGCACAGAATTTTAGTCAAAATTTAGAGGGACTTAAAATGATTCTCTGAAGGTAAAAGATTAAAGCTGAAGAAGCTTAGAGATGAGATTTTCATCCTGTTAGGCCAGTACACTTCAGCCCCATGGTTTGCACCTGAATCACTTTGACTTACTCTTTAGAAAAAATGATTCTCTCAAAGACCATAATTCGCTTGAGTTAGTCAAATCTCACCACTGCCATTAGCCACCTCCAAGTTAGTCGCGATTCTCATTCAATGACTAAAATTTGGGGAAGACCTGCATTCGTTAGAGGGCAGTCCATTATGGAATCTGACCCCCACCCGCTTCCCTTCGCCCCTCTTCATGGAGTCGGTGACAGTTGCAACAACGAGGTCAAAGGTGCCAAAGGCACCACCAAAGTTTAACACTTGGACGCACAGATAGAGAACGAGGGGAGTACAAATGGGCGGCCCACTTTTAATGCCCTACGTCATGCACACACAGAGAGAGTGAAACAGCTGACGCCGCTAGCTTGTGTGTGTGTGTGTTAGGGTTTGTGTGTGGTGCGGTACGTTAGTTAATGCAACTACTTTCGATCATTCCCCCCCCGCCTCTCCGCTTCTATGCGAGCGACAACACAAATGGGCGATTAGTGCAGGCAGACAAGAGGGGCGAAGGTTTATGGGAGAAACTTCAAGGTGAACTTGGGGTACCTTCCTCTCACTGCACAAACTAAATGAAAGCCCAACGACCCCATATCTATTAGCGACCGCTGAAATAGACCCTCGCTCTACCCTTTCACCCGAGGCATCCGTACATGCTGATCTGAGTGAAAAAGGCATAAGTATGGTCTAATGGTCAAAACTCTGTGTCTATCGGTCATACCATACCATACCAAATTTCCTGTAATTCTGTGTTTTAAGAACAATGGCATCGAACCAGTGTTTGTTGACGCTTCGGTGCGAGGCTGTCATCAGAGTCTCAGAAGGAAGATGAGCATCGCTTGCAGTATCCAATGAATTGTTGTTCGAAGATACAAATTTTCATCACAGAATATTCACTTATCAGCCCTTTTTATTGTTTTCAATTCTTTGTTTTCCATGTGAAGTTCGATCTCATCAGGCAAGATTAATTGGGTCAGAAGACGATGCCCAAATAACATGGACAACTTGTGTGCATATGGCGTTGGTAGAACACATTTCAACCAGAAAGTCTATTTAAGATTTCTCAGTTACAAAAGAAGTGGTAATTCATAGGCCAAGTGACTTTTTTATTACACAAAGCGATTTTGCCCATTGTGCGGATTTACACAGGTGTATTCACGTCAATGAGGGAAAGTCGACAAAATAAGCACAAAGGTCCATTTTCGGTGGCATGAAGCTTAAGTAATCGTTATTAAGCTTTGACCATTTGTTCAACTTTTCGCTTTGATTATGCGGGCACTTTAGGCTCCGTCCTTGTACTTCTGGCGGGGTTGCGGTCCACGGGGCATGTAAGTAGGCACCGACATCTCTTCTATACGTCGGTGGGATATTCCGCTCGCGTATCATCCCCTCTTTGGTCCTCAACTAAAACTCGCAATTTAATGGAAAACCTAACGCTACTGGGACATCGAGCATGAAACTTGTCTTTTACATGCAACATTCGGTCGACACTTGACTTAGGCAGTCCAAGTGAAAATGCAGTGGATCTCGGAGACCGATTACTGGCTAGTATCATTGGGGTCGCACGTTTCCAGAAAAGGAGTGGAGTAGAATAGGACAAACACGTACTGAACCGAAAGCAGATAAAAGTGAATGGATCTGCGAAATTTGAACCAACCATAAAAATTTCAGCACCAGGCCGGAATAAATAAATTTGAGTCAAACTCAACCAACCTGTTTAATGCATCATTTGAAGAGGCCAGTCACTGTAAACGGAGAAATAGCTCTTGTCACATATATGTGACACTCTTCGATAGCGAGTCAACCACCTTCGTTCCACATTTACAATTCAAACTCCAAAAGCACCTTTTTTTACTTAGAAGCATCCTTTAAAAATCGAAACCGTGATCAGACCGTCTGGGCACAAATAAGCATTACCACGCCTAAACTTATTTAGCTAACAACGTTTTAAGGGAATACCAATGAATAGTTACAAAATAGCCAGATGTTGAATGTCTCGGAAAATCAATAATCTGGGAAGCCGACCTTCGATATGTCACCTCTTTGCACGCTCGAACCTCCGAAAGTGCTGCTCGATTAAGGGGAGCAAAGTGCCAGCCAGAAATTTTCTCTCCCACCACAATGATGTGGGCGCCGAATGGAACCAATAAAATGAATCAACCCCAGATTGGCAATGGTGGGTTTTTGTGGCACGCTCGCTACGCCAGCGCCATGCATGCGTACCGCATCACTCCATGGAGCTCATTTGCTGCCAATCATATTGCTGCATGGTTCTGCATTTGATGCAAGTTACACTCATTTGTGCAGGGAAAGTTTCTTTTCAAATTCTCTTAGTAGAACACGCGTTTACAGTAAAGACCATACAAACAGAGATCCCTTGCAACCGGTAAGTCGGTAGGCTTAAAACTCAGTGGCCAACTCTTCGCGGTAGCGGGGGAGAAGGGGAGGAGGTGAGGGTGATGCACAAAGTTGGCGAGATATTTTGGCCTAAAGGAACTAAAACGACGCAATTTTTACCCACACACACACCTATTAATCTAAAATCATGTCCCTCCTAAGTGTTGTTGTTCTTCGTGCTTTGGTATGGCTATAATTCAAATTGGGATGCGTAAAACGTGACTTCTTCCTCTTCTTCTTTGTAATTTACGGGTGCTTTCACTCCGACGACCATGCTATGAGAGGGCTTGAAAGTGGCTTGTGAAGTAGCTCTAAGCCACATGGCCTTCCAAAAGCCTCGGCAAGCTTGCAAACCCCTCAAGTTGCTGACATTTTTAGCGCTACTTGTTGCACCGAAGTATTTTGAGCACTGGGACTTTTATTTGGTCTAAAAACTGGCCAATTCGAGTCCCACTAGGGTATTACTCACCCATAGAACTAAAAAAGTAAAGATAAAAACTTGTTTTCCTTGTCACAAAGGTGTGACATCCCGATTTTCCCATACACTGTCGGCGACGCATTCGCCTAACACGCTCGAATTAGCCTGCAGCGGTAAGCAATACCATGAGTAGCTCTATGAAAGGCGGTAATCCTGTCTTAAATATAATTTATTGAGGTATTCAACGTTCTTTTAATAATCTATTCGTAAGGTGTTAAGATGGTAAGGTCGCGACTCATGAAACCTTGGATTGGTCGTAGACACCACAAAATCCACCAACCAGGTAAGGAGGATGAATGCGCCTCAGTAGTGCGATGGTTCCAACTCTTCAGCGCACCAGGGATAAAGTCATTCAGGATTGAACCCAGGCAGCATGTAGTGGCGCCACATTTTGTCTTCCAAAGTAGGAGGTAGAAGCTGTAGTGTTTTATCAATCAGCGATTTGCATGGTGCTTCATGCATTGCATTAAGGCGGAGGTGGTTCTTTAAGGCGGAGTGACGTACAGGTCGAGAACGTTTCAAAATAACGTTACATAGCATTGCTGAAGAGTGGAGGACGGAAGACGTTCCATTCAAGGCCTCTTGGGGATAAGGTGTGATTGGGCATCCCGTCTTATTTCTGGTCCACGATTAGCCGTCGCCTTGTGAAGGCAGTTCCACTTGCAGCCTGTAATCCAGTCTGGTAGATTGTAAAACGTTGTTTTAGCAAGTTCCGGTGTTCATTGCATTTGTATTATACCACCTGTAACACCGTCTTTGGCAGGATAAAAGTGTTCATAAAAGAGTTATGCTGTGGACAGGATGAGACGAATTTTGCCATCCTCCAATGCCAATTATTGGGCCAATTAAAGAGGGCAAGTAAGCCTCCAAGGTTTAGTTGAGCGCCTTCATCCGGCCACTCACTTTGAGTGCGTGCGTCCGTGTGCAAGACTGTATGTCAGCATGTATGTGAGGTCTGATGCCAGTTTTTGTAGGCTGTGAAACCACTTCATCGCATTCAGGTTCCCACCGCATCCCGTTGGGTCCCATATCCCTCGCCAAAACACATCGCCTTACTATTCTCTGCGCATGTCCGGGCAGGTTTGAAGGCCTTATCTGTATGCCGAGGGTAGGGGAATGGGGTGGGGGTAGATGCTTGTGGTGGATCGTGCAAACGTGAGCGCCACCCGATTGTTTCACTCACACCCCCCCTCCACCCTCTCCCTCCTTCACGAAGGCAATATTCAAACCCACTACTCCCAAGGAAATACAAAAAGGGGAGGAGATGAAGGAGAGTCTTAGCCGAAACCCCCCATCTAATTAGCCTCATCAACACCTCGGCAATTCATCGGTACCGGATGGCCAACTTATCTATAAGCAAGTTGAGTATGCGCGGTGGTGGCGGTGGAGGTGTGGATTCAGACACGGTCAGACGATCATTAAAGCCGCAGTCAAGTATTTGACGCACCATTGTGAAAGAGTAGTTACAACAACCACAGCCGACTGAGCATAAATCTAGGGCAGAAGGAGGGAGGGGAGAGGAGAGGAAAGGGGGAAAGAGGGATGGAGGAATGCAAGATGGGAGAGTCGAGGATGCTGATTGTGCATGCGTTTGTGTGGGTGCGTGTGCACATTTGAGGAAGGCTAACCCACAGGTGCTGTGATTTGCACACTAAGGCTGAGTCAATCCTTCTCACAACACGACGGCGGTTTTTTGGGGCTAGAGTCAGTGTGATTGATTGGCCACTAGCGGACAGACACCTCCACCCCTGCCACCTCTCTCTCTCAAGGTCACAAAACCACCTGGGCATCAGCATTTGAAAGTGGAGCCGGGAGAGCAACTTGGAATTTTGCTAGGAGATCGCGAGGTCAAGACGAAGAAGACGGGAAATTGAATTACACTACTTCCTATCCTCTCTTAAGATCGCCTCAGCTTCTGTTATTTCTCCTACAAAATACACACAAAGGCTTAATTAGCCGATCTTGATGACCTCACAGGTTCACCTCAATCCATTGAAGTGTTTCCAGAAGCAAGGTGAATGGTAAATCCACTTGACCTAATTTTGAGAATGGCGTTGAAAAAGAAAATAATAAATTACAGGAGCACTCCTTTCACAGGCGCCTGTTTCTGCCTCACCACTACACTGGGGCTGAGAAATAATGAAACAAAGACAACCCGTGAGATCAGACGTCTGCATGATTTGGTCTCAAGTTGTGCGTTATTTATTCACCTTCCAGTCACATACAAATGCACACAGTCTGTACTTTGGTGAGCTCCCACCACGTGAACGCAGACGGAAATTCATCAACCCCAGCAACTCTCTACCTCCTCTTTTTCTGGTCTTCTGCTCACCTGGGGTTTTGTTGACAAAGCAAAACGAATATCACCCTCCCTTCTTTGTCACCATTATGCACTGACAAGTGCCTCGGCAACTTTGATGTTGCGGCGGGATGTCAGGATTACCTGTCACTAATGCGCTCGGGTCTAATTAAAAATTGATGATATTGCTGATTTTCATATCATGGTGTCCGTTTGTCATTTTGAGCAGTTAAACTTCATGTCTGGGAACCTGAAAAAAAGGCGACACGACGCTGTGTGTGTGTGTGTGTGTGTGTGTGTGGGGCTTCATGATGATAGGCAGACCACAGCTGCGTCAAAACTCCAACTCCCAGAGTGTGATTGAGAAAGGACCGCGGGAGGGGAAGGCAGAGCTAGGGGAAGTGGATGTAAATGCGGGTCTGTGCTCACCCCTTGAGGTCTCTGTTCTCGCCGTACCTCGACTGACGTCGCCCCTCATTCCGCCTCCTAAAACTAGTTATCGCCGCCTCTGTATATGCTCGCGCTCTCTTGATTTACATGCATGCAAGTTTCCTGCTCAAAGTGCTCCAGGATTCATGATTTAATGAGGCTGGGTGGTTGACGTGGCGGTTGCGCATCTTATCTTCTAATATGCACTCCTTAGTTGTGAAAAAATTCACGTTTTAGCGACCTGGTGTGTTGATTGTTGAGGTATGCATCCAGGACAGACAAGTCAACTCCCCTTAACGCGTCAAATTTGTCCATTAGCAAAGATAATCAGTCAAAAGTTCATGTCTCAATGATCACGAAGTTTGTCGATTTGATTTTAAACAACTCACCACACTGACAGATTCTCTTGGCTAGAGGAAGTTGAACTTGATCCTTAATAGAACGCCTTGAGCTAAAGGGTATTAGCCAGTGACAATTCGATCAAGTGATGCGATAGGCCACTGAGCACCGGTTGATTAGCTACAAATTTGTCAAAGGAGGAGCGAGACATTTGGAGGGAGAAAACAGGATCAATTTGATGGGAATGAGGATAGGGAAGGCGTGAAATTCAAGTGGATAATTAGACCCAAGACCCAACTCACTTCTGCAAATCCATTTAAGCGGAACCAAAGCCAGTGGAGAAAAAAGGCCTCTACGAACTCTGCAGAAAGGAAAAAAGGGTAAGAGAGGTAATAGGAACAACAGGAACAAGCCAAATACACACAAACACACACACACACACAAACACAAGGGGTGGGGCATTTCGTTCACACAGCACCGTTCATGGTGGCCTCAGGAGGCAGCAGCAGAAAGTCGAGGCGGGAACAACAGCTGACGGTAGTAAGGAACAGAAAATCACGAAAGGCAGAAAATGGAAAGCATAAAAAATGAGGAAGGGAGAGGGCTGAGAAATGACAGGAGGGCAGGCCTAGAGGGTCCACAAAAATTTGACCCAAAAACCTCCAATGGTGAGTGAAGTAATTGGCTTGGAAAACTGGTGTGAGAAGAAAATATGCAAAATTTTCACACTTCCTCCAGTCAATTAGGGTCTTTCTCTGTGTGGTCGCATTACTTCAACCGGACACATCTCGACACCTAATGGAGTTATTTACGAAAGAAGAGTTCCTTCAAAGTTGGTAAATTTTATTTCAAACTTGTCCCTTCCTTGAAATAGGAAATTGGAGCAGTATAGCACTGAAGACATTTCAAAACAGCCGAATCTGGAAGTGCAAAGAAGAATGAGGATGGAGGAACACCAATGTTAGTGGTGTGTGTGAAGTTCCACACTCTCGGCGTGTAGATCGCTGGGGAGACCCCTTCAGTCTATTCCAAGTTTAACTCGGCGCCAGCTTCCACTCTTCTAACCATTGAAAGAACCACTTGCTGGCTTGGTTAAATGTCTGTGACTTCTGTGCCGGAGCCGTAGGACTAAAGAAAAGCAGAGACTATCAAAGAATGCCTTTTCACAACCGGCCACTTGGCGTTCCCACCAGCTTCTAACCTCCACCTGGAAGACAGATTTTGCTACACGCTCCTACACAAGCTTACCCCTCTCCATCATCGAGTAAGGGTAGAGAGCTTCCGCCTCCCTCTTTGGCCATATTTGCCATTTAGGCGTAAACATAAATTCTATGCGTTAGGTAAAATTTCACGGACTGGAGAAACGCCGTAATTGAAATCACCACTACAATCCAGCATTCTTTGAATTGTTTACCTCCATTCAAGTGTTGCAGTGTTGAGGGACTGAGTGTGCCACCAACATTTTGTACCAGACTGTGCAAGAAATAATCTGTGTGAGTGGATGACGAGATTTATGTCTTTGTGCAGAAGAAACTTCAGCGCTACACACGCTTTGCCCGCCGGCAGGATTAATGACTTTGGATTGGGCCGGACTACCCATGACATGTGGACCGACACAGAGACAGGCTTGAGACTCACTACTATGAACAGTACTGCCACATTAGTACACCTTGATGGACCAAAATGTGAGACGAAATTTGTCGGTTATGTTTGAGTGCATCTCCGAATTCAGTATTCAGAAGTGGAAGCGTGTTTGAGGCCAAAAAATGAGCCAAGTAACCTCACCACCTGATACCAACTCAATCTGCGCATTTGTAGAATACTGCTCTTTTGGGTCGCCATGACGTGGTGTGCCTTGGAGACTGAGCACCAGAGGTCAAAGATGTAAAAGATGTGGCTTCTACGGACTGACACCCATGCTAGCGTCACTTGTCTTGCGCTTCTGCGAGCCCTGGGAATGTTTAGTTTACGAATTTCATGGCTTGCGGATTTGCTTATGGGTTGGCGCTCTCGTTGCAAAGGGATGATAGAACCTTTTAAAGGTAGAAAAGTCAACTATGCAGGCAGCTGAGTCCTCGCGGGCTGTGCCTCCGCCCTCGAGCAGTGTTAATGGTGCTTCAACTTCCCTTTACCCTCTAGTTACGAGTTCAGGGAAGACTCGGAACTTATTATTATTTATTGTACCTTTACCGATGCGTAGCTTGGTACAGAAGCCCTCGTCCCAATTAACTTACGCGGTTTTTGCGAATAAAAACCCAGAACCGAGATATTGCTGGAGTGAATCAGTTCTGCAGCCCCAAAAAAGATAAGCCACTTAAAATTGATGAATCAGTCGTACTCCGCCGACGAATCTCAAGGAAAAGTCAATCATCACACTTTGCTGTTCGGTTTGGTATTAGCTTCTGTAGGTCTCCCACTCCTGTTGTATTGTTTTCAACCTAACCAATCACCTTGCTGCGCGACTCACCGCGCCTACCAATCAGAACAAAGGGATAAAGAACACAAGACACTGATGCTGACAAGTGTCAAGTGTCACTAATAACGAACTGATTTAATTACCCTCAATGTTTAGCGCAAGTATCTGACCTTAACTTCATTCTTTAATGGGAAAAAAGTCGAAATTCTAGGTCTTTAACTCAAATAATTACTTCACGCGCTTGAAGGAAGGAAAGTAATATGGTTAATTTCAAATGAAAAGGAACCAGTTAATTTCCATTCATTTTCCTGAGCCACGAGCAGCAAAGAAAGCACTAAAAAGGACACAAAAAGCAACAGTTACATTCAATCAATTCCAACCGGTGTTACTGTTAACAGTGACAATGCTAGACTTGCTTAGGAATCTTCTCCTCCGGGCAGGCCTTTCTGCTCGCCTTTTAATTTGTTCAACTCAAATTCGGCTGACAGGAGTCGTTTACTTGTTTGATTGTGAACCTTCCTTTCCTACAATAAGCAAAATTATCGTCCAGATGATTTTGTAGCATCAAAAGGAAGCATCGTATGAGTGATAACTCTTTTAAAAGTTGGACGCATTGACTAAAAGAATGGTTAGGTGTCTTGGAATTGTCAAAGAAGATGTACAAATGCATGAGCAAAACAGACTTCAAGAAGGAATGTTTTACGCACAATAGAAAGCTCGTTTGTGTAGCTACTTGTTTTGGCTAAGCGGACACTTACAACTTCACCTCTCCTCTTTGCTACGGACCTCAGCTTATCTGTACACCCTAGTATTATGACTTCAGGGCAAGCTAATGGAGAAAAATGTGTAATTTGCATGCAAACCAGAGAACGCTTTCCCAAAACTTAACTTAAGATCCGCATTACAAAGTCATTTTTAAGTGAAATGCAAGTTGACTGTGATTTCCACCTTTGTCCATCGCTAACTTATGGGAGCCCATCCCAGTGTTCGTGCCGTTCTTTCATGAGGATAGAGGAGCATTACCTTCCCCCCCTCATTTTAACGAACCTGTCAAACATGGAATGGGAGAAATTGATGCAATTACAAGAAATACTGCTACGGAAGACCATGTGGCGAAGTGATGCCTGCTTCAACAGCACGCCTTGTCACGTGAGCCGCTCTAATCCCCCACTAGCCAGGGATGCAGCTCCGCCAACTGCGTCAGGTCCAGTCGTCTTCTAGCTCTTCTGCGCTTCATAGCATCTTCAGCCATAAGTTGAATGTTGCATAATTTTTTTAGCAATAAAATTTCGAAAGTGGCACCATCACCACAACTTTTGTGTTCATAATTCTGACTCAACTTTGCAAGTTATGGCAGTTACCATGACGTAGAAGCATCACTTAATCTGCCTCAAAGCAATTGCGCACTTTGAAAAGGGGGTAGAAGAGGTGAGAGGGGTAAGTGAGGTGAGTACCGATGGACCAAGGGAACCGACGATTCGCGGCGACCGCAACTAAGACTCACCTTTAGTAGCTGAGCTCGCAATTTGTCGTATTCTGAGGCCAAGTGGGCAATGGATTTGTCGCTTTCAAGTCGGTGCTTAGCCAAGGCAGCGCTTGTTGCGTCTTCTGCATGCTCAAGGCGCTCTCGAAGTCGTTTATTTTCATCTTGAAGGCTCTGTAAACTTCCTCGGTTGGTGGCGCGGGTTAATAGACGTTTCAGTCGCGCTTTCTCAGTCAATGTACGGTCGAGAATGGACTTCATTTTGAGGAGGACTACTTCCAACTCCGCGGCTGTCTTTCCAGTGGTACTTGGTGGCTGAAAACGAAGTATTGCCACGGACAAAGTACGTAAAAGAAGCGCTTTGATAGCACTGGCTAGGCGAATGGATCCGGCATACCACGAATCAAGGGATGCTAATAACCTTCACCAGCTAGTAAATTGTCATTTTTTACTTCTTTCACGTTTGTTAGGACGAAGTGTCTTCCACTTTGATCGCTTGCTGATTGGTCAACTGGTGGGTAGAATAGTTTACGCATTCATACCAACATTTATTCGATGGCCAACACACACTCGAAAAACACGTGGGTGGCTCTTCATACTACAAAGACTAGGCACCGAAGACGGTACTCCTCAATGGACATCATTTACTTGATGTTACCCAAAAGTGGATGAGAAAAAATTCTTTAGAGTGAGCCAGTGATGGTAATTCTAGGCAACGAAAAAGCTAATTCAGGTCAGCTACGCTGATATGTGAATCGACTTGCTCTGTAGAGTGAGGAGAAGAAGCGATGCTTCCTTGTTTTCTTTCGATAACAAATAACATCTTTTCAAACACTAGTCTCCGACACTCACGCGACTAAAAGCAAAGTAGAACAATGAGACAGGAAGTACAACCATACGAACAGAACGCAATGTGTCTACGACTAGGCCGTTCGCATCTCGAGACAAAATCACAACGACCTTGTGTCCAGAAGGAAAGGATGATATATGATAATGGAACCATACTAACTCCTGTCACCGACTAGTGCGCCTGCATAGGCAGGAAATTTATTAAAGGAAGAGTAAAACTCATTTGTTGCCAGCGTACTTTAAGGCCTCCCTTACGCTCTTTGTTGCGTTTCGGGTAAATATGCTGATAAATTGTAAAAAAACCTGCAATCAGCCAAAACTTACAGGAAAAACGAAAGTCAATATTAGCCAGGCCCTGCCCTCCTTCTCCCAAAATCATGACAATGGTTGCAAAAATGGCATAATCGAAAGCCTCACCGGTTTGCCTTTTGCCGCGGTATCAACCTTGTCCAGTGAGGGACTGTAAGGGCGTGTCATCTTTAGCACTTGCAGCTGTTCCTCCAATCTGGCCGTTGAAGCCTCCAACTTGGCATTGTGAATCTAAAATAAAAGCAATAAAAGATTTCTACTAAGCATATTTTAGTAAAGTAATTATTTAGTTAAAATCTATAAAAGGCATAACACTGTTAAGGATGCAAGATTGATTTAATAAAATATCCACAGGCTTTATCAATGTATTTCACGCATCGCATGATTCACTACCTTCAGTTTGGCATTAGCTTCGCGTGCAAGGTTAAGCTCGTCTTGAAGTTGATTAGGCGCTAGTTCTTTAGCTGGTGTATTAAAAATGCTGATGGGAATGCTCTTAGCTCTTCGTAAATAACTATCTTGACAGGGTTGAGCCTTCAAACGGTTGAGGAGAAGGCGATTGTGGCTAAATGAGAAAAACAACACTTTCGCATATGCAAAATACACCAAAAGGTAGTCAAAGTGCACACTTCTCTGTCCGTTTCAAGTTCGCATCTGTTTTAAGGAGTTGTTTTCTTGCCGCGTCTCGTTCTCTTTTCACCAAGTTAAGTTGTTTGAGGATTTGTTCAATGTCCTCCTCGGAGTGCAATTGAACTTTCCCAAACGCTTCGTTGGCCTACAGGAATTTGCTTCGACTTAAATTTGCACTACTGAGGAACTAAAGTAGTATTTGCGCCTCACGTAAAAGTTATCGGTCGATAGAGCATTGCTAGTTGTGGTGGTGGTCCTCAACTTGGCATTTTCCACCTCCAATTTGCGAATCCTTTCCGTCAATTGATTAACGAAGCCTTTGTCAACTGTGGTCACCTTCTTTGTCTGAATCTCCGCCAATAATTTGCTGTTTGCCGACTCGACTTGCGAGATGCGTGAGTTTAGGCGTTGGTGGATTTCATTTTTCTTCTCTACAATTCAAAGAGTAAGACTTACTTACATCACCTTTTTAATGAGTGCATGCGAAGAGGACAGAGTTGAAATATTTTTATTTGCAGTTATCCTTATTTTTATGACGAATTGAGTTTTGTCCCATGGGATGAATAGGAAAGACGGAATCCTAGTGAGCTGATAACTTTCTCAGCTACACGAAAACACTGAACGATTCGCATTAGAGCTTGAAAACTAAAGGTAAAGAATTTTTGCATTTATTGACTAAATTACCAAGTTGAGAAGTGAGACTTTTCACCTTCTTGGAGAGCTCCTCCACCTCAGCCTTGTTGATTTGCTCCCTCGTTTCTGATTGCACCCGCTTCAGCTTCTCCAATGCCTTTTGGGTTTTCTAAAGGTAAAAAGACTCATATGATCTTTGCTGCCACAAAAATGTGGATGTGAAGACAATTCTTTCATAAGAAGAAACCATGGGAGGAAAAGGGATGGGAGAAGAAGGCAAATCCGTGTGTCCGGTTAACAAATCAAACGACGAGTTATTTTGTTGAGAAAAATTCCGTAAAAGTTTTCATCTGCCTCCAATTTTGGGATGGAAAAGGTGGAAGGGTTGCTGATTTGCCGACTCCGAGGAGAAACAAATAACTGCTGCAGGTTGGCTAGCCCTTAAAGGATGGCCGTGGAGTCTAACATGAAGAGTCACGGGTCTTTTATTAAAAAACCTTTCCACCTATCGATGGGATATGAATTGGACGATTCCGGTCTGTGGACTGATAGTGCGAGACCTCGACCGCAGTCGATTTGGGACAGTTTTTTATCCTCCTCTCAAGCAGTGTACACTCAATCGCCAGTGAGCCCCGACAAACACAACCTTATTGTACCGTTTGAAGGGAGGCAGTAAATTTATGCCCAAAAAGTGGTTTCTAAGAGTAGGGCGTCAGTTTTATTGGTAGCATTTGTTCCTTGCAGTGAATGCAGAGACATTTAACGGTGATTCTCTGAAGGCCCACATCTAGCTCATTGGGTCAAACAACGAGGTCGATCCAATGACAGGTAGAATGGGTTAAAGAAGGGTTGATTAAGTCAAAACAATTTCCCGTCACTGTTCTCAATAACCGCCGCCTTTGTTGAGACTTCAAAAGCCTAGACACCACTCATCAAGGCGGCGGACAACAGCAGTCGTGAGTTGGTGTGTGAAACCGCACTTTGATGAAAAAGGCGGCCTGAAAACAAACGTGTCAAGATGAAACTACAGAAGACATCAACATGTGTTTACGAAAGACTTGGAGCACATTACAGCGTGTCAATGCATTCACCGAGCACAGGAAACGCATCGCGTGATGGAATTGTACAAAAGCCAAAGCTACAGAAATCATGAAGTCGTAGCAAGAAGTTGAGACGGTCACTTCAATTTCCTTCCATCAGTTCATAGCGCTCAAGGTCCCAAATTCGACAGCCAACTCTTTACCGAGCCACAAAAGAGCTTCAGAATCTTCAAGATCGCACGTTCATCAGACTATCAAAGGCCTGAAACGCGTTACGATTACAGTCCACCCATCAACTAGTGTTATGACGTTCCAGATGCTCCTCGCCGAAATCGTCCCACCTAACAAGGAAATGCCATAGTGCGCACAAAAGAGGGCTTAGGAAGGACGTTTAGCATTGCACGAAGACACCTGCAGATGTGCTATGGCAGACGGAAGCAAGACTACGACAGGCACAGTCAAAACGATGTCTGACTCGAAGGAGATTTATTCCAAATATTTAGGCAGAACCTGAAACTCCTCGTGAATTCTGCTACCCATGGAGCGAAGATCCTTTCCGTGTAGAGGAGATTTTCTCACCTGCCAACAACCTCACAACATGATACGACCCTACCAAAGGTGCCCCACTGGTCGGTTACGAGGATGTGGACGGCGTAGCAGCACCGAAGACAACAAGAGGCGGATAGACATTTCGGAGCTAGTTTTGAAGGAGCAGCGTACTTCTCCTGCCATTGACAGATCTCCCTCTTAACTGCGCTCTCATTATTACAATAAACATGCAAGAACAGTAAAAGGGAAGAAGAGGAGGAGGAGGAAGAAGAAAAAGAGACGCCTACACCGGAAACACCCATGAACATTTGAAACCTCAAAAGACTAGCCCACCTCCAAAAGGGAAGGAGCCAAAGTCGACGGGACACATTCAAAGGCTCTAAAGTGACCTTCTGAGAAAAAAAAAGGACGTCCTTCTTTACCTGAACTTCAATATGCTTCTTTTCTAGCTCCTTTCGAAGTTCTGTACACTCTTGAACCGCGCTGGTGGCCTGATCCTTGGACGACTGCACTGTACTCAGCAATTCCTGAATTTGTTCATCACGATTCTGTAAAGTGACCTTCAAATCACTCACACAGGCCATCATAATCTCCTTCTCGTCTCTGTTACGGAAACAAAACAAAAAAGGGAAAGGATTAGAGATTACAGCATTGTTTTACATAACAGTAGTCTTCTGATTGCCACACTTACTGACTACTTTCTGCTCGGAGGTGCGAGATCTCCTCCAATGCTGCCTCCAGCTTACTGGAGTGGGCCTCAACCTGACCACGCAGGCTTGCTTCAAGGTCACTAAGTCGATTGAGGATCTCGGTATCGTTTGCGACAGCTTGTGAAGGCGTCTTAAGTGTTCGAGGTGGGGAGGTGCGCTCCTATGGAGGGGAAAAAAATGACATCTGATTTGATTGCCTCTCCTACTGGGTCGGTTCAATTGTGGATTGGTAATGGGATGGTTGAGTCCCCCTTCTGAACAAGTGAATCTGTGGAGCCTCATACAAGGAGGAGTGCAGGAATCTCGTCAACTTTCTGTTTGAGGGAAAGCGGGCACATGAAAGGTGCTGGTCTTAAGCAAACCTCGCCAAACGATTCCTTCCCAGTGGGCCTAACAGAGAGGGAGGAATGGGAGCCAAAACTAATTGTCCAAGTGCTCTATAACAGTTACAATTGGGTTGCATTATTTTGCGTCTGTTAGTCATCGGCTGGAAGACTTGTCGTGGCCGGCGCAGAAGAGTGAACAGGAGGGTGCCGAAGACGGCACTCACGGCGCATTCAAGTCTTCCACCGTTCGACTACCGCGCTAGTGGCTGGACAGCCCCGGTCATGATGCCGACTTAAAAAGTTTGACAGCACATTTCATGCCTATTCTTACCTTGGCGTGCAACTTGGCGAGTTCAATCACATGCTCTGCCTTCAGTTGGACTACCTGTTTGCGAACGTTGCTTAGGAGGCTCTTGGTCTCCTGAATATTGCCTCCAGTGGACGTGAAGTCAGAGGCCTCTCGAAGATCGGTTTGCACTCCTTTCGCCTCAGTATTCGGTGTCTGAAGAAAATAACAAAAAGGATTTACAAATGGCTGGTGGAGGTTTAATCTCAAACACCTCCAGACAGTCGTTAAACATAAGGCAAAATCGCTGCCAACAAAAATGCTTCATTCAAGCTTAGGCCTTTTAAACTTTTACATTTTTTGCATGGTATAAAATCAGCCAGTCTGGCTGCGCGATTGATGCAACCATTTATTAAGAGGACCACCTGCCAAGTCGACTTCATGTCGAGAGCTCAGCCATGTGACATTGATAAAAAAACAAGATTTTGCCAAGAATGAGTCAAAAAGCACGTGATATTTAAGAAAATCATTGTCAAGTGAAAATGAATTGTCACCTTGGGTTTCGCAGCACTCCTCCGAACAAAATCATTCCAAGCTGATTCATTCTCCTTTAAGACTTCACTTAGATGCAGATTTTCTGCTTGCAACCTCACGATTTGCCCTTCTTGATGCCTTATCAAACCTTCTAAGTAGTCGATCTTCTTTTGTTCACCTAGCTAAAGGGAAGTTGCAAGGAAAGTGTAATGATTATGGGAACGCCCTTTTAATTACTACAAACAAACACTACTACTTGTTTTTTTGTTAGTAGAAACATATTGTGACTAAATATAGCTAACCTGAAGAAGTTTATAGCCAGGCGCTCCATTATTCACCACCAGTGGTCGCCACCGAAACAGTTCGCCTTCGAGGTTCCCGCAGATTCCAGGCCTATCCATTAAGTTGCTGATCGCAAAAGCGTGCTCATAAAGGTTGTCCCGACACGCCGGTTGGCTCTGTGCACTAGTGCATTCATTCTCTGAGTGATTCAAACGGTCATAGAGATCATCGCGTTCCTTCTTTAAGGCAGCCACTTTCTCTAAAAGATTTTCACTCGCTGCCAAGGAAAAACTTTCTGCAATTTTCGATCTAGGATACTGAAATTGAATTAAGTAGATGATGCACACGTCTTAGTACCCCAAGAGAAGTTCTAAGCCTTTGCTCTCTGGCTATATATTGCTTTTGAAGGTCTTCATATTTCTTATCCCTTTCTGCAGTCTTAACTACCAACTGATGAATCAAGTCCTCTAAACGATTGATATCATTCCGACTAGTAGCCAAGCGACCCGGCGACTGAAGTTCGTGAACCTAAAAACGAAAATTGGTCCATTGAAGGTCGTAAATGCAAAAGCAAGCATTATTTGTGAGTAATACTAAACTTTTGCTCATTCAAAGGCCTATAAACTTCCTAAACCCAAAAAGCCGTTTTCCAAACAGAACTTATTTTATTTATCAACAAAGAAATCGCAATACAGTCGCAAATTTGAAGTAGTCCAAAATCTCCCAAGGCCATGATGTACTTCCACTTTGAAGCCGAGCCGTTGCGATTGCAAAACTTCCTTCCAGACGTCCACGCACATAAAAACCACGAAATTAGTGAGTTATGTGCCATAAAAACATAAAGTATGGCATAGTGGATTCAAGTATCAACATTTAAGTTCGTTTTATTAAATAACCAGATGCTGTTTAGTGTGTTCCAAAATACATAGCCCTTTCATGCCTAAGTCTCAGCAAAAAAATGAACCTTTTAAAACCGTTTTTGGAATTGTAAATTGTGTCCACAAACGCTAAGATAAGACATAAGTTTTCCATGTATTAAGAAACGTAAAAATGCGACTTTTGTTGATAACTATCAATGTTTTATGCTCCATTATTAAAAGTTCACAAAGAAATGCAAAAACGAATAAACTGTAACTAAACGCCTAATAACATAATCGTGCCTAAATAATTAAGACAAAAAGAAGGTTGTTAATATCGTTTGAGGAAGCAGAGCTATTCTACGACCCGCTGAGGAATTTAACCTTTAACATTGATTGTGATTTGTCTCCAAAGCAGGATCAGATAAATCGAAGCGTCTACACTGAAACAAATTAAAGAAGTTGACGAGTTATTCACACTAAATTAAATACGCACATAATTGGACAGCGCCTTACGTAGGTGCTACAGATTTTTAAACACGGTGAAAATTTGGATAAGACAATAAAAGTCAGTGCATAAATAACCAACTTTAGCCTTATAATTGTCTGAGACAATTATAAGGCTAAGCACAAGTCTTTATTTGCTAATCAGAACAAATTTTTAGAAGACAAAGCTCGATATCATAACATCAGTAAACCACAATTTCCCAAAACAAGTGCAAAAAAGTAATGCAACAACCGCTTTGGATAGAAAGGGGCGAAATTTGTAGCGGAACCTAGTAGACATAAAATAAAGCTTGCGATGCAATCCAAAACTTAGCAACTTGTTTATTGTTTGCAGCAACTCTGTAAGAAAAGACATATTTAAATCTTCAGAGGGAAGTAAAACATTATTTATTGACGGAAATGTAAAGCCTTGCAGGTAGAGAGAATAGGAAACACTTGCCAGATTAGCAAAGCTGGACCAAATTTCGAAGCGTATGGCTTTTGGAAATGTGCACTTTCGACAATTGTTTATAATTTGTGCGTTGGCTCATATAAACAATTTTTATCAAGTTAGTTTTGTACCTGTAACCGCGTTTGTTAGTAACAAAAAATTATAGACATTCCGATACTTAATTACTGTAAAACGTAACAACTTAAGGTACTACTGTCTCTCCTACAGTAAATTACCGTTTCACTGATGTGGTGGATTAAAAAATTAAGGACTTTCTAAGTTGTACTGGTTTTATTTGCCTATCGCTACTTAAGGTAGTGTTTTATAACCTTATTGATGGATTCTTCCTATTTTCCTGCATCCCTTCTGCCGTGTCTACTGACGAGTGTTTTGGTTTACCTTGACTTCTGCAGCACTGCGAGCATCCTTAAAAGACGGAGAGAAGGCTAGATGTAGGTCAGATTACTTGTATTCTGGACGGAAAGGAAGGGTTTTGCTGGCATGGCAGGCAGGCTAGTTCACGCAGCTAGCTTTAGGGTGGCCGCCAGTAGTTTGTGGGACCAAGTAGCGGTCCAAACGAAACACTACAACTATTCCATTTATATAATAATGTAGACCAGGGAATTAAAGGAATAAGTGGGGGATGCACTTGGAGTAGTTCTTATGGCTCTTAAATGCACTTTGCAGACAGGAGGCTTGAGAACAATTCCGACGCGGTAGTTGAACAACGAAACCGCTGCCCAGACCCAGATGCACCTCCGGCTTCCCCTTTAATCGCCTTGTCTTAATTATCCCATAAATAAAGATGTCGAGGAAAACTGAACATTCTTCTGGCAGACACAGGAGAAGGGGTGACGGAGGAAGGGCAGAATCCGTTACAAATAATTGCAATTGTGATTGTAGCGCCCCGAGCATCCCTAAAAGAAGAAGAGAAGGCCCGGCGTAGGTCAGAATGCGTGTATTCTAGACGGAAAGTATGGGAACTGTTGGCATAGCCAGCAGGCGGCCTTCGCAGCCAGCCTCAAGGTGGCCGCCACTAATATGTCCGACCAACCAACAGCCCAAACAAACAATACGCCACAGTGATACATATGTATCCGGAATTGCATTTCTGTCATTCGTTCGCTGGGGACGTTTTCTTCTTCCTACATTGATCCAAGTATTTCCGAATGTCATTTAATTATCACAGATAATTTGCGCTTCTGTAGCTAGACTATCGCTTCAGTGATAGTTGCAAAGAGATAGGAGGGCGGTAGTCGCGTAGTCCATCTTTGTTATTCGAAGGCCCAGACTTCTTGGCCATTTAATTTCGAGTGCCAAAATACAGACTAGAGCTATGAGAAGAACAGGTTTGAGTTGGGGGCGAGTCACGCTCCACGGAGGCACCTCTCTGTTTTAGAAACACTTTCGAATTCCTTCTCCGCCATTAATCTATAAAGCAGTTTAAAGAACACAACCATTACAGGCTATGCAACCTTCATTAGCCTACTTTTCAAGGTATGCCATTCTCCGGGCCGCCTGCTCGATTTTAGGGCATTATAGAGGCCCTTAAAATAGCGTTTAAATAATACCAGAGGATTATTTTTCTACCTCCTGTTCCACGAGGGCGACCACGATTGGTCGAAAGGCGCATCATTTGCTGTACTGTGAGTGGCTTGCTAAAGGTCAATGGTACACTGCGGTCACGTGAAAAAATAAATCGATTCACCATTGTTTAAATTCAACTGACACAGACAGCAGTGATGGGCCGCCCAGCGGGGTATTTGTGGGCCGAGATAGGGCTGTGAGTGAGAGAAGAGTGCGCTGGTGAGGGGCGAAGAGGAGATGGGAAGAAGTGCTAAAAGAAAGACTTCAAAGCAATTAAGGTGTAGTCCTCTTGATAGAAATGCCCAAAGGACTCAAACGAGCAGGACAAGGCTTGGAAGTGGAGAGAAGAGTGGGGACATAAGACCACGAAATCTAAGCCTGCAGTGCCGCTCCAAAGCAAAATGAAGTGACTGTGTCCCTCTATCATGCATAGCTAACGAGTGGGAAGGATGAAGAGGGGTTGTGGAAGGGAAGCAAGGAAGAGGGAGGGCATGGGCAAGCGATCCAAGTTCAATAGACCCGCCGTTGTGGGCTCTCACGGGCCCAGGCTTCCTGTCCCGCTTGGGATTATTCAGCAATTGCTACTGCTGGTGAAGAGAGGTAAGTGAGGCTTACTTAAGGCAAGTAGCCAGGACGACCGGTGCATTTATGAAATCACCGTGCCTTTATTGCACCACGGTTACGTTTAGAGACAAAAAAGGTTGTTTTAGTTGATATGCCAACAATGCACGTTGCCCATGTCCAAGGCTGGCATTGCACCAACGTTTCAACGGGGTGGACAAAACTTAAGCAGCCCGTAAACTCCCTCCAAATCACTCAAATGGAAGACGTCTTTTGCTTCACACTCTCCTTAATTTAAGTGTCTAAAGCGGAAGGTAGAGAGAGGAGCTGCATCTATGAGACAGGAGACAATTCCCTTGTTTCGCCTTCCTACCGGCGCCGACTTTAGGCCCTTGAATGGAGGGAGGCAAAAGGAAGGCGTCTTGCATTTTGCAGGGTGAGGAACGACCATGAGGGATTTGGCAAATACCACTGCCTTAAAACTCCACGACGCCCCGCTTTGCCGAGGGGCTTGTTTAAACTGACCGCTTGTCGCCTAAGTGGGCTATTCAAACAAACCTGCGCAGCGAAAGGATCTGAACACGTTAGTAAACGATAAATGGGGATTTATTTCGAGGTAAGTGTATAGTTTTGAGGGTTTAGTTAATCCTCTTTGACTGCGAAGGTACTTATACCTTAGCCGTAGGGCCGAAATTGGAAAGTTTGGACTGCTGATTGGCTTCTGGGTGGGGCCGTTTTGACCTAGCTGCGTGAGCTGGCCTCTCAGCCATGGGAGCAGCCCCGTTTCTCCTCCCGCCCTATGCTTAGCCTTCTTTAACCTTCTGAGGATGCTCAGAGTGATACAGTGAGGCTTTTGGCTTAATTCGGCCACTGCTGCTGGTGGTGGTGGAAGCGTCGCACTCAGATCTAATCTCACGTCTACCAAATGGTTGAAACTACTAAACAAGTCAGGGTGGGAACAAATGCTGCAATGAGGAAAAGAACAACCAAACCCCACCAACGCTTTCTCCGCATTTGACAAGAAGTATGCTAGATCAGGTGTGGTGGTAAGGTAGCAAACTGAACCGGATCTGCACCGAACGCTCATTTCGTTTTGGCTGAAGGTCTCAAAACTCGACTTTGGTGAAAGTTATCCACCTTGCTCACAGAGGTCGGGAGGCAAGGGGAACTTCAACAACTTGTGGACAGAAGGAATGAGAGGAAGTGTTGCTAAGCACACATGGCGGACTGGGAAGCACCACAAGCAATGCTTTGTTTGATAGGACTGCTAGTGGGCCTTCCTGGACGAGGGTGGCCGTTTCGACCCGGCTGCCTGGGCTGCCTCCCGGTCATGCCAACAGTCGAAACGCTGCACCACAACCCTTCATAGCGCTTGGAGGAGGACGGAACAGGCGTGAAGGTATTGCCAAATTATCCTCTTTGTCCAATCATTTCTTATTAATCCAGTAATGACAAAGAGTGCAAAATGAGTTTTCTCGTTGCATTGTGGGAGTAGATTTAATGCCAAACCATTCATGAAACGGGTTTGTGCAGATAAAATTCAGGCCTGTCACATCTTTTCGCTCTAAAGTGGAGTCCAATGCCAATAGGTGGAAAAGAGGTGCCATTTCGCCAACTCTTCTTATTTTCGAATCAGTCAAGGTCTAACAATGCACTACTTTGCTGATTTGTTCAACTCTGCGTTTAACAGCACTGAAACTCTATGCTCTCCAGACCAAACTTCCTCTCAGCGGCATTGGACCATGCCAAAAGCCTCAGCCATTCTGCACGTTACCTGCCAGACTGCCAAGAACTATTCCGACTCCTAAGGTCATCCTCGTTGGCCCTTTAGGTGCATGAAGGCTAGCTACTGGGCCTTTGATTCACCTTGAAAACGGAGAAAAATATGCGTTCGGCTAGGTCCTAATGAGAATTGCGTCCATCTATTTGCTTGAAAACTTTCTGCTGAGCAAGCTGAAATGCAGTTGGTTATTTAGGAAAGACTCAGTGTGGAGGGCCAGATGGATGGACTGCACTAATTTCGTGGCCGAGGAGGTTTTCCCGACCCACGAGGAGAAGGAGAGCCCAATTTTGATACTTTTAAGCTATTTTGGTAATCGGAAGAAATTTGTATTGCCACGAAGCGTTCGCATCCAAGCAGTATTCGCGACCTCAGGGAAGGGCAAAAAATGGAAAATATTACGGAGAATTACAAGTTCACTCATGTATCCTCTCTACTGACCAATTATGCTGGAGCGCTGATGTGAACTCGAATGAGGATGCTCTTCATGAACACAGTCATTGTTTGCTTAACGCCTGTTTCGATTTCGACCACTTTGTCATGGCCACACTGCCTCAATCGGGTAAGCTAGGCTTGGAGTCAAGCCGGCAACCCTCAATCCTTCTGCCTAATGCTTACATTCCTTCCCAGTACTATTATATCTACCAGAGTCTCCTTTGAAGACGAAAGAGGGCAAAATGTAGGGCTGACTATTTGTGAATTCGATGGGCAGAAGGGACGTGGCTTCTTGCATGTCTCGGGAGCCATCTCAAGAGGCTGGGTGACCCAAGCCAATCAGCAGGCCGAACGAACCAAACATCACAAGTGTGCCTTAGCTTCTGTTAAAGGAAGTCCAGAGCACTCGAGACATGACAAAATGCCCCGTGCAGTTCAACCCTGCGACGTAAGCCTTTAAAGGTAGGGTCAACACGGTGGAGCGAAACGTGCAAAGGTCTGTTCAAAAGCTAAAGAAAACAATGCGACGAATTTTACTGAAATGTTGGAAAATCAGTATTAAAACCACACAGAAGAACCAGGTAAAAATGTCCCGTGACATGTATTGTTAAATTTTGCATTGCACTTTAACTTGTAGCATATATTTGAATGAGGCGTTTCTCAGAAAATTCAAATTTGCTACAGTTAGACAAGTGGGAAAAAGTTGATTAGCGAGAGAAAAATTATTATCTAGATTAGTTTAAAAATATGGTCTTAAGTATTGTTACATTGCTTTGCCTACGAATTGATAAAAAGATTGTGAAATTATTTAACCAAATCGCTTGCATTGGTTTGTTTCATTGAATTGGGAATTGATTTGGGTCGTTAGATAGTTTGAGGCTTACGGATTTTCGATGACCAAAGGGACCGATCCTCAGCATGGATCCACTAAGCGTGGAGTTGGGGTTTGAACTCTTTGCATAATTTTTTACTTTTTTTGATGGATAACTCGGTCTTGCATGACAACTTTAAATACGTGACTTATGCTCAACCAGCCCTTTTTTCCGCCTTTATATTTTTGCTTTTTTGACTCCTGATTCAAATAAATCGCTTTGAGTGGTTCTGTTTATAATCTGAACTACCTCTTTTGTCGTATTTTGCGTTGCGATATGCGGTTGTGTCATCTCATAGGCTTCACCCACCAAAAGCTATTACTTATTTCTCTCATATCACATTTCTTTGATGCTTTAGGGCGAATCAGGTGAAAGTCTGTTACGCGCTGCTCGAGCAGGGGATCTGAAGAAGGTTTTAGACTTGATAACTTCCGGCATTGACATAAACTCTACGAATCCGGTAAGTGGTTCAAAATTTTATTAATTGACTTCTATTGTTCGATCGCACGCCTTATTGGCGGTTCATATTAGTACAATTCTACGTCTTGAAAATATATATTACCTCGTACAAATAATAGAGCCGCCGTATTCGTCTTTCCAGGTTGATAGGCAGTTGTTTTATGAACAGACAGCTTCTGTTTTGATCCACCATCGTCCTTTGCGTTGTGAATCTTGTAGACGGGTTTGACAGCACTCCATTTGGCGGCAAAAGAGGGTCATATCGCGGTAGTAAAAGAATTGATTCATAATGGAGCTGATGTTAACGCTACATCAAAGAAAGGAAACACTGCTCTCCATATCGCCTCCCTCGCTGGACACTTGGGCGTTGTTCGGGCTCTTGTCGATGCAAACGCAAATCCCAACTGTCAATCAGTGGTGCGTTTGGCGTAACATGTCTTATCGGCGTTTTCTGCTCTGTCTTGTGACCTCATATACTTAATTCGCCTCATCTGTTTCACTGCTGTGTAAATTATGGCTTTTAGCCTTCCTTTTTCTATTCTTTACTTGGAATTTCAAGTTTTTAAACAGGCTCAACAATATGAGAAGACCATCAAAAGCTAAAATGTTCGACTGACTCTAGTTAAAGTCTCCCGGACACCTATCATGTCACTATTGCCTATAGCTAAAATAATTAAATTTGGAACAGGCTTTGAAGTTCTGCTTATTTTTGCCTCTCACTTTGTTGCATTTAGGTTGGTTTTACTCCTCTCTACATGGCGGCACAAGAGAATCATCTGGATGTTGTTATCCTTCTACTCAACAAGGGTGCTAATCAGTCACTGACGACCGAAGTATGTTTTTTTTGAACTAAATATTTTTCTGTAAGCATTGGAATACTCCTTTTTGGTAGTCTTGGTTTCGCAACTCTTTTCAAACGGGCATCCTCCGGTGTATCCTCAGTCATGAGTCGACGATAGCGTTTTGGGGTTGTGTGGCTTCGCTTTTGCTCGAAAATGCTGGTAGATGCGGGCTCATGCAAGCCCCTAAGCCGTGCTGGTACTTTCTTGGCCTACTTAAACGAGAAGTCCTGGCTCTTAATCTGTTAATCAGCTTTAAATCTCATAAATTGTGGCTGTGTGTATTATTGTTTTGACGAGATTTTACGTATATTCCCTGCAAGTACAGGGTTTTCTCAGAAAACGCGTCCTTTTTGCACTTCCTCTTCAACAATCACGTGCTCAGTTTTTCATTCTTCACCATTTGTTATCCTACGTCCTTGGTGCACCTAAATTAACTTTGAATGCTTAGGGAGCTGAAGCAGATGTAGAATATAGGCGCGGCATGGCACAGCACACATTTATTGGTCGGCTGCCAACCATCAAAGTCCGTCTGATATGGCAGCAGCATATGTGGGTCAAATCTTCATGTCAGTTCATGAAAGCGCAAATCTCTCTTGTTTTCTAAATCATGAATACCGCATAAACTCTGTACACGTGCATGGAAGCAATTTCGATTTGCATTCATGAGTAGAGTATTTAATTTCCGCATGTATTTTACAAGTCGTGTAATTTCAGTTCTTGATTAACATTTTCGAAATGTGTGTTCCTTTTACCGGACCGATAGAATGATTTAGTTGCTCAATTAGATTTTTTGGACCTATGCTACAAAGTCACTCTTTTTTAATGGCATGGAACGAAGACTTTGCTAACCAACTTGTAAAATTACGAATTTGCGATTGAAATTTTTTACAAAAGTTTCACGTCACAACGTGCTTGGGAAATCCTTTCTGCTCATAGAACTTGTGTGTAATGGGTGCAGGCTTGGCTATTATTATAGACTTAGTGTCCTCTTTTTAGCAAGCACTAGGTTATCCTTTGCAGTACATTACATTTCCATTGCATTACATTACATTACATCTCCCATCATATTCCTAAGACTCCTTTGCTTTTCACTTGACTAGATATCGGTGGAACACTTTTTTCATACTAAAAGCCAAATAAACTGTTACCTCATTACGTAGGTCACACAGGGAGCCTCGTTACCCTTCAGAAGGACATCAAAAGACAATGTTGCTGGTTAATTGCTTTTGGAGGATTAAACTTCAGTATTATTGCTAGTTTATTGCTGGGATTTTCTTCACCTTCCCACGTTGTAAGTTGTTTTGAAATGAATTCATTAGAAGGGCTTATTCTAGCAAATTGAACTTATTTTTCTCCTAAGTATTTGGTCACGTTTGCGCATTCCATTTAAGCCCGATTGGGCTTTAATAAATCATTGTTGTGGTTCGAAAGAAGGACGGCCTTTCTGTCTCAATTTTGAAGCCTCACCATCGGTATTTCACCGAATTTCTTTTCAAAAGGACATTGCGATGGCGTTCAAAAGTGATACAATGTACTTCAGTCCAATTTGCGCTTAAATTGGTGTAGATATTAATGGAGGAAACGGGGACCGTGAATAAACGTTGAGGTTTTATGGATGAAACTGGGGTGGCATGTCAAATTCCCATTCATCATACTTTACATTGGGTCCCACAGCTTGAGTCGCATCATTGGCAAACGCAGTGCTTTCTCATAGCAATCCTAGTTGCATTTGTGCGGTAAGGTGCATACAGATCCTCGAGGAAACTAGGGATAATGCAGTCAAAAACATCGGAAGCGCTTTATTCAAGCCTTTGTACCCGGCGCAGTGCACTGGTACTGCAGCATACGAACCACCTCTAAAGGAATTATGGGCAAAACGATTTTGGAAGCGGCTTTGTTATTAGGAGCCCGGAAGACTGGTTAGCATGGGTGGAGGAAGGCGATAGGCGAATCTCGAGGGGGTAGAAAGGTTCGCATAGCGGTACTTAATGTACACTGGGAGCACCTTTTGGTCTGCTTTGAATTGATTATATTTTTATGGTAGAAACGAAGACTGGAACCACTTTCTATCGCATTTTAAAGACTTCCCATCACACATGAAATGAAAACAAATATCACTGCCTCACAATCATCCTGCTTCGTGGTTCCGCATCGCATGGGAATTGCTTAAGAATTCGCCTAGCATATCTGCGCTCTTTTATTTGAATTGCTTAAGGTAGACATTCCTTCCTCCTTTTTACGAACTTGTCTGCAGTAATTGTTTGTCGTTCGTAGGACGGTTTTACACCGCTAGCAGTGGCGCTGCAACAAGGCCACGATCGTGTCGTGGCCACCTTACTGGAACGGGACACCCGCAGCCGTGGTGGCCTTCCTGCTCTCCACGTAGCGGCTCGCAAAGACGACGTCAACGCTGCCAACCTCCTGCTTATGAGTCCCGATGCCAATGTCAATCATCAGTCTCAGGTGGGTTCACTGCCCCATCCTCTGTGTCCTTTCCCTTTCCGATAACAAGTTAATTGTGTGAATTGGCGTGGAAAGTTTGTTAAGTTAAATCACGTGAATTTTGGTTCAGTAATTATCAATATTTTGGTTACCTCCGACTCTCTAGATCGTTTGACCGTCTTAATAGTTCTTATCTGGCGATGCTGCAGATCGTGTAACTGCTCTACTTGTGCTTAAAGTTTATTGGAGTGAAGTGGATTTGTTCATTCCACATTGCTTCATGTGACGCGTTTGCATATCCATATTTTGTAAAAATTTCACAGTAACAGTTCTTAAAGGCTACCTGGCGTATTGTCGTTATCGCTTCCACAAGCTTTTCAGGATATTTTTGTTAAGTCAATGCGCGTCTTGAAGCATCCACGAGCATTAACTTCGCAATTGCCAAGTGCGGGGCTGTTCTTTGAGTGCTTGTGGTTTAAGGATCGCATTCTGACACGCACCCCTAATCTCAACAACGAACGTACAATTGTTGGAGAAATGAACTAAATATGAGTTTAAAATAACACAGTCGCGTTCATGGCAAGATTGGACACAAATGCGCATTTTGAAGCTGGCGAACGAAGGTAAAGAAACGTGCTTGATTCACTTTTGGTTGACTAACGGGTTTTTTAAACAAACTCATTCTTCAAACTATGTGAGTCTTACTCGGAATCCATATGCCAGTCGACTATTCACTTGGAACTTGGGCACCAACTGGATTTGCGGCCTCCTCGCCCTCCACAAGCCTACACAACAGTGTGAAGGTTACTGCATAAAATCGTTTCCATTTTAGACGAGAAGTTGCCTTTTTTCGCGATCTAGCATTGATCATTTCATTTTTGACAAGAATTGTCCAAGGCTACCTGTCATTATTTGAGCCTTACATTAAAAATAGCGGATCAGATGTCGTAAGTCATGTAATGGCTAGCCCTAAAGCCTAATTGCGATTCCGGTGCAAAAGCTTTTAGCGTCTGAAATTATAGGCGGTGTGCCTCAGATACCAAAAAGCCCAATCAAGACGCCTCCACCCATTCACTCCTTCATTTACTCGAAGCGGCAGAACAAGACCTTAAATGTAGGGGCTTTTCTTCCGGACTCCTTTGCTTTAATCCTTTTCGTTGAGAGCTTTCAGTGCATTCTGTTACTTTCTAGTCGACTTACCGTTTGAATTGCTGGACCTGTAGACTTGCGACAATCGATGTAACCTTCTTCTCAAGAACGTACTGTACAGCACAAGAATGAGATGGTGACAATGTATCCTCCTTCCTTAGCCCTCCTCCGCTAGCAGATTTCTAATGCGGCACCTTTTCTGACTTTTTAATGTTAATTTAGTCTTGAGACGAGAAACTTGTTTACAGTGCGTAAGGTAGCTAGGCTCCGTCGGTGGCTTCCTTTCTGAGATGGATATATATTGTTAGAGCGGTGACCCCGTAGTTTGAAGTCTAGCTTCCCCCTAGTAGAACGGAACTTCTCCGGAGCATAGTGTCCATCGCCCTTCAGTGATTCTCGCCATCTCCACTATTTCCTGCCGGAAGCAGCACAAATTAGAAAGGTAGACTTCCATTTCATGATTACAAGTTGGCCATCCACTTTGTGGAAAGATTTATTCCATGAATGTGTGCTGGGATTTATTCCTGCGAAAATTGTTTCTATTTTTGACAGAAAATAGACCCTAGCAATAATCTTTGCCTCCACTTAAGCTTTTACTTCCTCTTTTGCCGCGTTAAACTTTCCACAGCCTTTCCGTCTTTGCATACGCTGGCTGGATAAAGGCAACCATGCTTTTTGTTTTCATTGTTTGCTCTTGCTGTCTTGTGCAGAGTGTTACTGCTAAGTCCTGCCTTCACACTGATTGTTCTCCCTTAAAATTAACCTGTTAGGCAGTTAACCTCTCATTTTCACCAAAGATGCATTTAGTTACCATCATTTGCTACTTTATGCCCTGTTGAAAGCATTGTAATGTGCTTCCAGACCAATTCAACTTCTGTGTTTCGCCAAAAGTACTGCATTTACTGAATATTTCATGCTCTGTCCTACCTATTGCCGTCCTGTTGGTTCCTTGAAGGATCCCACAAATTTACTGTTTATGACCTTATGAAAATTGCGTGTGGCCTCGTAGTTATCCTTTGCCCGTCCACCACCGGTCATATTTTTCTGCGCCGGGTTTACCGTCCACTTCGGCGGCAGGGCTGGCAAAGACTACCATTTATTTAAGACAACTCGTGGATGGCATGACTCCGGTTAAAAATGCTCCCTCTAGCCGCCTCCCCTTGAAAGACAAACCCGCATAAATTAACTTTCTTAGGGAATAGTTTTAGTTACTTAGTCGAGGTTGCAACGTGTTTAGTCATTTAACATTAGGTGTTATCAATTGGCGAATCGACAAGTTGGAGGTAATGCAAATCAGCACTCCTAACCTGCGTTTATAATTTGTTGACCGTTTCTTCTCTTAAGCATTGTGTATCTCGTCCACTTCGGAGCTCTTTCTGAATGCTGGAATTTGCCCTTTAAGGAGGACGAGGAGTTGTGATTTCGGTTTTTTTTTTAAATTGAATGGGCAGTTGAAATACAAACAAAAGACTTGCCAGGGCGTTGGCATTTTCATCTTCCTTTGTCAGGGCAGTACACTATCAAGGCGTAGTCGTTTTAATAAAACACTTTTATTACTGGGCTTCAAGTGGGTAAATTTTGGCTTTAGTGATTGCACTGGGAAATTATTCAAATGTCATCGCCTTAGCGTCTTCACTAGGGAGAGACAGGAACAGCACAAGTTCCCCTAATTGTGGTTCCAATATTGTAGCACTCTAGTTACCCCTGGAGATAGGACTGCGTGCATTTGCTTGGAAGTAGTCTTATTGCTGGTTGAAGCCCCGGTGGCGCAAACGGTTTGCCCAGACCCGTGTGCCGTTGTCATGGTGGTCAGGGTAATCGTGCATAAACTTAGGGTAAATGGCATACTCTTGCGCGGTCCGTTCTAGTTTTGATCGCTAAGCGTCACGGGGGCATTTGTGTGATTTGATCTCAACTTCAAGGTGATTGTGTATTACGGGAAGGCTTTTAAATTAAATGCCAGATGCATTCTTCGTGGGTTCGGATCATTTTGCTTACCACGCATAGCCTGTGAGGCAGTGTGGGATGTACGATGGTTCACAATAAAGTAGATTCCAATGCCACCCATTTATTAGGAACCTCGTCCCGATTTCACTTCCCATTTGTTTATTTTCCGCCCCGAACACCGTCAAGCACGCTGTGAGGGTCGCCTAAGTAATACTTAGCATAAGCACTCTTTTTTTGCGAAAGCTTCGCAGTCATTCGATGTGGATCTAGCTTGGTCACTGATCACGTGATTTAAAGCACTTGTTGAATGCATCGCTGGATTTACTCGGTCATAGGGGGTGACCTTTCTCTGTGACGTCTATCACGCTGTAGTAACAGTTCCCACCCGGTCTTTTTTGAGATATTATCTAATAGAGTGTCTTGTTTGTCTTCAAAGTCGTTGCAAGGCGGGACATCAGTCTACAAATGCCTTGATTTCAACCGCTGGTACAGGAGAACCCTTAGAAGGCTTTTACGTAGCTACCCTGAATGCTGATTTCGAAGTAGTCGGAAATGTGATTGGTAATTTATTATGACTCTCCCGTTTTCAGTCCCCTCTTTGTGCTCCCTTTTAGCCGGGTTTCACGGCGTTGCACATCGCTGCACACTACGGCTCGACAAACGTTGGCACCCTCCTCATTCAACGCGGCGCGGATGTCAATTTCCAAGCCAAGGTGGGCAACGCATGACGTTATTCCTTTCTGTCTATTTGTATAATCGGACAAATTGCTCATCAGTTTTCTTACTGTGAGTATAACCGAGCCACGTTTTCACATGTACAATCGTTTGTTCCTCCAATCTCCGAACTGCCGTTTTGGGATCCGTTTCATGTTCAGCTGGTGAGGACCACTCGCCTTTGGAGTTGTAGTTATATTCTATTAATCTTGATTAGTTAATCCGTTCACATTGGCTACTTTTACAGCTCAGTTGCCTACATTTGCTGTTAACGCTCTCCCGGACACATTCATATTACTCTGTCTTGTTAATTCGCCCATCCATTTTGCATTTACCCAGTGAAGGAAAAGCGGTCATTCACCTGACTAATTTCTTATCCATTTCCGCCTCGTATAGAGCGAGGCGTGCATTTCCTGACCAAAGTAACTTGAGTATGAAGCGGTGCCCCAATAACTTTTTACACTGTGCCCACACATGATCTGCTTTCCGGTGGTAAACGATTCCTCGCTGTGGAACGCTAAATTTTATCAAATGTTCCAACTGCTCATTAGGTTATCGCCATTCTTTGCCATTTTGTTCGAGTTGGACCCGCTGGAGCCAGGGAGTTGGGCGCAATTAAGTCCTTGTGAATATTGCGGTGCTAGGCCTTTGGACGACGGTTAATTAGTTCGTGGTGTGCTAGAAAGACCATGTTGTTCAATCCCATGGGTGAATCGTCTTTTTTGCAGATTTGCTCACGGCAATTCTTTCACTCATTAGCTCACAATTGCCAGATATCACAGCGAATTCTGCGTGGCAATTTCATTCTATTAAATCGTGCAAATGCCACCACAAAATCTTCCACTTCGCATACATTGCACAGTTCAAGCTCGTATGATCTGACCTTTTGTGGCCGGACTTGATGTTTCGTGCTGCATCCATGTAATGCAATCATTCTATCCATTATTCCAAATTCTAGCACCACTACGTCCCCATATACGACAAGTTTCAGTTGAGACCTCATGAATGCGTGCAACACTTTGCATCTAACTACTAAGGCATGAGCTTTCCCAGCTTTCTGGTTCAATCCGTTAAGGCCTAACGTCACCGAGACGTAGTCATTTAGAATTTGATTGTTTAAGCACTGTCAATGCGGTTTCTGTACTCGAATTCAGGATTTTGCTTTAGGACGATGTATTCGTTGATGGCTTCGATATCGTTCATGCATTTCTGCGCGTATACCACTGTGTGAATCGACAAGCATGGGGCTCATAAACCCGGCTTTCATGCTTTGATTTAACATCTTTTTATCGTATTTTTGCTGTGCAATAAATCACACATCATTTCGTGACTTCAAAGTATAACAACGTCGTCATTGAGTCGTATGGGTATTGACCATAGGGAGTGTAAGGTTATAAGCAGAGCTTTCGCAAGTGGTCTTAATGTTGCCACAAAGCTGAAATACTGCTCCATTAGGTTTCATGAATGCGACCGAAACAGCCTCCAGACACACTTAACAGAAGGCAGCCTATTAGCAAAAAGGCTGCATTTGCGAACGATGGTTTAATTTATTACTACCCCACTGCGTATTGTCCGAATCCGCCTTTCACATTATCCTTATGTGCACTATTGTCTTCACCTTTGGTGCGGCCGATAGAACAACATAACTCCATTACACGTGGCAGCCAAGTGGGGCCGGGTGGCGATGGTTAAAGTACTGCTGGAAAACGGCGCTCTGGTGGACAGTAAAACACGTGACGGTCTCACGCCCCTTCACTGTGCTGCACGATCCGGACACAACAGTGTCTGCACCATGCTCATCGACGCCGGCTGCAACCCCTCCTCTAAGACTCGGGTATGTGCTTCACCTCTCTCACCCATATACATTTTTTTTCCATTTTCTATTCCCTTGGAGTGGGTTGAGTTTTTGCAAGCAGATGCTTTCTCATCCGTCTGTCGACAGGTGTTCTGAAGTGTCTTGCACTATGTTGCACTGTCCTCAGGATCAACTGTAGCGCTTATCCTCTCTGATCGTGAGCTTTTACCGAATTCTGCCCCCTCGGCGTCGGTCTGACCTCTGATTAGAGGTAATCGTTTGCTTTTGATTTGCTGAGTTGGTCCAAATTCAACTAAAACCATGTAGGGAGTTTGGGTTAGACATTGTCTTATGTTTTGGTTAGTAGCTTTTAAACAGTGCCCGTGGCTATGTTGATGGGTTTTCTGCATCATTTTTTTGGTCGTTATGCCTATACCAAGTTGCAACTGGTTGGACTGCCTTAAACGGATTGATGGGTGGATCGAGAGTTCACCTCTCAAGACTAATTCAGGGCTGTGAAATGCCCCATTGGTAACGGTTTCACTTTGACTATTGCCTAAATTACAGTTCTACCATGTAGGGATTGGGATGACAACCACTGCACTTAATTACCCACGCTTACAACTGTCTTGGACCACTATATCCTTCGCTACCGAAGGCTCTGCTTTTCAGTGCTAAATTTATTCTAGTCATTTGAAAAAAAGCATTGCCATAAAAGTTTAACTTTATTTTCAAGTAGTTATCTGGCTGATTAGCTCAAACCTGTGCTTGATTTTATCTCAACATATATGGGTCTAGACACTGCGTCTGTGTTTCAACCATGCCTAAATGAAGACGAAAATTGCATCGAGAATATGTCTCAAAATTCAAACTTATGCATCCGATGGACGATTTTTTTTGTGATCATCAAAGTGTGGCTTGGTCACTTTACTCTTGGATCGCGAGTTTCGCTTGCTGTCCTTCTTCTAGGCTCAAACGCATCTTTGAAACACCTATTTGAGTTGACTGAGTTCATTATTTCGATCGAGCATAAATAAGTCCACCTTCGATTCCTCTTCGCTACTACTACCTCGTTATTTAGAATGAGTCTCTTAGTGTTAAATGTATGAGTAAGCCGAACTTTCGTTATTTCGCTGAAAAACTTTTTACCAATGTGCGCTGTTTCTAGTCAGTCCTTTTGGGGCAAGTTGAGGCACCACATTGCTAACTCTCCCTCAAGTGTGGAGCACTGGGCTGATATCACAAAGTTGATCACGATGCTACTCTGATTAATGGGATATTTGTTTGGAGATCTGGAGATCAAAGCTACTGGCAGAACAGAAGGGTCCTCGGTCTATGACAGTATGGTGTTATGCTCACCCCTCAATTTTCGCAGTTCCCTCGATTTTGGCACTATCAAATCAAGTAGCGTTTACTCTAAAGCCTTGGCTGAACAAACCCTACGCTAATGCTGTGGGAACTGTGTTCCTTTTGTCTATCACCTTAGGTACCTATTGTCCTTGCTGTTCCCGAGCTTTCTACCCACCTAGTTGTTTGTGTGGGTGTGCATGGCTCCATTCCATCGACTATACATGTTGGCATCGGAACAAGAACAGTCGGTATCGGTGCGGACCCTGCACATTGAAACAACTCCGCCTTGGATGCCACGTTAGGACACGAATGCATGAACCATTCTTTTGACTAATGCAAATTGTAGTCCAAGCAGGTATGCTGCAATGCGCTTTACTCTAAGACAGATGATGATGGCTTCCTCTTTCATTCTGCGTTTTTTGTTTCATAATGATTCAATTATACCTTAAAGAACGGGAAGGAGCGATGCCAAACTTTTGGCCTTACGATTAAAGCCTTTCGCACTTATTGTGGGCAGCGAATGGGAGACGAAGCTATTGTCTTTGCATTTCACTGGGGCGACTAAACTCCTCTTGCATGCCTAAGGAACGTTTCTGACTTGTAGATGACATCAAATTTCTCTGTCTTTCGAGTCACACGAGAATGGGTCGCGACTGAACCCTATTTTATAAATAGTAGGTGCCTGTGGTTCAACCTCATCTATGCCTCTGGATAAGAATAAATGGTCATTTGGACTGTCGGATCTACCCTGGATAATTCCGAGTTCTTTGCCCTAGGGATTAACGATAATGATTGAAGATGCCTGCTCCATTACTTCGCGTTCGTTGCGAGGCTTGTTCCACCTCTTTGGCGCTGTTACTTCCTATAATACATTTCCATTAAATTTTCTAACTGCTGTGGTTTCTCCTCTATTTCTTACTCTTGCGTCAGAAGAGTTGCTGTCCGTAGCACTTAATGACCACGCAACTTAGTCTCTGTACTCCAGGTTCCTGAGTCTGTTTCAAAAGCTGACGCGATGTCGCAAAATGTCCTTACCGCTGCCTCGAGTTTTATTTCTCCATGCTCGCACAAACTCATGCACCTACATTCCTATTTCCCATTCCGCAAGGCGGGTCTGTACTCGTTGCATTCACATTTGCAACGCATTTTTACAGTGCATTGAAATCAGAAGTGCTGGCTTGTAATTGCTACTGGAATGAGCTCCAGACAACTGCCTTTCTGTGGTTACTCTATCACATCACGCAATCCTGGCTGGCTGACGCCAGCTATGACCTTAAAATATGCTGGCATTTGTCTAACCTGTCGCCATGGTGAAATTGTTAAGCAGGCTTAACTCCACTCTAAGGTACTCATCACATCATGTCGCTCAAGTCATGTCTACGGCCCTGGCTTTACCTCTGACTGAATTCAAACATGTGTTTCATTCCGTTACATTACTATTTGCGTCACCGTGGCCCATGATAAGAAAAGTTAAGCTGCAAGTCTAATCAGCATCGACTGCAAATCCTTAAGTCTAATGCATAAAAACGTCTGTCGTAACTGCATTCACGCACATGGAAACAATTTTCTTGCTGTAGATCGCCAGCAAACGAATTTGTGAGTTGAATCCCCAAATATGCTGTACGCTACTAATGGTATTTAGGATATGTTGTGCATTAGATTGAGCATCCATCCTTACCTTTATCCGGACCCGCTCACTTTAGTCAAGTTCATTCACTCTGCTCAGATTGAAGAGCCTGACCTCCACTACTTTTGCACTTTGATCCGTACTCTGATCCTGTTTTCCTGTGTGGTAGGTGTTTGAGTGGTTGTGGTGCAAGTGCAGTGGAATCGGAAACGGCAACTCGCCTGTGCCAAATCACGTTTTTAGAAGCACCAATGCATGTTAAGTGGCACGACATTTGTGAGTTTGATTTATGATCGCATGTTGCCCTTACAGTCGGCGCTGGTGAAAAGGGCTAAAATACCCAAGCGTCTGTCGAAATTGCCTTGCTATTCGAGCTATGAACCCATTAAGAGACATAAACAAGTATATTTATTGTCATATATTTAAGGGGGACAGAAACTCGCATCGTGATTACAATAATTACCTTGTAACCATCCAGTCTTCCTGGTGGTGAATTTTTGCTCTCGTCAAGCTTGGAGTTGTTCATTTAAAACCGCACTTGCAATCATCACTGCCAGTTACGTGCTTCTTTTTCACGTATTTCGATGCCAGCTTTTGGTTTGTAAGATAATAAGCCAAGCGAAACAGCGGGCTTCATTAATAATACAACCCAATTGTCTTCTGTATGCCAAGGCGCATTATTCTCACAGTGGACAGACCACTCCGTTTCGTTGATTTGTCACTTGAATAAGAGTCTCTCAATCGCTGTAACAAAGTAGATCCAGACGCCTGCCTTGCAGGCCTCAGAGACTAAAGACCCAAACAGGTAATTCACATTGATACCGAAACTCCAATTGTAAATGCGTGGATCGAGTCGATGGATTTGCCCACTCGATTAAAGTGCACTGCTTTCACCTCGCCAAGGACACGAAGATGACCTTTTGTGCACATGCTCTGCGATTCCCCACTTTGGACATTTTGTGCATCCCCCTCGGTGCTTCAATTATATGGTGAATCTGCGAATTCATACGAAAATCCAGTAATTGATTAAGAGTCGGTCAACGGTTGGCTTGAAAACAGTGACACCATGCCGCTTCAAATCGCTCTAAATTAATATGTCTCATCCAGTCCAATCATTTTCCGGTTCTATATCAACGCCAAGGTAACTATTGCATCGGAATAGGTAAATTTCGCAAATCAGATGCTTGGATGTATGTGTCCAAAACACTTTTTAAATCAAGGTGTGATTTCTATCAACTTTTAATTCCATGTTTTCCTCTCTTGCCTTGCAAAGAATGGACTCACACCGCTGCATATGGCGGCTCAAGGCAATCACGATGAGGTGACATGCAATCTTATCTCCCGCGGTGCAAATCTGCAGGCTACGACTGGGGTGAGTGCTGTCGCCTTCCGTCTCCCTTCCTTTTTGATGTCTTTTGTTACCATGACCCCCAGCCTGTCCATTGGCGAACAGCCACTTCCTCCACCCATTTTGTGCATTCACGTTCACAAAAACTGGGCTCTTGGTTTGTGATGGGTGGTCAATTCGTTTCTGTGTTTTGCAATTTCATTCCCTCCTTTTTGCCATTGTTGAGTGGTTGCCTAGATTTCAGTCCATCAAACTTATGCTAATTGTTTTCACTCTCAGGTTTGAAACGCTTTGAAACACTTTGCATCGTAAATTGCAGGTTTTCTGGTTGTTTAAAATGAACTGGAGTGGTGATGACAGGTCTATAAATAGTCCATCAAAACTCTTTCTCCTTGCCCAAGTTTTGGACTACAGGTGGCAGGAACAGGAGACATTAGATTTGGATTTGAGGCTTCTCCTCCAAAATTGGCGCTTGCTTCAAAGCGATGCTTGGGAAGGCCATTGAAGCTGCATATCGGATTAATAGGTTATTGCAAATACTGAGAGGATTTGATGTTCAGTGACGCAAGTTCTCTCTCAGTTGGACCAACTTTAGTTATCAAGTTGAATTATTAATTTCTGTACTATTGGAGAGAAAAAGCTCTCGTGTGCCCTCTCTGACTCCATTCAATTTGCATGGTGTCCATTTGCACTTCCCTGGAAGGAATCTTTCTATGGTGGCCTCAGAAATAGATTGATGTCTTCGAGGGAACTCTGTGCAACTCCAGAAGTGGTTTCATAAAACGTATTTTAGCCAGCACTGCGGTAGTTGATGTTTGATTTTGGGGAAAAGGCACTCTTCCCCAAGGCTTGGCTCGCATAACCTTTGTAAATCATGCTTGACTTGTGCCTCTGCACTAGTTCTGGTGAATTTGTGCAAGAGTAACTCCAAAACGGCTTTTTGTAAGTTTGCAGTTGTGCATTTCATCTACAGCGTTGTTCGTGGATTTAGCTCTCTCCCCCAGTCGTTATGATTTACGGTCGAGTTGTGCTGGGAACCACTTCAGTATTTACATAATCAATTAGCATTGTGGAACCATAATCCATTTTTGGGGCGTACAGATGGGCTGGGGGCGCGCTACCATCTTTGCCATGAAATGAGTCCCATGTCACTGTTGTGGAGGCAAATCTGATGGGCAGAAGGGTTTCACGACCCCATCCTATGCCTAATTTGAAGTAGTATCATAGCCAGTTTGAGAAGTGTGATGGATTGATGCCATATAAGAATTCTAAATTGCGGTACAGTAATTTACCCCTCTACCTTCAATTCATTAGGACTTCCTCAATCCTCTCCACGTGGCCGCTCACTGCGGTAACGTTAAGGTGGCTCGTATCCTCATCGAAAAGGGCTGTGACATGAACGCACGTGCTTTGGTGAGCATTACCTATTCTCTTTCCCTGATCGCGTTCTTTCCCTTCATTTGTAAGTCCGCGTCTCTTCCTCCACGCAGAATGGATTTACGCCACTTCATATCGCCTGCAAGAAGGGCAAGGCCTCCGTGGTGGAATTGCTTCTTGACCGCGGTGCACAGATCTCCAGCACTACTGAGGTGTGTTCTCAGCGTTTGTTAAGTGCAATTCTTATCTGCATAATTTCACAAGCAGTATGAGGACAGCGAGTGTGGATTATGCTTGACTTCCAGGATATTGGGTTGCATTGCTGTAGTAAAATTTCCAGCTCAATTAGTGGGGATACTGTAAGGACATCTTAATTTGCGATAGATAAGTTGAGGCTACCATTTAATGCGTCTCGCATGAATTTTCCGCGAAAGGTTCATTATCATCCTTAGAGTGACTGGACAAGAGTAGCACACGTGGCACAACTAGAAGCTCTTTTTGAAGACACGGTGGTCTAATCAGGTGAAACTAGGGCTGGCGATGGCGGCGCAGATCTGCAGGCCATTCTCTTGTTACCGATTAACTAATACATTTACTACAATGGTTATTCAGCTCGCATTCGGTGTGAAGAAAGGGATTCAACCCGTAGTTATTCGGTGCATTTTTCACTGTTTGGTGCTAATTATTCGTCTTCCCATTTCTCCAGGCTGGATTGACGGCGTTGCACGTAGCAGCATTCATCGGGAGCCCGGACTTAGTGCGTTTGTTATTGGATCGCGGTGCCTCAGTGGAGCAGACAACGATGCGTGGTGAGACGCCCCTCCATTTGGGCGCTCGGTCTTGCAGTCTGGAGGTCGCTGAGCTCCTGCTCACGCATGGAGCTGCTGTTGATGCAAAGGCCAAGGTATTTTTTTTCGTTCAGTCCTCACTGAAGAGTGGGCCTTGATCACTTTTAAAAATGTTCCTATTTTCAATTTCTGTACTCGAGTGTATGAGGATGGCGGTGAAATCAAATCTCTTTATGATACTTGATTGTGGGACATTTGCTTTTAATGCTAAACTTCCCAATTCGTGCTTCAATTGAAATAGGACTTTGGTGTTCCTCATTGTGGAATTGCTACGTAGGAACAGCCTTCAAGGGTAAGAGCAAAAGACTTCTGGTCAGTTTTTTTAGTGGAAACGGTGTTTGTTTCAATGGCGAACTTAGCCACGTTGTTTCCATTTTTCACTTTACATGTTACCTTCAATTGGGTGAGTTATGTCCCTGCAATAACTTGGCTCATACGAGCTCCGCAAAGGGATAGGGGGTAATCAAGTCTGATCTCTTCGCTCAGTTTACCAGATGTTGGCTTCAGTATAAATTTCCATAACACAGGACGGTTTTTGCATAAATTAATGTTTGGTAAGGCAAAAATAGAGTCACTTCTTTTTGCGGAGGAAGTGTTTTCCTCCTCCCTCCATGTCACCGTCCAAAAATGCTAAACTGATTGAAATCACCATCTGTGTATCCATTGTAGAGCTATGTACCCGTTTTCAAGATCTGCTGAAATGGCAATGATAAACTTCACTCTTTCTACCAACACTGCAGAGCTAAACAGTTGTGGCAGCATTATCCTAGTGACTAATGGCATTGCTCAGTGTCAAACGGCAACCAGAGAGATGGAGCGCCTTTATCACATAATAATGTGCGAGTAGGCCGCTGTTTAAACAGGACTTGGGAAATGAGCCACCTCCATCCCAGTGTGTGAAATAGTAACGGATTGGAAACAGGTTATTTGCTTACCTTTTGTTAATACGGCCGTAACTCGCATAGAAGAGCAGCTTTTGCTGGCAATAAGAGTTTTGCAACGGATTACTGAGTCTCTTTGAAAGTCTAGAGGTTTGTGTGTGCATGTTTGATGTATTAGAGCTTTGATTTCATCCAAAGGCAATGGTCATGGCTCTCGAGTTCCTTCATCGCGGTTCTTTGTTGAGGTACCAGTCGACCGGAAATACCTACTGGACCATCCTCTCCTAGCTACTAGTGGCAAAATTGTTGGACTTCTTCGGCTTTGTGTGGAAAATTTATTGTGAACAAAATTAGGCCCTGTAGTTTTTGTTTGCATCGTCTGCCAGTAAGCCATTTTGTACAATTCAATCCGTGCTTCCAGTGGATTCGCTATGCTGCTGATCATGTGCTGGTTGGGGTCACGTGGAAGCACTCGGACTTGCCAATGTAGCAAGCTTTCGAACTGTTTACTATCGCAAGGGTCATCCCAACAACAACAAAGTTAGCAACAGGTGCGCCGTTAATGGTTTATTTTACCACACAGGTCAGGTTTTCAGACACCCACGACCTGGTTTAATAGCTGCGATCCAGCTTTGATAGAATTGCTTAAACCTCACTCCCCCGACACCGTCCCAGTGAATTTGGTTTTTACGACCCATTCTCTCCTTCCTTCACGCACTTTCAATTCCCAAACGGGTTGCTTGCAGCTGCCTTTGGGCGTGACCTCCATCCCAGTTCTGCTGCACTTTGAGCGCAAGATTAACAGGTTTTGTCTGTTTTCTTCACCTTGTGCATGCACGTGCGGTCACTTAATTGTGCGAAAGTGAATTAAGTATGATTTTTTTCTGTGGATGTTCACCTCAATAGGTTCGGGCGTGACTATTTTCCATTCAGATATTTGAGGATGCCCGTAAAACCTGTAAATTCAGTCGTACAGCTCAAGTGTAATTTATTTAATAGAGTTTTTCGACAGACCATCGAAGGATGTAATCTGTTCTTTTGTAACTCAATCCTCATGACCCAAAACGCTGAGTGTCCTTGTCTCCGCTCGGATTGAGTTTAACGTTATTTCTGTGGGCATTGCTTAGTTGATTGTGGAGGGACCTTGCTAAATAAACAAAGTTAACATCAAAAGGATTCATGCAGATTTGTTTCTGCACCCAGGTATGCCTGACAAGCCAACTCTGAGAAATTTATTTGCATAGTTTACCTGAATTTAATAGGTAAAAAGTCTAGCTAACTGCTCCGACTAATCCTGACGTGCGATGTCTTCTGTTATTTTAACTGACTGGAGGTACTTTGACTGGGGGAGGAGCGAAGTTATCCACCTTGAGAAGCGTGCTTCTCCCCTGCCGTGTAAATCCTCACCTAACCGTACTTCGCGTGGAGCCCCATGTGTCAGTCATGAACGCACAATTAGTGCAGCTTCTGATACGGACTCTACTGATTCAGTTTACGAAATTATGGTTTCTATTTTTACGAGAAAGACACGGTCACCGTGGTAAACTGACAAACTCTAGTTGGAAGTGACGCTTCCTACGCTTGATGAAATGACGGGAGCAACCAAGCAGGGTGGCGCTTCGAATCTGTCACGTTTGCTGCATCTGTTGGTTCATTATCAATTCTCTTTATTTACAGCATTTTATTCACTTCTACAAAATAAGTAACTTGGTGTTAATGTCCTACACATTGTGCTGAAAGTAGCCTTTCTACACCTATTGTCATTCGCATTGCCTGCTCCACCTGGCCGCCCACCCATCTGCTTGTTGCATTCAGATAATATGGAGATTTTATGCGTGTGCCAGGGCTGCTTAATTATGCAGTGCATTTTCCTACTATCTCTTTATTATCTGGCTCGTTCCGTTCTCTTTGCGTACTTGCACATAATTGTGCGCGTGAGTCTATTGTCCTTTCTCGATCCCCTGTGTGCATTATGTGTGCCTCCTAATGTGAGCGAATACTCGAAAGTGGCTTCTGTAGTTCAAATTTTGGTGTGTTATTGCTGTTATTAAGGCAATAATGATGGCAGATAATGAGTACTCTTTTTTATTTCGAGTTAGACAAAGTAGGATTCTTATGTTAATATATATAGACGAATTGCATACAACTGTATTGGAGCTATACCAGTCCTGGATCCATTTTAAAAAAGAGGCTGCGATGAACGCTACAGAAGGGTGGATATCGAATCGCTGGCTCACTTTATTCGTTTGTTTGTATGCTGGTTAAACTTCATATAAGATCTTTAAACCCCTAGGCTCATATCTGTTGACTAACCGTCGGAAGCGCTTCCATTCGTAGCTGAATTGGAGATTTTCTTGCTTTGTGCCCCTTTGAGACGTCGTGTTTTATGTGAGCAAGGCGTGGTTTGAGGACGTAATTAGTGAATGACACGAATTCGTTCCCTTTTCTCCAATGAGTAGGGGAAAGGCCCATTAGTGTTTCTCTTTGAATCCCTGTGTGCAGATGCTATTTGCAATTTTCCCACATAAAACCCAAAGGCGAATGCACTGGTAGGCTATCTTTTTGTTTAATGTACCTTAGGATGGGTGGCTGGACAAATACATGGACGAACGCATGGGCCGATGGATGGATGAATTGCCGTGTAAATGATTGAGTAGGAGGGCAGAAATCGGAATTGGTGGATAGATGAGTTAACCTGTGGGTGGTCCACTAAGTGGATACATGTGCAGACGATTGAGTGGATAGGGGACAAACCAATGAGTAGGTGAATGTCAACCGCGCCTACACATTTACCTTTTCTCCGACTCCCACAGGATGAACAGACACCGCTGCATATCGCCACGCTTTGCGGATCCGCGGACATGGTCTTTCTCTTGCTTAAGTTCGGCGCCAATCCCAACATGACCACCCGTGATGCCTACACTGCTCTCCATATCGCTGCAAAGGACGGTCGCGCCGAAATTGTTCAATGCCTTCTGGCCAGTGGAGCTAATCCTGATGCTAGAACCAAGGTGAGTTTCCGCCAATCTCGTCTGTGAATGTTTAGATGACTCGTATTTTATGTTTTTCTTGGTCTTGTGTATGCATTAGCTTTTTCACCATATTCCACTTTTTTAACCGGTCTCATATAGCAGTGGTGGGGCAAGGTGATCTTTTCTTGTCAGCTATGTCATTAGTTTAGATTTGCCTCAACTCTACCTTCACTTACCGCTTTCTGACTGTTAAAGTTTTTGCTACAAATCAAAGTATTTCAGTGCGTGCGTTATTCTCTCTAGTCTTTTAGTTATCACCTTATCGCCTCCCTGGCCTTGCCGCTGTCATCATGTCATTATCTTACTTCAGGTCCTTCCATCTTTGACTGTCATCTTATTTCCGTCACAAATCTAAAATTCACAATATCATGTTTGGTTATGCGCGCATCATCTTGGTCACTCCAGCCATACAAGTGTAGTTTGTGACCGTTGTTCTGCTCATTTAAAAACAGTTCTTTAATTGGGTACCTTTAGAGTATTTGAAGCCCTAGCTTCTACTGTTCTGGGTCAAATTTGCGTCAGCGGCAAGCTTATAAACATCTGAACCAAAACCTTTGTTTGATTTGAGTTGATGACACCTCTCAAAGTTATTAAAAGCCCATTTTTTTGTTTGTACTGCCAAAATTCCACTCCATCCCTGGCCGTCTTACACAAACTTAAACTACTGAAAGTTTTCTGCATATTCATCCCTTGCAGCGTGGTTTCTGTCCTCTGCACTTGGCGGCGAAGCGGGGTCGCGCGGAGGCAGCGCGCACATTGCTGCAGGTGATGCGACCCGAGCTGGTTAATGCGGTGGGTCGCAACGGTCTCACGCCGCTCCACATGGCCGCTCACTACAACCATGTGCCCCTTGTCCAACTCCTTCTCGAGTTCGGCGCTGAGGCTGACAAAGCGGTGAGTTGACGTAGAGTCCTTTCGTGACCCCAGCTTTTGCATATTTGTGGCTCGGTCCAAGCGCACCAGGAATGAGAGAATGGGCCTGTGGTCAAAGTACGATCCGTTTCGGACAGGTGATACTATGCGCATGGCGCGACGAAAATAATCATGTTCTCGTTTTCCAGTGTCCCAGCACTCTACCATCTGTCAGTCAGTTTGCTATGCCCATTGCAAGGCGCCGGGGATGCTCGAGGCCACTGCTCATTCATTAGTGATTTCAGCACGATTCCTTGAATGAATTTGATTTGAAAAAGTGACCGAGAATGCTTCTGTCTTCGTACTTGTTTTATCAATTGCTCATTCAGCGAATGGTTGTAGTTTTGGGTTTAATACATTAACTTTAAGGATAACATTGTGTGAGGTTGCACTTCTCCTATGGCGCAAAGGTGTGACATGTGGTGTTTATTTTACGACAAATATTTGCAAAAAATTGCATTACGAGCAGATTAGTTGGATCGAATGGGGTGTAGTAGATGCGGTCGTGCCCAATTCGCGGGTTATTACTCACAAACTAAACTCTTATAGCAGCAGTTGGTTTAGTCATAAATGCTGACAAATTGGCTTACTCTAGTCTAATAAAGTAAGCGACGTGATGGCTGAACTCCCCTCAAGACATTGGTTACAAATGTGTCCATCTGCAGCTACCGGTTCTAAATACCAACTCTCCTCCCATTACCCCCATTCATTTTGCCATGCATAGCAATGAACATTGCTTCCAAGGTGGTAGGTGGATTCTATCACCTTTAATAAAACTAGCTGAATGTCTGTTTGTGTCATCATATTTTACTCAACTAAAAAGGTCATCATGGCCTTTTATGACTACTCACCTACACTCATAGACTAGCCTTCCTGACCAGCTTGGAAACACTTGAGTGTGCTATTAGCTGAGGGCGTAGGTGTGCATTTCAGTCCTACATGCACGACTTTCATTTAGCAACCGCGTGTCGCAATTTTTGGACTGAAAGAACACGTTTATTTTGTTCTACATGCTGTGGTATGAATCGGTTCCAATAACGTGGGTCGACTCAAACTCTATTGATTGGATGCGGTTCTCAGATCTCTCTGGACACCGTGTTGCATGCGATTTTGACGTTTTTATTTATTTAGTGCTGACATCTTTCTCCCTACCAATAATTGAGTCACAATTCTGCACTTGTCGTTACTTTCGCTTCAAGGAGGTGAGTTTCTGCTAGCCAGATGGGTTCTCATGGAGCCTTTCATTGGCTTACTAATCATCATCGCTTCCGTAGCGCGTGCTAAGATTAATTGTTCTTGAGAAATGCTTAATCTTCTCCGACACAACCGACTGAGTATGTGTGGTGTTCGCTTTGTTGATCCATTGTGCCTCAATTCAAATGGGCAAGTTCGTTGTTGAGTAGGAACAGACTCCAAGAAATTGTACAATTGCCGACAAAAATGGGATGGCGCCTCGGATATATCCGCTCTGGTGGAATAAATCGACTCATTCTTTGTTAGCTCAAGCCAGATTGGCAGTTCTTATTACTTGTTTAACCAATTTCTTCGCTCTAGCCTTCTAAACAATTTATCCAGTTCAGGTCAACGTGGTCTGTTTAAAAGTACCTTATGCTAATGATGATTTCTTTTCACTTAAACTCAAAATCCACCGCATTAACTGGACATTTCTGAATATTGTTAGCCTGATTTACGACGGCTATTTGAATGCCACGACTTTCTCAGAAGGGCACCTTTTTGCCTTTCACAACACAGGTGAAGCTTGAACAAGGCTTCACACCCCCTCCTTCTTGCGTTTTTGGGTGTAGTACTCAAACGCCTTCCGTCTCCCCGCTGCGAAACCACTTTCGTCACACAGAACCCTACACTCCAAGATCGTGTTTCAATGCATCGAGTAAACTTGATTCGGTGCTTTGCTTGTTTGAAAAATGAGACTTTAGAACTTATTTTCTTCCCCATTGCTCAAAAAGTGCAAAATACGATTGCAACTGAGTAGCTTTTCGGGTGTTCTGTTAAGTACTTTTAAAAGAGGGTAGGAATAGGCACCTTTTGATTTGTATCTGCTTCAAATAAGATTACTGACACGATGCAGTTATTTTTGTGTCTCTTTTCCTTGTGGCAGTTGACTAGATTTTGGAAATTCCACTGTCAGTAGAATTCACCTGAGGCCGCGACTCTTGGCAAGCGTGGTTAGATTATCAGCTTTACGGCACTTCCTTTCAACCCACATTTGTGTAGAATGACTTCGGGAATGCTTTTTTCCACATTACACGCGCAAATTCCTTCATTCAACAAATAATTAGACGGAATATAGTAGTTTCTGTTGAGTGCAATCAACTTCTTTCTTTTGCAACTTGTGCTTCGTGATAGCACCAAGCAATTTGGCCGAAGATGAACGAGGCAAAAACGGGAAATGTCGGACGACCTTTCTTCCACCCTCAAAGCATGCGATTGCATCAAAACACAAATGCTTTTTCAAGCCTTCAACAGAGCATTGTTTAGCTTGGAACAAAGGTATTTTTGAAGTCCGCCAACGTTGCCATCTGCGGCGGCCATATTTCCTCATCAGAGAGTAGAACACGCTGAATTAAAAATGCAAGACTTGAACTAAAAGGAAAAAAAATAGAGGTGCGTGTTGTCAACTTAAAGCGGCAAAGAATGTGGGTGGTCGTAATGGTGCCTTCCTCTAAGGCTTCTACCGCACAACTGGGAGGAGACGGGGAAAAGCGATGTGAAATAAAGTGCGAAAATAAAGGAAGCTCAGATTGTACAGCAAGAGTTGTTTACTTGGAGGCATAGTCGGGCGTTAGTGGTTTAATTCAAGCACGAAAGAAAGGCATGAGCTTTCAGTTTTGAGAGGCATAACTCTGGACTGAATATGCCTTCTCGTGACCAACTTATTCAAGCTTTAGGGTGCTTTCCCATCTGGGTGTGTTGTTAAAATCTTGTGTGGGCTTTCAGTTGTGCCTTGAGAAAGATCTCTGTCCCAGCTCCCTTCACAAATATTGGTAGTGGTGCTATTCTTTTGTTTTTTTTGCCGACTGTTGAACGTTCTTGTGGTCTCGAATGCTTACTTCTGGGTTTCGTAACCAAATTTTTTTTTCGCTTCACCAGCAGGCAAGCTCCCTCGAATTTCCTCATCAGTACTGTGTATGATTGGGGTTCGGCTTTATCGCCTTAACTCGTTCATGATGAGATCCAACATGCGAGAAGCAGTCTTTCTATTAACTCTGTAGACCTTGCACGACCTTCTGTTCCATTCAAGGCGAGATCTGCTCTAGAGCCGTTCTTGTCACCCATGATTACGTGGTAGATCGCTGTGAAAATAAACTTAAGCAGTTTACACACTTAACTCTGAATAGCGGTGCTACTCGAAGTCATGTGCTCATAGCTGCATCGGCACTTAATTGAGCCAAATGTCTCCTCACACCTACAATGGAATTGGCTAGGTGGCTTTGAAAGCTCTGCTAATGTGGAATCTTCCGTAAAAGTTTGGAAACCTATCCCAAAAAGTTTATTTGTTTATTCTTGGTGTGGGGTAAAATTTTTCCTCCCACCGACGTCCATGAAAACGCCATTCAGCAAAATGGGGAAAGATGGACGATTTTGCTTTAAGGGCAAGAGCCTACATGGCATTGCAGTCTGGAAATGGCATTCAGCTTTAATTTGTGAAATTACCTTTCTCGAATAATGCACACCTTCTTGTGGTTATGGATTTTGAGTCGATTAATGCCTTTTCTATCAGCGTCACGCATAGGTGACGCTCTAATATTTTTGTGCGTCGATGTCTCTATGACACATAGCACCCATGGATTTGCACAAAGAAGTTTATTTATGCATGCTACAAACGGTTTAGTTGGACCTAAAACAAAATAGGCCGGTTCTTCCCACGTATCAGATGGGGGGCGCATACAGTTCTAACGCTATTTATTTTTCTCTGTTCAAAAATTTTACTATATTGTGTAACTTGGTGGTGCCTACCGCCACTTTTGCCTTCACCCCATCAAATCATTTCTGTTCACACCTAGGATTCGAGCAAACACTCCCTTCCTTAACCGGGTGTATTCACACCTGTTGCCTAGCTACATGCACTTGGTTTTGTGGGACAACACTTCGAGAAAAGTGTTGTTTTGAAAGGCCTGTTTATCATTCTAGGTAATAAATGGTTTGTTATTACCGAAGTTGATTACTTTGGTGTTCGTGTCTTAGGAAGGAAAAAGCTGCTATCGAATTGGCATGAAAGTGATTTCGTTTCGAGGCACAATGCTGCGTAATCACGTGGCTACTGCACATTCATATTTAAAGCTCACATTATTGAAGATGTTTTGGTGTAAATACTAGGGGCGAGAAGGATCTTCCTTTTGTGTAGCAAGGCTGATTGTTGTCGCCTCTCCCTTTCTGTTTGTCAGCTCCTGTAAATCAAGCACTTCAGGTTGATGGATTTGTACCAGTTCATTGTCTCCTCTCGACGATAATCTTAACTCTCCTCCGCACGGAAAGCCTACTAGGCTTACTGAGCACTTTCATTTATTTATCTCACTAAGATATATTTTAGGATGCCAACTTTTTGCACCTTTATCGTAAAACTTCTTTTCAGTTCGTTCCAGAGAGGAAAATTTGTTTGATGCTATACGTCTCCAATTACACTCCCTTACAAAAGGTAAAGTCTAAATTCCAGCCCCAAAAGCAGTATATTGTGTTAAGCATCACGAATCGGCCTCTTACAACAGGAAACGCTAAGTAAGTGTTCCGCCCCCAGTATATTTTCTGGGAACGAATCCATTTCTTTCCAGGCCTACTGCTTGCGTTTTGCATTGTTCTACTTTATTTGATGGGGCCCTTCATTCCATTTGGGTATTATCGAATCGGATGACAATAAATGTAGTTTTTAATAGGTCTCATGCTATTAGCTCAACAGCGGCATCCACCTATTGGTCACCATGTTGTTGCTGTTGAGTTAGCACAATCTGGTTCATTGTTGGGCCTGTAGACACGATAAAAGGAAGGAAAAATGTCTTTCGACTGGACAAACTGCAAATAAGTTATTCAACAAAAACAATCGTACTAGGCCGTGAGTTCCTAAGCCCATAAAGTGTGCCTCTAACACTTCATTTCCGCAGGCAGGATTTATGGTTAAATTCGTGCCGCTACAAAATATCTGCTATAGTTTTTTGGTGAAAAAAAGGTGAAGGGAAAGAACTGGAGTTTGTGCTTTGTACTCATTTTAAGCCTCCATTATTTTTGATCAGCAGCGTGGTGCTCCGTGGGCGCCTTGGAATGGTCAGCCCTTCTAAGGCATTATTGTGATCAAAAACTATTTCGAACGAAATTCGGTTTTGCGCCTTTTGCTTTCGAGATTTGCCGGATTTCGGGTGCACGTCAATCTGCTACTGCACGGCATTCATTCTGTCTATTTCACCTTTGAGGAGGTTTCAATGGGTCAGTCGGAACATGAGGGCCAGATAAGTAGATCGGTGCAGTTTGTGAAATCAAATCATTGGAACGATATGTTGAGGTCAGGTATTTTTAAAGTATAGGCTTATCCTTCTTTCTTCCTCAACTGACCAGGCGGGCAACGGCTATACGGCGCTGCACATCGCTGCGAAGCGGAACCACCAAGATCTCGCGGCGCTGCTGCTGGCCAACGACCCCGATCCCAAACGGAGCACCAATCGGGAGTCGCGCTGTGGCTTTACACCTCTTCATCTGGCTGCTCAGGAGGGCAATGCTGATATGGTCGGTCTACTCCTACTCAACGGGGCCGATGCTGAGCACAGAGCTAAGGTGAGTCTGTGTTAGTGTACTTGTGAGTATGAAATCTAGCACGACGTAGCCTACTTGCTCCAGGGCATTAGGATCACTGCAGGCGTGGAAGGTGCTTTGCGTTCAGACCCTAAGAAAAGTCGGTTGTGTGAATCGGTGACGCTACAATCATTCTCTTTCTAATAAAAACCCTCACCGTCTCTTAGCATTAAAGCTTATGATTTTGTCTAAGAATATTGAAAGGCACCCGTAGTTTACAGGCTGACGGTGCTATTGAATTGCTTTTCCTGGAACTAATAGTGATATTTGAGACGCAGATAGAGTTTCAGCAGCCTTACCCTCCTCCTGGTATCTATTATTACTGTACTTTACTGAAGTGCAATTGTTACTGAGCTGAAAAATGAGCTGGATGATCAAAACGCGGGAATAATGCTCCTTCTTAAAGGATAGAAGATTCGTTACGTTTTGAATTCCTGGTGTAAATGCGGTGATTATTCGAATTCCTAAGAGATGTGCGTTGTGGAAGCTTTGAATACACCAACAAAGCAGCATCATCGCGCTCCGTGAATGCACTATTTGCATCATTCCAATTGTGCCGATGACAGAATGGTGGTGTAATAGGAACGAAGTTACATTCTGAATGTCGTTACATTCTGAATGTCATCACCTACTGTCCCCACTAATTAGACCTTACTTGGTATTTGGAGTCCTCTGGTGGGATGTTCTGATCAGGCTTATTTTCCCTAGGCTTCCTGATAGCTTTTTAACACAATTTCTGCTAGTGTTGGTCTCTTAATTTACATTTCAAACATCTTCGCTGCGTCTTAATTTAAAAGGTATTTATGCAAGACACTTGAATACCTCGAAAACTGTTGACCATTGGCAGCGAGAACATTTTCAAATTCCATGCACCTAACTTAATTGGGGGGCGGAGGGGGGAATGCCTCTGGATAATGAAGTCCATTGCTCCCTCTGCCGAAAAACTGTCCTGCCTTACCATGACTGTGGTAACCCTAGCCGTCTTTGTAGAAAATGACCTGCCCTTTGATTTGACAGGTGGTTACCACCATGCTTTTCGTAAAAAATGACTTGGTATTAGTTTTCTCCCACTTCTTTAATGTCACCTCCTTACTCACCTCTTAAGCCATTAATTTTTCTATTTAGTCAGACGGAGAATCCTGTTTTCTGCCATAGGTATGATGTCCTTTTCCACCACACCAACAATTAGCATAACGTCTGTTTTTGCATCATGGTCCACGTGTTCGCGTCAGAGTGGATGCATATTTTCGATCCTCCGTGGGTCTGGATGTCGAATTTGCATATTTGCTTCCGTTGAGTGGAGATGCCATTCATCAGATCATGCCACAGACAAGGCTGTTGGGAATGGCCCACGCCTTGCACCTCCACCTACTGGAAAACTGCACACATCACTATCCCTGCATACCTTTGTGAATGAAATGCCACTTTTGCGTGAATGACTTTTTCGTTTCGGTGGTTATCCCAAGTACTAAATAGTGTGGGAAATAGAACGCATTTTAACCACAGCTTTCATCTTGATGCATTATGAAACAGCGTTGACAACAATGCCTAGCCGAATGCATGAAGTGAGCCAAGTGTTCACGCTGATTTCAGTCAATCGTTCCCAGCCTTCTTCCGACTGCACAAATCGCGTAAAACAAGTGTAAGAGTTCAACCTCGACCAGTATTCAGTAAAATGCATTCATCATGTTAATTGAGTTTGTCTTCCACCCAAACAGTACGCTCTTTTTTCCCCACTCCTTTTCACTTTTCTAAGCTGATTGATGTTCGCAGTAAGTTTGTAGTGCAATTTTTTTATTGTAATTTAAAAGTATCCACGAAAGGTACGGGAAAAAATAGTGTGCTTTAAAGTGGTTATAGTAAAGAGCAATGCACAAAGCCTCATTTATTGCCCTCCTTATTACCATTGCTACCCATTATTAGCCATCTATCAGGTCTTGATTTCACCTATGCGAGGGTAGGTTTGCTCAGCCAGCCCTGTTGACTATGCTCATTTATAGCGTTCACTCTTTTTTTGTGCATCTCAGCCATCGCGTCTTAGCACACCAGCTCTTGGCTGGATGTGATGAAAATGTTGGCTTTTTTTGGAACTTTTTCATGCCTCTCATGCACGCACAATCTGCGAATCTCACAGGCACACTACCGTTAGAGCATAAACTGCACCGATGAGACGGGCTGCTTTTTTTGCGTTCGGGACACTTTGATGCACTTGATGCTGCAATTTTGTGAAAGGGTGAAACAACCACTCATATTACTAGCGCGTCCTTACAGGTATAGTTTCAAGTGTTCCAAGCATCATCTACTCTTGAGAATGTGTAGCTTATTCCTATTTCTATATGGTAGCCCTTTCAGAGTTGTTCTCTGTGATATCCATAATCACTTCCTATACGAAGGATGGTAACTAGGCTTCCTTCAGTAAATTCGTTCGTCAAACTGCTAAAAGAGTCTAGTTGAGTGCTGGTCCTACTCCTGTCAGTTGAGTGATCTGGTTTACAATGTATGACTTCTTGTTAGTTCATACCATCCCTCACGGATTGAATACTCTTTCATGGAAGCTTACAGGTTCAGAATGGGGAGGAAAGTTTAAATGCCCATTGTCTTGAAGTATGCAAGAGTGGTTGGTAGAGGTGTTTTTCCAGGGCTCTATCGTTTGACAGTGTGACTTGGAATGTTTAGCATTATGCAGTGAGACGTTCGTGTGCATTTCTTCCAAATCGAAGAACAAAATGTCAAAGAGACGCTTTAATAGAACTCAAAATACTAGCCAAATTTATTTTCTTCCATCTCAGGTACATCGATTCATGCTAAAGATCCTTAAAACTAATTTTTCACCATTACATATTACGGTCTATCAAATGACCTCCTCCGTCAGATGTCAAGAATAAGCTTAGGCAGTTCAGTCTCTTTTATTGAGACATTTCCATTGCCTTAATAATCGAAATTAGTGGTAGGGGAATAGTGGAAACTTTCGTGGACTTTCTTTCGGAATAAGCTGTGCCATATAAAAACATCCCTTCCAGCGCATTGATATGAGAGAGGCGCTCACATTATAAGTTCATGGAGTCAGTCTGCATGCCATCAATCTAGGTGTCAGACTACCAGTAGTGCATACACCCAGCAGTGCATGCTGGTGTGTACTAGTATAGAAGACTTGGGACACGCTCGGCGGTAAGGCAGTTGATAGAAAAGTATGCATGTTTCGTGCGGTTGGCTACACGTTTGTACGTGATGATTCCAGTCGTGGTGGCGTCTAACCTACCTGCACAGCAGTCATTACCATGACTGTACATCCAACACGTGAACTGCTTGCTTGGCCTCAGACGCCTGACTGATGCATAGTCTGGTGTACAATTCCACGAGAAGCGTGATCATTTAGTAAAACTTTTACAATTTTGAGGGGTTAATTCACGCTGAAAATCAGGCCATCGAGGCGATCCGTCTAACGGCCGAGACCGTGTCTTGAGAACTAGCTAAACCCTGAGATGAAGGAAAAGTAGTGCAGTCCCCCCTACTTGAAATGCACTCGCTTGTAAATGGCGAAAGCCGCGGCTGGACTTTAACCCCTTTATTGTATAAATTAGGTGGTTTGTGATGGAGTTTTTTGATGGTCTTTTCGACCTTTGGGAGCACACAGCTCAACTTTGGGGTCCACCTTTGTGGTATGAAATTTTTTGAAGGAAGTCTGATGGGGATGTATGTGCGGCAGGAGCTTCCAATGACCCTTCCATTTTTACCTACAGAACGGTGTGACTCCAATGCACCTCGCCGCACTGGAGGACCACGTGACCGTGGCACAGCAGCTGGTGCACGAGGGGGCACAGGCTACGTCTGTGACACAGGCGGGCTACACGCCTCTGCACACTGCTTGTTACGCTGGCCGTCTGAATATGGTGCGCTTCCTGGTGGCTCTGGCTACCTCCGACATTAATTCGACCACCAACGCAGGCTTTACACCCCTTCATTTGGCAGCACAGCAGGGTCACTCAGACATCGTTTACCTCCTCCTTGAACATGGTGCTGATCCCAACGCAAGAAATTTGGTGAGTCAGTGGTCACCCCCATTTAATTAGAGCTTCTGCTATTCAGGCAAATTGTTAAGGTCCTTGGCTTGAACGCACTTCCCCCCCTCGTAACTCGTTTTTCCAAGGCCAGTTGTGACTCCGGAAGTGATTTTCACCTTTTAAATTTCTGTTTTTGCATTTCGGTTTTGCAAACCCTTCTTATGATGTGTTCATAACTCTCGTGCAGCGGATGCTTATTTTAAAAAGTCTCGTATAGTCTTTGATCTGACGTAGGTTTTTTCGATTACATAAATGGAGGATCTCTCTTCATCCCTTACCTGCGTCATCACGCGATATCTGCGACAGCCGCACCTGTATTCACTTTCTTTGAGATCTTTCACCCCCTGGGCTAATTAAAGATATGCTTATGGCCCAGCAAGACCTACGATAACTACTTATTTTGGTCGATTTCAACGCAATAAGCTAAGCGGTCTCATAACATCAAAATCTCCGTTTTGGTTACCATTCTTCTACTACCAATTAAGAAACAACTCCGAGGGGTTCATTAATCAAGGAATTGTGCGGTGTACCAGGCTTTGGTGCTACGACCCCCACTTTACTTTTCGTTCCTTTTCATGAGAGCACTCTCCTCTCCAGTGAACCTCACGGACTGTTACATATGATTCTCATTTTGGCGAGTCGTGGGATTCAGTGTTATACTAGGATTTAAAGGAAAAATCTCATAGCACTTAACCCCAGTGAGCATTTTTTTTTCATTCCCTCGTAGACAGAAGCTCCCCCCTCACCATACCTCTCCCGCCACGATGAACATGCATAGGGTTACTTCAACGTGAAAGTACTTGTGGCATTTTGATAGTCGTGCTAGCATTTAGGCTTGAGTTTGATCGCATCTTGTGCCATGACAACCAATGGCAACATCAATTGAGCCGGTTTTTGTTGAATATCATCGGTAGGCCTTCAGTGTCTTTGAGATGCTTTACCTGGAAAAAAATCAGGAGGTAGGCTCCAGATGCTACCATTTTTCATGTCAAGACCTCATTTGGTATCGAAAGTGGGGTATCTCTGATTCCATTTCCCCTCCTCCCCATGTGAAGATGTGGGCATTTACGATCCATCGGCGAAGTGTGTTGTAAGCCTTTCGAAGTGAAGATTTGGTTTATGGGCTTTTTTTCATACAGAGCAATCAAATCTCTTGGCAGTAATCATGGAAATACTTTCTGTGCATAGTAATCTGCGAAATTACATTTACCCTCGCCGCATTTATAGTGTCATGATGCAACGACTGAGTCTCGTCAAGTTGCCTGCGCGCCCCAACTGGAAGCTTTTTGCATAATTTCATTTTATCCGCTTTTGTTGAGTACTTTGAAAAGTTGCTGCCTTTGTAAATTAGAATTCTATTGTCCACTATCAAGACTATTGTCACAATTAATAATCCTTCAAGCGTTTCCTCTCTCCGTTGAAAGTGTTTTCTGTTCTTTTTTGCTTTTATTCATTTGAAGTGGACAGTTAATTACTGGCTACGATTGAATTCTGTTCAATGGATCGTGTCTGTTCCATCTAGACTTGTCGCATCATACTTATTCCAATGTAATTTGCTCAAAAGTGCTTACATGTTCGATAGAAACTGCCAACAGCCTCATTAAATTTAACGAGTGTTTTCTGTTTTATCGTTTCAGTCTCCACAACATATTTTAAGGATAAAGAGTGAAAAATTGTATAAACTGAGTGGGCTTATTTGTCTACAGTAAGGCAATACCCAAGTTAAATGGTGGACCTCTCATTCCATTGAGGCTCTGTGACATTTTGTTGGTTGGGATCGCATTGTGCGAGGGTTTTAATGTGCTTAGATTTTGGAATGTAGCCTGTCTTCATAGATAATGCTTTTTTTTTCATTTCTTCCGTTCGCAGCAAGGGCTAACGGCTGCCCAAATCGCCCGTCATCAGCACTATCCGACCATCTTTGACACGCTCCGCGCCGTCACCACGGTTATTACCGACTGGGACGACGTGAAAGACACTTACGATGCGGAGATCCTCCTTGATTTGCCTGAGATTGCGGTCACCGCCACGGAGGCTGTCGAGGCCGTTGAATCGGATGAAGAGGGTAGTAAGTGCATTCATCTGTCTATTCTCTCTCCATAAAAAAATGCTATTTTGTGCTCTTCATAAAATGAAAATCACATCTTCTTGTAGAATTAAAAGGTAACAACCCAGTTATGTACAACGGAAACATTTTCATCGGCAATAGTGGCATGAACTAGCTTGGGTGCAAGTGCTTGCATAGGTTTATTTCTTCCCCTCTTTCTAACGCCTCCGGCATTGCCTTTGCAGTATCACATGACGAATTCGTCAATTTTACACCTTACTTCACCGTTTAGCTTTCTTTAAACATTGTCCAACGCAGTGCTCATTCTGCCTGCCTCTTTGTTTGTGCATATGACAGTGGTGTTACCGCGAAAGGTCGACAGGACAACGGCGTATCCCTCGCAATACCAGACGGAGTTTGTCAAGGCTTCCTCGCAGGCACCAAACGCTCTTCACCCCTCAGGTGAGCCTAGAATGGTAGCTTTTATGCCTTCTTGGTTAAGGGATAGGTGCTAGTTGGGACGGGATTTTGTATGGGTCACAGTAATCTAGCGGAAGTTATTGTTAATTCATCGATAAAGAATTTCGAAGAGCGGTCGACTTTGGTGGATAAAATTTCATTTCACTGGCCCAGCTTGAAATATTTGATGCACACGTCGCATGCGTCATGTATTCTTCACCGGATTTTGAAAGTTGCTTGAACATAATCATGTCTCAAACAGATTTGTTGAGCTGACAACAAAGTAGATGTGGAATGTCTCGGGTTGTATTGGCAGGTACTAAACGGCCTGATCAAGAGCTTTCTCAACCGATCAGATCGCGTCAAATCCCACTAAACAGCTAATGCTAACTTCCAATTCCATTTTTCAAACATAGTTCCGAAATCTTGTGGCTCTCGCCAAGAGTGGAGTTAACATATTCTAGTAGGACGTGCGGCTGAATCGGGGTCACCACTGTTATCACTTTGGCCAGCCCGCCAATCAACCCAAAGCTTCCCCCGCTCACTTGTTGATCTCAGCACACTTTCATTGTCTCGTAAAGCTGAGGCGGTCTTTGATAATTTAACACCGACTTCCAGTTGTTTGGCGGTTATTAGTGCCCTGAATATAAAAGTGGGCCACTTTTATGCGTGATTTCTTTTCTCGCAAAGTCCACAATGCTACAGTTTATTGCAATTTCGTGATCTCAGTTCATTTTTCTCCTACATGACCCATTTATTATGAAAATGGCGATCTCCTTGGCTAATTTATGATTCCTGCGTCATAAACTTGCTGACTTTTTTGCACACTTTTCACCTATATGCTGATTTGCAAGATCTTGTTTCAAAACTTGCAAATTAAATGGTAATTAAGAAGCAAAAATTGCCCTGGAGGATAGTTATGCTGCGCATTTGCTACAAGAAAAAGTTGAAAACGATCAAGGCACCGCTTTAAGCTTAGCGACTTGGTAGTTGGAAGGTTAGGCAGATTATTTGACTTGTCAAGCTGATTGGTAATGAATGCTGTTCCAGCATGCCCACCAGCCAAAGTTACTAAATTCATATTTCTCTTTCCCCGCAGAATCTGCGTACGAGAATGAGCTAATCTGGGGCGAGATGGAGTATTTAAGTCAACCGCTTCGTAAGTCAAAAGAGAGTATACTTCCACATCTTGGCCTTTCATGCGTTAATCATTGAACATCAGGTGCTTGACTGTCATTACACCTGTCTCATCATCAGGCAACCGACAACCAACTATTGGAAGCGGAGGTGAGGTACAATGCGTATCCTCTGTGTGCATGTGTACACGAACTCGATGTTAGCATGTGTGTCGGCCCCCATCAAGTAGCCTGTGCTCGGCTCTATCGCCGTGCCTCTCTCTCTCCCTTCATTAGCATTGACACCTGCACTTTTGTTGCGTGTCTGTACTAGTTCGTGTAGAGTTTCACTCCACGAAAGTGGTGATTTTGCATGGCTCAACTTGGCTCCTAGCCGTTAGCATCCGTCTCGGCGACCAATCGTTGGTAGCTTAAAATCCATCAAGTGCACGCTGACAAACCCTCCACCTTTACTTTGATTGCTAAAAATTTGCGGTGTTGTGCTAGTTGACATTATCCCCAAAGCCAATGCCATATTTTGGGCTCGACGCACCTCTCATTGTCTTCTTGACTCACTGCAAATTTAGTTCTCCAAATTTATTTAGGCAAGCGAGTGCATGGACGGTGTGGTTGTTGTCAAAATATGTGCCACCTGCTCACATTCAAGCAAAGCTCTCTGGCTTTCATTTCTTTTGGGGGCTTGGAAGGTGCAGCACGCTACTACACATTTTATCAAGAGCTACTGAAGTGTTACAAAAACCCACTTCCGCATTGAAGGTTTCCTTTAATGTTATCGACAGGGTTATGTCACCTCCCGCCTCTTTTAACTCTTCATTCAACCGCCATCCCTGCATAATTAATTACATAGTTGATGGATTTGAATTAGACTTCCTCCAAAGTTGCCTCATCCCAAATTGCTCTGCCTATTACGCTACAGACCATTGTATAGTGTTTTTTCGATTTAAAGATGTGGTTATCTTTTGCCGTCTTTTTTTGCTTGATGAAAGCAAAAAATTGACTGGCACCTGACCGTTGTCCCTTAGCATTCGATTTCTCACCTCAGCCCTTCATGCTCATGCTGATCAAAACACGACATCTTCGTTTCTCAAATGCGTTGCATAAAATGTATTTTCGGTTATTGCACCCAGAACCGGTGGTAATATTTCAAAGGTGCAATTTTTTCTATCTTTTTTTAACTAGCGCTTTCCGGAAATAGTAATTATACTGCAGTACCAAACTGCTCTTCACTTCTGTTGTGGAGACTCTCTCTAGACGCTCATCCCATCCAGTTGTTTAGCCGAGTCATTGGGGCTGCGAAAATTGGGGTGAGAGATAACTGTCTCAGTTGAAAACAAGGCACATGGAGGAGGGCGTAAACTCAACCACCCCCGGTTCCCAAATGTGCCCACAAGGCGAAGACTGTGCTTGTGTATGACCACGCGCTGCCATTTGCTAGAGGCTATGCAATACACACCCACATAAACACACGCATTTAAATCACAAAGGCTCAACGGAACGACGACGTTTTTTCACTAGAAGCAGTTCCAAATTGGCTGTCCAACAAGGAGCGCGACGATACCACCTCAATAACGGGCTTCACTGATGCAGTGGCCTTCTCAACTGACTCCTCCACAATGCAGAATGACCCACATCAGCTAAATCTACCTTCTGGTCGGTTGTCTTACGCACTTTTCTATAGCCTCTGCTTATGCGTGGTCTAGCCAACAGCTTTTCATTCGATCAACGTGCCCACTGCAGATGACTCGGCATCGACTCAGCTTCTGAGCGCGTTAACCACTTTGTAATTTTCTGATTCACACCAGAAGCTAGTCCGAATAGATTTTAGTCAATCCTGCCCTTACAAAAGCTGTCCAAAGGCGTTAACCTATCAATGCTATATCAATGGCTCATGACTTTTTTGATTTGCGCTTGCGTGCTTAATACTCTTTCTGAGTACACCATAAACCTAATTCCAGCTTCCTTGTGCTGCTTCTGTAATTGAGGTATCAGTGGTTGCTTTTCAAACTGTGGAAAACCTATGGATAATTACTAGTTTGGTCTCATATTTTCTGTTTTTTTTCATGCAAATCTTGACTTCCTGCCTTCCATTGTGAGCTTGAGTCCGTCTATCAAACCTACCTTATGCTTTTGTAACATCAGGAATCATTGCCTATCTCCACCTTAATCGTTACTGGCACTGAACCACTTATTACAATGTTTTAAAATGAAGGTTTCTCCTCTGCCAGTGATGAATGAACTAGTCTTACCGTGGGTAATAAATGTGGCGGTTTGACTTGGTCAATTTCAATGCGATTCAGCTACATTTGCCAGCTGATTGGTACTGTCCCACCTGGGCTCATTTTATAACTGAGGAATCTTTGTATGGTCAACCGGTATTGCCAAATTGACCATTCGTAATCCTTCCTATTCCTCCCAGTTCCTTCCTCTTGATAATAGCATAACTGCCTTACTGAATTTTGCATTTCCTTTAGGCTGCTGTTAACTTACTGCCTTGCCTCCGTTGCTTGGTTTTGACGGCTCGACTTTGCTCATTTAACCTATGAAAATTGTGTCTAACGATACCAACCTAAAGAATGTTGGAAGGCGACAGAAGGTGCTTTTTTTCTTGCAGGGTTAATGTGCTTAATCACCTGTTTGCATTTGCTTGCGTAACTTCTGCCCTATATTGACAAGTAGCATTAGGAGATTAACAGGTATCCGTTTAATAATGGGTAGAAATATGGATTCGGCCCGTCTCCCTCTTCGTCTGCTTGGTAATTTTTTAGCTCTAGTCCCGCTTTTTTCGGTTTGGAATCACTTGCGCACAACCAACACCTTCACCGAGCTTCCAACTGAGGAGGCATAAACCACAATGCAAGAATGGGGGAAAGTGAATGGAAACTGGCATTATTACAATTCACATTTAAGTTTATCCTCTCAATACAGATGAACAAGTTTTGCACGAGTCCTCGGTGGTACCCCAGCACAATGCCAACCTCTCGGCCACCCTTACCAGCGATCTGCACATGGGAGAGGTGCGTGTTGCACCGATTATTTCTGCCATCTCTGTTTCATTTTTTTCCCATTGTCCTGCTTTGTTTTAGACTTCAAAGGTATTAGCAGGTCCGGGTGATCACTTAGACGCCGAATGGGAGATGGAAACAGAGCCTGTTATGAGTGGCTCAAAGAAACCACTGGCTGGGGGGTGAGTTATTATTGAAACTCCGCGTTCCATTCCAATCCTCCCTCCCTCCCTCCCTCCCTCCTTCTTCCCACGCTTTTGTGCAACGAGTTTTTCACTCATCTTTTTCTCTGCCTTTTCCTCCTAGTTTGGAGAAATATCTATCACCCTGGTAAAGTCTTCGCATTTTTGCAACTTTTGTTTTGAACTTGCGTTGATTAGCTCCTCATTTTGCGTTGAAGCATTCGGACACCTCATATTTTGGTGTGCACATGTTCACCTTCATCATGTTTGGTGCTGCTAAGTAACTCGAAATTTTACTACCTTTGCTGTTATCACTACGGCAACACAGACCTGGGTGCGTTGTAGTGCCGGGATTAACCTTCATGCCATCACAGAACTGACCGCACAGGACTTGCATGTGCAGACCTTTAGGCCAGATGGCATTAGACCGGACAAATATAGGTCTGTTGGATACTTCTCTGCCTTATTTTAGACGCTACCCTTTGTTGTCTCGTAATTATTCTTCTGACTCAACAATTGTTAGGCTAATTTTGCATACAGAACCATCCCGAAGGCAGAATCGAATCTACTGCAAGTAATCTTTGTCAGGAAAAGAGAAGGAGTTTCGATTTCGCATAAATGTGGACGAAGTTAAGTTGTTTAACCCTTTGAGAACCACAGCATCAATTGCTGGAGGCTTGTTCACGTTCCACAGAAAATGTTCTTCCTTTGCTCGAAAGCAAGGCCTTTCTCTCTTATCCTGTTGTAAGGAGAGTTTCAGCTCTACATCCTGCCCATGTCCGTCTTTTCTATTATTTCATTATTAAACGATTGCTCATGTGGATTAACCTCCGCTTCTTGTAATAGATCAATTCCTTCAAACTTATTCTCTCTCTTCATCTTTGTCCACCACACAACAGGCAAGGCCGGAGTCGTTGCCAGGGCTGGATGCATTTGTAATAGCCTTTCTGCTTTTTACCTACCCATAACAATGTCACTCATATCTCCCCTTCTGCTGCAGCACAGCCACCGAAACTACTGTACAGCTTTCATTCCTCAAGCCAATATAGCTGAGATGTTCCAGCACCCCGGATCTTGCTTCTGCCTGTGTTTTCACCTTTCATCATTTGGCGCATGATATGTTCATACTTTGTCTCCATCCTGGTTATCCCAAGCGAATGCTTACTTGAGTGTACGCGGCCGATTGAGTCCGTCTGTCCGCCTGTTCCACTTTAATAGTCTCCCTCTTCTCCAATCATGACCTCCAAATAGCAGTGACTATCTCCTCTGCACCAGTCCAAATACGGTGGACTAGTTATCTTTTTATTCGCATTTATCTTCCTTTTTATTATCCTTGTTATCATTGTCATAGCAACAATTGGCAATTTGTCGTTTCCACCAGATGCCGCTCGCAAACCATCAACAGAGAAGGGAAGGACTAGGCAATTTAGTTTGGTAGAACGGTGCACACTTTGCCTTGCACTCGATTTAGCGCATGTGATGGGGAGCGCGCAATTCTGCTTCTTCCATTCCTCGCAGAACACCAACTAGCCTCTTCCCTCCCATACATGGAGCCATAGATGTTATCAATTTTGATTCTTTTAAAGCTTATTAAAATTTCTGCTCCTCTTTAAGCAAGGTTAAAATATTAGCATGTAATAGTTCGCTGCATTTGATTTTTCTACTGTTTGACCAATGCATTCAGTTTATACCAGTGCTAACACGATGGTTTGAGATTGTCCCCCATTTGATTCTTGTTGAAAAGCATGATCTTTTTCATCAATTTTTGGTTCTTTTTGCGAACAAAATTGTAATATATTCATTGTTGGCGATGTATCCTACGGCCTCTGCCATTCAAGATTGTAAAATGAGTCCAATTAAGCCGGGAAAGGCCTCCTCTTATGTTGGTTTGCTGACTTCTCATCGCTTGTAATCTGCGTAAATTGTATAATTTCCTCTTAATTCAGCGCATTTTGAGAAATTCTGCGGCAAGCATTGACACGTTGGAGTGGGGCAATCGCTTTCACCCATCAGGCTTGTCATCTCGAACTCAGCTTAACCTTGTTAGCTGTCGGGTCAATGCTTGTGAAACATGTCAATCTGCAGATGACAAAACTACTTTATGAGGTGCGAGACCCCTTGATTGTTTCAATCAGTTTTGGCGATGATTGGCGTTTTTTCCCGAAATGGCGAGTTATCTTGAGTTATGGCGTGTAAATTGCAGAAGATTTGCCGATTTTTTGTGAATTTTGTAGTGTTAAACTGTGGTTTCAAAATGTTACAGAAAGTACCAATCAAATAGCTCAATCTTTCATTTTACCTCTTCAAACTTCTCAAACTAAACCCCCTACCTCTGTAAACAATGCTCTCAACTGTATGGGAAGTATTTCCTCTCTGCCATCTCATATATTCTTCTCTGGGTTTTCTTCGCTGGATCTTTTTCAAAGAAGATCTCTAAGCTCTGTTCGTTGAATGGGAATCTGGTTGAACTTACCTAAAATTTCGAAACCATTTCAAAAGTCATGGGAAAAAAACTGAAATATTAAGTGCCTTGCATGCGATCATTTCGCGAGGTGGCGTACTCACCGAGTCTCACGCCTAACCATCCACCTTCCTATGAACGTCCAGCTTTCTGGTCTCTTTCCTTGTGGATGCACGCGGTGGTCTGCTGGAGTCGAAGCGCTATCCAGGTATGCGCTTCATCATTCCACCCAACGCCTCGGTTGGACCGCTTCGTATCATTTGTCGTCTCCTGCGTTATCCTTCCTATGCTGTCCAACCGCCTCTCAATGATGGCGAGGGTCTGGCTTGTCGGTGAGCCTTTTCTTGCTTCCTTATCGGTATTCGGTCTGTATTCACATCTGCCTTCATGCCTTGGATGAAAACAAAACTGGTACTCCTGTCAGTCAAGATAATGGTTTGAATGGGGATAGGATGCATGCCTTAATTTCGTGCATCTCGCTTTTAAATGGGAAACTACTCCCTTTTCACCTTTTGCAGTCAGAGAAACATGCGGTTGCTGTGAAAATTCAATGTTCGACCTAGATTTCACGTGTGTTTGTGTGGTTGCTAGCTTTTCGGTGTGTTATTTAATTTGCTTCAGCAGGCAGTGATGAGTCGTAGGGATCCGCATAGGAATAATATAGGCATTGAAGAGCTATGGAGTCGATTTTTTGCCATTTTTAAAGTTCATTTTACATTCTAAAAGGTAGGGGAAAAGCAGCAGTTGAAGCAATAGATTTACCGTTTGATGAATGCACGAAGGAAAAGCTCTTTTCATGCACTTTGGTGTCATGATGCCGATTAATTTTCAATCGTACCCCCTCAATTCGAGAATCCAAGAAATGATAATAGGGTACAAATAAGACATTTTGATTAACATTTGGCTTGCATATCCACCATGTAGAATGGACAACTTACGCTACATTGACAAACTGTTACCCTTTTTTGCCTATATTACGGGTCTCCCTGGCGCTATTTTGAAATCTGTCAAAATTTTCTGACGACTCAGCGATATTTGATACTTTTTCGTCCCTCCTCACAGACTAATTGAAGTGGGTCCGCCGGGCATCCGTTTCAATGCGCCCATCCTCATTGAGGTGCCCTACTGCGCCTCGTTGCGAAGTAACCAACGTGAAATTGTTGTGCTTCGTTCGGAGAATGGCGAGGTTTGGAAGGAGCATCCGGTTGACCCTACCGATCAGGCCGTTCAGGACTCTCTCGGTGAATACTTTGGTGCGTCGACAGCTGCCGTTTGCCAACTTTTTAACAGCATCCAGATTCCTCTTGAAGTCAGAGATTCTGCAACTCAAAATGAGTGTCCTGGTTCAACCATAGTATACAATTATAGGTGTTTTATTGCTTCCAAAGATATCGTTTCAATGCCCAAAACCCCGCTTTCGTGACTCACTTAAAATTCGCCTGTGTGTCTGTATTTCCGTCTATTCGGCTCACAGCAGCTACCCAGTGCTGTTTTATGGTGTCTAGCTTACTCTGCATTCTATTGAGTGCATAAACAAGCAAAAAATAGCTTGACCTCTCCAAATTGGGTTGTCACCACCATTGCTACAATATACCCGTGGAGTTAATTTCAAAAAGAACTCAGCGCCGCTATGATGCTGGACTTGAGAAAATGAGTAAATAATCTACCCTGACTTAAGGTGATACCACTCCAAAACTTGGTGCTTGGTCTACTGTTGAGTTGGGACATCTAATTGTATAGAAGGATTGGGAGGCTAAAGACATAAGCAAAATTCACCCTACAGCTCTGTTAGAAACAAGATCCAGTCGACCTATTTTACGGCTGTTTGAACCATCATCTCCTTCACTCATTATTTAGCTGACGCGACTCCTTCCACCGAATTGCGCAGACGTCGAGTGCATCGCATCCTTACCAGCACCATCCCACAGTACTTCGCTCTGATCACACGCACCCGCCAGGACCTCGTGCTCGTCGGTCCCGATGGCTACGTCCTCACATCTAGCGTTGATCCTCAGGTCAAGGTCACATTTCCTCGGGGTGCTCTACAGAAGAAAATTCGGGTGGGACTGCAGGTACAGACCGTGGATCCCGGTCTTGTGGCTGCATGTCTCGGTTCGCCGCGTATTGCCGTCTCACCGATTGTGACGATTGAACCGCGTCGGCGCAAATTTCATCGTCCCATTGTGGTATTCATCCCTCTACCCAATGTGGCAGGAAAGGGAGCTCAGCAACAGCAGAAGGGACAGGCGCCGCCTGATCTCTCCACTGTGCGTCTGCTGTGCTCTATCACGGGTGGCACGTCGCCTGCCATTTGGGAAGACATTACTGGCAGTTCACCGTTCTCGTTGCAGAAGGATTGTGTCTCCTTCACCACTACCGTCTCGGCTAGGTGAGACCATATATTCATTATTTCCTGTCCTTGAATGGGCTAATTTCTCTGCAATACCCGAGTCTGAAAGGTACTGGGGTGGTGACACACCCTGAGCTCCATGTTACCGTCTTAGACGCCGAATCGCCATGCACTGATGTAGCTCCTGCTTCGGATATTGTTTTCTCTCCCCTTCTAAGGTCGGTTTTTCTGAAGCAATCATCATTCAAGCATTCAATGGCTTAAAATCAGTTGTATTTGAGGTTAATAGCCACGTTTGAAGTTAATGTTCGCGTTTAGATTGTGAGCATTGAGGTGTTCCATCGGACAGATGATTTCGCATTTTAGTAAATTTTTCATCAAAATAGTTACTCAAAACCTAAAATTCGTGTTATTGCAGAGCCTCGGGGCTGCGTCACAACTTTGTACTCCCCTTTTTCTTGATTACCCTTGCGGTATTATTCTGCCCTCTCTTCATATTGTTCTGTAATCCTCGTGAAATGTAGAACCATTAAGCCTTTTGGCGTGACTGATTTATGCAAGAGATAGCACAAACCGCTCCTTTTGGGAGCACTTGAAGTCGTTCAAGGTAGATCACACGCCTTTGCTGTTGGAAGTAGGTGCGGTTTTAGTTTTCCTTTTCTCTACCGTTTTTGTGCAGGCCCTTCTTTCGAGTACTAGTAAAGTTGCCCAGGCCTGGCTAAAATCGGGAGATCGGTACGAATTAGTTACATGCTCCTTGTCTTAGGCTTGGACTTATTCAAGCAAGGAGAGTCGTTTGCATGAAACCAAAACATCAACACTTGCATTGAAACACACTGTTCTCCTTTTTCAAAACTTTTGAAGTTTGCTCTCTCTTCTCGAGTAGCGCCTTAAAGTCGTGTTCGTACATTCACTGTAGCATTGGTGGCAAATTTTTCCCTTTTAGTTGGAAAGAAGACAGGAGGCAAAATGAAACATAGTTTTGACTGGATAACGAAAGTCACGTATTAGATTTACACTTGTCAACACACTAATGGGTTGTCCAATTGCTTTCACTCTCAGCGAGTTTGAAATCTTGCCGCTTAGACGAGATCTTCTTCCTTTTCAAATGCAACTGTCTTGTGCAATGTTTGTACAAACCGATGACTGCCTGTAGTCCTCTGAATAATCGCATTGAATTGCAATTTATTCGCTGAAGATCTCTGCTCTGGTCTCGCCCATGCTTGGTCGTCATCCAGCTATGCAGAGTGAATTTTTTCCTGAATCTCATCTTCAATTCCTTTATACTTCATTAAAGTGACGTAGGAATCACTTCAGCGGTCATACTTTGACTATCGAAGACGCCTGTGTAGTGAGGTTTCTGTACTTATGCTTTTGTGCAGTAGAAACAATGGATTTTTGGTCGGTCATGCTTGACTCCACTATGCATAAAGTCCTATGGCTCCTCAGCCGATGTAAAGGCTATCAAGTGGGCGACTTTCGCTAAAGACGAATGCTTTTCCCACCGAGTGCATGCACCAGAAACATAAATTTATCCCCTTTTTGACGTATGTAGTGGGTTTGAAGGCAAACCTCCCTCCCTTAGAACTGTTTGTACTTTTAGGGGGAGTTTGTTGGAAGGAAATGTTCTGTTACATGACCTTACCTGTCAACTGCTGGAGTCCTAATTTAACTCTTCCACAGTGCGAAAACAGTCTCCTTTAATCCGACCCAACCTCTGTAGGGAATCGTGGTATTCATAAACTAATGTTGCAGCGTTCTGAGGCTCCCTTGAAGACGAAGGAAGGCAAAACTTGGAGCAGAAAACATATATATTCTGCAGAGGAAGAGAATGTAGCTGCTGACATGGTGTGGAGGCCAGCCCAAGCGGCTTAGGCCAATATGGCCACCGAAATGACCGGAGGCCGGCCATCAGTCCAAACAAACAAAGCGCTACGAATGTGTTGCATCACATGTTGAAGGAGGAGGAATGACCATCGACGACTAGAGATAACCTAAAAACGTCTTATTTGTCGATTAAAATTCCCGGGAACTTTTAATTAGCGGATTTTACCTAAGTGAAGTGACGTTTTATCGATAAAAGTTTCTGCAAACCTCAAAATATGTTAGCCTCGTCTCGAAGTGTCCCCGAGAAAATTTATAACGTCAACCTTAATCGTAATTGCTGCCGTGACCAAAGAGAGCGTGCGACACAATCATTTTTTTTCCAATCGTCTTCAGACCATAGCATCTATAAAAGGTGATTTACCGTTTGGGGTAGGCTTTCAACTCCTCCCCTTCAATAGCAAACTTAAAATACCTTAACTTCACCCAAATTCAATGGGTCTTGGCGAAGGGAATACTACTTTCGAGTTTAAATATCTCTCTCGGTGCTATTTTGGGGTTCTTCGGTTTAAGCATTGAAGCGTGTGTTAGGTGGTGGGTTTTCGATTCATGTCCTTCTCTTGCAGACTTTGGCTCATCGACTGCCCAAATCTCTCAGAGATCTCGGAGATGGCCACGCGAGTGTACAGTGAGGCAACAGCAGTGCCTTACCTGGGCCGTTTTGTAGTCTATGCGCGTCGTCACCATCCTGAAGAAGCGCGTATTCGTTGCGTTTGCCTTACCGACGACTCAGAGCAGAAGACCCTTGAATGTCAAGAGGGTTTCGAGGTTGTGGCTCGCAGCGGAGAAGGGGGAGGATCCTCCGAGCCCCCTACTGCCAGTCCTGATTCAGAGAGCCTGGTTGAGTTTCTGCACAGCCGCCCCGTGTGGCTTGAAACTGCGGGTAATCTGGTACCTGTCGCTGCCTCCCATGCCGCCTCCACCGCAGACATTACTGCTGTGGTAGATCAGTTGCGCTTCCCTAGTGTCTGCGCCTTTGAAGAAAACCGATTAAATGTACTTCTGCGCATCAAAGATCTCAATGCTCCTCCTGCTGGCCATTTGGCCTTCATGCCACAACAGAGACAACCTGGGTGTGTGGCCTTGCCATCACAACCTCCCCTTTACTCTTCCAAGTACTCAATTTTGTTTTTTTGTTCTTCCAGTGGCGTTTCTGTGGACCCTCTTTGTGTTCTTGATGTCCTGCTCCCACCCCTGGTAGCAAGTTCTATTTCCGAGGCAGAGGCATCCGTTAGGCGACACTCCTCACAGAAGGGCAATGCAACAGCAGCCATGGTTTCAGGTGAAGCTGCAGCCTCTTTGGAAAATTTCTTCAATGGCGGCGTCAAAAACGGGTCTTCGGATGAAGGTGAGCTCCTTCTTGCCCATGTGCCACTCTTGATTTCAAGCACGTCTTGCTACCGTTGGCTGTCAACTTTAGATTGTGGTTCTGTTGGCCATCGCTATGGCAAATGCCGTAAGTAGTTTTTACACACCCATCACTAATTACTAATACGCCATCATCTTCCTAACCGCCAAACCCTCACGGTACTGCCATTCAAGTTCATCAAATGTCTTCTGTCCACTCTCACTCTTTGCGCCCTCTAGGCATGGTGGAGTCGATAGCGCGGTCAGATTTGGATGTGAAGAAGGTCGCGGATAACTTGGGAGCGGATTGGCTCTACCTTGCACCGCATTTGGGTCTCTCGACGCAGGATGTCAGTGACATTCGGGCCAATGGAATGGACAGCGATTATAAAATGGCCCTGACGTGCCTAACCCTTTGGCAGGAGAGAGCTGGACCCCAGGCTACGGGTACGAAAGTGATGATAAATTAGCTTCATCCTAGTGCGGGGTGGATCGAATTTGGGTAATTTGGTTAATCTCTCTCTTCTCCCCTCTCAGTCCTTAAATTATGCCCATCAGAATTGGTAGAGATCACCTGATAAGCTATGATTTGCACAAGTGTATTTTATGTGCCTAATGGACCCATTTAGATGGGAAAAGTAGTTAGTGGTGATTGACAAGAGAATGCTGAACGTATCCAGCATTCCTTTCATTCAGTTTTCCTACACATAATTCACTTTGCCCACCTCTTAGGTTTCATAGACTTACCATCCATCCATCCATCCATCCATCCATCCATCCATCCATCCATCCATCCATCCATCCATCCATCCATCCATCCATCCATCCATCCATCCATCCATCCATCCATCCATCCATCCATCCATCCATCCATCCACCTTTTTCGGCTTTAAAATAAAGAGCTGCTTTGGTTTTTTTGCGTGGTCTGATTTTCATATCTGAGTTTATAGGTCAAGAGAAGTTGTTAAGATGGGTAAAAGAGAATTGATTACTTGTCGTTACGCTGGATAGACAAGGGGTCTGCTCAACTATGTTGGTTGGTCTCTCCCTTGGGCAAAGTACAAGCCTTATGGCAAGATTGTATTAGAGCTTTCCACTATGGTGGCGATTTCGATAGATAGTGGGGCACTTTAAAGTTCTGGCTAATGTCAGCTGCTAGGGACCGTGTGGTGGGACAAATTCAACTTTGGCTCCACCGGTTTACATCAGTGGATCAAGGTGGCACTTTTGATTTCAATGTACTGTATATCCGCGTTGCCATTGTGGACGCAACAAGTACCGACTCTCCTATGGAATGGAAAGTAAGAATATGAGTGAATGAGTGTGTAAGAGTGTGGAGAATTAAGGATTTGAAGCAACAGTGAGGGCACTTTTGTGACATTGCCTTAAAGTATTAATCAAACCTGGGAACAAATGTGCTCCGGAAAAAGAGAGGAGAAGAAGTTGACACATCACATCACCTCAACGTGCAGGTGGGTAGGCGTGAGAAGGCGCAGCATCACTTTGCTAGGCGTGATGAGAACAGGTTGGGTGGTCGTTAAGCGACTCTACTGGCTTGTGACCACACTGGCAACAGGAGAGGGCGGATTTCATGCAGAAGCGGCAAACACTAACGAGGTGGTTTAAAGGTGCGGACATTCCAATGCTTTCTTCATTCATCACATTGTCGATACAGTGGGGAAGGTAAAGTAGGTCTCTTTGACTAGTCAATCAGTGGACCATCGTCAAGCGCACACTCTCCATGTTGAGTTGTTTTTTTTTTTTCAGGCGGATTTAACTCAACTTGAAACCAAACAGCAGGCATAGTTTTTTCTAACATCTTTGTATCGCAAATTTTTATTTAAAAATAAAAAATCACAGACAGACGAACTGTAAAATTTTATGGTTCACAAGCCGAGCAGGTATTGGGCCGCACAATGAATCCACCGAACGTCAGTTCATCTTTCCATTTGGTATGGTTTTTTGCCTCACCTGAATTGTCATGATCAGGCATGCGTACCTCTCCTCCCGCTCACCAACCGGCGGCGGTTTGGTCTGCTTCGTGTCGGCAGAATCTTGAGGTCCCGGAAACATCAATAGCTTATCAACCGAGAGGGGATTTTTTAAATCCTCTTTAAGAAGAAAGGTAGTCTGTACAGGGATGGCGAAGGTATCATTATTTTTATTTGTGAAATTTCACATCTAGGAACGACTCTCGTGGGTGCCTGTACAGTTTGAGAGTAACATTGCAGACTTTTGCATTGTTAGATTTACGAGGCTACTCCATAGTCACTGTATCTGGGAATTGGACGTGTTTGGAGAATGCGAATAGCTTCTGTGGCTATGTTCGACTTGGAGTTGAAGCTTTTGAACTTTCGCCATGAGGTGCTTCGAATTGGCTTTGTCAACCATTCCCAGTCTAATGCGCTATCACAACCCCTTTACTTGATGACAATTCGAGGCCGAAAACCGTTCTTTTGCTTAAATCACATAATTGCTTTGATATGTTTCTACAATCGATGCGTGTTCTGATCTCTGGTGCCCATTACACGACCACATCTGCGTAATGCCCCACTTCTGGAACAATTAGTTGAGCTTTCAGGTAAATGCGTAAGTGAATCGTCGTCCAGGGAAGGATCGCATTATTTCCTGGTTCAGATAGCAGGAGGCTACCATTTCCACTTTGTTTTTTGCGGTAATTTCAAGCTACCTCCTATGCAAGCGTTAGAATTCATGGCTGTTAATAATAATGCGAATATGAAACTTGCTACTGATTTTTTATCAGTAATCCAACTATTCCCTTCCTTTTAGGAACGGCGCTAGCACACGCTCTTAAGCAGGTCGGTCGTGAGGACGTGTTGCGTCAGAGTATGCAGAATATCAGTCTCGTACAAACTGGCCCTGAGCTCTCACACGCTCTGCGTAGTCTGGAAGCTGCAGATAACGCGGTAACTGCCGAGCAAGTGAAGATGGAGGAGACAAAGAAGATGATTACGGGAAAAATTGAGATGGAACCGCATGAGGATGTAATAGAACCAGCTAGTGTTGATGATGGAGTAGTAGAGATGGCCATTTCGCCACCCTTGGAGGCTTCGCCTGAAAGTAACGCAACTAGCAGTGAAGAGAAGAGGGCCGCCTTAGAGGCCCTGGCCGCTCAGTTGGGCGAAGACAGCTTTGAATTGCCCGACATAGCAGGCCCCGCTGATGCTGATTATAGTGGTGGTGAGTGACGCGATCCTTCTCTCCAGTATTTCTTTTGATATTGAATGTGAAGAAACTGAAATTCACTGGCAATTTTTGTCGCTGATTGAGAGAAACCCCGTTGCAACACTTTGGTAGCAAGAGAAAGAAAATGAATTTGCGATATTGCATTAGAGCTTTCATTGTCATAATTAAGAATTCAAAATGATTGCTTTTATAGAAGGCGTAGCTCAGATCCAGTTAAGCATGCTCTGTCCATCATCATCTTTAATATTTGTTCATCTTAAAACGTGTGTTTCAAATAAGTAAATTGTTTGATTTTGTCAGGTGAGATTCCTGTACATTCGAAATTCATGAGTCAAATGAAAATATTTTGATTTACTGGTGTCTTGCAGTTACTAAGGGTCACAACGAATGCATCTGCTTTGCTTATGGTCTTAGCGTGCTCCCCTTTTTATTATAGGTGTTGGTGAAGAGGAAGTCGTAGCCGAGACAGTGAAGCGACATGAACAATTGCAATCCGCAGTCCCTGCCTTCCTGTTGGAAGAGATAGAACGACAGGAGGCTGCCACAGCAGCCGTCGTTCCCCCACCTCCCAACGAGCCGTTAGATATCGATGTTGCTACAGTTTCTAGCACTGCCGTGGTGGGAGTCGAAGGTGTGTTACAGCTACTCCTTTACACGTTGCTAGATTTATTGCGCTCATGAAACTTCAGATACGCCCTTTGTAGTAAAGTCGTTTCATTGCATCTCTACAAAGTATTTTTAATCAGACCAGGGTAATTCAGTTTAATCTTTATTCTTTGAATCTTGGATTCTCTTTGTATAACTGTCCATAAGGTTAATCGTGTAAGTTGGGATGCTATTTATGCGATCTGTTGAGTTGTTCAAAAGGAAACCAAATATCATCAATTAGATGTTCCATCGTCCTAATGCAGCACCAACACTCGCCTTATCGAAGATGACCACTCCGAAAACCAGGAGCATTTCACGCATCTGCAAAACACGATTTAATGTAGCTGGCCGCCATCATAACCTGGTAAATAGTATGCCATATGGCATTGGTTGTGAAAGTAGTAACGATACCATTTACTCGTATGCGTTTCACTTGTTTTGACCTTCTCCTTGTACTTTAAAAGGATCGGGTGTATGAAAGTTAGTCTTCTTAGACATTCCTAGGTCGACCGTGAGGTTATGGGGAGAATATATAGGAGCATAGGAATGTATTTAGACATAGCACAATGGATGGATGGCCGAAATTTGTTTTTCGTTTCTCATTTTAGGCGATACAATGATCACCACACCTACGGATGGTAAGGCTGCAACCATAAATCTGCTTTACATCCTTGTCTTATTGTGTGATCTCTTAGTAGCAGTGGTTGGGCGTGTTGCGTTCTTGCTCTTGCCGTTGTCCTCTTCTCCATTCCACCGCCTGAATTGCAGTAACGCATGCGCACTAGCGCACATCCACATGCACACGAGTGAGAGTGAAAGACAGCTAATGTTGCTACCGCCTGTTGTGCCTTGCCCATTCCTCTTCGCCATCACCTTATCATCATCCTCATCAGCTGCATCAAGCACCGCTCCTCCTCCTCCTCCCCTTCCACGCTCGCACGTACACGCGCCTGCTCTCCTTAAAGAGAGGTAATTTTTCATTTACCTTTTCTTCCTCGAACTGCTTCACACCTACTCGCGCTCCTATAATGCGCTATTTCACGCAGTTCGTCTGGGCTAAAATAAGAGCTTTAGAAGCCCAAGAAACGCCCTCATCAACGTGGCTTTAAGCATGCTGTGCTTATACTTAAAAGAAACACATCGGAATGGATGGCTGTCTACTGTTGGGTAATGCATTTGGGTGCCATACAATGCCTAGAATGGGTAAGATGGACTGGGCCCTTTTAGTAATGCAGGTGGAATAACTACCCATTTGTAGAGCCTTAACCCGTTTAATCAAAACTTAAATTATAAACTTATAATGCAGTGGAAGGTAGACTGAGAGTGATTGTGGAATGCCGTGCAGTCAATTTTTTCTGTAGATAATCTGTTTGCTGTGCTGGCGCCCAACTTACTTTTCCACCTTTTTTGGTTGGAAAACTAACCACGGGAAAGGCATTGCCTGGAAGCCTGGTCGATGTATTGCTCAATGCTGTTTGACTAACATTTTAACTGGATCAGTAAACGCCTAACTCTTAGTAATGCTGCTGAGGAAGTGGTTTGAATAGTTTTAGCTCTCATGAGAATGAATGAACGTCTTTCGGGCAGATACTACTACCGCAACAAATAAGTAGCGCTCCACCTATAAAAGTAGTTAAGGCTTCTTTTCGAATCATTGAGTGTGCTTACATCTATGGGATTATGAATCAACCTGCCTTAAAATAAGCACAAGCAAAACCTAATTTTTATGTCCTTTTTGTGAGTTGCCTCCTGGTAATTTTTTTGTCGTAGATGCTCCATTCTCCCTTATTATGGTTTCTCAACTGCTTCCCCTAGGATTGATATCGCGTGAGCGTAATTTGCATCTTTTGTACGCAAGGGCCTCAGCCATGCGTGCATTGCCATGAGGGCCGTGCCCCCCACTTCATGTTTTAGTGCCTGTAATTGCTTACCGTTTAGTGGAGTCATTTTGCTCTCGATTCTTTCAGAGGCTGCACCGAAACCACTGGTACGTGATGACTTAATCACATTGGAGTCAACCCAACCGCCCTTAACACGAACTCCTGAGATGGCTTATGAGGATGGCAAATCTCTCTGGGTGATTCCCGAAGACGTCAAAGCATCCCCGACCAGTGGTGACCCTGAGGCAAAGGTGGAGACGGAGGTGGAGGCCGCGGTGGTGATGGAGCCAGTAGAGGCGCAAGGTGATGTTATCATCCAACCCGTGGTGGTACCGATGTGCGGTGTGTCTGAGGCTACATGGGGCAGAGCGCAGTCGCCGCCCCCCTCCCCTGACTTTGACATTCCTCTGATTGTGCCCATTGTAGTTGAGAGGCTAGGTGAACGCGAAGATACCTGGGGCAAACCTCAGCAGTTGGACTGAGTATCTTGTCGTGTCTTTCTCTTTTCATCTCCTTTTTTGTTTCTATTTTGCTCTCTTTGGCTACCTAGCCCTGATCAAACAAACACACTGAGCATTGGGTTCCAATGATAGTTCAGTATGCTTCGAGAATTTTCATTTGCTCCTTAATAACCCTTCGTTTTATGTTCTTTTTTTTTGTTATTTCACAACTTCTGACTTAACAGCATGGTTTTCGTTCGGGTAGCAGAGTTTTCCGAGTCTTGAAGAGGGGGGCGAGCCTCTTTCCATACCATACCCGCCCCCTTTGCTTGTGTTTGAAGTGATATTGCTTGGACAAGATTATTTCCTACGTTTGTGCTTACAATTAACCACGTTTTCACTATCCTATCCTTTCCACTTTGTGTCGTCTAGCAACTAACTTTTTCCTTAATGTGAATTATCAAATGTCTCTGCCTCCTTCTCAAAATCTCGCCTCTCCAGCCTCGCAAGTTGATGAACCGGTTCGTTTGAGGCCTTAAGAAGGGGAACTCTTCCTTGCGATTTTCAGAACATTGAATCATTTGAACCTCCCCAAAAAGAGTTTATTTTTGAGCATACGAGTAGGATTTTCAGGAGCAGTTATTTTCAGCGACTGAGCATCGTGAAGTTCTTAGGGGCCGTGATCCAAAACCAAGGTGGTAAACTAATGCCAACTAAGGAATGCGGTCAAACTGAAGCGTGTCTGCTCGTGTGATTGCTTGCGTGCGTGTTGAAGTGCACGATTGACTGACTGAATGTGAATTTGAGCGCAATGCTCCACATTTTGTGTGTGAATTATTTGGAGGTTTTGGCGGCTCTTCCGATGCCTCGAATACAATGTATACAGAAGGCAAGTTATCTCAGTATCCGCCACCGCAGGAATCAGATTCCCTTGGTCCGCCTACACCCCCTGAACGTACTCACAGCCAGTTTCGACATCACCATTCACCCGTTCAACTTGGGAGTGCCGCTTCGCCGTCGTTGTCGTCATCTACTCATCTTTCTATCACTCGTCCGATTTTGGAGAAGTCCCTCGACTGTCCCTTGCCTCCGCACGTTCCTCCACACGTCACGGGGATGCACATCTCCCCACCCGAATCTACAAAGACGTTCCGTGCAGATCTTACAACCGAGGAGGGTTCTGCTGTCCTTCCCTCCGCCCCCACTGATTCCATCATTTCGGGAGAGTTCGTGCTAATTCGTCAGATGATCGACGATTCTAACACACCGCGTGTGAAACAGGATACCAAGATGATGGTTCCTGTGCCCCTTCACGCCACCGCTAGCCTTGGCCAAGGCCCCCTCATTGGACCTGGACAGTGTCGCATTACCACGGAGTCGCGACAACAGGCCTTTTTGGATGGCCACTTTCGACTACGCCGCTCTGCAGCCAATTCGAGACGAAAAGAGGATAAGAAGGTGGTGGAACAGTCACCACCCAAGCCACCGAGGCGTACGACCTCGTTGCGCAGTGGAAGCACCTCAACACTCGCAAGTCTGGGTGAGAACTGCTCACCAATGGAGTGGCGTGACCACGGACTAACCAAGCTATTGTCTAATCCCTCCTCCATCCGCGCACTCGCTGATGACGCCCACTGATCTGCACCATCTCTCTCCACACATATACGCATTGCCTTATCGGAGCGAATTAGATGTGTTCTGTTGCTGTGTGATTATGCGTGTTTGCTGGTGTGTCTATCTATCTACCTGTCTCCCCTTTTCAGGTCTGCCTCCTGACGACCCGTTCTGTTTTTTCGGTTGCCTGCTGCACGCGTAAATCACTACTAGCGTTGTCAGCTGTATTAGTAACAACAGTAGCAACTAGTCCATTTTGTGGGTAGATGAGAAGAGTGAGGAAGAGGGGAGGGCAGGCGGATAATGGCAGTGTGTGTTGTTTTATCGCAACTAGTTCCTCAGGGACCGAGGCAATCGTGTCGTAGTCCCATTCTGGCTGCTTCTTCATCAGAGGACTCCCAACTGCGAACAATTCCGCTGTATGTAGCCAATCCGCTAGTCGAGACGCCTGTGGTAGACTCCTACATCGAACCCTCTCTCATCTCCTCCTCACTCCCTCTCTCTTTTCCCTTCACCAACAATCTGCCCCTCACACCCATCCCCGAGTCGTCCGAGTTCTCGCTCCGATCGTCCTTTGCTAGTACTGCAGCTACTGGACCCGTTGGGAGTTCAAATGGTAGCATTCCACGTTCTGTCGCACGTAGAATTCGCGACGCCTCACCCACACAGCGGGTGTCTCTACCACCGAGTTCCCTCCGCTCTTCGCTTGAGAACGATCCTCTTGATCAGCTAGTGGAAAGCCGGACAAAGGGAGGTTTTAATAGTCCCTCAAGTTTGGGTTCCGCCTCACTTAATGAGTTTCTTCGTCTGGAGGAGCAGGAGAGCCTGACAGATGACTTGGAAAAGCAACTGATGGAGGGGCAGGAAGGTGACCGCTCCTTGGTGGAATCAGTAGTGGAAGGCATGCGAAATGTGGAGGGAGAGGGCGAGACAAGTTTGTCACGATCTCTGGGTCCCTCACTTCTGATGGGGACGGATTCCGCTTCAATGCTATCTTCGTCCTTTGAAATGGTGCCCTCGTTCGCATCTTTGACGCGACCTGGAGCTGGTATGGGTGGCTCGACCTAACCCCCGTCCTCCTCCCCCTTCCTACTCTGTCTCTTCCTTGTGTGTGTGCTTGTTGAAAGCTGACTTTGTTTGGCCGCCTAACCGCGACTAATGCTCCTGCCTCCCTTCTCTAATTCAATGTCAGCCGGGAGTAGTTGAATGGGCTGTGATTGGATAGATGGTTGATTGTTTGGATGGCTTGACAGGTTTTCGTGTGTGCACACACTAACACACCTCCCAGCTTTACACTAACGATTCAGCACCACAGGTGTCGGATTAACTTAACCCTCCAGAATTGGTTGTGGGAGCTCTGATGTCCTTATTTGGCCCTTTTTCCCTTTTAGACACACAACACCAATGAGTTTGCAGCCACGAATTTTAAAGCACTTTGGGGGTGTGCTTTGAGGAGGGTGGTCGTATTACTCGTAGAATATCTCTCCTTTTTTGAACCCTCTTTTCCTCCTTCCCTCCCTTCCCACCTTTTGTTATTCCCAGACTGTTGTAGCTTCTGCTGATGCTGCCGCCACCACCGCATTTCTCTGTGAGTGTGTGTGTGTGTTTCTAATTTGCATTCCCGCTGCGTCGCGCTACGAATTTCTGTGCAACACTTGTTTTAATGCCTTAAACCAATACGCTTCACCTTGTTCCCCTCGTCCTTCTCCTCTCGCCCTCCATTCTTTCTTCCCTTCCTTTCACTTCTCCCCTCCCTCTACATACTTTGTTGGTTTCCAGCCTGTGTATGCGTGTGTCTGACCTCGTGTTATTTGTGATGGTTTAGTTATAATTGCAAAACTAAACTGTTCGTCATTTTCCGCGTGAGGCCCTCTATTCTCCTAAGAGTTGAACTGACGAAGAAGTTAGTCTGAAGTTGGTCAAAAACAGAACAACCGTGATGGCATGAACCAATGCGCGGGAAGTTTCATGCTATTCCATCCTCCCAGGGCAGTCTCCTTCATTCTGTGTACCCTAATCGGCTGAACTCACATGGACTGGGGCTTGGACCGCGAGAGAGCGATCTTCAAATCAAGTCACTGGCTGTTCACAGGCATTGAGGACTCGTGCCTTGCCCCGTACAATCTGAATGTTCTTAGCGATCATTCCTAGTAACATCCGCTGGCACTACCGCCGGATGCAATTGTTTGAATTCCATGTGCTTTCACTGCACTGATGTTCGTGGCGGTAATGATGCAAACCAGACGATAGTCTCCCTAGCTCAACACAGAGTTTGGCTAGCCAAAGTTACATTTATCGAGCATCCAGAATCGGGGGGAGGGGGAAGGGTATCGTATGTCGTATGCCGTATCGTATATTTACAGAGATTTTCGCCACTGACACGCATGGTTGGCCGTCCCTACTACTACCACAGCGGAGGGCATCAGCACCATACTGTTTGAATTCAACCGAAACCAATGCCTACCAGTTGGTTTTACACCTGCGTTCTCAAGGAATTTCGTCATCTTTGTACATGTGACACAACCTCTCCCAAATCGCCAGTGTATAGTCGGATCCGGAGGGGAAGGAAGAGGGGAACGTTTACGGTTTGTGGCTACTGAAATGCAAGATCCACTTTAACCAAACTTCCTTAGCGGACTGCAAGTTTACACTTACGCTTGAATGGCGTACAGCATCCTCAAGGCGGAATCGGGCGAGTCACGAACTTGATTGAATGCTAAAAATATGTTTTGGTTTCTAGTCATCTGACTCAGAGTCGACAGGAGGCAAGTAAATGGCGTCATTTAGGCCATTTTTGTTTCAATACGGGTTGACAATTGTTGCACAGGGAAAAGCCTATCTAATTGTGGAGAATATGCAAATTATTGAACTTCACAGTGGTTTCTACTGAGCGAAAACCGCATACTCCTGAGCTGGCTTGCCCCACGCCCAAACGCGGCTGTTCAACAATCAAAGCATGGTGTCTGGTGTGTGGAGAAGTTCTGCAGGGCAAGAAAGCGGTAGGATGCTAAATATTGGCAGAATGAATGCGTCACCCTTTAACAGAGAAAGTTTCAACTTACGACATTCAAATTGTTAGCTTTCAGCGTAGAACTTCCAGTCATGAACGCATTGCACCGTCCTGGAGGTGACGCGCCTCCACGCAATTGCGCCACAGAGTACTCGATGTCTGAGGATTGCTTCTGAAGGAGTCCCGATTCATAAGACGTTAGAGGTAAAAACATGATACACAGCGGCATCTTTGACTAGAGGCATCCTCGAGCCCAAGCAGGACCGTGCTAGCGTTCCGGAGCCCGAAGAGATTTGCCGTCAAGAGGTGGGGATGGATCACAAGAGCCCTGCGTGCCATTGGGAATTGGCGGATGTCTGAATGTTTTGAGAGATCTGGATGCAATTCCATCATGCAATGCAAGCATTTGAAGAGGTCCGACAGAAGATGTCATTAATCCAAAATTGTGAATGGCTAAGACAACACTGTCACATCACGTGGAATAAGGATTTGCGAGTTGAGCAGGTAATTAAATATTTTATGCAACAAGAGAGGAAAATTTAGCATTTATTGCTGATGGAAGTTAAACGCCCGCAGCCTTTGTTCAAGCTGACAGCTTTTGAACAAGGACAGTTGGAAGGACTAGCAGAAAGCCTTCTCGACTTTGAATTTCAGCTGAAGACACTGCCAATAAACGGGGCATTTCTTGGTCACTTGAATGAGACCTCGCGGTTAGTGGAGAAAAATAGGTACGACTGAGATCCTCTTAGAGCTTCCTCGCCCACTTTGACCACCACAACGTGGATGTTTTCAAAACCATCCACGAACCCAAAATTAGTCCCCAATCACCTCAGCGTCAATGACACGCCTTGTTTTAAAGTCAGCGACAGCCTATGACCTCCCTGGAGAGAAGAATGCTGGAGGGTGGAGGATGGCCATTCAAAAGTTGAAAGACTTTAGATTATTCCCCCAGAACTAATGCTGCTTATCATCTCTACACCACTTTCCCCACCCTAGGCAGTTCGGATTGTCCACGTCTAGCTGACCGTTTTCAGATGAAGTTCCAATAGTCCTTCTAATGGGAGTCAGCAATCCACAGCAAATGTCCTTTTGGAGCTGATGTGCCTACCGCTGCCTGTGTATGCAGTAGCTGAGCCACTCTTGAAGTCAACTACGCGCTGAATGCCTGGAAGGCGATGAGCATGGCGGGAGGGGGGAGACAAACATCTCACTTTGGCAATCTACGTGAAGACCAAGGAGTGAGAAGAAGAATCTGAAGAACAACAACTCGTTATTGCGAGTATTTATTTGAAATTGTCAAATGGAGAGCACTGGATCTTTCGATGGAATCAACAAAGTAAATTGAACAGGTTCCAAAAAGTGCATTGAATGCCAAAAGATTGCTTGTCTGTGATAACGAGGAATAGATGTGTCCAACTAAACACAATTTTAGATTTCTTCATTGGTAATTTTGACTGGGAAATTACTTACTTTTCCATGAAACTTAAACCAGTCTAATTGTGAAGATCTGTCATCTGATTGAAGCTAGTTCACCACTGAAGGCATGCGGCTCAGGAGGCCAGAAATGACAACTAGGTCAGGTGGATCAGTAGTGTTGCAATCCAATTGAGAAAGTCTCAAGAGAACCAAAATGCCTTTTGCAAAGCGAAAGTAAGGACCTAGGAGATGGTGTGACAACACGCTACTACTTGCATACATAGGGATCATAGTGAGAGCAGAGGAGGTTCAAATTGTCGACGGGAGAGATCAGTAGACTTGACAACAAATACCACCACTATACACGCCGCCTATCTGATTGGCAATTTCCCTTAATGTCCACTTTGACCTGTGATTCCCCGCTTCTTTCAAGTCGAAGAATTCAAAGGTGGATGCCAGTCCAAACTTGGTGACTACGAGGTGCCGTCCATTGGATTGGGAATAATCGTAAGTAAGAAATTTGAAAGGCATTCAAGGAGACGGAAGACTCATTTCCCTTCTTTGATTTGAGCAGAACGCAAAATGAGGCCCTTTTTTGTCGCATTGTTGCGCAATGCATTTTGGGAAAGATGAATGCTCACTCACACAGCCTTCGCCTCAACTTCCAGTCCATTTGACTTCGTGAGTCTTCAAAATGTTTGTTTCGGCACTGGTAAAACCAATGGATTGTTATTGCCTTTCTGTAAGCTTTTCCCTACCTGTGACTGTTTGAAGTATTCAATTTACTTGACGTGAGTCGTTTGCCTTTCATTCAAAGGCAGCATCCAGCATCACACGACTTCACTCCATTGTCAAGACGTGACAACCACTCATAGGGCTTGTGACGCCTTGTGGCATATTTATTATAGTCAGGGCAAAAAGTGGGAGCTTCCTCAATCCAAAAAGTTCGGGAGGATCACAAGTGGACATGACATCAGGTGCGAAGCAAGTTCGCTGTCAGGTGCTTGGGGGAAGCAAAAAATAACCACCACGGTCCAGACGTTTTGGTGTGTCACCAAACCATTTAACTATCCATCCCCGCTATGCACCCTGTCACCAGACAATCCACTTCACATCATGCCGACTTGTCAAAGGCAAGGCAACACAGGCTACTGCTACGGGACACGACGAACCTCGGACCTCCCACCCACCACCAGAGCATCTCAAGGCCGAGGCCGATGGAAGCACACCAAAATGACCTAATCCACACCCGACCAGTCAAACTTTCTCAGGATGGCGAGCAACTTAGAAAAATTTATTGAACTCGATTACAAATCCCTGTAAGTAAAATTCCTTAATCGATGGGGGAGGGGTGCAATTAAAGAGTGGTTCAATTACTCGTTTTTAGCGATTCCGATGATGCCACAGGCAACACGACCACCCGCGTTGCCAGTGATCAAGCTTAACTCGTGGCCGCCCAAACCCAAGTCGTCCGGATCCACGTGAACCTGAAAAAAAGGAAACGGAAAAACTGAGGCGGCACCAGATGTGGAGACCCAAAGCCTCTAGCTTTGCAGTGGTTTCGGGGACCCCACACCGCTTGCTACCCTTTCTCATAATTGGCAAAAGTGGTGACCTCAACCCTTCCCCAGTTCCTCAAGGGGTCTACCTTCTAAACATCTAAATAGTTAGACAGTTTCAGTGCTTTCCTTTTGACCAAGGTGACCCCTCCCATGTTAGCAGAGCACAGTTAACAAATTAGCACCGATCTAATAAAATAGCGATTTGGACCAAATTCTTCCAAGCGGGGAATGATCAATAAATTTCTGGTTGGTACACTCGAGCGATACCCAGAATATGAGGTCAACTAACAACGCATGACCTTAAAACATTAACAGTATGGGGGAAGAAAACCGGAGGGTACATTGTAAGGTTAGCAGTTAAGGCCGTAAAAGATGAGCAGAGAACTTTTATGTTCAAAAAAAGTGAGTGAAGAATTGCAGTCCTATCGGAGGCCATCTCACAATGGCTATGACCTTATAGTTTATCACATTCCTAAGTGAGTTATCATTGTTATGAAACAGTATCAGTGATGCTGTAGAACACCGATCAGGAAAATAAAAATGCTGTTACATTCTTACTCCATGAACTGATATAATTGCCTTTCCCTAAGGTGACTCACAGAGGTCTACAACTTTTACACTCATGTTAGGCAAAATAATTTTGCATTTGTTTTAGAAATGGTACCCACAAAGGAAATGGTATTCCCGAAAAGCGCACAAAAGGGTTATTTATGGAAAGATAAAAAACAAGTCATAGTGAGAGGATCCACGATTAATTTAGCTAAAAAATGAGATTCCATGCTTACCATATTATAGGTGAGACACCACATCCCACACTTACGAATGGATTTTGTCCATTCGCCTGCGGTGGCAGCCGACCAGTCCCATGCACACCTTAAAACCCATTTTCTTTAACTCGGAAAAAGGCCACGGGATAGATAACCTTGCACGCGGTAAGCCCATGGACGGATAAAAGTGCACACCCCAGCGGTAGTTGGGGCAATTTAGCACTGGCGTTTAACTACAGATCTACCTACAATGGTTGACACTTGAAGCTAGCATCAGTCAGCCCGATGCATGGAAAGGGAAAGAAGCATATCTCAACACTCAATCGGAGATAAAGACAAAAAGGAAAATAGGAACACCAAGGAAACCAGCTCCCAAAGATTAACTGCAACGCTGCTCTGCTTCTGCAGCTGACAAGAAGGGAAAAACGTGGAGCCCACCCTCACTTTCCCAAAGTGGAGAATCTGCCCCTTAATATGGCGCAACTACAAACGATAAGCACACTGCAGCACATACCACGAGAGACCTCCCAATAATTGAGTGTTTGCCAGAGAGAGAAATCATGTTGTCCGTAAGATCAAGCGTCGCCCTACCGTCGGCACCAGCTGTAACATTACCGAGGTCCCCAACATGTCGCTCAGCAGCGTCAGGAGCACCATGGTTTTTGCCGTAGGGATTGAAGTGAGCACCAGCTGAAGTACAGCCTTGTGTTGTGTCACCAAATTCATGGACGTGAAAGCCGTGCTTTCCAGGCTTCAGTCCCTCAAATTCAGCGTGCACTTTGACACTGTCGCCCTGAAAATAAGATTAGAAGAGGCGACTAACGAGCTGTAAACCACAGATTGTTCATCAACTAGACCAAAGTTGGAGTCCAGATGGGGATCAAGTAGGGGGTAAAAGTTTGCAATCAGAACCCCCGCAAATGTAAATGGGATGATACTGAGCCATTAAAAATAAAAAGTACAGAAATGGAATCAGCAGTGCGGCAGTGATGGGCGCGACTCATCGTCAAATGCCCGAGCCATGGACGCATTAAGACCAAGGCTTTTAACAATGATAAAATAAACCAATACACTTACAACTTGAGAGAAGTGAACAACCCCCTTAACCCCCTCATCGCCTCGCATAACACAGACCGCCTTCATAACGACTCTCGAGGAAAACGCGCAAGCCCCGAAAACCTTGGCAGTCCTGCTAGTTAAAACAACAGACTTGGTTAATGATTACTTCAGAATAAATGATAACACAACTAAAAGCATTACTCAATAGACCGACATTTAATTACGTCACTATTACAAGCAGAAAATTGAGAGATTACAGTGCAAACCCCAGAAGCAGTTGCGGCTAATCTATGTTCAGGTACATGGCGAGTTTTAAGTACCATCAAACTGCCTTTTCAAGAATAAGAGTTGTTAACGAACGAATACCTTATACCTAATAAATGGCTGCTATTACTGCAAAGTGGATGGATGACATTCGAATCACTCCAGATATTTTAGGCGCTTAACCATCGTAACGCATGAATGCTACAAATTGGAGAACCCTAATCAATTGGCAAGTCCAGACTCGTGATTGACTTCCCACTTCGACGGTGAACCGAGCCCAACGCCAAAGACGCCATAGACGGATGAACTAGATGACCCCAAAGTTGGCTCGATGTTAAAGGCAGGCGACCATTTCTCTACCCAGCCTTCTGATTTTCGACAAGCAAGGGTTAGCCTTTATTTTACCTCCCTAGAAAAAATGATAATAAATCAAAAGACTGGGCTGTTCCTGACGGCGCATGCATAATGGCATTTTCTGAGCGCTGTTATCACAACAGTGCGAGTCATATTTTAGCAATGAAACGCATTATATATGTTGGGAGATCAGATAAATTTTTAAATGTGTCAATGCCTGAAGATGAGTGTGCTCAATGGTTCGAATCGGGCGATCTTCATTGAGTATAAAGAACCAATGAAATTGGCGCCTAATTGACCTTGAAAATCGCTTGTGGAAGTATTCCATCAGCATGTGCAGCACTTTGCCATGACCATTTTTCAGGCCTTTCTCAAAGGTGTGTGCCGCATTCGACTTACGATGGCACCATCATCGCAATTACATGTTACTGTTGTGGGAACAGGGACTCCTGGGACCCCAAAGAGTGTTCTATTATGCACAGATTCCACACGATATCTTATTAATTGCGGCGAGGGCACACAACGGATTTTGACCGAGCACAAGTAATTAGAATTACTTATCATACCTGTTACAGATCAAAGGCTTCTAAGATTCAGCATGTTTTCTTTACAAGAATGTCGTGGAGACATCTTTCTGGTCTTCTCGGCATAGCATTGACTGTGAAAATGGCTGGTGTAAAGAAAATGTTTGTGCACGGGCCTCCCAGCGTTGTACGTACTCATCTCTGTATGTTCTCCAATAACGTTCTTTTACTTATTCCAACTTAACCTAGCCCATTTTTAACATTTAAGGTCGAACTAATGAGATTGACGCGCCACTTCGCAGATGCTTCGACAACAGAAGTTGGTAAATTAGGAATTAATTAGCTCTGATTTATCTATCCTGGCCTGTGGAACAATCATGCTCTAACACTTTTCCTTTAGTACAAAGCAGCATTTTAGAAAAACCAATGATTGACAATGATTTCGTAATAACTGCATTTCAGTTGGCTGGTGAAGAGGCAATTGAACCACGTGGGTTGCTGCTTTGTCAAAATTTTGGTTTACCTTTTAAATAAGTAGGATGCCTAAGTCCTACTCTCTCAACCGTAGGTGCCAAAGCTGCTCATACGGATCATCCTCTCAAAATTCAGCCGGTTTACGCCTACTTGTTTCGAGTAAATCAAATTGTTATGCGTCAGAGTTGCTTATAACTAGAGCCTGAAGCTGAATCGAAAATTGGATCCGGCCAAGTGTGTTGCCTGTGGTATACCGAGGTGGGCTCTATCTTTCACTTATGTCCCCAATTGCAGTCGCATAATATCTTGGTTTTTGTCCGAACCTTCAACCGTACATAAAAGTCGCTTTCAAATTGCAATGTGCCAAGTTAGCCCTCATCCAATTTAACGAGATACATTGTAGTTAACTCTTTGTTTATTGAATTCAATGCGATGTGGCTCAAATTAGGTTTTGGCACTTTTCTTTTGTAAATGTGGGGCATTTTCGGAAATTGCACCTCAATAAGTTAGAATGGCGGAAATCTTCATTTATAGCTGGTAGATACTTGGGTGACTTCCCGATTGTCCTCTATCTAAGTTGTAATCTTGTTTGCATCCTAAGAATTTTCTTCGGTTTTACAGCGATGTTTTGCGCTCCGCCAGAATACGCCAGCTTGTTGAAGGTCATCCGCTTGTTCTAGACGACGGACGCGTAGTAAGTCCACACTCCCTTTGGTCGCACATGGATCCGATCATCCAGTTTCTGTTGCTTGAGTGTGCTTTTCTGTGTGTGAAAATTGCAGGTTTTGCCTGAAGAGGTCACTGATGAACCTGCTACACCTCGGAATATACTGGGTAAGTTTGCCGCACGACCAAGGTAACTGCAACATCATCAGACGTGGAAGAACTAACTGATATTACTCTGTTACCGATTGGACTACTGAATGTCGTGCAACGGCAAAAGATTGAAATTTTATCGGCTGTTGTTATCCTGAATTTTTATCCCAGACCGATCTAATAGCTGCGGATATAGTTTAACATCTAAATCTGTCATTCATTTGGCGCTCCACCTTTTGGTGATCTGGAATAATTGGGGCTGTTGCGTCGTTCATCCTTCTGTGATGGTAGTTCAGAGTCGATTCGAGTTGTCTGGAAAGAAGCAACGAGCCAGTGGCGCTTTTAAAAGCGCCAGATGATCACTGAAACGGCAGTCATATGAATGAATAAGAGGGGAGTTTCTTATCCAGGTTTTGTATTTGGATCTGGTAGAGGTGATGTGTCTGAACCGTGTCACACTGCCCATTGAACTCATGGCTTCAAAAGTCTCTGACACAAGTCTTTTTATGAATTCGCAGTCCTCGAGTGCCCCCATGAATCCTACATTCCACGCTTCATCGAAGCTGACCAATTGTTCAATGCCATCGCGGCCTCTCACGAGAGTGATGAGAGCCTCCGAGGCACCGTTTCAGGTATCACTCTGGCTATCCACTTTGTTCCTCCTGGGCTCTTCGAATCTCCCGCCTACCAGACCTTCGTTTCTCGGTATGTGAACTCTTATGCCTTCATAATGAGCACTGTTTTCGGGTGAAGACACTTTTGCTCAAAACAGGACATGAAAACGCTTAACTTTCCCAGCATTTCGTGCCTTGATCGTCCTGGATAGCTTCTTAAACTCTGCCAAGTGGTCGGAAAGAAAAGTAAATGGGCCATTTGGAGTCACAATGATTAATTGGTTGTTGGACGCCGTGGCGGACTTTGGGTTAGCATTTGCTTTGAGTAATTGGTACTAGTATTTCTTTGTAGGCATTTTCGTTCGCAATAATGGGCCATTTATAAATAAGGAAGGCAAGAATTTCGGTTAGGTTCAGCAGACCAGTGCATGGACATTTGCGTTTGTCGTCGTGACCAGCTCGCAGCCCATTTGCAATTGGGATGTAATATGCCAAAACTCGCTTCATAACCTCTTTCTGTGCTGAAATGTATTATTTCACCGAAGTTACCCTTCAGTGCAAGGCAATAATGCAGCCTTTGATTGTTTTCTCTGTGATAATGCTGCGTCCAATCTGTTGAGCGTACGCTAGCTTGGCCAGCGCCACCGATGCAGGTCGGATCATATGGCGTGTGGAGCTCAAATGGTGCTGATAATGGCTCAAAGAGAATTTTCATCTGTCTTTAGCCTGAACCAGTTCGGCCAACGCGAGGAGTCAAGTAAAACAATGGCAGAGGAGGCTAACAGTGATGGCGATAGTGATGGTCTCCATCACCTCGTCGTGGATGGTTCTGAAACTCGATGCCTCTGTCCTCCCGTGGCGGGCATCTTCAGCCAATCCGTTGTCCTCCATACCCACTTCGATCCCCAGCTCTACCCTAAGTTAATGGCTCTCAATTCGCCTGAAGTATGTCAATTTTAAGGACTAATTAATTCTAACAATTCCTTGCATTACTCTCTTCATTGTACATGAATTTAGCCGAAACCGGACCTCTCCCACGTGAAGCCCTTCTCAAAAGTAGTGTATTCGGAACCGATGATGCGATACTTCCTGCGTGCACACAGCGGCTTTAACACGTATGTTGGGTTATTTCATCTGAGACATTCCATCTTTACGGTAACCTACACACAAGCATTATAAAGCTGGCAGTTCCTTATTAAAGTGGTCAGAAGCAGTCCCAATTCGAAGAAACCATCACCTATGGACGCGTTTTTGACCCTTTTTACTTGAAAGCGGCTTCTTTTAATCATCCTCTAGTGTTGTGTTCACTTGGATAGAAATGATGGTTATGAACTTAATCCAGTAGCCCTACCAGGTGGCCACGTAAATTGACCTCTTTAATACTGCGAATGGACGTTGAGAGTGTGTTCTAGGATTCAAGCGTCGTGCTTGTTTTTTGATTTCATTTGCTGAGCACTCACTGTGGTGAGTCATTGCATTTCTCGGTAAACTCGGCTCATTATTCCCTTCATTATACCAGCCTTTCTGTAAACCAAGTGCAGCTCATTTTCTTGAGTCACTATCTCCAGTATATTTGCCTTATGAAAGTGGATGGTGATAAGTATTCTCATCCAAAAGGGGTTTTCTTTTATTTTATTCTCATTAAGTGCAAACTGTATAATTCTGGATGAGAAGGAGCTGCTCCACCAGGCCTTTGATCCGCTCTATGTTTCCGAGACGGAGGCCGAGGAGGCCTTCAAGGAGATGCGATCCAAACTCAATGCCGCCATTGCAAAGAGGAAGGCCGGTTAGTTAGGTTATCCTAATGGTCCCTAATATGTATTAAGTAGCATTGTCAGCTAGTAGTAGTGTCATTCGGAGTTGTTTGTGTGCCTAAAAGTTCAAAGAAAGGCACAATAAGTAGCATTAAATGCGTGTCAAAGTTTTGTTGAGAAATTCGCCATTTCGCCTTGATCCGATGTCACTTCGGCGTCTTACATGTGTCGTAGGTAACATTTCCGACACCATTAAACTGTAGTGCAGTACAGGCTGGTAAGTCTGCCATTTTGCCTTTCAGACGGAGTCACTTCGCCGTTGGAGGAGCTGGAGTGGCCAGAATTCACTTTCCTGGGGACGGCTTCCTCCTCCCCCAGTAAATATCGAAACATCAGCGCCATTCTTATGCGTCTCAGGTCAGCCCATTGAGTTGTATCATTTTGGGAGCCTTTTTGTCATGTGGGTCAACTATTGCTAGGCGTGTAATACATGGCTTAATTTTCCACGGAACAATCCGTTTTGCATGCCTCACCTCCCTCTGCCTTATACCGCTCTCCTTTTTTTCCAACAGCCCAGACGAATGCATCCTTCTGGACTGCGGAGAGGGCACTTTAAATCAACTCTATGCCCTCCATGGAATCGAGAAGACGCATAATCTTTTACGTGGACTTCGGCTCATTCTTATCACCCATATGCACGCTGATCACCATGGTGTAAGTGTATGTCTTTACTTATTGGGTTTGATGCACGCCGTTTTGCTGCCTTAATGCGATTCTACCGCAGAATATTGTCCAACAATGCTTTGTGTCAAGAAAATATGGATACGATTGGTTGGCGCTTTAATTTCAGTAGTTGTAGGTTTCATCTTTGGATGGCTAGAGTGAAATTTACCATGAAAGCGCAGCTTCTCAAGGTTAAGATGGCTGTATTAAAGATGACAAGCGGAATTCACGCTGATCAGATCATGCAGACTACAAAAATGCTACCAGTGGTACTACCACTCAGTCTTAAACATGGAGCAGATCTTCTGCTAATGATTAGCGCCCCATGTGCACCAGCTCGACCACCATGCACCTTGATGAGCGTGGAATGGCGCGCAGGTACAAGCGAATCACAAAACCCCTAACTCGGGAAGTAGTTGATCGCGCGGAAGAATTTGCCTACGTAATGGTAGTGAAGCGCTTAGACTCTGTAAGGCACTCAAGTGGTGTCAAGGCTTCAAAGATGGTCGCATCTCCCGCAGTTAGGGGTTCCGTTCCGCCCCATAACGCAGTAATCATTCCACCAACGTGTTGAATTCTCCCTTGGTCCAATCATAACCAGTTGAGAGGTATGGCGCCGTGCGGACTGTGAAACCAATCATCTACAGGGTGTAAAATTTCAAAGTCAGTATTTCATTACTGTCAACAACGGATGGTTCAGCTCCGTTGAAGAATCATTTCGTGTTGAACCTTTAGTTTCCCTTCCTGCTTGTGCATCGTACACGTGGGCGCTATATTCTAGTTTGAAAGGAGGTTTTTTACAAACATCTCTGCTGAGGAAGCCAATTGCTCTTAATTCACGTTTGCCAGATGAGCATACATACGCATAATTTGCCTTGGCAACCAACCTCGGCTTTCTTCACTTTACACCAGGGCGTGATGACAATAGCACGGAAAGTTTACGATCTGACTCGAGATCCAGCAGGCTTGTCGGTGCTGGCGCCGCCACCCTTCTGGAAGTGGGTGGACAGCTACACGGACCTCTTCCAGTCTATCACCACCATCGGTAAGCACGTGCGTCTCTTCGCCATCAATCGCGTCTACGAGGCCCCGCCTCAACCCGTGATGGCATTCGCTGGTGGACGTGGTCCTGATTTCGTTTCACCGCCTGTCGTCAGTCCTATATGGCACTTGCGGCATTCAAACGATCCGGTGACAAACGATTGGAAACGACTACTTGCTCAGTTGAAGCTTAAGGTTCGCTTTTGGAATCGTAGTGACTAACTCCCTTTGCGAATTTGTCTTCTCCCCAGAATTCCATTCGTCCCTATTCCAAGTATCGCACCTTAATCTTCTCAAATCTCGTTTAGATTGAACCGGTTAGGGTACCGCACACGGGTACGTCGTGGGCCTTTGTACTGTCTCGGGTGAAAGGAGAGGGAGAGGACGTGAGACCTTGGAAGGTGGTTTACTCGGGGGACACCCCACGCTGCTCTCATCTGGCCGAGGCGGGGCGCGATTGCGACCTCCTCATCCACGAAGCCACCATGGGAGATGGCTACGAGGAACAGGCTATCGCCGCGCATCACAGGTGCGTACTTGCGCTCCTGGCTTGACATTAGACCGTGGCATAGCGCATATGTCCCTCCCTTCTTCCAAAACACTGAGAGAGCATTTTGAAGTTGCATACGCGATAGCACTGAATGCAGAGTTAAATAGTAAACTTTTACGACCGCACTGAACTTACATGATACGAATGTCTACTGGAGGAGGCACTTTTTACATTCCCTTCCAACTGTAGCACAACCAGCGACGCGATTACGATTGGTCGACTCATGCGCGCCAAGTTCATTCTCCTCACTCATTTCAGTCAGCGCTTCTCACGTCTGCCCAGCTTTGACACCTTCCAGGAGGACATTGCACCTGCTTTCGACTTCATGCAGGTGAGTCATTGTTCTCTCAGGGTCAAGTAATGCTATACTGCAATACTCTTGTTATTTGCCTTGGTGAGTAGATCAGAGGGGGAGAGAGGAGAATCTTGGTTGCATTGATGCGTATTGCGAGTGGAAAGTTTGAGTAATTTCGAATGAGGCAGTGTTATCAGACGCTTGACCAGCCTTTGTTATGAACTAGCGATTTTATGTCCATCGTCGGGATGCTCTTGAGGCGCCATCCAGATGTTCAGGAGAAAGGATGGCAAATTTGCCGTCTCCCTTGGGGTGGGAACACACCTATCAAATCAAACGTCTACCAACTTCAACAGAAACGTCTTCTAGGGTCGCGCACATCTCTAGCAAGTGTGTCCCAAATTCCCTCCTCCCCTTCTCTTCAATGATGACACACTCTTTCTTGCACCACAACCAGACGGTTCATTGAGGTGCAAATGCCAGCGTTTCTCCCCCACCTGGCATGAAGACGGTTGGGCGTATTCCACCACGCTGTCACAACCACAGCACCTGACTTGATGCCGAATGCGTTGTGGTGAGTGGCACGTAGGTGGTAGAGGTGAGACGTCATGTTGCCAGTGCGGACACAAGGTCCTCGCGCTCCGTCACCCGGATGAGACGAATGTCAGCGATGGAACATTCAAGTGCTACAGGTGCTGTCGTGACTTGACAAGGTGGCTGTAGGGCTTGTTTTAGTGACATTGTCTGGACAGATAGGAAGTAATGTCGGACTTCCAGTTGTTACGAGGAACTAAGCTCACACCTGAGGTTATAACCTTTCACCCATTTTGAAATGGGAACCATTGGACAGGATGATGGTGAATCCAAATCAATCGAGCTCTCGGTTATCCGACTTACAGCGAAGAAGAATGAAATGCTTCAATGCCCAATTTCTTATTGATATCCATATTTACCATTTAGGAAGTGCATTTCTTTCTGAAAGGATAAGTTAAAAATTTAACTCACTGAACTCGAACTCCTTGTCCTGCAATCTGTTCCTGCAACCACTGCGCTAAAATGTGCTTCCCTCTCGAATTTCCATCTGAATTTGCGCCTCGGCAAATCGCTGTCACTGAAGCTGAAGGACCTAGACTACTTTCCGATTCATTTCTTGTCAAGGGCCAGCTACGGCTATCGTGACAAACGACATTAGCCATTCCAATCCCGGCTCTACGACTTTCTATTCCCATCCATAAAAAGGGGAATTTCCCGTTCACCACCCAGTCATGGGTCTAAAAGAGTCTTTTCTATGTTACACACAGGTAAAGTTTGGAGATCTGTGGAAGCTGCCCTACTTCCTACCCTTCTACAAGTACGCCTTTGCGCGTCATTGGGAGCTGCTGCAGAGTCGCGCAGATGCCATCCAGCAGCGAAAGGCTCGTGTTGAGAGCGCGCTCGAGGAAACTCGTTCTGTTGTTAATCAGGCTCTCGGAAACGTGAACATTCCCCGCGGGGGTACCAGGTGAGATCAAGAGATGCACTCTTCTCCCTCCTCTCCACGTTCCTCCCTCCCTGTATTAGTAAACCTCCCCCGGCCTTTGGTTTTTCTGGCTGGTAAATAGACAACGCCACTTCAACGTCTTCGTATTCTATACGAAGCGAACCGCTCATGGAGTTGTGGACTAAGAACTCATCTTTGCTGAATAAAAGTTCCATTTCGCAGACCAAGTCTGAGCTTGATCCGAAGAGGGGCTGGAGATGGTAACCTAACTGCACTCCCAAAGAAGAGGCAGGCCACGTTGCTATGCTTGCGTGGTGATAATTGCTTCCTAACCCAACGACTACTCGTGAGACACACTGACCCAGTCCCGAACTGTCGATTTACTTTGAGGAAAAGCATCCTCCTGATGAGTGGGACCGAGGTTGCCACTGCGGGAACGAGAAAACCCAGCACATTTCGAGGACCCGTTTTGCATTTCTGTGTGCTAGTAAAGAAGGTACAATCCGCCCTCCATCAAACGGTGTTGTGGGTCCCGAGCATGCCTCGTTGTTGAAATGGTCCACCACGCCTGCAACCCGTAATCCCTTCTCAACGAGGTGAGAGAAGGAGGTAGCTCTGATTTTGTCCCTAGCCTTCGTCGTCTCACTGTCACATCCCGAGTGCTTATGCATTGTTCACCTCACAATTGTTGTTTGGTGTCACGGAGGCGTCGAGACCGTCCCAAAGAGAAGCAAATTGGGGTGTTTGTGGAGATTGTGGTCGACGCAGCAACATGCTCTCATTGAAGAGTGGCAAACACACTTGACAGGTGTGAGGTGTCGCCGCATCTTCTGGAGGGAACGCGCCCTTGCTCGCCAATTAACTACTTCTGACCGTTCTCCCAGCTCGAGTGTAACGTTCCACTTGGTCATCTCGCCGAGGGACGTTTGAGGAGGTTTGCAGTGAACAAACTCATTTTTCGTCCACAGTACAATAAATAATAAAACAGGACCTAGTCTTGTCAATCTGGAGTGGTGTGTGGCACAGAAGTGTTGGGTGAGTTACGGGTAGATAGTTATGGAAGTGCTCAATTGTATGACTGCGGCTGGTGGGTGAAAGGTTATAACCTCAGGTGTTAGCTTAGTTCCTCGTAACAACTGGAAGTCCGACATTACTTCCTATCTGTCCAGACAATGCCACTAAAACAAGCCCTACAGCCACCTTGTCAAGTCACGACAGCACCTGTAGCACTTGAATGTTCCATCGCTGACATTCGTCTCATCCGGGTGAGGGAGCGCGAGGACCTTGTGTCCGCACTGGCAACATGACGTCTCACCTCTACCACCTACGTGCCACTCACCACAACGCATTCGGCATCAAGTCAGGTGCTGTGGTTGTGACAGCGTGGTGGAATACGCCCAACCGTCTTCATGCCAGGTGGGGGAGAAACGCTGGCATTTGCACCTCAATGAACCGTCTGGTTGTGGTGCAAGAAAGAGTGTGTCATCATTGAAGAGAAGGGGAGGAGGGAATTTGGGACACACTTGCTAGAGATGTGCGCGACCCTAGAAGACGTTTCTGTTGAAGTTGATGGACGTTTGATTTGATAGGTGTGTTCGCACCCGAAGAGAGATGGAGTTAAAATCAGCCGAGGATCGCTCAAGGGTCTTGTCTTTTCAACGTGTATCGTGACATTGGGAATTTAAGTTGTCCCCTACCGCTCAGTGATGTTTTGTCAAGTCCTGACCACACTATCAAAGCCATTGGCCTAACAAATGTGCATTGTTGATTGTATTCGCTCACTCAACCTCAACTTGGAAGTCTACAATGAAGGTAAGGGAGGCCAGCCGCCTTCAGTATACTACTAAATGGCTGTCCATTGCGATAATAGGCGGGTACGACCTCAGACATAGTTTTGTAAACAGCAGTGGTGTCGACTTTGTGCGCCGCTCTTTCATCATACCACTGCAGCCGCTATTTATGTTTGTGGTACTCACCTGAAGCTCCTGGAACAGCTCCGGCGCTGTGCACCCTTTCGCGTCGCATCACGCACTGCAGCGTACTCTATCGCCTTGACTTGCTTGGCCAATTGTTCCTGGGACGTGCACTAAGTTGGTCTAAGCAGAAGACATGATCGAACCTCGGCTTGTCTGAATTGATCCGTGGCGTTTGAGCAGATGCACTTCAAACTAGCAGCCAGATTAAGAATCATCTTGGGCTTCTGGGGACAGCTTCCTACCTCATCACTCGCTACCCAATGTGTGGACTGACACACTCAATTAAGTACTGATGAATTCTCAAGGAAGAGGGGCAACTCCAAACCGCTGATCGCAATTGGTGTCGTTTACATGCCAAAATAACTCACTCGATCTACACACCAGTGACCTCCAAGAGCCCTCAATGGAGGCCTTATCGTCCATACTCGCAATCAGCCTTAATGCCAGGACAGGTGGATTGCTGGTATTGTTTTAAATAGTCGCGACATCGGGATTGACAAAGACATTCCATTGCACTTGATAAATAGGGGGAAAACAGCAGCTCAATATGGAGTGCCATTCTGGCGGATCTGCGCTGGCCACTCTCCAAATGCTGTCTCCTGTGCATACTTCTCCACAGACTGCTTGAAGTAATTTGATCCAAACTGGTCCCTGGTCTATCCCAAGCTTAGCATCAGTTCTTTTTTTACGGGTGGATGCGGTGGCGAGTCTGCTTTCCCTCGTCGCACACCACATACTATGCCATCAGTTGCCTCGGAATAGGAAGGGTAAGGCGGAATCCGCCCACTGATGGACTCTGGATGGTGAGCAGAGCACACATTGAAGGCTGGAAGAGGGACGACCTTCGTTAAAAGCACTTTTTAACCGAAGACAAAATCATTTTTTCTTTTCACAAAACTATTCTGAACTTGCTTGCACAACAAGCGGGTTTCCATAAAGTCTCCACACCAAATTATACACGTGCGTAGCCATAGCAACCGGGTTGTCCTTGGGAGTGGAATAAGAAATTGCTTTTTACAATTAATGGCACTATTAGAAGTTGGTTCTTAAGGCATTTCGATCCAGCAACCGATTTTGCATCAAACACGTTAATTTCAAGACAAGGAATCGACCGAACACGCATTACTTTTTGGAGAAAAAGAGGCTATTTGGGTGTCCTCGTTATTCTATCATTTCTGCTAAGGCGGTGTAGTCTTGAAAGGAGGGAAGGAAAGAAGTAAGAATCGCTATTAAAAGTTAACGTTTGCCTTTCAACGGTATCCAAATTGTTGCACTTCCCCACTACCTCTTCTTAAAGATTAGTTGTTTGTTGACAGTTTACTTGGGTAGAGCAAGGCTCCAGGTGCAAATAATGCTTCGTCTCACCACAGAAGTGGTTATTTGGCTTACTTTTGTACCCTTCTCCAACCGTCGAAAAAGGCTCATCTCATGTTAAGTCTTACATCGGATTTACAAAACATCCTTCTTTCGATTCAGGGCTAGTAATGTGCAGATTCTACTAATGCCAAGTAGAACATGCTACTAATGTATTTAAGTAGGCGGAACTGACTGACTGATCCACCGCACGAGCTGAAAGGGCAAGCAGCTGTGGCAATTATTCAACTCTCCGATGGCATTTCAATGTACTACTTGGTGAATTTATCTTAAAGTTGATTTTCTGCATAAATAAAATAGGGTTGAAAAAAAGCATGCAAGGAGTCCTCCCCAAGACGCAAATTTTGTCAAAGAATTAAAGTTGAATTCCTCATTTTTGGAAGGCCACAGCTATCATTACAGTAATCAGCATTTAATTTTATGCGGTACTCAATATATATTAAAAACTATGATTTGAGTTACACTATTTAAATCCCCATAAATATTTTCTACCAGCGTCACGTATGTGTGACGTCATGTACTTCCATCCGAAGGCCACTATCGCAAGCACGGGTCACGTGTTCCTTGTTCATATACAATGACTACTAGTACAAAAACCCGTATCACAATCGGATAGGTACTTTTTAGGCCCCTAGAATGGAGCAGCATGCGAATGGAACGAGGGAGTCCACATTCCTCACCTTTAAGAGCACCAAGTGAAGCGATAAAAATGCATCAAACTCCGAGCAAACAAAATGCTGGAGAACGGACAATTTCGCTACAAATCCTGTCAGTGTAAAAGTGTGTTGTCACTGAGCCACAACCGAAAAACAAGGAAAAATTTGTCAATGTCACTTTCGCAAAGGTAGTGTGAATAGGGATGTGCTATTTCAAATGCCTAGTCATGCAATCGAGTGCATTCTTTTGCCACTTTGCACACAGCATTCTCTGCTTTCAAGGCGATTAGCTTAAAATTGCTGCATCGGGCAGTTTTAAATAAACTCAGTTTTGCTTTCATAGACGATGAGATTAAGGATAATGAATGCAAATGCCACCCAGAATCATCAAATGAAAAATACAACTTCGGCACAAGAAAGTGAGTCACAAAGTTGATGTTAGGTGGTGAAAAAGGCATTGTCATAGCCTTTGACACTGTGGCCTTCCTTCCTGTCAAAGCGTGTGTGCGTGTGTGTGAGTATTTTTTGTCTCGCGACTTGAACCCTCCCCCCTCCCTCCCTCCCTCCTCCTCCGCCTCCTCCGCCTTTTCCTCCTCGCCTTCTCCAACCTTTCCCCGCGTCGTTTGATATCAATGGTCAGATAAAAAGTGGCATGCCATAATGCCGGCAGGCGTCTCGTGCCTTCATGGAAGTGAAAGTAAACAAAACAGCTTGAAATGAATCCAACCAACTCGGTCCGCCTACAGCGCACGCTGAAAGAAGACCAGGTCCGCTTTTAGCTGACTGGATAACACTGCGTCAAATGCAGTGGACGATTGAATGGGCAGAGGACCACAATGAAAGGATAAAGTTATGTTTAGGCACTTGACGTGCTGAGATTTGTCCAAGCTTTTATACCAATTGCCAAATAAATTTCCTTCTCATGCACTTCGGATGGCAAAAACCACGTGCAGTTTCTGTGTTCCGAGAGATTTGTGGCAGTTGGAGAAGGGGAAGAGAGATGACTCTAACTTACACACCTGAGTCTTCTCAGCTCGCCACGACTCGCACAGTCAGGGCAAAAGGCGGCTTCGCCAAAGGCTTCCAAATCAACTTGAGTCATTCGATCTTTTGAAAAGGAAAGACAGACAGAATTGCTCACACCTGAAGGGCTGCGTTCTCGCAGTTGACATTCCTTCACTTTTTAGCCCCTTGTCATGGTTTCCAAGGCACTGGAGACTCGGTGATTGAACATCCGCTGGATTGCACGACCTCTGGGTCATCCCAGTATCCCTCGGCCGCCTCCACGGCGACAGCGCATAGTCTGCCCCGGTATTATGCCTTTTCTCGGCCTTTGGGAGGTGTTAAAGCCAAATTCTACATAGACGAGCAATCAGCCTGATTCGGCTAATAAATGAAAGACTTTGAAAGGGAATTTGCCCTCCAAATGGAGGGATCTGTGACGATCCCTACGAAAGGATTCAAAAAATGGAGTCAAACTTCGTCAACCACCCCAGTATCATGTTCGGCAGGAAGCGAACTATCCGGAAAAGTCCACAACGGAGCAGTCCACGCTCCACAGAAACACAAAATCGCCTCCACCTCTCCACCAGTTGGATAGAACCCAAATAAACACGGTTGGGTGTCATTGAAGTGAACAAAAAGAGGCAAGGAGGGACAAATGGGAGACCCAATCTCAATGAAACCATTCAACTTTCATTTTTTTTTTTACCAAACGGCCTGACTTTTGGGTCACTGGTTTTAGCGGCTAGTGAATCCCGCCTTCTCCTGAATAGGACGATACGCCAGCTCCAATTTAAGTGCCGGCAGGGATCAGTGACGTTGTTATCAATCGTCCGGTGACTGGCGCGGTCTGTTTGTTGGGTAGTTTGGCCCAAGCTACCAAACTCGTTGCAATTGCCGACGCGGACGGAGGACTGGGGGAGGGTGGGGGGCCGAGAGAGGGTCTTGTTAATACCTTGACTGTTTATTTAACCCTCCGCGGGCTGCATGGCCTCCAGCCGGGGCCAAGGGGCCCCATTTTCTCGCTACGATAAACTTGCACATTCTGCCCGAGTAATGCGCCTTCATCGGCCTTAGGGCGCGTAGAGAGGAGACGGGGGCTACAATCCCCTTGCGTAAAATACCAAATCCAACCAAGATGATGTCACCGTTCTGACGCCGGTGAGTTGACATAAAACCATTCGCTATAAAAAAGGGGGGCTTTAAACTAACTCAAAAGCTTTAGCTTATGCGAAAGAACTTTGAAATGAGCGAAATCTGCCGTGACTGTGCTAGATTAAGGCACGATTCTCAACCGCTCTAGGGCTCCTGAAAACACCCTTATGAGTCACCAATGCCATTCAAGTGTGTTGTGACTCAACAAAATTGAAGTAATTGGTAAATAACCTTATTAATCATTGTAGAGTGTTGGGATTTTTCTCAAAAAATTGTACGAAACCAAGTAAATAAGTGAATGAAAGCGTCTAAATGACCGTTGTGGATCCTTCCCTGGTGAATTTTATTTTCACGCAATCACAGCCGTTGTGTGATTTTATTAGAACTAAGCCATCAGCAGTAATGAAGTGGCAAGGGGGCTCAAAATAAGCACTTATTTTTAAAAAAAGCCGAAAGAGGAAATGGCTGCCGATTCGCCGGTCCCTCTCATGCTGACAGATGTTATCTTTGGGGAAACACCGACCTAACAGCTTTCCGTAGTTGAGTTTCCATCTTTTGGACGATGAATTGTGAACAGTCCTTTTAAATAATGCAACGAAAAATTTTTATTATGCGCCTCTGAGACGCATAATTAAGTTTGTTTGATGCTGCATTTTGGTTACGCTGACACAAGAGGTGACCACAACCCCTCTGCATGGTAACAGCACATTCCTATTAAAGTTTTATGAAGTCTCTTCCTTTTCACAATGACTCAGAGTGAGGGTGGACAAAATTATTACCGAAAGTGTTGGCCGTTCTTCTAGATGTGCTAAAAGCTTTGGCCGATTATTTGTTGCATTTAATTTAAGTAGGTTTCTTTGGTGTTTCCTTTTGTTACTATTCTCTTTATAATTCAATTTATAACCATTTTAATCTAATAAGTCATTTCTCATAAAACTGCGCGCTGATTTGTAATTTCCGCGCCAGCCCAAAGGTCATCGCACTAGCCAATCACGTGACGACCCCTGTGATTTCGCGACCCACCTCAATTGTGTTTACATTTTTAGGCCATGTTCCACCCCAGGAGTCTCATTAATTGCTCCCACAGCCCATTCCCAAGCCCTCATACGCTCTGGTGTTTTTTTTCGGTCACTGAGTGGCGGCTAACTCAGACCACGTCCACGCACCTCTGCTCGAGAGGCGGTGACTCACTTTCGGTGAAATTCTATCTGCCGAGAGGAGGGGCATTTTGTGAAAAATTCACCAACTTTGTCAAATGGCATGTTTCCAAAAAAGTAACAGCAAGAGAAAAATAGAGAAAAAAAACTGAGTACTTTCGGTTTTTATTTCAATTAAAGGCAAATTGTGGCACAGTCTTGCGTGGACTTGAAAGTGGTCAACGTTTCTACGCTAAATAAGATAGAATTCATCCAAAAGAATGCGCGTTCTTAAAATGCTACCACCTGTTTTTAATAGCAGGACCGTTGTCAAATGGAGTTCGTCTGATGGGATGACCTGAGGTCCCAACCACTTAGGGCGGATTCTCAGGTACTCATCCCTCAATGTTTCTTTTAGAGTGGATTGCTTTACCATCGCCTGTCTACAGTCCTTTTTGGACAGCGGGAATCTCCTTTCCTGAAAGCATTAACTGCAACAGCACTGGCGGTGAAGATAGTGCCTTGTTCCACCATGGCAATATGAAAGTCAAATTTAATCGTACTTGAAGTTAAAATAGCTTGAGTCTATTTTATTACACCGTATCTTTTAATCAATCAGCCTGCAAAATCTGACTTGATGCAATCAGACACTGTAAGCCGGTGAGACCTACATGTCACATATTTGTGACACTGAGCTGATGCGACTAACTCAGATCATTGCGCAGGTCTTACACTCAGAGAGTTGCCAAAGCTACAAGGAAGTGCAAAATGAGTTACACGAAAATGACAAATAGGTTCAGGGAATGTTTTCAGTTTGGATCCGTTTCATGCCCATTGAGTGCCACTTCCAAGTTCTTCTTGGGTTATGGAAAAATTTTCACAGCCTTTAGGACCTTAAAAACACAAACTGAAACAGCAGCTCTGACAATGGAAGAGATTTGGAGTGAATTATTACTAAATGAACCAAAAATACGTCGAGGACAAGACATTAGACAGCGTCCAACCTTCCAATGGAATCCACCACTGCCTGATCTTCGGTGCCCCAAAATCGCCCCAAGGCGGTGCACATTGGAAGAGGATTTATTTACAATAATTTACGAGGCGATATCGTAAAACAAATCGTGCCCCAAGTCAGTCAGCAATCAAGATAATGTTGACATTTGCTAGACAGTCATGCCTTCGAGTCATTCGCCTCCAACCCTCAAGCCATCAAGCAAAACAGATTGTGTATTATTTATGGAGGGGAAAAAACACGCCAGATGTTGGCTAAGATAACCTTCTCACATCTGCATAGCAATCATGAAATGTCAAGCTCTCAACGCTCTCTCATTCAGCGACTCATCACAGAGGCGGCAACCGCGGAGCAGGAGCACGGAGCTGGAGGCCTTCTTGGGCGTGCCAGACGGGTGTCCGACCGGGTTTGAGAAAATGACCCTGTCTGCCCATATGCAATGCAAAAGGGAGCAAAACTCCATTGTCCCTGACTAAGCGACTGTCCAAGTTATTCAACTTCCAGTGCTCCAGTGCCTCCACTTTCGACTGCTTACAGACGTGGGGAATGCAGTGAACCTTCGGGCTCTACCTAGAATAGCTATTTATTCAGGATTTATCACTTATTTAAAGCAGTGCAATGACTTTAACGTAGCCCAGTTTGCTTCATGGCTGTAATGGGCCCAAGGTGTTCCCTTGAAGTCAAGCAGTCAGTTGACACCACCTTCCTGGGTGAGCAAGTGCCACCGATCCCAACTAGAGGGCACAACCGCCCATCCTCCCCACAGGACACCCCATCCCACCTGATCTTTCCAATTCGAGGATCAGACACCAGAGAACGAAAAGGGAAGCACTACTGTCACCGCCGGCTTGGACATTACTCGCCGTCTTCGACTTGCAATGGCCAAGAGGTCACCGCAAACTGATCCCCCAACCCGCCTTTTAGGCCTAAGGCTCGACGCCGCAGGTTAAATGGTGAAGTAATGAGGACGTTACATGAGCATGAATCATTTATTTGAAATTTCCTGCACTTTATTTGGGGACATTTCATTTGCCAGTCCCATTGCAATTGGTTGACTGGAGGGTATCGTCAAGCCGCCCTCAAGTGGACGTAAACAACAGCGACATTTCGCTTAATCCCTGTTTACTTCCACCAAAAAGGGTTAAATAAGTAACCAGTCGCCGTCTATGCCTCCACTTTCTGACTTTTGAGGTTATTTTTTTATTAAAAGCATTAGCTTCTGCATACTTGGATCGGTAAATAAAGTCAGGAAAAAAAAACATTAACGTTGCTGTCATTAGAACCCTCTGTCAGATCGCTGAGTCATTCTGTTGATTAGCTGCCTTATGTCAAAGATAAGCACCTATTTGTTGGGTGAAAAGGGAAAAAAGGGAGGTATATGCATTCACTCTACTTAAGACAGGTTTTGACAAGCCACTACATGCCATTAGAGAAAATGCTTTTCTTTTTGTAACAAAAAAATTGATGCAAAAAAGAAAGTAGGCTCGAAAAAATTAATAAAGTTATGGTGATAGCGAGGCCTGCTAGAAGCACGACTTTTTGTTATCCTGACTGTTCCCTTCGCTAATCAGACTTCTTTCATGACAGATACTACTCACAAAGTGCACTCAAGCTAAATAGTAGTATATGAACTTCGATAAGAAAGGGCTTTTGCAACTACATTATGCAGATGTGAAGTGAACAAAGAGTGCCAATTTCCTTCTGAAACCTGGATATGAAAGTTTTCACGAGGGCGAAGACACATTTGTGCGTTATTTTTGCAATAATTTAACCTAGAAGAGGCGTTTAAAAGGCTGCTACATTAATGTTTGGAAAGTATTAACTGAATAACTTCACTACACTCAGCTAGTCCTTCAAAAATGTGTGCAACTGCGTCATTAAATGCCTAAGTTGGGTGCCCATTTTTCAACTCATTTGGACGTCACAAATATGTGACGCGGCGTCTTTATGAGTTTTTGATAACCATTTGCGTCATTATACATTGCAACCCAATGTACTGATTTATGGACAACTAAACTAAAAGTTTCAAGCATTTCAGAGGCGACTAGTGTCACGTTACGACAAGACGCATGGACTATGAGACTCTGATTGCGTTTGAGATGGGTTAGAAGATCTCTAATTCAGATAGAAGTCGGCAAGATAACCCTTGATTGGTAGATTTTATTCTACAGCAGCACCATCTTACCTCTCGTACAAAAAAGAAAACTATTTGGCTAAGAGGTGGGCCACCAGAACAAGAAAGTCCAGAAGGGAATTAATGGTCCGCCACAAATTTCCGAGGTTTGCATCATAGAGGAACCTACAATATGGCGTTAAGATAAATTAAGTCGTAAGCTTAAATTATTTTAAGTTCTAATTCCCAGAAACAGCACTCTCAGAAAGCGTAACTCTTCCCGTTCGATATGAGCTACTTCAAGTGGACCCTTCGTTGCCATGAGTTGCTCAAAACCCAACCCCACAGCAGTGCGTTACGCTGAACCGAAGTGAGAAGTTTAAAAGCCACTTTCCATTTTTAGTTTCGCATGGCGTTAGAACATTATTATCCTCCTTTGCGATGCACATTGTCTCTAACACCATGCACAGTGACGACGAATATCCCCGAACTTCCTTCTCAGCCGAGAACCTCTACCAGAACCCATTTTATGAGCTTTGGATTGCCAAATTTGCCCTTTTGTCTGGCGGCCTGCTCAACTGTTAGGCCTGCGTTTATTCCAATCACCTCTTCCACGCACCTTGACCGTAATTAACCGTCTGCAGTGCTCCACATCCAGCGCACCAATCCAACTGTCTGCATGACAAAGGTGCTATGGCAGGGGAGCTTCTCTCTCGGATTCAAAACCGTATGACAGGCTAGATCTCCTTCTTGTCACCGCCTATGTGTGACATGATCTGGTTTGACATATCCAATCACCACCATTCCTCATGTCTTAGCGCTTTTCACGGAGGAAATGCTAAATTTCCTGTTAATACCACTATAGCGCACAAATGGACATAATTTAAAAAGTTTGCACTCAAATTCACAACAATCGGAAAGTACTTTTGACTTCCAGGTCAAAAGAGCGACGACAACTGGCAATATCTCGTTTGTTTGCCGACCAAAGATTATCGCCACCTGCCTATTACATATCAGTAGTATAGTGGCATCCGTTATTGAACTAGTCAACACTTCTTTGCACGCCAAATGCTTTGTGATGGCGGATCATGTATGGCAGATGAAATGTCATGCGCCTTACCGAATTTCCCCGCCACGAGTGATTGCCATTTTCCAGGCCACAGTTGGAAGATATGCAACCCGGAAATGACTAATGTCCCAGTGAGATTGAAGTAGCACTTAGTAGGCGATGCGAGTGATTCCCCGAAGAAGTCAGTTGGGTGCGAGTGCATAAGATTAGCTTAAGAATAGCCGCAAAAGTCCCATTTTCATGGGGGTTAGAGTAGATTCCGAAGTTGACGGCTCGGTCAGACACTGAAACTGCCTCCTTACCCCTTCGTCTACCAAAAGACAGCCGTAAAGTACGTGTCAGCTTTGTTTAGAAACCGCCATAGTGGTGAACCGGTTAGCCTGAGTTAATCGGTTTGATGAGGTGGGCGCACCAGCCCGATCCGCCCCTCGCCGGCCCCACCCGTTATGCCGCTCCCCATTCCGGTCCGCCGCAATCGCTGTGATGTGGCCAGCCGATGGACAGCAATGGCACAGTTAATTAGGTGAAGGAATGTCCAATCCTCGGGACATTTTGTACCTTAACAGGTGAAACAAATTGTGTGCCCTATATGATCACCTATGGCAGTCAAGTAAGAGCCGCCCTTTTATATGACTTTGCTCCTTTCCCCACAAATTAGCTTTCAGCTAACTGCGAGATGAAGGAACTTTGACAAGGTATTTATTTGCACTTTTCTTCCTTTATTGCCCTTTCAAAAGATCGTACCATTTTTACCCTTTTTGTGACCTTGGAAAAAAGGGTAGCACGTGACAAGTGGATGACCACAGGTACGGCCTCACCCACTGACTATGCGGCCTTTTGATGGCCTCACTGGCCCAACTTCGCCTTATAACAAAACAATTCTTTTTTGACGTTTTAATTCTCTCCAAAACACACCACTCTTTGTGCTCTCATCAAAAGTCTACCCCCCAGAGAGCTGCATGACAAAGCTGTCAGTCTCTAGCACCTCTTGCGACTCCTACCGGTGCTGTCATTGCGGAATGGGAGCACCAAGACTGATTGCCTTGTATCAGACTGAAGCTATCAACTGTCAAAAGCAGACGTGATTAATTAAAACCTCGCATGACACACCCATCACCTCTTGTCAGTGTCAAGTAATAAGCCCCTTAGCGTGTCAATCGCACAACTTTCACTTTTGTGAAGGGGAAAACAATCACTCCAATTTGCCAACCTTCCTATCCTCCCAAACGATAAAAACAATCATTTTTGTCCTTCTGCTCTATCACTGTCATTCTTCACTTGTGTTAATCCTCACTCGCGCACTTTCTTCGAAAAATGCGCTTGATCGCGAGTTTTCAAGTTTGCCGTGTGTTTTGCCCTCGCCACCCCTCCCCTCGGATGATAATTTTAGCCATTGCCATGTAAACGTCAAATAATTCAAGGTGTCAGCTAGTCAATTTTTGACACCTCTGATTAAAACGTGTTTATATTCCACCATTTGGGGGGAAGAGGGCGGGGAAGTGGCAGAGGATGGGCAGGTTTCGGGAGTTATCACTTCTTAGATTGGCGTTCTTGTGAATGAATGGTAGTCGCGTGAAGTTTACCTTTTACTGTTTGATGCATACCAGCTGACCAAAAAAGTCTATGGCTTCTTCAATGCTGCTTCCGGCAGTGATTTGGCCTCCTCGGTTAATAAGATGTCAACTGAATTTGAAAGTGACATCTGTACCATGAATACCGATCCATTTTTAGAAGCTGTGGGAAATAGCGGCAGTCATGGCCACCCAAGGATCAGATGGTTCTAGTATTGAGCTGCTCAAGGCACCCTGCACCCCCAATTTCGGAACTCAGGAAGATGCAAGGGTCGCTGATAAGTGAAATAAGTAGCGAGTAAATTGCGAAGAGCAGGCAGAACTGCCCAAGGTAATACCGATAGCAATTTAGTCGACAGCATGGCAGTATGGCTCACTTCTTTTGTTTGTGCGTTATGATTAGCACCTTTTTGGGATTATTTGTTGACTGACTGACTGACTTGGGATGAAGAATGACGTTTGCATTGCAAACCTCAGTGGGCGATCATTCACATCATTGGTTACATCCACAACAATCAACTGCTAATTTACCCAGCACTTCTGTGCCACACACCACTCCAGACTGATAAGACTAGGTCCTGTTTTATTATTTATTGTACTGTGGACGAAAAATGAGTTTGTTCACTGCAAACCCCCTCAAACCTCCCTCGGCGAGACGACCAAGTGGAACGTTACACTCGAGCTGGGAGAACGGTCAGAAGTAGTTAATTGGCGAGCACGGGCGCGTTCCCTCCAGAAGATGCGACGACACCTCACACCTGTCAAGTGTGTTTGCCACTCTTCAATGAGAGCATGTTGCTGCGTCGACCACAATCTCCACAAACACCCCAATTTGCTTCTCTTTGGGACGGTCTCGACGTCTCCGTGACACCAAACAACAATTGTGAGGTGAACAATGCATAAGCACTCGGGATGTGACAGTGAGACGACGAAGGCTAGGGACAAAATCAGAGCTACCTCCTTCTCTCACCTCGTTGAGAAGGGATTACGGGTTGCAGGCGTGGTGGACCATTTCAACAACGAGGCATGCTCGGGACCCACAACACCGTTTGATGGAGGGCGGATTGTACCTTCTTTACTAGCACACAGAAATGCAAAACGGGTCCTCGAAATGTGCTGGGTTTTCTCGTTCCCGCAGTGGCAACCTCGGTCCCACTCATCAGGAGGATGCTTTTCCTCAAAGTAAATCGACTGTTCGGGACTGGGTCAGTGTGTCTCACGAGTAGTCGTTGGGTTAGGAAGCAATTATCACCACGCAAGCATAGCAACGTGGCCTGCCTCTTCTTTGGGAGTGCAGTTAGGTTACCATCTCCAGCCCCTCTTCGGATCAAGCTCAGACTTGGTCTGCGAAATGGAACTTTTATTCAGCAAAGATGAGTTCTTAGTCCACAACTCCACGCGCAGGTGGTTTCGTTTTCATCGGGACGCATCGGAACCACCCCATCCACAAATAGGATGCATCGCATCCTACAGAATGATCTTCGTTTCATGCAGCCTATAAAACACGGATGAGCTGAAGCTAATGGTTGCCATCATCCCCAGTTCATGTAATTCCACCTATGTCGTGACGGCCACTTTTTCGTCCATCCTGGCCAAGGAAACAACGAGCGTATGCGCTATTCGCCTCTAAATCTTTTGTATGCCTTGTTACAAAGCCACCTGTAATGAAATAGGTGAAAATTTACCAATACAGAAATAAATAATTGGTCTAAAATACCAAGCGACGAAGTCGTGATTAAAGTTGCTACTGATCACCCCCTTAATAGACGCGCACATGTATGCACGGGTACACGTACGCACGCACACACGCACGCACTCACACGATCCACCGTCTCGGATTGGTTGCCCATGTGGTCAGACGATCAAGGCGGCTGCAAGCGCGTGCATTCAGCACTTCGGCAGAGCTAAATGCGCCCACATATTTCGCCGCGCATGGACTTAACCTGATTTTGAGAATGCTTTACACTCTGATTGCCCTCTTCTCCCTGACCTCTGCAGCCTGGACCGCGTACACGCCTACTCCTGTCTCATCCACCTCAGACGGCCGTCAGGCCAATTTCAAGGTCATTTATGAGTCGCCTACCTCTGTGTGTTACGCTGAGAATAGGGCCTACCTCTGCACCCCTCCACTCACCAACATTGCTGAAGGTGTTCCAGTTGTCGCCACGTCCACCTGCGGTCAGGATGGACGTCCCGAGAAGATCTGTAGAAGTTGGACACCTCCAAGCAGTCAACAACGGCGCACTGCTTGCGAGATCTGTGATCCAAGGAAAGCGGCAACCAGCCGAGGTGCGGAACGCCTTACAGATCGCCACATATCCTCCAACCAGACCTGTTGGGTCTCTGGACGTGTTCCCCCCGGTGGAACCGTAAATTTGACTCTATCACTGGGAAAACGTTTTGAAATTTTCTACATCTCCCTTCAGCCATGCGGTCCCCTGCCCGACTCCATTGCTCTCTATAAGTCCTCCGATTTTGGTAGAACCTGGAAACCCTGGCAGTACTTCTCAACCGACTGTTACCGTGCATTCGGTCTACCAACTTCCAGCGAGTATAGTGCACAAATTTCATCGGCAAACATTCAAGAGGTCCTCTGTGTAGCGCTGAAGCCTCCTGCAAAGTACAACTCCCAGGGTCAGGTGTCAAATGTGATTGCTTTCAGCACCACCATCGGGCGATCTACTCTGCAATCTTGGAGTCCGGCACTTATCGACTGGATGACAATGACGGATCTCCAGATTAGCCTGACACGTTTCTCCTCAAGACGTAAGTCTAGTGGAGAGAGGGGTTTTGGAGATCCCACCGTGGTGCTGCACCGACGAGATCGAAGTAGTGGACAACGTAGAGTTTCACAGAAGGCTCCGGTCTTTCGACTTGGAGGAGGCAGTGGAAGCAGTGGTAGGTTTATTCGTGCTGACGAGGAACGAATGCAAGCCGATGGGAGTGCATCGAATGGCACAACAAGATGGTTGCACGATAAAAAGAAGAAAAAGGAAGAGGAACCGGAGGGAGAGAAAATTGAGGGAGAGGATGCTGTTTACTTTGCCTTCTCTGATATCACCGTGGGAGGAAGGTGCAAGTGCAATGGACATGCCAATCGCTGCGTAAGAGACCGAATCGCGGAGAAAAATTCCGCCGGTGAGGAAGTGGTTTCGTGGGGACCCCTGCGATGCGACTGTCAACACAACACTGTAGGCGCCGACTGTGAGCGATGCGCTCCCGGCTACTTGGATCGACCCTGGGCCAGGGCCACCAACGAAGATGCAAATGTGTGCAAGGGTAGGCCACGTGGTGATATTATTTGTAATTCTTTCCCAGGTTTGGGTTAGGTTATTATTTTATTGTCACCAACACGCAATGGCAAAAGATTCAGTCAACTATCACCTTTTAATCGTATCATAGAAGGTATTTGGTTCCTTTTTGCCGCATGTTCTTCATTTTGGGGTGTGAATTGCTCCAAATTGCATTTATTTGTTTAAGTTTATCATTTTCCTCTTGGGTCAGTGTGCTGTAATCAAGGGAGAAGCGGTCCATGTTTAAAATGCCTTGTTCAGGCGCACCTAGGTGTGGAGGCTTGGCGGATGAAGCCCCGCAGGCATACCTTGAATGGTCTCGCAAGGCATGCGGAAAATTAGGTCTCGTTCAAGTTACACTTTGCCAGAATTTAAACGTTGTCCCTTTTGTTTAAGTTTTTTAAGGGGCAGTTTGTCGAAGTTTAATCAGTCCTAAAATAATTTAGGAATTGAAAGCAATGGTCTGCTTTTTTTAAAAGGTAAATCGTGAAAATGAACATCTAGCGCCTGCGCGGATCTTTCTTGCACACCTTTTGGCATCCAACTGTTTATTTATTTTTGAGAAAACAAAATAAAAAGAGGTTGCGTTCTCACCGTTCAGTTTCACCTACATTTCTCCCCAAGAAGCATTAATAACTGCGTGCTTTAGGACTGATTGCCTGCTTTGTCAGACCTCAAATTGTGGCTTCACACAGTTTGACCGAGTTCCACAGTTTCGGAAAATAAATGACCTCATTATAATGTTGTTAATTGTTTGTCATGCCTCCATAGGTGCCCCTCTCATTGGCCTTCACATTTTGCATTTCATCGTACTAACGCTGGTCCTAGTACGTCGATTGCAGATTGATGTATTTCCCCGCATAGCTTGGTGAGCAAGGTGGCCAACAATTGGTTAGAGATGCCGCCAGATAGACTCTGGGGTCTCGGATCGCTTTGGGCGGATGCCAAACCGCTGCATACCTAGCCAACAGCAGTAGCAGAAGTGATTAAAAGACTAGCAATGGACGAATTTGGGGGAGGCTGGGGAGGAAACGGGATGCACGATAATATCTTGTCCTCGGGTTCTTCTCCACCTCCACATAATCACGCACAAGCCAGCGCACACCTATACAGTCGGAGTTGCTAGCTTCTGCAGATATTATCCCACGATAACAGCAGTTGCCTCGTTATTATTTTTTTCGGTGGTAGTAGTGGTGGTGGTAAAACTTCGCGGAAATGAAGTAGGTGAAATTTATCCGTTAAATGAGGAGTTCGAGAAGTCCCACTTGTTACCGGACCCAGAGTCATAGGAAGGGATAAAAATTTGGACTACTTTTTAATAAATTTGGCCATGTTTTAGCTAGCTAACCAGATGCTAGTCGTACCCTCCTTCCAAGACCAAGCGGAATGCTCATTCCCACAGATTGACAACGCGGGAATAGCCCTAACTCGAGCTTAAAGGCAACACTTTAGGAAATGGAGTGAAATGCACCTTAACTCGACTAAATTTTGTTTCCACAAACTCAAAAGTAGCTCCCGTACGATCGGATTAAATGCACTTTTAGTCGTTTGTATTCGTTGTTGACTGCCCTAGGGGCAAGCACAAGTGATGGCAGTGTTGCTGTCCCACGAATTTATTATCCAGAGATGACTGGTACACGTAATGCAGGCTTGAGTTCTCCACAGTGCGACTATGACCAAGGGGCAGTGAACTCAAGTGGTCAGGCTGTTGCGTGACAAGCTGGGATAACTCTCACACACTCTAAGCTGCATTTAAATGAACTTTTTTCCTCCAAATCAATGCATTTTTATAGCTTATTTATCTCTCACTCAGATTTTACAGCTAACGTTGCATAAAAAGCATAATCAGGGCCAGCCACTCCGCCGAGGTGAATGTTATGTTGCGTGTTTGTGATCGCGGTTTGGGCAAAAAAATAATGTCCCTCATTTTCCGAGCTCAAGCTGTTTTTTTTGTAGCGAAAAAATAATTCGCCAGTAAATTTGTCATTTCACAGGCGCACATTAGATGCTGCGATTCCCAAGTGGAGCATTTGGCAGAGAAAGTGCTAAGATGGTGGCTAAGTGATAAGCGCTATACTAATGAAACCGAGGGCCGCGTTTGATCTTCTTCTCGGCGATTTTACAGCATGTACATGGTATTTTGAAGAGCGTTTAAATGACTAGTCAAATTCTACTCCAATCATGATTTGCATTCCGAAATTACCTAAATATCACTTTGATTGAAATCGGTGTTGATACTACTTATTTACAATTCAGCGTCCAGTGTGATTAGAATGTCTTGTTTACTTGAAATTGGTAGCCGCTCAGCTCTTCTGATTTCGGAATAACTCTATTTTCAGGCAAATGTTATCAGTGGTCTCCTTTTGGCCTCACTGATATGGTGTTTTTCATAAACTCGACTACTCCCCGCGGTTCCTTAATAAACATAAACCAAATTTACGATCCCTCCGCCTTTTAATTAATTTGGCCCTTGCAGAATTCCGTGTTGCTTTGTAATTAAGAAGGGATTGATTGCGAATTTCGAGCTTTACTTTTCCAAAAGGGATGTATTTGCTTTTATGAAAACGAAATTAACCGTTTTGTAAAATTGAACTAAAGTTGCTTCCTAGTCTGGATACTACTGATCGAAATGGAATTAATTTGCAGTAAACTCTTCTGCCTCAAACTTTCAATGCACAGTGCGCCACTTCCAAGGTCCGTGGCGGGGCTTATTAGTGCAGGCGATCATGAGCTTGGACAAGATGTCCTAACACTGGGATAGCAATAGAGGAGGCGATAAGGTTAAAGCGAGGAGTCGATGACGAAAGCTGTCGGTTGTATCCATTTTTTTGTGGTTTTCTTAGTGATCATGTTAAACGCCGGCGTGTGTGCATACGAATTTCAAACAAATGTTTGTTAAGTATCAATCAGTACAAATTGCGTTATGCGTTCACTCGTCTTACTGGGAGTGGGTGGGTTCACGAAAAATCTCGGTTTTTTTAAGACCAGGCCGATGGCAAACTTAACTTTTACCCATCCAAAAGCGATATCCAATATAATGATACTACTATCAGGTATTTAGGCGGAATTAAGTAGTATTGATTTACAAATGCCGACATCTTCATGAAATTCCTTTACCTCTCCCGTAAAAACCATAAATGCTCCGAAACTTGGCACCAGAGGGAAAGTAATGAATAAAACTATTTTAGGCTCATGTTTTATCGTTGCCGCAATTTTGGCTTTATGTGATATTCTTGAAAAATTAATTAGGTAGCGCACATTTTTTCTGTTATCTCACGATCGCTTCCACTTATGGCAAATGAGCGCAGCATGCTGCGTAGACTGAGACTTAACGACAAGTCATGAATGCAGCCGCAGAATAAAACCATTAGCCAAAGCCAAAGGCACGTTTTGGCGCCGAAGCTGTTGTCAGTAGATGGAATGATGAATGTGATCTTCAGTAACAAGCTCGTTGGTGTTTCCTCCAGCCACTTTGAGTTGCGATATCTGCATCCTCTCCCTCTCTTCCTCTCTGGGGGGTGGCTGAGGATGGTGCCAAGCATACATATATTTCAGCGGGCAAATCCGCCCAAATGGGATTGGTCATTGGGTGGTTCTTTGAAACGTAATCATGCCATCGCTTTTTTTCTGCAGGAAAGGACACTGTAAGGAAGATGAATGGATGCACACTCTGTGTGTGTGCGTGCCTGTAGGCTTGGATAACAACCACATCGTTAGTAGTGCAACCAGGACTCCGTCATTTGCGAATGCCTTTTCCCTGCTCTATACACTGTGCATCACAAAGCTTCCCTTTACGTCTGGTTTCGTATCAAGCAAAGGGTCTGCTAACCCCTTTCTCCCGGTGGAACTATGAGCACTCTGAACGTGATGGTTGGTTACAATCACTAATGACTTTGATCACTCATAAGGAAGGTTATTGTAATGATGATGATGGTTGTGAGGTTTTCCACTAGAACTTCTGATCGTCTCATTAAATCCAAAAAAAATATTGTTTTGATGATGGGAAAAGCTAATGCCAAACATCCCTTTCATTTATTCTCTCAGAGGATGAGGTCCAAAGGCTTTCGAGCCATGGAGTGATACCTCGAAGAGAATTCCATTTATACAATTTATTTTGCAAAAGTTTGGCGTTGTTTATTCTAGTTTTGTGTGCAAAACCTTCTCATGATTCCTTTGAAGAAAAGCGAGAGAACGGAATTGTGAAAACAACTTGTTCTGCAACTGATCTTTCGGTGCCTATTAAACCAACTCCTAGTCTTCTGGATTGCAACAAAAATCACGGTTCGCCTTTATGCCTTATAACGTCGCTTTTAAGAGGTCATGCTAGCAGTTCTTTTGGTCTCTTGTTTAGCACTTATTTGGTGCTCTTGGTGAGCATTTTTCAGTAAAGATAACTTGTGGAAGTTGGCTCCTCCATTAGCACCACCTTCCCATGGAACTTCCCCTGTAGAGAGTTATTCCTTTACTTGGTTGTTGTGAGCCTCCCCTTACGCCAGGTAGTCCACTGGCATTCTAGCCGTTGGGGCGACCACGAGTAGTCTAATAACACGTCGGTAGTTCCGTCCCAGTGTTGTGAAGAACGTGGACTACCTCCCAGAATCTCGCCCAGTTGGCCACCTATCTTTAGACCTGTCGCAGAGAGAGCCAGGCTAGTAGAGGCGAAAAAACGAGCCTTCGGAATTTCATCGGATCCGCGTTTTTTACCTGCCCTGCCCTCCCCACCGAGTGCCCACTGCCTTTTGGACTTCGGAAATCCCAGCGTCTATGCCTGTATATGTGCGTGTGTGCGTCTTTTTCCTTGTCAGCGGTCAGTATTTAGAGGCGAGTTAGGACTTTTTGTGTTGCTACGTTGGAGGCAATGCAAAAAGCCTACTCCTGTGCATGTGTCTCAATCTGAGTGACTTTTTTGACTTTCTTCAAGTTCCCCTCTGAAATCGTGACTGGATTCCCGAATTCTTACGTAGCCCAGGCACCAGGTATTCACCCTTCCCCATTACATGAGCCAACCTACCCCTTCAGTCGTACAGTCAAGTGTTGATAGCTGTATTAATGCACTAATCAACTCACCTATTCACATGTTTCGTTGTCTTTTGTCACCTCTACAATCTATCGGCGGCATTACTTGCGTACACATCTACCCACCTCTTAAGTTATGCAGCTCCATACTTTACTTCTCCACCTAATTACTACCGCCTAATCCAAACGATCGTGCCAATTTTATCCACAATGATGCCAATCCAAACTCTTGCCTCCATTCTCTCATTTAAACGTTGTGGACATTGCTGGGTAGTTTTAAAATAATTTAAGCCAGTTTAGGGAGAATTTCGAATTGAGAGATAAAAAAGGGGGAGATGATGATATTTTTCAATTGCGTGACTTCTGACCGATGCGCAGCATTGAATCTTTCATCGGTCCACATGGCAGTCCTCTTTTTCTTATCCTTATTTGCAAAAAGAAAACCGATCATGTAGTTTTATTTTCTTTTCATACCACTGTAACATCAGTCTAATTGAACATACTTGGAGGAATGGCGTGCCTTCGACAGCCTCAAGTACCTTCACTTGACACCTCCCATATTTCCATTGGGATGAAGGGTAATACTGACCGTCGTGTCAAACCAGACTAGCCTGTCTCCACCTCCACCTCAGCGGGAGTTGCCAACTGTCAATCTCAGTGACAGCTGCCATTTTCACGCCTTGTCTTCGGCCAGGGGCCAGCACATTTGACCTGCTGCTGGGCCAATACCCTATGCACGCGTACACGCATGCACCCACCCACGCCACCCACCGTGAGTGTGGGGCGCAGCTTTCGCGCCAGGCGCACAGCTTGACCCTCGAGTCAATTTCGCGTCAATTAGCGCGCTTTTTGCCCACTGACCTTAGCCTGGGGCACTGAGAGAGGGGGGAGGGGATAATAAAAGTATGCGCGGGAAGGTGGGATATTTTTTTCTCGCCTGTTAACGCTGCCCTAAGATTGGCACGTAGTAATGTGAGTTTCCATCCACTGGAAATTAAAAGGCTCGACATGTCCGATGGGCGTCCCCTTCAGGATGGGTTTCCATTTGTGTTGTGCAATTGGAATAATTTTTACATTTTTTAATGCCGCACCTCCTTTTGAAAACGAAAAACTGATAATGCGTATAAAAGGAATATTTTACTGGGCCTATGATCACAGTTTCACCCCCCTGACTATTCCCCCTTGAAGTTCGATAACTATGAAACCGATAAATCGATTTTTCGCTTGAGTAAGACTCGTTTATTTCCTAATTAATCGATCCTGTTTTAATGCTATTAATTGAGTAGCCTTTGACTTGGGGGTTTCGCTGGCTTATTCGTGTGCTTGTTTTTATTTCTTTCGTATTTTTCCTTGTTGCCCCACTCCCGGTGGTACTGGAAGACATTCGTGGCGTCTTTTAAGCAGAAATGCCCCATTTGACCAATGACAAGGGCTCCCGAGGGCGAACAGTGCGCAAATGATTTGGTGCGAATTTACTTGTATCACGCCATTGTGTGATGCGTAAAGTAATGTAGAAGAATGTGGGATCGGGGTTCACTTAAAAAAAACCATGTCTTGCATGATTGGTGCATAACAAGCTGCCGCATCTGGAAAGTTTATTTTAGTTTGGTGATGCTTATTCCATTCGTGAAATTCTAGGTTGGGAGTCTGAGTGAGTGAGTTTGTTCGGAGTGGGCCTCACTCGCCATTTAATTAGCCAATCTAGTAAAATTCTTTTTTTGCTTTACTAGGCATTCATTCATTTGTGGCTTTAGTTCTGTCTGGTGGGTTTAACTAATCACAATGGGACCAAAACGACAATCATGACATTGTTTGAACATGAATGGTAATTTAATCGAAACAATTTAGCCAATCAATGGTATTTTCGTGGTAAAATATTTTATGAGTGTGCAGAGTGAACTCAGAACTCCCCCTGAAAACCTGTCACCTGCGCCAGTGATGGACTACTAAGGGAAATATTAAAAATGTTTCTTTTTTCAATAAATTGAGTTTAGCTTAATTACTCTACCCATCCCAGTAACGTTGGCCAGAAATGTTATCATCATGACAATGCTCACTTACTTGGCCATTCCATCTTGGTTCTTGTTTGTTTATGTATTTTTTGTGTGCTTCCCCATCCACAATGGGGGCGGGGGACACACTTGCCACACCCTGGTCCAGGATCACAACCTAATTGGGTCAAATAACCAATTAACCGATCATCTCACACGAATGCAATGAAGTGTGAGATAGAAATGCTTCAAACAAAAGCGGATATGTTCTTAATTAGGCAAACTAAGCCAAAAAGTTTAATCCACATGAGGTTTTATTTCGCGAGGTGACACGTAGTGAAACTGTCGTGGAAGCCCAGCAAACCGATGGCTTCTTTTGGGTGGAATTAACTTGAAGCTGATTGGCTAGCCACTTTTATTATTATCTTAAACAATTTATTCCCTTTTTTACCTATTTTCACTTGTTTGAAAGAGGTCTTGATAGCGATTTTAGGAATTCACTAAACCGAATGGCGACTTTTTGAGAGCACCAAAGTTTTCTTACTATGCAAAACTCATTTGTCAAATTAAAATGAACTCCCAAAAATCTATGCCTCAGGTGGTTCAGTAGAACTACTTTTAAACGATTATCACGGAAAGAGCATCTTGATGGTTCGTCGAAAACCTGAAAACCTATTAATGTGAAACCAACAACTAGGTGGGCAGTTCGAACAGGCTTAAGACATTGGCATTAAAGATAACAAGGCGACCATTCAACGCTACCATTCCAAGTTATCAGTCCATTTATTTAATTATTTTGCTCATTCTTGCGTCCATCTTTGTGCACAGTGGGATCGAGTAGCATTCTACGCACCATTTAAGTCTTACATGCAATTAAACTGAAGTAATTAAGAATGTGTGTGCCTTCTGTGGAGGGAAGCCCTTCACGCCTGATTCTCCATGAATCTGCTTTACTTCCAGAGATGCACAGCGCTGAAAGTAGCTCAAATACGCTGGAAGCTTTGACCTCGCTTTCAATGCCCCTCTGCCCCGAGTGAGAGGCAAATGACAAGAGAGGCATCAATTAGATTTTTGATCGTACAATTTTAAAATAACTAGTTCGCCTATTGCTACTCCTTTTTTATGCTTGTTACCACCTGTTTCACTCTTAGGTTTCCGGCCTGGAGCGGCATTAATGCAAAATCCATAAATCGATTTTTGCCCAATCGGATTTTAATCGACAATTAATTAATCGATTTTACTCAATTCCTATTAGCTGGAGACTCACCCCCCTTATGCTACCCACTGTTTTAGTTTTTCTAAGGCAATTTGATGTTAGCTCCACCACTTTGCGGTGGAATTGGAAGGCTCTGGCGGCGTATTTTAAGCTCAAATGGCGGTTTAAAGTGAACCACCTCGGTCATCACATTTTTCAGCCTTGGATTTTCAATCTAACGCCGTGTCAATGTAAAACCCGTAAATTGACTTTCATTTGCTATTATTATTATTGGCTGGAAAGTCTCCTCTAGGATTCTATCCACTTTCTTTATTCGTTTCTGCCTTTTTTCTGAACTTCACCATTGGCAGTGGCTCGTGACGTCTTTCAAGCCCAAATGGCGATTTATCTCAGTTAATTAATTACCGCCTTGTATTTTCGAGGTAAAATTATTCACAGATGATTCTTCTTGTGAATTTATTTCAATTACTGAAATGCACTACTGTTTCGGTTGGGCTACGCATCAAAATCCATACATAGAATAGGGTAGTGAATAATAAGGCGTAAATCCGGTACATTCAAAGCAATTTTTCAATTTGCAGACATTGATTAAATATTTTCAACCATTACCGGGAACGTCGGCATTAGTTTTCAAATTGGCGGATCTCTTATAACATTTAATTGCTTGGCCAATTGTCCTTATTTTCTCGGGCCAGTTCATTTACAGGGGGATCAGATGACAGTGTTGACACGGCTTGAGCCAAAACCGCGATTGCGTTTAATTCAATTAACCCACTACCGGCACTCCTAGAGCAGAATTTCCCGCAAACAAAACAATCCTACACACGGTGCCTGGAGCACTACCGTTTGACACATCTTCAGACTTGGGTAGGCTGAAACAATAAGCAAAAAGGGGAATTTTAAAATGACCAAATAGAGCAATTCGAGAACCCTCCGACCGTCACAATCGAAGAGGGCGAGCACTACGAACAATGAGGAAGAGAAGATCTTGTAGACTGTGTATAGACCGACCCAAGCTAATAGCGTCTCCATTAAATGATGCTTAATCTTGACTCATGAACAAAGTAGACAACCTCGGGCATTGAATAGAAACAAAATCAACAACAACAACAACAGCACCAAGGGGATCGATTTTGGGCAAGCTTTTATGCAGATTGATGATAGCCCGGCCGACGGCTAGCAGGCTTCTCCACTTTTTGTGGGTGTTTCTTGTTCCTAATTCATTTTCGCTCCTACAAATTGCTCGATGCCATCGCACTAGCCATCGACCCAAACAACTGCCTCGTTTCCATCTTAACAGAAGGAACTATAGTTGCATGAAGAGATCTTGGATACTCTGGTACGCTTCCTGGTAATTCTATTCAAGAAAATCAAATGATTGCCTTGCTTTATGGGGTATGGAAGGTCTGTATGCTAGCTTATTTTCAGACCAAAATTACCTTGAATTGAAAATTTTCACCTTTGCCTTTCTCGACCCTTTGACCTTTAGAAACTCCTCATACATTTATCAGTGGCAGACAAGCTTGAAATAACCTTTCGTTCCCAATTTGTAACATTGAATCTGAAAAAAATTAATTGCTGAAAGGCCGGTTTAAGAGAGGGGTTTATCAATTTTCAAATTGATCTTTTGATTCTGCCAGCTGTTCATTGGTCCGCACTCAGCCAATCAAATTCGTACATTTATTCATTCCAACCAATCACAATTTGAGCATGGCTGGAAATACGGAGTTTACTAAAAATGTTATATATATATATTAAATAATATCTTCGAACTGTATTTCATTGAATTGTTCTACACAATCGTTCCACTGTGCTTATCCTATGACTCGAAAATCGATTATTATAGGTAACCTTTGGCTCACCCTTTAGAACTGTGGAACTAGGATCGGCAGCGCTTCATGATCCCTTTAGCACTGTTGGGTGGAATTTTGCTGCAGTCTCACTTTGTCACTCCTTCAGCCTGTCAGTGCAATAATCACACCACCACGTGCATGTTCGACATCAATCTCTACCGCAAGTCGGGCGGTCGTTCCGGTGGCGTCTGTCTCAGTTGTGCCCACAACACTGAGGGCGTAAACTGTCACGAATGCATCGCCGGTTTCACTCGCCACCCTGGCCACTCCATTTTCTCACCCAGTGCATGTCAAGGTCAACAGCAGTGTTGTCATTAGTCGTTGTGTTTGGTGTTGGCCAAATCAGATCAGCATGCGTGTCTAAGTATAGCGTCTCTGTGTTTATTTTTTATCCTTCCCCTCCTCAATACGTTCATGGAATTGGGATTGACAACAGCCTGTGAGTGCAATCTGCATTCAAATTCGTGTACCTTCTCACAACACCTCTACCTCCTTTCAAAGAAGGTGAGTGGCGGTGTCTGCGAGGACTGCCGGCATCATACGACGGGAGAGAAGTGCCACCAATGCACTGAGGGATACTATCGTGATTGGACCAAACCAGTCAGTCATCCCAGAGTTTGTCTCAGTGAGTTATTTTTTCCATCCTTTTGACGTTTTATCACGCCAGACAGACCGGTGAAACAGTGCACTCTGTTTGCCATAGTTGCCCCAAGATTGTGCCAGGAAGTTGTTCTTGATTGTGCAAACCATTTTGATAAGATTAGCAGCGTCTTTTAATTACAACAACTTCCTCAATTAGCTGAACTTAAAAATATTCGCCTCCGATGACCCAAATTGTACCGCCTGTTCCAATTTCGAGAAGTAACGTTTTCACGCATGACTAGGACGCATTGTTACTGGGTAAAAAGGTGACAAAATGTAGGCTGGATATGAAATAAGCACTTCAAAGATCCCATCGTTTAGTCTCCAATTGGGAGGTCTAAAGCTATTATGGAAATCTTTTCAGATTTCTCTTGACGTTCACTTTTCATTTACAGGTTTGTTCCATCACCTCCCCTCACGCTTTGTAATGCATGATAACCGTCGTATTTAAATGTTGTCAACCCGCTTCTCAAGCTCACTTGAAGCGCAGTATCATGCTTGTTTTTCCTCTCCTTTCTTCAGAATGCCAATGCCACCCGATTGGCTCGATAGGCAATCGACCATGTGACCGAAAAACCGGGCAATGTCACTGCAAGCCCGGGGTCACGGGTCAGACTTGCAACCGATGCTTGGACGGTTACAAGCAGACACGCTCCAAAATCACACCTTGCGTCAAAGGTAAGATGATTTTGCTTTCCGAATCCGGCCAATGGACGGAAGGCGCTGCTGTGGGTGGCCTGTAGGTGAACGAAAACGAGTTGAATTGGTAGCGCGAATAGAAGTGAAATTTATAAAACTGTGCAAATGGCACATTTTATTTCTGCTGAGTGCGTTGTCCATGTTCGCGTAACTCCGAATTTGGCCAAACTGTGCAGTGTCGGGGGTTAGGCCTCGGTGCTTCCGACAAATATCGATCTTTCGCCGGAGCGAGGCATGCCATTGTCGGCACCCGATCTAACGACGTATTTTAATCGCCCATCACTTAATCATTTATTAGTGTGTAACTTTCGCTTATCCATAGTGTGAGAGATTCACCCACGGATAGAGGATTGTCAATGATAACTACGTCGATAGAAAATATCCTTTTCGTCCTAAAAATTTAGTACGCATGCAAATCGATCTGCTGTTTAGCGCATCACTAGAAGACAAGTTGATGCCCTGTAAAGAGGAGATTGTGATTGTGAGATTGGAGAATGGCCTAGTAGTGGGAAAACCCGACTCAAATGTCACATTTCCCGATTAGCGATTCCCTTTTGCTTTGTGGAAAATTTTTTTATCACCTAAGAAATTCCTTTGCCCTCCTCTTAACTGTCCCCCGAGTTAGTCAGCTTTAATTGTTGAGTTAGGAGTGAAGGACAAAATTAATGCAAATTTTTTTCATTTCCGTTCCAAAGAGGGGATGGAGAAGGAAAAGGAGAGTTAAAGGAAAAGAGGAGGGAATTTTAATTGCCTTTCCTTATCATACGCCACCTTGTTTTGTCTCCTTCCTATTGCAGCGGTAGAAGCCTTGATTTTCACTGGATCGGCAACACGCTGTAAGTTTTCCTTCTTTTCTCCTTTCATATGGATGCATGTGTGTATGTGTGTGTGCCTCTGAAAATGATTTATTCGTGCACGAAGCGTCTTCGGCGGCCGATTTTGCCTCCACTAGTCTGCTCTGTTCTTTTTTCCGGCATAGCATGTCTCAAAGGACCATATGGCTCCATCCTCAGTGAGAATCCAGTCATCAATGCTAGAACGACAATGCTCACATTTGAGTAGACTTCTTCACGGAGGGAATTTATTTCCACAGAAGGATTACGAAATGACACAGCTAAGTATACAAGTCGAAGAAGTTTCATGCGATTTTAGCCTTGCAGCTCCTTCGGACTCCTCGTGGACATTTCTTTTTTAAGGAACAAGGCAACATAGGGCTAAGATTCAAAAAGTAATTAGAAGGCTTTTTTAGTGCCGTGCATGCTTCATTCGATTTGTCATTTTCATGCAGACAGAACCGGTGGGAGTTCCTATCAAAGAAGGCTGAACACAAGAAGGCATACAGTTACGGTGCCTAGTGCATGAGGATGTAAGATGCAAGAAGGGACTGTCACGGTGATTAGCACTTCTTTTACAGCCGGGTTGATTGCAAATGGTGAAAGGTGTGGCGAAAATCGGAGTGCTAAAGATACGGTAAATTGTTGTGACTTACGATCAGTCAATTATTCGATTTGGAGATCAATTTAAAGAAAGAAAGTTTGAACTATGGATCAGGTATTTGAAAAAGAAAGAAGTCTATTCCGCAGTCAGATGAATAGGTACTCTTCCGTTGTCCTTAGAGAGCTTCGAGGAATTAAACTTAAAGCATTGATCAAAAGTCTGGATGCTTAGTTAACAGTAGAACGCTGCGCTAGTCGGTGATTCTAGCTTATCTGCTCATTTTGTGAGGTCAGTCTCGACACCGCTTTTGCGTCCCTCTGACATCAGTCTGGACGACTGGGAGTGCGCATGCGTCTTCACACCAGTCTCATTATCACTGCATTTTTGACGGAGTTATCACTAGTTAGTCGGCCCGCCAGCCGGGTGCTTATATGCCCTTCTCTCCCACTCAGCATGACTAACAAGCAGGCAAGCAAACGAACTAACTAACCGGCTGGCTGACTGCCTGCCCTCCCACCCCCCCACCCCCCGCCTGCCTGGCTGACTGACTGACTGACTCGGTTCGTTTGCGCTTTTTCCACACAACCTCAATAACATAAGCAACAGCCGAAGCAACGGCAGCAACATTTGAAATGGGCCAGTTAGCGGATATGAGAGAGGCCTGGTGAATAGAGCCCAAAGTTCTCACAACTTGACGCAGCAGAACTTTGCGCAGCCTCGGGAGCACGTGTGCACGCACCGGCAAATCTACACATGCTGACACCAGGACGACCTTGCCCTTGATTTTGTCGGATCTTGACTGATGGATAGATGACAGATAGACTCCTGCGGTCACTTGAAAGTGGAAATCGCTTTTTGAAAACTGTACCTGCTTACAAACCTTTGTTCAACTGACTCCAATGTCATCTAGAAAGTTGGTGTGTAGGTAGTCGGTACGAGAAGTTTGGCATCAGTGGGTGGCGAAAATCAGAAACAACCGGTGACTGTTACACAGTGATTTGCTACAGCAAATAATTGAACCATTTAAGCCAAACCCATCAGGTCTTGCTACTGGCGCCCCGTACCCCACCTCTCGTTCAGTACATTGGTGTCTGTGTGGCTAAAAATTCGTTTGTACTTTGAACCGTGTGCAAAATGTGCGCCTAAAGTACTGCCAATGAAGCACACAAAGTATGAACTTTTCTCTTCAATTTGTGGCGTTACAACTTCAATTTTTAGTCTCCTGGTAGATGAAACAAAAGTGCCAATGCAAGACTGAAATTTTTTCGAATAAATTGCATCTTCCAAAAGAGTTGTCAAATAAACCACTACTTGTTGTGTTTGTTGCGTCAACTACACTTAAGTGCAACGTTTTAAGTACCAAAGTTTAGCCTCAGAAAAATTAGGAAAAAACATCATGCGTGCTACCATAAAAAATGTTGAACCATCATCATAGCATTTTCGATAAAAAAATAACGAGAGATAAATCAAGTGTGACTTGCCATCTTCGTTTAACTGCGCTAGGGTTTGGTTACTGCGTTAAGGTGATTTAGGAATGGACGGTGGCTTGTTGAATTCGTTGTTTTATTTCAAGGTCGGTGTTTTAACTAGACGTAAATTGAACGGTGCATGGAGAGAATGGTTGATGTGCATAACTATAAATAAACTTATTTTCTTCCTCTATTACAGCTTCGTCGCATGCAGCGGTCGTGAAGGAGGCGATAGAAGGTGGGTTAACGAGGACTTTTTGAAGTGCCTTCATCGCTGAGCCAGGCTTAGTTCTAGCTTGCGATTCTGGACGGGAAGATTTTGCAAAATTTACCCCCAAAGCACTATTAATGAGTCACTAGCGCTACCGCTTGTGCATCATTCATTTACTGAGGTGGGAGGAAGTTAAATGAGGCACAAATTAAAGACCTCTGCACAAATATGATGCATTTTTTGCTAAACTGTCTGTTATAGTGTCAAAAAGTGAAGCGTGTCACTCATCTGTCGATTCGTTAAAAAGCTTTCCAGACCTCACCAGCTCTGATTAGCGGGTAGACGGCCAGCAATCTCCACTGCTGCAGTCATGCGAATTTTGCATGATACAATGAGTTGTCTGCACACATGAAATTGCAATTTATTAGAGCAGGCGAAGATTTATTTTAACTGTAAAAGCAGCTGAAATGGTCGTGGGAGATTTCAAAACGGCGGAATTCACTCTGCGCAGTTATCTCTATTTCCTAAAACAACAACAACAACAACAAGAGCGAAGAGAGGGGATGAGAGCCGTCCTGCCATGAACGAATAAATTCCCAGCAGAATTGCGAGCATCATAACCGCTGAGGCCGCTGCTTCTGTAAATAACAATTTGGGGTTTTTGGCAATTAAAACAATGGGGTTGAACAGCAGATTTGCTTGCATGATAAGCGCGAGTTCTCCTCTGAGGACATTGGTCTCCCAACAAATTCAAATATCCTTTAATAATTGCTATTGAGGAGGGTGAAATGGGGTGATCAATCTAATGGCGCATAAAAACAATGTCAAATTTGGAGACTCGGTGTCACCCATGCTTCATTTGACCACTCAATTTTCGATGCTTCTCCAAATTGACAAAAAAATGAAAATAACTTTGTGTTAGATTCTTCTAAAACAGCCAACGAGGCTTGTCATGTTTTTGAGGGTCTTAATCTCCTCTACTTAAAGCGGCAAAAAGCAACTCCGTTCCCTAAAAAAATGAGCAAAGAGGACTAAGAATTGGGCCGTGAAAACACTCTTTGCCGGGTACTTCCGCTGGCCTGACTCAACGCTCGGCCGGGGCAAACATGAGGCAGACATTTCTCACGATTCACTCACAATTCGTTGACAGGACAATAAACGGTCAAGGGAAGGAAGTTGGCCACACACCGCCGCTCCGCAATTTAGCGCTAATTAAATTTTTTAAAAATGGCAGAAGTTGACATGACAAATGTATTCTAGCATCCTTTGTTTGAAACGCTTTTAATTGGCTTTTTCCTCCCCACTAAGAAATGCTTCCCACCGCTATGTCGTTTCTTACAACTTGATGTCCATGTAGTGCCAATGAAGACCACCTCTCACGTGGATTCGAGGAATGTTTTGAGTATTTGCGTGAATTTTCCGGTTCTGCTCTATAAATGCCCTTTACGTGAGGAGGAATTAAAAGAACGGAGGTGGACCTGCATTTGCATTGCCGCACAAATTCGAGATGAGGTGGAGAAAAAAACTTATTTTTGCATACGAGATGAACCAAAATCCGGACCTGTCAACAGGCACATTCACTTGATGTCTGGCCACTTCACTTCCAGCTAGCGTCGTGCACCTGAGCGATGGGCCTGCACAAATTTCTGGTCCACACGCGCTTACGAACACGAACACTGTTAACAAAACTGTGACGTGGAGAGATCGTTTCTCGGATTTAAAAGTTGTAGCATCACGTGCTGCTGCAAAGAAATCAAAGGAGGATAACAAAGTGGAACAGGAGGCTAGAGCAATTCAATGGTTCCTTTTTGTTGTATCCATTTTGCATTGCCTTAATGCTATCATAGGTATCTCAGAGTCAGAAAATAACTATTTTTTCGTTAGGATTGAGCTTAGCTAGTGGTGCTAACTTTTGAAAATTCCTACTATGCCGCGATAAATGTGCATGCTACTTTCATAATAAAATTAGCCGACGGGGCGCTTTTTAATAAATTCGATGGATGTTCTTGTACATTAATTGATAAGTCTAAAGTTTTTTTGTAAATCTGCTCACCAATTGCAGATTTCCTGGCACATCTTTTGGGCAAACAGTCATTTGCAATTTACTTTGGCGTGATATCATTGGAATTTCACTCAAAATATTCACAATATCCTATATACGTGGGACAGATTTGAATAAACTTACCGTTTTGCTATAAATAGCTCTCGGTTAGCAATCATATGACAAACAAATATTTGATCCTATTGTTTTACTTTACCTCCATGCTTTATCAAGTTGTTTGACCAGATGATGGCACTCAATTAGATTTGGACGACAAAACTTGTTTATTTGGTTAAGGATAACAGCGCTAAATATTTATCAAGTCATCGTCATAACAACGAATGGGTGTTTGTGGACTTTCATGAGTTATGGAGGTGATGAGTGAAAATTCTATGCCAGCATACACTAAAGGTGCCCAGGCATGCGCAATGTTTTGTTCACTTTCTTCGATCCATTCCAATTAATTTGGTTATGGGATATTGTGACATTTGTGCAAAAATGTTATGCATTAAGAGAAATGGTTGTTTTCGTTTTGCAGCATTACTGTTGTGGTTTCTTATGCCCAAGCCCTTGGACTTTGAAGCCTTGGTAACATCCATGAATTAATCAAAGATTTGATTAAAATAATCAGCTGTTATTCCACGACAAGCGCAAGTGCTCATTCCTTGGGTTTGCTTATTTCCTTTTGCTTAGTTTTCATTAGCTCTTCATTTGTCCTCCCGTACGAAGGATTTGCCTAATCGTAGAGCGATTCATTAACTTGCATGCACATACCCCCACCCCGAAGAAATTCCGACTTACTGACAATAACAAACGATACGGAAACCCACAAAAGAATGGACCAAATGCTGGTCTATACCAGTAATATCACAGAAAATTTTTTGAGAAGTGTGTGGTCATTGGCGTGAATGAGATGCTTTATGTCCCATGTGCGTAAGGAGGCTAGGAATGTCTGTCGGTCAAGTCAAGCAAACATCTTTCAGTCAAAGCAAGCGCACTCACTTATGGACTACTAGGAGTTGAGGCGTGTAATTGGAAAATTAACTGTTCGATTGCCTCTTGCTGAGGGAGGTGCCTCCGTTTCCTTGGCATGCAAGAAAACCAGCCCGAAACCAGATTATCCACGTTTACTTAGCATTTGTACTACTGATTGAGCTTTTCTGATTGCCCCTTATCCTACTTCTCCATCTTTGCGTTATATGTCGTTGAATTTGTCATTTTTTCGGCGAAATCAAAAGGATTTCTTGCTCTGTATGGCAATAACTGCCCTTTGCTGCTTTGGCTGCTAGGCAAATCACTCCTAGCAACGTGCTCTTAATATGTGCATTTCAGAGGTGCTAATGACGAGATTTTGTGCTTACGATCCCTTGGGCTACTTGTGTCTTTGCTCAGAAATGCAATTCTTGTTTAAGGAGGAAGAAAAAAACCACATCAAAACCATATCATCCACTTTTTGCCAGCGTTTTTTGTGTTCGTGTGGTGGTTTTCAAAGCGCACATGACAAGGAGGGAGAGAGTGAGAGAGAGCGAGAGAGAGGGAGAGAGAGCGTGAGGGAGGCGTCGTTCTGTTGCAGGAATGTGCGTCAGGATGGTGCCAGGATGTCTGGCCGGAGGTGTGAAAATCACGCCTGTCGTCATCAATTACCGCGGTGTCGCGGAGCTACCACTATGCGCCTCTTCTTAACCCCCCGCACACACGCACACAGGCACCACAAGGGGAAATGTTTACTGGGTGTATAAATTAACCCAGACGCTCACACAACCGCACACACGGCCATGGACACGGAGAAAGACGCGTGGTTGTTCTGCGGTAGGGTTACGGTGGGCCTTTATGGGTTGCGGTGCTATAAAACTCCCCTTTGCCCTCTCACTGTCTGAAGCAGGCGAGGTGGCGGGGGGATAACGGGGGCTGCAAAAAGGCACCAGGAGTGGAGGCAGTTCAGGCTGCCGTCGTGTAGGCATCACTTCGTAGCCTGCCACTGCAGCAGCGGCGATAATGATGGCAGGATCGGAGGCTGCCTTCAGAGACCTCCAGGCGAAATGGGTCATTTGACTTGCGGGGACTTAGCTGCTAGCATGACATAAGTTAATTCCTTTTTTTTTGGAAAAGAAGCCAAGAGTTCCGCAATCACATTGTCTAGGCACTAAAATGAAGATCATTTTATCCAGCAGGATTTAGAATCAGGAGCCCCTTAAATAGCCCTGCGGAGGAGGACCTGGAGGGTGTGTCGAGACGACTTTTAAGAGTGCACGCCGTTGAAGCATTTGACGGATTGAACAGTTTGAGCATTTTTGTGTTTGACAGGCAAGAAATGTTTCTGAGGCTGAACAAATAAGTGCCAATGTTGCAGCATCCTCAAGCCAAACGAATTTCCCTTCCTTCACCCTTTACCTCCTAGTTTTACCAACAGACACTGATTAGTGATTAAAATGGAAGGCGAATTATCGACATATGGTGGGAATTTTTATGAAATGGAGAATTTCATCCCACCTTCCGGATAGAGGCATCTGTTGTGGTTCCCCTAACATTGGGCATTCCTTTCCAATACACCTTCAATGGTTGCTATGGGGTCTGTTTGACACCCGTTTGGGTTGGCATCGCTTTAAAAGGCGTTGTTGAACCAGAGGGATCCTCCGGAGGAGTGAGTCTAGTCGAGGAAGAAGAAGTTTTTAATTGGAAGGGAGAGCCCCGAGAGGCGCTATAAAGATGTTCCGGTCTGAGGGTGTAGTCAAGCGTAGCGTCATCAATCTGTAGGCGATGCTAGGCCATTCCTTGCTGCCCTGCCTTTTGGACGGAGGCATACGGATGGATCCCTCCACGATGTTATTTGGAGCCTTCCTTTCAATGCCACCGTCTGTTGCACGAAAGCTCGGCATTTTGCTTTGGTAGACCTTGCTCATGGGAGGCAAATAAGCTTCTCCAAAGCGCAAGAGAGAGAGTGAGGGCGAGGAAGCCTCCTCTTAGCGCCCAAGCCCCTACTAAAGCGCATTTATGAGCTCTTCCCACTGGTCTGTCTAGAAAGAAGTTTTAAGCCATGAGTACCCACACCGAAGCACTTCAAAGGAAGTAACTTTACCTTCATCGGCTGGCCTCCTTGAGCGCCTTTCCTTCTCTCACTTCTTCCTCTTCTCTTCTTGTAGACGAATCCTGTCCGCCCTGTGAGATGAACAACAAACGCTTCCGTTTCAAAAAGTTCTGTCGACGACAAGCAGGTAGGAGGGGAAATATTTATCACCACGGCCCCTTTTCCCTTTGAGTTCAGCCAATTTATGTCCACAAGGCGTCCGTGTAGTCATCTTTATGCATTGTGATCTGAGAGAACTGCGCCATGATTGCGAGGTATCAAAAAATGACGAGATTTGTTAAGCAAAAGTGGATTTTCCGCCTTCCTCAACTACAAACGCACATCAGACTGCCCACAATCCCCAGCCGACGTTCCATCCTCCCATTTGGACGGTAAATTGTGTTGAGGAAGAGGAAACAGCAAAAATGAGTTCTTTCAGCTGAAAATCGCGAAGCAAAATTCAACCTGACCCTCGATATTACAGGTGCCAGGTTTGACAGACTTGAAGCTGTTTCGATTACTGCTTGGTCAATGGCACTATCACCATGCGAGTGTATTTGTAGCTTTAAAAAGTTTCTACGACAAGAGTTGATGAGATGACAGCTAAAACAGGTGGTATTCGTCCAGTGTGTTGACATCTGCACCATCAGTGTCACCTACTTCTCTGATGTCTGCGCTCAACTCGTTTACGGTGACAGGTTGTGCCATGTCAAGTAGTGGAATGATTATTTATCGTAAAGCATTAAACTAGGTGACAAAATCTTTTTAATCTGAGATGAATTACGGTTTCCCAAGCTCTGACCGCATCTTTCGTACTCTGTGATGGATTTCAATGGTGGGCTTGCCTAATTAATCAAAACTATTAAACAATTAGAAATTGCCTTAAGTAACTCTCCTTCTTCCCCTTAACATGCCAATAACACTTCAAGTCATATGTGATCAAACAAAATAGGCTCAAGGTCAATCGCTTAAGCATAAAAATTTACCCGAATAGAGTAATTTAATTCAACTTGCTTTGCTTTTGAGTTTGGAAAAGAATTTGATTAAGTTTTTGGATGGGCAAAGCAGTCGACACTCTCTCCAATTCCTCCCTTTAGTTTTCCGTGGAACAGTTGTCTCACAGGAGGTAAGAGGTGAATTGGTACGACTTGGTGTGCGAGTGCATGACGTTTGGCGCAATAAGGGGAGCATAGCCCAACGCTACCTGCCATCTCACGTGAGACGAAATCAGGCTCCAGTTATCCCTGTCTGGGTGCCTCTCACAAATCAATTGAAGAGCCCGCACTCCACTTGCGTGTGCCCTCGCTTCAATACTGACCAGTCCTACCTATTCATCTCACAAGCGTATGAGGCAAGTGGTGTGCCTACTGACAAGCTATAAGTAGAAAGTTATTGTCTTGCAACCTGGTAGAATGAATTGCGCTTCAAGTTGCTGTAGCATTGGTAAATTCTTTCGAGATCCATTTCTAACTTGCACCAGCAAGGACTGCTCAATTGGATTTCACATGCACAATGATCTTCTGTCCGTTCGGTTATTTACTGCTGGCTATTTGTGCATCCCGACCTACTACGCTGCGCGGTATACCTCTTTTTAAAGCAATTTTAAGTGCCTAAAAAGACCAAAGGACTGGTAATGTGGGCGGTATGAGCAAGCGCTAGTATCTTCTATATTTAGGCTAAATCAAAGGACATCACGTGACTTAAAATTTGCAATCATAAAGGTAAAATCGCTGTCGCCCAATTTCTGCATCATTATTGGCATTCGCTATGGTCATTCATTCCCAATTGCTATCAAGAAAAAATGAGATGCTTAAACAGGTAATGCATTTCATGACTGAGGTCTTAAGAGTAGGAGCCATTCTGATTCTCCTAACTATCAAAATGTTCAACAGGCACTCCGCCTTCCAGACGGATTAGTTAAGGATGTGATGCTAAAGAGCAGACGATGTATCGAAGCGCACATGTGCATTAGTTCTTACAGCTGCGTTAAAAGAGAGAGCCGTCACATGTTTAAATCATGCTTCTACCTTATGAAAAAATCTTCCAAGCGACTCCATGTGCAAGACATCGAATTGCTTGAACACGATCTGGTCAAACGTGAACCTCAAAGTGCATTGCGTGGATACGGTTGTTATAGTGCGAGGCTTTTTGATTAGCTAGCTATAAAATGTGCCAACTTTGCTGTACTGTAAAATCGTATCATCGACAAAATAAAAATTGGTCATTATTGTTACAGAGGTAGTGACGGGGTACTTTTGTAGAAGTTATGCAGCTTTTGAATTAAGAAAGTGATTTCATAATCTACAGCACCTAATGATACCACATAAATACGGTAGCGGTTTTCATGCACAATCTCCTGAAATTTTGACGTAGAATGCTCACCCTCATAACTTTATTTTTCGTAAAATTACATTTCTACTAGAAAAATTCAGTAGTAAAGTGTAGCAGGAGAACATAAAGCAGTTCCCACACCTTATTTGATCGTTATAATTGTGGGGGTTCAATTGGCTAGAAATGCCCACAAAATTGTACAAACTATTCTTTTCAATGACTCTGAGAGTGGGAATTGTCTCCCTCTTGGACACCTTTGGCATGATTAATAATTTCAAATGGAAGGAAATATGCAGCCGTCATGCTGGAAGCAAGGGCGAGCGCTCTCTCCTCTACCCACCGTACCTGCAGTGTGGATCAGGACTTAGCTACCACAGGCCCCATTCAGTGGTGTGAATCCCTCATCCGGACAGCTTAAAAGGTCCGCATAAACAAGTCGTTTTGGTACAAACATTTGGCACAAAATTGCACTCGATTGCAGTAAAGGCACCTAAGATGCGTGTGACACATGAATGGCATGCTCATTCATAAGGAGGACAAAAAGTTGCACTTATATGCATTATGTTTACTAAAAATAAACTGTTACACGATATCCCTTTTTAAGGCTTTCAAGTGGGTCAGAGAAACTTAATATAACACTGCAAACATCGAGTATATTTTTTTGACAAGTACACAGGGCCAGTAATAAATTATCCCTTTTCTTCTGTTAAAAATGTTCCTCTCCATCTGTGAGTGACCAATTTCGGTGGCACATTGAGATGCGCTTACACAGTGACGGATGTTTTCTCCCCGAGGCATTTCCATTTACATGTAAAATACATGCAGAGAAAATGCACTTTTACCTCATATTTTCTCTTTTTTACCCTTTTCTCATAAAAAGGCATACAAGCTATGTGCAAAGCATTTCTCCATGAATAATTGAAGCTCTTAAGTGATGCGGAAGATGACATTTTTCTTTTTTCCTCAAAGAACCATCCCAGTGCATGGCTTTTTTCGTTTTCCCTTTCTTTAAGAAAAAGATGACAGTAGGCCTGATTAACTTCTGAAGTGTATAAGAATATGACGTTGAATATTCATGCGATTTGTTTCTTTTAATACAAATCGCTGTACCGAAATGAAATCGCTCCTCCAGTCTTCGCCGTGATCCTTCAAAACCTCGTTGAAGTGATACTTCAATGGCTTTGGGAGCAGTGCTCATGCATCCCAAGTTGCATAATATTGCGAATTGGCTGACATTAAAACTAAATTTCAGTTCATCGGGGTAAACGTTCAATTGTTTGCATTGCTACTGAAATCGGCTTCCGCATTTCAGTAGTAAAGACCTATCTTCTGATAAACAAGTCGGTCGTTCAAATGAAGCGTTGTAGAACAAAGGAAAGTGGTCGTAAGGCTGTTCTACGTGACCATAAGTAAAAAAGTTGTTTATTTGCTTGATATAACTTTGTTGGCAGGCAATTTTGACCCAATGCACAAGCTATTAGTCAATTTGTGCTGCTTTGATTTAATTTTTAGTTATCAATAGCACTAAAATTACCACTAAATTCAAAAAAAGTTTCCTTAAAAGTAACTCACAATAGGGGCTGCTATAGCAGGCTTATCTCCCAGGGCTGAATGCGAATGTGAATCTGGCGGTAGTTTGAATGGCGGCAGGCATAGGGACTGCAACACTGACTCCATGCTACCCGCCTTCCGGATGACCTAAAAGGATACGAGTCGTCAAATATGTGAATTTGGCTAATAAAACCACCTTTTTTGCACTTAGCACTGGCCGTGGTCACGTAAGGCAGCCTAGCCTATCACACTCCAGCTAGGCGAGAGTCCCTTTGCATTAATGGCATTCAGAGCCGTTGGTTGTGACTTCTTTCTAAAAGTTCAGAATGCCTCGATTTCGGCAAACCGCTTACTTGCCCCCACACCACTCTAGATGCCCTATCACGACAGCAGTGAACTTCTATTGGACCAGAAAAGCACAATTCTACCTTGGGTGGAGAGCTGGCGACGACGTTTGATGCGTTTTGCGGTGCGTCAGGAGCGCGGTCGTTGTGACGGTCTGGCAGAGAGCGCCTTTCCCAAGGCGCGCATTAACTCGCCACCACGTAGAAATCTTCTGCATCCTCATAACGCATTGGCGATGACTTCCGGTCAATCGCAACCATTATCACCGTCACAGCCCCGAACGCCCCGTCACTACTACCCATCAGAGTCGCAATTCTCCCATATGAATGCTGCGCCAGCCTGGAACCAATACCAATACCGATCCATGCGTCATGTTGAGGACAATCCTTCTGCTGCCCTGGCTCCACCACCGTCACCTCCTTCGTCATAATTTTGACTTTCCCTCCACCTTCCAACTCGTGTCATTGTTGTTGCTGCCGCTGTTGTGCTAAGTCATTGATGACAACAAACAATTGTGTATGTGTTGTGAACTTGATGTTCCCTTCCCTCCTCCTCCTTCCTGCTTGTTTTAATCGTCCAAACAGCTGCACACAGACGCACAAAAGGCGTGCTCAAGATAACCGTGATTTGGAGCCTGAATAGCAGAAGTAATGGCAATAGCAATGTCCATCTGTCCATTCTAGTTTTTTTTCTCTCTCACTCTCTCCTTCCCCAAGTCTACCTATCTGCCCATCATCTCGATTCCTCATACACACTCACTGTCTTCACATTGATATATAAAAACACACATACATTACATACATGCATACAAAAACCTAGATCATTTGATATTATTCAGCGATTGCCTCAAATTCGCCCCATTAGGGGTGATAAGGGGAGGCGCAGCACCGCACCCCGAGGTTAACATGACAGGTAGGGATGCTACAATTGTGGCGGTGTAACGCACGCCACGACATGTGAAAAGGTAAACAAAGTGGTTACTAATGCACATTGTCAGTCAGTGCATTACCAAGTGACCGTTTGATGCACCCTGAGTCCACTTCTCACGTTCCTTTTTGTAATAGCCATTATGGAGATGTGTTTTCCATGCTTTGTGAAGTATTGAATTGACACTTTTCCGACGCTAAGTGACCTACCAAGGTAGTCCACAAGCCCCAGCAACATGCATTTGTGCCATTCTGTTACTATCCCTCAGAAGCCGGTCTTGTAGCCCACTGTGACATGTTCGAAGATGGAAGGAAGGCTGATGGTTGTGTATGACCAAAGTAGAGACCTTGCAGGCCACTAAATTCAACAACCCGTCGAATAATCTTACCACCCATTTGCCTACTGACGACTTGAACCGGTGGTGGATCGTCGTTCTTTTACCACTTGTGGGGTTCGTGTAACAATAATTATGCGGTCCCATCATGGAATCCGTTTGACACTAGGCTAGAAAATAACGGCACTTAGAGAACGCAGTTGATTTTGTTAGGCCATTTTAGGGCGCTGACTAAGAGTTCCACATCATACAAATCAATAATCAGTAGCAAGCCGAATCGATCTACTATCCTCAGAAGATGATAGGCTGACTTAGCACCAATCAGAATATCACTGGAGTACAATCATTGGTCAGCTATAGGTGGGGAGGTCGGAACAGCTCTGACGTCCCTGGGCCATCATCGGGGGAGCAGAGCACCTCACTCCGAGGGTAATATGACGTAAGGGGATACTAAATCTTGGTAGTGTAAGGCAAGACAGAGTTGTTATGAAGGTGTGACTGTGCATTACCAGTCAATGCATTGCTATGTGACTATTTGAGGCGCTCTGAGTCCGCTTCTCGCGTTCTTTTTTGTAATAGCGGTTACGGAGATTTGTTATTCCATGCTTCGCTGGAGCCTGGGTCGCGCTTTCTAAAGTGATAGAACTTAATTTAATTGAGTTTTTGCTTTAAATTTGCACCTTTCTGTTGCTAGGTGGCCTATGAAAGTCATCCACGACTCTTAACTATATAACCAGCTATTATTCGCCCAGAAGCCGGTTTTGTGGCACCTTGAGACATCTGTGAAGATGGAAAGGAGGTTGATTATTGGATGGAATGTGTATGGAGGAGGTAGAAAAGACCTAAAGACTAGAATTAAGCAATTCAACACCCATCTCGTCACATTACCAATCATCAGGTAGAACTTAGGGGGTGACAGGCTCTTTCAAGACTTGAAACCCTTTATTGGGATCCTTCACATTAAGCTGTAACGTTTCATTTTGTAGCGCTTTCGGCATAGTCTCGAAGCAGCTAAATTTAGCTTGCTGGTGGAGATGGTTTCGTTACCGCCACAAAAGTCCAAAAGCTAAGTGCTTACTACAGCTTATGATATTTTATTACCACCGTGGAAATGATCTTGAATAGTTACCGTAGCAGCTTTATTGGAATGTTTGTAGATGCGCAAATTTTTGGCCTCGTCAGATGATATCACAGTAAAATCGAGTTCATTTAGCCCCTCAAGTCGTTCATCTATGCGTCTCACCAGGCCATTAAGCCAGTACAGATAATCAGGTCCCTTTGAAGGCAAGAGAAGACTTCGAAGACTCTTACGTCACTAAGCAAACAAGCGAATGGAGCATTAGGCGGTCTCCTCTCCATTTTAGAGCATCGTCCGCGACTCTCCTTCCAGTTATCCTTCCGTAATTGGTGACGGAATGGCAACGCCCATGGATTGGCCGATTCATTTCTCAACCCCGAGCGTTGACAGTCCCACTGGAAGGTGCTGGCAAAAACAACGACAAGGATTAAAAACCTTCGTGGAGTTGAGGTTTGTTGGCAATTCGTAATTGTGCTGCCCAGCCATGTCTAGAGGGTTGGGCGATAAGCAATGCCGAGCCTAGCATCGCAAATGTGGACCCAAAGCATTTGTAAGGGCCTATTTGTCCAAAAAGACACCATTTGGACGTGTGTCTGGCAATACAGACCAGGTATCAAATAAACCCGTGCTATTCGAGATCGGAATCTACATAGCATCTGCCTTCACTGGGGCCCCCTTCCAGCTCCCCAGCTTAGATCCCTGTTCTGTCTAACTCCTCCACTCAATAAACACTTTTCGATAACTGCGACACAAGAATAACGAAGAATTCGATGCCTAAAGTAGCCAGACGTTCCACACCTCCCGATGCGGCGGCAAAGTTGATTACGCAATGATCGCATTTCCCTTCAGAAAGTTCCAAGCCTTGATGTCAATTTTTTTTCAAGTGACACGGTAAATGCATCCAAAACCAAGTCTTTTATTAACAGTTGAAAGTGACTTGAAAAGGAAATAAAACGCCTCTCTTCCGTATATTCCGTTACAGCAATGTGAACAAATAAAACGTGTGGCAGGCAATTGTCGCAAATGGCGCTGACGACCGGGGGGCAGGAGCTCTTTTTTATGGGTCAAACAGGGTTTAACGCACGGGGCACATCAAAGCGGCGATGATATTTTGGGTTGGGTATTTTTCGAATTCAACGTAGTTTAGCCTCATTGAACAATTGAGATTCCTTTTTGCCTTCACTGTAGGGCCTTTTACTGCTGGAAAAAGCGACCCAAGACGCTAGGCAGCGGTGACGTTGTCCAATCAATCGAAAGCGAATCGAAAGGTCACTAGAGGGCCATCGGGAGGAGGTTCAGGGTCGAAGCCCTTTTGACCATCGCATCAGGCCATTGCAAAACTGTTGGTGTCTCGAATTCGCATACATCAGAGAAGACATTCGACTGTCGAGACGCTAAGCCCTCCTCTCACTTCCACTGGGAAGTGTGTTGTGAGATGGGGCAAGAGAAAATGTGCTAATCATCTTGTATGCCTACCGCTAGTCGTGAGAACGTTGGCTCATGAGCCAAATCAGGCAATAAAGGGAGAAAGGCTAAGGTTTTGCGCCTCTTCCTTCTCACAAATTTTGTTTTCCCACTTTCGGCGCTGCTCACCCACCTCTACCTGAATTCCGTATGGCTAATGGGGCGGTGGAGGCGGGTTTTGTGTGTGCACCAAATTAGCATCTCCAACACACACCAAAGGCAATTCTGCAACCACTTTTGGCAAATAATTTACGCCTAATGTTGCGTCTTTTTTGCTAATGGGAGTAGTTCCAAAGGGCACAGAACAAGAGTACTTACCAAAGGCAGACATCATTTTCAGTCCTTTCTCAAAGGTCCTCGCGAGTTCTTCTACCGTGTCCATTTTTGCATTCATCAATAGAAGGTAGGATTTGTCCTTTCCACAGTCAGCAGTACGAGACTCTGAGACTCCCCTAAGGCCGAGCCAAGGCACTGGCAAAGCACGGAACACCCGCCAGTCCACTGGCACAATTTGACGGACAAATACACCAGCGAAGCTGAAATTTTCCACTTCAGCCATAAGATAAACTTTTACACCTACCTCCCCTGCACGCAAAAGAAGAGGTCGTGTCACCCACCTCTGATGTGTGGACCCCAGAGGGTGGGCGAGAGGGGGGAGGGGGGAGAGGGTGAACCGGGTCATCACCTAAATGTATCCCTGGAGGTGGCAGCATCGATGATCTTTTGCTAAATAAAGTAAGACCAAATTTACCAATTCCCTGGTAGTAGTTTGGAGCAGTTGGGTTTGTAGGTCACTTGGCTCGTTTGTTTGTCTTGTCTGAATTGCACTTCTGCCCAAACGACATGGTCTCAAGGCCGCGCCAATGGCTCTGCGACTTCGAGGGAAACCTCGTGGTGCTGCTTTAGTGCTCCCCATCAATCGACCCACCAAAGGTTTCTTTATGCCTGTCAATCAATTCCGTAAACAAATTCTTCTTAAAAATAATAAAAAATCGCTTTTAAATGATTCAACCACCAACCGCATTTGCACCACCCACGAATGGGGTATCAGGGTAATTTTAGCCTAATCACTTTACGCCAGTGGAGTGAGGACGCCTCCTTGGCATCGCTTCACTTCATGCTGAGCCTACAAAGTGGAAATATCTCGGCGGAGAAAAATAAGGCCAATCAACAAACACTCACGCCCACGGTCGAGGTTAAATGGCGCGTGAAAGCAAATTTTTGGAGAAACTGAGCCGAAAGAACGAGAAGTGGAAGGAGGGGGCGAGAGGGAGAGGAAGAGAGAGAGAGAGAGGGAGAGAATAACAGCGCCAGTGGCAGGCTCAGTGTTCCTCTCACGTTGAAATGAGCAGACAGGTGTGACAAGGTCGTACTCACTTGGATGAGCAAAGCAAAAGGAGGGTAGCCACCACAGTCAAGCATGAGCAGAGTACATCCTTCACCTCAGGTGTAGACAGGGTCTGCACTTCGTGTCTGACTCTTGTCAAAAGGTGCATTTATCCTGAGACCTCGCCTGAAGGCGAGAGAAGGCACATTAGCCAGGCGGCGAGTGAATTGTCGGCGGCGTCTACTGGCTTGGTGGAGCTCTATAAGCAGCTCTTGCCAAGCCTGAGACCTTAAGCAAACAATTAAAGAGCTGCATTTTATTACCTTTGGATTGGTGATGGTTGGACGGTGGAAACGATTTTATTGCTGCTGCCGTGTGAAGCTCAAACTGATCATTTCCGCCGCTGTTTGCTTACCATAAAGCGCGGTGCAGTTCGTGGGAATAGGAAGAGCAATAAGCAGTGCCGTTTAATGTGATCGTACAATTGACTCGCTATTCTCGATCCGGTGTGAACATTCTCATGATGCAATTCCACTGGCTCCTCATTCACCAACGTGATGCATTCAAATCACGCAGCGAGCACGCCTAAATCATGAGGATTTCTGGCTTTCCGGAGCCGAGGTGATCGACGATGCACCGCTTGAATAAGTCTGCTCTCCACTAGACCCTCTTTGCCCTCTAGCTGAAGTCTTGGGAGTAGTGCGGCCGATAGAACATTGCTACGTACGACCGCCATCGCAGGGCTTCACAAAATCCAAAAACACCTCAGAGGACTCGGTCATCAAAGGTGCTTTGGTGGCTTGAGGGCAGAGGCAGTGAAAAAGTATGCTCATTGAGGTTCATTACCCAAAAATTGACCTCAGAATTGTTGATTGGCTTTCCTGATCGTCTAATTATTCGCTTGACATTTTGCTTGCCTCTCATCCCTTCCATTCTACTTCAGGAAAGACTAGGGACGCCCCTCAGTGCCAAACTTCTCCGTGTCGAGAGGAAGGCCTACGCTGCATGTAGACAGAATGGTGACGTTCTCCAACAGAAGAGCTGAAGACGGCGCCTAACCCTCAACAATAGCCCAGGATAGTGCCCTTTAGGGCCCCTGCTAATAACTTCGCAAAGGAGCTGTTTACGGTGCTTGTGTGAAGATGTCAACTAAGTGGACATTTGACGTCTCTTCCACCTTGACCGAGGTATAAAAACCGCGACACAGCGACACAATTGCAAAATCACATCCCCACAAAACTGTCTGTAACTCTGTCCTTTCCCTCGACCCCAGCAAGGCGGCAAACGCGAATTACTTGCGAACAAGAAGGAACGGCACAACCGTGGAATTGACATTGACGATCAGTGATGCCGTCTGCTGTGCACCATCCCACTGACTACTTAAAGGCAGTGCTAAGGACACGACTCTGCACGCCATTTACGAGGACACTAAAGACTTCACCTCCGTGATTTCCTTCTCTGCTTTGGCACTGACTCGAGAGACTACTTTCCACGTCGTAATTGCAGCCTTTTCCCATTGCCATCACCTACGGACTGGGGTGGAGCCTCTTTGGTGCTTCGAACTGGAATATTTACGCCATCGCACGAACATCACCTGATCTACTTATCCACGACAAAAAACCTGCAACATCTTAATGCGTGTCGTTTGTTGTTTACATTTAATCAAATGTGTAGCACTTGAATTATGGCTAAAAGGTATGCAATGAAACACAACAAAGCCATGGTAAATCATCCTCCGTAAGGAGCGTTAATAGTTGTGCCGTACTGACTGTTACTCGAGGCTACTATGACAACCACAAAATTGTCTTACGTATTCAATTGGGTGGAGTCCATTTCTTGCCTTATCAACCACTAGACAACTATATCATGTGATAAAATGCCTCCAATCTTGCGGCGCCTTTACACACATCAAAAAAATTATTTGGTGCTTAAGTTGACCTGGGTGGCAGAGCGAATTCCGTAATGAGGCGACAGAACGACTGTCCTCTGCCTCTACTTCCACCTCCTTTCTTATTTACGCATTGGCAGGGGAAATGGGCATCTAAGGAGGAGGAGGAGGAGGATGGGGAGGAGGAGGAGGAGGATGAGGAGGAGGAGGAGGAGGAGGAGGAGGAGGAGGAGGATGAGGAGGAGGATGAGGAGGAGGAGGAGGAGGAGGAGGAGGAGAGGAGGAGGAGGAGAAGGAGGAGGAGGAGGAGGAGGAGGAGAGGAGGAGAAGAGGAGGAGGATGAGGAGGAGGAGGAGAGGAGGAGGAGGAGAAGGAGGAGGAGAGGAGGATGAGGAGGAGAAGAGGAGGAGGAGGAGGAGGAGGAGGATGAGGAGGAGGAGGAGGATGAGGAGGAGGAGAAGAGGAGGAGGATGAGGAGGAGAAGAGGAGGAGGAGGAGGAGGAGGAGGAGGAGGAGGAGAGGAGGAGGAGAAGAAGAGGAGGAGGAGGAGGAGGAGAGGAGGACGGGAACGGTGGACAAGGTGCTGTTGTTTATGGCTTCGGAGAAAGTAAATAGAATATGGCCAATGCTTCGCCTCAAGCTTTTAAACAACGGTTTCCTTTTTTTAATGCAATCTTGGTCACCAAAACGCCCAGATCGGGGTGCCTTCCAGGGGTGGGGAACATATTTCGTGCCTCTAACCGGCCCTTCTGACTCCTGTTGCTAATGTCTAACAAAGGTGGATCTTTCAACACTATGGCAGTGAAATCCACTAACCAGAGTTCGAATGACGCGTAAACGAGTGGTTGATTGAGTGGATGAGTGAGTAAGTTGTCGAGTGAGTGAGCGAGTGGAGGGTTGAATGAGTGGGTGAGATTGAACTATTTTTATGTTAAATCGCATCGCGTATGCAATAGATGTTTGCTTTCATTTAGCATCTCCTTGGCGATGCTTCTCCACCTTTGGATACTGCCGCCACAACAAAAAGCCATTTTTTGGCAAAGAGGAGAAGCATTGGCATTTTAAGATCGAATTTCATTGGTGATTTGGACTGGCGCGCTGCGCGGTGGTACATTGCCAAAATTCTTTCAAAATTGATACAATTAGTTTGGCAATTAAAACTGTGTTAGTAATTTGAGATCATTTATCAAACCAGTTGCATAACTGGTTTGATAAATTTGTGGCCCACCTGCCCTGTTGAGAGGTAATTTTCAGCCTCCTGCGTACACTCTCCAAAACCACTTCGGTGGAGGTGGGACCACTCCACACCTCGCCCAAAACAAATAGCCCGTAAAATGCAATGTCAAGCTGCAACATCCCGTGGGCCATAGTTCTTTCCACCTCTATGAATGAATAAATGTTTGTCTTGGGTGCAGAAAATTACCTTATTGTTGAGGTTAATGCACACCTGACGACGTACGGCATGTCCGTAGCGGCTCAATCCCAAATGTGCGACCACCCTGTGCCGCCTGTCAATAACTTCGTGACAAATGAAGGACTGTTTATTTGAGCACAGAGAGGAGGAAATTGGAACGGCCCATCACCTAACAGAGCGTCTTTTAAAGACTCCGGTGTTAAGGCTCTGTCTAGAGCTTTGGTGACATTTGACGTTGCACGTGCTAATTCCAGGGTTGGCATAAGAACATTCATCATCACTGGTTGATCACACGATGCTAACATACCTTCTGAGCTTGGTAGGACTGCCATGACAACATAAAATACCAAATAGACTTCCACGAACATCCTCCAATCAGTGCAATCAGTGGATCTGTCCGCCCTAATGTTTCAAAAAAATCAACAACCCCAGTTTTCTGTGTTTTGTAACCTATTCGCAGTTTTGGAACGTTTGCGCAATCTCTATAGTCCTCACACTGCAATACCACATTTGCTGCTTGAGTTTAACGAAGTTATAAGGTTAACAATACAAGCGTAAAGACATTAAACAAAGGCATCGCCATAGCAACACCCCTTCTGCAGTCAAAACGATAATGTCAAAACCTTGAAAAACGCAGGAGGTCAGCAGCCTAATTAAAACAGGTGTTAGCCTTACGATAGAGTGCGAGAAAGCCATGTTGTGGGAGAGGTAATTAATTTCGTCACATAATGGAGTTGGTACAGTCGTTACCATGGCAACGAGTGAATAATTAGGCCAAGTGAAGGTGACTTTTAAGATGATTTTGTTCTAAGTTGGTGATCTAATTCAATGAAGCATATATAGTACTTTTGCTGGGACTGCTACACTTGCAAACCGTTGGCTCTCGGCGAAATTGAATAAGGTGTTATTTAATTAGGTTTTAACCCAGCAAGTAACTATGCCAGTGGGTTATATACCTTCTGATGACTTGAGTCGGCGCTACATTGTCGTTCCACGAAGCACTTGTGGGATTTGCTTGATAGTAATTATGCGGTTCTATCATGTTTCACCTAATAGTAAGGAGGATCTTGAATCCATTTAACATTAAGCCAAAAAATAATGGCACTTAGAGAAAGAGGAAATGCCGACCAGGATTTGAGTTTTGTAATTATCAAAAGACTATTAAAATGCAATTAGTTTTGTGAGGTGATTTTCGGGCGCTGACTATAAGAGTTCCACATCATACAAATCAATAATCAGTAGCAAGCCGAATCGATCTACTATCCTCAGAAGATGATAGGCTGACTTAGCACCAATCAGAATATCACTGGAGTACGATCATTGGTCAGCTAAAGGTGAGGACGGTGGAACAGCTCTGTCAACTCTACGCCCATCGTCGGGTGAACTTTGATTCACAAAAAGATGGAAGTTTAATCGTCTCCGGGGTTTACGTGATCAATACATGGGATGTCCGTGCATAATCAGTTCCTATCTAAGTAAATTAATCAAGCGCATACGCGCACATTTATTCAGGCCTTCACATTACCCTCTTTATGCACGTCATTCTCAAGAGTGCAATGAGCGAATGTGCTAAGAGGGGCTGCTACTACTTGTGCACTTTAGCTGACCTGAGGGTCGTTTGCGATTGCGGCTGTTTCATTCACGCCGTCTGAGCGTGCGTGAGCTGGTCCACGAGTGGTGTTGATGCGCCTCTAGCCACGAAATGAAGTGGTGCCTGTCTAGCCTAACCACCAAGGTCACCAAAACTGCTTGAAGAATTCAACATGGCTTTGTGCATAAATTTGGATGCTATTAGGAAAAGTGGATTAGGTAATATCAGGACCAGTTGGCATCTGATACAAGAAGTCAGAAATAGTGAGACGGGATGGCTTAGAGTTTAAGGTCAATTGGGATGACTCACCCTTTGACAGTTTTCATGCGTAGTGGTCCCACTGGGCTTTATGCGTGGGTCGCACCAGACTCGAAGGTGATGATTCAGACATTCAGGCATTGAGTGCCTTAAGAGCACTCGACTCGATTGCGAGTTGTGCAGTACTTGTGGTTTTCCTCTTCAGGATAGCAAGATTGCTAGCCATAGAACATAATCGAATGCATTCTTAGGATTCGTTTAACGCTGCATTTGATTGCGTGGACACTTAAACCCTCTCAAATTCTACTTTCGCTTAGCCGGCTGCAGTCCATGCCAGTAGCCTCTCAGACCTTCTTGAACGCCAGTAAGGCACCTTCTGACTAGCTATTCTGACTTTTCACGAAATCAGACAGGAAGCAGTGAGCTCAGCTGCAAAAACTAAGCAAAAATTACCAGCTTTCTTGGAGCACCATCTTACACTTGTGAATGGAACTTCACTCATGTGGAGCCTGTGGAGGTGAACAACCCGAAATATTAACAATGTTATGGGTAACCGGCACAGTGCCGTCCTTGAAAGCTAGCCAATCACATGAGAGGCCAAAGCTACAACACTAAGACAGGTCAGACCGCTTTGACTCGCACTGAAGCCGAATATCCAATCGGGAACCGGATAAGAACTCCATGCACCCTACCCTCACGCGCACCTCCATACCAAAGTTGACGTAAATCAAGGCTACATCGCCAAATTGAGAACCATCTACACCCGTAACTCTCCTTTCAGATCAGACTGCTGTGCAGCAATTTCACCTGCCTCCAAAAGCGTCAAGCAGCACCACCATACATCAGTCACCTTCTCAGGTATCGCTTCACCTTTCATATATAAAGCACAGCAACCAAACAATCAATCACTCAAAACTGCGCCAGTGACTCCTATAGCACTATGTACTTCCCCTCAAGGCTAGTCAGACCTCCAAAATCTGGCGTGCACTCGGGACCCGGATACCGAACACACTTTCAAACTTCTCATAACGAAATACCCTTGCCAATGATGATGCCGCCGTTTGAGATCACTGAAAGAGGTTGCAATCTAAGCTTAAACCTCAGAGAATAATTAGGGCTGCACGCCAGTCACCACATAAACACTAATGCAAAGATCCTAATTCGAGGGAGGCATTAAAGAGGCAAGGTGAAGACGGGTACTTTCTCATTTTTTTGCATATGGAGCCGGAAACCCGAATGATCAGAGATTAAAGGAGGAAGACACCAACGTCTTCCTCCGTCTGCTTCTTCGTACCGCAAACAAACGCTTTCCCCTTCTGTTGCCGTCTCCGTGCGTGCACGTGATCTGTGCATTTGTGCGTAACTAAAGGGAAGTTGGATGAGGAACGGGAGGAGGGCGGGTGAATGAAAGCCATCAGAAGAAATTTGAAAAAGAAACAGAACAATATACACGGTAAGGGAGAAAACAGAGTAAGTGATTTCGTGCGATAAATACGCCAGACAGTGTGCGCACGACAGAAAGACACGGGAGGGGAATCAAAGAAGAGAAGAAACGACCTAGAGTTTTCCAGTACCAAATCCGTCGTCACCCATGACAGCAGCAGTAGTGTTCGACGAGGGCAGCATTTTGGCAGGCCCGGCGGCAACGCCCCCTTCCCCGACGGCAGGCACGTTGTGCGCCACGGCGTTGGAGTGTTGTTGAACCGCGGATGACTTCTGACGAAGTAGGGTCCAGTCGAAAACGAAGTCCCAGTTGAAAGCAAGGGCCTTGAACAGCGCGCGAAAGTTGCTCCGATAGAGAGTGTAGTCAGGTGTAGCGTCAAAATTCAAATTGCGCACGTGTGTCAGGTAGAGCGCGAATTCGGGTGGAAAGCCGCGACACAGAGACTCTATCGAAGTGGACACCTTCTTCTCGTGAATTCGCTCATACTTCTGTTTTTTTGTATTCGCCTTCAAGGTAAATTGTAAAGGACACTTAAGAAGGGACCCGAAAATATCTAAGAGGAACGCAGACCTAGTCCCCAACTCGGGTGAGGCACAAACACACCGTAGGACAGAATTAAGGCATTATAGGTGCACCAAGTTCTCCAAACGGATAGCCAATTCCACAAACTTAGAGCCACAACACATCGGGGGGTTAATGAAGCGAGAGAACTGCTTCCTCACTAGATGCCACACCTTTGAATAAGAATATCGTCAAAAAGGAATTGCAAATTGTGCGAGAGTCAGCACAAACCAAATGAACTAACGCTCGTAAAAGCAATGCTATTATTAAATGTACGGATAAAATGCGAACCCTATCATGGGGACGCAATGAGGAGTGGATTACAGACCAAAGCTGATGATGGATTGGCTAAATACGAAAATACATTGACTCTACCACTCTTACTTTAGGCAAAGCAACCATTAACCACGCATTCAATGTCGGACGCGGCGAAGAAAATAGAGGGAGTCCAGACATGTAGTGGAGGAACAACTCCAAACACATGTCACTTAGTTTACGGATGAACTACGGAGAAAACACGAAGCACAATGGGCAATAACGCATGTGAACGGAATGAAATGGATCAAAGGGCTCGCCAAATGCCGCTTCATCCCAAAACCAACAGTTGCTTCGGGGACAAGCTATCGCCCCTACCCTAACTAATATGGTGATAAAAAGTGTGGCTACGATGGACACCGATTTCGAGCGGTTCAGCTAAGCATATTACAGACTTGCCAAAGGCGTTGTTGCAGTCGGTCAACGAAGCAATGAGCCACGCGGATTTGTCTACAAACACGAAGCAGAACCATTGACTGTGAATGGTGTGCATATTACAAATTAGCTACTTAAATACTGATTGGGAGGATGAATGATCTAATTATATGAAGCGGCAATAGAAAGCCAAAAGACTCGCAAGATGCTAGAGGAATTGCATTTCACAAGAAGCGTAGTGTGATGAAGCAAAATCTACACCCAGTTCGCGGGGACAGCGGCTTCAACTTCCGGGAATTGGTGGGATTAATTGCTTTCCACATAAACACATTGGAATAATGCCTCAGATTACCCTTTAAATGTTTGCACCCGTAGACAACAGGTTTAAATAAAGGCGAGCAAGAATTGTGACCATCAAGAAAGGCGATTTGTATACTGCTGTGAAAAAAAAAACTCGGCACTTAGTAGAAGTTTATAATGCAACTACAATTATCACATTTGTGCAATCCTCCTAATAAGCAACGTTGAGTCACCTATTTCAACTGCAACAACGTCACAGGAAAAGCTTCGCGAAAACAGTTATTTAAAAGATCATTCCGGGTATCCTGGCTATTTGACATTGGATGCATTTTAGTAGTTGTAGGCATGTAACTCGAATTTTGTGTAGAAAGAGCAATCTTAGAGAAAGGAGAACCGAACGCCCATTAAAAGCACTTCAATGATAAGGACCCACAGCGGACACCTCCGTCCCCCTTCATAACACGGCTCGAAGGACGGATTGGGGAGTGATCACGAGAACAGGAAAACTTAATTAACAAACTCAAGCATACACTCACATGGCTGCAACATGTGATCGGCAGCAAATGTGTACACACCCCTCAGCACTTGTCTACGAATTATGGAACAATGACGCCGTACAAGTGGGCCAGCTAATGCGAATAGGCGTGTGAGTATATGATTACGGAGAGGGCTGCAGAGGAAGCAGAGCAAAATCGCTTTTCATATCTGCCTTTAATAGCACGACATTGGTGCCTAGTTGACATTTAAGTATACCTATTGGTAGATGGGGCAGTTAAGGACAGTGTGCAGGTCAAACCTATACCCAAAGAACATTAAAATTAAATGACGTCGATGAGGACCTTGAACAGTGCAGCTTAAGCTAAGTTTGAAAAAAACTCACTCGAAGACCCTGCCAAGGGAGAGATCCACAAAGGAAGTACATGAGTACATAGCCCAGAGATTCTAGATCATCTCGACGGGACTGTTCAACTCCTGCATGGGCGTTGATACTTGCATAGCGAGCAGTGCCTGTTAGGGCCTTATTCTCTTTGTAACTTATGTGTCGGTGAGTCCTCGCATCTCTGTTAAAGGGCAGCAAAATGAAGAACAAAAATGTCATAAGGGAGTAAGAAAAAGACTGATGAAGAAACACACCTGAACTTCTTGGCCAGACCAAAGTCGATGATGAAAAGCTTGTTGCAGTGCTTGCCAATTCCCATTAAGAAATTGTCTGGTTTAATATCTCGATGAATGAAGTGCCGAGCGTGAATGAACTCCAGACGCCAGAGCATCTGATCAACAAGCATTAAAACTGTCTTCATTGTGAAGCATCTGCCACAGAAATTAAAAAGTTCCTCCAAACTTGGTCCCAACAAATCCATGACTAAAGCATGATAAGCATCATTTACACCATCAAGACCGAAGTAGTGCATGTGGGGAAGGCCGGGTGTATCCTAGTATATAAATACGCATCCGGAAAGTGACCTACCGCAAGCAGCCGGTACACCCTACTCTCAAACAATAACTGTGGGTGTCTGGCTGAGACCTTTTCTAGTTTAACAGCAACCTCTTCACCAGTTTCAACATTAATTCCGAGGAAAATTTCACCGAAAGAACCACTCCCAATTTTTCGTACAAGCTTCCATTTACCATTCACAACAAAATCCGAATTTGGTCTTCCATAGGGTCCGCCAATCTTAAAAGGGAATTGGAGCTAAAATGGGAGGAACCAACCTTATCCGTAACCGGCATCTTTTGGGTCACCAAGCAAAAGTTGCAGTAATCCTTACAGTTGACTTAAACAAAATATAACAAGATGAAAAAAATAACAATATTTTAAAGTAGTTTAACACAAAGAAACATCTAAAAGATATGAAAGGATGTTATTTAAAATTGTGCGCAATTTGAAGATGATACCCCTACACATGCGTTTGCGCGAAGCATGCCCGTCCGGAGGGGTCACATAGCTCCAAAGAACACCTACATTGATACACTTATTAAAAAATTTGATAACCAATGTAGGCTTATTTTGGCTACTCTTATATTTGTTTACAGATGCTGCTTTTGTCATTACAAATTCCAAGATAGCTCTACATCCCATTATATACTGCAGTGCAGATTTCTGTGACCTATTCTCTTTTACCAAAGCACAGTTACTCCTGAAGTCGTCAAATTTTTCATTTTTGTGTGGTGAAAAAACTTCTTCTGAATCTATCCAAGCTTTGGCTGATGGATTGGTTTGTGATCGGGAGACGAAGCTGCAGCTCAGTCTCTATACCAGGAAAGGTGGCTCACCCACTATAACCACTGACTCATTTTTTCTAGATGAAGTCAGGCAGTGCGAAGTTACAATCACTCCACTTACGGATGAGTTCGGCCGCGTTTCGCTGCACATAATATTTTTCGAGGCGGTCGAGGAAATTCGTCTGGAGAAAAGGCAGGTTCGATGCACTAGTGCACGGCGCATCTCCAGCATTGCTACCATGATCTTTCATCGTGGCAAAGAGCCGTCCAGAAACGATCTCAAACGCATCCATCACCTGAGTCAGTCCGTGCGTCATGAATTGTTGCCCAAGGAGGTCGTTCTCAGTCGACGACCATCCGAGAACATTCCTGCTGAAAACAATCACAAAGTGTCAATCTCTAGTCTCTTCATCAATGACCTAAAAAACCTCCCAGAACCCACTAATACAGAGAAAAGTAGGCTTACAAGTACTCTCCTAACCCCGACATCCTAGGTGCTAGATTTGATTCAATTAGTGTAGGAACAGCAAACTCCGTCACACTTCGCTCCTCGGTCCAAACCTCTCGTGCGTCTATGGCTAACGAGCCAATTAAGAAGTCGGAACTTCGTCCCAAATCCTGTTCCAATGCTCCACCAATGTGGCCTGATCACCAGTCTTCTGAGACAGAGTCCACCACGGATCGTGCACGCCCTGCTTCAGCGGTTCTTGGTGGAAGGTGTAGTAGGTATGCTTTGCCCTCACTCCTGGCTCGTGGGAGTCGACTTATATCAGCTCCTGCGTCGCAGACGTCTATTGTTCTTAGTGATGCGGGAACCCTTCAGGTGGTGCTGGGAAAACATGGGGACCAGGCGAAATCGCATGTTACGGATACCTTCGCGAAGGTACGCCCAATGACTCCTGTCTTATTCTTCGCTCTTTGTGCTAGTTTTCTACCGTTATCTTCCTTGGGGTAGATTTTGTCGCTGGACAAGGACCTTCATGAGAAGCGCAAACTGGAGTCAAAAAGAATGCACAAGTACACCATCAAGCACTACAGCCCGATCCGGGCTGTATGGGACTGGTTTATTCTCCTTCTTGTCATCTACACAGTCATTTTCACACCCTATATGACGGCATTTCTTCTCAATTACAAGGTGCGTTGACTTGTGACATCATTTTAGAATGTGATGAATTCGCATTTTGGCCGTTTAATCTCTGATTTGGTTCCTCCTCCTTTGTCACTAAACTTGTATTGTCGAATAGACTCAGTACCAAGTTGCGTGGCTTCTATCACTAAAGCTTTTGGGTTTTTGTCTGAACTAGTTTAAAATATTACACAGGAGTGATTTTATTTTAGCTCACGGTTTGTGCATTACAAGTACTTAAATATTCAAATTCGTTGAATCACCAGCAGCTCTATTGATGTACTTACCTGTGGAATTGGTTTTTAACTGCTTCGATCCTTTTGGTACTTATTCATATTCCATTCTACCTGCTTATTACTTTGGTGTCGATATGTTTATTTTAATTTTATGTAACGTTTGACCTTTTCAAGTACATGGGAATCTTGGTTTATGCTCATTCCCGTGCACGCATTGTTTTGATGCGGTTTGGCGACCAAGGCATTTGAAACCCCATATTAATCCTTCAGTCCTTAATGTAATGCGGAATGGTGCCTCATAATCAGCTGTGTGATGACCTATGGCAATTTTGTTTGCCAATTATGGTCCGGGCTTACCTGTGCCTTAAGGTGTAGTGTCTGAGCATAGGTTATCTGATTCACTTGTTAGCGCAGCTCTTATCAATCTCTTGTACGAAGGCTTCGGGTACGAAGATTAAAGAGTGGGAGACACTTTTCCTGCTATCTTGTAAATTCTTGCAATCACTTTTACTTTCCCATAAGGTAAGGTAACTTTGAACGCTTGTAGTGGTTGTTTCAAGTTTCATCGTGAAATCTGTACTTTGCTTTGCTCCATCCTTGGATTTGACAGGGATTTATTATTCCCTAATAGGTGTGCTTTTGATATTTGAAATAGCAAAGTACCCTGACTAGATATTCGTGCTAGGCTGTGCCACTTTCTTACCGCTACTCCAAATAATTGAGAGTCGTATTAAGTGCATGCAGTAGTCGCTTCGCTTCATCTTGCAGTTTGTACTTTTTATGAACGTTTTCCCTAAGATGCTTGATGAGACTTTCAATTGTATTGGGCCACCGAGTTTGCGTGGGCTCCCGAGTACGTTCCCTATGGCTGGTCTGTTTTATTTTTAGGTATTTTAACTTGGAAAGTTGAAATCCTAAGTGCAATCGGTTCAGAACTGACGCTCCTTACTTTAGCAATCTGAGCGGAAGTATCTCAGTGGCCATGGACACTGGTGAAAGTTACCTGAAACGGTACAACCCTGGCCGATAATTTGTGTTGTCAGCCTAGGTACTTTAGACCATACCAGTAAGAAAGAAACGCTCTCAAACTAGCAAGGTGTTAAAATTCGTGATAGGAAAATATCATTCTTTGTGCACTTATTAAGGCAGTCTGCATTCAAATTACCACAGAGCCCAAAAAGCACTTTTCATCCGCTAAACTGCGTCATTCAATTTGACCCTCAGATTCGTTATTAAGATGCTATCAACAGTATTGGGAAAATATGCCTCCATTTGACTTTTTGGGTGTTCCAAGGAAGCAGTGGGGCCAGAGTTTATCACGGTGCGATTCGTTGCTTTTCTTAAAGGGCTTCAACTGCACTCATCCCCACCGCAGATCGCCAGGTCATCGGACCATTTTGGGTACGGTGGACATAATGGTAGACATAATGTTTGTCTGTGACATCATCATCAACTTTCGCACCACCTACGTCAATAAAAATGACGAGGTGGTTTCCAATCCCAAGAAAATCGCAACGCACTACCTCAAGGGCTGGTTCCTCATCGACCTCGTTGCTGCCATCCCTTTTGATGCACTTTTCTTCCGCTCGCAGGAAAAACAGGTTTGTCGCCTTCCACTCTTATTCAATCTTTCCCCCCATAAATTTTTCGTTCTTTAAAGACGTTCGTTCCATACGGTTTGATATGCTGCCTGTAAAGAACCACTGGATGAGTACTCGTTCTCGAATCAATGTGTTTTGGAGTCGTCTTTTCCATTTACGTGAGCTTTTCTGATATTTTTCTGTCCTGTGGGGGGTTTCCCTCTACTCGTACTTTTGAGATGTACTGATGGCTTCTCTTCTCGAATTTAATCATGAGTTTCGAGCTATTCTCCCTTAAAACATGCGCTTAGAATTCATTGAATTTCCCCCCCCCCGCCCCGTTGTCACCTACTTTCCCCTCAAATTTTGATTTCTTAGACTTGGCATCCTCAAAAGGTGTTCCAGATGTTTTGATTTGAGTTAATTCTGTCTGTGGAAAATGAGCGAATCGTTTCATTCTATATCTTCATCGACGCACTTTGAAATGAGTTCAAAGGAGCTCTGGGTTGGATTTATCGCCATAGTTTCCTTTCTCCCGTGAGAGCTACCTCTTGTTATAAATTTTCCTATCTGAGTTGATGCTCTGTGTCAACGATCTCCTTCTGTGGGTTAATCTTGTGCTCCCAGGGTAAGCAAGTTCCTTCTTTCTTTAGCTTTCTCATTTGTAAAATGTATCTCATGGACGGCTATTGTAAGTTTTTCACCAGGATATTTTTACGCAGTCATCCGTGGAATTGGGGAGTCGCCGAAGCCACCAAAGGTTTCCAGCAGTCGGTTTTCCATTCTACGGGCCGGAAAGGGGCTACTAGTTTTGCTCTCTCAAACCACACTGTTTGCTTCTGCTTCTACTGAAACCTGTTCTGGTCCAATGTATTGCTTCTATAAAGCTCGAATTAAAAAATATTTTGGAATCTAAACCGCTTCCGCCCACAAGAAACTAGTCACTCCTCCTCTGCCCCATTCCATGGCCTTTGGAGTTGTCTCAACGGAGGAGATCATATTTCCTTTCCCTTTGCTAATTGCTAGTGTTCATGGTGTTAGTCTTCCGGCAATGCTAATTCTAAATGCTCTATCGCTTTTTTTCAAACCTGAGATTCGACTTTATAGTCTATATTTATTCTCGGCACTTGATGCTATTCACTTTGCGATGCAAAGGTTGTCAACATTGCTTAAATTACTTATTCCATTTCCAATTTATGAAGCGCTTACGAGGCTGTATAGAGCTTTGAATCCTCCCTGAAGTCCGGAGTAGACGTCATACCTGGGCCGAATGTCTATTGGCGACTTACGAAAGGGCTGCGGGGCTGCTAGTAGGGTTCAGAAGCCGTTCTTCCCAGTTTCGCCTTCACTGCCTGTAGACCAAGAACTGCGAGCTAAGCAGATAGTCAAGGGATTAGAATTGCACTTGTGACAACACAATTGTCCATTTATCTGTATCCGCCTTCCAATCAAACCCATCACTTCACAGCTTACTTTAACCATTCGTTTTTCTGAAACTGCGCTTTCGTGCTATGTTGCCCTTGTGCGCAATAGCTGCGTTAGCTATTTAAATTCTGTGTTTTTCAAGTTACCAAGATTTCATCAGCATCTAAGCGCCCTCTCATCATAGTCATGTGTTTCGGGTCCTGGTGTGCACTTGCTTTTGTTTTGAGTGTCGCGCGGTTGTGGCCCAACAACTAACTCCATTTGGCGTTAGAATTACCGCAGTACATTCCAAGTCACTAATGTCTGGTTCGTGCCTCTCTAGCCTTTTCCCCAATTTAGCTGAAGCCACTGACACGCTTAAAACTCCACTTGGTTTAAAAGCCAGCGTCTCCATTTTACTCTCACGATTTCTTACATTGAAAGAATGCCATCATAAAAGTGATGGAAAGGGTTGACCAGCTCCCACGCCGTCACTATCAGATGCTTGGAGCCTTTGGAAGCTTATAACCCCCACTACTGCGCCTCCACTTTCTGTCCACTCGCCCACGTCTTTCGCTACGTGGACAATGGTATTTTTAAATCACTTGCAAAACGCATAACGGGTGAATGGGAGCAATATTCAGGTACTTTATAAAGTACTGCAGATAAGAGTTTTTTGGTCTATTCGATGGAGGCATCAAATCCTACTGGCTCCCCATGCTCAGTCCTTTCCCATTAATTCGTGTTTACGCTACTAAAGGCGGGCGCTTTGTAGTTTGGCCAACCCCTTGGATCTTCATTCCACTTCCCTCCATGGTTAACTATGAACTAATGCTAGGGCAGTAGAGTTTGTTCTTGGATCAGAAAATGACGATTCTCAGAGTCTTCACTTCGAGTAAGATGCTACGCTTGTTTGGTATTGTCAGTGTATTTAATGTGGTTGGGGTATGTGGACAAGAAATGTTCGAGGAACACAACAGTGACTAGCTCGGCCTCGGACAACTCTTCACTGTCTCCCCTCTGATTGGAGGTGTGGACATGGTGACTCATCCACACCTGTTTAGGGGCGTCCTGTTGGTGTTGATCAACCTCGCGTTGTATTCAGCGTTTCATTCATCCTTGATGGCGTTACAATGCGCATAAATTTGAAAGTCACTTCATGATCGACGCTTAGAAGGGTGGTGAAAGTTGTCTGATCTGTAAAGATAGACTGTACATCATCAGCGTGAAGTTCGCATGGTTGAGTACACCTTCTACCATTCACCTCTAGCCCACTGCACTGATTGGACTGTTGAAATCGGCTCGCCTGCTGCGCCTCATCAACGTAGCCCGCAAGTTGGATCGGTATTCGGAGTATGGCACCGCGATTCTCGTCCTTCTCACCTCCGTCTTTGTTCTCATTGCTCACTGGCTAGCATGTATTTGGTGAGTCATTTAGTTCTTTTGACCTATCACGCCCAAGTTTTGATGATGTAATGGGGTATAGGAGTCTATTAGGTGTGTTGGCTATGAGCCTAATGGCAAACAGTTTGAGCTGGAGCTACGTACCACGTTTGTATTGACTTGCAGGGGACTGAGAAGGTGTGAGTAATCATTTTCGCCTGTTAAATTGGACACGATTTCCTTAAACTTCATCTTGACTAAAAATAAATGAATTCGAAGTTAACGTTATGATCCGACCCTATCACCAGATTTTGTGGATGTAATGATGCTCATGCCCAAAAACTGCTCTGTAAAAACTTGGCTCCCGTGCTTTGCTTAAGGGATGGCCGATGTCCCAGGGCGGACGTATTTCAATCACATGCTCCTCCATCAGAATTTGTTTGAAAGAAATTCCTTTCAATGAAGTCGCTAATTCCTGATATTGTTATGCTTTTGACTTTTAATTCGTGTTCCCACTTTAATGCTCTTCAGCCATCTACCACCTAAGCTATTCACGTTTTCGCTCCATGGACGTTGTCACATTTTCAAAACGTGGCCCCACACAATTGTCACTGTTAACATTATTAATAGGCTGGTCCTGATGAATGGTTTTTATCTATCCAGGAGTAGTTTCATTTCATTACTGGCCATTATGAATAGTGTGGAGTTCGATATGACTTCCGCAGTCCCTCTTGGGAGTTACCGCGGTTTAAGTCATTAACGGTAGGTGTTTTCTTCTTTGACGCATTGGGACAATATCTATCTACCACAAGCGGGATTTGGGTTCCGGAGTGTCCTCCTTCCCCATGTAGCCCTCGAATTATTCCCCGGTGGCGTTTTAAGGCAGAAACATGTACTGACTGAAGCGTCCTGGGTGGAATGGGCGTTGTGTCACCCAACTTTTTCCACACCGACAGCACGAAAGTCAGATTGTTGGAGATTGAAATAGCCCACACAGTCAAGCACACAATGCACGCCAAATATCCTTCAGCTACGTGTTGTTAGCTGCCGATGTCTGGCGCCTTGATTTGGGGGAGGATTCACACGCGTGCGTCTTGACCTATTGTAGATTTGAAAAACGGCATTTGTTGGGGGGCGTTCTTGTGGGGTCCGGTCAGGTCATTTCTGTGGGCGGAGAGAGCTGGTTTGTCCTTTTTAAATAAGCTTATTGAATTTTAATTCATTGCCATTTAACATCACATCGGCAAATGTGCAAGTGCAATGTTTGTCGGAAAGTTGGGCTATTTGGTCTTAAGCCCACACGGTGTCTAGACTAGCTGGTTGGAGCCGTCTAGCTGTTCAGGCTACCGATGGGAAGGAAACTGTGGGAGGTTTGTTTAATTTTGAAGGTATGCAAACAGTTTTCAACTCTGCTTTATACCTCTTCTCGAACAAATGTACGAAGTTTGCCGTCCATTAGGGGAATGAATTTGTGGTACGGAAAAAGCTGTAAATTGTAAGAGGCAGCATTGTAGGATTTGACACATCTGCCTTTACCAAAGCTTGACTACTCTAATGCGTTTTATGGAACGATTACTTGCGTTTTCCCAATGGCATTTATTCATGTCATTCGTAAAATCTTTGACAGCAGGCATGAATGCGCTCTTATTGTTGTAGGAATGCTTCTTGATAGTCCTCTCCACATCTTCACTAAGGGAAGTCAAGGGGTTCAAATGCCAAAGGCAGTGAGATCGTTGAAATAAACGTTAATTTAGCCCTGCACCGTGCGCAATGCTGGGGTCTTACTGGGGTAATTTTCCCAACCTTGTTAGTTTGGAGGCAATCCTTTGTATTTCTTCTTAATGAGAAGAGGGAGGTGTTTTGCTGAAACACGTTAAAGCAGAACTTAACTCTCTCTTCTGGTCGAATAGGAACTCTCGAACCGGTCTTAAATCGAGTTGATTGCTTCACGCTCTTCATCGGTATGGTTGCTAGTCAAAAGCGATTCAAACAACACCTTATTACTCTACCGATAAAATATGCATTTCCAGTAGAAGTGGACTTCGGTTAAGCTGCATTTCTTATCCCATGCTCTCTGTGGCATGGAAGATGCGTTGCGAAAGCATCCGTTAGCACGTCAGTTACAAACTTTCCTGTGTTTACCTTCTTGAAGCCTAAATCTTTAGGCTTGAATGAAAGTTGAAGTCGTTTTTCACGTTAAAACTAAAAAATAGCAAAAAAAAATTTGCCCGTGTGAAGTAATTTCTGGTAGAGAACAACACGGGCAACTATGCTGCAACAAAAAAACAAACCTTCCTCCGATTCATCTGTCATGTTAATTTACCATGTCAGGATTATTTGCAGCTTCTTTTGCTCCGCTTGATCTGCCATCAAAATGGGGGGAAAAGCTGTGCTTCTGGGGAAGCAAGTCTTGTTGAGTCACCACCTACCTTCTTGTTACGAGATCATTTGACAATCGTCGAAGTGGCCGTTCAATTCGGCCTTACTGATCGCGTGTGGCGTCTAGACTTCGGAAGGGTCACCGTCAAAGGAAACGCATTGGAAATTTTCTGGGTCCGGCCTGCATTGTGGACTTTTGAAACCAGCCGGAATAGCGGTCACTAGTCGAGTGCTACCTTGAAACGGTATTGAAATGCAGTAGCAATGCGAAATGGCTCCGCGGATACTTCATTTTACGGGTGAACTTCCCTAATGTGCATTCCTCACCACGTACGCTCTCGGTGCCACCACTCTTCCACGTTCTCTTTATCAAGTTGTGGCAATTTTTCACTAAACCACCTCGTGCCCATACTAATTGAGTGCAAACACTAAGGTGATAGTGACCATCCTCGCTTTAAAGGTGATTTTTTCTTCTTTTTTTGAGCAGCATTATGGAGTATCCATTGGATTGAAAGCATCTTTTGTCACCCGTGAGGGTTGATCCCTCACAAGCACCTCGGCCTCGAAAAATGTTAACTGACCGCCTCAATTCACGTAGGTGAGAGATGCTATCATAGTGTCATAACTACAGCCATTTCAATTGTCTTTGAAACAAATGCCATTTTGTTTGAGCGATGTAGGGATTTGGGGGGACACTATGAGCACTAAAAGTACCTCTCAAACCCACACATGTGTTCTATAGCATAAAGTCATTTGTTTGATGTGTCAAAGAGGATTCAAACTGTCGTTGTTAGGCGTTTGATTGGTGATTATGTTTTGCATAGAGCCTCTCGTCTGGAAACATTTCATGAAAGGTGGAAGAACAGTCGGCCTGAAAGCCTATCTGATAAGAAATCGTAGTTCGCTTCTGCTGCCTCGTGAATGACTTTGACAGTTTTGGTGGCATGAAATCCGTTTTTTTTGGTAAGGCCAAAGGTTTAACGTTGCGTGCATCAAACGTCTGCAAGCTTGCGACAGAATCTTGCAAACAAAGCCTTATTTGGAGAGGCCGTTGGTCTAAACAAACCATAAAGAGGTGAGAAGTGGATTTATTGCATGCCATTTGCATTCTACTGCGACGCTATTGACGTCACTTTAATGCTCCATTAGCAACATAATGACCCTTACTCAATGTTGTTTATGTACAAGCGGATACTTCACAGCCCGGTTGAGATGATAGTGCTGCTGGGAACGGGCAACAGCAGAAATCGCCTTTTTGCAGCCCCTGTTTACGATAGAGCACTGATATTGAGGCGGCAGGAATAAGGATTATTAAAGACTTACCAGGCAAATTAGTTCCACCTCGTGGCCGATGCTTCGGCAGCGTGGAGTTTGTTCAAAGAGCTATATTAGCCCCCTTTCTATTGCATCACGATAAATTACCCTTTCCGAGTAAGTGGGTTGGTCTGGTCCACTGAACAAAGATTCCCTAGGCCTTTAATTAGTCCTCGACTGGGAGCTACGAAGGCATTATTGGCTGGTTTGTTCTTTTGACAAACTCTTGCGTGGACTTTTGCCGCGTTGCATGCTGAAGTTCAAAGTGGGAGGTTATTGCTTCGTCTGAATAGTAAATTTGGCCATCTATAATCTTTGCCGCCTTCAACGGTCGCGTTTAGGTGTGGTAAAGAAAAGCGTGTACAACCTTTAGGCTAAACTGTTCTCATTCAATGAGTTGGGGGAGTTTCGAAAAGTTAAGCTGCTTCAGGACATCGATTTAAAAGCGAACGATAATGTTCAAGGAATTTCTCGCAGGCTGGTGATTTTCAGCATTTTGGTCTATGGTTGGAGTGGAAAGTTCTGTTCCGGCAGGTGTGAGACTTAAATTTAAGTAGAAGTGTGAATCGCATACGCCAAAACTTGACTGCTGTCAGGGCAGCGTTGGGTCGTTCAAGCCTGCAGCCCATGAACCAGGCTGAATTGCATCCTTAAACTTCGTCTTTATTACAATACAATTGTCGTGATTTAGTGTTTTCCAGCCAAAAAAGAACTGGTGGTGCTCACTTTATGGCATGACTCTTAGTCGTTATTAACCTTTGGGTCCCCAATATTTGGCTCTCATCTGGAAGTGGGTGTGCGGAAGTGGGAGAGGCTTACAGCCACGCAGTGGAAATGCAACTCTCTTCGTAGACTCCATTGCATAGCAGGTTTTGCGCCACATGACCACTTTTTGGGCATCGGGTAAAGAATAACTCGCGACTTTACTTCCTCTGGGGCGTATACTATGGGCAATTCCACGTCAGCTATTCCTTCCAGTTCCATTTTTGTTGACCTGGAAAATTTAATGATCGTCTTGTTTTGTTGTTGGTCCCATTTGACACTTGAATTGGTCTTGGTGACATTGAATTGCATAGTAATATGTAAATGGCCTTTCTTTGTGATAATGAAGGCTTAGTAGCATACCAAGTCGGGACTTGTACCCGCCTATTCGAACGCACAACTGGAATAGGTCTCGTTATGCTACACTACCCCTATTCAAACGTCAGTTCCAGGGCTTCTCAAGTATTTTTTTGTGGTCATACGCGAGGTCTGTTTTTCCCCATCATTGCGTGCGAGTGCCGTGATTTGAGATGGAATCCTTAGACGCCACAACTTCCATTTGGTGAAGTGCATTCTGAACATTTCTAATTAGTTGACAGTGTTCTGCGGCGGGTACATTTCTTGCAATGTTTTTTCAACTAATTGGCCTTCTTATTAGTACATGGGAATGTGTTACTTTTGAAGGTGTTTCTTTAAAAGGGTCATTCATATTAATCCTGATTTGGCCTATTCTTGCTGCTCAGGACTTGAGAATGAGTTAGTCTTTCTGCTGTGAATCTCTATGTACTCAGTCATCCACACAAGGCGCCTTTTTTATGAGACGGTGTTGAGATGCCTTCAGAAGCAGCAGAGGGTGTAGAAGCCGACTTCGGACACTAAAGTCACTTGTATGATGGCCTGATCGGAAGACATAGAAGGGGCTAGCTTAGTTGAAAGCGCATAGCCCACTAGCAAAAGTATAGGGGAATATGGTAAGAAGTCTGGATATCGTGAATGCTAGTTTCTCGTTTCCATCCCACACAGGTACGCGATCGGTAACGCGGAACACCAGCACAGCTCCACGAAGATAGGGTGGCTGGCGACTCTGGCGGAGCAGACACGGCAATTTTACAATGAGAGCCCCTGTTCTGGGCCCACTCTACAGACGAAGTACATAACCGCGCTCTACTTCACCTTCTCTAGCCTTACCTCTATCGGCTTTGGTAATGTCAGTCCCAACACCAATGCGGAGAAGGTCTTCTCCATTGTCGTAATGCTTGTAGGCTGTAAGTCTTGCTGCCTTAATGGTTTGCTTCTGTTTCATTCATTCCTTCATACACGCCAGGATTATAGCCGTCGAAATTCACTCGTCTCAGCAAATCCCAGTTGTCACATATTCATCAAATAAGTAAATTATGTTGACAAGTAAACCGTGTGTTTTTCTCTTGTCAATAAAGTACTAGGGAGCTTTTGGCGTTCCAGTTACCCTTTGTGGCATTATGAGGCAAACGATTCTGCAATTGGCTTCATTGCTAATGTGCAGAGGAATTGTGGAAGCAGAGGTTGAACTGAGCGAGATTGGAACGGAGTGCGTAGTTGAATCTACCGCTAGGCCGAACCAATATTATTTCTACATAATTGTCATCCTTGAAGCTTCCGATGATCACTTCTGACTGCTTGGGCCATCACAAGCTTATCCGCATGTGATTACCGATCACGAGGCGGAAGCGAACACCATATGATGGTTGTCATCATGTTATTCCTTAGCACAAAATATGGCATGGAGAATAATTCCTTGTGCATTGTGTGCCTATGCATGTTGATATGCCCTACTTTTTAAGTCATCGGTTGATTGATTGACGGTCGTCATAGCAAAGCTTTGCCTTGCCATGTAGGTGGAAAGGCAATGCGGTCCCCATGGCCTTCCGGTTGTGACCCCCTGTAGACTCATCCATCTGTACTCGAGCACTCCCTTTCATGACGCTTTGGTGAACCGTTGTCAAATTAAGCAGAAAGCCTATTGAGCCAACATTGGCATGATCATCTTTGAAGAAACCGGTAGGCGTGTGAGTTGGGGGAAAGTGAAGATTTGCAGTTTTAGTGTTTTGTGCCACCAGCGTATAGGCGGGTGTGTGGGAGGCGAAGGCGACATAGCAGCATTTCTAAAATTAAATTTTCGTTCATACTGGTGTCCAAATTTTCAAGTGGCATTGTTTATCAAACACCCAGTGGCGGATTCCAATTTGCTTTTTTACGATTAATCAAATATAGTGTTTGTGTTTGCTATGGCTTGTAGTGCGCAGAAATTATGTTAAAGCTGAGCTCTCGTCACCTCGATTCTCAATGATGAAGTTGTCAATCAGTTTTCAGGTCACTAATCGGAGTCGTGCGGGCTACCTTCAAGGATCAATAGACTCACACCCAAAAGGTGTGTTTTTTTTATCCCTTTGCGTCACTTTGAGTGTCGATGTTTTGACAGTGCTCTGTTTCACAGTTTGTCATTCATCCCAAAGCATAGCACACCACCAGACTATCAAAGTAATTTGTAGAGTTTTTCCATCTTGTTCATTTGCCACAAGATGGGATTTGCGTGCTTCATTCGTTGTTAAGTCCTGCCGAGGAAGGGGAGGGGCACTGCGATTCCAGCTTACAGCAATTTGCCTCCCTTTTCGATGCAAACTTTGCTGCAACAGTTAGCTGATTCTATTTAGTCTGGGCTAATTTTTCTTTGTAAGGGCCTAAACTTTTAAATTTATCTCAAGTTGGAAATTCTAAGCCCTCTTGATGTATGGTTCCTTTTTGTCCAATTTGGACGGGAGCATGGGATTCGACTGGTCGTTTCGATTCACGTTTGTTCTATTTGTTTGGCGGTTCAACTTTTTGCAACTTCCTTGCCTGAAGGAGTCGCTAGTGGAAACATTTGGTTGAATTCTTTAATACTTCTCTGACCGTGTAATCTATTTGCAGCACTCACGTTTAGCATGCCTGTCAAGCAGTCTAGCACATTCCTATGTATCTGCAATGACTGATTTGAATGTAATTTCTAATCTCTGAATAATTTTGTCATCCAATCAACCTTCATGGTCATTTCAAGCAATCCAAGAGGGTGGTTTTGGATTAATGAATGGTCGAACTCAACTGCAGGACCTGTTTGACATACTTGAAGATTTGGTTTGTGCAACATGATTTTGACAACCAGAAAGGGAGGGATTTTAGGACCAAATAAATCCTTTTCATATTATTAACAGATCTCAACACCACGTAGCATTGCTTTCGGTGCTCTAACCACGCCTAGACACGTGACTAGGGAACCCAGTCGATCATCATCCACAAAGGCTGGGAGACTACTAGCACAAATGATGCCATGCCACCTAGTGTGGTGGTTGAACTGCAACACCTCAAATGCACACTTCTCGGTTTCTTAAAAACACACCGGATTCTTGCTTCTTGGGGGTGTTTTCTTCGAAGCAAATAACACCTTTTGGTTTACTAATAACCAGCATGAAAGCCTTCTATTTGTCTCTATCTGTTTTTATCCGTGTGCGCATTCTGATGAAGAGATCCATCTCAACACAACTGCTAAACTGTTTATCATTGTCCTCTCCCAGTTGGACCTGATCAACAAACCGGTACCTGCTTCCGATTCACCTCGGGTGCACTATTAATAGTTACTCTGTTTCTTTACTTCACCTACTTGTAGGGGATTAGCTGCCCTTCCGCTGTCCCCTTGGTCAGGCTATTTGAAAGCTTCCTTCCTTGCATCAGAACTGCTTCGCTGGTTGACAGGAGGCCTGAATGCCATTCTAGTGTTACCTCGTCATTATGCCCATAATTTGAGTTTACGGAAAGCGACTGAATCTCCTTTTTTCGTCTTTATCTGGCCTCCTGGTCAGTAGACCCATTACCAATGCTATGAACACCTTGAAATTGGCACGGTCTCTTCTTACCCCTTAGGCGTTATCCTCGATGTTTTTTTCTGGAAGAAGTCACTGAGTTCCACTTTTCTTAGTAATGCGTTGCCTTCAAATAGTTGGATTAGCGGGCGCTTTGATCTACCCACTAGTGACATGCAACAATCCGATCCGAAACCCTTTCATTTATCTTCCTCATTGAGGCTTGTTCGGCTCATGTTGCACATACCATCATTTTCTTGATCATCTTTAGGTCTGAATGGAATACTTTTTTTCTCTACCATTTGGTTGGGGGTACAAACTGTTGAATGCATTCGTTGGGAGTCTTCGTAGCCTTTTCTTCCCCATTCATGCTATTCCTATGGAGGTGTCTGGCCTGAATTATGGTTCTTTTCAAACCCATTGAACCCTTTTCGAAGGCTTGCGTCAAGTGCGATTTCTAAGCTAGAGAAACGCGTAATTTCCACTCTTGAACCCGGTGTGTCCGAGGTTATTGTCTGTACGAATAGGTCGTGTCTTCCTCCCATTTACCCTTCCACAGTGGCAAATTCTGGCATTCTAGCCACTGGATCCTCTCCAAGAAGTCAGTCTCTTGTAAGATAACGTTACCATTCATCATCACAAGTCTTAGTCGTCCAGGTCTGGTCAATTACCGTCGGCGAAAAAAAATAGAATTCACATTTGTCATTTGGCATTCGGCATCCTAGTTATTGGGATTTTGTCCTTCAACTAGTAAGTCCTTTGAAACTTTCATTGTTTACTTATGGTGGTATAGGTTCCCTAATTGTCAGATTACCAACATCTCCCATTCTCCCAGTCCTGATGGTAGCACGAAATTGCCTTGAATTTGCATTGAGCCTTTGAACTTTTCTGCTTTAAATACCTTGGTGAATTCTATACTCGGCCCAATCCCTGGAGTGGATTACACTTTTCATCTTCCAGTCTATTAGTAGAACTTCATCATGAGATTGGGAAGTGTGTAGTAAGCTGCGAGGGTTCTCTCATTGATGCATTATCTGATACGATTTCCAGACTAGTTTAATGCTTTTTTGCGTCAGTCTTAGCGTGGATTATGTAAGATACCAGCGTGTTCCCGACGTTGTGAACAAGGCAGAGCAAGGTTTCCAATTCACGGTTGACATGATACAAATGTAGTTTTTTAAAAGAATTTCATCCTGCTGAAGCTCCGGTGATCATTTTTTTAAACATATTTACGATTCACACGATGATAACCCTCTGAAATGCTTGATTGTAGACCGTGGAGAATCAAGGAGGCATTTTCCAAGCTTCACCTCTTTCCTGTCGTTTTTGTCAACTCCTATGGCTGTATTTCTCAAATGGCTTCGAGCGGTAACATCGAAGGAGTTTGTGTTGATAGTTTCATTGACAAGCAGGCTCCTGTTAAAGTAACTGAAGGTTAAATCCTCATGGATACCGTAATTATGCACATCGCCCAACATCTGCTCTTTATGTAGATTTTCCTTGGGGGAATAACAATCTTGTCGGTAGCTTTGTCGTTGTAAAGCCTGAAAAAACTGTCTCTTGAAATTTCGTGGGAACGAACGGGAGACGAGCCACACTCTTCGTCGTCCGCGTTGAAGTTTCCTAACAGTGGATGCGTTTGCTTTTCTTAAACAAGGAATTCCTCAGGGCTCAGAGTTCAAGCCTTTGGGGTCTCAGACAAAAATGTTTATGTGGACCTATTTTCTCACGTCCAAGACATTGTTTATTTCGGTAAGTCTGTTCGCAGGTGGCGGGTCTAAAACTGCTCAAACTTGTCAGAACCTTTTGGTTCTCAAATATCCGGTCACAGAATATCCCCCAATTTGTGTTTATTCAATGCCTTTTAGCTCTTATGTACGCCAGCATCTTTGGCAACGTAAGTGCCATCATTCAACGGCTCTACAGCGGCACAGCGCGCTACCATGCCCAGATGCTGCGCATCAAGGAGTTCATCCGCTTTCACCAGATCCCGGGACCCTTGAGGCAGCGACTGGAGGAGTACTTCATCCACGCATGGGCTTACACTTACGGCATCGACATGAGTGTTGTCCAGCGCTCCTTCCCCGAGTGTCTCCAGTCAGACATTTGCATGCATGTTTACAAGACCATGCTCAAGACGACTCGGGCCTTTGAAGGTGAGTCGAGTTGTTGTGCCTTTCATCTAAGGTTGTCGCTTTCTCGAGTGTAATGCTTCTGAGTCATTCCTGGCCAGGATCCCCTTCTGTTGAAGGGTTTAGAGTATGTGTCGAGAAATGAGTTTCGCTTGCGCCTCCTCAGCAACTTTGTGGGTTATTTTGAGTTCTGACGTAGTCTTATGGTATTCATTTAACGCACACTTCTTCAATTTCACCGTAAATGTGATGACAGTCATCTCATTAAGATTGTGAAGAGCAATTGTGGTCATCTCTTCGCCTGTTCCGCAGTTGTTGACTAAAATGGGCGAATAGCTGTTCCCTCTGAAGTACGCATGATTTTGGCTGAAAGGACCTTTAAAACAATTTAGTGCTGGTAAATATTTCAATTGCATTAAGTCGGTGACTGTTTAAATTTATTCCTCTACATGTTTCGATGCTTCCGAGTTACTTCCAAAGATAAAGAAAAATGAGTATCTCGGAGCCAGAGAAGCGGGCGCACTAATCTGAGTCATGTTGCAGATTGAGTCACCACCAGCTAAGGTTTATCTCCAGAGCGGTGGACAAAGGCAACTTTGAAGACTTAAGGACACAAGCTTTGGTGGCGTTGCTCAAACCATGTTGTAGACTAGGCTTTTGGCGTGCTAGTGTTTGCCCCTGTCAGAACGAATGGTAACCTGTGTGGAGTGTGAATTTGATCTCCAAAGGATGCTTAAGCGTCAGTCCAACGAAGCTGTCTTAAAACACCAGATTGATCACTGGACACTGAAGACGTCGACTACATGGTCTGAGTTTAGCACTAGGCTAGACGTGACCCGAGGTGCTGACTAGAAAACTGACCTACACCGTTTGTGAAATTGCATTTCTTAAACTATGTTACGACAGGGATTACTTATTCTACCTGTGGTAACAAGGAAGTGATGTCAAAGCATAGTGACAACTACCAGATATAGCAAGCATAGTTCAACCAAGGTCAACGGGTTGTCTTATTAAAAAGGGGGTCGTTTGTTTATCCTAATAGCAATTAAAAGAGTTTACTTTTTCAAGGTCCAATTTTCCCAAACTTCATCGAAGTGTGCAGTTCAGTCGGTTTCGGTACATTTATCAGAGCCTGGGAAAATAATGCAATATTTACGGAGTCCGTGTGATCTAGCCCACCAGAAGCTCTAATTGCTAATTACCTTTTTTAATGCAATTGGGCCATTAACTTAGTAGTCATTCACAATCGCTGCTACTTGCAGCTTCTTTTTCCACTCCTGAGCCTATTTGTTTTACAGTTTGTCGGGGTTCCGGTGCAGCTTTTAACGCAGCAGAGGATCGAAGGATTAGGATAGCCGAATCGCACTATAGTATTGGTAATTAAGAATTATGGCTTGAAATGCCTTCACTTTATCTGTTTTCAGTCCACCGTATCTCCTCCCAACTCCGTCTGCCCACCTCTCCTCCTGCGGGTCACGTGGTGTAAAGCAGGAGGAGTTTGGCTGACTGTGACGGTGATGCGATTGCTGATTGTTTATCTAGCTGCCCTCTGTGTTGTGGCGTCTTGGCGGCCATAAGCTGAGCACTATGCCGCTGCCTTCTGTTAGAGTCTGCTTTGTAGAATTCCCATCCGCGCCCTTGCCTCAAAGCAGCCGCCTTTATGGCTCCAGCACCTGGGATAAGTAGCAGCAGATGGAAGGAGGCGGCAGTCTGCACTAGTGATCAAAATGCTTCTTCTAATAAAATGCATGCAACTGAAGGGGGAGGGGTGGATTTGGCTGACTGTTATCAATCAGTCGTCACCTTCATCTTTCTGCGAGCAGTTGGCTACCCTATATTGTGTGCGACACCAGCCAATATTAGGTACAAACGCTACATCACCTTACCTATTCCTTTGCAATCAGTGTAAATATTCGGAAGATTTCCCCTACTTTTAAATCACACGCATTGATTAGGGAAGGGATCGTTATTTTATGAAAACCTTCGCTACCGTTTTATCTTTGGGTAGTGCCCTGTTGGAGTTGGTTCTGAAGAAACCGTACGGTAAATGAGCTAGGATGATAGATTTTGTTTTAAGCGCATAGAAGGTCCTGGGTATGGTGGGTATGAGTAGTATCTGCAGAATTCTGTCAGCACTGCAAAAGACTGACAAGGCCGACACATTCTATCGCGTTGAAATCTATGAGGCTAATAATATGCCTCCTACGACGTGTATCAAGCTGCATGTTTTTCTTCTTTTGTCATAAGTTAGGCTGATCAGAGTTCTACTTCCCCCAATCTTACTAAAGTTTCATGTGTCATTCAAAGGGGGCTTCACGATTGACACTTCCTATTGGTGACTTTACTTTCGAACACGTCTTCTACTAACTGTCTGTGACTCAACTTTTGGTGCTTAATGAAATCTTTACTTTATCTGGAAGGCATACGCAAGGTGTATTTACCCGTCTTGGAATGCCAACAATTTATAAACTAGCCGATTCAGCTTTCCACGTATTCCACTATCAGGGTCGATCTCGGGGGAAGATCGGTCCCTACAATCTTGCTGCTTTACCATTCCTATACGGCACCTTTTGTCATTTATTGACTTTCTGTCCCTTTCATTGCCTATTTTACTGAACCTTCGACTAAACGTGTCGAATATGCTGGACATGCGAGCTTGAGGAATGAAAGCCTTGCAACACATTTGCGGCGCTGGTAGTGAACGTGCCGCCAGGCCTGTCGCTCAAGGCGTGTCTCCGTTTATTGGTTATCTCCCCATAAAAACTTAATTGTCGATCTTTTCCGGTAAACTAAGTACCAGGATGCAATGTCAAATTACTTTAAAATTACGTGTAGTGGTGGTCCGACCCGTGTTTGTGAACTGCTCTTTCGGAAAAATTCATGGCCCATTTACAGCACTTCCTTGAGGCTTCAGTAGTCCAAATTCAACCCAAAGTCTAAGTGGATCTTTTCGTATTCTTTAGGAGAAGTAGTGATTTTTTGACGCGATGTTTGTAGTCCTTTTCCTGCCGAGCCAAACAATGATGCCACCTGTAGTCTGTCTCTTGACTGCCCTTGTTGTTGTTCTCGTTGAATCTTTGCTTCACCCTCCACCAAAGTCAAGGGCGAGTGCGAGAGACCATCACTGCGACAACTGCAACCTTGGAATGTCCACCCATCCAAAACCTCTGCAATTTCCGATGGCTTAATTGTATTGTGCCTCAGTCTGGTAGTTCGCCGAATTGTTCATGTAGGCATATCGCAGTTGAAATGCTTCACTTATCATTAACGGTAAGTACGATGCACCTACTTCGGGCTGTCCCCTAACGATGATGAAATACCTCATCCCCCTTGTTCATTGCCCATCCTTGTTGTACTATGAGCCGAGTAAATCTGCCATTTTGGAATTCCTTGCGTTGTTACCAGTCTAAAATGGATTTGCGTTGTCGGCATAAATCATTCTCTGTCTGTTTATTCACCTGGTGATATATTACCTGTTTATTTACTCCTATTTGCGAATGTGTGTGTGTGTGTGTGTGTGTGTGTGTGCGTATATTACGTCATTTGTACATTTGGGGCCTCCATATGCACCACCTGGGATTTTCTTTGCATGTGGTTTTCGGCTAAAGGATGAGGGACTTCTAGGAGCCTTTTTCTTTTTACGACGTATCTATTCGTTCCCTAGATGTCCTGATGAGGCCTACTGGCTCCTACGGCAGAACCACCAGCACATCAGTTAAAAATTTCATATACTTGTGTTCCTCGTATTTTATGGGTTGGTTTATAGAATAACCATTCTGCTTCAACAATCATCTCTCTCCACATACTTTACGTGGCTCCTCATGTGGCACATCGTTAACCGACAGTCTACTTCTCCGCTAACGGAGGACGCGGTTGTCATTGCATTATTCAAGGAATCCTTAGCTTTTAACAGACATTTGCAATAAGACCGTGGAGTTTCGCTTAGTTTTTCTTCAACACTTACGGTTCGGCTAAAAGCGCAAGTTGTGTCCAGTTAAATCGGTGGTAAACATTGTCCTTGCTCCAAAAGTTCAAAATCACAACTCTGATTTTTGCGGCATCAGTAGCGGGAAGTGAAGTAAATCTGTTCCGGCGCCGCTTCTCAAAAAAAAAACAACCCTCTCCTCAAAAACCACAAGTGCATCTGAAAACTGCTTAAATTGTGTGGAATTGGGCATAAACAGATAATAACCCCCGCCAATTTTTGTTTCGCGTTTCTTAAATAGTTCAAAGGTGGACAAAGTAGTGTTATACCTCTGTTTTTTGAGTAGGGCCTTCCCAAGGAATGTTATTCTAGCCACTTTTACGGTCCTCAATCTAATTTATGCCCTAAAAATGCTTTAAATAGCTTCGGGTTGCCTGTCAAGCTAGGAGTTGCTATCGGCTAATCAAATTTCCTAACTAACTTTCCGTAAACTCTCATGAGAATAAAACCACACTGAAATCCACAATTGCCGAGGGGATGAAGGAAAAGCGGTCTTTTCCCGCGCTAGATTTATCTATCAAAGTGAATTGGCCAGAGACGGTGTGGATTAGCCTTCCGCTATGTACGTGCCACGAGATGAGCATTACTGTAATGCAGCAACTTTCGGTCCCAATTTCAACCCATCACGCATCAAGTAACTTGGCGTTTACTTTCTCTCTCGACGAGATTCGCATTTCACCGCCATTTCGACCTGTGTGCTACTGTGTTGCGTTATACCACACAACTAGGTTTTTCAATAGCCCTGCTGGTAAACAACGCCAATTCTCCCATCCCTGCGTGTAACTCTTACTGCTTATGCTTCTGACCCTAGTTTATTCAGGTATACGTTCTTTATCACTTGCATAGTTAATCAGAACAGCTAGTCAACAATTTGATGGGAAGCGCTTGCAGCCACATCTTCATTCAGCTGCTGATAGATGAGGTCAATCACCATCCACCCCTCTTAAATTGGGCTGACGTGTCGAAGTCGAGTTTAAGCTTTGTACATGCATGCGCGAGGGCCTGATAGACTCTTGCTACTAACAGGTTTGTGAACGCTTATGGTCTGCCCAATCAAAGAGTTGGTCCCTAAAGTTAGCCATTGGAGTGTGACATCACCTTCGTCTGCCATCTCGAGACCAAGAAATTGACAGTTTTCGTGCTTTCTGCCTCCATGGCCTCGGTTGTGTCCAAATTAGCATTTTTGGTGGTTCTGTGAATCTTTGATCGGAGGAGGCGTCAGTTGTGTCTCGATTATGCGTCGTTCCTGGGATTCATTCAATTCTCGTTGAACCATAAAGTCCCGGTGTAAGAAATATACGATTTTATTAATGGCTTCTATGGAGTAGGAAGTTCCTTGGGCAAGTTGGAATTGCAACACAAACACCTCTCCTGTTTGGTGTGTTTTCGTTGTCAATGTTTTATGCGAAAACTAACAGTAGCAGATAATTTTTTTTGCTATGATGTAACTATCGTTCTAGATCTCAACAGCTACAACTTTCTCCTCATGCTTTGCTGTCCGAGGCTCCATCAATCTGCTTGTAAAGTTTTGTGGTATCAGGCTCGGGTAGGAGGATCTGGGTGTCGCATATGTGTGACGGTTGGGCTTGGGAGGTGGATTTAATGTCATTTGTCTTTTGTGTCGATGATTGAGCTGAACCAGATGCAAGAAAGTGCATTCAAATTTTTAAGAATGAAAAGCTGTCAAACGGTTTGGTTTTTTTAAGGCCAAAGACACTGAACGAATGTTTTGGGATATTGAAGTTTCGTCCAAACTTTATATTTGGCTCCACAAGAACTGCTAGACTGCAAACAAATAACAAGTACGGAACATCTTGGTATAAATATGTTTGTAAATACTGCTGGTTCTGAAAATGTTTAACCGAAGAAGGCGTCATTTGTGCCTCGATTGTGCGTCGTTCTTGGGATTCACTCGATTCTAGTTTAACTATCATGTCCCGACACGAGGCATGTCTGGATTCAATGACGGCTTCCACTAGGTAGGAAATTCATTTTACGAGCTCGAAGCGCAAACCAAGTACTTCTCTTCTCTGATTCATTGGTTGTTAATGCTTCAGGGCAAAATTAACTTTTGCATGCTGAAATGTTCTCGAACATTTCGGTTTTTGCATAGCGGATTCGGGGAATCATCTGAGGCAAAGACTATTGCCAATGAACCCTTTTAACTGTTGCAACGTCAAATTGTTGTGTTCTTAAAGCAAGTTCCTCCCTAACACCAAATCGCTGACCGTTGGAACAAAGCAACCTCATTCCTTTTCGGTGTACCCATTACCTTCGCCCTTGATTGGCTTCCTCTTACTTTCTTATTCGCAGTAATCATCTGGACGAACTAACACTCTAACCTGCATCTGTGGTCCTTCACTTCCCTTTTTTCTTCACCCATTTCATCCATCATACTCAAAGACTGCACTTCTTTGCCATCCTCTACTTGTGGTCCACTTTGAGGCAAGGTTGCGTTTCTCATGCCCAATCACTTTACTTATTCCCCTTCTCACTAAATCCCCATCGTACCCCAATTAGACGTTGTTTGTGCGCACATACGGAGGCAATAGTACTGATTTTTTGTACTTCTGGTGCATTTGTTTTGGCTTCTGCATCTCCAAATTTCCCTCCTTCCCCGCCCCCAAAGCGAATCTCTTCCCACCCTCGAGGTCTTTTGACTTAGAATCGGCGCGTTTTCACTGCGGATTCGTCCAAACCCTTCCCCACAAAGTTGTGCGAGTGTTGCCTATGCACCACTTCGAGAGCACGAATGCAAGGCTTCAAAAGTTTAGCCATCAACCAAAGGAGGCTTTGTTCTCCCCATCTTAAATAATTACTGTTTCAGGCTCCTACCTTTTTTGAGGCATTAGAACAATGTGTTTTATTATTCATGGAAATCATGATTATCTGTGCCATTGGCTCCACTTAGCATTAGTTATTAGGGTCCATCACTGCCCACAGAAGCTATGCTGCCCAGAAACTCAATGGAAACGGAATCAGCCCTACAATAGGCAAGTCCTACACCTCTCATATCAGTTTAAAACCGACCAACCTTGTATAACTTCTGCTTCTCGGTTTTGTGGGTATGTTTTAGCGTAACCTTAAAATTCCTACATTATCCAACTGATCTCACACGGGATGCGGAAGTCTAACGCTTGACTGGGTTCGGTTACAATTTTGAGTTTCTCCTCAATCTAGAAAGGGCGATTGCAGATGTAATTGTTGCAAGTCGTTAACTTCCAAGAAGGGTGTAACTTACTAGCAAATTGGTTTGATCTACCCCGAAATTTACCTCTTTCTAGGCTCACTTTGTGGTGCAAATGAGTTACACCGCCGTTATGACTTTAAATGGCTAATCATTTCCTTGTACATTTAGCGGCTTTGTTTACATTCCAAAGTTCACCAACGGCGCTGCTATCAGGTTAGTTTCTAGAGTCGGCGCAACCTTCAACACTGTTGTACAACTGTAAAGTGGATCACTTTGTATTGTGTGTTTTGAGTTGACCTTTCTCGCGGGTCGTTGCCTATGCTTGTGATTAACTTTCACGCACGACACACTCTTCGGTTTGAGACAAAAGGGCTGTTACACTCATGACTACGCCCTTTGGTTCAATTAGTTGGAGCAAAATCCCCCGATGACCTGTGCTTTCTTTTGGTAATGCACGCTTTCCCTTCTATGCGATGTGAGAAGTAATACTCTCCAATGTCTATCCGTGTGTTGTGCGTTATGCCCCAATGGTATGATGACGTCTCCTGTGGAAGTCCAGGTTTTCTCAAATCTGTGCCATGCGTGCACGGGCAGGATGCTCTGATGCCGTTCCAACTTCAGCCCGAACTTCTTGAAGGTTTGCCTAGGTTTTTGCGGAAAATATTTAACGTAAGACAGTGGAAGAATTCATTGTGTTGTTTCGGAAGGGTGGGTGTATAAGGCAGGCGCTCAGAACATTTGATAAAACGGGGTTTGTGAAAGCCTTGCCTTGGAAGATTGTTGTTCTGATTACTTCCTTAAAAAAGGACAATCTTTCTAAAATTAGTATCCTTCATCGTCAAACAACTCTGAACAGCCTCTAGCGCACTCCTCTGCGCGTGTGATAACTTTCGGGAATACGACTAGCAGAGGTATTTGAAAGAAACCTTCACTGCAATGCCACCATAACATTGGATACCGAAAAGCATCATATAACTGTATAGGCAAACAAATTATGCATTCTATTCCATGCGCCTATCCTGTTCTGATCGGTTTTTGCCGCTTTTCCCGTGATTCATCGTTTACTTCCGACATTGCAGCGGTAGGTGGAGGAATTGAAAGGCACAAATATCATAAGTCGAATTGCAATCATCACTAGAGAAACTGGGATTCTGACTCCATCATTTTTCATGTTTTCCCAAGGCTGGTCATTGTCCCACAAGAGGTGCATGTTCGTATGGCAATTCCTTTTTTAGTGGGCAAGGTTTCGTTAAATAATGATGAGATGAAGTGCTATCCGAAAGTTGCACGCTTCAAAGCTGACCGGTAACGAGTTCTGTGAAAGTAATTTTGGTTCGTTTAAACTCATTTTTCTCTTTTGTCATCCACACTGGGACTTTGAAGTAGTTGCCGAAAAGCCACGGTTTCATTCATTCCCAGCAGGTTCCTTTCTTTTGTGATCTCCGGGAAATCGGGATTATTGTCTTTTACGGTAGCTTCTCAGACAGTTATCAAAGCTGTTCCCAATCCGTCACGCATTTTCTCAACGCGCGTCGCTCTGCAGGTCTCACGGAAGGCTGCCTGCGAACCTTTGCTCTCCGCATCCGCACAGTCCATCTCCCCCCAGGAGACACTCTAATCCACGCAGGAGGTCTCCTCACGTGCCTCTACTTCGTGGAGCAGGGCAGTTTGGAAGTGCTTGACCCTCAGGATGGCGCCATTCTCGCGGTTCTCTCAAAAGGCGATTTTTTTGGAGGCCTTCCACCTCTTCAAAAAAGACCACAGCCAGCGCTGACAACTACAGCCTGTGGCCCTATTGCCGCCAAGTCCCGTTTCATCGTGCGTGCTCTGACCTACTGTGACCTGCACTATGTGGAGCAAGAGGAGTTGGCCTGTCTGTTGCACAACTACCCCGAGCTGATTGACAATCTGGTGGCGCATTTTGAACTTACTATGCCACTGGCGGGCATCGGAAAGTATCTCACGGAAGCGGTGAGTCAGTGTTTTCCCGCTTCTTGGCGGTGTTTTTTGGAGTTCTTGTTGGTAGAGACTTAATCTAACTTTCCGATTTGAAGGAGCATTTGGCTTTTGGCCCAAAAAATTAAACGGTGCGCATTGTTTAAAGTTTTGTCCCGCTCTAATGCCCTTAGAATTACATTTTGGGCTTTGTTTACCATTGTTTAGTTCAAGCAATAGAACGCAAGTTTCAAATTTAGTTAGCTGGACGTCTGTTATATCATCTACGTGCCCCTTGTAAGGTCTTAAGATCCGTGAACGAGAGCGACTGTTTAGCCCAAAATTTTGGGCTGCCTAATGGTTGATTTATCTACCTCCCTTTTGGCACTTGAATGGGAGGTAAACTTTTTCTGACACCATCCACCCCTGTTTCGATCCACTGCTGAAATACCGGGTACCATTTGTTTTTTTGTAAAATCTCTTGGGAACAACTGGTGCCTCAACATTCTCTGTTTCGGTGGAAAGTGTGTTTTGACTCTCTAAATACGGACCCATAAATCGAGCTTATCTGTTGATGTGAATGGCGGTCTGCTGTTCCGCTTGGACGTCACCTCTTTCCTCGTTCTTTTTTGACGGCTGTCTTCGAACGCGTATTTGTGGAATCCCTGCGATATAGTTCCCCATTTGTGTTGTAGGTTAAACGGTGGCTTGGGTTGTTGAATTGTGCATCGCCGAATTGGGTTTGTTGTCGTCCATTGGTTGGTATAAGTTATCAGACTTCTCGTTCTTTTTTTAAAAAGTTCTGACCTTTATTTGCTGATAGTTGAGTCATCTAGACGTCTCTCTTCTCTACAATTTGCGTGAGGGCTGTTTTTTCGTGAACAGCAGCGAACTTTTGACGTGACATTATTTTTTGTTCAAGCAAAACGCGTCTCCCCCCCCCCCCCTGTTGTAGAGCACGGGCCATCACTGTGAAGACATAAATGTGTGTAGCCGAGCTGTGTTGTGTCATCGTGGAGGTAGGATCATGGAGCATTGAAATGTGTGTTATAGCCAAATGCACAAATGAAACAACTACCACTCTGCTACAGGGTGATGGCCTTGTAGAAGCACTGCACCAATTAATCAAGAAATCTGCGCATCAAAACTACAAATCTGCTACACTGGCATATGTAATAACCTGAAGCCGAATGTAACTTGAGCTGAATGCATCCAATAGCTTCACTAGCGCCCTTATTTCCTTATCTCCCATTTATTACCACCTTTCAGGATCCAAGTCTGATGGCATAAAGCAACAGACCTGGAGGATGGTGGGATTTTCACCATGTAGCACTCTTATTAGCCAGTTCTTTAACTTCGCTGTTGCCTTTATCTACTCCGCCTCCGTTTTCCAAATATTGAAATGCACTTTCGAGCTCATGCTTTGGCACCAAAATGGGGAGCAAGTGTAACGAGGTGTCGGTGATGCGGACTGTTTGTTGCGACAAGGGCTGTGTTCAAACATTTTTCGGTTGACCACTACTTTCTCCTCGTCTGCTTTCTGGCCGGACAACATTCTTTTCAGCTTGAAAAGTGTGAATGATGTATGAAATTTAAGTCCGTCCGATTATGCTACCCCGTTCTCTTTGTTAAACCAAGGTGAGAGTGTAGAGCGACGCATTCTGCCATTGCGGGGCTGGATGGACCATGGTTGGAGCCACCTGGGTCGAGGGGTGGTCAGGGTATCGCATACATTCCTTCCATTTTGCTATTCACTTAGAAATCGACGTCAGAATTAGCTAGAATAAGTCTCTTTCTTAGTTGATATGTGTGTCCTTTTGTTGGCACTTTTCCACGGACCTTTTTATCGCGTGGGACTTTGGAATTTGGGCTGCCCTGAGCCACCTTCTATGGGATTTCTCCCTTTTTATTCATAAGATTTGGCCATTCGATAACAAGCGAAAGGGCTTAAACCTAGAGCCCATTCGCAGAGTTAATGTTATCGTCCATTTACTGTTAAGTATTGCTAATTTTATGCCGAAAATTCCTACAATTTCACTGGTTTCTCTAAAATATCCATTAGCAATTCATCATTGACGCCTTGTCTACAAGGCTTGGATCTGCTTGAAGAATTTGCCCATTTCCTACAGAAACAGGAATGAGACCAGCTTGAAGTTCGGTCTCATGAAAAGGCGTGTCCAAGATCGGCCATTGGTTACACGATCTTAAGGCGATCCAAAGTATGCTTATTTTTGCCTTTTTCCTCTCCCACTTCATTCCTGTTGAGCACGTAAGAAGTTGTCATTATGGAGCTTTACTTTTGTTCGCTTGGATAGGTTGAATTGTTTGCCGACTTGTTGCCAAAAGCTCTCGATGGCACCTTTCATAGGTGATCAAGCGTAAACTATCCCTTCCCTTTTAATGCACTCAGTCATGAATAAAACCAACCATGATGGAGCATGCTAATGTCTGGGACACCGTTCCACTACCTTGTCTACTCTCCAGGGCCACACCTTGGTTGATGCGATCCAATTGTGCGTTTCTATCCTCTTCGCCCAACTGTCTAGTCTGACTATCGCAGACAGCTTGGCAACTGTGCTCCCCACCCACCGGTGGTGATAAAAGGTGTCAGTAATTGAAATGCGGTTTAATTCACACTACTGCACGTCTTGTCTTCACCATCCCCGTCTAGATGCCCGTACAGTGTTTCACCTCTTTGATGTCGACGCTCTTTTAGCGATCGGCACAGTATGGGTGCAAGTGTCTTCCTTAATAATAGGAGATTGGGTTCCTTTCCATTTTTGAAGGCTTATGCAAGCTTCCCGTTTATCATTGCTTCGTTTACGTAAGGCCACTTCGGTCTGCAAAGCTTTGATTGATCTAAATTCCCGCCTGTTTCCTCCCTTCAAACAGCTGAAGGTGTCAGATGGTAGCCTCGGAATCCTGCGGTGGTCTGGGCCGAAAGTACGTGAGCGTTTTTAAATGTTAGTACTCGGTTGATTAATCTCTTCCTGTTTTCTCGGCCATCATCGCCTGAATACTTGACGTGCGGCTGCATTACAACATTACCGACGGCGGTATTACAGTGACAACCCGCGTCACTTTCGTACACCCATCCATGTGCAATGAAAGTTCTATCCTTTTCAATAAAATTCATTTTAACAAGGCGGATATGTTGGTGGCACCTTGACCCTCTATCCCCATTTTTTGCTAGAGAAATAGTTTTTATTGGAACCATCGAACGGTCTTTCACTTACCCTCTTTTGGGTGTTCTATCACATAACTCACTCTTCACAATCTAAAGTTATTTTTGAGGCAGTTTTTTTTACCAGCTTGTTCATTCGCTGAATCGTTACCATCCACTTGCCTTGTGATTTAAGTGCTACTGCTGATCGTTCAGGTATTGGGAACCATTGGAGCTGTTTTAGCAGCAATAAACTTACCAAACAATTTGTCTACGTCCCTCAGATGCACCTAGCAAGACCCCTTTATCCCATATGGAGCCGATGGTGTTCGATTCACGGAGCTATAGCAGCAAGCATAGTTCTTGGCTGCCTTGGTCCCTCGACAACACTTTGAAATAGCAGTCCACTGTAGCTCATCAATGTCACCCGTTCTATTTCCAAGACTGCATTATCCGCCCACCTGGTTGTTGTGCATATTAACGAGCTCGTGAAGCCACATTTTCTACGCCGACAGGGTAAACAAATCCCAGGCACCACCGCATTTATTTGTGATTTGGGGGAGGAGCGCAACAACGCTCATGCACTTCCAAATGCCAAATCTCACGTGGACGCCCACTTGGCCGAACATCACCGTCGCTTTTGGGCCTCCACATCGTAGCACATGGCACAGACTGTCTCTCATCCATCCCACCAACCTCTTTAGTCTCTTGACACAACATGTGTCGATGGCAGCTCCCACAACGTGCTTAGGGTTGACGTACCCTTTCTTAATGTTTGTGCCTGTGCCAAGTAGTAAAAGGTGGACGACTGGCGGCAAGCAAGGTCAGGACATTGAACACCGGGACATTCACTTGCAACGACCTGGCTTATAGACTACAATGTAGGCACAAACCGGTCTATTGCCCACTCCAATGTCTGCATATGTAGGTCAGCAGTTGACTTTCTGTGCTTTCGAGTCCAGTCGGCCTGTGAAGTCGTTATACTCTGATTAACCGGCTTAAAGCTTTGTTTTTTTCCGTGATGGAAGAATATTTACTTTTGACAATTTGAAGTGTGTTTATTTGCGAGAGTGGATTGACACTTGCTTGTGACAGGTGGTGGAGGAGGAAATTTGTTAAAAAGGCTAACTTTGCGAATTATCTGGAGGGACTCAAAGTTCTCCACTCAACCGGTTGAGTAGGAGCGGGGATGGAAGTCATTGGCACTGCTCGAGTTGTGCCAGCATGTAAGTGTAAAGGTTGGCGAATCCACTTCAACTCATGAACAGGCATTAGCTCTTTTTAGCAGAGGTGTATGTTTACTCTTTGCGTTGTCTTTTCATTCTAAAGTCAAAAATTTGGCAAATATTAACAGGAAATCGCTCTTTGCCTCCCACTTCTTGTGCCCCAACACACACACAAACAGCTTCTAATGTTGGGGTTTGTCGGCACGGCGCTATTTAAAAAACTCGTTGTTTTTCCTTCTTCAAACCGCCTCAAGCCCAAAGGCTTCAGGAGGTTATGTAAAGACTTAGTGACACCGCGTGAGGGAGAAGTTATCGGTGTTGCTTTCAGCGCAAAACGTAAAGTAAATTTGGGGCAAACCCAAACAACCCGAAAATAATCACCAGAAGAGGCACGGCTATTCTTTCTCCTTCTCTTCAACTTCGAGGCTGACTCGTACTTCCGAGTGTAAACGGGGATGCATGATTAGACATGGTTGAAGAGGACAGAAAGGGTAGTTGACAAAGCCCCTAGTGACTTCCCCACCTGTCCGATTTGGCAAGAGTTCAGCATACCCCTTGAATAGAGTGGGCAAAATGATGGGGTCGAGAGTCATAAATGCCAACGTTTAAGCAAACCTTCTATTACTTGTAATTATTTACTCTACTAGCAGATGATCTCCAATTTCTTCTCCATATGTTATGAGAGGGAATCGTAAAATAGCGAACTGTCTCATAATAAAACATTCCACCTAACCTCCTGTTGTAGTAGCGTTTAAAATGGTCTTTGTTCCAAATGCTTTAAGCAAGGCGAGCAAAAGACTTCATACGGCTGGCAACTCTGCTTCAATCCACTTGAAGGCGTTTCATTTGTGCATCTCAATGAGTCACTTCGTCGGGCGAATGCTTTATCCCCCCCTCCGCCTTTTTTTCCCTTCACTGAGCCACCGGCTCCTTCTCCTCCACTGGCTTCCTTTTCCCATCTTCACACCATAGGCGTCCTGTTTTTGGCACCACAGCGCTACTCCACGTCCGCATCACCCTTTTGACTGCTCTTCATGCCACATTGTTGTGCAACTTCCTCGCATTACGCACACCACGTCACAAATGGATTGGTTAAGTCGACAACAAAGCGAATGCAGGTCATTTATGGTTCGGTGGTGGGTATGCTTTGAGGCTGTTGACAGCGCACATGTCAGATCGGGACAAACGAGAAATGCAGAAGGAGCTTGTTTTGTATCCAAGCCAACTTATCAATTGCCAGAAACAGCCTACATGGAAGCAGCAACTGCACCCTCTAAGTGATGTCCCTTTCAATGGTTTTTTTTCACCTCTGGCTGCAAGTGGATGCAGAGTACGTGTTGTGCAGTACTTTCAACTTGTTGTTTGTTAGGCGGGTTATTTGTAATCCCAAAATACATCGATTCCCACGATTCGCATCTGCATGGTGCTTAGATTGAGTGGGTGGAACATGATTGCCAAAAGGAGCATTAATTGTAACAATTAGGCCACTTCCTCGGCTCAATGAATAATTTAGGCGGAGGACGAAGTGAGTGGGTGATAGGATGTAGCGTTATCACTAGACGTCCGTTTCTTCCAACATGGGACGGAATGGGAGTTTGCCATTAACTGAAAAGGTGAGAGGTTTTCCTGTGGTGGTCTGAATGGACTTGGACTTGTGCCCACATGGGCAAGCCGACTGCCCGTAGGCTTTGTCCCGGTGCAAGAATTGTACTGGCGAAAAGCAGCCAGTGGGGAGCAGAGTTGACGCCAATGAGGTCATTAAAAATATCCTTGGTAGAGACGAAAACGCTTTGAAAGCACTGAAATTTGTAAATGCATGATCGCACTTCCTGGTGGATGTTGCCATGACTTGTAGCAGATTCGATGCGTGTATTCATGAGCAAGACTGGCTAACCCATAAAGGTTAATATAAGGCGAAGCGAACAATTGTTTGTCTTATGAATTTCGTAGTGGGAGAGGATTGTCACAAAGTGGTCCATAAGTTGCCACTCATCTTTAATCAGTGATCAACCAGTGAGGTGCTTCACCAATTCGACGCTCATTACGCTCCAACGTTGCCTGGCAAACTTACCTTTAAGCATTTTTAATTACTATTTTATTCGCCTTCTCTCTCTCTCCCTTTGAGTCTTATTGCGTTCACGATTTTTGAACTGTGTGGTCCTTTGGGAAGAGGAAAAAGATTTGCGTGTGTTGAAAGGTGGGACTTTCTCAATACAGTAGGCGAGGAGAAGGTTTTCCGTTTGAGGTGATAATTTCACATAGCTGAAATTTTATTCGAGGACTGGAAAACGTATGAAGGTGTGATTTTGTTATCAGGTGGATTAGTGCTATTGGGTCGAGCCTCTTGCCGCTGCAGCTCTCTTTCAGATCGGACTTGGTGGCTCTGTATCCTAGCAGCCCATTATTGCCATCAAATATTGCCCTCGAAGGAGGATTAATTTGCATGCCTTTTTATACACACCGTCAGACTACTATATTTCAAAGGCATCATATTTAAACGCTCCCACGTCTACACCAAATTGCTTTGTTCAGCTGTGATTTCCCATTCTATCATCCTTCTTCCCCTCCTCATCCTCCCGCCCTGTGTGACACCTAGCCCACCTCCTGAAGCCTTGGCCTTTGAAACGAAATGGCACACCACGTGCACACACGCACAAACGCATCGGCACAATCCCACCGTTAATGCACTAGGTAAGATATGCCGTTGATTTATAGGTGTGTCGGATCTGTGATAAGTCGCGTTTAATTTAAGGCGGCTCGAACAATGAACGTGGGAGGAGGGCGTCTTCAATGCTTTTATACAGTCAAGTCTCCTGGTCTAGAGTTGTTAGTGCTGTAGATTTGGGGCTTGAGTTTTTCCTGAAGGGACGCCTTTGTGGCGCCGGGCGACTATTGGCGCTGTATCCTATCGTCTGTGTGAAAGCTGAATCTCGGGCGACCAGAAAGGCCCATGGTAGTGGCACATCACAGTCGTGCATGCTTCTCGACGCTTCCCGGATGTTAACCCTTGAGGTGGTTCCCTTAGCAGTCTCTTTTGTGCCATCGAGGATTCACTCGATGATTTATGGTCCCAAAAGCCATGCGTTTGTAACGAGGGTGTTCTCGTCCATCTCGAATCCGGTTTGTACTACCTGTCTCGGGAAATCGTCAACAATCCTTACTCTCTTGAATTTGAATTTAGTTTTTGTTTAACCACTTTCTAGGTATCTTTCCCTAATACTTTTGTCACATGAACCTGTCTAGAAAGAAAGTTGAGGCTTTATTCTTCTACTATGACTTCCCTCCTCGCCCCATCTACTTGAACACTTCAACTGCTGCTCAGTAACTAAAGCATATAATTATCTTTACACCAAGAATGTTCATCATCTACTCTATCATTCTTAAATCGACTAAGTTTCCTGGGGCGCATTGTAGTGCAACTATTTACCATAAACCAATAGATGACAACTGTCACACATTTGTGACATCCGGCCTAGGGGAGTAAAGAGCTGGTAGCGATCTTCTTGGACCCCATTCACCTCCTCAGATGTCTATTTTCTGATCATTCTTCCATTCGACCACTTAAGGGCCCCAATACATTCATGTAAAATCAACTAAGTTGCGCACCCCAGTGGCGCTAAGCTCTGAAACCGATTTTGTTTACGCTGCAGGAGTTTGTCAATCGCAGCTGCGACGTTGCCTACATTGTACCTCTCTATTTCGCAGGAATGTCTCTCCTCCATATGGATCATCACAGAAAAAAAGCTGGCTTGCTTTTGTCACCACCGCGATCGCCGCCCCTGTTGTTGCATCGGCATTCCCTGCTGCTGCGCATTATGGTGCTTTGTTTTGAATTTGCAGCCCGGTCGCGTGATGCGAGGCGTTGTGTCACCCTTTCCTGTCTTTTTATTGCCGTCTCCGGTCCATTCCTTTTCTATTACTGGCTAGGTAGCTTCATCTTTGGAAGGTGCAGTCAGAGGAGTCGGGCCACGGCAGTCTGCGGGGTATTTCTCGGGTGCTTCCAGGACATTTGGACATAAGTTCGAAGAATTGTGCCTGCTGATTCTCAGCATCCCTGCATCAGGGTCCAATTCCAATTCCTAAAATTTGTAAAAATTCGACTCGATCATCCTCCCACAATGGTGTTTCTCTGAATGTCTTCTCTACTTTTCCATCGTCTCAGTTTAAACTCCTGATTTCGAATTACAGTAATGCGGCGGAAAGTTGGTTCGATCTTTGGATGTTCTGTAGAAGTCTTTCTTATCTTTTGAATCAATAGTAAGAAGATGTGCGTTTTCAACTCATCCTCTAGCGCCTTACGATCTGTTGCCTTTTTTATTGCATCTTCGTACATGTATAAGTTTTTGCTGAATCCCAGTTAAGCAGCGGTATGGGCTGTGTGTGTTGATGTGATTTATCTCTTGTGAATTCGCAGAGCATTCATTACTTTCCCAACCTTCTCTTCACACAACCATGCAATTTCGTCGCCTGCATTGCCAAAGTATTGCAAAGTGAGATTTCTTTCACTCCAATTTCCAAATCCCTTCTTCTAATTTGTTCAGTGGCATTTGAGATTGGTGATGCCGAGGCTAGCAAATTTGCAAATTCGTGTCTCAGGTTTGTTTAGCAATATACTACAGCTTTTAAATCTTACCACCTCATTTCAGAAACAACGTTTGGGCGAACCACTTAACTTCCCACCTGATAGGGGAACTAGACTTCGTCTTTGTCAAAATCAAGTTTTCCAACCTGTTCTAGTTAGAATTCTTAAATTTCTTCAGTCGTGTATGCCATTGTGCATTCACAGGACCTCTTCTGTCTCTCACGGGACCAGAAGCAACAGCAAGAGCAACAGGAGTCACACTCGCCACATGGCGGCACTTATCCCGTCCGTCTGCACAAGAGAACGTCCTCATCCTGCGTATTCACAGAGACGCCATTGTTGCAAGTGCCACCGCGAACACAGATGCACTCGCGCGCCCGTCTTCCCGACACTTGGCTGGATGATCGCCGACGTCGAAAACTCTGCTCCTGGGAGTTGGAGCGTCTTCAACGCCTTCTTGAACACTCCGCCACCGCAGTGTCTGCTGACTACGCTTCTGCTTCTAATGCCAACGGGGATGGTGGCGGTGGTATTGACTCTTCCACCTCTCCCACCGCTACTACCACAACCACGGCCTCTCCTCCACCACCTCACACGGACTTGGAGGAGCGACTGTCTGCTCAAATGACTCAGCGTTTCAACAAAATGGAGATGTGAGTGATCATCATCATCTTCTCCTTCTTCTTGATCAGAGACCTAGTCCCCTTGAGATCACTTTGTGCTCTCTTTGAAACCTTAAAACAGGGGAAGTACCCCCTTATGGTTGCGTGTTTCGGTTCGTGTACTTTTAAACCAGCAAAGTGGCTCCCTTTTCTCATTCGTCTTTCCAAAACTTGCAAATTCTACATCTTGCTTGTGATGCTTTTTTAGACCAAGGGAATTTGCTTGATCCTGTGAGTTTATTTTGTGCCCTCTCTAACTCAGCACGGAGATTATTTGTTGGTTGTTTTCATCTATTTAACCTATGAGGGTTTGTTCTTTTTGGTCTACTTTCTGACTTTTGTTTCCAAAAAAATAAGTCCTTTTGTGCTGACACTTGGTTTCACCATTCGACTTTCAGGACGTGACTTGTGAGTTTAAGGTTTCGTGGGTTTTCCCTACATTCTCTGCAACTTCCTGCCTGTATCACTCATTAAACGCCATCATTCATTCCAATTAGTGCAATTTCAAAATGAACCAATTCTGCCTTGTTTGATCTCACCACGGGGCCTCCGAGGCATGCAAAAGTCACTCCATAAATGGAGTGAAATTTGCGGGTGTGCGATAGGAAGGCTCCGCGAAAATATATGCGTGGAAGACGAGGTCATTAATTGTGCTGGTTAGCGAGTCAAAAAACGAACCTGGGGTAAGGCGGAATCAGCAAAACTCACCGTACTGCAGCTGGGAAAAATGGTTCTGTCATTGGCTTCTTGAGATTAATGAGCTTTCGACCTGTGGAGGTTATGCCCTCCAAAGGAAGAGGCTTTTGCGTCTTTGCTTTTGTGCCTCACCACAGCAATTTTGAACGAGGCGCCCAAAGTTTTGACTGCTTTTATGGGGCCAACTTGACCTCGTTGATTTTGATAGCTGGATCTGGGTTAACTGTCTTCTGCAACTAAAGTAAGTCTTCTCCATCTCCGTCCGGTCTTTTGGAGCACGTTTTGATGTTCAACTTGGATGCAGCAATGGCACCAGCCCGCCATATCCTGTCCGCATCATTCATCGGTGGTAAAGCATCGTGGAACCCAATTTACCTCTACTCGAACCAGCTTGGAGGTCCGCTTTTGTTGGAATTGACGTAGCTCGGAAATGGGCACAGTTTACATTTGGTATTCAAGCAGGATATGCTGTTTGCCTACGTGAGACCGCTTTTAGTTGCAATGATTTCTGAACTTCGGAAGTTCTGCGTAGAAACACTTTACTACCTCTCAAATCTTAGTCAACTTTGGCCAAACGTCACTGGACGAACCGGTTCGTGCAAAGGCTGCTAAACTTTCGATTAGTCGTCTCCTCCTTTCAAATGCGTATAACACTCCTGTGCCCGTGTTCCTGCCTTTTTCCTCCCCGTTTTTAGCTCCTTGTTGGCTGTTTAAGTTGCCTCCACAAGGACATTATCATCTGCCTCATTCTGTGTTTACCCTGAGTTTGTTTTTGTTTATTTAGCTTGTGCCTGCTTCACCACATAGCAAAACACGGCGTCCAAATGCAAACTTATTAAAATTGAGATCACCAAAAGAGGCGAATTTTGCACCGTGTAGTCCTTTTGAATAACTTATCCCATCTACTCACAGTCATTGGGGTTAGTCGCATCACCCACCTCTAACTTGTTCGGGCAGCTAGAAGGTAAAGGCAAAATGAGATTTCATGCTGTTCCTTGGACTGCTTTTTTGGAGGATCTGGTATCAAAGGGTAACTAGGAGTGAATTCACTTCCTCATTATTTGCAGACTTAACCAGTGCCTGACGTTTAAAAGCTCAAAAGGTGCTAATCGAGTGTAGACCAGTCTGTATGAAATCTCCCTCATTTTACTCAAACTTGAAATTAAAGCCGATTTTACTAGCCAAAAGTGGTTCACCGCCCCCCCCCCCTTGAGTATCTCGCACTGGTTTTTTGTTTCTTTATAACGACCGATTCACTGGCTTTCTTTAAACGTTGCTTTTCATTTCAGTCCGAACTTTTCTATTTTCCATGACAAGATGTCTTTTTATCTCCCCCCTCCCCCCTGTGAGCGAAATGTGTTTGTCATGCTTGACTTTTTCGACTGTCAACCGCTGTCATTTTGTCATATCGCTCAAAGAAGAACACAAAATTTTGACTTCACCGGTTAGAATGAATGGACACAAGTATTTATTCGTTCGTTGCCACTACTTGTGCGTGGTTGTTATGTAGACAAGCCTCACCACGGGTCTTGTCGGCCCCCTTTGTTGATGTGGTCTTTTGCTACAACGTACTTTCCTTTTTGACCATTTTCTGAATTCACACTTTCGTAAGTGAGTGTATTTTTTGCATTCGAGGGTGAATTAAAACAAACTCACTTTCAACTCCTCCTCAATGTCAATCTCTCAAGCATTGTCGCCCGTGCCCACCGTTCACAAGTCCTCACATGAATGAATTTCGTTTACTACATGCAATCACCTTCCTTTGCCACGTAACCTTAGAAATGTCAACCACTTTGCCTGATTTAGAATGCGTCCTTCACTCCATAATGCACACACTTCTTTAACTGTGCCTTCCTTCTCGTCACCTCTCAGAGCAAATGGTTGTTAGGTAAAATTGTACCGCTAATTGATAGTATTTTTGGCAACGCCGCGGCGAAAAGTGCAGTTATGGGGATTGAGAAAATTAACACTGAGCGTAAAATTGCCTTCCAAGTGATTTACTTGGCAGAGGACTTTTGAATGGCTGCCAAATGGTCCTCGAAGGCGCAAAAAGTCTGCCACTGGACCTGCAAAAAATGAAGTTTACTACGAGCCGGTTTGTGCTTGTTTGTGTGATGTCCAACACCCCAACCTTTTACTGCTTGCGACACGTCAGTCACAAGCATCTTCTTGTGGAAGTTGTCACCGACGCATGTCGTGCCAAGAGACTAAAGGTGTTGGTGGGATGGAGGAGGGACAGTCTGTGCCATGTGCTACGATGTGGAGGCCAAAAAGCGACGATGGCGTCGGCCAAGTGGGCGTCCACGTGCGATTTGGCATTTGGAAGTGCATGAGCGTTGTTGCGCTCCTCCCCCAAATCACAAATAAATGCGGTGGTGCCTGGGATTTGTTCATCCTGTCGGTGTGGAAGATGTGACTTTACGAGGTGTAGGTGGTGAGATTGTGGCTAGGATGAAGTATCTTGTGAATAGAGTTGGTACCAAACTCGGTGTCCCGCTATAGCTCCTTAAATTTCGCTCCAGTGGTCCCTTCACACTACTATGGGCTAAAGAAGTGCTATTGAAAATTCTGTTGTGAAGGTCGCCATGGACTTCGTTGCGGATTCTATTACCGATGGCATAACTTACGATGCCTCCACTGGTGAATTGTTGCTCTATCATTGTTTACATTTAGAAGGAGTTTGTCATGATTTGTTTTGCGCAGTAATGTCATGAATGAAGGAAGGAGTGGCTTTTATTATGAACCATATACCGTTAGCATTTGACATTTTGATAAGCAAATCCTGAGGTCTTCGTTGACCCGAATGCGTGCGGAGGGAGGAGGGGAGTTTCATGGGGCAGGCATTTATACAATGCCCCATCCATGTCATTCCAGCTAGCGCAATTCAAGTGATGCCTCTTGAAGGTCATGCCCATCGTATAGGCTGCTATAAAGCCATTCCATTAATCACTTTCTCTGAATGTTTCTTTTCTCAGTTGTTTTCATCAGAATTCATGTCCGCTCTTGCTAACTGCGACGTTCGAGTAGAATGTCTTCATTCTAGTTTGCCCTTTCCAATGCGCAGGAAGTGAAATTCTTCTGATGCATGCACTTTTGAATTCCTCGAGTACTTTGTGCGCAAACATGCTTCGGTGCTTTGCCTTCCCCTCCAAGCATTGAGGAAAGTCGCTGATGATGCGAGTGTGGTCACCCTTGGCGGTTTGTATGGCCACCCTCAAAGCGAATGCCATCATTGTGGTGATCCTCTTGCAAAGGTAAGGGGACAGTTGTGTCGTCGTTAAAGCCCTGTTGTGATGCTCCTGACTCGTCTTCAGTAGGCTTGGGGCTTCGAATTTGCTGCTGTTCATCGCTCTTATCATTCTCATTCATTGTTCACCGTCTGAGTTGCCTGTGCTGCCACGTGGCAGACTGCATGAGTGGACCCAAAAGTACTCACCCAACATGATGGAATTTAATGGATAGTCACGTTGTTGACTGCTACCAACATCGTCTAGTCAAAGAGGTGCACAAATTGGCATCGCCAATTTATGTGAGAATTTTTAATCACCGAAGAAAGCTGGCCACCTTACAACATCTTATCACTGTCTAAGTTGGTCCTCATTTACGCGATCGCCTCTTTCTCCTCAGCTTAATACCCCTTAAGAAGGACAACATTATCCACGATTGCATTACTTGGCATGATGCGGCAAGGGGTCTGTGTTTAGAGTAGCAACTTGAAAATCATGAACAGCTAAACCGTTTGTCAAGATTTGTGAATCTTCCAATCTGCCGCCTCAATTTGACGTCAATTTCGTATTTGAACCAAGCAAACCTTAACCTTGGCTTGAAATGACGATTGTATAACGCAGAATCTGTGACTTGAAGGTGTTTTAGGGCTCAATTACTTCAATCTTCACATTTGAGCGTGAATGCGGTTGGGATAAATTGCCATGACGAATGAGTCGTTAAGCAATAGGAATTGTTGTTTGGTCTGGAAAGGGTTTTCGCTCCGTTTGGGCAAAGCCGGGTAGCGTCTACTGTTCCTTTTTGCCAAAGTGGAGGGATAAAGCCGTCTCCCTTTGTGTTGAATTGAGCAGCGATATCGGTCTTCCCCAAGGGCTGGCTCGCCTAAAACTCGGTCATAGAAAAAAGTCTAGGAGAAGAGGCGAAAGAGGTTGGCACGTGCATACCAAGTAAACGCGCTTTTTTGGGTTTTATTTCACTTCCATTGAAGATGAGTCGCACGAGTTGAGAGGCTTGGGAGCCAATTCGCGGCGAATGTTTGGTAAATGGAACAATCTCTAGCCCCCAGAATAGCTCCCGAGTGTAAGCCTCTCTTCGTCAGTCTCGGTTACCTCATGAATGTCTGCTAGACATGCGCCTGGCTATCCACAAATCCCACATCTCTGTTTCTACTCCATCGTCGTCGCTTTGTGCGCCAGTTAGTTGGTGCGTCTGGCCGCGATAGTTGAAGGCTAAGGGCATCTTCAAGTGTCCGTTCCCAGATGAATTTTTCCCCCTTCAGGTAACCATAAATTGCGAGCACCGCATGCATTTGGATGCCTAGCGTCTAGACATCATTTTGTGGTACGTACGTCAGTGGGTTTTATCGCTTTCCCACGCAATCCACATTTAGTCCAAGTTGCGGATGGAGGTGGGCTGTTGTTCCGGTTGTTGAATTTTAAGAACTACGTCGAAAGTTGACTTGCACATTTCCTGATGTCATTTTGGACAAGAGTCTATCATCACGGCATACAAATTCGTGTTGCTCAAGGCAGAAGAAAACATTGCCTTTGAACTCTATCAATCTGTTTTTACAACTAGAGAGGAATACGGGTATGGGTTGGGGAAAGTTCTGGCAGTCACACAGGTGCTGATGGCGCTAATCAATTGGTTGTATTGTAGGACTCTGCTGGAACTGGAGGAGAAGATGACCACGACATTTGTCTCACTACTGAGCCATCTTCAATGCCTCCAAACTCCTCTGCGTGCCGGTGTGGACGCTTCAACTATGACGGAGATGGAGGAAAGTGGGGATGAGGAAGAGATGGAGGTGAATGTAAGGGTGATTGGAGCATCCAACGGCCATGACCTATAGATGAACCACTTACCTTTCCCCTTCTCCTGCCTTATGAACAATCAGTGCAATTTGTATAGACGCGCCAACTCCATCTTGTCCTCTTCCACACCTTTCATCGTCTTCTCCCCACCTCCTCCCCCTCCTCCTCCCCTGAAGGGACCAGCATATGTCCACGGACCAAGGTTATATTTTTGGTAATCAAGCACATCTCCCTTTATCACTCTGTACCTCACTTCTTCCATTCCCTTTCACTGTGTATTTAGAAGGAATATATGAGTGGTCATTACCAACGCTGTTATCGCTTATTTCTTCTGTCTTGGTGTGTGCTTTTCCTTGATGCCGACGCTGCCCCAATTCGGCGAGCTAACACCTTTCGCACCCTCCATTCTCTCAATTTTAATTAGTCTTACCCTTTTCACCATCTTCATTGACAGCTCAATCGCAGAATCCACCTCAAGTACTCTAACACTCCGTTTCGTTGACAGTTTTGCGGTTCATTGCTCCGTTATTGCCTATTTTTGACACTTTGGGATATTTTGTAAGCAAACTTCTTTTTTAATGAAGCTAATTCCGGTTCAAGTGTGGAAGGTCAAAACTCTGTGCTCCTAGAAGTGGCTGTTGCTTTGTTGGTGAAAATACTTCTTGAAAAATTAAAAGTGTCCACCATCTCTCTCTCACTCCTCTTCCGTCCCTTCCTCCCTCACTCCTACTTACCTCCACGGCCAGCGAGGCACATGTGGAAACTGGTAATTGGACCACGAAGCTAGGAGGGGAACTGCATCGATGTTGAGCTGTAAATCACATTACTTTATGGGACCCTCAAGTTATAAAAGCAAATCGGTTTTACCTTGAAGGTAGCAAAAACCGAAAATTTTTTCCCCTGTAGGTTTTTTTGTTGCTGTGACATTTCTGGATGTTGGAAGAATCTTGGGACACTTCGACAGCGTGTTACTTGTAACCTTCGAAGCGGGTGCTTATGATCGGTTGTCATTGGTCCGTTTCAAAATTGTGTACATGTCTAATATCTGTAATCTTTCATGTGATGCAATTCATTTTTTACAAGCTGCTTTTTTAGATAGCTGTGTTGTAACAAGCTGTACTGAGGTCGAGCCTCTGTCTAATTCCTCCCTTAAATTTGACAGCTCCGGTTCCGAAATTCAAATTTGTTTTTACGGCCATAAATAGTGCTTCATTTTTCATCACTCTTCAAGTTCTTGTGCTAAGAGTTCTCGCCAAAATTGACAACTGTAGTGATTGATTCTCGGTCTTATGCAACGTATAATTCGATGGAAATTTATGACCCTGCATCAAGTTGTTCGCTATGAGTTAGTGAATTTTTATTGGTAAGTCGTGTCATTTCCTCATTGGCCAACTGGGAACCAATCACGTGAGCGGCCCCTGTTTCGCCTTCGTGATTGGGCTTCAATTCCCTGTTCAATAAACTAAATTCAAGTAGCTCTTGGGAGATGTTCAAAGTTAAGCCAAGTGGGAGGTTGAATAAATTTTGTGCCTACACCCGTTGCGGCGGAAGTTTCACTGCGCTTGGTTTCAAACCCTGTTTTTTAAGGAAGTAATCGGTGTTTTGTCGTTCCAAACGATTCTGTAATTTTAAATGGTCGTTATTTCGCCAAAATCACGATTTTGCTCCCTTAAATTAAACAAAAGTCGATATGGGATGTAACAGCCGCTTTTGAGTAGTTTTGATACTCCCAATCGCATTCACCATTCACTTTTTGATTGGGCTTGTAATTTGTGTCGGTCGCATTTAAACAATTGCACTCCTAATGGTATGGTCATTTATTTAGTTATGATCATTTTTGCTTCGTTTTTGTCAACAAAATTGTCCGGAATAAACACATCAATTCGATATTTCTTGCATACAATGTGTCGGGTTTGACACAAGGGGGGCCTACCCATCTATTTAGCCATGTAACCGAATAATCCACTCCCATTTGCAATCAACCTTATTTCAGAGTTAAGCTATCAAACTACAGTTGCCGGTCGCAATTGCCTTCTTTTGCTTGGCTGCAAGCATTTCTGGCTAATTAATCACCCACATTCTCAATTTGTTCGCTACTCAAACTAATTACACCTTCCTTTTACAGACATGCCTCCCGTCGCTAAACCACGCGCCGTCTCCGAAGAAGAGTTGCGCGCTTGGGGCGTTAAAATTCGTGACCCCGCAGTGCCTCTTGTGGAACGCGCCCATGCAATGTGGGGTCTACGCCATGCGCGGGAGCCCCTTGCCACACGTCTGCTGGCTGCCTACGTGACCGACGTCGTCCCACCTGAACCGTCTTCTAACGCCTTACTCCAACACGAGGCTGCTTACTGTCTAGGCCAGCGAGGCGACCCTTCCGCCGTCCCCGATCTTGAGGCCGCACTGAGAGATTGTCGGCACGAGCCCATTGTGCGTCACGAGGCGGCAGAAGCTCTGGCCGCTCTTGCCTCGGCACCCGGAGTGGATATCGAACATATTAAGCGAGTGCTGACAGAGTTCCGTGGCATCGACATCATCGCAGTGAGTACAGTGGCAGGTAGAAGATATGATTTTTGCAACTGAGGTCATCAAGTAGTCAAGACCGATTACAATTTTCGAGTGACTGATGCTGATCCGATCCATCCACTTTGCCATATCGTTTCAGGCATCCGTTTTTTTGATAAAGCCGTGTCTGAGTCAGTGGTATTTTCAAAAGGCACTTGTTGTTGTCTGGCTTAGACATGGTTATTTCCACAATCAAGGCACCGGTAATGCAGAAAATAACCGTAAACGTGCAACGCTGTCATGGCCACTGACAGAACAGGCTACCAGTAATCGCCTCGGTACGCTTGTTGGGCACTGGCTTATGTACCAATCCAACTGCAAAGTTCCGGTCATCAGTTGCTCAAATACTACTTGGATAGTTGTTTGCACGTCGAATGGTCTTTGAACCCGCTTCGCTCGGCTCCAACCCGTCACGGCTGCCACTGCCGCTAGGGGTCAATTGGGCTGCGAGGGAGCAGTGAGTAGACAAAACCGGACAAAAGTGATGCTGGTCTCCTTAGGGTCTTAAATAGGAGTTAAACGTTGACTGCACCCAAGTGCAAGTGCACGGCGTTTCATTTGGACGGGTAATTCCATTCTTGGAAGACCCGAATCAGAATGGAAAGGAAAAACCCATTACGGGAGGAAATAACTCAAATGGTTGAGTGCATTAAGTCGCATTACTTAATTAATCAGGTGTCAAAGGAAAAGATCACGTCAGAACGTTAGGCTCTCGCTCACGTGGGCTTTCGTGGCAGTCTCATTGCGATGGGCGTATTGAATGCTTCAATCACTTGATTTTACCAATCATAATTGTTTGGAAGCATAAATTCAGTGGGTCATTTTGAGGGTTATTTTGTGCTCCCCCCCCCTCCCCGAGCAAAGTGATTACCGAAAGGTATTCTCTGTGCTCAAGAATTTGTATTTCGTCTAGGCATTTGTGGTCCTGGCGATGAGCTTTTCTGTTGGGCACGACCATTGGATGTCAACTTTAACGGTTTCACAGGTTTCGTTCAGGAAGGCGACTTCGGTTTTGGAAGCACCCGACTCAAGGCGAATAAACGGACTAGTTGAATGGTTTAACCCGCATTCATAGGGTGAGCAAATGTCGGATATGTAAAGAGATTCACTTTGGTCCTGTCAGTTGGCCTATTATGACTCAACTGTGACTACCCTGATTTCCATCGGGCCGTCGAAAGCATTGTCTTTATTTGGCATAAAAATTAGTGACAGGTGGGCATTGTGGATTCTTTATCTCGATCTTTCGTGGCTTCTTGACAGTCCAACTTCACCATGTTCTAGTCCAAATGCAGTGCAGTATTTGGCCATAACTTAGCTGGGGATTTTTTGCACTTCCAGTTGCCGAAAGCGCTGACTGAAGGGAGTGGGATTTATTCTTCCCTTTAAACACTGAATTATTTTCTGGCTCATGAAGAAAAACGATCGTTGTGGCTATCGCGTTTTCGACGCATTTGGGCACGTGCCAAGGGGAGGATTTAAGCAATTATATGCTTTCAAGATCTCTTCGTTTTGCGGGGAGTGGTGGTGAAAAGTGATTAACTTTTTCCAAATCCCCATTGCCATTTAACTTGAAGTAGTTTTCCCCCATCTTTAGTGTCAATAAAGGGAAGAGTAAGATGTATAAAGAAAGGCTATTCCTCCTCGAATCCTCTGTAGACGAAGTGAAGAGTTATGAAATGGGTCTACTTGGTTGACGTGTACAGCGCGATCCCACTGCAGTCACAGAAATAAAGAAGAGAACCTAGAACTGAGGAAAGAAGAGGGTGATTGCAAGGAATTCCAATGGCGGCTTTGATTTCTCTGCAACTAGCAAAGCAGGGCCGAGCGGATGACGAGTAGTTCTTGAAGTTGCAAAAGCTTTTTAAGCGTTTTTGTTAGAGTTTTGTTGGAAGACGCTATGGGTATGCGAAAGAGGCATAAAGGAGGTTTGAATCGTCGATGATTGAGAAAGGCTATCTTGTCACATGCATTGAAAGGGAATTGATTTTGTTTTTTGCAACCAACTTACAGGTTGCCGAGACATGTGAAATCGGCCTAGGCCGCATTGCCTGGCTCCAGCGGCCCGACAAGACGCCTGATCCTGCAGCCATGCGCGCCGAAGCAGAGTTTCCCAACACCATCGATCCCTCGCCTGCCTTCGAGCCTGACTCTACGTTCAGTGTGGCAGAGCTACGCAGCATTCTCCTCTCTCCCTCGTCTTCCCTCTTCGATCGTTATCAGGCTCTCTTCTCCCTTCGTAACGCTGCTGTTGTCTCAGCTAACGACTCTACTTTGCCATCGCCACATTTCTCCGAGGTCGTGGAAGCCCTCTCGGAGTCGTTGGCTGCTCCGGGCTCCGCACTACTTCGTCACGAGGTGGCTTTCATTCTCGGACAGCTTAGCATCACCCAAACTGGAAACGCCTTGATTGAGCGACTAAATGACCATCAGGAGGCCCCCATGGTGCGTCATGAGGCGGCTATGGCGTTGGGAGAGGTGGCAGGATCTGCCGAAGCAGGAGAAGGTGAAAGTGGTGCGAACTCCTTGGCCATGAGGGCACGTCAAGCCCTACTCACAGGATGTAAGGATCCCGAACCGGTTGTACGGGACTCCTGTGCCCTGGCTCTTGATATGGCCGACTATGTGGCCTCAAATGACCGATTCCAATTTGCTGAGGTGCCTACGTGTTGAGGTGGAGCGTTGTGTGGGTTTTGCCAAGAAATACAAAACAAAATAGGATCCCTTTGTTACAGTTTTTCCCCCAAGTCCTTCAGCTTAACCGCTATTCCAAAAGTTTGTCCTTTAAATCGGGAATTTGTGAATGGAATTCAAGCATCACTTGCAAACCACATTCGTATCTGCAAGTGGCTTTATCTTCAACCCACAGGGGGGAGGGACTGAGTATTTAGTAGTTCAAATTTTATGAGCTCGGATGCATACCGTCATTAGCGTATGGCCTGAATAGTGGATGACTGTCAAGGTTTGTGTGGTTAAAAGTGTAAGGAAAACAGATGTACTCCCCATTGGACTGTCATCTTCGGTTCTCCTGGTGGACATCTTCGCATTGGCAGGTACTTAAAACAAAATTACCTCTGCACAAAGGGCTTAACAGCGCACAAGGTGTACTAGCTGGGGTTCAGTAGCTCTGGGGAATGCACACCAAATACAAATCCTCACAATGCGCTTCGTGAGCAGAAGGTTCGGATCGAGCTTTGTAAGATGCGTGGCCACTGCCAAATTTGGATGACTTCACCTTGTACCATTTGTTTTCGTCTTTCGGTTAATCATGCTGGGGTTGATGCTTACAATCTTTTGATGGTGCTTGCACTTCCTTTCTTGGTGTCAACACGCCTCGTTCCAATTGTTCAAAGCTCCCCAAAGTCGGGGCAGGGGGGTTTCGACATCCTTCCCATTCTAGATCCTCGCTGATTCAACCAACCACGGAGGTTCATGTTATTGTGGAGGACGTTCACATTCAGTCTTCAGCGTTTAGGCTACCTCCGAAGTTTGGATGGACTTCAGTGTGTTGAATCGAGTCGTGGCAACGTGGGACTCTGATCTAGTCAAGTTGTCTTCTGCACTCCTTGCCCAAGCGATGGGTGGAAGGCTTTAAAGGTTAGCTACCCTCTGTATTGGTCAAAATTGTGCAATTTTAGATTTGTTTCGTGACACTTTAAAATACTTAGTGGTCACGCAATCACATTATGGGCTTGTAAAGAGCATCTTTTATTACCCCCCTTCCTCTCTCCATTTGTCAACTGTCTAAGGCTGTCAACATTGTTTATTTGGGGGTTTAGGCAAGGAATCGGCGTTCCCGGCTACTATGTTCCATGCGGAGTTTTAATACTTCTCCGTAATTAAAAGCTGAAGTAGTGTGGAGCCTTCTCCGGTTTAGCCGTCATAAAGTTAGGTGTGGTCATTGTTGGTAGGAGTGGATTAGGTTACAGTGATGACGAGTGGTGGCTGTCTCATGCAGGGAATCAGGGATTCAACCCCATCCGAAGCGAAACAGCCGGTGGATCTGGCGTCTTGTGAGAATCTTTTGAAAGTAAATACTGGGATGAGAGTCATTCGGAGAAGTTGGATCCCTGAAACTTCACTGAAGAAGGAAGAAGCCAGTGCTGTGTACAGAAGTGGAAGTGGAAGCATCAAACCTGCGATTCCTTGGCCAACCTTTGCCAACCAACTGCGCTACTTACGGAAGTTGTGTACAAGTGGAATGAAATTCGACTCCTCTAGGCAGTTCCACTGAATTTTGAGTCCCTTTTTCCTTCCGAGAACTATGGTGAGGCAAAGAGAAGGCGCATGCTGTCTCGTGTGTTCATCACTAGACGGGGTTTGAAATCGCCTTGTGGGGAAAGTGTTCCACGTTTGTTCCTACTTGCCACTTTGTTCTCACTTCAGTGCTGCCTAGCCGCATCCACCTCGGTTCTATTCAGTCGACAGGGGGCTAAGGGAGGTATCGTGTGCTCATCGCGATGCCTCCCCAACGAGCTATTCTGCGTGCTTCACGCAGACATCAAATATTCCCCTCTCAGCAGCATATGCTCAACTTTCGCCCCTTTAAAGTTGAAATAACTGTTCGAATTCCTCTTTAGCTGCCACTAGGGTGGCTCATTGAGACTCCTCCTGACGACGAAATAGGCAATGCTGGGGTTGAGGACGCATCAAGAGGGGTGCCTGTGAAGTTCAAGGTCATCCTACATGTAGGTCAGCGTTTTGAATCCGGTCAGTTTGTTTGAGGCGCTATTCGGTGCAATTAATGAATCTCCTCCGCTTCCACCTCCCCTCACCCTTGTTCCCCTCCTCTTCCTCCTCCTCTCTCTACGCTCAAAAAAAGAAATCTTGGTTTTTATAATTTATCTTTATTAACAACAACAACAACAACTGTTAATCCCTTTTCATCCCTGGAAATTGCGAAAACGATAAACAATCATAAATCCCTGCTTAAAAACTTTTTGTTAATCATAGAGCCTGCGCCAAGTCTATCAACCAGGTCCTCCAAAATGTTTATCCACAGCTACAACGGCTTCACAGTTCTTCTAATTAGTTCTGTTAATGGTTAGGTAATCCGCAGAACGACCGAAAGTGAATGGCAATTGACCGAACAATAATGAGGACGGCCGCATCGGATGGTCAAAAGTTTTGTACGGTTTTCAGTTCATCTCGTTGACGTGTCACTGCATTGAGCGTAGCATTCCGCTCTGCAACGCTTCCTCCTCCCCCCTGCCCCCTCCCCCCTCCATTGGGCTTCGCATCGCACAAAGTGGATGGCGAACCGGGCTTGACCTGAAGTCCACTTCAAAGGCATCACTTCACGCCCAGGAGACGCAGACGTAGCCGGGACCTGTGCGCTCCAAGCGTGTTCACCAAATCCGACCCATTCATCAGCCACTTTCAGCACCGCTCAACCGGTGAAAGGAAGGGCTTGGTGTACGTCTTCAAACTTACCCTCAGGGACGGGATGGTCGTGTAAAGTCGTCTCGATGCATACTACTTATTAGGCAAAATCGACATTTTAGAGATAAAACAGAGGTGACCGGTGCTTGCTGCATAAGATGTGCTACCATAGAAGAGAATCGCGCAAAACTAATGTTAATTTTGAAATCCTCCAAGCGTTTCCTCTTGTTGTCTTTATTGTCGAAAAAAGCGTATGCGAGTCTACTGAATTGCCTCGTCTACACGGCTCACAACAATCAGTGATTTGGTGTGCTTAATGCGAAAAATGATGCTTCAGAGAGGAAGAATTCGGTAGAAAGTCATTATTGTGTCTCTCCTTCCCCAATCGGGAGAGTGAGCATCAGCGGAGGAGGAATTGATGGCGCTCCCAGTTGAGGGACCCAGTCTCAAATGGAAGGATGGATGGAGTGGATCTTGTCCATTGAACTCATCGTATGAACGGCCGAGTTCATGAATAGTGATGAAGTGATGCATCACCCCGGGTGGGGAGAAGGGTCGGAGGGCTGTGGAAGCTCTCTCTCCCATCCTCCTCCATCGCTCTCGACCGTATTTGGACAGAATTTGGAAATACCGGTTATGATTGGCCGTCCTACTGTTGGGAGAGAATTTTCATGTGTGCTTTGTGCTGGCTCTCACGGGGCCTATTTCAACTTTGTTCATGGGAAATTTCTTCTTTTTCTTCTGACATTTATTTGCTATTTTGGGGTTGTCAAACTTAAGAAAGCTTTGGATATTCACAGTGAAAGAAAATGTGATGGGTACTGCTAGAACGAAAAAATACGGTCAAGCAATAGTCAACCCAAAATACTGAGTAAATTTCATTTTTTTCTTCAAAAAGGTGGAAGTGTCAAGTTACAAGCCTATAAATTTACGGTGAGAGGAAGAAATGTCAAAACATGAGGTTTCATTTTATGCATAGAAAAAGTCTGTTTTTTTCTCTTTTAAAACACTCCTGAAGACGAGAGGCGGCAAATTACGTCCGAGAGGGCCGCCGACACGACCTGGACGTCACGCCCCTGGGCGGGTGTGCGTTGGCCGAGCTCTTCCAGTGTCTGTGTCACCTCCGACGCCACAGCGTGGTCCGTGTTGTCAGGACTGCATCGAAGAACTAACCACAATTCCCATGCCTCCGAGTCACTGAATTTGGAGAGGCACTGTGGTGGACAAAGGGCACTCCGATTGTCATCGGTGGTTGTAGAACCAATGGCCCAAAAAGGGGAGTCGTTTGATAAGACACGGTGTTTACCGTAATCCTGCCTCGTTGTTGCACAATCACTTTTACCTTGGCTCTGTCCAGCTACTAGCTGAGAGGTGGAAGGAGGCAGCAAACCCCCACCACATTGTGATCTCTGCATGCCAATAACACTGACAGCTCAGTAGCGAAAGTTTCAGGTGTGAGTGGCTCTTCGGCAGAAGGCAGGACTTGGCAAGATTTCCGGAAGTAGACGCCACCGCCCCTCGCCCCCCGCATCATACGTTCGCCTTTCGTTATGTCCGGATTTGAAATCCAGTGATGTGCGTTGTGTTAACTGTTTAGCTCCCTGCTGACGTCAATGTAGCCTCTCGAGTCATCGGAGAAGACGAAAGAGGGGCAGAAGGGACTACCAACGTAGTCCAGAGGCGCACGTCTTCCACCAGAAATGCCACGATCGGCTAAAACTACAAGTTCCGACACCTAACTTGCCAACTCGGCCATGCGTCCCATGCTGGGATTTACGCGAGGAAGACTTGATTGATGGAAGGCGTTCACTCTCCCACTCCTCTCTTCTTTCAAGCGCATTGAACTGGAACGTGGATATAGTGGATCCATCTGCATCCACACGCTCGACGAACAATGCCTTGGATGATTTGAATCCACAGTTGTATGAATCAGGCAAAGTGGAGCGGTGAGGAGTTCAGCAGTGCGCTGCCATTATGTGGCGTAGGTGGTTCAATCCGTGTCGTTGTTGACGTTTGGTGAGTTTGAAGCAAGCTTATTGATTTAACTGCCACGCGGCAGGACAGCTGGCATCCGTCCACTAGTTTATTTGCCCTAAACTCAGTGCCATGGAGGAGGAGCTGGAAGGTGGTTATGAGGAGGCGCCTTCCACCATCAGCCTGCCATCGCCCTCACCGTCGTTACCGTTGTCGCCAACAACTGAAGCGGACAGTCCGCCACACGAAGGTCAAGTGATTGCCTGTGTAGCAGTGTGTAGCATTGCTCAAATAGCCCTCCTTGTAGTCTGGTCTCTTCTCTTCTTCCATCTGAGACATTCCAACAGGGCTTCGGGTGAAGCGAAGCGTGCACACTACCACACTCCTCCAGTCAATTCGCCTTCCACCAATTCGCCCGACGATGAAATCTTCTACTATCGCGATCCCACGACAGGGAATTTGATTGTGCGTCTGGATTTTCTAGTTGATCTAGCTCACCTCTTGAAGGTGTTGGAGGAGCCCCTCACCGACGACAGACAACACCATTCGGCGCAGCAAAAGCAACAGGACTAGTAGGGGAGAGAGGGAGACACCTTGGGACTTCTTCAACGGCAGGAATAACAAACGTCTTGAGGGGTGGACGCAAAGTCTTCCATTCCTGCCCTGTTGTTAGTTGGTCCACACTGATCCGGTGGAGACTTTAAGCTAGGCGGCAACTTGTTCTTGTCTCTTTCATTTGCCTTCAACGACTTTAAATTCCCCTCTTTGTGTGTCGTTCTGCCAGCATTACTCCCCAAGGCGTACTTAACATGCGGTCCACTCCCATGAGACGACTTTATTGGAAACCATAGCTGTGAAGTAAGATGGCAGAGATGAGTAACGATTGCTCTTAGACATAAAATGCTTCTATGGTCTCATAGCGTCTACATTTCACCGGTCAAGATCATAATCGAGGCGGAGAAGATCGCTGAGACGAGGACTCATTTGATTGAACTCAGCTAGCCACGTGGACCTTGCCGGTCTCATTCCGCCTTCGTGGTTTTGAAGCGCGATGTTCTGATGGTCATGAAAAGGTCTCATTCGAATTACTTCAAGATTAATGTGACAATAAGTCGGTTGGTCAAGATCTTCTGCGATTGACAAATTGGATGTTTAAAAATGCGGAAAGCACTTAAGGCGATGGTATTGAGATTACTCGAAAAGCAAAGCTGAGAAATCGGACCAAAACATTGTTAAATGTTGGCCTTAGAATTGCTACGACAAAAATAATCGCCTCGGCAAAACAACCTTTGAAGGTGTTGGTTGAAACAACCTGGAAAAACTGGGTTAAAGTCGTTTGTAGGAGGTTTTCCCGAATCAGCTGCCGCTTCAAAGGCGATTCAAGGCCTTTGATCGCTGTTGACGCATGTAAAGGCGCGTTAGCTTCTGTACAACTCCCTTGTGCCTTCAACTGCATTTCAAGAGTTTGTACTGTCCCACTGTCCACCGAGTGTTCCATCCGGTTCCAGGAATCATCTGTAGAGGTAGCCGTCACTCCGGCCAGGTTTACAGGCCTCCATTTCGTGGAAACACCTCCAAGTTCCACCACTGGAACAAGGTTTACGGCTTTCTCAACACCCGCATAGGATTCGGTTGCATAGGGACATCTCTTATAGCAAAAATGTTCGGGTACACACTTTCTCACTCAAAAAATGTCAAATGACAATTTTCTGGTCGCTGATAAACGAATTCAGTAGCTTATTCCTAATGTCACACATATGTGACAGACGTCCTATAGTAGTGTTCGGCGGCTGGTTACACCCCCAAGTGTTTCATAACATTAAAATTAACTGCTATGTTTTTTTAAAATAAGTAAAGCCTCGGATCCGTGATGATCCATCCTCCCTCCCTCCCCTTCACGGTGATAATTTACCTACCTAGGATCTTTTCTTGACTTAGAGAAGAAAAGAACTTCTTCAACTAGGCCGAAAAACATAAAGTTTATGGTTCACGAACGTTAACAAGTGGTTGTATCGTCATTTTGGCCCTTGGAATGGTACAATTCCAACTACGTTTATGCACTTGTGCTTGTTTATTCAAGCAGCGTGGAATTTCACTATCGCGAGGTTCCTGCTCGTTGGTGCCACTTCCTTTGAGGGTCGCGTTTTTGGAAAATAAGGACCAAAACGGGGAAGAATTTTCTCCAGGCCACTTGCAAAATGGCCCCCACCTGACGTTGTCGGAGTACAATGACGCCTTTTAGACTGTCGTAAATCTCTAATCCAATTTATTGTTTTGATGGCGACTTTATTGGTGGGATTTGCTTCAATAGGGGAGATGGAAGTTGGTTAAGTTTTTGCGAGACACCCCTTGATAGTGGAACGTGAGACGGTTGATCGAGTTGGTAGTCGTATTGGAGCCTTTGCAGTCTTCTGCACCCCGCTATTGCCTTCACCCGACTGCTGAACGGGGCGAATTAGGCGTGTTCCTTTGCTCTCATCAAGATGGTTGCTTGGTCGTCTCCGTCTCTTCAGCGTGCTTTTAACACGTTTCCATCGGGAGGCTGTAAGAAACGTGGAATTCGCAGTTTGGTGAATTTTTTTCTATTCCACTCTCCACTAAAACACCACCATCCACTTCCTATGTTTAGTCCCAAAGCACTCACCGATGAGTAATTTTTTTTGCTGGCCGGGAGAGGGGGAAGGCGAAGGGGGGTCGGCAAACTATACCGGATTTGACTAGTTTTTTTCTTAGTATGGGAACAATTTTTGAGCCGGAAACGGCGTTACATTTACAGGCGACAGAGGTGCCTCCCTCACTGCGATAGAAAGCAAGATTAGGTCTACAAAATTCTCAACCGCTGGCGTTTTGGCACTTTTTCCCTCCCTACCTCCCCCGCTCTGTGAACATGTCTGCCCTGCGATATGATTTTTGACCCCTCCTTTCTCCCCTCCCCCTCCCTTCCCCCTCCCCTCCCCTTCCTCGCCAAAGTGGGGAGGGAAAGTTGAAGCTAAAAATGGCAAGCCCTTCGACCCTGAAAATGGACCCAACTTGAAAGGCAGGCATTATCTCCAAACTGTGTTTATTGCCAATTTTGGTAATTTGAGGGGAAAAAAAAAGAAATTGCTGAGACATTTGCCCAACTCAAGGAGGGCAATTTCTGCATTACTAGAAATATTTCTCTTTCATTGAAATATTTGGATTTGTGATGACTAGAAGGCGACTCTAAGCGCAGTGAAGGAATTGCAGACCGCCGTAGCAGACAAGGGAAGGCACAACCGCCCCTTCCCCTCCCGAGGGAAAGCGGCCCTTTCAAAGTCGAGGAGAAGTGACGAGTGACCACGCCAAAGCACACCATAGCTCCGTTCACTACCTCTGGGACTCGTCCTCCAGCAATTCGTGTGCAACTGGGCAAACCCTTGACCCCTACACCATCCATTCAATGCATCTGGCTGGGTTTGGGGGGCTGTGTCTGCTACAAAGCGTCGGGTCATTTAGTAAATGGCGGCATTAAAATAGACCTGTGGAGGTGAGGTCACGCGTATCCCTCTCTTTCCCTTTTCGTTCTCACGTCAATCTGGACTTCTGTCACACTGGTACCAATGGTAGCCACCGCCTTCAACGCTTCTGCTGGGATTAACTACAAACTGGCCCCCCGGCAATCTCTGCTCCTCTTGCTGTCGCGTTAGATTTAACATAAAGTGATAGAAACCGGGGTAGTCTGCCCTTTTGGGATCGGATCCGCTGTCCGCTGCCATTTGGACAGAAGCTGTGCTGACAAGGCTTTGCAGACGTGCTCCAGGGGCCAAACCGCCTAGTGGAGGCGTGCGCTGGCGTGAATCCATTGCCCTTGCGTAAACAAAGAGGAACTGCACTGCTGACGTTTTTCTTTTACTGTAAACATGTCTCCGACTGTCGCCTTCTTATCTCACAAAGACATCTCGTGTGTCATTAAGCCAGCACCGAAACCAACGCACAGCGCTACTGTCGCGCTTTGATCTTTGACCGGATTGGCGGTGGTGAATGGAGGAATAGCATTGGCGAAGTTGTCTGGAATTTTGGCAATCACATCTTTGATATGGTGAAGAGACGTTGTCAGCTTTAATGAGGTGTCATTCTTGTCAAGTCATGGTGGTGCCTTTACTATGGGTCTGAGAGGGGTGTGCAGCTCGGTTCCATCCCCGCTTTAGGCGGATTTTTCCAATGAAATTGGAGAGCACGTGGTGAAGTCGACTTTTTGAGTAGTGAATGGGACAGATCGGCGCGATCTCGTGACTGCGGCAACGGCACCGCAGCCTGCGGAGGAGACACGCTCCCAGTCACCATAGCACTTAAGCTGTTTTTTTTTACAACCTCACATTTCGGCAACACGTAATGGCTTACTCTAGTCTGCTTTCCTCCGACTTGAGGGCCTGAGCCCGCAAGGGGAGGGGAAAAGGAGTTGCTGAAGGAAGGGGGACGGAGGATGGAAACATTGCTAAAAGCTTTTAGAATCGTAAGCAACACTTAATGCAGCTATTCCATGTCAGATCCTCCAGACGTGAATGGCGTACCGATGTGGTCCATCACGACCTCGGGAAAGGCTTGGAAAGCTACAGCAAAAGGAGAGGCATCAAATGAGTCAGATGTGTGGATATTTGGGTGATTATCAAATGAAGTAGAACGTGTCGAATGGAAGATTTTTTTAAACTAACCACCCTTTAACCAGAAATTGTGGTCCCCATTCCGGAAATTGGGCATTTTGAAGACGTTCACTTAAACCGCTGTTTCACTGATAACTTCCAATCTCTTTTGGGTAGCGAGTTTGACACTTTTGAAGGTGTTTGAGTTTAATTTGAGTTGCAGGCCAATGAGAGAAGCGCTTCAACTTAAAAACAGTCACAACCGGTTCGAGCATTTCGCGTTGACATCGATGACCGATTTACGACGTCCATCGGACTGCGTAGTACACTGCCCCAAGTGGCTTATCGTGTTGTGGAATCAGAGTTGTCTAAACTTTGGGTTTATGGACCAAATACAGTTCAGAGCTACTAATAAATTGAGTATTACCCTCAGTGAGCCTGACCAAGCATTTGATTGTTTTTACATAAAGCATCCTGTTAGTACGTTAAGCCATCACATCGAGGTGTCATTGTTACCTAAGATTTGCATTGAAATCAATGCCTCTATCTGAATGCAGTTAATTGAATGTCAAATTTCCACAAGAAGTCTAAAAGTCTAGCATACGATACATTCTCACTCTCCTCCCTCTTTGACACCTTTTCTCGGTTTTGTAGCACAGATCTATTTGTAGGTAGCAACTTTACACTTCAAACGATTACCAGCTCTTTGGTTTTAACGAAATGTCTGCTACAGCAAGCTTGATAAATCGGGAGTCGCTTTTCTCGACTAGCTTAGCAACGTAGGAAGTTTTCACAATCTACTCACAAAAAGCAGTAGCGTGAATTATTTATTTGATGTATACAGCAAAGCGTAAAAACTCATTTGTTTACCCAATTATATGAAATGTTGTCTGGGAAGTGAGTCAACTTTTTATAACTCCATTTCTCTACATTATTACCATTTACCGAGTTCTCAGCCAATCTACCGTATGAGGCTACTTTAAGAGTTGTTTTGTGAAAGCGATCAGTTAGTTTGGCCACCATATACCCGCCCATCACTAATTTATTTCGCCTTAAAACCAATGAAGAAATTTTGGCAATGTTTTATTGCTTGTAATAGTTGTACGCCATGTATTTATTAAACTGGTTTGATTAGCATTCCTTTGATGTTATTGCAAAAAAGCAAAATATGGGTAGGCAACTGCGTAGTTGAGCTGTCAATGGGAGTCGACGTCAACGTATTTATCTTGGCAATTCTTGAATTGCAAGGAATATTTGTTTTGTGACGAAAAGCAAGGTATGTTCGCAGTCCTCTGCCTTGTCTGAAAACGAAGGAGGACGTAGTAATGAGGCAGGGTATGCACTGATGACATAACATCGTCTTCTTGGTAACCTTCTCCCGTCATTTGTAAGACGGACTCACGAAGCATACAGTGGCAGCCACTGAGACGACTTCCAACGTCGTCGTTTTTTACTGAATCTCGAGATCCATCCTGCTAGGGTCTTAATGGGGGTGGATGGGCCACCTTGTGTCGGCCACTATTTGTAAAAGCACTGACCTGGAAGAGGGCGAGGGGAACGGGAGGCGAAAGTTTCGCGTCAGGACTGCCTTGCCACTCTGTTTCTGTCCTAATGCTTTCAATCCATCACTGTCTAGATCCTATCTGGCCAGTGGAGTGGTTGGGCGAATGACCACCTCCTAGCCACTTGATTGACGCCTCCACACATGTAGCGTAGGCAACTCCTTAACTGGCTCATTCGGTCAGTTCACAGCCGGTATCACTCCAGTTATTAATAGCATTTCCGCAAAACACTAATGGGCTTGTTAAATCCCCACAACCGCAGCCTGTCCACTTCTTTCGTTGCGATAAGATTTGGCATTTGGCAGCAGGAGTCAGAACGGTGGCTCTTGTGTGTCAAGGCAACTCCCTGCTGCCATCGCTGTTGCACCCAGATTCGTTTCTGAAGTCGAAAAAAGCTATTCTGCAGGGGCAGAATGCGTCTTGTCAACGCATTACTGGACTAGGAGGCTACTTACACCACCTAGAGGCCATTTCGCCGAGCAGAAGTGCAGAGACGGAAATCTAGATCGCCGTTAACTGCATAGCGAGGATCTGAATCATCAAAGTGCTATAATTTTATATCTTCTGCGCTAGTCATCTTTATTATGGAAAGATCTGAGCTCGATAAAAGTCTGCCTCGCCTCCCTCTCCCCCTTTGGGAGCATCAACCGATCGCGTTTGTTTGTAAGAACTACACGTGAAAATGCCCCTCAGCCACCTGTAAAATTGGTCTTCTTCTTAGCAGTTTGTTTACGTCGGTGTTCGAAGGCCATGAAATTAATCACTTCAACTTTGGTGTGACTCACCGCCTGGAGGTTTGCAATGGTTGTGCCAAACAATGTTTGGAAGACAACCTGGTTCCTGAAGAAAACCTCCCTCACCGGCCTCCTCTTGCGGTTTTATCCCGATCACTACATCACTGACGTAAGACACGAGGTTCTCTTGAGGTTACGAGTCTCAGAAAGTTTTTCCAATCGTCATTTAGAGGGAGAATGTGGTGGCAGGTTAAAAGACCTGCTGGCCTACAATGTCCACCATCTTTGCTATTTTTAGCTCATTTAGTTACCCAAATCGGCCCGCGAAATGCTCTGGAATGCAAAGCGTGCTATTGACGCATCGACGTTGCAAATTTTTTGGGAAAGATCTTTCCCTACAGCCTTTCAGCTCCAGGTTCCGACTTTGAATCCTCCGCTAAGAGCCAACTTTGGAAAAATTGAGGGAGATAGGAAGAGCTCAGCAGTCCGTGAATTTTATTTCTTAAAATGAACCAACAACTAGGCTAGACGTGACCCAAACCCACTCCCATTTAACTGTTACACTCCATAATTTCTAATGCCCAACAGCAGAAACACATACTACTTTTAGCCACATATGAGTAGCATGAAAATCTCACCAGCTTTTGGTGTCTCTGACAGATTCCCCGATTTAGTGAACAAAATCTTAGAAAAATTTAATAAATTAGGATCAATTTGGCAGAGTTTTGAAATGAAGAAGATCTGCGTCCGCGTAGAGGACTCCTAGCCTCTAGTACACTCAGTTCAATGGACTTCCACACCCGTGGTTGCTAGTATGTGATAGCCTACCCTCCTCTAGTGATGGGATTAAGGCTCCAGACTTCATGGGATGACTGAAACCGGCAAAGAAATGCTCCCACCAACAGACAGGCGAAGACACCTTTTACATTAGGGCGGAGTCTGTAAATCAGTGAAATGGATTGTGCCACAGAAATCAAATTCACGAGACAAATGCTGAGACTCCCTCACCCAACAGCTTGATGAATCGTCCCAATGCTACCGGCCAATTGAGACAGCTTTCACCTCCGTCGCCAATTAGGCGTAGAGGAGGGGGGCGGAGGCACGGAATAGCTCCCTGTCTCGCCCACCCAACCGTGGGGAGACAAATTGGGCGCCATTTTGCGCCAGAATGTGCAACACAACCGGCCGTCAACACTTACAGGTACTACGCCACTCCAAACACACTGCTAAAACGTTGCATTTTGGATCACAAAAAATCACAAAGTCGCTTCAACATTGAATTTGAACTACACGGATAGAAATCACACCGTTCGAGCATCTCATCACGTCAGCCAAGTGCGAAAATCCACCACAAGAAATGTGGGAGCGCCAGTGCGCCGAGGCCCCCTTTGGATTCAAGAGCTACAACCACCTACCGTTGCTATAATGCGTAAACTGTTTACCTCACACACCCACACAACAGACAGAGTCGACATTTGCAAGCCTAATTAGGTGGAGGCGACCTCAATGCCCCTCCCCTTCCCAATTTTCCTCTGCCCCTCGGCTTGATCTCAACAACTCCCTTTACTTTTGTGAACACAGTGTCGCATTCCGCTCCCATCCAAGTCGTGGGGATGACGTGTAGGGCCGAAGCGAGCGTTACTGTCGTCTACCTTTTTTCGCTCTCCTTGCAATAAGCCAGTCGGTCCGAGCAGTTTAGTCACAACTCCGATTAGTCATTCCGCCTTCGGACCTGTGAAATGTCGCCACCTCACTGCCTGCGGCTGCGTCCAACACTGCCATCTCCAGAGGGGAAGAAAAACAATCGCAACTCGGCCTAGGATTCAAAATCCTTTTCGTTGGTTGGTCAATTCTAATGGCCTGCCTAACATCCTCAAGGAGGCCGGATCTTCGAAACTCCCTCAATGGATCCACAAAAAGTGACGGAGGAAGAGATTCTGAGTTTGTACAGAGGCAATAGTGGAAATATTCAGTCACTCAAGCATGGAAGGAAAATCGTGATCAAAAACTGCCCCAATGCTCCAGCGGTAAGCCAACGGAGTAAATCACAAGGCCCCGTGGAACAGAGAGGCAGACAGGCAGGGGTGGTGCGACCCTCCACTCGCCGATCATGACCTCAGGAACCACTTGGGACAGCCTTGATTACGCCTAACGGCATGGGGACGACAACTTTTACTGCACTAAAGAATCTGGTGATAGCCACTAATGACGGGATTCCCTACCGCTTGCGATGCCTTCCTAGCCTCCATACTGGAGCTTAAAGACTAAAATCCGGCTTTATATAGGGCATTGATCCTTCAGGATGATTCAATAATTGCAACGGTGGCACATACGTTCTACGCACCCTATTTGGCACAGAAAACGTAAACACATGGCTAAACCTCGGCGTTCCTCACCTGCTAAGAAAACATCGGCGCTTGAATCTGCCACTAGCAGTAAACCACCGGCTGTGGTGTCAGGACAAATACGATAACGTAGTCAACTTTACTACATATCTGTTGACTGACAAACACACCACTCGGGCAGGTAGAGAATAAGCCTGCCGGATTTAATGCGCAAGCACTACAGATCATGCCGAGCTCTAGACAAGCGAAAAGGCGCACCTACGAGGGAGGATGAACAGAGCACCAATCGCATTGAGGAGATAAGGAACGTCCTCCTGTGAGCCAACTCCGCTCACAAGAAAAGGCTAGAAAAGTTGACTCTTCGTAACTAGCCATCTTTCACAAAGGCACTTCCAACTAGCGCTGCAAGGTAGTGAGAGTAACTTCTGGAACGAAAAAAGCGAACATACCCAGAACGGAGATCGCAAAATTCGATCAGGCGAATCTGTAACCAATCAGACCATCATGCTTGGACTTCTGATTAGCTAGACAGAACTACACAGCACAACATGTGAACGCAATGACACAAATTGACCGCATGAAGTGCATGATTAACATGCGCACCCAGGAGGGGATGTACTCGATTCCGAAAGAATAAAGCTTTTGACTTGCTCTCTTGGGACTGTTTGAAAAAGTCAGCAAAAAGAGGAACAGAAGATCGGAGAAGATAAACAGAGCGAAGAGAACTAGGAAAGTGGGGCAAGAGGCAAAGGGACAAACGAAGTATATATACATGCATCTCTAAAAAACAGAACGTGCTCTTAGAAGCAGAAGTAGCAGCGTTGGAGGGTGAGGCGGAAAAAAATGAGAAATCTTAACAAAATGCAGGCTGCAGACGAATGACAAGGTAAGCAGTGAATGCGGAGACCTTTGAGGGGAAAGTTTAAGGGGCGGCGGATGGCGAGGGAGAGCGAAGATTCCCTTTCATCTGTCAGGACTAAAACTCCTCGGGTTCTTCGGGCTCCGGGGGCACAAAACCTTCCTACAAGGCAAAACGAGTGAAGTGGCGGTGAAGCGTAAGCCTTGCGACGAAACGCACATTCAGGCACTAACCACACACACCCACAACGAGGAGGGCAGATAATTGAATCAAACGTAGCCTTAGCAACAAAACCGATTCGTCAATTTCAGATCGTAATGATTCTTTTGTCAAGTGGAAACTGAAAATCACTGCAAATGGATAAACCCACAATTTTAAGGTGAGAAGTCAACAAGCAACCCCGCTGCCAAACACTATGAATTTAAAAAAACCAACTAGTTGCACAAGTGAGTGTCACCAATAGGCCATAGGAAACCGATCTCAACAGTCACACCGATGGTCCACTGTTCTAATAAACGTCAACAAACGTCCTTGTTGAGGAATTCAAATAATGACTAATGTAGGGGGCTTCCTTTTAAATCCCTGAAAAACCACCAGGAATATGTCAAACAGGAAAAAGAAGCGAGCATGCCTATCAAGGCGCCGGACAATAAGCATAAGCAACTAATTCCAGAACCACTGACTTTCGTAACATCAACGGGACTCTTTGCTTGAATTCTCCTACAGTTTATAATAGATCATGTGTGAAAAAAAGTAAAAGTAATGTTACACCTTGATGACAACACATCAGACCTCCCTCAAGAACACTTAAGCATAAATATCGAACCCACATTAGGCAAAGGAGAGAAGCTTCAATACAAAAGCACGCCTACCTCAGTCGCATAAAGAATGTCGAGAAACTTTTTGGCGAATGCATTGTCACCCATCCCCCTACACAAGTCCTCAATATCGCGAAGTTTACTGAAATAAAAATCGCGTTCCTGCACAAGACCTTCGATGGTTCTACGATCCTCTTCTGCCTGTAATAGAAAAATGTGATTTGCCTAACTCACGGCCATACAAACACTGCCAACGGTAAAAAAGCCCACCTGAGAGGTGAGATTATCGATTTCACTACGAAGAGCGCTCATTTGCATGGAATCACTAGAACTTTGAGCATTTACACGGGGCGCTGAGGAAGACGAGGTCGTAGATCTTGCTGAAGCAGCATTTTTCGCAGCAGCTGAAATCCAACAAATCCATAAAAACAGTGCTTAGAACCAACACAGAAAAGACCCAACAAAAAGGCACCTGTACGAGAGTCACTTGTTCTGACGGTGGTAGGGACGGATGTTCGGTGAACAACTGGTCGAGGCCTAGCAGAGGGCTTCTCGTGGCTCTTTATTTGTTCGCCACCACGGGCAGCCAGAGCATCATAAGGTTGACCGGTATAATTTGCGTCGTAGAAACGCTTGAACCATTGGACGAACTCAAAGTTGTCCTGATACTTTCCTTTCACGAGTTTTTCAATTGGAACTTCCTAAGAACTCTTTAAAGAATTCCGATGACGCACTTTATCAACCCCCAACTTCTTGAAAATGGCCTGCAAATGTTTGAAGTTCGATATGTACTCGTGTTCCAAATTTGTATTGAACTTTATTTTTTTGAAGTTGACAACACCGGGGAAGAGCATGTCCATCAGTTGACAATAGGCAGCTCCTTCAAAAGAACAAGAAAATAATTGCGGTGTTTTGAATGCACAGTAACCAACTCTCACTTTGAAACTTACCAGTACAGAGTTCCTCTATTTTCCCAAAGTTGCACTCTAGACAAGTGTTAATCCAGTTGAGAATGTCATGTCTGCTGAGATTATCTGCAGTTTGGTTGGTGCTGTACACATTCGTAGCCTGAACCGACATCATTCACAGATTCAAAAACCAAATTCACGCAATAGGAGCGCGTCCGAAAAAAGCGGGAGCTCAATGGGTAAAACAAATCAACAAAGTGCAAAATGGTAAGCTTATGTATTGCAGTTGTTTTTAGGCTTAACATTGTTAGGAATTAAAAGGTTTTGTAAAAATGTTTACCTAACGATTTGATTAGTGATTTTGCAGTACCTGAAATTAATCTCGATTTCAAAGAGCTTTGTCATTTTAAATCCTATATGTCCAAAAACATACGCAGATATTTAAGGAATGTGACAGCAATGCTGCTAAATTTAAAAGGTTCATAAACTTTCTTTGTGTCAGTTCTTGCTAAATTGGAAGGGATTTATTAACGAACTCAAAGCGTAGCTACGCCAATGAGCATTGGAACTTCGAAGACCCTACGAAGTCGGAGCAGGCTAGGATTGTAGTGTTTCGTTCATTTGGACTGTTGGATGGTCCTACACATTGCTGGCGTCCATCTTGAACGTGGCTGCGTGGGTTGGTCTCTCGGCAATGCCAGCAGCCCCTTTTCTTCCAACCTTGACGACAAGTATTCTGATCTACATTTAGCCTTCTTTTGTCTCCTGGGGATGCTTGAGACGCTATAAGGCTGGTGTGATATAGGTCTATTATTGTCGCGCTGCATGGCAATGAGTGAAACACGCTTTCGAGTGCCTCTGTCGTTGAGTGGAATTATGGTCTCTACCACCCAATAGAACGCACTTAGCTAACCGTGGTACCGAATAAAAAATTTCTTTACCTGCCGATGCAGTCAAGACGATAGTATCTTAGACCGTGGAGAGCGGTAGTATCCGTGCCGCCAGCGAAGTACATTTAAGGGTCATGTGTATTCCATTGTCATCCGTTTCCGCCACTCATTGAACTGTAACCTAATGTTTGGAAGGTGAATTTTGAACATGCATTGTAGCACCCGGAACATCCCAAAATGAAGGAGAGAAGGCTAGGTGTAGGTCAGAGTACATGTATTCTAGAGGGGATGGAAGGGGACCGGTGGCATGGCTGACAGGCCAGCCCACGCAGCATCGTTCAATGTAGCCGCCACTAATGTTGGACCAACCAACAGTCCAAACAAACAAAGCACTACATGCATGTTTGCGACTTATAACGGGAAAGTTTCGTACAAGTACACGAAGTCGACACTCAGTATCAGTTTCGCCCCGTCCCTTTGCATTTTAAGTCACCTATCAAACAAAGCGCGGAATGTTGTTGATTACCGCCACAATCAACTGGTTAAGTTAGACGGTGTGCAATATCTATCGTTTCATTTGATTAACGGTAGTCGCAGGGAAGGTCCTAATTTTGGTTAGTGCCTCCAAAGATGTAGCTTGCTTTGGCATATGTTTAAGGTCGCAAAAGCAATGTGTTAATTTGTTCGAGAAACCTAATTGATGCTTTTATTTATATTAGTCGTCATTTTCTATAGATTTATGCGTCACTTTGTGATTAAGTGTTTCACTGTTCATCCATTATTGCCATGGTTTCATTAGACTTAAAATAGCGCGTTGATTAATCTGTTGGATTCGGGGTAGTCAAGTTGCTTTAACTTTTGAGAGATGATGCATATCCTTTTTCAGGCCTTAAAGCTAAATTGCTTCAGTCAAATGGCAAGTCTTTAGCAAACTTTTAGTGGACTCACTTTTACTTAACTTTCAAACAAACTAATATCGGCGGCAAATTTCCTTGTTATAGTTAAATTAATGGAGAAATCATTGAAATTTGAAATTTACCAACGCTTAGGGATCAAATGTCGAGGATTCCCCCTTTAACTGGCTCATGTAGCATTTTTTCACTTTAAAGTCGCAGCTTGGGAGGTTTTAGTCGAAGGATTTTATTTTGAATTTTGGCTCCTCTATGCAAAAGAAGGCGTAATACCTGGGTGAGCTGTGCATCGCTTACCTACGGAAGGGTGCGTGAGCTACCAGCATGATCTGGAGGTCAAGTCGTGCAATAGCGGAGCCCAGAGTGGCTACACTTCGAACCTTACAAATAATAACGCCGTAATCGTTATTGGCGACATGCTTAGTTCATTGCCAGTGTTAAAAGGCATTCGTAACCAGACGACGAAGGATGCAGCTCGCTCAAAAGCTCAGTCACTAATGTCAACCTTTGACTGGCAGTACTGTAAACGGCTCACTTCTATTCGACAGGTTCAGAGTTGCAATGTAAACCTCACTTCTGCTAAAATCTATATCCAAATCCTTCTGCTTTGTCAGATATCAGGATTGCGACAGCATGATCGCCTGGACCCGTCCATCCACAAATTTTGTGAGTCGCTTGGTAACTGTCTAACGGGTTTTTCTTCTCCCAGTTGAAAACTTGCGAACCATTCTGCTTGGGGAGCATCTTTGGCACGGTAGCCGATGCGCCCCTTGAAGTATTAAGACCACAGCTATCAAGTGGCATGAGGGGCGGTCGTGGGATAAACAAATGTAACCGTTTGTGGCGCAATAGTAGCCGAGACAGATGATAGTGTCTTCAACAGTCGTTTGGTATGCTTATATCATATGTAGGTGGATTCATCTGTTTTCACCCATTTTGCATACCCAATTCACCATAATAACTTCAAAGTTTCATGGCTTGATAACATTTGTGGTGATTTTTCAGACGTATGTCTACCTGGAGGTGACACGTTTGTGTGGGTGACGTGGATCATTCACACGGCTAGTGTCACCTCAGTGGTTTGGTATCTTCCTCGCAGAACGCGGGAATGGCATGCTTTTCGAGGGTAGACGTCATTTTTAACTGTCCTGTTTGGGGTTGTCACAAATTTCATCATCCACGGCAACTGCTCTTCTTCCATTACGTTTATATTTAGCACTTAGTGGCAGAAATAGTTTGTCCTTTGTAAATGATTTAGCGCCTTTAGACTTCTCCGAAGAGGAAAGGCGATCAAATTTGTTGGTAATAATATGTACTGTCGACAGGGAGAAGAGCCAGAGATGAAGAGTAATTAGCTGAGTTGGTCCCTTTGATGCAACCATCGCGATGTCGACAGTGCCTCCTCAAGTAGTGTCATTCTGGCAGAACAACTCTCTCTCCTGCTTCAGTGTTCTCTTGCACCTTTCACAACTCTGCCACTGCTCCAAGGCAATGTAAAATTTTTTGCTCTTAGCACTTGTGTCTGGGCTCTTGCCCTTGTTTTTACGAAGTTAGATGTGAGAGAATAATGACTTCTGCCCGTGAAGGGGTTCCAAGTCATACAAGCCTAGACGTGGCTTTGTCACCAACTTGTATAAAAATCAAAGCAAAAGAAGGCTAGACCAGTCAGTGGGGCCAATTCCTCCACCTCGGAAGGGACGGAGGCAGCAGTGTGGGGGAGACTTTTGCTGCCTCTGAGATGATGTGCAGCCTAACCCAGTGCATTGGCAGTAACGCAAGGATCATTCTCCTATACGTACTTTGGCTTCAGTTTGGTGCAAAAGAGGCCAAACCAGAGGGATGTGTCGGCGTTGTCAAGATCGTCTTATTACCTTAAACAGTGTGGTAGTGTCTTGCGGATTGCCAGAAGCTTAGCGGAGATTTTACCACCAAATGGTGCATTCTTTGGTCCATTTGGGTCAACAATAAGGAGTACCAACCATTACCCTCGATAGTGTGTCTACAGCCATGAGATACGACTTACAGGAAACGCCACATATTTGTGATGGTCAGTAGCTCTCAGTTTGTAGTTTAGCGTTCCACTGTCTCCGTCACAGGTAAACTCTTTACAACTAGGGCGGCGTGTGAACGAGGTGCGGCGATTCAAACCTTTACTCGTCTCCCTCTGCTAGCAATGTGACCCTCTGATTTCCCCTAGAGAGAGCAATGTGAATTCTAAAGGGCATTTACTCTGATTTCTGCCACTAAATGCTGAAAGTGAATGCAATGGAGGGAGGAAGGGAGGGAGAGGGGGATTGCCCTGTTGATTGCACAACCCGTGACAGCCCCTAACAAAAGAGCTAAAAACGACGTCTGCTTTCGGCAATTATTCTGGTCTTGTGATCTACAGGGAAGATATTTGCACTACAAGAGCCACCAACTGCGAACCATTGAGGAAAATTTGTTCCAGGGTTGCCTACGGCATTTACCATGGAACTAGGATTAGCATGGTTTAGCACCACATAAGTGGGAACAAATTGGCACTAAAGAGGAGAGCGCAAGGCATTATTTCCACGAAGTTATTTCAAACTTCATTCTTTGTTGAATGACCCTGACCTTTGGATCAGTATCCTCACGACTGGTAATGGACATGCGCAAAACCGTACAACGCTTCCCCGCTCCTCCTCCACCCCTCCTCCGAGATTGCTCCCAAACACGACCAAATGCCAGATTCATTGAAGATTTGTGACGACGGAGTTAAACACCTCCATTGCCACCGCATCCAGGCTCGATTACTTGTATGATTGACCTGTGATTGTGTTTCACACAGCATCGACCGCATTGTGATTGCCAACACTTGAGGTTGACAAGGAGGAGTAGAGGAGGACTGCGCAATGCTTTACTTTCAGCTCATTCATTCCACATTTCCCGACTATCTAGACATCTACAGTGCGCACCCCGCCTCAATGTTCTGCCTTCCTGCCACTTCGAGAAAGGCTCGTTGGGCTGTAGTAAAGTTCATGTCGTCTGAGTTCACGATATAACGCTGTCATTCATTAATTTTCTATCATTAGCCTTTCGCTGACATGATAGTAATGCCCAAGTATCACACACTGTTGTGTGCGTCAGAAGAGCTTCTTCCCAAGCATTGATGCGACATTGTGCAATTTGAATTTGAAGTGACAACACCACAGTACACAATCAAGTAGGCATTACAGACAACTTTTGATCATATCGTCACTTACTTGCCTTTATGAGGGGTCTTCTCAAAAGGCTGATGTTTCCTCTTTGCGTTCCACGAGTGTGTGAGATCACGGATTTGGCATTTTTGCTACAGTAAGATCGAGGTACTTCTAAAGACGCTGCCAAATGAGTGTTTTCAGTGCGTGTGTGTGGGGTGGGTGAGGGCGACTTTTGTGCAGTCTAAATGGCTACAAAGGTCTCCAAACAATGGCGAAGTTTACTCTCATCGGCATCGCTTTCTCCGACTTTGAATATCAAAGGCAGTATTTACCAGAATTGCATGAACAAAAGTCGAACAAAGCATCATTGTAATCTTGATTGACAAATGACTCTCCAGCCACCTCGTCCTCTCGAGTTGCCTGCCAATTTGGGAAGCCAGGACAATTGGAGGATCAGAATATCTAAGAATAGCTTTGTTTTGCACCTGCTCAACTTTCACAATGAAGATGGCGAAATTGTTGTTGTTTCAGAGCATTTGACTTCACAAAGCCAGTGATGCATATCATCGAAGTTTCATCATCTACAGCTACCCAAGGTTGGGCCGATGCTCCCAACTGATGCGTCGACAAGAGTCACCACCCACTTGAAGACCTTCAAGGAACTTTTGAGAATTGTGGCATCATCGAAGTGGGATAATAATCGAATGCCACGGAGGGTGAAGAGACTCTGTGTTGTAAAGTTTGTCGCTCACGAGGTTTGGATTTCCTCACACCGTGTATCAGTTTCTGGGTTTGAGGGAACCTACAAACAGAGGGGAAAACTTCACACATGGACAAAATGAAGGCGACAAAGTGTAGCCCGCCTTTTGGATGGGTAGCTGATTCCTACCTTACCCAGACTTTCAAGGAGGGGGAGATCTTCCCTAAAATCGGACGCCCCTCCCCCCCCCCCCACCACAAAGCCTGGACAGTCGGAGGACTTTCTTCCCCACCTTTGATGGATGAAGAGCGAATTTTTGAAAAGACAATGATCCATTAATTTGTGTTCCAGAATTTCGAGACCGTGAAACAATTTTTGGAGTCTCAGCTTTAGTCATTCAGTCAAATCAACCACAGAGCCTTAACAACTGCTTAGCGTCCTGAGGCTTTTCGAAAGGTGGAGGTGTACTGCTGAGATGGAAAAGGGCTGCAGACTTGCCGATATGGGCGGAAGTACAATGACTGCGCCCTCAAATGCCCGCGTAATTATTAAAAAAAAGAGCTAAGCAAACAATTTTAGTGTCATATAGCCGCCTTCTCCCCTCTCGAGTGCTGTCTTGCCGGCAGCAGTTCCACTGGATCTGGCTTTGTCCCGTTTGGCAACTGCCTTTCCAGCCATCTCGTATGCCCACCGCTGGTAGTAGAAACACACTGATCCAAAGACAGTCATCAAATAAAGAATAAATTTACAATTAGTTTCGTGGGAATGATGTAACACGTTTGATCTTTCTTGCCACTTTGTCTTGACCTCAGTCCTACCCAGCCATGGTTGTCTAATGGAGAGACGGAGAAAGCACCGCCCGCTCATCACGTTGACACCTTCATTGAACTCTTCCCTACGGCTCACAACCAGTGCTGCGTCGAAATGGCGACGGTTATTAAAGGCGGGCGGTATTTCTATTCCTTCTTTTGAAATCCATCGAAGCAAGTGCCATTCCGGATTAAGTCCGCCAGCCGCTGCTAGCAATGTAGCACGCCTAAACTACGCTCAGGACGAAGGAATGCCCAATGCTCATTAGAAAGCCTGCTACCGCTGTAGAGGAAGGACTGGATGGCTGCTGACATGACTAGGAGAGAACCTTCAATTCTCATGGATGCGAAAGGAAAAGTCAGACAGATAAATACAGCATTACCCTGGCTTCTTGGACTGCTCCTTGTTCCAGTCACCGCTTTGCGCCCATCTTTCACCCCTCAACCCTGACTAGTGGGCCGCAGTGCCCCTTCTCAAGTACTACACCACACTGACTCCCATTTCACCAAGGCACTCACATTTTGGTGGGCCATTTTTTTTCTCAAAATGCGTCAGTCGTGTGATGGTGAGCACCGACGCATGAAGTTAAGAGGTTGTATGACTGATCAATGGACCTGTCAAGCCTTTTCAGAGCACAGATCCTTACAAGGACTCACACAATAGACGTGCCGCAGTGGTGTCAAGGCGCCCCTTCCTTGGACTTGCCACATGTACCAAATTGCCAATTAAAAAAAGCAATTTTCCTGTTTTAAACCTTTTCACTCACTTTTTTGCACCATGTCAAAAACTGTGGAACCGAAATATGCACACACGCCAAGTTACCCGACCAGGCGGGTCTAAACATGCCAAAACGAACCGGTCTTAGCCTCCACATCGACACGGTTGGCTGGGTAGTCGGCTAGCCGCTGTTTATACACACAATAACTCATGATTGATGCGACTTGCAGTTCTTTGCCAGGGGGTCACAAAGTTGGAGAGGGGTTGGCGGCCTACTCTCACGCTGCACAACGGTATCATCATCTCGTCGTGTTATCATACACATAAGTAATGTGGCTCCACGAGAGGTTGAAATGCGAAGTCAGGTGTAGAGGCCGAGACTTACCATTGGAGGCGTTTTAGGAAAAGACCACTTGAACTTGCGACTGAGAGAGAGGTGCATGTACCGCAGGAAGCCATCAGAGTTAGAAAGTCAAAATCATTTAGTGAAGCTAGTGGTGTGGTTGCCTTCTCTTCAAATATCACCAGGACGTAAGTATTTCAAAATCGGAAAACAGGGCTTCCATCGTCCACCATGCGCGCTTAAGGATGGGAAATGTCTCCGCATGCCTAATACTGTCGGAACTGTCGAGCTTATTGGACAAGCCTAGGTCAACCCAAACTGACGGTATTGTCAGAGGCTCCCAAGTTCCATTTAGGCAGTTTGAGCAAGGTATTTTTTGAAATCATAATTTACTTCTGTCAAATTGGCAAATCAAAGCAGTGGAGAACTTGATGGGCTGTGTAGCGCCGATTTGAAGCGACATGGCCACCCCAAGGCTAAGTTTTCGCACCTGCATGGCAGTTTAAAAATTACTTTGTTTATTCCGCAAGCCCAGTAGAACAGCACGAGTAACTTCCAACGCTGTAACGCGATAGGAATGGCAGTACACCAGGCCTTCCGTCTATATACTGAACACTGGCGCTACACTATCAGAGAACTAGAACATTAAATTCGTTTATCGTTAAACATTGTTGAATGCTGAAGGTAAAGGAGTTGGCACCAAGGCTGCCACATTGTCTGGCACACCCCGTTGCTGGAGCCACCAAGTTGAGCCATCTCTGCCATTTCGGTCCGGGTATTCAGGTGTTTTCCGAGACCCACGTAGGAAAATGCGGTGACTTCAGGCCTCATAAGGCGATTAGCTTTCCATTCTGAGCAAGGCCCACATGCATCAAAAACTCGGTCATGGTAACTCTCCGTGTTGATTGGGTCTAGTTGGCGAAGCTCTCATTGGTTGATTGGAGGTCATTAGATTGGGTGCTCATTGGCTCTCTGTGCTGATTGGCTGACGTGGACAATGTAGTAATAAGTAAGTCGCACCACTCACCCAATTGATTAGTCTGCACGCGCCATAGCGGTCCTGGGGGCTGCATCAATCCCGCATCTCACATTGTGAGTTCACATTCCTCCTGTTTTCATAGGCTTAACTTAATGATGCGAAATGCTAAGTTGGTGTCACCCCAGAGACGGCTTTGATAACTGGTACGCCCGGCAATAGCAGCTCGGGCTACAATCCAACTCTTACCTTTAAGTGGTACCAAACACGGTAAAAAAGATGGAAGAGATCATCCCAACTTTACTTTTGTAATCGTTTTTCTTTTCCCTTTGCTTTGCCTTCAGTTGTATGAGCAGCGATAGTAGCAAGGCAACAGAATATGCCGTGTGTCAATTGTTCCAAAAAGGCGGCCATTGTAGTTGGTACTGTGGCCGCGATCACGCTTCTAGTCACAGTGCTTTTGCTCATCCTCTTTGGCACTTTCGATCGACTTGTTGATCGCATGATCCACGCGGTATGTCCAACCAGTTATTTGCAACAATATTGTACTGCTGCGTTTGGCAACAGTTCTTTTTTAACATTTGCAACCAGCATTACATATGTGCGACACCCCATCCCCCCCTCCGACTTTCTATGACCCTGACGCCGCGATTATGCGGCGGTCAGGGTCACTTTGAAATGTGTAGCAAAAAGAATAATTAGAGCTGCTATCCGATAGTCAATGCGTTGGTTTCATGCTGAAGTGATCAAACAGAAACTGATTTTCTTTAGTCTTCGTACTCGTTCATTCACAATAAAACTAGCTTCGAGTGGTGAAACTCAGACTTACGTTCTGATAAGAGTCTGCTTTGAGGACTGTCGGGATGGCGTCCATTTTAGAGCGTCGTCATAACGCCAACCTCTTCCGTCTACTCGAATTGGGCTTCACCAGACACACCCATTTACTTCTCCATCTACCTCTTCAATATCACCAACCACGAAGACATTGAGAAGGGAGCCAAACCGAGGATCGAACAAATCGGACCCTATGTCTACATGCAAGTCTAAATTTGCCCTTAAAATGTCTGTCACTTGGGAGGAAGGCTTCGAGACCGGCTGGGCCGTTCACCTTAATGGAATACAGAGCACACAAACTGGAGGCTTGACAATTTTTATGGTTGTTTCTGGCTTTCAGGGAAAAGCGACAGAAGACGAATATCACGTGGCCAAAAGGCGATCATTCTCAGGTCTCCTTCTATCAACGTCTCACTTTTACACTCAATCGAAACCTCTCAGTTGGTGACCCTGACGAGGACATTGTTATTGGCATTAGTGCCCCTTTTGTGGTAGGTTAATCCTCCTTTACACCCGAATCCACTCGACTGGATTCATGCTCTCATCTGTTCAACTGCTATTCGGTCTCCACAGACCCTGGCAGCTAATATGGAGATTGGTGTTGGACTAACTTCGAACGAGTACGCCTTCATGACCATCTTTGTGGAGCCAAAACTTTTCATCAAGACTTCTGTGACCAAATTCCTCTGGGGCTACGTGGATCCTATTACCGATGCCTGCAACGCCTTCGACTCTAAGAAGTGTCCATCCCACAAAGTTGGTGTCATGTTCGGTGTAAGTTGCAACTTAATTGACCGGTTGAGAAAACAAGCGACGGTGGTTCAAGTTGTGCCTCATGGAAGGATCTACTTTGGCCGCTTGTTAAGGTCACTAAGCTAGGCTTGATGCATAGTTACTATCCATCTGAAAATGGGATTGCTGAAAGCTTAAGAGCTCATGACTTGTAAAAGGTTTTTTTCAATAGCCTGACACAATTGGCCGCCGTGTAAATGATAGGTAGAAGGGAATCTTGGCCCTGAGAGGCCATTTCTGCATCGAGCAGAATTACTGTCTCAGTAGTAAACAGGTAGCATTGACATGTTTACGCCCATCTTTGCCGCTTAGGTCGTGGTAAATGCCTCCAGGGTATCCAGCCAACTCCTCTTGATTTTATTCTTTTTTTCTGTAGAAAAATGGCACTGATGATGGACCTTTTGTTATTGACACAGGGGTCAATGATATCACCAAGCTTGGCAATATTCTTTACTATAAGGGTAAAAGGTGGGGTACTTGTCTGCTTTTATGATTGCACATCAATTCCCACCTTATGTCTTTATTATTTTAACATGCTACTGAAATACTCTCTCAGTAAATAAGTAGTGTTAATGAAAGCGTTTCATGCGAGGTCTTTCCCAAGGTTTCCATTCTCTTCACTTTGTTTCAGCACCATCGATGTGTGGTCCTCCGACGAGGCCAATCAAATCAAAGGAACTGGTAGGTTTAAATTAGTGCAATCTGCAATGATTCCACTCCATATCGTATTTCAAGTGATTTACTTACCTCTCCGCAGATGGATCACACGTAGCACCGGGTTTGGGCATGAATTCAAGACCATTCATTTTTGCCGCCGATCTTTGTCGATCCTTTGAACTAAAAGTTGATGGACCGGGAAAATTAACTAACTCGGATAAATTGAAGGTGAGCTCCAGATCGTCCTTTCTAATAGGGTCTTTCAAGCCTCCGAGCGGTAGTCAGGTTACCTCTAGCACACTAGAAAATTTTGAGAGGTTGAAAAGACTAGTGTTGTATAGTCTACGCGGTTCAGCAGATCCACCTATTTGCCTATCCTTGTAAATTGTGTTGAGGTATACATGGAGAACTTCGATGGGTGCCGTATGATGTGATGCAACGGGAATTGGGCTAGGGGCCCTCCCTCGTTTACTCGAAGCATGACAGACCATGGCATGATGCCAAAACAAGAGTAAGGGAGCTGCGGTTGTGTACACATGTTTATCAGCCTGATCACGTGGGTGAACTTTTTCCTGTACTTTTACGATCACCTGATCAAGTGATCAACACAGCGGCGCCTCAATGAATAACACCAAGGCCATTTATTTGGTTCGAAGTGTATCTTCCACAGACCGGAACAAGAGGCCCCACGTTTCACTTTTTGCGCCATTACCCAACGGAAGACGCACAAATGGGCCTCTACAGCCTCCAAAGGATGGTAAAAAGTTGTCAAACGAGGAGGCATGACGTAAACGGAATAAATATGTCGAGCGCTACATTCCAAAGGTTATCTTTGTGAAAACAGTTATTGCATGGCTCGTAGTTAATCGTTTAGCCTAACAGTTACTATGGTAGTCTGGCGAGAAGCGCTGTATTTTTAAAATTGGTATCTATTTGTAAACTAAAGAGAAAAGGTTTTCAATGAGACCTGAATCACCTTCACGTTGATCCTTATTTCCATGATCCATGGCCGGCAGAAGGAATATTCTTGGGCTGTTGCATCCATTGGCTGGTCAAATGCTTCATCACCATTTATGCATTCACTCCTACCCTTAGGTTCTTGCTCTGGGCGGCACACCGGAGACCGCACAACCAGCCTCAGTAAATCCGGCCAACAAGGGCTACTGCCCATCGGTGACTCCTGGTCCTCCCTGTCCACCGGCCGGCATCTTTGACCTTTCCTCATGCCGTCGGCAGGGCGATTTGCGACCCCCAATCTACAGCTCACAACCTTATTTCTTTGGTGCTGATCCAGCACTCAGAGACGAGGTGGAGGGCCTACCCACGCCCACCGCTGACAATGCCTCTACGAAGGTCTTTGTGGAACCGGTTAGTGCAATGGAGAGAAATTATGCCAATTAATGCGTCCAAATGCGACGTGCCTCATGGTTTTTCACTTCCACACTTCCGAATTGGAAGGAAGATGTCAAGAATGCTGGTAGTTGCGCACGGTTATTCGTGTTGCGCCTGATGCGATTGCGGCCATGCTGGTCCTTTTATTTCCGCTACACATCAGTAGCTACACAGCCAAGAAATACGTGGCAGTGCGATGTAGTTAATTCCTGTGGTCACCATTGGATCGAGTAAGTGCTGTTTTCTGTGAACCAACTGCTGTTCGACTGACTAGAAAGAGGCGGCAAATGAAATGTTCAAAGCGGAATTAGTAATTTCACCGAGATGGGTGTTAGCATAGTGCCAGTAGGGCCTGGTGAATGACGACGTGGAGCTGTACATCTCCACCCTCTGTTTATTTGTCAAGCCACGGCTCTGCCACGTGGGCACACCGGCTGCAAACAAAGTGGCGTGTGAACAAAGGAATAAAACCTGTAGACCCCCGCACCTTTGAAGGTCTGCGGGAGGGAGGGGGCTGTACGGTGTAAACGGTTCAAAGACCTGTGAAACGAGTTGCTCTACGGGGAGAGAGAACAGAGGCATTTTGATAATTTTATACACACGTTGAAAAGTATTTCAGCGTTCGAGGCTCCACAGGTTCCGATGATACCGAGACTCATTTAGCTGACAGCCGCACATCTCCACGATAGGCCGTAGGGATTCCTTTCAAAGAGTGAAGTGGTTTGAGGCCTTCAAGTCTAATTTCTGGGTGCACAAAGGTTGATGATCATGAAGAGCGGACTGACGGACCTTGATTCAGAATATTGGAATACTATCCCTCCACCAACATTTATTCCACATTCTTTTCTAAAATTTGGTGTTGTTGTTGCGAAAACTTTGGAACCTCGGTTCTTCTTGTTTTTATTTGCCTCCAATCAAGCCGCACCTGCATTTCTGAATCCCACTTTGACATTATGAATGCTTTGATCTTGAATGGGGATTAAGGGCATTGATGATCAATCAACTTGTCATCTCCACTCAACTCTCCACTTGGCAGCCGGTGTTAGAGATGATAACACAAATGCGTACATGTGCACTCAAAAATCGCGACTGAGGCCAGTTGTCATCACACATGCCATTGACCTCTTTGTGACTCCCTTTTGTTGATCATCCATTTCAGAGACTCGGATTAGTTGTTGAAGCCTACAAACGTCTTCAAATCTCCGTCTATGTGCGTCCTTCAAAAATAATGCCGTAAGTTGCCACCACGTCTTTGGGAGCTCCATGTCCATGTCTGCTTTCCTCCTCTGCTTGCTTGGAGATTTTCGCAGTGAAATTGGTGAGGGTATCGTAGCAAAAGCCATTCCTAGGGAACGATGGTGATGGTGTATAACTCTAGAGCCTGGGGAAATTGAGATCATTCTTACCTTGAAGTGAGTTTACTGGTGCTTCTCTCAATGCTGCGGCTCCTTGGGGTCGTTCCATGGCGTGATATTCTATAAGTAGGTCACCTTCAAAAGTGCAGTGAAGTTGGAAGACCGGTGGTTTAGGCGACTTGAAGGCGTAGTTGTGTGTCATTAAGGTGGGAAGCGCAACCTATTGAATTCAATTCCGCAGTGCGTCTGAGAGCCAATGATGGGACAGGCAAGACCTTAGGGTAAATGTGGAAGTGAGGAATGGGTTAAAGACGCTTCAAGCAACCAAGTAGCTTCCCGGACTTTCTTGAATGCGAAAGAAGCCAAAATATGCATTGTCAATAAACAGAAGTGCACTTCTTGTCCTATCTACGGCTACTGCTTCTTTTCCTTTCAGTGAACAATTTAAAAACTGGACGAAGCCAACTTTTCTCCCAATGGTTTGGTTTGAGGAGGTAAGTGCACAGGACCCTAACAGACCATGACCTGATTATCACGCGCTAATCACCACCCAAAGTGGTGTGATATTGAGGCTCTCGTACAGACACTTGACCGACCGTCTGGACAACGAAATTTGTTGTGCAGACCACCACTCTGTTTACCCGTCTTCACCGGCCCTTTTATCCGACCATCGGTTAGTGTGCATGTTTGCTTTGGTGAAGGGGGTAGTTAGTTCTCCGCGTCGTGAATTGCACATTTACACAAAGCCGAGGAGGCTTCATCTCTCATACCATGTGATTTATCGAGAGTCGACAAGTGAATTGTTAATTGACAAGATAAACATCCTGCCTTGGTGTTTGAATGATCTCATTGACGATGAGCCGGAATGACCGGCAGTGGCCTTGCCGTGCTCCAAGCCGATGATTGGAAAGATTGCAGTGGGTCTAGAAGTACTTGAGTCTTGGTTGACGGCTCTACGAAATCAGCAATACTGCTTTGGACTATTCACCACATCTCAGTTATTTCCGTCTGACGAGATTCCTATGAAATGATGGGAGATTAGAAATGTAGCCATATTGGGAACGGAAGGCTTCGTCCTGCATCTAATCCATGCATTTAGCCCCGACTGATCAGTTTTCATCGCCACTATTTGGAGCATCTGACTATCACCAACTGGTGGCTGTGACGTTAATGGAAAAATGCGTTTATTTACGTCTTGGAATGGCGCACTGCATGGTTGAAGTAAATAAATAATTTCGTGATCCTAATGTCGTCATCTCACAGTTGCCACAGAGATGAGCCTTCAAATTGAGATCGGTTGGAATATACCTTGATAATTTCTTTCCTCTAACTCCTTTTCATTCTTCACCATCCAGAAAGCTGTAGCGGGGGCCGACGCCTTGGAAGTGCTCTACGCAAGCGCCTACGAAAAACCAAGTCATGGACGCCGCATTATTCTTATCACTATGTTTGTATTCGTGGGCCTTCTACTCATCCAACTTATCACGCTTGCCATCCTTCTTTTCAAAATCTTCCATCAAAACTCACGAACCGGTGACGTCGTCAAGTCGGGCGCTGTCAACGCTCCTGGTGTCGGCATATTCGACGCCAAGTACACAAAAGTCGCAGCCGCTAATTCTAACTAGGTTAGTTCTGCATTAGCAGATTGTTCTCCATCATTTGTTGGAAATTGTTTCGATAGCTAACAACATCTACACCCTCTGGTAACTTTTGCTTCCTGTCATCAGGAGCTCTGAGATCAGCGACTGGGTTAAGGAGATGTATGCTCCAGATTTTGCATTATCGTCAACAGCATTCTGCCGCAATTCAGGTCTTCTTATTGCCTGTTGACAAAAATAGTGCACATTTCTCCACCAATCAACGAAATATTACTAATTATTTAACCGTCGGTTGGGGCAGTTTGGTGGAGAACATTTCCTAATGACCTTCAGGTGACATCATGAGCTGGGAGATTTGATCTGCTTTCGTATAATCCGTCCACTGAATTGTCTTCTTTCTGACTTCTGCCATTGTCACTTTCCATTTTAGGGCAGATTATAATTGTAGAGAGAGCGACTGATACATAACAGAAAAAAGAATCGAACAGATAACAGACAATGACATCCCATGCCGTGACAACACGACCGTTAGTGTTTTGTCACCCTAGGTCCAAGGTGCCTTTCTGGCCCCACTCTTCCTTTTTATTATCCCCATTCCTCATCCTACCGCCTGCTCAAAGCCCCCTCTTCCTATTGACAGTGCTCCGCTTGTTTAAGTGATTTTGTGTATTTTTGTATCACATTGTGATTGCAAAAATGACCTATTTTGCTTTATCCTTTCCTCGTCGATGGGAGTTGTGCATTCCTACGAATCAGGCAAAATTTCGTCTGCTTTCCTGTCTGAAGGGTCAATTATTGTATCGCTAATGCTAATCTTTCTGGCGGTGTTTTTAGATTAGGGAATTTTAGGTGACAATGAAACCTGTTCGAAAACTGCAAGAAGTTGCTTGTTAAAGAAGACAGTTTAGGGTAAACAGAGATATTTTCAAGGGCGAGGATATTGGATGCATGTATTTCAAAAGTGGGGGCTCTCGAAGGCCGATATAAGCGTTCTAGATGATTTATCCATCCTTCGTGGCCGTTAGAGTGAAGTGCTCAGATGACGAGATCGAATATGCTCGTTGTCTTCCTGTTTAGATGAAATCATTGACTTTTGGAGGATTATATCATTGCGGCACTTGAACAGAAGTATGGGGACCTTACAACTCGGACCGTTGCGTGACGGTTCCACTAAATCACCTATTCTAATGATCGAATGAGGCGAGGACACCTTCGTCTTCGGCCTGAAAATCAGGGATTCAATTGGATTGCTAAGCAAAATTAGCTGAAGCCGTAACGATTCATGTTTTGGCTTTAACACTCACTAAAGATTTTGTTGTCTAGTGCAAACAAACCAAAAGGTCATCAGAAAGTGCCGCCAAGCCTTATACAGAATTAAGCCACCAGATGAGTGCAGAAGCACATCTTCAACGGATGCGGCATCTGCATCATACGGAGTCCCTTTCAGAGTGGAGCAAGAGAACTAATACGCCTCGATACTAGATTTACAGTTAACACAAAAATTTAGCTGTAAGACAGCGACGGAATGAAAGTAATCCCAATGTCAAATGGCACAACTATCTCGTTACCAATAGCCCCCGCGTGTTAAGTTCCCCGAAATATCCGAATTTAGACAGAAGGGGGTCTTTTGAGAGCTAACGGAGTGTCATTACTACCTGGGGTGCTTATTCCAGATCAATGTTGCTTTTAAACACGATGAATGGACTGCAAAACTTGGAAGGTGAAGGTAGAAAACATGATTTTCAAACAACACCAAAATGTAATGTTGAATGAGCACGACAAAAAGTTTGAAGTTGTGGTCTTGAGTGATTTTATTTGATCTTACAATTAAAAAGGCTACGATTTCACCAGAATAAGCAATCGCTTAGATTGTTTACCACATAATTACACTTAAAAATAATTCCTAGGTGTTAATATAAGGGGAGCTACCTAGAAATGTTTAAGTGAGTATTCTGGGCCTGTTTGAAGTTGTCACAGTGAAAACCGAGCACAATTGGCGCGCGAAGCGCATAAACAACTGACGCGCCCAAACAAAGAACTAAACCTCGTAAAAATTTCTGCGAAATAAAAAAAATTAAATGCGCAAACGGAGTACTCTTAAAAGAGGAAATCTCTTGCAAAAGGCTTTATTTCAAAATTTGACGCTACTTAAAATGGCATAGTAATATTTCGGGATAAAAAACTTCAAAGGTACAGTGGATAAGGAAGACGTCTTTCGTCATCAAATGCAGAGTGTACTACAAACAATGAGGGGCTAAAGTTTAGCAATTCGCGACCAAATCTCGTCCAGCGTTCCCGGCTATGCATTCATCAAATTGCTCCAGGGGCTGACCGTAGACCTAACCGTCTCTCCATTGCTTTTCACAAACTATTTTTGTAGGGATGTGAAAATGTGAGTAAACTTTTCCCAAATTACTTAACAATCGCTGTCGAATTAGATGGGATTTTGTAGCAACAGTGTCAAAATTTCGCTATCGTCTCAGATACCGGTCAACTGTCTTTCAATGTGAAGAGTTACGTTGATTTCTTACATGGCAAGAGACAAGAAAGTAAGAATGTAGACATTGATACTGTACTTCAATATCTGGTAAAATCAAGCTGAAAAATATTGTAACCTGTCTGCTAGATGCGCAGGACTAAAGAATTGAGAGGTTGTACAAAATTTGAAAATCCTTCTCGCCTTAGGATAAGACTGCCTACAGTCAAGCTCGCTTAGCATTCTAAAATGGGAACTTATTTTTCTAGGCACGATTAACGCCGACGCTACAGCCTACATGGCGCGGAGTTTCCGCGACCATGTGTGTCATGCAGAAAAAACAATAGACAGGAAAATAAAGAGGAAATGAAACAATTATTCTACACTTTGGGTTATTAGAAAGTTAATTTAAAATGCATTATTTTGCAGTCAACTAACCTAGATTTGGGCGGTTTGTAAGAGAGATGCTTTTGTTCTTACTGCATTCATTGAGATAACTAATGAAGACCATGGAAACTCACCAAGTCACTGGCACTATCAACTGGAGCATCGAGGAGGAGGTGCCGTACAGAAGGATTCTGCTTCCGCGACCGAAAAACAGAACAAATGCACTTGGACCCGCGCGCCAGCATTAATATTAAATTGGCGATTAGGAGCAGGCCAAAGAGGACGGCGGCGAGAATGAATGAAACGTATATCACCATGTGCACATGGCCCGGTTGGGCGTAAACCGCGGAGTGAAGGAGCCTCAGTGCCTCGGAACCACCTTTGATTTCCTTAAAAGGAGAACCACTCAGTTTGAAGTCATAATGTTATGAACCGGTCCTCCTGATGTCAAAATTAATTTCGTTGATGCGAAATCCCATTGTATTTACTTTGACTAAATCCTGCATGCTAATAACAAAGCTACTTCAAGACTTGCGTGTCCCGTGATGTAGTGGGCGGTGGCATGACGACTAAATGGCACCACCACGGTGAATTATACCCGATGCTTTTACTATTTTTCCTAGGAGAACATATTTTTGTGTTGCAAGCGATCAAATGTCCCAAATCTCAGGTAATTTCTGCAGAGAATGGGTCCAATTAGACCGTAAAAAGCTCAAGACCTGCCCTCGCAAACCTAAACGCGATTACCCAGATTAGTGTGGTTGTAACATCGTATACAGGCGGAATATAATCAGAGCGAATAACCTCGAGTTTTAAAACAGGGAACCGACGCATAAATGTGCTCAACGTATTAACAGAGACCTGTCCTGTGAGTACGTTCACATCGATATCTTCTACTCAGAAAGGTGGCTGAAAACACCAAAGGAGTGGTTCTAGACAGAAAGGTAGACTGTGTGGTTGATCCCCTAAAAGCGGAATTGTTCCGGGTTTATTACCGTTTCGACAATTACACCTGCAGTTCTCTGGTCCGCCAACAACCATTCACACGAATCTGCTTTAGTGCAACTCTGCCAACATGAATAAATAATGACATCAGGTAGGTACACCGCAAGGTAGTGCGCCCACAAAAAGCTTTTTCATCCGTGCAAATGGCAATGGCAATCGGGAGTGCGATGAAGAGAAGCAGTAACTCACATTCTCAAACCATGCCATCGGCAGGTACATTGGGTCGGAAATGTTTTTATAGAGGTCACTATAAACACACAAAAAGCGTTAGTTATGCCGTTTTTATGGTTGAAGTGCATGGAAAGGTGCCAATTTATGAAAGAAAACAAACGCAAAGTGACTCACGCCATGTGTGCGGATCGTTCGATGTGGGCGTTCACCTGCAGTCGAATGTGTGCCTCCACAACAATTCCCGTTTTCTAAAATCACCCAAACCAATGTGTTTAGGCCATCTGGAAGCAACGCGTTCATTTCCCAATTCTGCCCGTTCGGTGAATTGATGTTTAATTTGATGTGTAGGCAGAATCACTGCTTATGGAGGTAACTTGAGGCACCAAGCCCAATTCTTGCAAGCACCCAGTAGAGTGAAGCACAATTAGATATTTTGGGCTCAAACAGCTCTAATTTGGCTGTTGCGGTCATACCATTCTCTACACCGGAGGATCATCTTCACACCTACCTCAAGTGCCTGGTCTAATGGGACGTGGTTCCCGGGTCGAAGACAATTAAGCTAAACCCAACCCAAACGAGCAGATTCCTTGATCCATTGTGGATAATCAGAAATAAAATTCGTTTAGTTTTTCCTCGTAGTTGACTCTGCTGATTCGCATGCCATTGTTTACACACACATTGTCAGACCATCGGTGCAAAACCTTGTCCTGCGAGAACCCTGAGATTGCAAAACGCGGCCTACCTAAGCTGACCCATTTCGTACTTCAATTCCGTTGCATGGCATTTGGAAAGAGCTGTGCAAAAGTCACTTAAGGAGCAATGAATCACATTCCGGTGGACTCCATCTCGAAGGATGAGATTCGACAGGCTCAGGTAAGGGAGGAAAACTAAGGGAGAAAAGCTGCGTCTGCATGGAGTGCAGTCAGGCTCTTGCACCGACAGACCAACTACTTTGCTGAGAGGGCAGCCATTTATCGCCTTAATCACCTCACAATCATGATTATCATTAACCCTTTTAATCTACAGTTTAACAACATTCGTTGCTTTGAATAGCCCAATCCTCTATCGAACATTATTTTGAATGTAAAAGTTAATTCAAACTACTTTCAACCACAGCCACCTAACCTACCGGTTCAACGAGAAGTTTAAAGTTGTCTCTCCTTGGATCGGCACTCTTAAGACCGCGGAGGGGTGCAGTGAGATTCTCAAAGGAGTTCAGGAAATGCGGCATGGAGGCAAAAACTGGAGGAGCCACATCGCCACGCACTGAACACTGCGAGATGTCAAAGAGACCCCTTGGCGGACACTCTGGTCCAGAGACCTTGTCTGGGCAGTAGGCCTCACCTGGAGTGTACTTCGATGAGTCTAGATCCATTTCCACTACCTAAAAGTTGGAGTCAGTTTTCACCTGCAAAGGGAAACCCACCTTTAAATCCTGAAATGCAGAAGGGTGAGTGAAGTCTTTGGCGGTTATTTTGATGGGTTGACAGAGCAGCGCAACAAAAACCTCCCTCAGGTCTCCTGCTTGAATGCCTTTGGCTAATCGCGTACCATCTACAAGGCCGAATTCAGATTAGCCCCACTGCAGTTGCCTTACCTGTTCCGCGGATCTTATTGGCCTGCTTTGTTGACCATATATTCAGCTCTCTAATATTAAAAAGATGAATGGTAAAAAATCTTAATCGTGAAACTAGAAGCTTCTGCTTCTTAATATAGCATACCTATTGCCTTTGATAGAGAGGAATTTGCCTACATTCGATGAGTTCTTTATTCCGGCATCAATAATATAAGGGCCTTTTAAGGTGTTGTTAGTCTGAAACACAGAAAACAACTGCAGATGAAGGGAATCAAATTCCTGGATGAAAAAATAGGCTTAGAAGTTAACAGACGGGCAAGGTGATTACCGAATGCGACAAAAACAACGTTGGCAACAGCCTGTGTACTTGATATCATGTGTTTATGTCTGGGAGATGCCACATGTCATGCAAACTGTGTGCAATCCCGTCGCCAAAAATAGCACTTTTGGGGAATTTAGGTTGTCAAAAATGGATAAGTGGGAATTGAAGCCACGAAAACTGCGAGAGAAGAAAACCTAGAAAGCCACCGGCAGCCGTGAACCAGTGTAGAGTTCAAGCCTGTATGCACGCCTGAGGGTGCAGAGACTGAGAGATAATTATTTGCCAGATGCATTTAAGTCCACATCATTCAAGTCATCATGAAGCCAAAACGAGTTTCCACCATGACGTTCCTGCTAATGAGACAAATGCATCTACAACTCACATTGAGGAGGAGGCCCACTTGGTCGGTGTTACACATCTCCGGATAGAAGATCTTGCACAGACTCATCATCGTGTCGAAGTAACCCCACAGGAACCCATGAACGGTTTGTGTGGTGAAGATTTGTGGACTGGCCCAAAATTTAACCATCTCAATTGTACCGGGGCTCGGTCCACGACCCGCATTATTGGCTGCTGAGATGGCCTGAAAGCAAGACCATGCTATTTGCAGTCACAGTGCAGTTTATTCATTGATTTTTTTGGGGTCAGAGACCAATGGTCGATGGGCAGAGGCTCTTAACTCTAATTGGCGCCTATGTGCCACTGTGATTGGTTAGTTGAGGCAATGGGGCTGCTATTAACCCATTGTGTTCATTTTGCCTCACCCAATTTTAAATGCCTTCGCAAATATGATGTCGCTTTGTTCTCACACTTCTTAAAGGATAAGAGAATCGTTTGTAAAAGGCTTTAAATAAGTGAAAAATTATGGCATTCTTGATTAAAAAGTGCCTTCATTTTGATGCCTTCAGCTGGGTTTGCTTGAGGCGTCTATGTCTCAGCATCTGCTGTTCAGGCTATTAACCTTAAATAAAGAGTCCCGTTCTCTGAAGCACGTTATCACAGGGAGGAGCACCACCCTAACGGCATTCATAACAATCTAGGCACCCTAAGTTGGTACAGACGCAGATCTAAGCGCCTAAATCTGTGTCTGGTCAGTGATGCTTGCAAAGTGGAGAAATGCAGGAAGTTCATTTGCAAACGCTTGCTCATCGAACCGAAAAAGGGTTTTTTCCTTCTCACTGTTTACTACGGTGGTCGCACGGACACTTAAAGCATAGCTGATGCACTTCCACTGGCCGGTACACCCTGGAAAACATTCTGTTACTCCCCTGAAGTCGCCTCTCCATCGACGAGACATATTTTGCCCCAACAACCGCAGGTTAATCCATTGAGCAAATTAGGACTTAAAATCCCAATGCAGGTGGGATCGGGGCTCTGGATCTAAATCACAAGGTTGGCTTTGACAGTAATAAACCTTTTCGGGTGGCATCTGTTAAGCTGATGATGGTGTTTATCACTGGAAAAATGTCCATTAAAACAATTTCAAAAAAACTGAACTTTAATGATGGCTTTGGGTAGTAAATTCCTTAGTACTGAAGCCCTCGGACTAAGAATGTCTAGGATGCAACCTTGCCAGTTTCCAATGCATAAAAAATTGCAAAAAGTGTCTTTAGAATGCTACACCAGTAGCTTTCAATATATTAATTCGACTGATGCGTGCATAGCAACGAGTTGTTATATTTGCGATTATTTCACATCTTTGACCTTGCATTCGCGGTCAAAAAAGTCAACTCTTACCAGAATGGGGAGGTTCGCCGATGTGATGGAGTCATTTTGTGGGTCGCCGACAGAGAGCGTAGAGTCAAATCTATAGGTGCTTCGCTTAAAATACGATATGGCCGGAACCCCGTCCACCTCTGTCCACGAGATGTTCACCTTCTCGTTCTCCTGCCTAACAGGCGTCAATGGAAATTTTAAGTCACTTACTGACTACTTATTAGTGCCCTTTCGTTCCCTTGAAATGCACTTTTCTGGCATTCCTGACAGGATTCTAGGAAAACTGTTAAGTCTTAGAGGTGTTTCCTCTGCAATTGATGAAAACAAGCACGACTTTTTTGCACAAATTAGCTTCTCTTAGTTGGTCACTTAACCAAGGAGAATGAATGCAACCTCAGTGTCGCGGTTGTATAAATGAAACGTTTTAAGAGAGAGTTGTTGGAGAATTATCGTAAATGATCATCCACTTTTTCATTCAAATTAACCAACTTGAATTCGGTGAATTTTTAATCTCTAAAAAGATTCGTTGTTAAAATATTTAGCGATACTATAAAAAGGGCAGTTTTGTTGATTATTTTCACTTTTGTGGACCCAATGATGGTTTCAGTGGTTGGGGAGAAACTACTGGCGGTCGAAGCAACTCACAGCGCCCGATTTCGATTTCTGGCTCAACCAATCAGAAGCTGGTTTCTCATTTGCATTTATTTTGTGAACTTTTTTGTTTAAAGGCAGCACGATTCGATCTGAAGCGGAAAATCGATCCACTCAGATGAACGAAGAAAACTAGAAGCATCGCGTATGAAAGATTGTACTAGCATTTCAGCGGATGTTATCTAAGCAACACTCGTCTAATGCATGTACCCTTGATTGCAGGATTCCGGCAAGTTAGTCGCATTCACTCGTGTGCGCAAACTCCTCCTTGTCAGATACCTCCCCTATTTGCGATTACCAACTGCAGGTCAAATACAGGGTCTTTTTTAACTGATTGGCTTTCCCAGCCATTTAGCATTTGACCTAAAAATGGGCAGGGTGCCAATGTGCATAACCACTTAATGACACTTAGTCGAATTGGGATTGTGCGAAATATCTGCCTTGCGGTCAGTTGGCTGCTTGCAGTCCTGTTATCGTGAGGCAAAATTACCAAAAGCCGACTTTGCATAGCGAAATAAAATTGTTTACTCCTTCTTTGAGTGCATTTTTTATTTGGTTCTGGTTGCAAAACATGCAAAGCCTTGCTTAACAAAACCGATCTCCAAGACCGTAAATGATGAATGCTTAAACTGATGGAACAAACAGACCAATGGGGCACGAGTATCGATTATTAGTAACTGAGCTGTCCTCACTTCTAATTAGCTGCTGACTCACCAATAGACGTAGGGTCCAATAGCCTGGAGCACTGGTTTCTCACCGGCCAGCATCTCGGTGGGGTTCGTCAGGTTGTAGAAAAAGACCGAAAATTTGCTCGCCATGTCAGTTGATTTCCAACTTTTGAAGGCTGCAGATCCATTTTGTAGCTTGACTGACTGCGTGTGGACAATGCAAATTATAATCAATTATGGTCGATTAATGAATTTAATATCCTATTCTGTCAAAGTGACGTGTAAGAATGTAGGCAAAGAACATTTCCTCTGACGATTGAGCAGAAATCCCTAGCGCACCTCACTTGAAATAAGGTATTTAACTATGTTTTGACGAAAAGTTTAAACTCATATCAGATAATTCATATTATTATCATAGGATGCTTTTTAGAATTCTACCTCGGAAATTTTCCACTCCACGATATTATCAAAGAGGAGGAGGAGAGAGAGGCTCGCCACGCCAAAGAGGAAGCAAAGCGCCAGGGCCATCCAGGTGAGAAGGATGGGAAGTCGGCTTCTTCGGTGGTACTTCATCGTCTGAAATGAGACAACACCTCCCTTCCTCACCTCGTTCTCGTGCATTTGTGACGTTTGACATGTCATCACTGTTTACATTAGATCGGTCTATGGCCGTGCGTGTGTGTGTGCGTGTGTACTACGTGATGCCGCCAAATGTGACCACGCAACCCATTGTTAACGGGCTGTACACATGTGACAGATCCCCTCTCTTTGCCTTCGTACTCGTTTTTTTTGTTTGACAAGCCAACTCTATAGATAATATGACAGTTAAATTTCAAATACTTTGCCGAGTAGGTAAAATATTCTGTAAAAAATAGACAATTTTCAATCTGGCACAATGCCTCACTTCGCCTGGGAAGGTAGACTTCTTTTCTCATGCGTAGCTTTTTGCGATTGGCAATTCTTGTGGTTGTGAACACTAGCCAAAGGCATCTTTTACCTGTGATTTTTGTTTGTCATTCACTAATGCTGTGTTTGCTAACGCATTCGCTGTGGTAGGTGTGCTGAGGTCCTAGCTTCGAGGCTCTAGGAGGTTGTTTTACCTTCTCCTTCCCCCTCCCTCCTCTTTCGGTATGGAGAGACCCTCACACCTCGAGAATATGGCCTCTACAGGTGGACGTGAGGAATGCGGACTTTCCTAAACCCTGGTGGAATTGCAGATAGTCAGCCACCATAATTCTTCCCTCATGTAAGTTATCATTGCCTCTTCTATTCGCATCATACATTCAACCTGAATGCACGACAGTGAGTGCTGGAGACGGTAGGGCGGGGTTAAGCTGATAATGAGACCATCACTTAAGACCATTCTACCAAAGCGCATGAACTGTCATAACAAGTTTCCACTAAAAAATCGTTTCGACAATCGTCCGTTTCAGCAGCACTCGGTCTGTTTTTTGCATAAGGAACCAATAACAACAACGACAACAGTGTGACTCTTCGCATGCCACCTGCGGGGAGACTAGCACCTAGATCACGCCACTGTAGAGGCAATTAAATGCTGAGCGAAACAGGGAATTTATGGTTTATAGACACGAGAAAATTCCAGTTTAGCATGCTGAATGAACAAGTTTTTTTAGCGAAGGTGAACTGACAAAGGTCATTGACTGTTTACCTTGGCTGCAAAATTGGCATTGAGGCGTTTAAATTTTGTGCTTATTAGCATAAATATTTAATGAAGTCAACTGCCAACCTAATTGGAATGCTACCTGTTGGTTGAAACAAACTCGAGGGTGTCTAGCCAGCTTGTGAGCCCCATGACACAGGCTAGAAGTGACACCTTCCACTGCTGTTAAGATTGGGGTTTTTTGTGAAGCACAGAAATATTTGCACACATGACTCACTTGTTGTGTTCGAGGTGTGGGCGCTTGTGTGTTCTGCGTCTCAGGCGTGTGCACCAGAGCCTTTATTTGGAGGGAACGCAGCCACCAACCAATCATGTGGCTTCTGCTCCGGTTTATGACACTTGCATGAGCACACCGTGCCAATTCACACACCCGCACACACATTCACACGCCTCATCCACCTTATTTCCACATCACCACCTCCCTTCCAGGAGGTGGATGGTTGAATTGTCCCCTCTCCTCATCTCCCCGTGCTAGAAGCGTTTCCACCCGGAATGCAAAACTTTGACTATAACGATATTCAACACGGTAGTTTTTGGTTGTCCAGTTAGTGAACAATGTCCGGGGTATTATTGAATTTAGGAATGATTGCTTGTTTTTGAGCCTTTTTTTCGAGTAGGTCTACATTCGCACCGTGGTTTTATAGCGCATTCGGTAACCCACGCAAGCAAGAAATGCTAATCCATGATCCGTGAAAAGTAATTTTCATAGCAAGTGTCTATTCCACCCAAGTCAAAAAGGGGAGCGATGTTAGCTTGATGTGATGACTCTGCCAATTGAAGGATTTCCAAGGTACCAAGTATTAGGGCACAGGATGACGAAGCCATGATTGGTTTGACTTGGACCCTCTTCTAAATGCAAGTGGGGCCATTTCTGAGGGTATAGGCAGTTGTAAACAACAACAATCATCATTGTCATAACTACTTCCCAAAATTCAGTGTCAAGTCGGTATTTTGGTTTCTCGAAATGATACTACTGACAATGTTAAATAAGCTATTTTAGTAGTATTTCGTCACTGCCAAAAATTGTCATTTTATACCAAGAAACGTGATCTTCAAGCCGCCTATTTGAAAAACTGCAGTGAGCAAATGAAGATGCATTACTTGAAGTCAATGCAACGCCTTCCAGCTAAAAATCTGACAAGTGAGGCGTGAAAGATGCAACTGCTTCTTAGCCAACTGGCGCCTGGTCGCACTGTCGTGGGAAAAAGTGGAAAGCTAAGAAGGTTCACCTCGGCTGTGGGGTGGGTTTTATCGTGATTTAGTTCTTTCTTGGTGTGATTTATTGTGCACGAATAAAGTACAAAGTAAATAGCGGACGCAAAAACAATGATAGAATTTTGGTTAGAAAAGTCATCTGCTCTTAAAAAGGCATAAAAGGGTGTGATTTAAAGTGCATTTAGAGACCTGGGGATGCGAACTGCATTTGAGACGAAAATTTGCGAGCCCTACTGTCTAGGTGCCACACAGTCTCTGTAGTGAAGGCCCAGGGAACCTTCCAACAGTGAGCACACTTCGGTGCATGCGAACTTGGACCCTTCTCAAGCGCAAGGTGGGGGAAGGGGGAGGAGTTCAAGGTCTTAAACTGCAGAACAATCGATTTAACTCATTTCTTGCTTGAGAATACATCGGCATTAACTATCGCACATGAACAGAATGTTACCTGAGAATTGCGTGGAGGGCGCCCCCACCCCTATCCAATTCACACTGGATTGGTGATTCATGTGGAGGTGGAATAAATCTGGGAGCGTGGTCTGAATCTAGAATTAGGTAGACTGCTGCGAAATGGATGCCTATTTTCCAACTCTAATTGACGTGGTGCTGTGGCCTCACCAAACTGCAGGATGAGGCGATCGCGTGAGAGGTTATCAAGTCAGTTTGTTACTGACGGATTGAAAAAAATTGCCATTACTATCTACGCACTTACTTATCAATGCACAAATTCTCAAAGTGTCGAAAATATGGCTTTGGTTGCTTGCATTTCTCTTTATGCTGTTTTTTGCCGGCATTTGAAGGATTGACTTTGTATTTTTACAGGATAGAACAGCCCTCTTTTTTCCTCACCGCCTTAATTTGCCCTTAGAGAGGTTCAGGGGAGCCAAATAAGCTACTTCATACATTTTTAGCTTTAACTGTGCAGCTTTAATCCGACTAATAAGCAGACAAACAAATTTAATACGAACTGGTCTCTGTGTTAGTAGGATTAAAATCAAGCAAAACAATGCTCAATTATGTGACCACGAGAGACAATATCCCGTGAATGAATTCCTCGGTTAAACGCCATTGCAGTGTCTTGACAGTTCACCTATCGGAAATGACTGAACACTTAGGTAACTAAAGCCACGGAAAAATTGATTTTCGCCAGTGACATGGTATTCGAGCCATGTCAGGAGTGAATGTTCTGCCTTTTACCTGTGGTCTCTCAAAACTTTGAGGAAAGTTCTCGGCGCTACACTCTCTAAACCCCAAATACGTACTAACTCGGGAGGCTAGGTGGTTAGCGGTGGCGGCTGTTCATGCAAACTCGGGATAAGTAATGTCAGATGAGACCTCATAGTACTCCCTTGCTTTGTGTTTAGGAATTTACTCACTCGGGCATCGAAGTGCCTAGAAAGTGAACTCCTAACCATTAGCGCGGTCTTTGAGTAACGCCACGGCCTACCACCGCGTACGTAAGTACTATATGCTCCATTATGAAAATTTGGCCTGTTACGATCTCATGAATGGCTTGGCACCCCATAAATTTTAAGTTGGACCCTTGAACAACAGACGACTTTAACATTGCACACAATACTTTATAGATCCAATAAATTTTGCTCTGGTTAGGTTATTACAGTGATGTAATGTTTTTGGGTTTGTTCCATTTTTTAAGCGCATTTATTTATCAATGGCATTAAATGTAATCATTTATGTTTTGTTTTAGCTGCAACCAAGCTTGAATGGTAAATCTTTGTAACACTGTATTTAAACCCAATAATTAGTTTAATTCGACCACGTGTTTTTTCACGTTTTGCCGCCGAAATGGAACCTCATGTGAGTGTAAGCGTCCGGCGTAGCTGCTTACCTAGTGAATCATAATCATCTGAGAAGTTTGGGCGTTTCCTCATTTTCACTTCTCGGTTTTAACCGGTTGGTACCAAGAGTGGCTACGGATGGGTGCTCCTCGTTGTGATTTCCATTTTCAACAAATTTCCTAAGAATTTGCGCTTAGTTTAATAATGCTAAGACACGTATTCATTTCATGCCTCTCAAACATGGATTTCGAACGTGATTGTTACTTTGCTGGACGTGGACGCCTAGGCCCTCAACCATTGATATCTGTTTCATGTTTGTTAGTCTAAGGTTTTGGTATTCATAAATTCCCGATGAATTTCTTTTCAGGTGCCGATCTCTCAAATGTCGAGATTCGTCTCCCCCTTGAACCCTGCTGTGTACCCCACTTTGGGAATGCTTCTGACCTCTATTGGTGTCTTTTTCATGGCTTGGTTCTTTGTCTACGAAATCACGGGGACGAAATATGTGCGAGAACTCTTCAAGGAGGTTCTTATCGCTACCGTTGCGTCAATCTTCATGGGCGCGGGACTTTTGTTTGTGGCTCTCTGGGTCGGTATTTACGTATAATTGTACTGGCGAACGCTCGCCCAGACACGCTCAGAACTCTGATGCCCTGCATCCTTTCTGGTTGTACTTTTCTACTTAGTGAAACGTTGGGCTAAGAGTGGTTGTCAATTGTTAGTAATTCTTGTTCATTATACGTTGGCTGAGTGCTGGAGAACGAAATCTGAGTTGTACTGTGGGATGCTTTGTTTTGGTCTACCTATCTCCATTTGCTATTGCGCTCCTTTGGAACATACATCGGTGTCTGAAATGGCGTTGATGGTGTCCATATTTTCGGCATTCTCGATCCTTTAGCTAAATTGCACTGATCGTCTGCTTTGGGTTATACCGTTATCGCTAGTTACGGTTGGTATGCATGCTAGGTCAGGTGAACTCTGTATGGTTGTACTTCTGATCTTTGAAGAGCCGAAGTCTGAGGCCTCCGGGCCTTGGGTTGCAAGGTTGTGAGGGGCCAGGCAATCGCCACAACTAACGTACAATTGCAAATGTGGCCGCACGACGTCCACTCAGGCCTAAGGCATCGATTTGTCCCACATGTGCGCTCCCTAGACGCTGAATCTAACAAAGGCATAGCACCGGATGGTTTTGTCCCACGTGAATACCGAACCAGGAAAACCGAACTTTTATTTCCAACTCAGATATCAGTGGTAACTAGGTACATGCTGGGTACGAGGCACAATCTTTTGCCACTGCACCTCCAAACCGCGCTTTCCATACTGGCATACTTTATTTGACAATTATGAAAAACTGTTGACACAGTCACACAAGCGCAAACACACAGTGACGCACAATACCCAAGTTGGCGATAATGAAGAGAGAAATTGAGAACGCTCAGGGTCGGGGAGAGGAGGGAAGAAGAAAAGGACTAAAATACGTTTGGGGGCGATGGTGGCAGCGCTTAATAGTCATCATCGTCGTCCTCATCCATTCCATCATCCTCAACGTCCTCTTCATCTGAATTGTCGTAAACGATTGGCTTGCTGGTGCTGCGGGCCTTTCGAGGAGGTAGAAGGGATGAAGAAGCTGAGGCAGAGGTGTCAGCGTTATCGCCCCCCACTGTCGACGGCGCAGCGGTCACTGACGCTGGCGTACTCATGGAGGGTGCACACGAAGTGCCAGCTGCTGTGGCGTAGGACTCGGATATCATCTTTGAATGAAGCAAAGAGGGCTTTCTGGAAGTGCTGCTTTTGCGCGACTTTGTGCTGAAGGACCCACGACTTGTACTATCGTCTGGAAAAAGTTGATGCAAGGGTTGAATGATTTGCGCAAACGAAAAATTCAATGGATAAACAACATGTACTGTCCTAGCTACATCCATTAAAGGTTTCAACTAAAAAAAAAGATTTCCTAAAGGTAAGATGAAACTACCTTCATCGTCTTCGAAGGTATCTTCCACAACCATGGAAGAGCCTGCACCTCCAGTAATGTCGCCTACGCCACTGCAGCCTCCACCGCCGCCGTTACCACCAATGAGGGTCTCGTCCAAGGTCTCCTCCTCAACGTTGGAGGGTGTAGTTTGAGCGGGTGGATGACGGGTAGACGTCTTTCGAGAGCTCGAAGTCTCGTCCCCATCCTCGACTAGCGTCTCACCTTCCTCCGGAACACCCTCCAGAGCCTCTAGCTGCTCGCGTGCGTTAGTCCACACCGTCTGCAACACCACCGAGTCTTCAAAAATCTACACGGAAGGTAAAGGTAGCATTGAAATCGCTGCAAAACAGGGGCAAAGGCAGCCGCTTTGCTGTCTTGGAGTATTTCTTTCCGTGTTCATGGAGGAAAACTCACCAGACTGCCGTCCATATTGTAGGTCTGAGCATTTTTGCACAGCAGAAGGATGTCCGCTTCCAACTCGTCCATTGTGCGGTATTTTCCGTCACGCACACGTGCCTTAATGCGATGGAAGTCGACGGGTCGTTTAATCACCTCGTAGTAGTCTGGCAGTTCCTTGCGTGTCGGCAATTTCATAAAAGGCTCGCTCAATACGCGCTGATCTCTTAAGGCAAAAAAGAAGCATGAAGACAACGAAAGTAGATTGAACGTGGAACGGTAACGATGCATCCGACTCACTTATCCTTATAATCGATGACAATCTGTAGGAGGCGCTTCATACGCTCCTGCAATTTCGGTGAAATAGGTCGACGTGCATTGGACGATGAGGCAGCCGAGGCGGACTGCGGTGGGCGGCCTCTACGACGCTTCACTGCTGGGGCTGCCTTCACACTGCTGCCAGCCTCCGAACTGGCGTCGTCCATGCCGCTGTAATCCGGCTAAAGATAAGAAAATCGCTTCACGATCACTTATTCCATCGGCTGGAAAAGTAGACGAAGGGCGAATAACGTTCATCGTGAGGCAAAATAAATACAACCCAAGACCTAGCTCCTATAAACTAGGACCGCTCATTCGATTTGTACCATTCTGGACTTGCCAGCATATGCTGCAGATGTTTAATATAGTCATCAGCAAGATATTCTAGGAACTTTTCAAACGTACTTTCCAGGTATCAAGTAAACGTAGGGACAAGGGATCTCACTTCGTTACGTTTCCGCTTGCGTTTGGCCTTGCGCTGTCGCGACTTCTCCTCGGCTTCCTCCAAACTGCCCTCATCGATAGCCTTGAGGAATTGACGGTCTGTGAGAGCGTCCGAATAGTCTACCTCCTTGCGCTGACGACGCATGGTGAGAAGACATGACTCGTCCATAGCAAGGCTCTTCTCCACCTCTTCTTCATTACGTACAATCCAGTCGGGCAGTTCCGAGTACTCCATCAGCCGAGGTTCGGGTTTGGCCTGCTGGCGTTCGGTAACCTGACGCTCCGCGTCCATACGCTGGTAGACATCGAACTCTTTCTCGGTGCGAGCGAGCATTTGGTTTACCGTCTCATCATCCTGGCGCCTCGTTTTCATCCTCGTCCGCCTCGTCATCGGCCTCAAGGAGATTCTGTAGAAACTGACGCCGCTCCAGACCCGTAGACTTGTTGTCAAACATACCAGCCTGGATGACCTTCTCGTCGACGTTGAGTTTGTAACGTGCGGCGGCCAGAATCTTCTCCTCCACAGAGTTGATTGTAATCAGACGTAAAACACGCACCTGTACTCATAAACAATGTCGTGATGAGTTGGGTACTAGGTTTAGCCACCGCCTCTAACAAGGGCTACAAGTTGTTCGGGAGGATGCGCCATTCGGCTTTCAATGAAGTCATTTGTTTCAAATGTGTTTAAGTCAAATTCGATAAGTCAAAAAATTGCATTGAGCGCTGCAGGCAAAACTTCATACAATAACATGCCCGAATGAAGGGAAACGATGGTCAGTGCATAACAGGCTTACACTGCAATTCAATCTTTTAATCGCATGTGTTGGGGCAAAGGCCTGTTCAGCGCCTTACAATTCGGCAACTATGGGAATGTTTACGCCATCAATGCAACCGATTTCACAGTGCTTCAAAAAGAACCAATGCGATGTTCGTGAGCTCGTCCTATGACAGAGAACCACCAACGACTTAAATAGTGAAGCCACAGATGGAGAAAACACAATTCTAAACCACTCTAAACCACATCAACGGCGTCGTAAGGAGGCAATACACTTCTGTCCGATTTCAAACAAGTGATCTTGCAAGGACCGTTAATAAAACGAAGTGTACAGGCTTCAGAATACATTCTCCCTCTCATAAAGTACGTAGGTAATGGCAATTAACAAGACGACTTGTAACAGCCAGGAGGAAGAATACGAGGAGCGTCGAGGCCTATCCAGTTTAGTACCACCAATAGGATTTACCCTCTTGCTAAGCTGACACGTATTATCAAGTCCTCAAGAATACCTCAAACGTTGTACACTAAAAGTAATTTCCGTTTGACTGCGAGGGCTCTATGCTCCGAGGTCAGCTATTTCACGTAAGCACAAGCTTATAGTTTTAGCCTCATTAACACCTCATCTGTAAACCTAGTCTCAAAAGAACGTCAGCCGGCTTGCAAAACAATGTTTGGAGGCCTATAAATTAATGCAGTCAATTTGAGACAGCGACTTCAGGTTCAAATTCAAAACCACCTTGGGGCTTACCACGTCAAAAAATGGGAAAATATGCTAGGGACACGAAAAATTACCCAATAAATTCAAGCACACGATGCGAATTAACGGCCAAAATTATCGCCTAATTGGAATTTGAGGTAAAATCTGCACACCTACAAAGACAGGAATAGAGTGGTTCATTCTGAGACTGAGTCAGAGGAAGGGCTCCACAAATAGCAAATGAGAACTAAGAATTCCGAAACCAAACGCACAAGGAATCGAGTGGTGGAGACAATTACATCCAACCGAACAGGCAACTCACCTCATTCTGCTGACCAATACGATGCGCGCGATCCTGCGCCTGTAAGTCCTGATGTGGATTCCAATCCGAATCAAAGATGATAACCGTATCCGCCGTCTGAAGATTCAAGCCCAATCCTCCGGCCCGAGTAGACAAAAGGAAGATGAAATACTCCTGTGACTCATCATTAAACTCCTTCAGCATTTCCCCCCGATCATCCGCCCTGGTGGCACCATCCAGTCGAAGGTACCGGAATCCCCGATAGTCAAAGTAGTCCTGCATGATGGTCATGAGGCTGGTCATCTGACAGAAGATAAGCACTCGGTGTCCGGTGGCTCGCAGCTTAGGAAGAATGCGGTCGAGCAGTTCAAACTTGCCGGAGGAGCGGAAAAGAAGCTTTCCTTCCACCTGCGTCGGGGGCGGCTGGCCGGGTAGGGGAGGGTTCTGGAACTCCGCAATTGCCGCCTCGATGTGGCTAAACATGAAGGGGTGGTTGCATATCTTGCGTAGCTGCATGATTGTATTCATCAGGGTCCTCGTACCACCTTTGCCCTACAACGAAATGGTGGAAAATTGTAACCGAATTGGGGAAGATGATCAGTCGAAAAAGGAAATAAGGAGGTGAAATGGAAAGCATCCTTGAAGCCACCTGTATTAGCTGTTTAGTTCAATTGCAGCATTAAATTAATGGCCTATGCAAAGAACTTATTCCTAAAGTACCTTTTTGTCTCTCTCCGAGCCATCGGTGAGAATGACGCCCTTTGACTGCATGTACGAATAGAGGACGCGTTGTAGAGCGGACATCTCGCAGCGAATAACGTATTCCACCTTCTCTGGCAACTGTGACTCTACTTCCTTTTTGAGACGACGCAGAAGGAAAGGACGAAGCACTTTGTGTAGGCGGCGAATGATCAACAGGGTCTCCTCATGGTTCAACTCCACCTGCAAGTCAAATGTGGTGAGCTAGTTGCTCAAATGGGTCGTGTTAGCAAACGGTTAACATAAGGCATGAGGCTCAAAAAACATGTCTACGGAGTGCTACTTAGGAAGATAAACCTTGACGATTACGCCGACCGACCAAGCGAGCCAGTCAATCGAAAGAAGCGCACAGCCACCGAGATTCGACGCTCGGTGAATACAGGCACTACGAAAATTTATGGACACTATGTAATGTGGCACTGATTGCACCACCGAAGTTTCAGTGCCGTGATAATAAAGACGTGTCTTAGAGGTGACCTCTGCGAGTTGACAAATGCAAACAAGAGGACAGCTCGTGTTTTTGTATTCTTTCAGAAATTTAAAATCGATTAAACGCTGAATGCTTTAGATCATTCTTCGTGGAATATGCATCTCAGAAACCCAGAATCGCAAAATTTTCAAGCAGTAAAGAGGACCGAAGATAAGTGAGCAATAATTGGCGACTACATTTAGAAGAGACTCACCTTCTCCCCGGTGGCGGCAAAAGGTGCATTAAACCACTGCTCAAATGTGTTACAACTGTCAAAGATTTTCGGCAGCAAGAAGTTGAGCAGAGCCCAGAGTTCTGGGAGCTTGTTCTGCAGTGGCGTCCCCGTTAACAGCAAACGATACGGCGCATTGTAGTGATGATTCAATATCTGCGTCAACTTGCAATGATGGTTCTTCATTCTGTGCCCCTCGTCGATAATCATGTAGCGCCAGTTGACCTTGGAGAGCGCCGATTTATCCTTAATTATATACTCGTAAGTAGTAAGGAGGACGTTAAACTTAGCCGCCTTTATTTGATTCTGTAGAGCCCGACGACATTGAGGTGAGCCCTTGTAAAGAATCTTCTTTACACTGGGAGCCCACTTCTCGAACTCCATTGCCCAGTTGGCCATAACTCTGAGCAAAAAAAACCAAACGGATAGACAAGGGGATGAGGATACAATGAGCAAGGAGAGAAACACATACGACAGAGGCACAATAATGAGGTAGGGTCCATTGACACGCTTTTTTTCCATCAGATAGGTTATAAGACCGATAGTTTGGATCGTCTTCCCCAGACCCATCTCATCAGCAAGGATGCCATTAAGATTGTTGTTGTAGAGAGAGACAAGCCACTCGAGACCACGCATTTGATACTCCTTCAGTTTGCCATTGACGAGGATGGAAGCCTGCTCCTTTACCTGCTCACGAATAGCGTGTGCTAGGGTGTAGTAGGACTGGCTTCCACCCGACTTATACTCGTCATCCTCGTTACCACGCACCGAGTCCATCACTGCGTCGTCATCATCGTCTGCAGAGACGTTCTTCTTCTTTGCCGAGGCCTCCTCATCCTCCTCCACTAGGTCCACCTGCACCACGCCGTTCTCATCTGTCGGCGCAATCTGTTGAAAGGATCACGCAATGGGTAATTCCGCATATCAAATTATTTCCCAAAGCATCTGGGCTCCGAATGTGACAAGCTTGACCTATCGCTAAGCTGCAAACAAAATATTTATGAAAATGGAGAGGTGAAACTACACACTTGCGGTTAAGATGTGAGTGGTCTTTGGATAAATGCTGATCAAATTTATGCAAAAGGAGGTGGGACTAGGACTTATTTCCCTAATGGATGGAGAGGTTGATGCGATGATCGCTAGCCTGCGGATTCAATAATAACATTCAGCACCCAAGAGGTCACCAATAACAGCAATCCTTCCGTCCCGTTTGTGCATTAAAAATAGACTCTCCCAGGCAGGTAATGCCTTATGATGGCCTCGGAGATAGCCCACTCGAGCACTATAATATCGGTCACGTTCAAAGCCAAGAAATAAAATGTCAAAAAGAAAAGGAAACACACCTCCCAGCCAGGATGCTCTTGTAACCATGTATGCGCCTCGTTAGCATAGGGCGCAGACTCTCCTTCAAGGATCTCCTTAGTGCTAGGATTGGCAACAGGAAGACGAATGTTTGGCCAAGGGATCGTAGTGAGGAGGGGTGCTTTCCCCGCAGCCAACTCTCGACTCGCTTGCACCAGTTCATCAGGGAAGACACCCGGCGGGGGGAGAGTATTGAGCCAGGCTGGTGCCGTTACGCCCTCAAAAATAAGATTCTTTGCCAATGCATGATACTTATTCACCGCGTTCAGTAAACAACGCTCTTGTGCTGCTCTGCAACGCTCCCTAATGTCCTTAATGCGCAGCTTATTCTGCTCCTTCTTATGATCCTTCACCAACTTTGCAAGATTGTCGATAAACTGATCAGTCTGAGTGAGGAGATAGTGTAAACGCTTGTTTTTCTTCTTGTCAATCAACGTGCGATAGCCCGCATCGTCTTCCTCCATCAATCGACGCATACGCTCCCGGTCGATCCGCTGTTGAGTGCGACGCCGGTCACGTTCCGCAGTGAGAATGGCCTTGTTGATCTTCGACATGCGCACACTGGCGTTGCGATGATACTCGCGGAACTCCCGACCATGACTCAACACCGCGTTAAGGAATTCCTGGTGTTTCTGGCGTCGCCGCTTCTCCTGCTCGTGCTTCATCTGACGCTCCAGTTTCTCAGTAAAGCGGGCCTCACGCAGACTCTGTTTCTTCGGTCGCCGGTAGGCCTTGATATTGAGCGCTGTTTCTAGACTGGTATCACGTCGCATGGCTGAGACAATGTCTTGTCTCAATTGACGCTGGAAGTTGAGAAGTCGTAGAGAGCGCAATTCTATCTCCAAACTGACACGCTGTTGGGGAGTGGAGAAGACACTAAGGGCGGAGAGGGTCTTGATGCGCTGTCCGATGCGCGACTGGATTCGCTGCTCGCGTTCCTTCAAGAGCTCAACAGGGTCAAGCCCCTGTGGACGCTGAATAGAACCGATCCGACTGCGCCCAATGAGCGGTGCCTGTGATGCAGCCATATAGGCGGCGTTCGGAGGAGGTCCCGTGTAACCAGGATAGCCCCATCGCATGGGCATTTGATGTGGTGGATAGTTTGGGGGGCGAGTCTGTGAGGGTGGAGGCGGTTGCTGTTGTTGTTGTGCGTATATCTGCTGCGGTGGAACCTCTTGGCCAGGTTGTGGGGGTGGTGCGGGACCGGAGACGGGTACGGCAGCCCTGGGTTGGTAATTATGAAAACCAGGAGCAGCAGCAGTAGGGGGCACACGGCCTTCAGCCAGATAGAGGATGTTCTCGGGAACCGACTGTGACTTAGAAAGCAGCTTATATGCGCTGATTTGAGCACGGAGTTGCCCAAGTTGACTCTTTACAAAAGCAGAGGGCTGCAGCATAGGACCCCCTCCAACGACAGAGGCATTGGGCGGAGGTGGAAAGACAGCACCGGAGGCAGCGCCAACGCCGTAGCCTGCACCAGGATGCGGCGGATACAGCGGCGGTGGGGCTCCCTCGTAGCCCTGACCGGGGAGTGGCTGTGGACGACCGACAATGACGTTGGGAGGAGCGCCGCCTTGCATTTGGGTTGATAGGGGCGGCTGGTGATGGACTGTAGGAGGACCCTGAGCCACTGGCAGCATGGGAGAGTTGACGTAACCTCCTTGACCGGTCGCAAATACCGGCTGCTGCTGAGGTGGTGGTGGGGGAGCCGGCTGTGGTCGTGAAGGCTCCTGACCATTCATAACCGGAGGCGGTCCACTAGTGGGTGGGATCTGCATTTGCTGCGGCGGTTGCTGCATCTATGCATTGAGCACAGACTCGAACGTTATCTCCATAAACAAAGAACCAATGAAGGAAGGGTGCCAAGAGAAAAAAACGAACAAGGATAGGAGTTTCGTGATTCATAAAACAAATAACAATCACCAAAATGGGCTCAATCGAGAATTACCCAAGCAAATTACGAAATACTCCAAGTCAATCACCAGGACGTTTGCAAAGAGTGCAAGGTGAAGCAAGAAAATACACCCTACAATGAACAGCAACGAAGGATGCCAATCCAGCATTTGGATAGTTGCAGAATAGATTTCGAGCCAAATGAATAAAATGGATCATAGTGTCAAATAACATAACTAGAACCAAAGGTATTAAAAAGGACAAACAAGCCTAGTAAACAAGAGAAACCTGAAACCCAACCTTAAAAGAGGCTTTAAGGGCGTAAGACTTGTAGGAAGCTTATAAACAAAAACATCGTTTCCAACTGTCCTAAACTAAACAACAAAAACAAGAAGCTCTCAATAAGAACATCGCTCGAATTTAAAAGGGGTTTCTTGGGAAAGGACAGCAAAGCTATCAAACTTACCATTAACAGAGTCGACGGACAACCGTCTTCGAAAGCTATTCACAACTATATTACCCGCTCATAAGGGAGGGCTAAGACAACCAAACAAACAAGAAAGTTAGATAAGCATAACACTTGCGTCTAGATAGCAGCTATGTTCCTGTAAGCACATTATAGCGAAAGCGTAAACGTCTGTCTCGTCATTCGACACCGCTGAGGCAATTAATTAAAGCATCTTCAGCCACAAGTGATAATTGCTAATAAAAACAAGATCACAACTGATTACATTAGAGTCTCTTTGCAAAATACATAGCACAGTTTTAAGACGAGTGTCTTGGTAAAGTTATAGCGGCCGTTACATGCCCTGCTCACACCGCAAAAATGATTATCAATCAGTTTATTTTCAGCTGCTTTTAAGACCAAGCACATTATTGCTCTGTTTACAAATAAAATCATGTTAATGCGTCTTTTCTACAAATTAAGAGATTTTGCTTTTATGCAGAAAAATTAAAATTAAGTAACGCATGCCTTTTGTTACATCGCGTAGGTTTGTGATTCTAGGTCAAATGCCCCAGGAGCGGCGTTACAATAATGTTTATGAATCGATTAATGCGAATTCACGTGTTCCTAGGTTTTTCATTGGTTAAAATATAGCCGGTTTGGTTGAATGTACTCATCTTCTATCTAAGTCCATTTTCGTGTTTTGGTATCTTCAGCTATGGTGTAGACTCGAAATTCTTATTTAGAAGCCTTTAAGGAATGAGTAGACAGCCGAGGTTTTCCAGCGTGCCGAATTTGTGTTCAGACTGCCTCACGTATATTCAACAATCCTCGTCAAACCGGGTGATTTTAGCTATCCTTTGTTTCTAATCTTTTTCTTCCATTGGCCCTTTTTGGGGTGTAACATTGATTTTCCTCATTCATGCCATCAGTTTGCCAGCCAGCAACCAGAGAGTGATCAATCAAACCAGTTGCGTAATTTTGCCGAGGAAGAGGCTGTAGTAATGGCTCACGAGCTTGAAGTGAGTTTCGTTGCTTGTTTTCAAAATAAACTAATCTTTTTTTTAAATTTAGCATCTTAATTTGGATCCTCATGTCTCCAATAACGTGCTCGCTACATTGAAGAAGCACCTTGTCCAAGGCATGCAGAATTATCAAACTCGTCTTCGCTCCTCTTGTCCTGAAAGCACCCTTTTAAACCAATCTAGGCCTGCATCTTGTCGCGCCCGCTCATCTTCTTCCTCTTCCTTTCCTCAATCTCATCCCTCCCCTTCTTTTCATCCACCCAATAATTTCCGCCACTCCAAATCCCCATTCCAGTCGGGTATGTCGCCCCAGTCTTGTTCCCCCGACTCCTGTCTTCCATTCCCTATCGTTCCTTCCGTATGCTCTCCCTCTCCCAATGCCTCTCATACTTCATCTCCCAATGTCAATTCAAAAAGTCTTCATGAACCCGCTGCCAGACTGTTTATCTCGATCTCATACACCGGAGTGCCGTCTCAATCCCAACCGTCACACTATTTCGCCGCAAGAACCTTCGGGCTACCCAGCTATTAAACGCGTAAGTACCAGTACCTACCTTCCTTTTAAGTTGGGGGAACCTTTGCTTATTGCGATTATTTCAGCAACTTGATGAGGATCAATGTCCGCAGTCGAGCAATCGCTGCGACAATGAGGTGCACCACCAGTGTCAAGAATTCAGCACTGATAAAAACGCACCGAGCACCAACCTTCCTCAGCAACATGACCCAGAGGTGTGTCTTTCGCTGTGATTTTGTGAAAATGTTAATTTTTCTTCTTAAAATTTTAAACGATATCTTTTTTTCAGTCGTTGGGCTTGGGTTGCTCAAAAATCACCAAGGTTTATCTCTTAAAAGAATGCTCTCCTGTCGAGGAATCGCCGTGTTGCCAGTTAGTTTTGCAGTCATCTCCTCAACAGGTTTGTCTGGGCCTTTCGTAGAGCATCCTTTTTTCTCACTTGACTGATCGAGTGCTAAAAGAACTTCTGCTTCTGTTGCTACTGGAGTGTCTTGATAATTATTGGGTTGTGATTTCTTTCCCTACGGTGTGGTTGAAGTTCTTCAAGTATTTCAGTTACAGGCAAGATGGCTAATTTGTTATTTTTCAGAAACTGTTCGAGCAGGATTGTTTTTTTTTTTTGGAATTTTTGCAATTTATTTTAATGTGAAGCTGCTCATGGAGATTGCACGGCAGCTCAACCTGTTTTGAAATTACTTGTGAGGTCTTTGGATCACGCGGTATTGTGCTGAATCGTTTGTTCCATTGTGTAGAAGCTCACCTTTCAGTGAAGTGTTTTAAGCCTAAAAATGAGCTGAAAACAGGAGAATTAATGATAAACTGAAGACTAACGTAGCTGAGTAAATCTGTACCAGACTTTGATACGCTTAATTTTCTGATAGAAGACACTGTAAAGAAGCTGAACAGTTCGTGGAGCATTGAAGGATGAATCATTACTCCGCTGTCTTGATGGGCTGACAAACCTTTAAATCGTCTGCGGTCAATGGTTTCAATCATAAATAATTTATCAGTAAAATATCAGTTTGTTTTGGATAAATGCCCTTCTCCTTGTCCGGGGCACGATAGCCAAATCAATTTGGTTGTTTCTTAACTCGCACAGCAGTCGGAGAATCAAGGCTACCCCCCATGTAATCGAACAAGGCAGAGTGAACTGTCAAGGGTGAACAGACGCTTTTGTGGCGAGGACCGTGGCCGCTCCTCTTCCCGTCGTGAAGTGGAACCACAGACCCACAATTATGAAAGTCAGCCTCAGCAGGTAAGTCTGCCTCCTACTGTCTGAGTTAAGGTGTGGAGAGGTTTGCAAATGAGCCTAGATTGATGGATGATTAGGTCGAGTTTGTCCATTCTCCGTATCAATTCATAGTGGAAAAATCTGTATGAAATGCGCTGACTTTGTCGTGAGCTGCCTCTCTGAGGCTTCCACTTTGACTCCTGAAAATGACGAGGTTTTAAACAAATGCCCTGAAGTGTATTAAGCTTGGAACTTTTTTTATCAAATTTTATCAGAAAAATAGTTACATTTCGGTGCACAGCCTTGGGTTTGAGTTAAACTACTTTCATGTCAATCTAGCTGGGTAGTTGGACGTAATGCCAAATTGAGGGGCACAGCTTTCCAAAAGGAGGTGCTTCTGGTGTCAACAGCTTTGGAGGACTAGCTTGAGTTCTCAACAACCTTTTTGTTTTGTTAGCAGGTCTCAGTGGCTCACCCACCCCAACCCTGCTTATCAGCTGTGAGTTTTACTTTGTTTGTGAAACAACGACGCCCTTCTTGTCCTTCATTGCATAATAATATGAATGAGTACCGCCTGCTTCCCTGCCCACCTTTCATTATTCCAATAGGTACTCGTTTGTTCACCGCGAAAGAACAACACCTGTCCCTGCAAAAAACAGAACTGCCCATTGTCAAAGGAAAAGCAAGACTTGCTGGTGGGTTTTTTTAAGAATCTCTTCCTGATGCAATAAGTACTTACAAGCTATGTAAATTCCGTGATCTGATTGCTTTGCCTCCTTCCTCCCCTTTACTTCTTCAATTCATTTTATAGGCTAGCAACCCAATTGTGCGATGTGGCTTTTTGCGCTTAGTAGCGATGTTTCATGGAAAGCTTACCAGGGACCTCTTTATTACTGAAAAGGTGGTCGACATGATACGCATGATAAAGGTCGGTTTTACATAAACACAAAGCTTGAGATATTTTGCTCCATCGACTATTAGCCACTAGCATTACCCCTTAGGACACGGCAGAAGTACTGTTGTCCTTTTGTTCCGACAAGAAATGTAATTTGGAGAAGGAGGAGGAGCAATTTGCTTGCCGCCTGCAATCCCAATTGCAATCCTCCCTGTCCCGACTGCATCAACTCTTCATAGAGACCACACCAGAGGAGCGACTGGCAGCTTTGCGGGGATCTCACAATTGGCGAGCGGCCAACAACTTCGGTCAACCGCGTCGACGTTCCCCACCTGTCCCGGCGCTCGCCTGTGGCACCTCATTTCCAACGGCCCGTCCACCGTTGTGCAACCCCTCCCCGTTAGTGGATTTTCTTGATGTTTCAACAATTTTTACTTATTGTATTTAAGTAAAATGTGATGCATGACACTGGCAAAATTAAGTCACCCATCCCAAGCGTTGCAATTTTTTAGCGATTTATCACATTTTTTGTGCTGAAGCTCTGACTCATTACTGGTTGGTTGTTTTTTTTGGCATAGAGAGATCCCAATGCTATCCCATTTTTCCTTCTTGTAAATGCTTATCAAAGGTTAACTGTTGTGCACACGAAGATGTAACTGATTGGAGTTTATTTGCTCCCCTACTCATTTTCTTATCCATCATCGTCTGTCAAAGTTTTCCATCATTTGGTTAAGGATAACAAAGGCCCATAAGTTGTCACAAGAACTGTGCATAAACCTACATTCTAATTGCTTCCATAAATTGGATCAGGGTTTTGGGGCGGTTTTATGGTATTTAGAAAATTGAGTGTATTTTTGAGACTAACTTTGAAACTGGGCAAATTGAATGCCATTTTATTATTTCAGACTACTGACTGATTATTGCATCTAGTCATTGCAACTTCCACTGCCAGCAAGACTACTTCGATTTTGTACTTAATTTCATTTTTAAATGGCTGATAATCGTTCTTTCATCCAAGTAATGCTATCTCCCATATCAGCCAGTTGACAGTTTTGAGATAATTGAATCTTGACATGGGATGCATGCTTGCTACTTAAAGCGCACGACTTTTTACCATTTCTTGTGGCATTTCGGCAAAAAAGTTGCTGTAGAAATTGCTTAAGTCCTTGTCTTCAAATTGATCCACCAAATAGTTACAAATGTGTGCTCAAGAGGTCGGTTTCTTGGTCGCCTAAGGCGTCCAAATATCGTGCTGCAATCACTTTGCTGTCATTTTTGTATGTACATGATTTGTTACTGGCAGAAAGGGAGGGAAACTTGGAAGCTTGCGTCTATACATTTTAATTTTAAATGAGCATTTTAGGGGTGAGAAATGTGAGTTCCTCCGGAGTCTTTTCTCAAACTAAGTACCATGTATCATCCCTTGTACCTACTCGTAATCAAGCCATCCTAGACAATTATCAAGCTTATTGCAAGTGTCTCGTGGTATATTGAAGCATTTTCAGTAATTTCACCGGCTTCTTGTTTACTTCTGGCGTCTGTTTTATCGTCCCTGCTCACAGAAAGTGGTAGAACCGACTCGCCTTTCTCCGGGAAATTTCTTTGGTTGTATTCTGTACTTCGTCTTAGGCATTGCATAAATGTGACCATGCATTTGGAGATTTGATGTTATGCATTGACACTGCAGATGTACGTTGTCCCTCCCGACGAAGTCGACCGACGCTACGCACGAAGAGGCTCATGAGGTAGCCTTATTAGGCACGTATAGAAGGACTGGGGAAACCGAACCAGAGCTCATGGCACCGCCATTTGGGCATTTATGCATTAATACAGAAATCGTCCTTGATTAGAGGTTGTGTAAATTGATAAGGGGATGTTGGACAGAAGATGCGTCGCGCATGCCTTGAGGTCCAATGTGGGTGGTTCTATAAGCATAAAAGTTTTTGCCGCCTCCAAACTAACAAGGATTTGGTGCTTAGCCAAAATCTGTTGCCTCCCTTTTTGAATAAGAATGCAAGCATTGATCTATTAATGACAAATCCACGCATTATTCGTTCAAATACAGTATGTTTGAGTGTGTACCTTCATTCAATTGTCCGATCATTGTAAAAAAAGTAATCGACTTGTAGAGTTTTCTTTATGCCTTTGTATAATTTCTCATCATAACGCCTCTCTTCCGTTTTTGTGCAGTTTTGTGAGGAAGTGAAGCATCTCACCAAATGCCTCTTTTACGGCAGAACACTAAAAGTGAAATTGCTCTCTGTTCAGTTTTATATTAAACTTAAATTCTCACAATTGTTTTTTTTTCTACCTTATTTCAATAGACTGGCACAGTGACTTCAACATTGAGCCTGTGAGTGGTCATGTAGAAGGAGGAGTGGGTCTTTGAACTGTAAAACCAGCTTCTAAATACATCTTTGCCTGAAAAGAAACATTTACAACAATCTATATCCTTATTACAGTGCTGTTGGATGTTCCGACAAATTATTCATTTTCCCAAATTCCTCATGGGAACTCATTGGCCTCATTTCTCTAGTAATCACATTTGTAATTGTTCGGGTGTGGCCACCTTTCCTCGCTCCATCTTTTTGCACAATTTAGCAGCTTTCTCATCACCAAAATGCTCATCACAAAGGCATGAATTAACATTGTCGCCCTGTTGGTTGTCTCAGTCGCCACACACCTGTCAGTTGAAGTTGGTCTGTGCATAAGTTGTTGGCCTAGCACTTCAAATTACTCATCCGGTGTTAGAGCACTTCAAATTTACCGCCCTTTTCATGTATTAGCTTTTTTTGAGCAAGTTGAAGTTCCATACTTGAGTGATTTATGTGATCACGCCTTTGCATTCGGCCATCCATTAGTTTTAACGCCGCCTTAGTCCATGCAATTGTAGCTTCAAAATATACGCCATCACTTGTACTTTTAGGGTTTCTAGCTAGCATTTTGGCCGTTGTTAAAGGAAAAATCCTCTGATTTACAAAACTTTGAAATCCTTAATACCTTCCTAGTATAGCCAACGCGCACACTCGACTTCTGATTCGTTGTTTCCCTTTAAAATTGCATCTCTAAAGTACGGGAAGCAAAACCTTTGCAGTTAAAACGCATTAGTAGCATTTGCGACCAAAACTTTTATCTACACTCGAGACCTTATCTGTGCTAGACTATTTAATCCAAAGTTCTTGGTCAAATTCTGAATGTTAACTCTGCATTCACCAATTGAGTCTTGGAGATATTGGTGAGCAGAAAGATAGATGCTATTTGGACAGCATTAAAGCGGACGGTTTGGCAGTAGTTCTGCGTTCACAACCTGATTTTGTGAAGGCAAGGTTCACCCTCCTCAGCCCCGCAGCAGCGGCAGAGGCGCCAGGACCGCGAGAAGACTGCACCCAACTCCTCGCCCGACGTGCTGCGCTTTTGCAACGACTGGTATCAAGTCAATCGTCTATGCGCTCTTGCCAATCTTCAATTGAATCCCCGCGCAGTTTCTACGAGGGCCCGTCCTCCAAATTCTCCGCATACCCCCTGCTCTGCGTGCCAACGTCGAAACCAACCTCCACCATCTTCGTCGCCGGAGCAAAGGCAAGTGTGCTCAAGCCGAAATCACCGCCAACCGGAGCGAAGAAGATCTTCATTCGAGAGAAATCAGCGTCCAACGATAGAGCAACGACAGTGCCAATCGGATCGAAGTCGTTGCTCGGCGGAAAGACCCAAATCCCCGATGAAGGAGAGTCAATGTCTATCGGAGCGAGAACAATCGATGCAACGCCCGGTGAAGCTCAAGCAGTGCCAAGCGGACCGAACTCACTCGTTGGGGCGATCGAGATCCCCAGGGCAGAGGAAGCGTTGTCAAGCTTGCCCACATCAACGCCAAGTAGGTCAATCTCGGCGTTCTACGCTGTCGCCCCCGATGATGGAATCGCAACATGCACCGATGTGCGCGGATTCGTGGGAGGAGGACAGCGAGAACGAGTTGCACCAAGAGGAGATGGCGGATTCCTCACGACCACTGGTGCGGCTGTGGCGGGAAGGAAGCGAAAAGTCGCTCGACTCATCGGAGCCCAGCAACGCCGTGATTGCCCCTTGCGGCGGACCCCGAGACGAGGGCTCGACTCACAGCCAAGACCTCGTAAGTTATGGGCTTCTTTTTTGGCGATAAATGGTTAAGTCAATCAGAGCATTTGTCAGTTTATCCTAAGCCACAAAGTAGATCTCAAAGAAGCTGCGTTCGTTTCTCCACAATTCGATTGCATTTTTCCATCCCCTCATTCGAGGAATCTGTAGCATGGCACTACCGGTATTTAGCTTATTTATTAACGATGATTCTATGCACTTTACAGACACCGGGGAATCCGATCTCGGCTGTTGTAACGATTCCAGGCTTCCTGTCGGTAAATCTACATCGCTGGCCCAGTCGCCACAGTCTGCATATTTACATGCCAGACCAAGGAACGAACGGTGGCAAGCAAAACGATTCGCCTCACGAAACCGACGAATGTCAGGCGATCATCCAGAAGCCCAATCCCTGTTTGGAGGAGACTCCGAATTGTTGCGAAACGCGAACGTCGATGACGACACCCGATACAGTAGAGAAGAAGAAAGCACGTATGAATTGTTGTGGGACACCGAGGAGCGAATCCTCCAACACCAACAACACGACCTACCCGAGTTTTCCACATCCAGACGAGGAGGAGGAGGTGGGGACTGGGATGAACCTGCGACTACAAATGTATCGAATGGCCAATCAACTCAGACAGGAGAAACTACTCTTGCATGGTCGAGTAATGCCTTTCAGACACACCAAGGTGGGTCCACACATAAGGGTAGAATCATGTGATATCTGCACCTGGCTCCAACACATATCTTTATGATAAATACACAAACAAGGTTATTCTGTTTGGAGCCCATCTTTTGGCCCAAAGCACACTGATCCCATTAACTTGAGTCTCTGAAAGCGGAAGCTACCCTTACCAAGAGGCAACGGTAATTCTTAAATGTCGTCAGTATTGCACGGCATATACGAAGGAAACAGAAGTGATCATATTTATGCGGGTAGTGCTGATTTACTTTACGACAAACAAGACTTTTTCACCTCTAAGCTAACCGCTAAAGGCGCTAAATGGCATATAAGTCGCTAAATAGTCTTGTTATCGACGTACAGATGGTCTAAGAGACGAATGGCACAGGCGGCATTGTTGGGATTCCATACCACCAATGCGGTTGCCTATCCGTGGGTGGTTGGAGAGGTCCATTGTTTCCTTTTATTCTTTCATCTTCCACTTTTGGTAGATGACTAAAAAAGTTTTTTTTTTATGCTGATGGATTCAGTTGATTGGAGTGGAGGACACATTCAATGGTTGAATAGCGATGGAAATGTAATCATCCCTGTTCGGATGCATTTAAATGGCAGGAGTTGGATTGCCGCCACGACTGTAGACATCAGGCCAAAGGTCTTACTCGTTTACCAGGTGTAAAATGGGAAAATCACGCTTATTTAATGCATATTTTAGTTCCCCTTAAAAAGTTCCTGTTCTGATTCCAGTTCCAGAGGTACCTTCATCGTCCCCATCGACGGTATCGCATGGAGGAGCACAATTCAGTGGTAGCCCCACCAACATGGACGGTAATTTGTCTTTCTCTCTCTCCATTTTGCTCTAAATGTGTGGTGTAATTGGAGACCGTAAGATTGGTTACTTTGAAACTCTACCTGTCGAAAAGCACATGCAAACAAATGGTAAATTTCAGTTAGCATTAAACTGCCCAACGGCTCTCACTGTGTGGTAAAGTTACACATCCAAGAAGCAAACGTTTGCTCATTTTGTAAACTTGAAGCATATTTGACGATCTTGCATCTGATTACTTATCCAGGGTCTGACAGCCACTGATCTGTGAGTCGATGTTTTGGAGGTCATTGTCATGCCATGTTTGGAATTGTTTTATTCAGATTTAGTGCCACCTGACACCTTTGATCTACTGGCAGCTAAACTTCTTTTGCAGCATTCACAAATATTCTCACTTTCTACTTCGTCAAATGTTACTTATCACTTTGAACTGGCAAGTCCGATGAGCTGCCTTGAGCTTGTCTTTTCATCTTATAAAGTTGCAGTTTATTGTGCTTAAAAGAGAGCGATTTTGGGAAATGGATGGCTGACATTGGGTCCATTGCTGAGACCGCTCTTATTCGCTGATGATGGGACAACCATTCTTCTGAGTGTTTGCAAACTCTCCTTCGACTATGTCCATACTTCAACCCTTTTTTAACTTCACAATTCCCTTTTTTTTCATGGGGCTACAATTGTCTAGGCTGTTCTGCTTAAATTACAAAGTGGAACTTGATTAGGATGCGTTTTTGAGGTTTTCGCCTTTTTCCAAATCCACTGCCTCGTGTCGAACGGTGATTGGTTGAACTGTCAAAGCAGATCCATTCCCTTTGTCTCCGATGCGTGCAAGGAATCACATCCGCACACAGACACTCATGAAGTGAGCAGAGAATCCGCGACGCCACAGACATCGTCATATGCGGCATTGACGCTGTTACCGTCGTGCAGTTGTCGCAGTCCTAGTGGTCGATATTGTCTGGGTGGATCTTTATGGCAGGGGCGTGTCCATAACTCACTCCCTTACCCACTCGCTAGCTCGCTCTCTCTAGCTGCTGCGGTGTTCGGTCCAGCCGCCCAGCCATCCAACCAGGCGTTTTATGACCGGACATTAAAAATTCACACACACACACACACACACACACACACAAATGTGCGTGGACTGGTCGTTTTGACTGGTGGCTCAAATTTTGTTTTGCCTTTGCCTCTTCCCCTTTCTTCTATCTGGTGCACAGATCTGTTTTGTGCGGTACCTGCGGTCCTTTCTGCCTACAAAATTGGCCGATCGTGAAGATTGGTTGGAAGGAATGCGGTGGAGAATGCCTGTTGGTGGTAGCTCATAATACTCTTGAAGGTACCACACAAAATTGTCTTGTCATGATTGGACTGAGAGGTCGGAAGCAGGGGCAACATGATGGAAACCAAGCGCAACATTTGGTGTGCTTGGGTGTTGCTAAATGCGCCAATCGGTGTCCAAGCCGTTGCTGATGGAAAAGCAGCACTGTAACGGAAGGTCATCATGGCCCACTTGAGCTGAATTTGCTTTCCAGCCCACAAATCTGGTGATATTTGCAGTTCCTGTGGAAGCCTCGGCACTCTAAGACGCGCATCGATTGACAAGCATTGGAAGCGGCTTTGTGTCAAGGAGGGGGAATGAACACGCACCAATTCCTAAGCCATTTTTCACATATGCGCGAACACATTAACATTTCTTATCCCACTTTTTTTCCGAGTTACTGAAAACGCATAAAATCAGGCAGTGTCATTTTGTGCGGTCAGCTTCAGCGGCGTTTGCATGCTCCCGCAAACGCGGCAGACGCGTGCGCGATGACCTGTAAGTGGGTCGATGCGGGTGTCGGTAATCCAGAGAGTGAGAGAGAGAGAGAGGGAGGGAGGAAGCTTTGAAGATGTCAGTGGTGCTGACGATGAAAACGACGACAACGACGACGCTGACCCACCTGAAGGACACCGATTGCTGATGTGCACATGCTTTGCAGGTGTGTGTGTGTGGGATTAGCCGAGATGCGAAAGATCTGCGCTATTGCTATCAATTAGCGCACCCTTTGAAGGTGCTCGTATCTTGCGGCATTGGCTTTGTGTAACACAATATTTGATTATGAGGCTACTTTCACTCTCTATCTCTCAAATTACTAGGTTGCAAGTTCTTCCGCGTGTCGATAATAAAAACAACTTCCAGAATTCGAGGACTAGCTCAAGCGCTATATTAGCGATAGCACGATGGGATATGCCCAACACTTTTTACTACTTGCAAAGCAAATAAAATTTCCCACTGATACTTCAAAGGAATGGGTCGGTTGGTTATTGCTCGAAAAACGCTACAGAAGGCGGGTATCTGTTGAGTCGCACACTGCGTGGACTTTTGGGAACTACTCCATCCTCAAGTTCTCTGTATCATGCCCAGTAATAGAAAGTCTCCTCGTTCGGCTACTCGAATCGCTTTTGGCATTACCATGAAAGCAGTGTAGCCATTTCCAGGCCTCACACAATCTTGTGGTGCTTTTGGAGACGACTGAAGCGCTACACTTCGTTTAAGGCAAAGGAAGTTCAAGTTTGCAAGGTGGGAACCATGGCATAAAAAGAAGGTGTCTGTAGTGGATGGCTAAATTCACAACTATGGGAGGGCAGTTGAAAGGACTTGGACTATTGCCAACAGCCCCGCCCTCGAATTCCAAATGATGGCAAATGGAGTGCAGTGGGATCAGATTTTATCGCGGTAAATTTATTTGCATACTGAAGCTTGCCTTTGAAGGTGAATTCGTACTCCTCCTGGCAGTTTGTGTACGTGTTTTCAGTACTTCTCTTTACCTCAGTGTGACATTCAACTTTCTCTGTCAATTATTTACAGAACACACTCAGACACGACTGACCATCATGTCGTCTTTATGGTTTATGGATGACTGTTCGGTGCTTCTTGATGGTTCTACTTTTTTTTCTTTTAATGAATTGATCATTGCTGTCCCAAAAGCGCAGCAAAAGCTGTTGAAGATCTCTTTCAGAAAGAAAGGCATTTTGCAGTTTCGAGGCTGAACAAATTTCTTTTGTTTGTACAGACTTCATTGGTAGGCGAGTTACGGCACTCAACGCCATTCCATTCGCCCACTTGGTGGGCATCCGCTCGAGAGGCTAAAAGTGTGCGTTGAATGAAGCGTTTGCTTGCTCTTGTCATCGTCTGCATGGCTAGCTGTGGCGTTGGGTGTGCTCGTGACATCTCCATAATACACATCAGTCTACAAGTGCTTTGGCCATAAGCGAAAGTTCGCGTATACGACGTGTAGTCCGAAATATTGTCCACTTCTCCATTATTGCACGGTTTGAACCGTGCATGAAGAACTTGTGGTCGACACAGGTCTGGCAGTGAGGCCGCGGAGCCTCCGAGAGGCCAATGGTGGCTCAGGTAGCATGAGGCAAGCGTCAGAAAGCTCGGTACAGTTTTGTGGTATTTGGATTCGTCGCTGAGGTCAACAATGGTGTGAACATCGCTGGCGGTAAAGGGTCTGTAGGCAGGGTTGCAAAAAACGTGGTGACTGAAGAGTCCACACTAAGGGAAACATCACGCTTTTGCAGCACAATTAAGCCGAATGTTGTCATGGTGAATAGTTTTTAGATTACCCTTTTTTCGAGTTATTACTAGCCTTTCTTTTGTTCTACAGAAAGTGTTCTTGAGCCCTATTGATGCCCTATTGGTGGTGCATTCTGTGGATTTCAACAGTGGACACCTTTCCTGTGTCGGTTCAATGCTATCATAAAGTATTCATTGGGGATTGAAAATAATTTTAATTAACCAGTTGTGCTTTGCCTCCTGCTGCTGGTGGTGGCTGAAAAACCACTTTTTTTTGCTTTTGGAGAGGTATAGGAATGTGCGTTTTGGGTGAGAGGTGTCTTCAACACGCCCGATCAGGTACCGCTGTTTCATTCGGTTTCAGCCCAGCGTGATCCCAGTAGAGAGCCGATGATGCTTTCGCATGCAGCTCATCACCACATGAGTAGGTTGAAGTTGACCTTGCTTTCTATCGCCCATCCATGAACGGTGGCTAATTTCCTTTTCACGTCGTGAATGGCTTGGGATCTGGTGAAGGTTTTTTCCTCTTCTTCTGAAGTGGTTAAATTAATTGCCTTCATGTCTCTCTTTCTTCCCTCCGTTTAGTGGTCCAAGTTTTTTGTTGCCTGCTTTTTATTGGAAATGGCTTTGCTGATGATCTAATTTACTTCTTTGCTTAAACAATCCAACATCCTATTTCTATGCTACTCAAATGCCATTTCAGTAACTTGATGGTCTGCAAACGATTCGCTTGCCTCCATACACATTTTCCAATGCATGCAAACTGGCTATTGTGGCTTTAACTAGTTCTTTCACCCTCACAACTTTAATTGTAGGGCTTCATTAAATTAATTTTGTTGCGTTAAGTTGTGGTAGGATGTTATACAAACTCTACTACTTAAGTTAGAAGCTGCTGGGGGTTTTGCCAAAATGAATAGTCTTTCACCCAAACGGAAGGAAGTTAACTGAACCTTATTTACTACATTCTAAGCGGAGAGGTTTGGTTCCTTATCCTCCCATCTCATTCATAGTCGCTTTAGAATCCTTATAGGTCTTTATTGGGCTGGAAGGTTTGCCATTTCCACAAAAGGAGACCAGATCCAAGATAGGCTTGCAGTCATTGCTTCTATACGCTAGATTTTATATCATTTCATGAAAGTCTCACGTAGTGCTTTGATTGCTTTTTGAACCTTGGGCACCAGCCGCTTTCAGCGCCAGCATTACCTTTTGTACCATAGTAATTTGGCTTCTTCACCCTCCTGGAAAGAATTGGAAAACTAAGCGCATTTATTGGCTATTTCTCTCGATTGGCAAAGGCTTTCATTGTACTTTAGATGGGCTAGCTCCGATTACTGAGGTCTTTGTAAGTGTGGGAACAATTGGTTTCCACGATCGCAGCATCGCTTGTACGCAACAAGTTGTTTACCTGTTCATGATAAATGGATTTCACCTAATCCCATTGCCAACGAATTGATCAAGTTTGAAGGAGGGAAGAGGGTGGAGGATCCTCTTATTCATAAGTGGCACACACTAAAGCTAATCGGCCCAATGCAGGCTGTGGTGTTTGAAGTCTTCCTCTTAAACTCTGACTACTACAATCATACGGACCCGTCGACCGATTGACTGGAGGGGAGCGTCTGCATTCCTCCCTATTTTACTTACAAGACTTTCTTTCAATTTTCAAACCTTACATTAACTCTATGATGTTAGCAGGTTTTCCGTACCATCGTTGAGCTCTACGAAGAGGGGCATACATCTAATGGGGTCTTGTTCGAAGACTCAGGTTGCCTATCATCTGCACTACAATTGCAATTCCAATCGCAATTTGGTTGAAATGAAAAGTCAAACAACCGTTCCACGGCATAAAGAAACGGGGCGTCAACGTAGCCTATCGCTTTGTGAACGGGCCGACTCTGTTGTTCCCGTTCTGCCCCTTTAGCTTGGCCTTGTCCTATTACCTTGAACAGTGGAATGGCACTTCAAAAAGGCCGGCCAGCAGTGCTGTTTTGTTGTTTGCCATTTGAAGGTGCCACATCTGTCGATATGGCTATGCGGGTGGGCCTTTTCAACTCGTCAGTTGATTCAACTCAAACACCAACACTCATTTCAGCTTTTTTCAGTTGCCAAAATCGACAAGCTCTTATTCGTTCGAGGCGAATTTAATTCCTTTTTTTGGCCTAGACTTTTTACTCAATGTGTGAAGCATTATCGTATTTGAAGTGTTGGAGGGAGGGAAGGGGGAGAAGCGGTTTTTTTTTGTCTGAAAAGGTGTTCGAAATGTGCCCTCCGCCTCCATTTATCATCAAAAGCGCGTGTGTGTGACGCCTTGGTGGCGTTCATTCAGTCCGATGGAAGAACAATGCCCTCGCAACCGTGAGGCGTTGGAATGGCTCTTAAAAAGTTCAACCTATTTTTTTTTCCAATGCGCTGTTATTTCAAATGTTGTGTTAGAGAAGGATGAAAACCGTTGAATGTCTCCGAAACAGATCTAATTTATCATCAAGAGTTGTTTTTATTTTACGGCCCTGGGCTTTGTTTTACAATGCCGTGTCACAATTGGGCTATCGGGTTGCTAAAAAAACAATGGATTGTCAAAGCATCACAAATATGCACCGACTAATGAGGTTTTTTCATCACTTGTCCCTCCAATATTTGTGAGGATGAAAGAGAGCGCTAAAATGCGTGCAGTGATGCTTTGTAGAGCAGAGATGTCAACTAGGCGCGCTGAAATTGCAGTTGCGGTGCATAGCCCTCCAGAACAGACAGTTGGGAGAGGGCCACTGCTGATTCACCAAAATGTCTAAATTTTTTGCTAGTCTATTTGCTCGTCCACTCTATCACAGGTCATGAATCTGCGGAAGACTGGACGAAGGGCAAGGCGACTTTGAGCCGGGCCTTTCCAACGAGGCAGCACTACGGTAAGTAAACAGTGAGATTTCCACAACGCTGTGGTCTTATAATTGAATACGCTTGAATCAAGCTACCGATGTCTATCTTTATTATGCTCCAACTGCGGCTAAGTCTTCAATCATGCGCTAGAAAGACTTTAGCAGCCTCAGCGCTGCTTCGTGACTTCTCTTTGAAATTGTATTGTCACTCAGGAGGCGTCTGTAGGAAAATGCGCATTTCAATTGCCATGCCTTAGGCCAGAGAAGAAGGCGTAAGCAGATGACGATCACTTCACTTTGTTGTAGTGAAAGCATCGTCGGCGTCACCACAAAGAGCCTGGTGGCCTTTCGGTTGTATTTCAAGGAGCATCTCGTTGACCGATTAACTTGGCGTTTTAAGTGTTTTCCCACTATTCAGGTGGATTGTTCTCGCTTAGCCCTACCACTGCTTTAATCTTCAGTCCCTCCTGAAAACGTTGTGCCATTTATGATTGTGACCGCATCTTCAATCAAAAATTAGACAGATGGTGGATTGATGGCTCACTATTGACAGTCTCTCGGCACTCAGCAGTACATTACAAGGATCGTGACTGAGATTGGGTAGTCCACCTACTCATTTGTAGGACTAAAACAAATGTCAACTTATTTCATGCCTTCCATGCCAGACGAACGTGGCTCGTGGAGCGCAATTCCAATCTCGCAGCCGCGGTGTGCCCCCAAGTCCGGCTGGTGCCAACACCCACCGCGACAAGGCAGAATAACTAGCGGTGCTCTGATCGCCTTTCGATGGAACACTTGAGACACCGAAAGAGGGAGGAGGAGTGGATAAAGAAGAAAGCTGCCCTCTCTTGTTTTTTGATTTCTGCTCTCCAGTCATGCCTTCCTTCCACTGCCCATGGCTTGGTGCCTGTGGTGGCAATAAAAATTGCGTTTTACGGGGCCGGCGGTTGAGGGGTCAGTGATTGCCCAACTCTACGTTGGGGTGAGAGGGGTTGGTTGTTTTCAGCGCTTCGGAAGACCTGATTGCGGTGTAATGAGTCTTCATCCTTCATTACTTCCGTATCGACACTCATTTTTACCGATTTTAATGCAAATATTGCGAATGCCTTGGGTTTCCACAGGGTCTGCCAGCCCATGTGTAGTAACAGGTTGGCGAAATCAGGATGGGCGTTGTTTTATCCCTTAGTGGCCCTAAGGCAGATCGGCTGGAAACAGATTTATCATGGATATGCATAAAGGCCAAGGCGACTAGTCGCGGAGCCTTGTGTCTTGGCGAGGATACATTTGTGATTAACGTGCTTATGCATGGTTAACGTGTTTACCCTAGGCTTGGATAAGACACACTATCTTAATGAGGTCATGTAAGCAGTCTTAGCCTCAACAGTTGGATTACCAGCACCCTGGTGGCCTGGGCCCTTTGGAAATTTTACAGTCTCCAGCTCCGTTACATACTGGGCGTTGGCAAATGCTCTCCTCTACCATGCTATATTACGCCTCCAGAGATGGTCCGGAGCGTGACATCTATGAGGTTGAAATTTAAGGTCAAGCGATTCAGTTATCAAGGCTTCGCTTGAGTGGATCTGTAAGAGGGTCAGACCCCATCAATCAGACATCTATGGCTGTCAGCAGCAGTACCATTTGGTGTGGAGGCAGGGCTGTGCCAAATGCTTTCACCTTGTAGGCAGCAGAGAATGAGAGGGTGGCTTCGCGTCTCTATGAGAAAAACATCGATAAAACATTACTTTTCTTGAGCAAAATTAGTCTAGTGCCGAAGTGGCCTTCACTGTCAGCTCATGCTTTTGACTAAGTGAAGTTTCGTTTCAACTTGCTGTCAGTTACTATCTTGGCTGTGTTTTTTTGCTCGACCCTTCTTAAAATCTGCTTTTTTTATTTTTCAAATAAAGCTAGTAGTGCATTTGAACTTAAGGTTTTTGAATTCAATGCTGTAATTGGCTATACTCCGGCCAATCAGAAGCAAGACTTACAACCGAACCAATCGTTGAAGCTTTGATTGAGTTGGGTGGGTACTCGATTGTGATTTTAGAGAATTAGTCTTGTTCTCTTAGTTTAAAAGACTATTAATCGATTTTACTCATTCGGCATTGTAAAATCATCTTTCATTCGTTCTGTATCAGCCTAAGTCCTACCTTACCGTCTTATGAAATGGTGCCACTTAGATTGATGGATTGCTTTGGTACAGTTCATCAGTGGGGCTGATCAAAATGACAGCTTAGTGTGCAAAATCCATTGGGATTTATTAACGCCTAAGAGAGGGTTTAATTATCGGTAAATGCCAGCCTAGATGACGTTGGATTGACTGTTGCAACCATTACATGCGTCTTGTCAATGACAGCGAAAACATGTCCAGGCAGCATGATTTTCTCCCACAAATAGCTTAAAACTAGATAACACTGCTTGAATGAATAACAAGCCTTTGTCGTATTTTGGCTTTAAAAGGATTTTCGGCTACGTGCATCCCTTTGATCACTTCCCATTCGAATACATGAGGCAAAAATTATCTGGCGGGTTTACTTACCCAGGTGACGGTAGAAATTTATAGCCATCACGACTTATGACCAAAATTTAAAAAAAAGGAATTGTTGTCCCCGGGTTAATAATATTTTCCTGCTCGAGAAAGCATTTCTTTGCTTCCACAGCAGAGGTGCACGGTGTGAAGTAAAACGACCGCCCACTTGAGACTTATCTTTCATATTCCATTTTAATTGGCATTTCTGCAAAGGAATGCACTTATCCATTGCTCTGGAGAGCTTAGGTTTTAAAAAGGGTAACTCTTGACTAAATCTCGAGGTCGGGACACCCAATGATCTTGGGGCGGTGTGTCGACCTAGAATTGACCTCCTAAGTATGACCTCATTAGCATATTCAGCGTTATCAGGTTGTATCAGGTAAGCCGTAAGCCTGTTATTTGCTCGTCCAACCCTAGTCCTGAATGCGTGCGTTTTGAAATCTCCATTCCCAGCCCTAACAGCAGGCTATGTGAAACCGGACGGCCCTTGGGAATTTATCACAGGGCTACAAGGGAGTAGTAGTAGGTTGCGTCGTCGCTGCGCTCGTGATGTGCCACGCCGTGGAAGGCCGCTCACCCAAGGCCCATGCTAGTACAGTATGCAGCAGTAGAGACACCCAAAACCCCAGTGCCTCCGCGTACCATTTGTAGGTCGAATTGGGTGCCTCCGCGGCAGCGTTGTGATTGGTCGATCTTTGCACTAGTATGTTCGGATGCCATTATTACTTGTTGTTTGTGTTGGGATGTCCCTTGATTGCCCTCATTGCATAGGTCGTTCTGCTAAATTAGTAGCAGTGTGTCCTGCTGGACGATCTTGTGTGTAGTGCAATGGACGGTTGAAAGCGAGGCGGATCCCGTGTTAGAGGGTGTGCTATCGGGTCAGTGAATATCAGTGAATATCGGGTCAGTGAATATCAAAAAAAAAAAAAACTCGGTGTATAAATGGGGGGGGGATTGAATTGCCCTTTACTAGTTTATGGAAGTGCTTCTACCCAAGTTGGTTTCCACGGGACGAGGCTTTGGATCGCGATTAACCAGCCGGATAGCGTGAGTGCTAGGTTAGTCGTACGATTAGACACACAGGTCGGTTTTACGACTACCACATTAAATGGACGTTGGATTGGCTTCGACAGGCTCTAATAAAGTGACGTCTTCCGAAAGCTGATCCAATCCACAGTCTCCGGGATTGCAGTGATCCACTCTCTATGGCAATGGCACGCAGTTCTGTCCACGATTCCTGTACCACCACCATCTTCGTCCCTCAGCCTAATGCAAATGGTCTATCTGGGTGCTCATGTGCCATGGAGACAACCATGGTCGTTTGCAATCTCCAGGATTGCTTCCATGCCAGAGTTGACTAAGCAAGTGATGGTTTTTCAAGTGAAGTGATTTGAGAACCGATGAGGGTTAACCGCGTACCTCCATCAACAGATGAGATGTCTCCGAATGGCAAGCTTCGAAGCAAAATTGCCTTTTGCCATTTTTTATGCCTCTTCCCTTTGAAGTGTCTTTCCACTATTCAAGTTAATAGGACAAGGCCAAGTTAAAAGGGCAGGACGGGAACATCAAAGTTGTTGGCTTCCAAAGAGGTGGATTGCGTTGACGCCCCAATTCTATTTTTACCAGAGAACCGTTTTTTTTTCTACTTTTCGTCTGAACCAAATCGCGTGCACAGCCTCACTTGTCGCTGAAGTAGTAGATTTTCTTTTGCCAAATTCTCGAACGCGGTCCCACACTTTATCGGAACTGGAACTGGAGCTGGAATCGGTAACCGCACACAATTTTTCGCTGCCATTAGAGTTATGAACGTCAGGTGTGTAATTTTGCTGGAAACCAAAAATTTGAAGTCTTCCATCTGCAGTCGACGCAGTCTCTAATGCTGAACCTCAGTAACCGGCGCATAGTCGGTCGTGCTACTCAGGGCTGCAATTCCCTTCGTGTTGGGCGAATCCGCTTCATCTTTCTTTCTCTCCTTCAAACTCGATGAAGCTGTTGGGGTGCAATCATTTATCATGACCAAGTAAACAAATTTTTTGCATGTATGCTGCACGGATAGGGAGTGTACTGCCTTTCTTGCATCCTTCATAAACAGTGGGAAATAATTGTCCGTGAACTTCGAAAGGCATCAGATCATCGGAAGCTCGCACATGTGAAGTACGTTGAAGGCGCTCACCGACGGGTGCAAGCATTTTAGCATGCGCTTAGCTTCCTGCATTGTTTCTGAAGTCGGAGAAGGTCGTACTACCGTGGCATGAAAGGCATTGTCTACGCATGGAAGGTATGACTGGCTGCTGACATGACCTGAAAGTAATGCCACCAGATAAAAGTACAAAACGTCGTGTTTACAAGAAATCAAAGCTTTCAATGAAAAAATTAGTAAATGAAAACACTCTTGAACGCATTTGGCTTTCCTTTAGGAACTGCACAATTGTCTTGCTCCTAGCTACAGCAGACATGCACGATAAGGACTTAAAACCGACCACCTTGAACCGACTATCAATGAAACACGAGGACAAGGCGCCTCGCTGTGATGCGGTGATAAGCCTCAGTGAACTTTTTGCCATTCGACTGAATGAAGGAATGAAATGTTACTTTATCCCATAAAATGTTTGTGCCAACGACGCCTCTCTCTCTCTCTCTCTCTCTCTCTCTCTCCGCGGGTGTGTGTGGGTGTGGGTGCGTGTTAGCATTTTGGAAGTCATAAACGCGCCGACTGCCGTGGCATCCATTAGGAAAATGCCATTCTCTCCACCCAACATTTTCCGCTCTCCTGGGTAAGAGGGTAGGGCATTCGAGGGAGGGGCAGGGGTGCAAGAGACGGCCTCCGAACGTGGCCTTTAACCGACCCCTGTGGAGCATAAATTAGTCTCCCCCGGCGCCTAACGGTTTGCACGTGTAATGCTGTGCTTTGGTTGTACGATCCACCGAGCTCCCCAAAGAATGCCGAATAGCGAGGATAATGGTGGTGATAATAACAACTGCGCTCCTAGAGGCACTTTGCGGAATGGGCTACACGCGAGTAGTTTATTGATTATTGACCGCATTGGAGTGCACTGGATGCTTTTTATGCTTTCCTCCCCCCTGCGGTTGACCAATGACAGGACGACTTCTGGGATGAGCTTCGCTCATCCTCTTTCCAGTCCAACCGCCTTGTCATTTAGCCTCGCTGACGTGTCCAACAATAAAGCATGCGATTGGGGTGTTTTTAATTTCGGGGAAAAGGGGTCTGCACAAAGCTACCACTTTGTACCGTTTCGCCTCCGGCGGTCTAGTCGGTTTCTCCATTGTCATGGCTGCCTCGCATGTGTATCTTTTCAACAAAACTTCCCCCATTAGTCAATCAGTCAAGAAAATTTTAGAGAAAACCTTTAAATGAGTTGCCTTTCTCCTAATTCAGTGGTCTTACTTTAACTCTTCAAAGAAGGCATTAATGGAGCATACAAAGGGGTTGAGACGGCAACATGGAAGCGCATCAACCCGTTCCTGCAAATCCACTACTTGTGTTGATACGAGGATGGTAATCTGTAATCCAGCGCCCAACGGGAGCTGCGTTTGCCTCCCTCTCCTCCACACTATTAGCACAATTATTTTTTATGACTGCATGAGGGCTGGGATCCATTGATGACCTTTGCCGCATCCGTCTTGTTCCAAGTTTCCCGTTCCATGTACATAAATTAGTCGCATTGGTGCCTGAAGTCATTGCTTCGTAATGCTTCTGTTAATTGCAGTGTCTACCATTGACAAATGATGATCACATTCAAAGGGTCGGTCCGCTATGGTTACCTAATATTCCTTCATATTCTGCTACTCCTGTATTCTCACTTTCCTAGTACTACCTAGACGCACTTGATCGTCGGATTTTCTATCCCAAAGGAGCTGATTTTGAAGGGAATTAGTGAGGCTGTGTGCACCACGGAGCGGCTAATCATATACCTGTCAGTATTCTTCTTGGTGCAGCAGAAAGGGATTGGAAGTCAGCAAGTTAATTAAAATTTTAAATGTATGCTAATTACTAGATCAACGCATACATGATCGCACTCTTGATGGACGGAACAGAGGCAACAAAGGGGGAGAGAGGGAGGGATGGCGGGTGGAGGAGAAGGGCTTGACAGTGACATGGCATCCACCTTCTGGTCCTTTTTCTCAAGGATTGTATTAGGCTTATTCGAAACATGTATCATGGGAAACAAGGGTTTTTAGCTTGCAGATGGGATTAGGTCTTCGAGCGGGCTGGATCCGCGCCTTCCATTATTTCATCTTCTAGAGCGTCAGATTTAACACAGGTCACTTTAGATTAGCATTGATTTCTGTTGAATCATTCTAAGAGTAGTGTCCGGGATTGGCACTCATCAGCATCCATCACACCTCGTAGTTGGGGCATATCAGAAAATCGGGAGATGATACTACTGAAAAATAATAGGCGGCAGTGAAAACAAATAAACCTTAAAATAAAGTTTGAACGTGGCAGTAACGGCAAAATTTGACTGCAAAAAATGTAAAAATTTAATGCTTTATAAAATAAGTCCTTTTAATGGCAATTCGGCGCTCGGGAATTGGCCGACATTAACCAACGAACGATCCTAATTCCCACTGTCTTAACTCCCATCCAAATCAGCAGCTGATAAAATAAGGTTTTGTACTCTTGTTCATTAAAGTGATAGTCCGTTTTGGGTTGCTTTAATGTGTGTGTGTTGTCAGCGTGAGGCGACAAACCTCTCGACAAACCGTCGGTGTTGCCCCAGCTGGAATAGAAGCTGAAAATGTGGCTGCTAGTAGAGGGGTAAGATTTAAAAGAAAAGGTGCTCTTTGTACCCCGAGCCCATCGCAAATACGTTTACACAGTTAATTCTCAAACCCTACTTGACTCGCATTGTCGGTGTTGTGATGATCCAAAAATGGACAAATTAGTCACCCCATGGGTCGGTGCATTACAAAAGAGCATAAATTAATCCACAAAAAAAAACATATTTTAAATAAAAAGTCCTTGCTGATGTGAAACAGGGTGACCGATAATCCGATTCCGGACAAATAATTCCCAATTCCATGGGGCCAAAGTGTTACTGAGGTGCCTCAAGGTGAGAGGGATGAAATGGCCGAATCCTTCTTCTTCTTATGCTTCTCTCCACAGCATCAAGTGTGCTACATCGGTTGGAAACACTCTTACCCATTCACACCACAGCACCCTCGATCTTGCCTCCTGGCCTAAGTGTCTCAGTTTAGCTGTTGATTAAGTCACCGAGGCGTCAACCTTGACGAGCCATCTGTCAGCGCTGCAAAGCCAGTAGCCCAAGTGACACGGACGCAATGCCGGTGATGTTCTGGTGCCTGAATAGGTCGTGCATTGCCACCTGCACTATTGTACAGAGGAAATTCTTGGGTAAATCCTTGCCGTGCTAAAATCATTTCTTCACCTGTTTATCACTACCACTGGTTGTCAGCCGCTCGACATCCGTGTGTGTGTGTGTGTGTGTTTGCGTGCGCGAGACCGACGACAAGGCAGACATTGTGTAGGGTGTAAAATAAACGATCTCCGCTTAGAAACAGGACGCGCGATTTGCTGTCTGGACGTTGGTTGCACATGCACAAACACACAGAAAAAAAAGCACAGCTGACGTGTAGAGGGTAAGTCGACTTGGTCAATCAAATTTGCATAAGCCGCGGTCATTTTTTGCCAGAGGGGGAGGAGAGGAGAGGGGGGGGACAGCAAGGGCTGGGCAGCCCCGACAAGTTGTGTCACTATAATTAATTCACCGAAGCAATTTGATTTTCGTCAACCCCAAGGTTGGCCTTTTCTCCACTCGCTTGGAAATGTGCTGGACCTGTGCGTTGACTGGTGAGGGCTATATTTTATCCACCCAACCTTTAAGGGTGTGAATTTTTCCCAGAAGCGGCAGCTACTTGACTCCCTCTCTCTTCACAATCGGTGCGCATGCACATGGGAACATTTAGGCGAGAGCTTGAAATGCAGGACTGCTGGGCAAACGCATGTTGGAGGTGGTCATGATTCCGGCCTCCGAGGTGTGCAACCTAATCCCGGACTGGACAATGTTTTTTCAAATAGGGTGCATAAAATGGGTTGGGTTAGAGCTGGATTGCCCACACCAACCCTATAGAAAGAAATAATGGTAAAATAGCAGTGATTTCATCTTAGGTTTGAAGGCAAAGTCCGCAATGTTGAAGGGATTACCTTTGCCAAAAGCACTGATCAATATCTCAGAATAAATATTGTCAACAGGGCTTAGAATTTGCAAACTTATAGTTTGATATAAATGCTTACTGCCATATTTTACCCACTTAGAGTGGTGATTTGAGTAGGAAAAGGTTTTCAGCCTAGAAGGAGAGTTCCGTGTCACATATGCGTGACGTGGAGGCGGGGGTAAGAAAACATGGGCGTCATGCAAATGCGACACTGAAACCATAAATGTTACCTCTAATTTATAAAGAGTTTGCATTCCGCACTCGTTGCTTCCATTTCGGCACGTCTCTTTTACCTCTTCGACTCAAAAATCCACACCATTTGGCCAAACAGGGATGAGGTTAACATTCATGGTGTGTTCAGACAAAACTCACTTAGTCATGTGGTGGCCTTTTTGGAATTAACATGGATGCGCAAGTGACTGGGTTGTATCCAAATGTATCCAAAGACACCAACCGGCAACATCACCTCACTTTTTTGAAAGCCAAGCGAATGGGCATTTGCCATTAGCAAAGCCCCTCATTGTCAAAAGGCTTCACCAGAGTTAAATTCTGAGGCACGATTTTAAAGCATATTTCTTTTCTACACTATAAACTACTATTGCAAGACACTTTACTTTGGGTGGGCCGACATAAGTTTACTTTAATCAATAATCAGTAGTATGTCTCGTGCATTCGGGCTGATCAATCCCCACTAAAATTTGATTGGTCAGCTCGGCGCTGGTGACAACTTTGCCAATGTCATATGCTCCGAGTGATTAGCATTTTCAAGCGCCAGTTATGGTCTTGACCACGCCGTCCGTTATTATTTTGACAATAGGAAAAATAAATGCGACATTAATTTTTCTTGATGACTTTTCTGCGCAGTCGTTCGGTCACTTCGAGGCTGCGGAAGGGAGAGTTGTTGGATAACTGCGTAAAAGGTGCAATGGAAAATTGCCATGACAATGGTGTTAGATATCATGTAATCCAAAATGTAATAAAAAATTTGATGGAAAATTATAAGGCGAGCAGAAATTAAAACCATGTATTTAAACCTGGGGTTCTGGCACCTAGTCAGCACAACCACACAGCACTTGTCCTCCGCCAAATGTTGTATGCTTTTATCAGACCGTCTAAATGAATGGCAGGTTGTCGTCCGTCGCATTGGCTTTAACTATCCGTGAATTTACTATCAAAATCTCGAAAGCGAGGAGCCAAAACAGCCTGGCTGTTTGAAACCATCACTTTTATCACGACTGCTGGTGACAATCCGATCCGCTCAAGTCTAAATAAACTAACCATATCCATTTCCTGCACCCCGGTTCATCAAACTTGCACGCCATAAGATTGAACTCCACCAATCATCAGAAAGTGATAAGAAAGTGGATGTCACGCATGTGTGACACAAGAATTTTGACAAGAATCCAGCTATTTATGCATGCGCAATCCCGGCAGATAAGATGTTGATGGTTGGATGATGCGCAAAACCAACTAGGCGTACCATTAGGTTAGCCTTGACGTATCTTCGCACCTTCCATCCTTCCCCTCCCCCCATCTCGTGGACACCTAAGGCCTATATTTTGTGTCTGAAGCACAACCATGCAGTGTGCCACAAGGTAAGTTAAAACATCATTACCAGACTACTTATGTGCAGGTTAATGCGCGTCGTGTTTGCTAATGAGGCCGGAAAACGCGCATGTTGAAGCCTGTCGGATGGCGTTAAAGTCTGGGCTCTGCCCGACACTTTGTTGAACCGTTAGTGCCTTCTATTGGCACCTCGACGTCAGCAAATTGGTGATAAAAGCAATTTTTCACTTTGTTGCCAAAATGATTAACAGCACCTGATTTCGGCGGCTTTGAAGTCGCCTTTGCATGAACACTTTCTGCACATCTTTCCATACAGCATCCCTCATTTGAATATAGCGCATAGAGGAGGGCGGAATTTTCACCAATAAGTCCTCCATTCGATGGGAACTTGGGAGGCTATCACTACACTGGCACTACACCTGGCCGATGGTTTTGTCCAACCAATGCTGAATCCGGCAAATTGCATTTGATAGTGGCTCAGGACTCCAAGTCTTCCGCAAGGCCGAAAAAAGTCAAAAGAGTTTGGGTGAAGACGTGACCTTCAACAAGCAAGGGTACAACAGGGGAACCTCCTCCGCTCCCACAAGTAAACGTCCAGCTAAACGACCTATCAAGGCGGTTTGGGTGCAACCATTTTTTGCTCTATGGCTTTAGTGGGCTACTTGTCGGTTAGGTGGCCACGTTACGCACGGCTGAGGACCTACAGCTTCGCTACTCCATTGCAACCATGGAGTAGCCGGTATGAGCTTGAAATGAAATTGTGCCATTTTACGCTCCGCGTCGTGACCCAGTGACCCCTCGGCGCCAGTAAAACACCTTGCGGAATTTGAATGTTAACGAAAATTGAAATACTCCATCAGCAACCAGTTCGGTCAAACAAATGCCGTCAGGGCAATTACGCAGCGGTGGATTCCGGGCCTAATAGTCTAAAACAGGGTTACAGTAAAATCGCGGATAAAACGTTCTTTTTCCCTTTGGAATTCCCTAATTATTGCTTTTGGAGAGCTGTTGTGGTGTGCCAGGCATAACGCACAGCTAAAATGGTTTGAATTGTAAATGGGTCCATCGGTTAAAATCCGTACCGTCTTACGTGGCTCCAAGAAATAAAACAGTCATTTCAAAATGCAAATTTGTCGTCACTTATCGACATTAAGCCACACCTCGCTTCCCCACGTGAATGCGAGCGCAACGCCTCGGAGCTTCCTCCTGAAACCGTGAGAAGTCACAGCTGAAGTGGTAGAGGTCATTACCTATGTGCAGAGGCGATGGGTCTACTGACATGACTCAGAGCTAGGGCAGGCCAAGAAAGTGGTAAATAAATGCACTTGGGGTGGTAAGTAGTGAAACCCACCTCCTAATCCCACCACGTAGATCTCCACAATCGTCCCGTGAAATCTAGTTGCCTTCGCAATCTTTGCCACCAAAGTAGTCCTTTATTGAAACTATGCCGAACCGACTCAGCCTAACGATAATTCTAAACTGCTTAAATAACCGTTCCGTAAATTACCAACCCGCCGGTGCCAAGGCAATAAGAAGGCCATCTTTTATAAGCGCACTCGCCTTCTCGATGAAACAAATCCAGGATAGCCTTTAACCTATACACGTCGCTGCAATGCCCTATGTCTACTCTCGTCATAGAAGAGACCTCACACACAAACAAACAATAAGCAAATTGCGTTGTTGTTACTTGCGCCAGAGATGCGCACAACTTGACACGCGCAAGTGACCAACGTCGCAGAATCTGCATTCCACTGAAGTCTGAGGGAGTCAAACAAGCAGACTGACGCAGAAACCGACTCGACTACGGTGAAGGAGTACGGTGGTTCCAGCGGCGTGCGTACATGCTCCTCACCAGGTGTGTTCCGTCTTCAAAGGCTGCGGCGCTTCTAATCATGCCGCTCGCCGATTCACACTATGGCCACATGCACACGCGCGCACACACCCGCGCACGCAAGCACATCCATGCTTTGATTCGTCGCGATGCAACCAATCACAATCGCCCAATGCCTTATTGGTTACTTATGAGCGCGCACTTCGTATTTACGCGGCGTATGTGTGCGCACGAGTTCTCGTGTCGGCAAATGTGTCTTCCTGTTTTCGGCTAAGCCTCGTCGGTGCGCGCACCGTTTTTTGTTTGTGTTCGCTTGCTTACTTGCTTGGCTGTCTACTTTTTTTTAATGTCGCGAAAGGCAAAAACCATGACAGGAAAGGATTTTACCTGGCTCATCCTCTTCCCCCTCCTCCTGACGGCTACGTCAATCAAAGGCGAGTCTGAGCCTTTTCATGGGCTGAAAAAGCCACCAAATTATCATGATGACGATGATCAAGCTCAGTGCACACCCATCAGAGAGCCTGTGTGTCAGGGGCTTCAGTACACGGACACAAGGATGCCAAATTGGGTGAAAATGACCTCCCAGGAGGAGGCGGCCAAACGCATGATCGATTACAAGTCCCTGCTGAACATCAACTGTTCTCACTACCTCAAACTCTTCCTCTGTACCATCTACTTCCCAATGTGTGCTCCAGTGCTGGAAAAGACTCCTCTAAAGCCCTGTAAGTCCCTGTGCGTCCATGTGCGCAGTCGCTGTGAGCCAATTATGCAGCAGTTCCAGTTTAGCTGGCCTGCTGAACTGGCTTGTGATGATCTGCCTGAGCCTCCAGATCTCTGTATCCAGCCAGACGGTTACGCTTTGGACGCTCAGAAACCCGTTCTCCCGACTGCTTCTACTAACGTAGCATCTCTGCAAAGAATGTACCCGCAACTGCAGGACCTGTTCCTCAAACGAGGCCATGGTCCGACTAACATTGATTCCCTAATCCAAGCTGCTGCAGCTGTTGCTGACGGTTCTTCTTCGGCTGTCTCTAGCGGATCGAGCAACGCCTGTTCTGGGGCTGAGTTTTCTGCTGCTCATTTCTCTAACGACACATGTTTTACCTATTGCGGTGCTGATCTCTTCTACCGACCTGGAGATAAGAAATTTGCGCGTGCTTGGCTTCTTGGCTGGTCCATCCTCTGCGTAGCCTCATCTGCTCTCACATTTTTCACCTTCTTTGTCGACGGCTCGCGGCTACAGTACCCAGAAAGGCCAGTTCTTTACCTCGCCGCATGCTATTTTGTCATTGGCGTGGGATACATCCTGCAGTACGCTCTCGGTCCAGAACGCGTTACCTGTCGGTCGTTGCAAACGGGCGACTCGGACGCTGCAGACGTGCAGAAATATCTTTTAATGGGAGGACAGGAAAGTACTTGGTGTACTGTCGGTTTTCTTATCTCTTACTATTTTGGAATGGCGAGTAACTTCTGGTGGGTAATGCTCAGCCTCGCCTGGTATCTTTCTACTTCAAGAAAGTGGGGACATGAAGGCGTTGAATCAGTTAGCAGTGTCTTTCACATGTTCGCTTGGGCTCTGCCAGCCATTCAAGCCATTCTCATCCTCATTCTCCATAAGATCGACGCTGACGAACTGACTGGGACATGCTATACGGGTTTTCATAGCGAGACATCACTCATGTTCGGTGTCCTCCTGCCCCAAGCCGTCTGTCTACTTCTTGGTCTCCTACTCCTCAGTGTAGGCTTTGCGGCAGTTTTTCGTGTCCGACGGAAGCTTAAAGCACCTACTGACCGAGAACGCGAGAGCCGACGGCGTCTGGAGAAGTCTATTGCAAAACTGGGTGTCTTTGTCGTGCTCTACACCTTCCCAATGGCCTGCCTTCTCGCTAGCAATATGTACGAGTACCTTGGACAGCCGCGATGGCGCGCTGCATTACGGGAACTTAACGCAGCCCGTCCACATTGTCTTTCCCCGCGTGGCGTGGCATGGGGTCTTCCGGAATGCCATCCAAAGGACTCACCCTCCTCAGAGGCAGCAATGCTTCGAATCTTCATGTCATTTGTCGTTGGCATCACCTCGGGAATGTGGGTGTGGGCTAACAAGAAGACCCTGGTGAGCTGGAATCGTGCTATCTTTCGAGGTTGTCGAAGCCGTGCACCACCACTGCCACATTCACAACCACCCCAGCAACAGCAGCAGTCACAACAACAGAGGTCCAAGTTTGACCGGAATAATACCTACCGAACTCCTGGTTATGGAGGACCGCTGTCAGCTGATGCCACAGATGTGGATCGCCCGGCCGCTGTCTTTGCAACAGACGCCAACACAATCTTTTCCGCTTCGGCCGTTGGCTACACCTCAAGTGGGGCGTGTCAGTCCTGTCACATTTGTCCACCGCCGCCACCAGCGCCTGCGCCGACAGATTTGACGGGTGGAGGATATTCCTCGACCTCGGGACAGTCAGGTCTGGAGATGTATGGCGAGTGCTACATGCATCAGCACTTGGCTGCGGCTGCGATGCCTCACGATCAGCGATTCCAACGACATCAGGGCTTCGGCTTTCCGAGTGGTGATGCGTCAGCTGGTAATGGGGGGCTAGCTTCACTCATGCATCGACCACCGAACAGCAGTGAATGTGTTTGAGACGGGAGTGGCCCTCCCTATCGATGGTATGAAAACAACAAAATAGTCTTTCAAGTTTTGGCAATCGATGACGCAACAGCACAATTCTCTTCACCCTCCGTATTCCTCTTACCCCTTCAACAAAAGCGCCATTGACAATAGAACTTGCATTTAACCTAACTAGCTGGCTGACTGTCCTTTTACGCAACTCTAAGCTAATCTCTTCGAGCGTTGTTTTTTTGCTCCACCTCCCTTCTCCACTGTCCCACGAACCTGCTGCTTTTTATCAGTATTATTAAAAACAGTCCAAATAACTTCTCACTCTGTGTGTTGTCCCATTTTTTCTTGTACTGTCTGGTGTTTTCTTGACCCCTATACGCAGGGAGTGAGTAATAACTGCTTTTAGACTTATGCCATTTGTGCTAGGAGTGGGATTTTCGAGGTTTGGGATTTGGGTCGTCTCTGTGTGTTGGTTGCTGACCGCTGGGGTCCACAGAGTCGATGCTAACATGACCGAAGCGATTTGATTCAGCTGCTCCCCAGATCTAGCAGTGTGCTTCTTCTCAGATCATATGCGGTTTGTTTTCGCATGGACGCAGGTAAGGGAGGGTGAGACGTCGCAGATATGTGACGCTGATGCTGGAGTCCTGTGGGGCGTCCAGGGACTGAGCAACGCATGGGAAGGCATCACAGTCTGGCTTGGTCGTCGAGGCGGCATTGGAGGTGCTCAATTTGATTTCAAAAATGTGGGAAATAACTGGCTAAGATAGTGGGTCCATGCCCTGTTCAGACTACCATCCAGTCTAGTCGAACACTAAAAAGACGGTCTGCCAGACTGGATAGGTTTCGGCCGCTCTCAATCTCTGATGGCGATGGAAAGAGCCCAGGCAATAAAAGTCGTCAGCTAATCGTTGTATGAGTCATTCAGGGAGTTCAATTGATACATCTCAATGCCACAAAATACTTTTCAATGAGACAGTTTTCCACACCCTAAACAGCTATTCTGCAAAGCATCTGTCCCTTTCCTTTGAGCCATGAAATGAGACCAATCTCAGGGCAACAGCGACAACGAAGTTGTGGGGCCATCGTGTCAACTGCGATGGACTTCACTTGCAAGGTCATCTGTTAGTAATGCAGTTGACAGAGATTACTTGACCGTGGAAGATTTTCACCACCTGGGAGGCTTTGTGTCAAGCCATTCGCTTTTAACTATTCCAAGATGCCTGCAATACGAGGAGACGTCAACGTCCCTCCACCGATTCCAACCTGTTCATCGCCCATGCCACAAAACTGAAGGTGGAATTAACTTTGATAGGCCCAAGGATTCCCGTTTCCGCGTTGTTAACTTCCATTCCAAGCATTTCATGGAGCAGAGGCCGACTACATCAGTGCGTAAGGCCTCCTTGGAGGAAGGCTACTTGATGTGGCTAGGAGGGGGGCGTGGGATGAATATGTTGGGTGTCCTCCATCGGTCGTAATCGAAATAGATCTCCATTTGCTCCTGGGGAAAGGTAGTTTCACCAACGCGATACCTTAAGGCGGCAGGACCTAGACTAGTATCACCATGGTAGAGTTCCAACTGCAGAGTCTGTATAGCATAAAATGTAGGACTGAAGGGCACTTCAGGTGCATCCGGAACATTCGTTTAAGGCTTACAATGAAATCACACTGTTTCTTCGCCTTCGGGTGACATTTTAACTTTTCCGATCCTTGCTGAACGAAATCTGATTTCTAGCTGAAAGTAAAGGTGGAAGCCTATCGTGCCATTCTGCATTGGTCGTACCTTTCCAAGCCCTTCAACCGTCTGGCCTAAAGGCTGTGCGATCGGTTTTCGTCTCGGTTGCCATTGCTTTGAGAAGAGTGCAGTGTTGCGAAGCAGAATTACCAGAAAAGGAAAAATCTACTCTATCGGTAATCTTGAGTAAGGAGTCGTAGCGCCATTCAAAGAGGCGTTTGTTATGGAGGCTGAGGAGGATTGATGGATTTAGTTCCACCACCTGACTAGGGTTCTCTTTTGCGGTATTTGAGGCAGAACCTGAATAATAGATACTCATTACTGGCTTTATTAGCTACCGGCATACAATAAGGTAGCGGACTTGTCTTTGGCCGCCTGCATTCGCTGGGATGTACTTGACATTGTCAACAGATATTGTGAAGGCCTTGTTTGATGTTGGATTTTCCCAACAATGTAAAATAATTCTTTCATCAAAACTTCCGCCCACTTCGTTGCAATTTGTTGCCCTTTATTACCTCCCTTCTTGGTAATATTCCAATGTCGCAAACAACGTCACACATATGTGACACAAATCGTCTACCATCTTCTGATAAAAGATCGCAGCAAATCAAGTAAGATATGGATGGGGAGGATTAATAGCACTCCAGAAATGTGAGATAGTGCTTTGGCTTAAGGAGAAGTACCAATTTTTGCGAAATGGCTGGAATTCAAGTGAGGGCACCGTGTGAGAGAGTGAAATAAAATACGTGAGCATTGTCGGTTCATTTTCCGCAGGGATCTTGGGAATAACTGTGCTACATAACATTAACACCGAGTCACAATGCAGCAAATTTCTTTATAACCGACAAAAAAGGCAATGTACCGAGTTATTTGCCTTCCAAGCCAGCACACGCTCGTGGTAATCTCGATTCGACCTACCTCAAAAGGGGAAACTTTTACTCACATCATTCACCGCCTTCTTCTTCTTCTTCTTTTTAAGCTACCCAAATCCAAATTATAAAGTTTGTGGTACAAAAAAGGCGTTGGCGAAATTCTCACAGGTGCTCACAACGAAAGAGCAATTCATTACGATGGAGAAACCCTCCGCATGCATTTGCACAAATTGCACAAATGAAGAGTGCTAACGTTACAATCATGACAAAAAAAGCCTAGGCCTTGGTGTTTCTACCGGCTATAGATCACACACACACACACTCACACGCTCACAGTGGGACAATAGCGGCCGCTTTTTCACGTCTATTCGGAGGAACTGGCGGCGCTTCCCCTACCACAACCTTCTGCTTCCTCGCCTCCCGCCCCTTCCCCACCCTCCTACGATAAGGGAAAGAGGTAATTTAACAAAAATGTATATTTTTCCATCATTCCTATTCCCAGTCCCATTAGTCATCTCAGCACCTAATAATACAAGCCGCTGCCGCCGCCCTCACCGCTATCACAGAAGCAGCGGCAGCAGTAGCTGCTGTCTATCCTTGTGCCTGTGTGTGTATGCTTTGGGAGTCCAGACAACCCCGGCATAAATCTTGTTCCTGCCACACTAGCCACCACGGCCGCTTGAAAGCGGGTCTGTGTCCGCTGGCGTACCTGCGTGCGTGTGTGCATGCATGCGCAGCCAAAAATGGCCGAGGTCATACATTAGTTACTTCCCCCATTCTCCGTCCCCGCCCTGCCATCTCCTGTGGTCTCTTAACGCATACGCAATTCAACACCGACATCTGCCACAATTTTGTGCAGCGCTCAGGCGACGCCTCCAACCACCACCACCGACCGGTGACAACATTCGCGTTGCTTGCGGTGGCCACACGGTGGCGGGGCTAACGATGGCTATTAAAGCATGAACTCGACTTCCACTGTATTAAATATAAAAACACGGCGCTATCCTAATGTTTGAAAGAGAATTATGGCAAGAGGAAACTGAAGTCTTTCCAATTCCCAATCGGTGCCCTTTACACAGCAACCACAGTGCCCAGTAAAGACCCCTCGCATTCAACGCATACGCTCTTTAAAGCGCAAACCAAATAGTTTGTGAAAGACGATTGTAAAATTTTTACGACAAAGACAAAAGTGGATTTCAGCTGCTTTGATTAGCTCACTTAAATTGCCGTTTAATGGAGTGGTATTTGTATTAATTGTGCATTTGACTGCAAGATTAGGCTTCCCCGCCGATAACACGAAAACTGCCCGTGTCGCTTGGACTACCAGTCGCCTCCCGGCTCCTCCTGTGCGCCCAAACCACGACCGCCTCCGGACTTGTGTGCCTTTTAAGTGCCGCGGGGACAACTAAGGGAACTGACACACATTCCAACAAAAAGCAACACTTTACCTGCAAATTAACATAAAAATAACAAAATAGCAACAAATTTTGTTCATACCAATCGGCTAGTAATGAAATCCACCCATTGTCTGGGTCACTGAATGCTGCTCACGCAGACAAAAAAGATGTTTTTTTCAAAAACTCTTTCAAATATGTATCCAAGGTTATGTTTTTTAGAGCATGGCAAAAATTGTCCCTTCAAACTACATATTCTGCCAGAGGCCGTTGATTGGGACAAATTTAACACCACATTGAAGAAAAGACTATCGTTTCAGGCGCCCGATTGGCCAATATTTACCCCGAAAATGACAAAGCAGTTAATTTTGCTTAAACATGAGCTAAATACACTCACTGAGGGTGCGAATGGCATGAGAAAATTTGATCACGCGGAAGATTTAATCCGAGGCCTGCAGTCCAAACAACTTATTAAGCTATTAGACATCTTCTTCACCTGGGGTTATTTGTAGCCTTTTAGACGGCTTAATTCCATCTCATTGATTGGTGGCAGAAAGACGTACACTCCTTTGACTCTGTTAACGATTCTGCGTCAGTCAATCAAACTTTTGTTTTACACTCACTGCATTTGTCACCAATTAAATGAAAATCGATTTGTTTGGGGGAACTTTACCTTGAAAGATCAATGCAAACGGGAAAAGAGAGTCAGTTCACTCAAATTATGAACGGTTCTGATGACAGCAAGAAAGGTTGGGGGATGAAAGCCGTTTCCATAAACTGTGCATCGTCGGTGCTGATAAATCACCCTGTGTGGAGGAAATAAAGCCCGTTGAGCATTTGGTGTCGTCGCTTATTCAGACGGTGCATCACATCGAGTGCTATAAAGCTGCTGGGGCGGAGGATAGCCACAAATGTCAAACAACTCCAGCGGTCAGCTGACTTATGTGGGTAAGTTGAGGGGAAAGAGATGACTTCTTCCGACCGAATATGGTGGCCAGGCGATGTGGCCGCATGGAGGGTTATGACCGCTCGGACGTTTGCACGTGCCTGGCACTCGGGCTGGGTGATGACAGCACATTTGTCATTTCGTGGTCATCTGGAGTGTCACAGTTGTAATTGCGAGTGGAACACAACATAACCAGTATTGCATTGACAAAACGTTCTCCTTACTCGTGCTTATGTACGCGGCATCTTTGAGTGCGTGAGTATGTAAAACATTAAGACCTGTCCATGCGGCTGTTCTCCCTTCACTTATGCACGCCTGTCACTTGTCATTCTCGGAGATAATACACGCGTTTCAATGATAGTACCAACGAGAAATAACACTTGGTACCCCGTGCCCATCGCTCCTTACTGCACTTGAAGGCACAGCGAATGAATGTTAAGGATGGGTGGGTCTGTAACCACACTCACCGCCTCGACTTTTGGCTATTGTTTAAATGGTCGTTTGGGAGTCATTGGACTGGAATATGAATCCAACAAATTGGGTCCGAGTCGTGAGTAAAGTTAGGTGGTAGCGAACTAGTTTGCGGTGGGAGTGAGGCCAAGCTACAGAGGCTATTCGGTGGCAATGAAGACGAGAAAAATTGAAAAGATGTTGAGAATTGAATCCAGCAAAACAGAACGTACGATGGGAGATTCGACGCAACCCCTCACGACACATGGTCAGTGTTTTTACAAAAGGCGTTTGACAGGCAGCTTAGGCACCCTGTGGAATGACTGTAGGTGGTGTTGTAGCAACTGGAGTTACTCCTCAATTAAGAAATACAAGTTGAGGATGGAGGATGCAGTGCCGACCTTCAGAAGGCCGAGTGGCCAATGGTAGGGTCCGGAGGACACGCCGTGCTCTTAAGTGCCAACGTGACCTCAAATGAGAAGTAAACAAACTGCTGTTGTGTTGCAGATTCCTTTTTTCTTTTGGGTGTCGCCTCAGCCGCCACCCCTTATTAATCTTCCGTGTCGATCGCTGCATCGAACTCTGTACTGCAAACAAAACTCCACTGATGCTTTGCGGTCATTTCACTGTACCTGCAGTACCACCTCCCTTGGGAACCGGATTTAGGGAAAAAGGGAAGAAGTGCTTCTATACAAATAAGGCTTTGGGTCTGCCCCGCCTTGTTACTTTCATGGTGTTTAGACCTGTCTACAAGAGCTCCGCGCAGATAGTGGAAGTGTAGGAGGTATCTCTTGCCATTGACGAATCTGTAATAAACTTTTTCCGATGGTTCACGGCTAGTGTCGTTTCAACTGTTGGTGGCATTTCAGGAGTGCAGAATTCGCAGTGGTTATTGAAGGAATACCTCATTTTCAATCCACCAATCAGGAGTCCCCATAGATTCTCTCCGACTCAGTCATATGCTCTCCATCTGTCACGTTACAGTCTGACATTGAGGAACATAAGTTGAAAGAGACGTCTTTTGGTTAAGTTCCGCTTCCCGTTCTTAACAGTGTAGAGCCCCAGGCCTTCAGTGGAGGCCACTATCACAGTTGGGAGGTTACGGCGATGAACGTAAATGCAGAGGCAGAGCCTCGAGTACCTGCATTACCAAAATGAGAACCCAAATGGAAAAATTAAAGCCGTATTGCATTTCATAGCGTGGATGTGACCTCTTGCTGTGGTAAGTAATCACCATCGGTGGGGAAGAACATTCAAAGCGAGCGCGGAAGACGATGGCAATCAAATCCGGATGGCATCAACAACATCGTTAATGGTGTCTATGGTGGCTAGACTTTAAATAATCCATTTTATCGTCCGTCGTAATCTGCGATGCATCCACATCTCAGATTAGCAATCAGACGATTGGTGGAAAATTAATTTTCTATAACTTGGTGGCAATTAAGTTGGCGCAGCCGTTTAGCTGGATACTTCTGCACTTTAAAATTTCCTTTGAACTCGAATGGCACACCTCGGATGGTTTAAACTCCACTGCGGAAGCCTGCCGAGGTGACCTATCCCTTGCCGGAAGTGGAAGGTACGGAAGGAGCGTTTGATTACTCCGCTCTCGAACAAAGCATAGTGCTGTTCAAACAATGGCTCCTCCTATGAAACAAATCATCTCAATGCACAGTGGTGGAGGTGGGGGTCGACTTCCACGCACATGCACCAAAGAAACTGGGTAGTGCGCGTTAGTGAATTGACTAATGCAATGTTGATTCACCTCGATGACCGATGGCAGCTAGTTCGTGGCCTTATTAAGACAAGCGAGTGCTTGAGATAGCATCAGAAACTCCAGTGCTGACGAAGTTGAAGGGTGAGTAATCGACCAATCTAGACATAATCGAGATGCAACTCTGTGTGTGCGCACATGCACGGCTAATTGATGTGACTTGTCCACCTTCAGCTCCTCCCTCCCCGACCTCCACCTCCCCTCCCTCCCTCCTTTCCTTCCTTCCTTCCTTCCTTCTCCCCAAAAATCTGCTGCCATTAGATCGCGGGCAGTGCTTATTACAAATAATAAATCGTAATTTGGTGCTGTGTGAATTCCAAATCGCAGAAGATAGGCTCCGACTATTCCAAGAGGTGATATGAACTTGCGTAAAATTTGACCTAAACGACGCCAGCCTTTACACATCTTTCACAGCCACAGCAATGGCATTGGATGGAATGACGATTTGAAGGTGAATTAATCCTGTGCTAAGGAAGTACTTCGTTTCTGACATGAGTGGTTCAACCCTGCAAACTCGTCGAGGTATGCTCTGATTGAAACGGTAAATGCTAGAAGCTCTGACCAACTAGCCGGTCAACATTTTGAAGCGCCATCAAAGCACGCTGTTACCCAATCTTGGCAGACAGACGATGGCAATTTCCATAGGCCATTCCTTAAGAAAGCACATAAACGGAAAAATGACCAGAGAACCAAAATCGCAGGCAGCATGAACTGACAAGTTTTTGTCAGCTGGTAAACTTAAAACTGGATGATTAATTTCAGTCGGAAGGAAGGTCATGGTGGCTATTTCACTAAACATTTTGCATGTCTGGAGTGATTGGCACTCCGTCTCTTGACTCCAGCAGCCCTGTTACTGGGCCTCAATGTTCCACCTCCCAGACACTACTGAACTATCCAGTAAATGCGCCATTGGACCTACATTGAGAACAAACAAAGCATCACGTTTCCATGGAGCAGTCTGCAAAGGAGAGGAGAAGATAGGAAGAAAATTATCGATCGACGCACCTGATGCTGCTCCGTGAACACAGCTCATGGGGTGAGGGTGAGTACCGCTCATGACGGGTGAGGATCGATAGACGACAAGGGCGACTTGCGAATCCTCAGGCGCCTCTACAGCCGTAATTCAACAAGAAGCAGCTAATGTAACCGCTTGTCGTCAGCCCAGGCCGGGGCATTTGTACCGCCTTATTTGTCCCATGGAGTCGAGGAACACCCGAGCCTATTCTATGACAATCGTGTTTCCTATTAAAAAAAGCCATTCTTGGGATTGTGGTCTACTCCAAAATGATGTGTTTCTAGCATTTAATCGATGCCACTAAAGGCACTTGTTAATCTCTCTACCGATTAGCGGGTCTTCTGCAGCTCCAAAGATCGGTCACATCAAACGCCGGCTTCCTGCGCTTTAAAGTGAGCGGCAGAGAGGTGATTACGGTGATAATACACTAGAAAAGGCTGAAGTGGTCGACTTGTGATAATTAGCTTGTGAACACCATCAGCAGTATTCCTAGTACAAAGGCTAAGGGAATAAAGGATGAGGAGAAGCAAAGCATGGCATAACAGGCCGATTAACTGGCCAGGAACTCTCAGGGGAGGAGAGGAGGGACTATAGCGGAACAAAAAATCGACACAAAGCACCCACCTACTTTAAGCGCCAACCCAGGTGTCATGTGATCCGCTTTTTCTCGCCCCTCGCCTCCTCACCGCTTTACCTCTCGCCCTCTCTCTCTCTCTCTCTCTCTCTCTCCTTCGCATCGTGTTGCAATTAAGCCGATCTCAAGTGGGGTGCAACAAAAATTGGAGATGGGAAGACAGAGCAACCAAAACGACGCCCAAAAGAAGTTGTTACAAAGCCTATTAATACAGCCGTCAAGTTGGTCTAAATGGAAGCTTTTAGTTGCCTACCGACAACTTTTTCATCCGACAGTAAAAATTAGTCGGTCAAAATTGAGTAGAGAGGTGATACAGAAAAGCCGTTAAAATGGGGAAAAAAGCACCTTCCTAGAGGAGAATGGAGACTTGGATATGGCTAAGTGATTATTTGCCGGTGGAAAGCGGACTCACGAAACATGTTTCAGGGAGGTCAGACCCGCTTAATGGCGCTGGTCTGGAGAAGTGTTTAAGGTGGTTTTTAGTTGGGCGCCTTGTTTCGCCTCTCCTCCCTCTCCCACCTGGCGGACAGCCTTCATACTTGTGGAATGAGTGGACAAGTTGGACGACGTCATATTTCATTGGGGTAAAGGCTTGTGGCAGGTTGTGTTTGGGACGTTTTACTACCCCAGAGCCAATTGTGGCCGAAGGACCCAGCAGAGGTGCATTTAAACAAAGACGCTACAGCTTTTAATTTTCACCCCACAGGTGCTATAACCGATTGCACCGCCCTTAAACACAGTAAAGGGTGTTTGACTCTCAATGAAACATTAGTTAGGCGAAGTTGTGCCTGGAACATCTGCGTTTAGCTGCATAGACCACCTCCTCTCAATGTTTACGCTGTCGTCGGTCTTTCCAGGACCACCTTCGACGGGATAGGAACGAAACGAATGGGTTAATTTGCCATTCATGCATTCAGAGTTACTGCCCATTTTAAAAATGCAGTGAATATTTAGAGCTTGCACAGTGTCAATGCCATGTCGGTGCTTTTGAGTGAACACGTGGTGAAAGGAAGACTACAGTATGAGGCGCATCACAAAGCCACGTCCATTTTGTGCTCCTCTCGGCCACATTGGCCACTAATTAGTGCTCTTCAGACAACATCCATCTATCCATCCATTCGAGGCTTCTTTCATCTTTCGCCCTTGTGGGAGTTTTAAAGGGTGGATACATTCACAAACGAGCCTGTAGCCCTCAAATTCTTTCTGAACATAATGTAAGGCAAACGTTTCCATAAATATGCTTTTTATGACAGTCTGGAGGATCCGAATCCGCCAGTGGAAATTCCACATAGGCGCTATAAGGGGGCTGAAATGGGGCGAAAGTGAAAAGCCGCATGTATCTGTGTTCGCAAGGCATGGCAAGGTTTATGAACCCACAGTAGATACATATCTCAGGTTATTCTAATAGCTTCCAAGTTGAACCTTGGTACATCAAGATAACTTTAGCCAACTGAAACTTATTTTTGCTTAACAGAACTTATTTGGTAGAAATTAGGAAGGAGAGATGGCCTAATTAGCAGCTCCCAACAGGACTAGTCTGGATGTTGATGCTAAAAGTCGCGCCTATTCTCCTGTTTATGTGTTGGGTGACAAAGCAAATTAGCTGCCATCAATCAATCCTTAATTGATCTAATGACGTCCACTAGAGGCGTGAGTATGACTGTGAAACCTCGGCACGCATCACCAATTCCCCCTCGTCCGCAGGTTGGAGCAAGAGATCGGAAATGGTCTATACTACTTAAATAAGCGGACAACATCAGTAGTACCCGAACCCAAAGATGTTTCTTTTTGGTGCCATGGAGTCAAATTCCGACCTATTGACAGAGGATAATATGGTTAAGGTGAATGAAGGAGGATTAAAAACCGACAATCTCTGTTTTAAATGTTGCCTTAATTTTGTTTTAGGTGTAGTGGTGACAAAAGCACCTGATGCTCCCTTTCCATGCAGGACTCATAATTAGCCCCAACTCAACAAGACAGATCAGAAAGCATAACTCGTAATGCTCTCTTGGATGTTCAATTGCTGATAAGAATCCTGAAATGGATCTAACTCAGCAGTAACGGTGGGATGGAAGCACAGAAGAGACCCACAAGGCAATTCTGATGTGTTATCGTTGGCATTAGGTTACTTTTCCTTCTTCCGAAGCAGTTTACGATTGTCAGGATTTAAAATCACCAAAAGCTATTGAAAAGAGCACAGTTTAATGATAGTGCTTCCACTTTCCCATTTTTCCGAGGACTCGAAGCACACAGAACGCCACCTTATAGGTTGTTAACCGATTTTGCCCTGATTTGCGCATTGTTCAGCTTCCAATGGTATTCTCCACGATGAAGCTCAAATTCACCTTCTTAACCCGAGGAAATACAGTAGACAAAGGTTTTTCGGCCAGTTCTGTGGTTTGCCTATGCAGTTGTGTTTCAAGGCCGCAGGATGAACTTCCTTGAGCATCTTGGAATATTAACTGTGACAACGATGGCCTAAATGATCTAGTTCGTGACTGAACTTGATTGCAAACTCTTAAACCATGCCTTTTGTGACCTTGAAGTCGGACTGCGACGATTCCTCGGTTAGTCGCCCGCATCAGTCACAGTAAAGATCGCATACAACCAAGGCAGTATTTGACCTCAACATCATTGCTCCCCCTGGACATTTCTACCGGATTCAAAGTTCTGCCATGTTTGGAAAGTTGAAAGGGGGACGACAGAGTCGACCTTCTTAATACGGTCACCACTGAGGGTGGACGAGTTGGTCCAAAAGCACACTCAGTTAATGAAGAACGCGACGCTGAATTGCCTTCTTGAGTGTAGGGCTTCGCGCCTTCCCGTCATCGTCACTTCGTAGTCCCTTCTTCGACCCCGTCCAGTGATAACTGCAATCTAGTAAGTAGGTGGAAGCGGTATTGCATGTTTGCTTATTTGCCATCTACACAGAGGCATCGCAAACAGCTCAGAGATGTACTTTGTCAAGTGGCTTGTGGCTAGTGTCACTTCACTTGTTAATGGTGTTTCTGCAGTCCCCGAAGGCTGACGTTATTTTTACTGCTTCCGCAAGCGGTTGTCACACCGGAGTTTAGCACTGGGACGATTTTTTAGTGCCCTAAGTCCTTTTCCAAGTGACAAGACCAAGTAACCGTGCCGCCGAGCGAAAGTTCAAAGGTGGACCTTTGGGGTATCCTCATAACCAAAGCATTGCAGCTCCTCGTAAAAGGTGGAATGGATTTTATTACAGTGGCTGAGGCTGTTGTAGAGAAGGTCGCAACGTTGACTGAAAGGCGATTTCGGTAGACCATAAAGGCACTAACAGTCGGCTTTCAAATTTGACACTGGAGAAGGCGGAAACACCAGCAAACGGGAGAACGGTAATACAAAGACCTCGCACGAGGAAGAGGTCACCCGGAAGAAGTATGCGCGGTCGTTTGTAAGGTCCTCTCCACTGCAGTAAGCGCACACCCAAGCCTGATAATGGAAGAGTTGTACAGAGACCAGTGCGTGATTTGATTGAGGACATCTCGGTGAGAGAGAGAGAGAGGGAGAAGTGACGGGAAAGAGCACAACGCACAAAGCCCTCCACCCACCCTCCTATGACTCATTTGTCGAGTGTGTAGGTACGTACAGTTTGAAGTGACTAGTGTCTGAAAAGCGGTCGCTATAACAACGCTAGACTTTTCCACCACACACACACACACACACCCACCTCGGTACCCTCTTCGTCAGTGCGGCCCCACAGCGTGTGCGTGTGTGCGTGTGCTTTGTGTTGGTAGGAGGAGTGGGAAAATGGGCCGAGGGCTCGCCTCACCTCGCGCCGTCTCGGTGCTTTAATTAGCTCGAGAGACCTGCCACCCTCCATTGCCTCAGCCAGGCGGAGGTGTAATTTACTTCTAACTGAGTAAAGTAGTGCGGTGGAATAAGAAATTTGCGTGACTTCAAAGTTGGTTTATGTTGGATTGATTAGAAATTCCTGCAACTGAGAAGCATTTGATCCTTCATATTACAAGCTGAATACTTCTGACTGGCCAACTCTGTTCCTGCATGAAAATTTTGTGATAAAATTGGATGGGAGAGAATGCTACGGATTTAGTTCGTCGTTAGTGCACAAAAACTGCTGCGAGATTTGGTAATGGTCCGCGTTCAAAGTGTCGCGCCCAGTCCGACAGACGAAACGAGGCGCGAGCGAGTGGAAGTGACACTCTTCCATCTCGGAAGTTGAAAATCAAGCAATACTGGATTTCAGAAAACTCCTTCTGTTGTGAGTGCTGCTTCCGCCGCTTCACTATGTCGGTTGTTGTTGGATAGAAGCGATGATTACTTGAGAAGGCTCTGGGCTTTGAAGCACACCCGCCACTTTTGCCATTAGTCAAATTGGAGGGGCTAGATGAGGCTCTGCGAGAATTGCCTTGTCGGAGAGCAGTGCGACTTATTGTACCTTCGGGTAAACATTGAAAAATCGCGCTGTCACGACAAGTAGCTCGAATTTGCCTCTTTATTGGAAGGCATCAAATTTACCCAGACTTCCTCTCTTTCCTCTGCTAGTCATGTCGAAGAACGACCGTCTTTGCTGATTACCCATTCAAATGGTGACTTATTATTCTAGAGGGTGTGAATACGATGAAAATTCCACCACCACCACCACCACCACCACCACCACCACCACCACCACCACCACCACCACCACCACCACCACCACCACCACCACCACCACCACCACCACCACCACCACCACCACCACCACCACCACCACCACCACCACCACCACCACCACCACCACCACCACCACCACCACCACCACCACCACCACCACCACCACCACCGACTCGGATAGCTCAAAACCCCAATCGAATAAGGGGACAGACAGCACCCTGCCGACCGATTTGTAATGTTCATTTCAACTGCCAATTGCAATGACCTAACAGAGCTCAGTATTCAACAGATTTAGTTGTTAGTGGAAATAGAATTACTCAAAGAGCCAACCGATGACATACCACACAAGTGGGGACCGAAAATGTGGTTTAAAAATTTACCACAATTCAATGCTGAAACACTAACGGTTAAATGTGACACGTGGCATTTGATTGATAACATCTTGTTGACATTGCAACATAAAGAGTGCATTCCATCACAGCTGTCAAAATGTTCTTTCAAGGGTGTTTGGATCGTGTTAGCCACCAATTTTTATAAGCTTCAGTGGAACGAATTCAATGCAGTTCACTGGTGAATGGCCACCGGATTGGCAGTTGGGCAACGCCAATCAGTCCACGAGGTGAGTGATTGTCTAAACAAGTTCATTAAGATGATGTTGATGTGGATGGTTCTGTGAGTACGTCAGCTTCGTGGAATTGCTCTTCCAGAGACTGACTTCTCAATGCTCAGCTCATCGACAGGCCCAAAGAGAGGGCAGTGACGGTCTGCAGATTGACACTTTGCCAGTAGCAGACTTAAGGTGATTTGGGAGAGGCTGATTGAAAGACGGTTTTGCAAAGCAATGTGTCTCTGGCATTGCACACTGACATTTGTGCCACGATTTACTGCTGTTAGTGCACTTCAAGTTGGCACTGAGAGAGTGAAGCATTGCGCCATCATGACATACAGTGTGTCACGGTTGTGGCAGTAAATTACCTGCAAAGAGCTCCATGAACAAATTGCAGCAGCTTGTAACCACTAAACCAAGGCTACGAGTTAAATCCACACCAAAATTCCACCTCACGAGGTGCTCAATAATGAAGAGATCGAAAATTGGTTCAATTTAGACGGTGAAGGACTTTTACAAAGGCATTCTTACTTGTTGATTTTTTGGTTAGCGTTACTGCCAAATGGCGTCAGCTTGGTATACGATTTCGAGGACGCAACTTCGCCTTACTCAAGACTGTTTTCACTGTTGACATTGTCAATTCAGTCCGCCACTGTTCGTGTTCAGCTCGCGTCCAATGGACCGCTTGACAGTAGTTACAATTCGCCATTTAACTTAACTCAACTTTCCCATTGGTTGATTTTCCCCTTCGGGGCCAATCCGATGCCCAGTATTGATTTGCTAGAGAGTAAAAAAGGGGAAAAAAATGACGACTTGAGGTTATTTATGGGTAGTAAATGCTTTTTGTTGCGTGTGAAATGTGTTTGCGGCTGCGTTTCACATTACTTGCCACACGACATGTTTGTGGAGGTGAGGCAATACATTCCTACGGGGCACTAAATTTTTTTTTGTCCCAAAGCACCAAATTCGCTTTATGAGATTTTATTGCTCATTTTTTCAAGCATTTACGCAAAAAGAGAAATTAAGCTTAACTAATAAGGCAAATTAATTAAAAATTCTCAACTCATTGAACACGATCTAAAGTGGCACAACATACTACTCACAAACCGGAAAAGTAGTTGCTTCACTGAGTGAAACAAAACTACTGAAATGCTTAAAAGTTGATTTCTCAGTTGAGTAGGCAATCATTGGGAAGGATTGAACATTTGATTGTGCAAATACCACGTAACAGAGCATTTCAAGGATTGTTTAACAGAAAATGAGTCTGGGAGAGTTGTTTTGGCGATTCAAATGAGCAGCCCAATCTTCTTGAGCCTTACTAATCTGTATTATGCAAATTTGCTGTTTATTTATCTCACCCTTGTCCCAGATTTTCGGTGCCTGTGTTTTCTTCATTTGAGCGGGAACCACCTCAGACACGCGACAAATGAACACAAGGTTTCATTTCGATGCTACTCGGCGTGGATTGTAGGTGCTTGAATCGCCTGTTGAAAAGTAATGGAGCAATCCAAAGGCTAGCATAATTTACGCTTGCCATCCAAATGGGTGATGATGGTGGAGTGCGGGCACATGGTTTGTGGCAGCATTTATCGTCTATTCTTCCCACACTGGAGGCCACGACACATTTTTGGTCATCTCCAGCAACATCTCACTTTGTGAACACGATAAACTACGGAGTTTTTCTTGAGAGTGAGGCTAGCAAATTCTCGCCCATTGTTTATGTTAAAGAGGTTATCAAACAAAAAATTTGCCCCAATGAATCATTCTGACGGGAGCTAGCAGTTTGGTAGTCTCCAACAAAGCCATAGAGAGCACCAATAAATCAAAAGAAGTTGCATTGACGCCAATTGGAATGCATATCCATCTTTTTCAATACAGATTGGCAATTTATTCACACACAAATCTAATTCGCCTTTTTTCTTCCAATTCTACAGCCAGGCACTTTCACTAGGGGGCGTTCAAGAAGCTGCGGCCTCGCTTTGGCTCCACATCTATCCGAAATGTGGACTTTGGACATTCATTGGTGGGTGAAACTAGCTTTTGGATGCGCTGTTTTGAAGACGCGGCCGCGGCCTACACGCACACACGTGTGCAGTAGAGCTGTAAGGCGCTTAGATTAATGGCGGACATTCTTTTTCTTTTTCTTCTCCTCCTTCTCCTTCTATCGAGGGCCCTTGATTAATGGACCGCCGGCGGTACCAGCATTTGTATACGGTGTGCAGACAACACACAGGCCCGCACCGGAATACGACGACGACGACGACGACGACGACAACACCGACTACTCTCCCACTGTTTTGGTGACTAACCCTGGGGAGTTGGCTGAGAGGTAGAGCAAGGATGGTGAGAGGAGGGAGCCCCACTGTTTGTTTATGAACTCACTCCCTTGATGGAACGGGTTTTATTGCATCGGCGAGCAGAACAGCGTGTTCGTTGCACTAACACTTGGGAGGCGGAACACTGAATCACCCACAGGCCAGAGGAGGATATGAACCCGCCAATTTTAGCCATTAAATAGCTGACTTTAGTGCGTCTGATGGCAAAGTGAAATGCGTTTGCCAATGCGAACTTGGCATCGGATCTTGACATCAAGACTGTGTGACAAGCGAACATTGGCAGCGTGGAGAGCACTAACTCATGTTGCAAATAGGCTAGTTAAGGTGAACCACATCAAAGTACATGTGAAATGATAGCATAAATATTGTCAAAGTTTCCGCATTCCTCAGTCAAAAAATCTCTAATGCCAGTTGGTGGGATTGCCGAAGAGTGTTCGCCGTTGCATCGGCAACTGCGCAGCGTGGAAGAAGTGTTCCAGCTCCAAGCGTTCGAAGGTTTTGTTTCCACCTACCATTGTCAATGCATCAACTTTGTCACTGGATCAGCCTGAAGAATCAAAACTTAAATTTGTTTGTTTAACTTTCAATTTGTTTGGGAATGAGCCAATTCGGGGTTCCTCCTTTGTGGCCATGGCGGGAGGTATGGCCTCCGGGTCATGTGAGTAGCTTCAAGCCCTACTACAGCTCATCCGTCAGAGTATTCTTTCTTTTGTGTTTCGAAGTGCTTCATCAAGCGCCCTTCAGTGTCCTGCAATTTAACCGTCACACCGGTGTGACGGGATACCACGACCAATCGGCTAACTCTTTCGCTCGCCCTTTGACGCATTACCACGACGTCAGAAGTGTCTCTAGCATTGAATCTGTTATCAGCGTTTTTAAAAAAGTTCCCTTAAATAAGACCACACATTCAAACCTACTGTAATCGCAGTTTTTACGTCGGTGACTCCATAGCGATAACAATCGCTTCGAAGGTTTCACTTTCCTTTGACATTTGCACACAACTTGTTTCTATAAAGAGGAAGATTTAAAGAACCAGATGCTTGGAAACGACAGATATAATCAAAACGTTGAGATCGGGTAAAAAATTCAAGCAGACATGGAAAGGAAGAAAAAGAAAGGAGAGTGAGAAGTGAGCTGAAGGCGACACCAACATCATCCAGTGCTGTGTGGCACCGAGCAATGCAACGCGTCGACTGTACCGAGGTGAAGTATTTGGAACCACAGGACCCAAAATCACCGATGGCGTGAGGAATCGAGACCTATTATGTGCTCCTTCACCCATCAGACTTCCCTCGAGACAGGTGCTGCGGTAGAGCATCCAGTGGAGGTCCGAAGGCGAGGGTTGGATCAGTCAAATGCTGTTCATTTGAACGGCCCGGTAAGCCGAACCATCTCCACAAACCTGGCCACCGAGATGTTGCCTCAGAAAGCCAGCCAACCGAGACGCGTCCACCGACGTTGATTTTGCATCTCATGGTAGGGCAGCAATCCCAACCGCTACGACGTGTAGCAGCGGACAGAGCCGAACAAAATAATTTTCCCAACTCAACCAGTCAGCCAGTTTGGTGGTGGTAATAACACCTTGATGCTGCCACCATCAACACTGGAGGGGAGGAATTGAGCAATTTCTGTTCCGCCTGTGATAAAGCGGCACCTCGTCACGCCTCCCCTTCCCACTGCCCTCTCCGCCCAGCCCATTTGCCCCATCTACAGCGCCAACTCTCGCCTTGCCACACGCGTCATTTCCGGCTCTAAAAGTTGGGTTCCATTGCCTTGGCCGCGCCGCAAACGTTAATGCGTCTGGTTTACCCGTATGGGCTGTCAGACCGTCACACAGGGGGTGGCAGAAAGCAGCAGCACCGTGCACCACTTCTATTAGCCAGCATTCTTAGCCATTGAGGAAGGAGGCAATGATGCCAAGCACTCCGTTTTATCGTTGCGCACAGACTTGCCGATTTTGAACTCGTCTGGCTCGACTGTGGCCCAATGATTGGCTCCGTCCAGGGCGCATAATGAGCGCTCCTTACAGACCTTGAAAACGGCTATTGAGAGAGCAGCATTTATTTATTTATTGCAAGTGTAGAAAGTCATTGCACCGACTGGGACAACGCTAGCAGGGCCGTTGAGAGTGGTTCGCAAATGCCGTGATGTAATGCGCTGATTGTTTGCTTAACTCGGAGTTTTGATTAGCTAGGCCGCCTGACCTTGAAGCCATGCTAGACAATATGGCTCTTCGTAGCCATAGCAGTCTGGGGGGGGGGGAGGGAAGGCTAAACAGGTAACATCGGAAAGGACGCTCCATCCTAAAGACCAATTTAAAGCCTCCAACGGAGGTGCTATCTGACACAAGGTGTGAGAACGGCGACAACCTTTGGCAGGACAGGGGAGCAAAGTGAGAAGCGAAGTCTCACCTCCCCTATCCGCAAACTTTGCTTTCGTAGCAAATACTTCCCCTTTGCTCCAATACAGGATGTTTCCATGCCGCAGATTCAATGACTCGCATGACTGATTTGTGGATGCCTTGCCTGCAGCCCCGACTACTACTTTGCGACGGCAAATGCAAGAGGTTGACTAAGAGGCATGTCGGCGAAAGCTCCCCCATGGTACCACCCACTGGGGGCATGCCATCCAGACCAATGCCAGTGCCTCTTCCATCTCTTGTGTAGGTCAGCAATGTATTTCCAATTTCCGCATGGTAGACTCTCCTTCAGTGTCAGTAGAAACAATTTAGTGTTTATAGTATGCAATTAAGAAGTTTCGTGAAAAAAAGATTCACTACAGCATTGAATGTCGCACCCACGACATTTTCCAGTGCATTTCAAGTGTCGGTATTTTAGTCCGACAATGGCACATCGTCGAAAGAATCGGAGATTTAAAATGGGCGGTCATATGATAATGTTGGCGTTGGAACTGGACAAATATGGCGAAATGTGAAGCTGGATGCGGAGGAAGTTATCTTTTATGCAAAAAAATGAACAGTAGGTGGAAAAAAGGCTGACCTATGGAATAGGATCCCAACCTAGCAGTTTAAAAAGAGGGCAGACAAGTTATACCATCAAACTGATGAAATCAAAGTTGGCGATTTCATTCTTTTCGTGGAACTGAATGATGAGGGAATACAAGTCGTCGAAGGATGTGATGTAGGGGACAACTGCTGACGACTATCCTGCAGACCAAGTAAATTGAGATTGCGGGTAGCATGAACAGAGACTCGCATCACACCGCGGCTTTTCGTTGCCTTTGCCTGCCTGAACAGAGTGATTCCAGAGGGAGCGCCACAGACTGGGGACTCTGCAAGGAGGTACCGAGACTCTAGTGGCTGGATCGCATGAACAGATCGCGCCCGAAGCCAAAGGAGGCCAAAGCCATCCCCCTCACTCCGAGCAATTGGCCTAAGAGGAGATCGAGCTAACTGAAAGATGGCACAGAATGCAGTCAAAGGAAGGTCACAGATACCTCGATTTCGGGCGGTAGTACCGAAGTCTGGAAGGCATTTCATACAGGAGCCACACTTTGTAATTCTATACAAAATTCGCGGGATTCATTTAACCCTTCCGTTGTGAGTTCCCTAGTCTTTTGTTATTCAAAACAGGTGTTCAACCGGAATCGCCGTTCACTCAAAGCGCGTTTGCTTTAAAAGACGTCCAGGAAGGAGACGCTTTCGAAGCTGGACAACCTCCCAAAGGACTGGCGGTGCATCGTGTACAGACTGCAGTTCTCCAGGACTCATCGACTAGGGAGGCAGAATTTGCGTTCTGTATACGCTAAAGCACTCGGAATTCTATATGTCTTCAAGGGTTTTCCACTGTCGTACACTCAGGTGCGATAAGTTAAACGTTTGTTTATACAACGCCCTAATTTATGGGAGAGAGTTAATAAATAAACCCACTGCGCCCCAGCAACGTTAATCATCACTACACCGACAAGGCATCTTTACGATCCAACACGCTCTACCCCTTCACTGTCTACAAACTCCTGCCACAGACACCAGTTAAACAGGAAGCTCGGTGATGATAAATAGTGACAGTGCCAATTTCAGGAGTCTACTTCTCCTTCTTAGTTATCCCATCTCGGGCTCTATCGTCGCTAAGTCATGCCGAATGAACTGTTTAACCCCGTTTAAAATCTTCGCTGATGGAGAGTCTTGCAGGGCAAATCATCAACACAAAGCAAATTTGCAAGCATATCACCAACTGGTATCGCATCTCTGGTCAACTCAAGTGATGCTTCAAAACGACGAAGAGGAATTCTATTCCAATTCCTGTCTGTGGAGTGATTTGGTGAAGCCATCTTCCATTGCGTGGTACAGAATAAATCACCGCAAACAAAGCCATGGTGCTACATACGCGTGACGTGTCAAGAATTATTAGCACGTTCTGTAGCACAGAAACAGTGGCCTAACACACAGTAGCGGAGGGACCTGAGCTGTCTGGCACACAAAGCAAAATAAACACCAGTAAATAATTAGAAAACACGATTTCGTCCACTTTAGCCCACCCTGATGACCCCACGTCCGATTTTGACAGTGAAGTGTGAAGGCCAATTCACAAGCGGATGATGCCTGTGATGTATTCCAAAAAAGGTGCGCCAGCGCCGCCTTTAACAGCTGCGTTAGCAGGGCCACCACCCAACAAATAGGCTGTGGGAGCTAATGGGCACACGTCTGGCTCAATCAGTTAAGGCATACAAAGTCTTTAATTGCTGTGCCTTGGTTTAGGTATGGTGAATGGCTAGAAGCTGAGAGTCTCCGTCTTCAAACGGTGTACTTAGCCGATCGCTCCTTATGCCTAATGGCCTTCAACTCATTTGCCCACTTTTACCGCAACTGCTGTTTTATTGAAGTACAGCATGACGAATAAGCTCATTTGAAAAAAAACTAGGCACATTTGAACTGTCAAAACACAAGTGCCTCACTTGAAACGCATCTGTGAATAGAAAGACAAATTCGACTAAAGGGATATGCAGCAAAACCGACATTGTCAGCCATCCAGGATGATTTATTGCCAAATTTAGTGATCATAATCACTGGTTGAGAAAAAAATGATGCCTGACAGCTGCATGGGGAAATGAAATAAAAGACTTCCCGGTTATTGGTGGTTTGTCCGTGAGCGCTGGCGTGGAGGATCAGCAATGGTCACCCCAACACTTGGGTAAACGGTAAAGCAATTAGACACTGCTACTAATTTAATATCAGTAGGAGGAGTGAAGCCGCCGACAAATGAAGGACATAAAGGACAAGTTTATCACAAAATAATTAAAAAGTAAGAATCATTTGGATAAATAATGCGCAGGCACAGAAACAACGATGCTCTTAAAAGTGGAAAGAAAGAAATAATTTACGCCACAAGACCAGAGCATTGCAGAATGATCTCTAGAGCATTTTATGGGTAACTGACAGCAATGGCCATTCAGCAAAAAATCAAACTACCCCTGGTGGACTTCAGCTGGTCTGGTTCAGTCATAGTCAAACCCAGGTTTTCAGAACAGAGGAAAGTTGGCCATTGAATTGATTCAGCACACATCTCTTTTCGGGTCATTCAAATGCATACCTTCATCCCCATTGCTCACCCCAAATATTCTTCACAGTTCAATGCTCCTATCTGACCCTCCCAACACCGTAACCAACCCATCGTTCTGTGGTCAAAAGGAAGCAATGAAGTTGCCACACTAGCAGAACTCGAAGCCCGAAGAGCCAACGTTAGAGTCCACATAAGTAACGGTGCTTTAAGAAATCTTTCTTCAGTGCGTTTTAAAGGGACAATGACGCATTGACAACCACCTTGAAGTGATTGTAGCGGCATATAACGTTCCACCATAACGTTAAAGGGAGTAATTTATGGTAAGTGACAGTATGTAAGTACTACGCCTGATTTATACGCAGGCAAACGCTTAACTATATATGGGATTACGGGTTGGAACGCGATGCAGGTCTGATTTGCGCCTGGCGCCTCTAACTGTAAGACGAATGCCTTGTGGAATACACTATAATAGCTTGAACTGTGGCCTTATCTACCAGCGGCACAATAATGGGAAGGCATTGAATTCCAGAGGGTAACTCTTCGACCCTTAAGTCATTTTGGACAAGGCGAATGACTAAGAGAATCGGGCAAAAAACCTAAGAGGTGGTTTAAACAACTTATTACATTTAGCCACTTAATGCTCTCAAAGTTGCCAAAGCGCGTGCCTATGACCAAGGGATAATTGTTGATTTACCAATCCTGAACAAGATAGAGCTAGAGTGATGTGATTGGTGAATTCGGTGACCAATCAAGAGGCTAAAATTCTCCAAACTGTCAACGTTCCAGTCCCTTCTCCTCCGTCGAACGCGGCGTCACCTGGCTGTTGCCCGCATGCCTTTCTACATGGACATGACGTCGACACATGTTCTTTGCTGGTTTGGGACAGATATTAGCTGTGCAAACAAGTTGGTTGAGAGAGATGCAGGTAAGCAGATGTGCAGGTTTGCAATTCCCAGCTCCTGAATGCGACATGGAAGAGTCAAGCGCAGACGCATGGGAAAGTCAAGAGATTTGGCAAATGCTGGTCCTTGGTAGTGGACTTCGTCACTGGTCGGTGGGTCGAGCAGCACGTTGACGTGTCACCCTTCCTGCCTTGTGAAACCCAATAGTGAACTATTTGTTCAAAGCACTGTGACGGCCTCATATTCCACGCAATCGTTGCAAGTCTTGGTAAGAGAATTGCTGTTACAACTCCATTGTCTACAGGTCTGTGACAACCAACCAACTGTTACTCTATCAGGCAAATATGCCCTTCCGTCCTCCTCTTCCAAAACACTGCGGTTTGTGTCCTAAACTCCCCCCTCTCAACTCTTCTCACCAATTGATGAAATTCGAAACTAAGTCCAATATAGGCCTATTCTTACATTAACTAGCCATATCCTACTGGAAGCCTTCCACTGAAATCTATTTGAATAGGAAACACTTCTTCGCAAGCTCCTTCAACACCTAGTCTGCGAAAAGGTCCTCATTCCTGCATAAGTGCTGATGAGGATGCTCCTAGGGTTATGGTGGAACGGATTTCGCCAGTAACGAATTCCCGGTCCCTCCAAATTCTTTTATGGAAAGGTTGATTCGCAAATATGAAGACAAGGGGAAGGACGGCGAGTGCGTGCATACCACCTAAGTAGGCATCCAGTGGAATGCGTGGCGTCGAGGCGGCGTGGGCAGGAGCATTCCACAGCAGCCGCGGTGTGACAAAGGGCCTACAACAGACAAATCATGGACGTCCCGGTGATGATTGGCGGTCCAGTGGCTGCTGATGTAAAGCCGGTGGTCAAGAGTCCACAAAACAGGTAAGCCAACCAGTAAACTAATTTTTCATGCGGTTCAAAGGCTTCAGCCAATGACAAAAGAAAATGACGATTTTGTGCGACAGAAGCTAAAGAGGAGTCTACTGCAAAGATCCCCATTTTGTAAGACGGATGACACGCCCAGAAGTTGGCCAAGTGGGCGGGCGAAGATCCACGAAAGGATGATCCACTAAAATCACGTAGGCCTTCGGCATCCACTCTAACATTGTGCTTCCTTAAGTGGTCAACAGTGGTATAGGTCAAGAATTCAACCATACAAGAAAGCTTCAATGAATTGAGGACAGGGCGGCTCCATTTCGCAGTTGAGCAAATCTTCCAAGGCGATAAGTAAGTGGACCAGAGAATCCCTTATCCCTCTCGCCCGAAGACAGTTCAGTGGTCGAAAATAGCCCAGGCGTGCAGTCGATTGAAAGGAAAGATGAATTTCCTCCCTGACGCAACTCACTCATGGTACATTCGTTCCGGTTCTGTTATTCATTCCGCCTGATAGTGAAATTGGAACAGCAAAGTGTTTCACAAATCCAACTCAACCCACATCCCCATTACTCTTGGTTCCTTTTCATTTTCCTGTTCTTCACCATGTCCGCCGATGGCCATTCCCCATGTAGGGAACGACGTTCCTCACTTCATCGACAGCGAAATTCGAGGTGCATTGGAATAGATGTCTTTGTAGCACACCGCGAATCTTAAATGCGATCAGTTGTGACGTGTCACTACCAGTTCCCCCTGTCATAAAACTACTCCAACTGACACGGTTTACGTTATTTCCTTCAGGAGTCTAGTCAATGGGCCGCTTACCAGCGCAACGTCAAAGGTGATTTCGGCAATCCCTGTAGTGCCCTTTCGTAACTCTTCGAACGATAGCTACGATGTCTTTTTGCACGTGCAAATGTTGATATAGAGAAAATTCTACCGTCTCATTCCATTGGTCGCTAAGGTAGCGAAATTACTCTTCCTTGCAGAATGCTGGAAAGGTATGCGTCATTCGTAGCGGTTCTGTTATGGGGTGTTTGCAATTCTTCCATCCGTAGGACAGACACTTCTTTTCCACTGGCGAAGGTTACCAAAAAAACAGTGGAAAACGGAATAAAAGTCCTTCAAACTTGGGTTTGCCACCATCAATGTAGCGTCTGGAGACTTCCTTGAAGGCAAAATAATATACACATTGGCAGCAAACAGAACGGGACGAAGGTTACCGGCATGCCCTAGAGGCCAGCCTACTAAATACAAGCAACAGAGCCACTTCAAGTCCGAAATGGAAACCTGCAGTTAAACAAACAAAGGTTTACATCGTGGTCCTCTGCGTTCTCCTTTGTAAAGAAAATTTCTCGTAAGAATGCAATCTGCAGAGGCCAAAACCCTCCAGACACAGTTGAAACACAGCTAAGCGATAACATTTAGTGCAGTATGATTGGAAGTACCGAATTTTGTTAACAAACTAAATAATGAATGTCGAATCCCCTTTTTTCCGAAATGGAGAAGAAATCACTTGTTAAATTCTGGACATCTACCCACTGTGAATACAAAAGCGTGAAGGTCCGACGTCACGCTCTCGCTTTCATTGGCGAGCCACGGAACCACAACTGCCTCTGTAATGTTCACCCGCAACGTTTATCGAGGTTGTACAAGTTCTGCATTCTTCATGCCTAAGTTAATTGCACTTCAGCTCGCCAGTTTTGATGCCTTACCCGAAAAACTGCAGTAATAAGCGAATCCCCAACAGCTTGTGCTTGTTCACTTGAGCCCATTCGAGTCAACTTCCTCACGGCTCAGTGCTTGACGACTTCATCCGACAGGACTGCGTTTAGTTTGCCTCAGGTTCCCCCTTTTTCCTACATCTTCACAACATCCGTCAATGTCCATAACAAATGCAAGAAACAACACCATTTCCTAATTTAATCTCATTTAATGATGACCATTACAGAGCTGGTCTCTATGAGAAGCTCAATCGGTGCTCAATGCAGCCACCATCCAAAAGAACTCGTCGAACCACATCAGCGATGCCCTTTGTGCGCGCGAGGATGGCGGCAGTAAGCAAGTCATCGTTTCTCCTTCAATTTTGCCATGTGCAGGGATCACCTTTACAAACTCCTCATATGAAACAAATGCCTTGAGGCGATCGTCAACCGACAGTGGGTTTGAAGCCAGCGCGAAAAATACACGACTGACGCAACAGGGGACATCAAGCGACAAGCACCGCTCCACACCTAACCATGAGGCGCTAACAAAGGCGGCGTGACAAATCCATCTCAACAGGATGGAGCACACTCGGAGGCCAGCCGCCTCATTAACACCGCCCTCAATTCTTAAGTGCTGCCAGGATGTCTGGCTTGCACCACCAGTAGTCGTGGAACACACCAACATCGTCGAAGTGGATTCAACTTGTCTAACGTGGAGCTGACCCGTGGCTCGGCATGGCGCAGTCATGTACTGCGCTCCTCCACGTCTCTCCCCTGCCTTCTCGCTTTACACCTGACCTTTACTATTGCCGTGAAGAATCCACTCCATTCACTCCCACCAAGCTTTCCATTCATAGCTGAAAATCAGCCACTCAATAGCCCGACCCGGATCTGATGAGCACCACTGCCTTCATTCCAGGCGGGCAGCTGAGTGGCAAGGCAGCCTGGCTTGGTCAAGTGGTCAGGTGAACAGTTCCTCCTACTCTGAGCGTTTCGTCCTGTGAAGCACAGACAAATGCTCTGGGCTGAGATTGTAAGGCAGGTGAAGTTGAGTGGACGAAGACGGGAAATACCGCTTTGTGCTCGAGACGACTTGCGCAGTATGAAACACACAAGTGTTGCAAGTGTGCCTAGGTCATTTCAATGGCAAATTAGTGCGTTTCAACGAACATCACTTGATGGTTTTAAAGTCCCATTTCCATCACGTGAATGGAAATTTTTCAAATGCATAGCAGGAAATGCGACTTGAGCATCGGTCTGATTAGGGCCGTTTACTAACTGCTTGCGAATCCCAGCAAACTTTAAGCAAGAATTGCATGCACTGACCTTTGAAAAGCAATAAAAAATTTATTCACTTACGAGCATCCTCTGTACCTCATGCTCAAAGCCTGTTGATCCGCCACCGCTGCCGAGATGCCCAGGTGCTCACATCAAACGGAATCTCAAGTGCCGCACCTCCAGGGCGGTACTTATCATGGTAACCAGTGCCCATCACAGTCCAGCCATCGTTTATTGACGTGGCGAACCACAGCGACAGTACCTTCATGGCGTAGTATTGGGTGGGAAAAAACACCTACCAAGACAAACTATCAAACTTGTCTTTGGAAGACTGACCTCCGTAGGATGGTGACAAGGTTGGCCAGATTTTTGAAAAAAAAAGACGCGAGGGCCTCAAACAGGACTGCACATCTGTGGGACCATGGCGATCCAGGACTCGGCGATTCGTTCCTGGTTTGAAGCGCCACAAATCGCTTTGATAGATATCCCAACAGTGTACTGCTTTTGAACAGCATGAAAGCAGACTACCTCAGCATGGATTAACAGCAGTCGCATTCAAGCGGTTGTTCCAAAAGTAAGACAACGAACAAGTGGAACTTGAGCTCGTTTGCTACATTCGTTCCACAACAGCATAACGAAATAAGAACTGCGAAGCTCGTGAAAATCGATTCAATACAGACTTAAAATTCACTGGTCTACACAATCACAGAGTACAATAAAGCGAAACGCAAACTGGTAAAATTGTTCCGCAATGCCTCAATACTGACAAACAATCACCCAACAGCGCTGGAACAAAAAATTGTTTCGTAAAATTATTTCTTAAAAAAAGTATACATTAATCCGACTTCAAAATTGTTCTTCACTGATGATTCTTTTGATCTTCCTCACGGCCTCACTGCTGAGATGTGCGAAAGGGTTGGCGACTGGGGACCCTGATATCGCATACAAAATGGAATCCTGAAGGCGGAAATAAAGGAAATGAGAGGCCACCCTCCGTCATGATGGTACAAACCAGACCTACCTAGAAGGCATGACACATCGGCGCGCTTTACTTAGTAGAGCGGCAAGGCGGACGCCACCAAAATCTCCAGCGTTGAGACGACAGAAAAAAATACCCAAGAAACTAAATAAACTCGCCTCAAAACTAGGCGAGTCTTTTTGAAAGGCCCATTTCTAGCTACGCCAACTAGTACCAATCAAGCCTTGGTACGCATAGTTAAATTGACAACCGACAACACAACCGAGCGTTTTCAAAGGTCCTCCTCCCTTTTAATTCAAGCGGTTATGCGCACACACCAACCTCTAGCTGACATCTTGACTCTTGCAATCGTCCTACTTTTTTTCATGACCCACTGAAACAATGAAATCATGCGTCAAAAAGCATTCAGATAGTAACTCTCGCTCAAATGAATCGAAATATGGAGGGAGGGCATTAGAGGAAGGAATTTTTGAATGGACGATTCCAAATTCGTTGATAATCACATCCTAAAGTCTCAATACCTCCAAGGCAAGAACCTTTCTTGATCTAAAATTTCTGCACTTTGTTCCCCTCAAGATTGGCAGAAGACAAATTTGTCGCAATTACATAAGAAACTACGGACGCTTGCCCCTCCAAACGCAAGGCTAGAAGCCAAGACGCACCATTTGTGATCTGGAAACGAGGTGCACGGAGGAATAGGAGCAAATAAAAACAGGTCCAAGCTTTGTTCCATTTATCACAGAAAGAGAATCACTTCATAACCGACCTTAAATGTCTGCCACTAAACCTAGACCATTGACTTGAAACGGCGGTCTCGATACAGCATCTCTAGGAAAGCCAGTGCCCGGGATTGACACTTCCTTAACCCCCAAAAAACAGCTGAAACAAAGCCAGAGGACCTACCCTGTCAAAAATACTGGGGGTGACTGATTGGTTGAGGAGCGCTGAGGAAAGCTTAGATTTGGCATTGGCAGCGATTGCAGCTGCACGACGCGTGCGACCCTGTCGTGTCTCCGTTGTGCACTTTTTGCGTTCCGCTGCTGTTGCTTTGGTCAAGCGCAGTGTTCGGTTGCCCCGAGTCCGCGTCGCTACAGCCAATTCCGTCGCGATTTTCGCTGATGGATTCGTCGAGGTGGGGCATGGCGTCGAAGTAACCTACAAGGGTCGCAAATAAGGAATGCGTTGACTCCCCGATAGCGTACCATTCAGCTTTTGAGAAAAATGCACTTGGCCGCGATTCTAAAACGACCCTTTAGTAAAATCGCATACTAATGAAATGATACCAAACGATCCGTGTTACGTTTTAGAGTAATTTCCAAGGAAAATGAAGACGTCATGAGATCCACACAAGCTTACATAGACAAAACAAAAGGAATGGCATCCCTTTGATCTGGAAGGCCTTGAGTAATGCTGTAACGACTACCCTTGTCATTTAAACAAATTTTGCGAATGCTTTTAACGGAACATAGGAGAACGGTCAGGCGGATGAGAAACGTAAGTCCGGACCGAACACAGTCACATGCATTGACATGGAGTACATTGATTGCATGACCAATGCGCCTGGTAGGGTATCGATGGAACCTAATCCTGGAGGACTGGTAGGTATCGAGAACTATACATTCAAACTAGGCGCCCGTGTACGTCGCCAAACATGTTATCTGGAAAGTTGCAACAATATCTGGACCACGTTCATGGATCCCTTTGAATCTCAACAATTTAGATGCCCAGCGCACTGATGCGGAATAACGGATTACCACTCGTTATTGAGACAAATCGAAATGCCAAAAATGCGGCTTACGGAAAATTGAGTACAAAGAGGTAAAAATGACCCGTTTAACACATTTATTTCAAAAGCTTCAAGGAATCGCGGCAATTGGACAAGTTGAATCGTATGCGCCAAACAACGCTTATAACACTGAAGATTACAAGCTGGCCCAGAATACCATGCAGACGTATCCGCCCTGGATTCATGACCGTTTAACAACACCTTTAAATCAGCCGACAGCATTTATGGACCTGATGTTTGATGGAAATCTTGAGGTACTTCCGCACCCTAGAAGATGCCATATGACAGTCCACAAGGGCGACCATGAGCAGATAAGAATTCGAGACAAGCACACAAACATGGGAAACCAACACCCTTATTACGCTACATGATTTCTATCTCATAGCCGACTCACCATCGGAGGCAGCCTGGGATGCACCTACCGTTGCCCAGAGGAAGTTAATCAAACTAAATTTAACACCATTTTGGAGCATTATTAAATTCCAAGGTCACCTATTCATGTTCGAAGACAAAACGCTAAACAGAGCTTGACAATAATCCAAATTGGAAAACTGGCGCGAAAGAGCGCCGTGAAAGCGCAGATGAATAGACGCCAGTTGCACCGCCACATTGACAACGCATGAAGCAATCAGCGTGAGCGGTTGATGATAGGTCAAGCTTTCAAGAGCAAAGGTACACCGACTAAGCGTTTAAAGGGATAGAAGGAGTCAGCATGAATGTCCAGAGTAGCATATAACAACCTCCTTGTAAGACCTAACGCTCCACAGCATGAATACGAATTTATTTACTTGAAGAGACGTCCACTGAGTTCCCTCACAGTCGATAGGCTTTTGATGCAGCGGTGAGCTTCAAATTCCAAATCAAGGCTGAAAGGTGTGCACAGTATGGGAATGACAGGCATGGCTTCAGTTCCGATGAATTTTTGGAACAGTCTTAGAGCGGGTCATTGGTCGCTAATGCAAAACTGCAAAGCGTTTGAGCTAACTGGCAACGTCATAAAAGAATGTAAAACGAATTCTACGTTTAATAAGTGAAGACAGCTATATAATTACAATTTAGCGAAAAAGTTCAAGTGCAAAAAACAAGATACCTAAAGTAGAAGCCTAATGAGCGCAGAGTAAAAAAACAACTGTGAAATCACTCCAGCCTTACGCGACTAGACCTCTTAAAAGTACATCTCAAAAAGGCAGATTATGTCCCTCAACCTGAAGAAGGAATTGAAACGATTTTAAGGTATTTGCCATTAACTTCAGAGGCAAGAGACCATGGGAGGCGAGGACCCACCAAAGGTTATTGGAATTTTGTTTATTTATTAACCCGATCAGTAGTCAAGATCTAGAAAACATACCTAGAACCAGACTATGAACACACGTCAATGTTTGGCACGACTAACAGCACAATCAACCGGTACAAGCATGCAAAGAATCCACCGTGAATGACAAATGTCAAGCAATGTCTTGTAGAAGTTTAACAACGTGACTACCTGATTGAGTCTGGAGCGCGCGGCCACTCGTCGGACGGTATTAATTACTCGCATGGCGCTGGGTGGAGGCATTTTCGGCGGCTGCCGCGTCTGTCTTTTTCCTTCACATTCCGCCAATCGATATTCCTGGAGTTGATGAACGTGTCAGAGTAGGGGACTCAAGATAACGAGAATAATAAATAGAGTGAAATTTGCCTCGGGCACCCAATCAGGCTTGTAGGTGCGCAGGTAGTCGAGGTAATTCATGCTAAGCGAGTCAGTAGCCTCGGCCTCACGCATGAGCTGCAGGCGAAGCCAGTTAACGCGAGTGTCGAGATAACGCTCAAAGATGGCACGCTTCGCCGACACCCGACGCTTAAATTCAGAGCGTGCATCATCAAACAGACTTCGTAGGACAGAAGGCCCTGAATCAGTCCCCTCACAAGCGCTAACTTTGGAACTCATAACTTGCGGCATACTGTATTCTAGGTGCAGGAGAAACAAAAAACAACGAAATACGGAAGAATGATTCAACAAGACCAGTAACGTCCATTATGACCAAAATAACCCGAGAATCGGATTAAGATAAACCTAAAGCCGTTGGATTAAGAGGTCGATAAGAAGCACAAACACCATTCAAGATGCACTGTTACAAGATGACACAAAAAGGCCATTAACTTGAAGCTAGTGGAAGCAGATCAGTAATAAACAAAGCCGTATCAATTAAAAAAAAGCGAAAAAGCGGATGGAAACAGAGCGGAGACGATGAGAAGCACCAGTGTACCAAACATACCAAAGACCTGAAACCATACCCTTAACACAAGCCAAAAGTCGGAGGATAGACCAACATTTCGGTGACTGAGTCATATAAACAAAAGATTGCAAGCTAAAGGAAATTCGTTTCGTACAATGTGGCTCATTTAAGGACCAAAAATAAGGGCCGATCTTTAAAGAAAGCGTTTTTAACGCTTGTCGAACACAATGTTAATGTAAGTCCTCTCACCTGCCGTAAGATTTAAGAGGAATTTGCAAAACAGTCATTTCAATTAACTTTTCAAGGAGCTTAAATTGGCTGGCACATAAATTTAGCATGGTTTTGGCAGTGCTGACCAATGTAAACTACTGACGAGCACAGACAAATTCATGGCAAAACGAGAAACATGACGCAATTATGACTGCTTAAATTCATTGGAATATTTTGTTCACTTGGGTCTTCGGTTTCAGTTACTGCAGCATCTCGAGCACCCTAACAGACGGAGGGAAGGCAAGGTGTAGATCAGAACACTTGTATTTTGGACGAAAAGGAAGGGAACTGCTGGCATGGCCGACAGGCCAGCCCACGCAGCACCGTTCAAGGTGGCCGGCACCAATGTGTCGGGCCAACCAACAGTCCGAACAAACAAAACAATACAGTTACCTTAACAGCTGTATCTATCCGGTAACGCATGCTGGCCTTTGGACCACGTTAGTAGTGCGATTTCCTCTTTCGCTTTAATATACTCGTTCTGCCGCAACATTATGCCTTCTTCTGCATTTCAGGAAAAATTAATCACAATTAAAGCACTCTGAGTCTTAAGATCCATACGAGTGTGGTGGAGATTGCATACCCGATTTGCGGGAGAGTTAAGTCAATTGTAATGGCTTAGATGCTGCGCCACTAAGAAAGTGTGCCTTTATAAATTGTTCGACCATAAGAATGATTTGCTTAATTTTAATGCCAGAATGCGGTTATTTCCATTTGCCAATTTCGCACAATTGCGTACCACTAAATCTTAGTGACCTTGATTATTTTAGCGTGATTGCTGTCTAGTTGATCCTTTTCAGCCTATATTAACCAAAGCGACTCTTGTGGTCACTAAACGCTGCGGTCGAGTCTGTGGCGTAATGTCGGACCACCTGGATTGGCCAGATTATCTCATTACTGCATTTTTCTTTGCTGTATACACATTTATAGGGGTATTTTACGGATTCAAGTCGTATTTTATCAAATGTTGGCACCGCATATGCAGTGGTAAAACCGAAGAAATTGACCCCCAAGACACAAACGTGGGCGCCGATGAAATGTTTTTGGCCAACAGAAAGCTGACGCTTCTTCCCATCGTTGGGAGCACCCTGGCTAGTTTTATGTCGGCAGTGGCACTCACAGGAAATAATTCGGAGTTCTATTTATTTGGCCTAGAATTCCTCAATTTAATCCTTGGCTACATTATAAGTTTTCCCATTGCTGCTGAAGTGTATGCCCCAGTATTTTACAAGCTGAATCTTGCTAGCGGTCATGAGGTATGAATCTTGTTCGTTTTAACGTCCTTTAGTATTTGGAGCTGCGGTTTTGCCGCGTTTTACGTTGGCTTGTTACATTGGTCTTTTGCTTCCAAATGGTATGCTAACAAAACACACTGTATGGGTTGTGACGTTGAATGAGCATAATTTTTCTTTTATAACTTTATGCGTTTAAATCATTTGTCGTTTATTTATCAGGTTTCCTTCGTCCATCTCTCGAGAACTTCGCTGTCCCTATAGTGTTTGTTAGTCAATAGCCTTGTCCACCTTTGAGGTTGTTGTAATTCATTCTTTTTGAATTATTTATAGATGATCTACATTGCTGTAGTTCTCTACGCACCCGCCTTAGCGTTGAGCAGAGGTGAATTTCATTTTTAGATGCAGTCAAATCTCACACATCCAAAACCCTCGTAGACTTGAATTAGTATTTTTTGCCTCCCAATTCGTAGATCTATGCATAAGAAACAGAGACATCACGTGTTGAGGCATCCTGTCTTTCTGTCCCGGACGCTCGTTTATTCATCGAGTAAAAAATGCTGATGAGCAGATAAACGTTTTCTGTTACTGTCTCTCGTTTATGGAATAATGTTCTGCCCTCGTCAAGCTTAGGTGCGTTTTGTTGCACAAGCTGTGATTTGCGTTCATTGAGATCTGCATGGCTTGAGGCGAGCATTTCTTTATCTCTCATGAGCTCGTTATGTGCTGTTGATCAGGTTTTTCGTATTTTAGTAACCGGCTTGCCCGTTTCGGCATCTATCCTAGCCTCTGGTATTATTGGGACGCTGTACACGGCCCTGGTGCGTTGTTACATCTTAAATACTTTGGCGCCAGGTGACATTTTGTACGGCATCTTACTAAGCGCTGAGATTTCAATGCAGAATTAATGTTAGGCATTATAGTAGAAAATGGAAACCTAGTTTTATTTCAAAAGCATGCAAATAACTAGCTACCGGGGTCTAATTGTTAGCGAAGTTGCGCTCAAGACGAAAATGGGTTGTTTGTGGATAATTTTAGGCCTTGGTAGTGCTACCGTGTTATGTATAAATAGCTTTGTTCTGGAAATTAAGGGCGAAGCGAGTCAAGAACCTATTGCCTCTATACAACCTTTAATCTGCTCAGTAAAGGTGTACGCACTTTTGCTAGATCGAAAGATTTTTTTTCTCTCCAACGTATGAGGTAATACAAACTACCTGTTATCAAAATAATGGAAGCGGTGATGCAATTGAGCGTAAGGTTGAACTATTTTGACCAAATAAAGCACCACTGGAAATAACAGCAGTATGTGGAGGCAGGAAGTCTGTGCTGTGCCCATCGAAATGCTTGGAACAGCCTTGAAAATCTCTCCTATAACTTCGTCTCCTCTGCTTTTGATTCAGGGTGGAATGAAGGCTGTGGTGTGGACAGACGTCCTCCAGACGGTCGTCATGTTTGTTGGTCTGATTCTGCTCATGGTCTTCGGTTGCCAACAAGTTGGTGGCATCGACCGGGTCTGGAGCATTGCAAAAGAGGGTCGCAGGCTCGAAATCTTTGAGTACGTTTGCTTTTCTTTGACGATTAATCCACCAGAATATGTTTTTTGTTGGCATTTGTTACCACTTTTCTGGGCGTCGTAATTATGCAGAATTGTCACTGGAATATTTAATGCTTAAGTTATGAAGTCGCATGAGACTTGATAGCGGTGGGATAGCGATCATGTTCAAGAATCCCACATGACAGCGTTGATTGAGCTGATGGGTGTGAGGGTTTGATAGAGGGACACAATTTTACTGCATTTCTCATAAACGGGTTTCAGCTGTAGCGACGAGTGTTATAGGTAAGGCGTTGAGTTGCAGAGCTGATACGCCACTAACAACCCTAGTTTTTCCATTCCTCTAGGCGAAATTTCCCTAGACGGAAATGACTTAGTTCCACTGCATTAAAATAGGATAATATTGGTATTCCGAATGCTCCTCTCCTTTGGCTTACGGTTGAATAACTGGTGGCGGACAGTGTTTTTCGTTCTCACACCACCGAGAGGCTTATCCCCGTTTTCTTGCTTTACTCTGTTGGAAAAAGTAAAATTTTGGAGTGGAAGTTGGTGCTCTTTCGAAAATCCTGGTTAGGCAGGCTGGAAAAGCTTGAGTCCATGTGGGTATTTTGAAGCATTTCTCTTTCCTTAAGATGAGGTTGATGATCGCATTTCTTATTCGTTGCCTCATTAAATATGCTTGAATCTACACATGTGGATTGTTTAATTAGCTTTGAAACAGTGCCTTGACTGATGATTAGACCGTACGGACATAAATCACTCTAAGACACTGTTGTATTATCTAGCGAAGCTGAGCTCGACAGAAGTCGGGAGCACGGTATAATCCTCTAATAAAGGCGGTTTCAGGTGTGACGAATTGGTGCACATATTTCAGCTGTCGTATCCGCCCCACCTGTACGATTCATACTAGCTTCTTTCTGCTTAGCTTCGATCCGAATCCCTTCGTGCGACACTCCACATGGACGCTGGCTATCGGCGGCGCCGGTATGGTGATGAGCATCTACGCTACCAATCAGACACAGGTTCAGCGCTACCTCGCCTGCAAGGACCTTAAAACCGCTCGGCAGTAAGCCGTCTTTAGCGGCCTATGTAGATGGACTAATTCATCTCGTCAAGGATTGAGTTGCTTCAAGGGCTGGACAGGGGTGATTATAGCTTCGTGCTTGACAGTGAGAAAGGTTGATAGTCATCAGTGCCCCTTGAAGGCCAGGAAGAATGCTGTGAGCCAGATTTTATTGCTTATCCAACAGCACTACAAGCATGCGAATGTAGGGAGCAGCAATAAAAGTGCATGGAGGTCATCGATAGGTCGGCACGGGTTGTGAAAATAACCTGTATGTAGTACTTCGCCTGTAAATTAGTCCAACGCTCAAGGCCAGGCGTTTCTTTTAATGAATGTCTTGAGAAAAAGGCGGAAAAGCATGGAATTACTGTTCCTTTTTCTCTTAAACGAGCTATCAGAAATATCTAAAACTTCGTTATCACTCCTCGCAGTTCTTAGCCTTCACCTTCTTGACTGTATGGTAGGCACAAATTTTCACCACGGGCAGAACTCGCAATTTTCGATGTCCTCATACAATGCCGAATGCACTGTGGGAATCTGTGTTCTTTGTAGTGTTTAAAACTGGAGCAATTGCCTGGTGGCAGCCACTTCCTTGGACATATTTATTGCTTGAGAGCAAAACTTGTGGCACAGTATGAGGCTTTGGGGCCATGTCGTGCGCCCATTCATGTTTTCAATTTTACTAGAACATTTGCACTGGCGACCCTGCCTTTACTTCTTCGTTAGGGTGGTTCTCCACTGTCGATGTGCTCCAGATAACCTTCTTGGTGTGGGTTTCTGGATTTCTGACGTTTTGGCGTAGCACCCAATGGCGACATCTAAGCTGATGTCATTCCAATGTCATAGGCTGGATTCGCGTTGCCACCAAAGCAACGCCTGAGTTATTACCCAACGTGCACTGGTCTTGGGATCATCATTGTCGACATTCGGAAGGGCCGGAGCACCAACAGTATGGTTGACCGAATTGTAGAAGGCCGGGAAAGTCGATGCAGTAATTTACAGAGTTAGAGAAAGCGTCGCTCTGGTCCACTTAATTAGGATTTAGTTGGCAAATTAACTGAAAAGTGGAGAGGAAAAAGGAGGAGGGAGTTTCATCGGCCTAAGTAAAGGTCGTTCGAAGGAGAGAGGCCAAAGGTGATGAGTCTTTGTATTTTTAGGGCCATCCACCTGCAACTCCCAATAAACGTGGTGCTTCTTTCAATGCAGGGGATCATCGGATTGGTCGCCTATGCTGTTTTTGCCAACTGTGATCCCGTATTGAGCGGGCAGATTAGTGGATACGATCAGCTCTTTCCACACCTCGTGATGAGCCTCTTTGGTAATATCCCCGCCTTGAGGGGTATCTTTCTCTCAACCCTCTTTGCTGCCGCTCTGAGGTTGGTTTTGAGTTTCTCCAATTTCGCGATCAGTCTGCCACTACATGGCAGATGCTTTAGGATGGTCTTTTGCAAAGTAGGTAATCTGCTTCCCACTTTTGTGACTGTTCTAGCACCCTCTCCTCGGGTGTCAATGGAATCGCTTGTGTTCTCGTTGAAGACGTCTTCCTAGATATCTACCTAACGTGCTGCAAATCTTCTGGACTTCAGCAGAAGACGCTCACTTTCATTGTTCGTACCATTGGTGAGGCCTTTCCCCTCTTCAGTAATGCTTATTTTGATTGGGCATATGTGAATGGGCATAGTCATTTAGGAAAACTGAATCTGGTTATCAAAGTAACCACATAATTTATTGGTCACTGCATTGTATGGCGTTCTGGAAAGCCTCGAAATCTACCAATACTGAGAGGAGGATTCAAGGTTAAAATGGTGTGACAATGAGTCCTCTTGGATTCTGCTACTTTTCCCTTACTACTACTAAACTACTTCAGCAATCGCCTTTGGTCTGCTCATAATCGGACTGGCCTTTCTCCTACAAGTCGTGCCGGCTGGTGTGCTTCGCATTGCCTTTTCCATCTTCGGTGCCATCGGCGGTCCAATCCTCACCATCTTTACCCTTGGCATGATCTGTCCCTTTGTAAACAAATGGGTAAGCTTACAGTCTTCTCCCAAAAAGTAATCCATTTTAGGGCTTATTTTCCTCAGCTACTTCAACTCCTTGTCGGTTTGGATAGTCAGTTTTCTTGGAAGAGACTTTGAACGTTGATCTGGCACGGAGTTCTGCGGATATTGGGTTTTGATATTCCCCATTGAATTCGCTTGCAGTCTGACGGGTTTAAACCACTGAGACTTTGAATGAACAAAAACTCTATTTCTAAGCACATTTTCTTCGTCTCCTAGGCCTCTTTGCCTCTCCTCTGATTGCTCTCGGGTTCTGCTGTTTCTTAAGTCACTTCACGACAGAAACGCCCACCCTTGAGGTCTTTTCATCTTTTCGTGTAGTCGTTGAGAAAACCCCCATTTCGGGGTTTCACTTTCTTACTCCATCCAGCTCCTTCGTCGGTCATCAAATTTGAACCCGATTGTCGTCTGTGTTGTATGAAAAGTCGGTGATATGTTTGGAGAGGGTTGCACTTGTGAGTTTTGGCATCTTTGGTCTTGTTCCTACACCGGCGACATTTTGGCTCCACGGTCATAAGTCACTTCAGCTCTGTGTGGCAGTGAAGCATCGTCGAGACACTGAGAGATCTCTTAAGAATCTAGAGGCACTGAATCAACCCTTTTACTTATAAGCAAATCACTTTTTCATGGACATCATTTCCTTTTTGGTCTCACCAAAGGCAAGCCGTCGCTAATCCCCTTGATTTAACTTTTTGTCATCTTTTCATGTCACCCATTTGGGTGGATTTGTCGCACAAGGGGGCGTAAAACCCCACGGTGAGGCCGATATGGGCAATACAAGAACTGGTGAGTGCATTTTTTGGAGAAAAAAATTTACTCCGGAAGAGTTTACAGTTCCCGTCCTACTGTTGAGCGGCTCATCAATGTACCGAACTGTGTTTGAAGCAATGTGAATGTGTATGTCTTTGTGTTTGCTTTCAATGTGTAAAGGGGCCTTCGTTTCGCATTGCCGACTTTCGGGCGTACAAAATGACATAATGTTGCATTCTGTCTTGATTATGAGTGACTGGGGGGGACTTTTCGAAGACAGTTGTACCGGCTATTCATGCGCAAGGCGAGAAGTTACCGCCTTGCTGTCAGGTTCAGGCTGACCACGGTTTATTTTGAAATTCAGAGTCCCTTCAATTGTACCGCCTCCATTGTATCAGTGCTGTTCACGATGGGTGTTTCGTTGTTGTACAACAGAGTTGGATATAAATTTTCCCTTTTCGTATTTTAAAGGGGGGCTTGACAGGTTTCGTTGCAAGCCTGACTGCCGGTTTGACAATGATTGTTGGCACACTCTACTTCTACACCTTCGAGGAGGCCCGGGCTCCACCTCTCTCCACTGCTGGATGCTCGGCCAACACCACCCTGTCGGTGACAGAGACGTCAAGGCTGGCAGCGACGACGGTGGTACCTGCGCCGCAGTATGCCTTCTCCTTCTTCAATCTCTCCTACCTCTACCTCACTCTCTTCTCTCTCATCATTGGTTTCGTTGTCGCGACAATTGTCAGTCTACTCACTGGTGAGTTCTTCGTTTTTGAGCACTTGAACGTGATCTGGCCAAATCATTCGAGGTACACTCTAGAACCATGGCAAAAGTATCATTGGTAAACTTTTTAAAAACTTTTTTTAAAGAAAGGTTTGCCACGAGTTTGTTTGCCGCCCTTTCTCACCTTTACTACATACGCGAGTCAGGATAAGAAACTTCTATGAATTTCGCCCTGCGATCTCTGTGACGAAACACTCCTGGTTATCACCAATTGATGCATAGCTAATTTTTCTTCAGAACCTTTGATCATGAAAGGGGACAAGCCAAAGAGGCAACTAGTTTTGGGAAGAAGATAGTCTAGGAGCTGAAGTGGGCTCTTTTCCTCGTAGCCACTGCTTCATGTAGGCGCTTGTCTCAGACCGGTCGTAGGTGATGGTGAATCCTGTTGATCCACTTTTTGCCATTGCTTAATGCCCCATCCTGATGTTGGGGCCAAGTTTCTAGGTTGTTTGACACCTTTATGAAGATGTTTCGACAGATCCGCCCTCGGAAAGCAGTGGCAAACGCATTGGTACACTTGGCTGACACGCAGTCTACCTTAGCCTTAACCCGTGCTCTACACCCACCAACTTGCCAGTTTTGGGTCAGGCAGTGTTCACTTACTTCAATTGAAGGTGCGGTGACTTTTTGCCTTCAGACAACTTGCCATGCAGGCCTTTTGAAGTGTTCTTAAGGGTGGGACAAAGAAACTTTCTTGATGTAGAAATCTGAGGCACAGAAGTTGAGGCTACACTGGTCTTTGCCACTTCCTCAAGACCTCTACAAAGTGAGCTGAAAACGGTGAAGGTCAAGCTTTGAAGGCATGACATGGGAATGGCACATTGACTGTCTTTTGTTATTGCCACTGCAAATAAATTCTTCAGTCCAGTCCCACCGATTTCAGCGGTGATATTTTATTACCGCTTGCCACTCATTCTTAAAAAGGTCAGTCGAATTTGTTGTCGACATTCGAATTAAGAACAAAGAACATATGGGGGACAAACTTTGTCAAGGTCACTTAAGTCTTTGTGGCTGTAGACGGAGCAACAACTTGCAATGCTTTTGAAACGACAAATGAACATTTCAGCGTAAATGTTGCCGAGTTTTGCTTCACTTTTATCTGCGAGTCCTCAGTAGGCCCTCTCGACAGATTTACTCAGTCTCTGCATTCTCGAATTGGCCAAAAAGGGATTTCCCTAGTAGCCTCTAATTTGAAGTGCAGCGATTGTACTGCTCTTCAAGCTGCTCTTGATTCTTTAAAACAATTGGGTCATTAGGTGTTTTGCATGTCGAGCTATGCCAAAAAGGGAAAACTGTCCTTGGTGTAGAAATCGGAGGCACAGAAGTGGGGTCTAGGTACCGCGCCTCGTTGCTCCAATCCACGCAAAGGGAGTTGGAGACGCTGGAGCTCAAACTTTGAAGTCATGCTGTGAAATTTAACTTTCCCAGCGTTGTTGGCATATCTTCCGTCCTTTTTGGGCTACTTTGGACTGGGGTCCGGTCACACCGATTTCAGTGGCACACTTTACCTAAACGTCGGTAAAATTGGTTGCTAGGAGGGTCTCTTGTGCCTTCATTGACTTTTGTCTTCTATTTTTTGAAGTTTATTGCTGTAGCTTTGCAAATGTCAACTTTAATGCTTCCGGCTGTAATCGGTTTTAAGCGAGGCTTTTAGTACAGGTGTAAGCGAAGAAGCTGCGAGGCCCTTGCGATCTCAAAATTGATTGAAAAAGGGCGGCTCTCCAAATTGGCATCCCTTTGAGCTGTTTCTTGGAAGATTCAACTTGGTTTTCGTGCGTAGACATTGACAACCGGGATCTGTATTTAACGTCACGATCATATTTTACCCTGTCTTTGAAACTGAATTTCATTTTTAACCCGAACTACTGCGGTAGTTTGTGTGGTCAAACCACAATTTCTAAGTGAATTTGTGCTAAGTGGGTACTGAAGGATGGGATTCAGCTTTGTTGAACTCACCACATGTTGGAGACGCTGACCTTGGCAAACGCAATATTTTTGTTCATTTCTAATGACCCGACAAACCCATTCAGTGGTAGATGGACTTTTGCCTTTCAGGCGTCTCATCCACCGTTGAGGGTGGCACTAACAGCTAATTTCGTACTTATCGTTCCTACATTTGAATGGAGTTTGTTCTGCATCCTACAAGCATCCCGTGTGTTTCTTTATTGACTGCTCTTCACTGACCGGTTGGGAAAAACACGGTCATTTGGTTTTCCTGTGGGGTTAGAACGATCTTTGTAGAGTGCAAATCAACCACAACTAACTGAAAATAGCCTTGGGCTAGGAGGATCAGCATGATCGTAGAATAGCCTGCACAAATTCCTCGCACTTGCATAGCCACCAACGCATAGATCTGTCCCTCGCCTGTCCTTGCAGTGGGCAAGCGTCTGAACATCCAGATACTAGGTTTTCACATTAATGACTGCTGCGACTTTATGACAACCACAATCAGGACGTACATCTACGCAGACGTGTTTGATACATTGGCATCATTCAGTCCCTGCCTACTGTTGAGTGGATGGTCCTCCCGACATTGCCTGCAGTGATCAGAGTGAGTGGTGCCCGAACTCGTGCACCGGCTGCTGGGACAGGTGATGGGTGGGTTAAACTCTGTATCAAATGAACAGGCTCCACTTCATGTGAAAGATTCTTGCCAATTTCCCGCGCGTTGCCCAGATATCGCTCCTCCCTCTTGACAGGAATGAACTCGAAATCCCCCGTCAGTCATTCCCTTCTCGCATGGCAAGCTGTCTGGCTCTACTCAAAGCTTCCCTCCTGTGTGCCCTCTCAATCTACGCCAGAAATCGTAACCTCGGTAGGTCTTCACTATGCTTTCCAGCTGGTTTATAGAAAATCCACTCTCTCATTGTCACCTAACCATGTTTGATTCCTCTTGCCTGGCAGTTGCACGCTGCCAAAGTGTCGGCGATGATGTGCAAAAGTGACTACCTGGAGGCGTCTGGTGAAGAGAGTCCGCGAAAGGTTACGCTGGACGCCGACAAAGATGTCGAGTCGGTGCTTGAGTACAGATTTTAGTCACCTTTCTACCTTTCTGTTATTGATGCTGGTTTGTTTACCCATTTGATGAGTTATTTTGTAAGTGATTTAAATACTAGAAATATTTATTGTCAGCAGTCTCAGTATGCTTCGTTATTAATGCGATCAGTCTGAACCCGTCATTGTTGCTGCAGTTCTTCAACGACTCCAAAAGTGTTTTTAAGGCAGAGGTAGGACGCCAGCCATTCAGGCTGCTGAAGCGGAATGGGGTCGACTATAACAGAATGAAACGGATTTGAAGGGGGTAAGGCAGACGCTGTGTAACCCTGGTAATAAAGTCTGTCTATAGGCACAGAGGAGTACTATGACGCGCTGTGCAAACGGAGAAAAAAGATGTGGCTTGTGACTAGACGCCGCCAAGGCTAAGAAAATCTTGCTGTCACGCTGAGTGCACCCATGCGAGCGTGATTTCATTGTTGGGGCGGATCAGGTGCAGTTTGACACTGATCAAAGGTGGCATTTTTGAAAGATAACAGTCGCATACTTGACGTGACGTAGGACAGCGAGAGGCGGGCAAATTGATGCTGTTTTCGTGGTATGCGAGGCGTTAATGCGCCGCTTTAGGACAAAAAGGTGGGATGGTTGGTAGAATAATCGCGCGACAAAGCAACGGACATGCGCAGTAGTAAAGAGGTCAGAAGTTATTTATTAAAGCTTAGAATTTGAGTATCAAAGATGTAGAGCGGGTTAACGGTTGTTCAAAGGAAGGTTGCACACCCCAGAAACGCGCAGCTTAAAGTAGGGCTGTTAAAAGGCGTTAGAATAAGGGTGAAGAATGTAGATGATTCCAGCATTTGTATACCAAAGCAGCACAAACCACTAGATCCGCAAATCAGGTATAAGATCTGAATAGCGCCAATTCGGCTTGCAAATTAAATAGACAAATTCAATTTGCAAAAGATATCATGCATTTTCGGTATATTTCGTTATAGCCATATATTAAATTTAAAATTAAAGTAGGCAAAATATATATTTTTTAGGATTAAAAGCTTTTTTTAGCATTCGCTTTGCAACTCCACGATTAGCTTTAATCAACTCTATCGATCTTGGAGAAAGGTACCGCGCAATTGTATTGGTGTTCGATCTGATCTGGCTAGATGGGAAGTGTTTCGGGGATTCTCTGATGCACATTTCTCGTAGGCATCTTAATTACAGCTGATGTAATTTCGGCCTTTATTACTGGCACAGTGTTCTGAAAGTCCCAACAGTCGTGATTAAGCGTAGCTGTAAAAGATGTTTTTGCTTACCATGCTGGGGGACCGGGAGGCTATGCTCGCAGTCATGAGGTAATGCTGTTCAGCGGGGGTCTGATATGTGGGTATCGGGTGGTGTACGCTATTAAGTGTGGACCAAGACATTGACCACAGATGGCTTGCTATCAAGAGGGGCCTGGAACTGCCATATGAGCGAGAATGGAACGACTGAATTCCGGTGGCATTCTTATCATCTTTAAAGCATGGCTATGTTTTTTTTCAGGCCGAAATGCGGCGACAGCCTTTGGAAAGTACTACAGAGTTGAGTTTATGACGGGTGTTACTTGAATCTATATTGGTAACGTCTGGTTATGCGGCGGTGTGTGCATTCGACTGGGCAGGTCTTCACTGATCGCGAGCGACTTCATTCTTTGCTTACATTTGATTAAGCTCAAGTGAAACTGTTTTTTGATGTGCCACATTTCTTTGATGGAATTAATTTTCAAATACAAAGAGGGTCAGACTTAAAATGAACAGAGTCTGGGATACTTGCATTGTAATGCTGAGCATCTGGCGGCCTGAGATAAATTAGCTTTGAGTGGCATTCTGATTAAAGTTTATAAGATTTGCATAATTGTAGTCACAAAACCTTTCGCTCTGTCATTGTAAATGCACATTACCGTGGTCAGTAATTTCCTGAACTTCGCATAAACCCTTCTTCGGGGATGCTGCCATTAAATTGGTACGTTATTATGACTTGTTCAGGTGTGGGTTCTAATTAAAACATTTTAGTGCAATATTAGAAGTGATTCCTTTTCTATTTTGCTCATTCCGATAACCTAAATCGCACAAGAACACATCCGGTGTCAATAAGACAGGGTGCTTAGTACAATCCAGCCACATATTTACATTATGCGGATTCCACACGTCATCTCATAATTTTAATGGCCTAAAATGTTATAAATAAACTAATTGTTTCACTTTAGTGTCTTTTCAGTGGAGGCACGACTACCTTCATACCTAAAATATTTCCTTCTAACAAGAAAATGATCTTTTCTAAATCCGTTTGTCTCCGCTTAAAGGTAAAGTCGGTGACAGGAGGTGGAACAGACTTGGCACTGAATTTTGGTGCGGCTTATCAGGCATCTGAATCTGGCCCAGGTAGATGGCACCGCAACTTTAAATTGGCATTCATCTCGACCCCAGCTCTGCAATTTGTCGATCAACAGGTCCTTGCACATCAAGCATTAAAGCAACCTGCTGGCAGCTTGAATGCTATCTTAAAACAAAATCAAGCCTTATTCTCTTAGAGTTTGGTCAATTATTTGTCTCAGTTGCTACTGAAATGTGAATTTGAGTAGCACAACTGCATGGCCATTGAATTCTCGGTTTGAGCGAAAAGGACTGTTTCACCTTCCTCTAATCAGCTATCCTATCGTCGCCCAGACAGCGACTTACTCTTTAAAAAGAATTTACGAATCATTGGATTAACTATTCAAGCGGGTTAATCACCCACCACACTACGGACTTGTTCGCTGTAGGCCATTGCAAAGAGGTCACCATTAAGTTCACACAGCTTAGTGAGCAGCTTTAGCGCTTCCTGCTTGATCAAACGACTAGACATTAGGGACACTGCGTTTTGCAATTTTTGAGCAGGTTGTGGTCTAGCTTGGTGCATTGGGCCGTTGACGATGCATGTTAGGGGTGAGACAGATTTCGTCTGTTAAAGCCACACCACACAACGAAGGCGCATTTAGCAGAAAGAATCCACTCCACGCTAGTTTGATGTCTGATGTCAGAGAAGTGGTGCCCTGCTCGTCAGCTGTGTAGTGTTTTGTTTGTTTGGACTGTTGGTTGGTCCTACGCATTGGTGTCGGCCGTCTTGAGCCCAGCTGCGTGGACTGGTCTCCTCGCCATCCTAGCAGACCCTTTTCCTCCTATCCTGAATGCACGTATTCTGATCCACGCTTGGCCTTCTCTCCGTCTTCTAGGAATGATCGGGACGCTACTCAATGCTTCGCATATTTGCTTAATTCTTCAGTTTTTGAATGGAGGACACTGAAGGCTTCAAATCTGTACTTCCACCGGGCGGCTTGTATAACTCTTCACAGCCCTTTGAGGAAGCCACGGAATGTTACTATGCATGGCTCAGTGTTTTCTCCTCTTTTCTTATTTTAAATAAACTCAAATTCGTAAAATTAGGCAAAAAGTAGCCTCCTATGACTAACAATCGGAATACTGCTGGTTGTCCCAACCTTTAGTGCCTACTACTAATTATGCTTCGTAGTCGACAGATGAAATTCAAGTATTTAGTTCCCACTTTTGTGTTTAAATCGTTTTTAATGAAACTGTGTCGATGTCAAAGCCTTGGCTTGCATCTAATTTGATTAGTTCTGAGCACCCACCTTTCATTGTGAATGCCTCAGCCTATCACAGACGCCCCTTTGACTTGGAGAACGAGCTATTACGTCTTTGAAGGCATCCTAGCAATAAGTTTTCATCTGTTTGAGTTGGTGCTAGCAGATAATATGCATTAAAAGTGTTAACTCCACTGCTTGGTTGCCACCCAGAAGAAGAAGTTTGATTGAAGTTGCACAAATTCCTTAATCATCCTCCTACCTGCTAACAATTGCATAAAATCAGTTGAAACTCAAACAAGAGGCGCATTTACAAAGCTGCTATGACATGAGTTAGCAATGTGGCTATTGTGTCACCGCGGCAGAGACTCGTCTCAAGAACCTCCTCATGTTTCGTCTTCTCCGTCTGGTCAATGTCCAAAATGTTGCGACTAGTGACAAGGGAGAGAGCAAGCACACGCATCCCCGCATGGTGGGCTACAGTGGTCTCTGCTGTAGTGCTCATTCCCAAAACATCAGCACCCAACAGACGCAGAGCTCTCGCCTCCGCTGGTGTGTCGTAGGTGGGACCGCAGCCACACATGTACACACCCTCGTGCATCAGCTGGCCAATTCCCATCTCTTGTGCCATGTACAGGGTCAGGTCACGCAGCTCCTTTATGTAGATGTTTGAGAGTGCTGTGAATCGAGGTCCGAATCTGTTTGAACCAAGAGGAAGCTGTCTGTTAGGTTAGTTTGTTGCATAGATGGACGAACGGTTGGATCGTGCAGTCCGATCTAAGACCGCGAGGTGTACAGCATAAGGTGGATTGCTCCAAGGCATAATGATTCAAGCAAGGCTAAGAAGGATTATAGTAAGTGCTATACAGCATCTTCACCTCTCATCATTGGGACCCGTGAGTGGACTGATTCCAGCCAATGCAGGTATGCTGATGTGATCCTTCACTACCATAATGTCTCCGACATCGTAGTTCTGATGCAATCCGCCTGCTGCGTTGGTCACAAAAAGGTACTCACACCCCATTAAACGCATCACCCTCACCGGTAGTGTGATCTACAAGACGAAGGTGGGATCGTCCTTGGGTTAGGCAATTGTATGACAAGTTTAAACAATTGGGTAAAGGGCTGGAAGAATGAGTAAGCGATGGAATAGTAGGCAGAGCGTACCTGTTGTTGCGAGTATCCCTCGAAAGCGTGGAATCGACCCTGCATCACCATCACATTCTTTCCGCCTAATTTACCGAACACCAAATTTCCTTTGTGTCCCTCCACTGGAAGAGAATTAAAAGATAACGAGGGATGCGGAGAGGGCGAGTGAGATCAATGGGGAAATGTGGAAACGGCCTTTTTACCAGTGGCGTGTGGAAAGCCGGCGATTTCTTTGTAGGGTATGATGGTTGGCTGAGGGATACGGTTAGCCAATTGTCCCAGCCCTGATCCACAAATTACGCCCACCAAAGGCGTAATGTTGATTCTGGCTCGAAGGAACTCACAAATCGCATTCACCTCATCATAGGAAGCCATTGTTGAATGACATGGGCTTGTGTTCAAATGCTCTCCGGTGTTGTGTATTTAGGCGTCTGTTAGTGTCGAGAAGTTTATTGTCAAGCTCCAATTTACTTCATTCTGATTGGCCATTTGGGTTGATTTTTGACACCTTTTTGGGTATCAAAACTGCTTCCGGTCAATGTTTACACTACAGTCGCTTGATTTCGTAGGACGCACGACAAAAGCTGACTGCCTTCAGCATGCTTGAGGACTCTGAAATAGGCTCCATTCCGCTTGCAAATTCTCGCTCAAAACTGCTCCTTCGTCAGTTTAAGCTTCTTGAGCCGCAAAATCAAGTGAATGCATAATTCAGAGGAGCCTTATGAAAGGTAGGTAAGAGCATCGAGTATGCCTCAGGTATTTCCACCGCTCCTTTCCCTTGTGAGCTTGGTTTTGACGTACTGTGGCACCGCAGTTGTGCAAACGTGTTCTTCGGACGCCTTAATGCTAAGGACTGGCGGTCTTATTGTACCCACAGCGATCCACCCATCGTCGACCTCCCTTGAACTGACCTCCACCAACCGTCAAGTCCCCCTATGAGCGCACAATTAAGACAGTGGTGAGGTTGGCACACAGCCTTGGATAAATGAATGAAAAGCATACAGCAAAAACCCAGGGATGGGGGAAGACCTTGATTAAGTGCCAAAGATTCCCTTACAAGCGAATGGAACTGCTAACAAGGAGCCTCCAAGATGCTTAATGGCATTCCATTCTGAAGATTCGGTGTCTGTTCATACAGCTGGCCTTTTGACCTTCTCGTTCAGGCTTTTTTAGTTCCATCCCTTGGCACGAATCCGGACAACATGCTTAAAGTACCAACTGATGTGTGTGATGGAACCAAATTATGTGAGGCTTTGAACATCTGGACAAGTTGAATTTAGCGTTGTGTTACACTTCACATGCTTCTTTGCCTTTTCAACTTGTCCACTAGTTATTGGAAATCACAGTTTAACATTTGGATGAGGTGACCCTGACAGCAGGAAGTCATCCTGACCGCGCCTGTGCCATCCGCCATTTCCATGTCACATAGCAATCAGCAAGGGCCTGCTGGACAGTTGATGACCTTCAGTTGTAAACCTTCATCATTTCAGACTCAGAGAGGGGACCAATTGGCTAGTCAAGGCTGAACGCATCGTCGAGTCGTCAGAGGAGGCAACTCTGATGGAAAGGATGGGCGAAAGTTCTTGTCTCATCCTGCCATTGTAGTCATTGTGAGCTGTGAGTGAAGTTGAAGATACCAATTGACAACTTGGTTAATTGTTTGACCATACGTTTTGACTATACGGGGATTTGAGGCCCCTCAACTGCGCCTCAGGGGCATTCCTGCCGCTCTACTCCTCCTGCTACCCACAGCCCTGCGTCCCCCTCCGCCTTCAGAGAGGACTCGGGCTGTGACATTAACTACAGATGTGTGAGAGGTGGCAAGTTAATTAGGGACTTTTACACAAAAGGTCACGTTTAATCGACAGTCACGTGAGGCGATCGGCGCCATAGCTGATGCAGATGTCGTGCGTCAGTTCCTAAGCCGCCTATTAAGGTAACAGACGTCATTTTAGGCGCCTACATAGACGTCAGCAAGTGACAACCCTAGTCACAGTTTTGTCTATCACGCCTGTTAACATTCAGCGTAAAATATCTCCCTGCCCTTCAATTTGACTGTTCCAAATGTTGGAAGGTGCTGGTAGAAAATTAAACCCTGAAAATGAACAGTGAGAATATGATGAAGCCAACAGAAAGGACTGACTTCCCTATAAGTAATTAATGACCTCTTGTCTGCTACCGTTTATTCAATTGAAACCCTCCAATGTGATAATCAACGAAGGTAGTCAACACAACAGTTTAATCACACGAACTTAAATACCACAGGTAATTAATTGTCATTTGTGCACACCGACGTTTATATAAACACCGCTGATGTGCAAATGGAACGAAATACACAGCAGCCGCACTCACTCCATCCACCGCCTCGCATTATGGCCACGTACGAGGAAGCGAATGCTATTTGCGAGTTCCTTAGAGCGAGGGTCAACATCTCGCCCTTGGTGGGCATAATTTGTGGCTCAGGATTGGGCCACGTAGCCAATCGTATCGTGAAACCGATTAGCATTCCCTACAAGGATATTCCTGGTTTTCCACACACTACAGGTGAGTGGACTACTTCCACATCCACTGGTTGACGTATTCACTGCGTCCTCCGGTATTACCCTTTTGCTTGCCTTTAAGTGGAGGGACACAAGGGGAATCTGGTGTTTGGCACATTGGGTGGGAAGAATGTGATGGTGATGCAAGGCCGCTTCCACGCCTACGAGGGATACTCACAACAGCAGGTATGTCTTTATTCCACTGCGTCCTTCCAAAGTTCGTTTTCCTTTATTAAATCCATGCGGTTGCTTGTCCACCTATTCTTTACCTCAGCACATATTCGATTAGTTCCAAGTTCTTCGTCACACCCCTCCATGGCATTCACCAATCACACTTCCAAACATCCGCTCGACTCAACCTCTATCGCGACACTGTCGTGTGAATGCTTTCCTAACTCAATCCAAATGCCCCTATGTAGATTACGCTGCCGGTGAGAGTAATGCGCCTTATGGGATGCGAATACTTCTTTGCAATCAGTGCGACAGGCGGCCTGCATCCAAACTACGATGCTGGGGACATCATGATACTGAAAGACCACATCAGTATTCCTGCATTAGCTGGGATTAGTCCACTGACTGGACTTAATGATGAGAGGTAAGGGAGTGCTGTCAGTAACTACAGATGTAATTGTAAAAGTGAGGCCACATTTCCATGCAATGCCACCACCAAAATTCCATCCACCAGACTACCAATTTGGCCATTAACCCCTTAATTGCCCCCACGAACTGTAGATTTGGCCCTCGATTCCCTGCCCTGTCGGATATTTACACAAAAGAACTGCGATTGTTGACCCAACACGTGGCGGAGGAGATGGGAATAGGAAAGCTGATGCACGAGGGCGTGTATGTGTGCTGCTGCGGTCCCACGTACGACACACCATCGGAGGCGCGTCTATTGCAGATGCTGGGTGGTGATGTAGCCGGCATGAGCACTACAGCGGAGACTATTGTGGCACACCATGCGGGAATGCGTGTCCTTGCTCTCTCCCTTGTTGCCAATCGTGAGACCTTCGAAATTGACCACGAGCAGAAGACGAGTCACGAGGAAGTGCTTGAAATGGCCCTCCACCGAGGTGATACAATGGCGACCCTGATCACTCGAGTTCTAGCGGCTCTGTGACTTCGACGCATACCGATGTCACATTGTTCAACTAGCTCTCTTCATTGTGTACTAGTTTGCCTGTCTTTAAGGTTCTACAAAGACATTTTAACCCGCTAGGCATTAAAATTGTCAGTGTTTTTGCCGAGGTCATGTCATTTGCGGGCTCCACACGAGGCTCCTTGGGCTTACATTATCAACGCAAATGAGTCCGTAGTAAGCGACGGCTTATGACAGCTCCGCAAGTTGGTGAATAATGGAAATCTATCAAGCTTCGGTGCTTAGGTGATTGCTGATGGGCCTTGGAGTCTGGTGAACTGCCGTATTCAGGTGAGGGGGATGGAGAGTGGGCGCGCAAATGCTCAACGAAAGTTAGTTGGATGAACCGCTAATCGGCATTAATCACAAGGGAGTGGTCAGTCCGCTCATTTTTTGCTAAAAAAGTGTTTCACCAGATCCAACCCAAGCAGCCACTCACGCTGCTCCGCTCAATGTAGGACACAATCATAGAACGCATCGTTTACTAAACTTCTCTATATGCGAGCCCGTTAGATCCTTTTAAGTCGAGACTTATCAAGACGCACTAGGATGGGACAAACTCACGATTTCGCAGAATGGAGACGCGAGCGAGCGAATGTCGCGCTTTGGCTACACGCAATCTGTTGGCAATGGAGGCTCCGTTTCTCCTCAGTCTTAGTTGCAAAGAGTCAAAAATCACTTCTGGAGTAGTAAGGGACTTGAAGTCGGCGAGAATTTGTGTTCCTCAGTGCTTCACCCAGTTGACACCCTCAAAAGATCCCCATGCAAAGATCAGCTGGCTTAGAACGCATCCCTTGAAGATGAGTACGTTCGACAGTTTCGCTGAAGGTACAGAATTTGCCCACTAAACCACAGAAGTTGCGCCATTTTTCACTTAAAATGGAAAGAAGACGTCGACGGTGATTGCCATGCTCGATACAAAGTTGCAGATAAACCCAAGTCCCAGACAACAAGGGAAAAGATCTTCAGAAGCTACTGGTTATCTATTCTCCTCAGCACAGAATGAAGGAAATACAATCTTTGTCTTTCGTAGACGATCTGGTAAAACCATTTGTCGCCTCAAATCAGACCATCAAGTTGAATGGCACAGAGGGCGCACAAACCACAACTCCTGTGTACCATAGACGGTGTCTCTCGAGGCGCATTTCCGGTGAATGACCAGTTCAGGGTAGGGACAACTCAATTCAGGCGCATTAAAATGGGCGTATAAACATTTGCCGGGTCCCGGGAGGCTTGCAGAAGTGGTGGAGTGCATCCACACGCATGGAAACGCAAACATTCACAGCATTTAGCATCACCCTGTTTTAGCTTCTGTCACCGAGTTCAAAGTAGGTAATATTGGTTGACGTTTCTAAGTTATCTTTTAATCCTCAGTCAAAGCAAATCAACCCTCATGATGGACCATTACAAGCCTGCATCGATGCTTGCGTGATCCATCAAACAACGACTCATGGAAATCAGTTGAGAAGAAGTCAAAGGCTAGAGGCCGGATATTGCCCACCTAAAAAGCCTGCGGGTCGGTATGTGTCAAAAGAAAGGCACAACAATGGACTGCTGACTTCAATGTGTATTTGAATTGGCTGAAAATGATCAGAATGTGTGATCACCGCATAGTAATGCATTCGAAAGGAGTGTGGGATGGACCGAGGCGCCGACAAGGCGTAGTTACATCTTCTCGAGCAATTTCACTACAAACGTCTTGACCATTTCTGCACGCATAGCAGCGGCTCGGAGGACCTCGTCATGAGAATAGGTGATCTCACTGCCCTCGTTAAGCACAGCCTTGTCTGTGATGACTGAAAAAGCGAAGACCTTAAGGCCAGCGTGCTTCGCCACAACGGTCTCGTTTGCAGTGCTCATTCCGATTGCATCAGCACCAATCAACCTGGAAAATCGTGACTCTGACATGGTTCCGTAGCTGGGTCCCATCTCGGCCATGTAAACACCTTCACGCAGAAAGTCCTCAATGTGCATCTCCTTGCCCACCGCCTTGGCCAGTTCACGCAACTCCTTCGTGTAGATGTCATTCATATCTGGAAAACGCGTGCCAAATCTAGGAAAGTGGACTGAAGTCGTCCAGCCTACCTTTCATCGTTTGGTCCAACCAGTGGGTTCAATCCCGTCATCCCGAGCAGGTTGATGTGATCCTTGATAATCATCATGTCGCCCACCTTGTAGTCAGGATTCAAGCCACCTGCTGCATTGGTGACAATGAGAGTCTCCACTCCCAGCAGCTTCATCACCCTCACGGGAAGCGTGACCTAACGAAGTTTAGACACCACGACGAGGTAATTCTCACCTGACTCATTGGGTAGCCCTCGTAGGGGTGACACCGACCCTGCATTATGACGACGTATTTGTCAGCGAGATCGCCGAACACGAGGTTGCCGGGATGGCCCTTGACAGTGCTAGTGGGGAAGTGTTTGATGTCGGAGTACTTGATGACGATGGGATGGGTGACGCTGTCAGCGAGGTTGCCGAGTCCGGAGCCACAGATGATGCCGACTTGTGGAGTGAGCGACACCTTCGACTTGATGAAGTCGGCAGCAGCTTTGGCGTCGTCGTAGGAGCCCATTGCAGTGTTGGTGCGGTGGATTGACCTGGGTCTGTCTGGGTGAGTTATCAGTGCCTTTTATGCAGATCCATTAACCAAACATTACGCCCCATCTGACCGTAGCAAACTGTAGAATAGTCGATCATATTTGTTTACTTCGGTGTCAGTTTGATCGTAAATGGAACGTTCTATGACACCGCGCAGCGCTTCAATTTTTCATAGTAATTCACAAATTCTAAGAGACCACCGATCACTTTCAAATGTCGTAAGACAACGCTCTTGCACCATCAAAGCTCTTATCAATCTTCCATTCAAGTATTTCATGCCTATCTCATCATGTCTTACAGCTCGCACTAAGCACTACTAAGCTTCCGAAGCAGCATTTTGAACAGTCCACAAATGAGCGGCAACTCTTTCGTCCCACTCTCGCCTGCAGGCCTTTGGCGCCAAATTTGATGTCCACAAGTCGCTTGTTCTGCCGCAACAGCTGTCAAATCATCCTAAATGAGTAAGAGCGTTGCCAAACGATTCATGTTTATGTTGCAAACTTTCATTTCCTCCTGATCTAATCACATTGGATGACACGTGAGGCTCGAGTTGAGTGTATTCCATGGACCGTTGCGAATCGTTAGGTCGTGACAAGTGAGTCCACTTTAAAACAAAGAATGGGACTTTGAGCCATCACTAAAGGCATGACGAAAAACAAGAATTTTACCTCCATTGTATGATTTAGTTGTGTGGTCAGTAAGGTTTACTATTCGCCCATTAGTTGGCGAAGCTGCCTGAGCAACGGTTGTAGACGCCGCCAGAGCAGCTTCTCTGGAGGCATCAAAAGCATCGCATTCCTGTGTGCGTACGTCAAGTAGCCATCCACGAACCTCCAAAGTGCGCATCTTAAAGCCGTCAGCATTCAATGAAGATAAGTTTTGTGAAGGACCGAGAGTCACTCATCCCAGAGGAAGAAGTAGAGCAACCGATGATCATGATTCGATCAAATTGTCCAACCATACAGGGAATAAACGTAGAGGGGGAGAGGTAGAGGTCGAACCTATCGTAACAATGACAGCGCTAACATACCTCCTTACCACCTCTTTTGAGAACATCAAGGCTTGCAAAAGGTGGCCCAGACATCTCGGATCTGAACTCCGGCTTAAATGTGTACATGGAGGAAGACATTGAAGTCGCCCCAAATCTCTTTTCGGCCGCCGTACAAGATAAAATTGCCTCCAACACTGCGTTGATATTGGAGCTGCACAATCTCAGCTTCACCAATCAACACTGCGAGGGAATGAACTCTCACTGGAGACTTCTTGCCTTGCCACCAAAACTCTGCCAAGACGACTAGTGGTGCACAGAGGAACGAGGCATGGGCGATTAATCGCCAATTTACTGTCGATGTGGTGGAGAAGCTCCGCCGCGTTGATGCCACCAGTCCGTATGAGCGTCCAACACTTGCAATGCAGGTGGGTCAGCAGTCGCAATCTAAACTAAACTCAACATCTTCAGATCGGTTCTGCTTTGCGCTTCCCACCTTGCTTGCTGTTAATTTCATCAAAAAGGCGTCCATGCGATTGCATAAATTCGCTACAGTCATTGTCATAAGTCATAACAGAAGGCCAAGATCGTGCGGCCGACCAACAGTAGAATGAGAGGCGTCGTGAGTGCGAGCGAGAGGAGATGGGGTGGCTTGAGATGCGATTCTTGGCGCCGATTTCCAGTGATACCCTCCTTGGTAAAGCAGGAACGTGTTGACGATCCTTTCACTGCTTGACTGAAGCTGTGGCCGCGTCTATGAACGACTTTCCGAAGCTCATCCATGCCATTGACAACGAGGGGGAAATACTATGCGAGCTTCTGGCTATGCGTGTAAAGGCGTTAAGTTAGGAGGAACAACCATTGCAAATCAAGTCCAGACCGAGCTGACTGCCATCCAGATGCTCAGTATCCACCCAGTTGGAGGAAGTGAATCGCTAGACGATAAAATATTGAGGATGAGGCTACAAAACTGTCAGATTTTTCTTACAAATCTTATCATTTTTCCTATTAGACAAAGAAGACGAAGGTCTGTAGCTGTGGAGAGAAGATGTACAGAGAGCATGCATTCTGTTTAAGCCTGGAACTCAATTGGCACTTTTCAATGCCTTTTGGGAACAGCCAATAGGGCCTTTCGATGCACAACGCTAATGGTAAAAAATCATTGCTGAACTACCCATCTGCTGGGTCAACTCCTTGGAGCACAGAGCCTTGCCGATTAATGCGACTCGACTCTTCGACGTCCTAAGCCCACCAAATTGCCAAAGGCTTCCCTATGGTCGCTAGAGCTGGTGATTAAGAAGAGCATTCTGAAGCCTTAAAAGAAGTCAGTTAGGCGCTCTGCTTCTCACCGATTCTAGACGCTGCACTGCCGGCATTGTGATCGTGGTACAAAGAAGGTGAGGATTCATGCCATCACCTACGTAGGTCCTCCGCTCAACAAAAGTGAACTGCAAAACATTCTCTTTGCTGCCTTTTACCGGTTTAGACAAAACAGCATTACTTGATAGCGGACAGGGCCAAAGTGAGAACAGGTCGTAGGCTGATGAAAGGGCTGAAGGTGGCCATTTGTCGTGTTGTAAGCAGCCTTGTAGGCCAGTAGTGATAGAGGAGGGCGGTGTTGCCAGGCCGTGGATGTCATATTGTTGGGCGAGCCTATTACTAAGCGTCATTGGGGAATAAAGAGAACACTGACTTTGGTAAGTGGGAGGTTCGTTACCATGAGGGGGTTGCGTCTTCCAAGCACCCAACAGCCGACTGCTGATTGGCACACGAGCTTCATCTGCGGGACTGCATGGGTTAAACGATGCCAAATGTCTACGGTCAACGTAACCGAAGGGAGTCCCCGTCGAACCTACACTATTGGCTGCATCAGCTTCCAAAGGTCACAAAGTTTCCAGGGAAAAGAGTTGGCGATGACTTCAAGGGTTCGGTGTCAACTGACATAATGGCTGAGACCCAACTGCCGATTCAGTTAAAACGAGTGCCTTGATGGAGCATTGCAACTGGAGCATTAATTACACGCAATGTCATCTAAGTTTCCCAAGACAATGGAGATGTGGACTCCGATGTACTCACTGAAGGTTTTAGTTAGGCGTATGCAAAATTTGAGCCTCGGAATGTGTCGCCTCGACAACAGAGCTGCTGCCCAACACTGGTTGGCATCGAATCGTCTAAGGCGTACACAGGCTGTAAACGAACCCTACAGTAGCTACCTACAACTATCATAGTGTCGGGTGTGACTAAAGGAAGACAAAACAGTCTTGTAAATGCCACGCATTTAGTTGAGGTGATGCTACGACGATCTCAGTTGGACTGCTTTCAAGAGACAGGACAACTAGGCGTATCTACGCCGGCCGATGCCATCCCCTCCGAGCCAATGCACATTCCATCATTCGATGGAGTAAGCAATAAGTTAGTGTGATCGAAGGAGTCTCCTCTCGCAACACACAACACCATTCAAAGGTGTGTCTTCGGGACTGGTATCACCCAGGAGCCAAGCACATTCGCTGCTCTACAGGATGAGAAGGTCCGAAGTCAATTATTGAAGGACAATGCCGGTGGAATTAAAATGTACTCCGAACGAAGAGAAATCTTGGCATCCGTTTGCTGTCCATAACATCACCGGTAGAGAATGCCATAGCCTTGAAATAATAACAACAATAGCGGTGGTTCAGTCAGGTAGGTTGGCACATCATGCATTAAAATGTCTGTCTCAGGTCTATGAATACCGAAGCGAGAGAGTGAGAGTATATTTAATGACTTCTATTTACCAAGGCGGAGACCCTCAAGTCAGAGTTTCCGGTCCCATTAGTGGTTCAGTGCTGTTGCACCACCCAGAGCGCATAAATATTTACCTGGCCTCCGGAGCGCCTTCAGTGTTGGCTGGCCTCTGCAACATGTCAACAGCTCCAATTATGTGCACACTCTGCTTAGGCATTGTGCCTTTGTTTGTCTTCAATGAAATCGTAGGGTGCTGCATTAATCGCAATAGAAAAGTTTACAAGACTTCTTTCCCGATTGCCACCGTTTTGACAAACTTGAGTGGTAAGAAAAAAAAGCGTTGGAGGCTTCCCCTGTACGCTCGAGAACCTCCTCTAGACCAAATTTCCAACGTCCCACCAATGGACACGCCTGAGATGGTCATCAGAATGCTTCGTCATTAAACTCAAATTCCAAACAGGACCAAACTCCAAATCCCCTCAACTTGCAGTCAAGTATCGCCCAAGCAGCATAGAAATTCGATGCCTGAAGCGATCAGCTTTTGGTCAGCACTAATTTCGTGGTGATGGCTGACACAGGAGCTTTGCGCATGAATAGAGGACCTACACATTGCTTTGCTGCATACCTGACTATCGCCTTTGGTTATGGTTACTAGGGTGACTGCCTTGTCCTGGTCAGGCACGCTAACAGTTCCATTCTGGTTAGGGAATGCGCATGTTCAAGTGTTATGCCTTCTATGTCTTCAGAGAAGTCTTGGAACACTGCAATTGGGTTCCGTGGGCAAATAGAGAAGAGACAAGAGTTGCAGCCCACACTCAGGTCTTGAGGCGTGATTGCCTGTCTTTTAATCCATTTCCAGGAAAAAATAGGCGAGTGTGGTAGACTACCCGTTGTTCAAATGTTGTGCACAATTTCAAGCACAAGTTTCGATGACACGTTGAACGGAGTTCCATAGAAAGGCTTCCACGAAGGTTAAGGGTCAATAGGCTAGAATAAGCATGCTGGTCATGCAATGACTGAGCCTAAAAGCTCATTTAGTTACATTAGCCAAGTGAATGGCAACAGCAGCGGAGAGCAATGCCTTGTTCCTTATTTGAATGCTACTGAGGTTGGCTGGAAGCTGTAGACGAGGGGCTGTGCATCTGAATTAAGCTGGAAGCCGATACCCTGCTATGTGCTTGATGCATGCATCCCTACCCAGCAGCATGCCTCACTTCGTCTTCAATGGAGCATCACACCACCACGTCTAGCCTCTTCTCACCTGCTCACACGCTCAATTGCCTAATTAAGTAGCAACGCCGCTCGCACTCTCCACTCAGGTCTTGCAACAGGAACCAACGAGAGTTTGCATTCCTTCCAAAGCATCAACGGTCACTACCTCATTGTCGACGCGCCGCATTCATTATGAGCTGTGATACCAACCAACCATCCCTTATTCCCAACCAAGCAGACCCCTTTCAGCTAGGTTACCATCGGTAATGCGTGGATTGGTTGAAATGGGAGCAAGTTGTAGACTAATGAAGGGTTCATGAGGGGACTGAACAATCGTGACGGGGGTCGACGAAGGCGAGAGTGCGTCTACATCCTCTTCAGCATCTTCACCACAAGCTCCTTCAGCACATTGGTTCGAGCGGCAGCTGTTCGAAGCACCTCCTCGTGGTTACAAGTGACGTCAGTATCGTAGTCGAGTTCAGCCTCGTCGGTGGTGAGTGACACGGCGAAAACCTTGAGACCAGCGTGCTTGGCCACAATGGTCTCGTGTGTGGTGCTCATTCCCATGGCGTCGGCGCCGATGAGTCTAGCGAAGCGCGACTCCGATATGGTGGGGTACGTGGGTCCCAGAAAGCCCAGGTAGACACCCTCATGCAGACACTCCTCTATCTGCATCTCCTTGCCCACCGCCTTGGCCAGTTCACGCAACTCCTTCGTGTAGATGTCGGTGGTGGGTGGGAAGCGCGTGCCAAATCTAAACAAACACAGTCACACACATGGTGAAATGGGTCTCCAGCCTACCTCTCATCGTTCGGTCCAACCAGTGGGTTCAAGCCTGTCATTCCCAACAAGCTGATGTGGTCCTTGATAATCATCATGTCACCCGCCTTGTAGTCAGGATTCAAGCCACCTGCTGCATTGGTGACAATGAGAGTCTCCACTCCCAGCAACTTCATCACCCTCACGGGAAGCGTGACCTAACGAAGTTTAGACACCACGACGAGGTAATTCTCACCTGACTCATTGGGTAGCCCTCGTAGGGGTGACACCGACCCTGCATTATGACGACGTATTTGTCAGCGAGTTCGCCGAACACGAGGTTGCCGGGATGGCCCTTGACAGTGCTAGTGGGGAAGTGTTTGATGTCGGAGTACTTGATGACGATGGGATGGGTGACGCTGTCAGCGAGGTTGCCGAGTCCGGAGCCACAGATGATGCCGACTTGTGGAGTGAGCGACACCTTCGACTTGATGAAGTCGGCAGCAGCTTTGGCGTCGTCGTAGGAGCCCATTGCAGTGTTGGTGCGGTGGATTGACCTGGGTCTGTCTGGGTGAGTTATCAGTGCCTTTTATGCAGATCCATTAACCAAACATTACGCCCCATCTGACAGTGATAAACGCTGGAATAGTCGATCATATTTGTTTACTTCACTGTTAAGCATATACAAATTAAAGCATTTTCTAATAGGACGTCTAAATAAGTCGTTTAAATGTTTCTTAAGCTTCAGGAGAGGTTACAGATCGCCTTGTGATTGTATCCTGGCTTCGAAATGGCTCGTCGAAGCACCATCCATGACTACGATGCATTGACTCCAAAATTTTACTTTAAAACTTAAATAAGCTAATGATTCTCGCAATGCAATTGTGGTCAAAGGAGAGCGCAGTCAACGGCCGTGCCTTTAAGTCATCTACCTGCTCCCCATCTGCTATTTCAAAGGCTTATCGTTCCAGATTGGCCTTCCTCGAACGAATGCTTTAATGCATCGTTGGTCCGTCCATCCACCCGTTCAGCCAGGCTTTCGTTGTGCACCCATCTTGTCTATGTCCATCCTTGGCCAGGGTTCATAATTCTTTTTTCAGTCGTTGAATTCCTTCCCCCCTTTACTTGTATCCATCCATCCATTCATCTCGACCCATCCATTTTCTCTCTATCAAACCGTCCATCCTGCATGCATCCATATGTCCATGCATCGGTCCATCCTTCTACTCATATTCTATCCACCCTTCCCATAGCCATTGGCTCTCCATCCGTCTTATTTTCCCTGTTCATTGACTTATCTATGCATTCTCTATCCCACCATTTAGTCCTCCTGCCATTTTATTCCAATCTATCTGCTCTTCATCATTCCACTGATGCCTCCCTACATCCAATATGCGTCGCATCCACCCATCCATCCATGCATCAACTCAATCATCAACCCATCTGCATCCCACCATTACTATGTGCCCATCAATCCACACATCCATTTACGCATACTTCCATCCCGTATGCGTTCATCCGTCCCTTCGTCCAGCACCCTTTTACAAATGTCCCATTCTTTCACTCGTCCATGCATCGTTCCTTCTGTGTCCATCTTGACTCCAGTCACCCATCCAATTCAAAAACTCAGATGCAGTTAAAGCATAGTAAATCCAATTGTGCTGAGTCCGCAATGGTTCACTTTACTTTTATAGGCGAAGTCGAGGGTTGACAAAACAATCACACCCAACTCAAACTTGCTTTACCACTGAGCAAGAGCTGACATTTAGATGCGATACAAGTTTGTCGGATTGAATGTGATAACTGCATTACAGATCTTGTGAATTTCATATTTAAGTCAGGAATTGGTAGGCGCAAACATTGGAGAGCACAGTTTCCTTATTGTGCCTTGCCGCACCACCTGCAAGCTCCATCCTACGTCAGGTGGATGTGATCCACGACTGCTGGAGCCGCGAGTTAAGGCATCCTGGCAGCATTTGGCAGCCAAAGGTGAGGACTCTGAACTGACAGAACGTAAAGTTCGATGCCAAATGAAGCTGTTTTTTTGGCTAAAAAGAGCAGCTTGTACAATTCTAAGTCACTTTTAGCTTTCCTCGGCCTGATACTGGTCTGCGTTTTGCGGCTTGAAGGTCTCCTTTTGCGTCAGTCATGCACCTTCCGTCAGTGCTTCAAGTTCACCGTCAGTCCACGATCGCCCCATGGCCCACATTTCACACAATGGCCGGAAGGCTCCTATCACCCCGATGCTCAAGTCACATTTTCTGCTGTGTGTTTGTGAATTTTCATTCACGTGGAGGGAATGGGACTTTAAAACCATCAAGAGATGTTCGTTGCAACGCACTAATTCATTTGCCATTGAAATGACCTAGGCACACTTGCAACACTTGTGTGTTTCATACTGCGCAAGTCGTCTCGAGCACAAAGCGGTATTTCCCGTCTTCGTCCACTCAACTTCACCTGCCTTACAATCTCAGCCCAGAGCATTTGTCTGTGCTTCACAGGACGAAACGCTCAGAGTAGGAGGAACTGTTCACCTGACCACTTGACCAAGCCAGGCTGCCTTGCCACTCAGCTGCCCGCCTGGAATGAAGGCAGTGGTGCTCATCAGATCCGGGTCGGGCTATTGAGTGGCTGATTTTCAGCTATGAATGGAAAGCTTGGTGGGAGTGAATGGAGTGGATTCTTCACGGCAATAGTAAAGGTCAGGTGTAAAGCGAGAAGGCAGGGGAGAGACGTGGAGGAGCGCAGTACATGACTGCGCCATGCCGAGCCACGGGTCAGCTCCACGTTAGACAAGTTGAATCCACTTCGACGATGTTGGTGTGTTCCACGACTACTGGTGGTGCAAGCCAGACATCCTGGCAGCACTTAAGAATTGAGGGCGGTGTTAATAAGGCGGCTGGCCTCCGAGTGTGCTCCATCCTGTTGAGATGGATTTGTCACGCCGCCTTTGTTAGCGCCTCATGGTTAGGTGTGGAGCGGTGCTTGTCGCTTGATGTCCCCTGTTGCGTCAGTCGTGTATTTTTCGCGCTGGCTTCAAACCCACTGTCGGTTGACGATCGCCTCAAGGCATTTGTTTCATATGAGGAGTTTGTAAAGGTGATCCCTGCACATGGCAAAATTGAAGGAGAAACGATGACTTGCTTACTGCCGCCATCCTCGCGCGCACAACGGGCATCGCTGATGTGGTTCGACGAGTTCTTTTGGATGGTGGCTGCATTGAGCACCGATTGAGCTTCTCATAGAGACCAGCTCTGTAATGGTCATCATTAAATGAGATTAAATTAGGAAAAGGTGTTGTTTCTTGCATTTGTTATGGACATTGACGGATGTTGTGAAGATGTAGGAAAAAGGGGGAACCTGAGGCAAATGAAACGCGTTCTTGTCAGATAAGGTTGTCAAGCACTGAGCCGTGGGGAAGTTGACTCATATCCCACCATATCGGAGTCGCGCTTCGCCAGACTCATCGGCGCCGACGCCATGGGAATGAGCACCACACACGAGACCATTGTGGCCAAGCACGCTGGTCTCAAGGTTTTCGCCGTGTCACTCACCACCGACGAGGCTGAACTCGACTACGATACTGACGTCACTTGTAACCACGAGGAGGTGCTTCGAACAGCTGCCGCTCGAACCGATGTGCTGAAGGAGCTTGTGGTGAAGATGCTGAAGAGGATGTAGACGCACTCTCGCCTTCGTCGATCCCCGTCACGATTGTTCAGTCCCCTCATGAACCCTTCATTAGTCTACAACTTGCTCCCATTTCAACCAATCCACGCATTACCGATGGTAACCTAGCTGAAAGGGGTCTGCTTGGTTGGGAATAAGGGATGGTTGGTTGGTATCACAGCTCATAATGAATGCGGCGCGTCGACAATGAGGTAGTGACCGTTGATGCTTTGGAAGGAATGCAAACTCTCGTTGGTTCCTGTTGCAAGACCTGAGTGGAGAGTGCGAGCGGCGTTGCTACTTAATTAGGCAATTGAGCGTGTGAGCAGGTGAGAAGAGGCTAGACGTGGTGGTGTGATGCTCCATTGAAGACGAAGTGAGGCATGCTGCTGGGTAGGGATGCATGCATCAAGCACATAGCAGGGCATCGGCTTCCAGCCTAATCCAGAGCCCGTCCACCCGCCTCGGTCATTGTGGCTACCCCTAATGACCGGACCTAAAACCGGCATTTACAAATAGCATTGAAATAATTGCTGTTGTGAAAGCACTGCGTTGGCACCGAAGGCGTCACCGAGGACAGCTAATGAGTGATGGATCCGCTTTCAACCTCCAATAAATCATGATCCTGTCCCATTGCCTTCAGAAAACAGGAATCGTGAAAGCCACTCTCTCTGCCTGGTCTCAGTGGACTTGAGCACAGCACCTTTTGCTTGTTCTGCCATCTCTCTTGGTTCTCTTCCCTTATTGCAAACAAATGGTACCCAAAGTGGCCTTTATAGTCCTCTGTCTCATTCCTCATTACTCTGTTGTCCTGACAATTCACTCTCCAGCAGAAAACATGCATCTGTCGTGGAGAAGCGCTGCTTCTACTAATATTGCCCTGAGATTTTCACTGACCGCTAAACTATGGCAATGAATTGACCGAATAATCAGAGCAATGCCACTTATCAAAAGATTACACTAAGCGCTTCCATTGCATTTGTCGCACTACATCTCATTTCAATGGCTCTCAAATCTGTCTCCCAATCCACCAGTTGTAGTGCCTTCCCTGAAAATGCTTCATTCTCAAGTGCATTCTGCAACATCTCGTGCCATTTCCATGAGCTGCTGCTAGGGGTGATGAGTTTTACATTCCTGCATTAAGAGATAAGCCTTTGGACTTCTTTTAGTTTCCAACTCTTTACAACATCCCCCCCCGACGCTCATTGCCGATGCAAGTGATAACACCTTCTGCTTAATTTACTCTTATAGAATGGTGATCGCTTCACGTTTGCCGCAGGGTTTCAACGCATCTGCCTTCCAAATGGGCGCTTTGATAGACATCAACGCCGTTGGCATTGGGCAGGTCTTATCGCTTTCCTCCTTCATTTCGTTTTGGATGCGTTGGAGTAATTGCGAGAAGTGCTTTAAGTGCAGCAAACTGAAACTTGTTGCCGCATCCATTGCCCTGCGTCACGCCAAGCGTAGCAATAAGCGGCTGCTTAGTTACTTTCAAGCTTCCTTTTTTGCTTTTATTTATAAGACTTTTTACGTCATGAGTCACCAGATAGTGCTAGAATGTCTAAAGCACGGTCGCAGTAGTTATGGAGCAATCGTAGCACTTTGTTTGGCCTTATATTGTTTTTTTAACACCGAGATTATTTGGCTAGGCCTTCACCGGCCACTGGAGGCCTCGCCACTGTGCCTCCACTGCGTGGCATTGTCTCTGGACCATGTCGGGCATTCAACTCTTCTCAAATTCACAAGCACATATTCTGCTCAAGTGCTGTGTCTTTTTTTGCCATTGGAAAAGTGGTGAGGCGTCACAATACGCCATCGCAGAGCGTCACCTTTTTTCTAAGATTAAAAGAAACAGCCTTTCCAAAAGAGTGCTTTAAGATTGTTCATAAGTTGGATTTGAGAAGCATTCCATGCTTTCTAGAACCAAGTTCAGTTCGAATCGATCACAGTTAAGAAATTCATCTCCGACAGCCACTGTTACCGTTAATTGTAGGAACTTAGAACAGATGGGACTGTCTACTTATTGATCATTAAGTAGTATGATAGCAGTAGGAGATGAGGAAGAAGTGAAAGGGATGCATGGGCCACAGCATTTAATGTGTTAAGAAAAGGAGATACTAGCCTATTCAGCTGCAACATTTACCTGAATTTCCACTGCTTCTTTAGTGAAATAAATTAATTAGTAGCAATTGCCAACATCCACATTCCATTACACCATAACAACACAAAACCAAATCACGTTTGAGCTCAAATTTATAAATAGCGGCAAGTGAATTGACAAATTTGTACATGCGACCGATGACTAAAAGAAATTAAGTTGGCAATAAATTGTTACTATGCGGATGAGAATGAGGAGGAGAGATGGACGGACAGCGAACGCAGGTCCTTCTACATTTTCTCGAGCAATTTCATCACAAAGGTCTTCATCACTTCGGCACGCACGGCAGCAGCCTGAAGAACCTCCTCGTGGGTACAAGCGACTTCGCTGTCATCCTCAATGACAATCTTGTTGGTGATGAGCGACATGGCGAAGACCTTAAGGCCAGCGTGCTTCGCCACAACGGTCTCGTTTGCAGTACTCATTCCAGCCGCGTCAGCACCGATCAACCTGGCAAATCGTGACTCTGACACGGTCTCGTAGGTGGGTCCCATCTCGGCCAAATATACACCCTCACGCAGAAAGTCCTCAATGTGCATCTCCTTACCCACCGCCTTGGCCAGTTCACGCAACTCCTTCGTGTAGATGTCAGTCACAGCTGGAAAACGCGTGCCAAATCTAGGAAAGTGCAACGAAATCGTCCAACCTACCTTTCATCGTTCGGTCCAACCAATGGATTCAGCCCCGTCATCCCGAGCAGGTTGATGTGATCCTTGATAATCATCATGTCGCCCACCTTGTAGTCAGGATTCAAGCCACCTGCTGCATTGGTGACAATGAGAGTCTCCACTCCCAGCAACTTCATCACCCTCACGGGGAGAGTAACCTGATAGGAATTGGAGCACCATCAATTTGTTCTCACCTGACACATTTGATAGCCCTCGTAAGGATGGAATCGACCCTGCATAACAACAACGTTTTTACCGGCGAGCTTGCCAAACACGAGATTGCCGGCATGTCCCACGACGGTGCTCTTAGGAAATTGCTTTATCTCCGAGTACTTCACAACGATAGGCTTAGCAACTAATTCAGCCAGCTTTCCCAATCCAGAACCACAGATAATTCCAACTTGTGGCACCAGTGACACCCTTGACTTGATGTAGTCTGCAGCGCCTTTTGCGTCTTCGTAGGAGCCCATTGTAGCACAACTTAGAGAGTCGACCTGTAGTCAGTCCCGGTGATTAACCGGTGCATTTATATACGCCCACTCTGTCCAGCATCATTTAGCAGCCGACGTCAAACCACGAATTGGTGGGATGAATTGTATGCATTGTAGAGGTAAATAAATAAATTATTAACGTAAATTATCGCAATCACAGAGTGCATGTGGCCTGATACACCGGCGCGTGGTGCACGTCATCAGACCCCTTCTCTGATTGGCTGATTCTATGCTTCAGCTGTGCCAAGTCTGCCTTGTATGAATTCCACTAACCTACTATCCGCCCCCGAGCTCCGGATTTTGTACATCCAGGTTTATCCTACAATCGACCTCCATCTGAACTAAAATAGGCATTTTACTTTTAATCCACCCATGCAACTTAACAACCTCAAGTGTCCATCAGTCAATTCCAAATCATTGCGTCAGTTCTAGATCGAACAATCAACCTGCCACTGCTTTGACCACCTCTTTAGCCATCAAACTTGCCATTAAACTCTTTAATTTTGCCGGTTCAACCAACCCTTGATTCCTCGCCCGGTTTTAGGGGCTGTATTTGGTTATTCTACATGTGACCGAGGTGATGAAAAGTCGGAAGGTGAGTAGCTGTGGTTTCATTCATGCCACATTGAAAGCGCGTTCATTGCAAATGCTTGATGGCGTTGAAAACCACTACGACTTGCCACGTGGGAATGAGTGAACTCGCCCTCTTCCCTGACGAGCTTTGCCAAGAGTAGGAGACGAGCCACGAGACAGGGCATGAGATGAGCCTTCGCCGTGACGACACGATGACAACGCCAGTGGCTCGTGCTCTAGCAGCTTCGTGAATTTCATAACTTACTGATTGCGATGAGGGGGGAGCACCCGTGTGCCCAGCTTGCTAGAAATAGTCACCCCCGAGTACTAGAATCGTCTGTGCCTTTGGATTCGGCATCGACGAACACTGAAAGCGCAACCAAATTCTGGCGTTTAGAGAGCACAATAAAGAAGTTTTAGTACTCGATTCCTTCCACATCAGTCATCGTGTCCTTGAAATAACTAGAAAAGCTGGACGGGGAAAGGACATAGGCAGGGCACAGACGTCACGATTTATGCATTCAAAACCAGAAAGCGCAAACTGAACACCTGTTTACGAAGGGCGGTGTCCCTCAATTCACGCTTCCGTTCGATGGGCGCGGATCAGAAGATGGGCACCTCGACTGCAAGGACGTAAATAGGTGAGCATAAATATTTATTTGGCATCAAGAGAGTCTCAGTGGTAGTGCCCTAAAAGTCTAAATAAAAAAGAGGAGACACACCAAAGATCTAAGCCATGGAATCTTGCAGCTGGGATTCATGAGGGTCCCCTTTCATCCTTATCGTAAATTGATAAACCAGCATACAAAACCGCTGCCTCTAAAGCCAACCCAAACAACACATTCGCACGGATGCTTGCAAGGCACGTTGAAACGGCGCGCTACCATCCCCCGTGGAAGGTTAAATACTAGCGTAGAGAACAAACGAAGAGTTCGTGCAACCGTTCCCAATGTGAGACCGGGGCAACACATTCTTCAAATCTAGCAGCCGACTCAAAAGTTCATAGCAGGTCTGGAGGGTCGGCTTGGAGAGTTGTCAACTAGCGCTGACTACCCAGTTAGCAATCAGGTTAAGATCTTCCACCGTAGGAGGAGTTGACAGTTGGGAACTCCAGGAGGCACGGGACCAAACGACGTGGACTGTTAGGCATCATAAAGAACGGGAGGAGGGACAAATTCCCAAGCAATGCCTTCTACTGTTCTAACCCGTGATTGATGGCAAATCGCCAGAATCCTGCAATGAGAACCAGAAATGGGGGGGGGGGGGCGCCTTTAAGGCTGCATTAGAGAAGGACATCCGCTACCAACGGTCAGATTTGGCTGCTGCCGACCACCCTAGTTCTCCAGCACACCAGTGCAGCACGATCAGGCATGAATTAGCAGAAACTGACGATAACAGAACTCTCCACGATCAGTTTTCGACACCCGAAACCTGGGACACGCTTGCATCGCATGAAACTGATGGGAATGATGCTGCAGTGGGGAAAAGGAGGAAGCAAAACCACCGTAGGATACAGCCACTGGTTTACGCTGCACGGTTTACCAAATTGTTTGGCTTTCAGGCCAACTGCTTTAATAAGAGCCTTATGTAGTGCGTTACCAGATAATTACTAACATCAGCCACATAGAGGAAGCATCACAGACGTCTTTGGAACACCTGTGATGGCAAGGCAACAGAGAAAAACGCAGTCGAAACCGGATGGAGGCCACATACCGGATCAGCATTAGGTGGGGTCATACTTGTGACTGCACACAAACTTCCCCCGAAGTCTCGAATTTGACTTTCATGCTGGAAGATGAAATTTTGCCAGCCCTCAGGCTATTTGCGGCGACCACAAGGTATTTTTCAGACCTTTATGACTAAGGGCATCAATAAGAATAATTTGGAGGCAATACAAACACACCTCAAACACAGTAAAAAGATCATATAGCCCATTAAAAAACTCACATTGCACATCAAACACAGTCAAAGAGTTGTTAACACAAATTAGCACAAAAATACCACAAATGAGTCCTCCGTTAAGGATTTTTGGTTATTCCTCGGGGCATCGACAGGAAGGCCGCTTTGACAATCCCCTCATCTGGCAAAGGTAAAGTGAATGAGAAAAATGCGAACTCCGAAAACCAATTTTATTAAGATTGTACTCACAATTCGTTAATGTTACCCCATCAGTTAAAGAGCCTTGAGGTGCAGCCCCGTCTTTGAAAACCACCGCCTTTAAATGAAAGAGGGACAATAAATTTTTTTTATCGCTTTTAGTTTCATAAATCAGGTGAATTTTCCACTTACCTCATATTGGCACGATTCTGCGTCAGCGACACCAGCTTCTGGAAGTAGTACGTCACCTGCAAGAACCTCCTTTCTAGACAGAGGCGTGTGGCATGTGGACGATTGCTAAAATGAGTGTAAAAAGTAAGTGGTACCATCAAAAGACTGCAAGAGATCAGGCTACTGAATTACTATGAGTAGATCGTTCTCCTTCCATTCTTCCTCACACTGCGCCAACGTCAATTTCCACCGACTTAGTTGCTCCTGCAAATGGCGTCCCACGAAGGCTTCACCTGTCGATGACGCTAGGCTCACATACAACACCCGATTCTACAATTGATTTTGGTAATGTAAGTGTTCCAATGGAAAAATACGCTGTGCAATTGCTACAAGGTAACAAAGGTTGTTCACTTTAGGGACGCCAAAATAGGATTTTCCTACGCTCCCCACCCAATCATACTAATGAATGCATTTGCTGCCAGCATCTAACATTCACGGACAAGTGACTGATTTGATTCGTGCTCAGCAACATGCTAGGTAGAATTTTCCAGGAAAGGCAAAAAAGTTTTACCATTGCCAAGCCTCAGACAATCAAAAGGGACGCATTGAATCATTAACAAAACAACGAGCTGTCCATACTCCTGCTCCCAACCTTCAGACTGTGCTTCTTTGGCAAAAGCCTTCAGTAGTTCAATGGGGACGCGATTCGTTTTTTCTATCCATCAGTTGCCTTGCGGACGTCCGGGTATCGTGTGCTTCGTTGAGATTCCGAAAGTCGAAATTAAGGCCTTCAGTGAAGCAACCGTCCCTAAGTCTTGCAACTTCATGGGTTCTGCTTCGAATACTTTTGTGAAGTCGTCAAACACGACCAGGTTAGCCGCTTTCGTGGGTAACAGAGGGCTCATGATGCTAAATACTCTTCTTCTCCTGCCGAACTCGTGGACATGGGTTGTGGAGGTGCATCTGCTCTGGAGTGAGCTAAACATAAGCCACCACGATTGTTTCCTCAGGGCGTCCACCAGCTTCCTCCCGTCCATATGACCCAATCGCCAGTGAAACTCTTGAAGGGCTGTTTGCATCAACGAATCTGAGACCACGAAGAGCTTTGGGGAAGCGGCGTCTAGGCAGTTGCAACTACTTCTGCCATATTGGGCGAGATCATCCTCCTCGCTGTGGGCTTATAAGTGGATGTCAGTCATCTCATACCGAAGCCGCGTCCGAACCGGTACTCGGCGTGCTTACCCAATGTTTAGTGGACTCACCCAAAAATAGCGTATCCATCATAATTGGCATGCGTATTTCCTTTTTGAACTGCGCAGAAAAATGAAGCCCTTTCCATCTTTACTGCAAACAGAAACTTCAGAAAATCCTCCCTATTACATTAAAATCATAAAGTGACCGTACACAACTTCCACCCTTGGATACGCAGGTGGAGATAGTGCTTTCGCGTCACACTGCGCTATTACCGACAAATCCACCTCTGCTAAAGATTTTGGGAGTTGGTACCAAGGGCTCCGAGATGATCGAAGCCAAATTATATCTTGAGAAAACCAACTAAATTCTGCATTCAGCTATTCCTTTGCTCGGTGAAGCCTTTCCGAGGTTCTCCTTTTTCTACCACATTTCGACCCCGCTTTGTTCCGCCTTTAACTCGAGGAAGGGCAACGGTTTGTCTCACAATACCATAATCAAGCATTCAGTGATTGGCCACCTGTGACAATCGGAACTCACCTCCGCCAACCGATCCCACAGATTTGATTTCACGCCACAGACGACGCGAGAGACGGTGCACGCGGCAGACCAACTGGTCTCGAACCAAGTGGAAGGGCATTTCCAGTAGCAGATGTCGCAAATTTGCTGACTGACGTCGTTCCTGTTGCGTGTCAACAAACTGCGACTGTACCGATGCCTTAGCTTCTGGAACCATTAGAAGAAAAAACGTTTAACTTATTATCTGTCCTCCGGAACCCAGCGCTGTTCCAGACTACTGAGTTACAATCGCCTCAGCACAGAAAGCCTTACAGGTAAGCCCAAAATGCTTTAGAAGGGGGACTGCCTCACTCGCCATCGGTGACAAAATGCTAGCCGCTGGAGAAGGCCGCCCCAATGCACGGAATGTACCAATTTTTGAAAGGATCGCGAATTCTCATATGTGCCAATAAAGACCAGTCTCTTCTCTTGCGCAACCCTCTGACAGGTTATGCGCCGACCATCCATGGCAATGGCACGATGCCTACAAAGATGACTTCTACAGATAAGGGTTACCGCTATCCTACATCAATCCTGATTGGGTTTCTTTTACGAAGAATTTTCCCATCACCCGAGACCACGTTACGAAGGTAGCATAATCGTTATGCATCGCGTTGACGGACAAAGTCAAGAGTGGATAGATCCACGGTATGTGCACCGGAGATTGGAAGGAGGGACAAAACAGGCCTGTTCCATGTTATGAGCGCAGTGGTGATCGACCACCGCTCCAGCCACCACTAACACTTCCCTACACAACATCACACCACTTCTAGCACAGTACCGAAAACAAGTAGACGAACTATGGACGACTTTTGAAGAGAGATCATGGAGAGGCAATGGAACGTTTAGAGCTGGGAAGAAAAGTAAAAACTGGTTATTTGAAATCCCACCAGGCATGTAGGCTGAGAAAATCCCGTTATTACCGAAAGAAATAACCTGTCAGATTATGAATGGAAACCATATTAAGAACCGTAAATATGTGAATCTCCCGATTGTGGGGACGGAGAGCAATATTTTGCACAGTAGATGGTTTAGCAAATCCCCAGAACTCACCAGACAAAGAGTCAGAGGACGTGTTGAAAAGGCTATTTTCTGCACTACCCTCGGCATCACTTCCGCAGTCCAAAGATGTCTCCTCCTGCTCGCCGTCCACCTCTAGCTGCGCCTCTGGTATCACCCCAAGGCGTTGACGCTGTTGCCTTTTTCGGCGCAGGTGACGGATGAAGAGAAGTATTCGCGATGAGAGGACAGAGACGAGGTCACGCAGCTCTCGATTCTCTTGAAACAGCTCGTTTTCGCGATTTCGCAGACGCTCTAACTTGCTGCGTGTTTGATCCAACTAAAAGGTACCGGCATAATGGGAGTGTATGGTTGATCATTCAAAATGAAGGTCCACGTTAGTATCCTAATCGGAGAGTTTTCTCATAAACGGCCACGGCGAAGTCCGGAGGACTAATTTTAAACCCAAGCCTTACAATTTTACCTGCGCCGTTAGCATTAGGTGATAAGACCGCCTCCTCCAACAAAAAACCGTTTAACCGCTTTCCTCCAGCAATCTGGCAAGTTGAAGGCATCGCAATTTCAATCGACAAATAGCAAGTGGAAGTTAGATTTGTCCCTTGAAGGGTATTTAACAACCGTGTCCGGCTACAGATGTGAAAACTTTACGCTACGTGAACTGTCAAGACAAGTTCGCCGTCTCAATGACAGCGAAGCTGCAGGAACAACTTCCAAGAAGATTCCTGTTGTCGGCGATGGCATGGTTCAGATGACATCTCAAGTCCCTGCCACTCACAAAACTGCGAGATTCGAGAGCCTAGAACAATGGTTAAGTTCCATCCAATTCTAGTCAGCCACTTCAATGAGTCCCCTATTGAGAGAAATATACCACTTTCACCATGTAGTTCAAATGGGAATCGGAACCGAAACCTATTAATGGATTTTGCGGTGTGTTACAGCGTGAAATGCGCCAAAGCCGACAAATACACCATAGGTTGTTGAAGCTAAACATTCCGAGCTACGGAGGTTCATTGTGTGTTGTACCTCCAGGTGAAGTCACAAACTTCACCCAAGCAAGGAGGTTATCGGGAGCCCCGGATTCACCAATGATCCATACACTCCTAAATACAATAGCGGTTGCATTTAGTGGTTGGTATGATGTGGTAGAAAACACGAGGCAATGGACATTCGAACATATGGAATGCATTCCATAATGCTACCACTTAGAAGGGTAGATTTTCAAGATCCGTGAACCATGAAACGATAGAAAGTGTCCACCGCTAAATTAACAGCAGCACTTAGGCGATGTTATTGGGACTTTCAGATTCGACCGAATACAGAAAATCAACATAACTAGAGGTTAAAAGTGGAAAATATTGCCTAATAACTCAGATCTTCAAAAGCACGCATCAAATATGACTGAAACAACAGATCGAGGGGTTTCGCCAAATCCACCTGCCCAGTTCTGGGACAGGCAGAGGAGAGCCTGCAAGATTGTAGGGGCAATTAGAGTTGGAGCATTCGAGATAGCATTACTCTGAAGAGCATTCAAGACACGAAGATCACTTTCAGGCCTGATGTTAGGAGCAAGTAGGCCTTCTGGAAGCCCCACAAAGGCGATGATCAGGAGCTGTCGTAGGGGCTGGGGGGTCTACACAGCCAATAACAACCAGGCGCACCAAGAGATTCATTTTTAAGCACGATTCCCGTAACGATCCGTACCCCACATAACTAGATTAAAACTTTTAACTAATTCATTCAAACTGTTATAGTCACCGAGAGAAGTGGTGAAAACTACATCAACATGTAAAGCCCCAAGAAAAATTAATCCCGCCGGCTTACGAGCAATGTCAAAGTCTTATTCGTGATTGCTAACTAGGAACTTGCATTTCTCTTGGCCTCTGTGTGAGTAAGTGGAAATAAATGAATTAAACAGAGCACAAATTTCTCAAACAACTAATAGACCAATGGCTTCTTTCGCCAGTAAGCGGGAGGAAAAACGCACCTGATTATTAAGTTTGTCCAGCTCAGCAGACTTGACGGTCTCATGAGCGGAAGGAAAACGACGTGTGGCCGCCGATTTCGCCAGGAGGGTATTGAGTCGATCTTTGAGGCTCGCGTTTTCCTTTTCAATCTTGTTCAGCTTGCGTTGGATATGCGCGCTATGCATTTGGGAATCGGATTGCTGGCGACGGAGCTATGGCATTAAATTAAGAAATAAAATTCACGGTGCGCTATTCTGGCTTCAATTCCGGTATGAGCTGGTACTTTATCAGTGCCAATCTCACATGTTGCGCCAGCCATGCAACCTAGGCAAGGGCGGATTTGAAAAGTTGGAGGGTCAGGTCAAAGTGAGGCCTTAGAAATAGCAAAGGAACTAGACAAACCAGCCGAATGATGCAGGCTTTTGCCATTGCGCTAATTTGTCCCAACATCTAATCACCACCGTGAAGGCAACCACACAATAGGATCCGCGCTGCGACCAAATCCCCTTACAAAAGTTTACTTCCATGGTAGGCAAAAGCGATAGAAAGCTAAGGCGCCCATTGGCCATAACATTTAAAAATGCATGGTCGCATTAATCCTTATAAAGTAGGTCTTTGAACAGTTATACGCGATCGCGGCAATCTAGCAGGACAAAAAGAGAGTTCTGCATGACGATCTTACAGAAGCAGGAACGACTACTGCACTATGGTTCAGAAACAGAATCGGCACGCCATAGATCGGCGCTGACGAATGGACGTGTGACCATTTGGAATTGCTCCACCAAATCAAGGTTTAATGTTGAGTAACCGATTCTTTCGTCGCTGCAGTTAAGACAAACAGGATTCGCAGATGGGTATAAATGTGAGCATCTGCAGGTTCTAGTTTGATCTCTTCATTTGCAACGAACTTTGCCTATAACGGGCAGCTAAATCTTGCCGTTGTCAGTCATCTTGATGAACGGTGTCTGAGCTGAATTGACATATGATAGGCACAGAAGGCATTGCGAGGTACACCGTCCCGTTAGTACGCCTCTAAGAAGGTGTTAACTTAGAAGCTTTGGTCAGACGTAGAGGCCGACTCAGGAGAATTGGCCGATAGAGCGAAAATTTGGGCCGAACCCCTATGGATATGATTCGATGAGTTTAAAGGAACGGCTGACAAGTAGAAGTGATTTGATTGGGTAGCCACAATCTCTGTTCATAAACCCCGATCCAATACATACGACCGATAAAATGGTCGGAAAGGAACAATGACCACCTGATTGCTCAAATAACCTTTCCTGTCGGCTAGCTCTACGTGTCCACAGCTACTTTTAACCCTTTGAAGAATTCAAGGCTCCCAATAAACAACTTGCAACACTGATGCAGTTCATATTATACAACCCCCGTCCAATACAAAGCACTGCTTTCAGTCCGTGACCACCCACACTCAGAAATTTTGCCACTGCAATACAAAACGTGCAAACGATTTTCAGGATTGAACTTTATGAGCAATACGCACTACACAGATCGCCCAAATGATCGGCATCGAAGTTGAAAATTAAATTAATTCTGAAGATATCTGAGGAATACATTAAGCCTACACAGGCTCTACCATCAAGCTATTTGGCTATGAGAAAGTCGTTAGGGCGAATTAAAGATGCCCTGTTACTGCTAGAAGAGCTTGCGAAGTTGAATACGATTACTTCACGGAAATCATCAACGTCAATTTCAGCGCAAAAGTAGGAAAGAGCTATACAGCACTACATTATGCAAAACTACCAACTGATTCTGTTCTAAACGGTTCAAATCCACTGCAACATTGCCAACTTGCTCTACATCTACTGAAATCGCAACTTAGAAGTCCTAATGGTGTTTGACGACTTAGGACAAAAAAGAGAGGCGCCAAACATTCTTTGGACGCATAGGATACTTCAGGGGACTTACAGCCTCCTTGGAAGCCCGAAGCTGATTAGCAAGAGTCGCCTTCTCAACTCCAATCCACCTTTCCCGTTCCTTGGCCTGATGCACAGCATTGCGTGTGGACTGAAGCTCATCTTTGCAGCGATCATGCATTTTCCGCAAGTGCTCCAAATCTGCCGTCAGTCGACGAATGCTATAAAATCCTTAAACCTATTAAAAAGGGATAAACTCAGAAAAACACAGATGCAACCGACGAGGCTTACTTGATGCTAGCGTCTTCGCGTGCGTTGAGACATTGCAGATGACGCTCAAAGAGTTCATAAAGATCATTAGTAAGACTATTAAAGTCAATTACGACAGTGTGGGGGTCTGGCTTGCGAAGGTATGGCACAAACCCCATTGATACAAAGTCCTGAAAAAAAAGTTCATCACACATGTGAGAACAGTGTTTATGAGAGCAAACCTGGATGATACATCAAAACTAACCTCCTCCAGCACCTGCAGCTTATTGTATAGATGCTTGCTCCATCGCACATCGAGCTTTGGTGTTGTATCACAATCAGCACTCGAAGAGATCAAACTAAGCAAAATATGCTGTTCCTTAAGTTGAAGACCAGCATCAGTAGACATTATGGAGGGAGGAGAACCAGAGAGTGGCTAAAGTAGTTAAAAGAGCCTTATTACACAAGGTGGTGATACTAAACACATGACTTCCAATAGCAGACCTTTAGGACATGAACATTAGTGAGCCAAGAGATGCTTGAGTAAATAAACGTAAAATAATGGCCACAAAAGGCGACAGTGCGAACAAGGAAGTATACAACAGGGCGCTTGGAACATCGTGAAATAATTCACTTCGAAGTGAAGATTGGAGACTTTGTACAATAGAACATGTTAATTAGTAACTTCCTCAACAAGAATAGAGAGCCGACACGGGTGACGTAACCACAACGACATGCCCACCAAGAAAAGGTAACATGACGCAAAAAATTTATCGTCGAGTGCGAAACGCACATCCTAAGAACAACACCTCGCGCAAGTGATAGACCCGATTTCATACTCACCGGCAACTACGAAATTGTTTTTCGCAGTGACCAAACATTTAGCCACAGGAAAAAGTTTTCCCCTTTTTAGAAAATCAAAAATCGTTGATCATTTATAGCAAATCAAAAAATTATCTCATTAACCTATGTTGGTTAAGCAATACATAAATCATTGTTTATTTTCCAAAAAGAAAGCTTTACAATGGCTATTTAATAAAATTTGAGCAGCACCCCAAGTGAAACCACTAAATCAATTTTCGAAGAACAAGAAAATGAATCTGCTCTATTTTAAGAAAAAATACAGTCCAATGTCAACTGCAATTTCGAACAGCCGATATTAAGTAAACACAAAGTAGACGATGCTACTTAAGCTTAATTAAGTAGGGCGTAGTCTCACTGTGCTCCAAGTAAAACTATCAGAACGAGGAACAAAATGAATTGGAATGAAAACAAGTAGTTTATGAGTTTTAAGGCGCAAACCTTAGATCTTAGGACACAAACAAGGCCTAATATGCTGCAGTCAAAGCTAAACAGGGCGTGGAGGCTGTACAACCTACTCGAGAGCCGGCATGACTAAAAGGGGTGGTACCCCTCCTTAGCATGTAGCTGCAAGCCTGGAACTTTCAGTGCGATACGTCGCATCTTCTTACGTAAGCTATTATAACCCATGTTAAACAATTTATTCGCACTGCGTTTTATCTGCATCAGAGTACAAACATAAATTTGTCGCCATAAGTCAAGCAGCCACGGTGGTAATGGACAGAACTGCTAGGGTCTGGCAGTTGCACATACTGCAGCTTAAAACTTAGGCTAATTGTTGCCTGACAAGGCGCAACAGCCCCAAACTGCGTATCCTATCAAATACTACTTTTAATCTGAGTTCGTGCAAAACATATGCCAAGTTGAGAGTACTACATTTTGGTAAGCCAAGTTTGCCCACATCCACCTATTTGCCCCGTGTTCGGCAGGAGGATGCTTTGCATTTTAGCAAATGGTGCCAGTTTACCTGACTAAGACCTCAAATTCACTCGGCCATGCAAAGACTCACTACGACGGTTCCGGTCCACGTGAACGTTCGGTGACGAGGGCAAACGCCCGGGCACATCATACGAAGCTGAGTTAGGGTTGGCATTAGGCGGAATTTCGTTAAAATTCCTAGTAGCTAGACTTAGCTTTGATTAAAGATGACACTATCTGATCGCTGCCAAATAAAGGCTGTTAGAGAAGCTCAGAGACGGCGGCTTGATGAGGGGTAGCCTGTCGGCATCCAGAAGGGAACTCGTCTCCAAACTTGGATTGTACCAAGCAAAAGGATTGAATGCTTGACCGCCTGGTAACGCCTAGTCGATGTGTCGTTGCCCTTGTCAGTTGTTTCAAGCTGCAGTCTGTGATGCTTTTGTGACGTTGCGACAGACAATAACACACCCACTACAAAGGCTTGCTTGTGTGCGTAGCTGACAAGGACGATGACGCGAGAGAAGTAAGACGTGGAGTTGCCTCCAGCTTCGATTGCATGATTATAATCACCTTCCTTTTTGCTGATTTAATGCATGAAATTCGAAGTTTTGATTTGATTTGACAAAGAACAATGGGATGCATTCAACGTGGGATTTGGATGTCCTCTTCTGTCAGGCGATTCGGAGGAGCACTTTGGGATAGCTGGTGGAAGAGCAGAGGCCCAGCCTCCCTGCCATGCGAGCATATCGCTTGACGTGGCAGGCTCCTGAGCTGCAACCCAGACACCGTCTCCGTCACAGCGACCAGTGGGGAGCTATTCGCTCACGCGTGGCATGAAAGGGAATCCGAAGGTCTTCTCTTAGCGATGTCAAATTGCTTTGATGTGCCAACCAAGTTGCTTTTCTGAAGACCGCTCTAAGCTCCACTAAGATGTGGAACACTTTTGTGCCGTCTGGGGTGTTATTTGAATTTGCTCAGATCTTAATTCTTGCCAGAAGACCAAAACTATCTCGATGGAGCATCGCAGAGACAGTCAACTGACTGCGGGCTACGACATGTCTTCGTCACTGCTCACAGTTTATAAGTTATCGCTTCTCTGCAACCGTCTGGCGGTGCGGCATTCAAGTGGGTGACTTCAGACCCGAGCCGCGTCAAAAATTGAAGGCGGATTACTTCAAAGTTAGGCAAGACTTCAATTCAGAGCCACCATCGAACACAAGTAGCTCAGTAAGCGCTTTTGCAAGAAAATGGAATGAAAACTATGTCCGTTTTCTGCCTCTCAAGTGCTGTAAAGTTAGAAGGTTCTCTCCACCCAACAATCGGGAGTGACAGCACCAACATGGTGCCCATGAGATGCTCAATGAACAAATGAAAGGCAGTCACAGGGCTTCACCATTCGTACTACAGGAGAGCCGCCTTTCTAGTAAGCAGCCGTTCAGTGAGGCTGCACCGTCATTGTCAAGGTGCCACATTCACTTCCCCTCCTCCCACCCTAACAACAGAAAAGTACCTCGCGTCTGATAGGTGAGCTATGAAATAATGTTTACTTTGTGCGGCTTAATAACTCCAATGATGGATGGATTGACGGTGAGAAGGAAATGTCTTTACAATTTCGCAAGCATTTGCATTACAAACTTCTTCATCACTTCGGCACGCTTGGCAGAAGTTTCGAGGACCTCTTCATGGTTGCACGCGACTGCACTGTCTTCGTCAACGACAATCTTATTAGTGATAAGAGACATGGCGAAGACCTCCAGACCAGCGTGCTTCGCAACGATGGCCTCGTGCGCGGTACTCATTCCAGCCGCGTCGGCGCCAATCATCCTGAGGAATCGCGCTTCTGCAATGGTCTCATAGGTGGGTCCCATCTCCGCCACGTAGACGCCCTCACGCAAGAAGTCATCAATTTGCATTTCTTTGCCCACCGCCTTGGCTGTTTCACGCAACTCCTTTGTGTAGATGTTGGTCATAGCTGGGAATCGCGGTCCAAACCTAATGAAGCGCAGTGTCACATACCCAACGAAGTCCTCATCCACCTTACCTCTCATCATTCGGTCCGACCAGTGGGTTCAAGCCCGTCATCCCCAACAAACTGATGTGGTCCTTGATGATCATTAAGTCTCCCACATTGTAGTCGGGATTCAAGCTGCCTGCTGCATTGGTGACAATGAGGGTCTCCACTCCCAGCAGCTTCATCACCCTCACAGGCAGAGTGACCTGAGGGGAGTTGACGCATCATAAATCAACCCTTACCTGGCCCAAGTTGTAGCCTTCGTAGGGGTGGAATCGACCCTGCATAATAACAACATTTTTACTGACAAGTGTGCCAAAAACGAGATTCCCTGCATGTCCCGCAACAGTGCTCTTGGGGAATTGCCTGATGTCCGAGTATTTGACGATGATTGGATTTGAAACTATCTCAGCCAACGTTCCCAATCCAGAGCCACAGATAATGCCGATTTGGGGTGTCATATGCACCTTTTTCTTTATGTAATCTGCAGCGGCTTTTGCATCCTGATAGGAGCCCATTGTTACGCGGCTTGAAGAGTTGCGCTGTCGTCTCTCTTCAAGATCAAATGGCACCTTTTATATCATTCCACCTACTGCACCTTATGACATTGCTACTTGCGTCAGCCTTTAAAGTAAAGCAAATTACGTGTGTTTTGATCCTTTAGCAAGTCGCGCATTTTTCAAGAACTGACTGCTCGCTTTCTCATTGGTTGATCTATAAAGGCTGCATTAAACATTGCTTTAAATTGCTATAAGCCTTCTTTCACCTTTTTGTGCTACGAATTAATGTAATATTCGTCAGAAAAGATTTCATTTTGCGTAATATTGAATGATGAGGACCATGTGGCACAGTTAATTGCCATCATAGTTTTGTACGCATACTACAGCACTTTGCAAATAAATGCTTTGCGTCTGTAATTTTGCACCTTTCTTACCCTTCATGACACTTATTCGTATGATTTCTTCTTTCACTTTTCTTACCCCACGTTTTACGCGCGCCAGCGGCTAAGACAGCTGGCTTTTCTAACATCACGAAGCATAACTTATTGCTAGCACCTCTATTGTGGACCGGAATTTGTGCGAAATGCATATATATATGTATGTGTGTATGATAAATATTCGTATATTTTGTGAGCAGCTAAGTGACTTGTTTATTTACCCATCTTTGCAAGCCACGTTGCAAATAAATTTTCCTTTAAAATACTTTTTACTATATTAATGTGAGTAGAATTATAATTTCCATGATTTTCTACCCCAGTGTTTGAGAGGTTGGATAACAGACACCGTTGCTTAAAAGCGTTCATCACCAGGCGGAGATGCACACCTGAGAACTGATGCGACATTACATCCTTTGAGCTGACCTGAATTGCCTATTCTTCCCCTTGCAGTTCCCTTTTCTTATAGTGTTGACTGATTTTGGCATATGCAAATCGTTCTCGTAGCGCCTGCGTATGTGCGCGTAAATAAAGCAAGTGTGTGTGAATGAGCCGGTAGCAACTGATAAACACAGCACCAGATGGCAACTACTACAATTGCACTGGGAAATTTTACCAGCGAATGACTTAGAGGTGCAGTACTTTCGGCCTGGTCCCCTTTTTTCATAATAAACATCTGCTTCGGCTTTTACTGAGAGCCAACATGAGTAAGGCGGCACAAGTTGCTCGTTTGGCGTGCCTTTTTTCACCGACAGAATGACTTATTTATGACGGACAGTGGCTTTTGAATTCGAATGCTCGCTTAGTGGATGAAGGTGTTGTAGACCACTCCCAACTAACCAACTCACCAAGTCCTTCCTGCTTTCGAGTCACGCACTGCTTCATTTCCAGAAGTTTGTGCGTGTGACCACTTGCGATCACACTCAATTCTCCACTTGCTGGATGTCACAACGCCGCTTCCGTACTTCCCTCCTCCGTTTCCATTCCTCTTCTCCTTCCGGTTCCTTTTAACCTACCTTGGAACCCATTTAGCTGCATTCTCCACTCACACCCAATAGGTCACACGAAGCATGACCTCATGGCGCATGTAGCATAAAGCACTTTACAATAACAGAAAGGGTGGTGATCCATCCCAGTCTTCATAATATCTCCATGAAACAGGTGCAATTTTCCACAGCATCATCGGATAGAAAATTTCACAATTGCATGAGAATGGGCCAGGCAGTGGAGAGTTAAAAGAGGGCGACTGAAAGTAAGTTCATCATGTTGCCAAGATGAAACAAGTGTGGAGGTCAAAGTGAGAAATTGCTTCAACTTGTAGCATTAAAAAACCACTGAAATGCTTGATCCTGTGTGATCGTCTAGTGGAGCAGTCCAGAAAACGCGCGGTTTGAGGTGTCTCGGACTTGCGGCATCTGCGTGTCGGCGCTGCCTCGGCTGATGTCAGTACCAACAGATGCATGCCGAGCGAGGCATCCGCCGTTTTAGGGTCTGTCTGGTCGAACCCCCACCGCATTTTACTCACCCTAATGGTCGGGTCATCACGGAGGTTTGGCGTGATCTCAGTTATCATCTGGCTGGCCTCACATGGACATGCATGTTTCGGGTACAAAATGAAACCCGGACCTTGCTCTACTGGCAAACGTGTAACGAATTGAGTTTGGTCTGTGGAAGTGGATGGAAGTGAATTGTGTTTTAGCACAAAACATTTGACTTTTACTAAAGAACACTTCGCAGGTCTACCACAGTAACCGACAATTAGCTGCCTGTGTGAGAAGTTGACGCTCGTGGCAAAGTACGCGATGCGAGCTCTGGAGATTTCGCAAGAAGAAGCTTCAGTAACGTGGCTTCCACACACAAGCGGGCTGCCTAATCGTGTTCACAAATGCCTTCTCCTTCTACTTTGACTCTTTGACCTCTTCACCTGTGCCTGACCTTTAGCCTCTCCGTGCTTCGTTGAGGTCATTAAGAGCTCTTCGTCCACCCCTTCGCCTCCTCCCCTCCTCTCCACGGTGTGGCTTAAAATGGCTTCAGAGGAGACGCAGAATGCCGGATAATTACAACCCCGTCTCTGCCTCCTTTGACTCCAAATGAATTTACTACCTCGTCCCATTATTAGAGGGCGCTTCCTCATAATTGAAGGAGTGAAAATGTTATGTGCAGCTCACCACACTCTGGTCATGCAGTCGTTCAGTTCCTCTGCCTCTGTCGGCGTTAATTCTCACCCAAAATTAACCAGCTAAAAGCGGAAAGTTGTGTTTCATCTGTCTGTTGTTTTGTACACATTTATTGCATGTTTAGTTGGCCAAACCCTGACCGCACGATTGCCCCTGCTTTTGATGTCAGATGCGGCACCTGCCCGACTTTTGGCTGACAGTAAAGCCCGACGTCCACACACACATACACAGACAAACAAACACATGCAGAGGGGGAAACATAGGGAGGGAAGTTGTGCTGTGTTTATTTGTTTTTATTGCCAAGTGCCAACTTTCAGACCACCAGATTACTCATTCGGTGGGGTCAGAAATTAGTCCATTGCCTGTTAAAGCCTGGCCGATGAGCTCAAAATCGTCCAACTTGTAAAGGAATTGAAAATTTACGAAAATGAATGCCATTCTTATCAATTCTATGTAAAATTTAGTAAAACGGTTGCGAGACGTTCGTCAAATCTTAGGCGAAACCACGAGTTTGGACGTTCCTTCAATGAAACAACTACTGAGGCTGGATTTTGCGCCTCACAAAGCTGACGTACGCATGAACCGACTTTTTCGAGAGTACAAGCAGCCTGAATCACCACCAAGGTCCATCCAGCCATCCAAATGCATCATTTCGTCAAAAATTCAACCAGAAACTAGCAGCTGCCATCCATTCTCAATGGATTGAAAGATTTTCTCTTACAGGGTTGATTAATTCGCATGCACTTCATACACTGCTTGAGGCTCAGCTATCAATCGGCGATGGAGACTGCAGCCATTCCGAGCATCCCAAGACGGTCAGATTAGACTAAGTTTTCTTCCAGTCGGTGAACTACGTCCCTTTGAAGAAGAGCTTAAAAGTGGGTGACCGAAGGACACGAAAATCCCAGCATTGCATTAAGGAGGCGGAGTTAGTGGGCATGAAGTCGCCTCGTGGTTATTGGCGCAGAGATAAAGCTCTGTTTTTGGCTTACTGGTTGACCAATCCCGAGCGCACCGGTAGTGAAGGGTAGGCAAATTGACAGTGCCGAGGAGGATAGTTTTATTCTGCAATCAACAGCTCTCTCACATTTCAGCTGCCTTAAGTAGACACTCGCCTCACGTTCCGCTAGCGTGGATCGAAATAGAATCATTGAGACGCTTAGCGGGGAGTCTGAATGATAACTGGGTCAGAATGGTGTGACACACGACAGTAACTAGTTCGGTCAGCATAACTCATGCCATTTATGTGTTTGTTTTGCTTTCAGAGATTAATATGTGAACAATTAGAAGCGTTCAAATCCACATAATGAACGACCCACAAACCCGTGACGGACTATTTAGATGAGAGACAGGATAAACCATGATAGATTCCTAGAGCAAATTTATTCGAAGCCATGCAAAAATGTTCTAAGAAAAGTACACCATAGAGTTAAAGATGTCATTACAGCATTTCAACTAGCTTTTCAACAAAAGCTTTCATTGTCTCTGCCCTCTTAGCGCTAATCTCGAGAACCTCCTCGTGATTGCATACTTCTTCACTGTATTCGTCGACTGCAACTTTGTTGGTAATGAGAGACATGCCAAAAATCTTCATGCCTGCATGCCTTGCAACAATTGTTTCGTGTACGGTACTCATTCCAACTGCGTCAGCACCAATAATTTGCAGAAAGCAAGCCTCGGCTGGAGTCTCGTAAGCGGGACCCATCTGGGCGGCATACACACCCTCGTGAACATATTTGTCAATTTTCAGTTCCCTTGCCACACCTATTGCCAACTCACGCAGCTCTTTTGTATACATATCTTTTGTTGCTGGAAAACGAGGTCCAAACCTATAATATTGCAAATTCGGAAGAAGAACTAAACTTACTGAGATTCATTAGGACCGACGAGCGGATTTTTCCCGGTTAAACCAAGCAAGTTAATGTGATCCCTGATTATCATCATGTCGCCAACAGAATACATAGGGCTTAAACCACCAGCAGCATTGGTAACAATTAAAGTCTCAACACCGAGGAGTTTCATAACACGAACAGGAAGAGTGACCTAAAAAACAATAAATGGAGAAATATTTAGCATACCTGTGACAACTCATAGCCTTCATAAGGATGAAATCGACCCTGCATTAGCACAACGTTTTTACCGGCAAGCTTTCCAAAAACGAGATTGCCAGCATGCCCAGCAACAGTGCTTTTAGGGAACTCTTTAATCTCAGAGTAGTTAATGATAGTAGACTCCGTAACCAACTCAGCCAAACCACCTAAGCCCGAGCCACATATAATGCCAACTTCTGGCAGCTGCGAAACTTTGCCTTTGATAAATTCAGCAACAGACTCTGCGTTTTCATAGGAGCCCATCTCGATGCTCTAATCTCGAGCTTTTGAATTTAACACAGAAGAATAACTCGCACCAAAGGTCACTCTTCTAACAGTTTAAACAATTGCAATGACTAATTAAAATAAAAAAATTAATATTTAAATATAAAATGTAATTTTAAAAGACTTTTATGTCTTACTTAGCTAAAGGATCAAAAGAAGTAAGGAAGTGTGTCACCTTCCTTCCGCTGTCGCAATAAATGCAACTTTATGGTGATTGTAATATGTATGTTGTTTAGAACGTGCATCGTAGGTAAGTGGCAAAAAAGGACTTCAAACATTGTGGTAGTACAGCGTGGTGTTACCGAGGATAGTGGCATCGACCCCACTTACACAGACTAACTCCCTAGCCCCACCCTCTCGGTCGGAAAAACGATGAAAAGGACGAGCGTTTTACAGTGGTGGTGGCGTTGGCAATTTTTTTAATTTTAGATGGACATGTGTTTTGGAGAATATTTAAGAGCTACGAAATCTAACATCTACCCATTCCCCCGTCGACAGAGGATACTACTTCTCCTCCATGCTCTTCTTCATGACCTCTTTTTTGGCAGCCATCGATGCCGGAGTGTCGCCAGATTCGAATCTGGGTGAATGCTGTGAAACCCTGTCCCAACTTTTGATTGACAAGCGGGGACAGCCATTGGCGAGAGACTTCTTCCACCGGGATCAGTTTCCTGGTGAAAGTTATGAGGGGTTTATTAGGTCTCTCTAACGGCTGGCGGAGCAAGCAATCAGCGAATCATTACTCAACAGTGCAAAGAATTAGCTGGCCATACAGTTCATAGCTGGAGTCCAACCACCAGACCTTGCAGCGAAACTTCGCACTGAGAAGACCATCGACCTCAACCGCCCAGTTGAGTTAGCATCAAGTCGGCATCACTAACGCCTTCCGACACCTCCGTCCCACCAAACGATCACCACTCGATCCCTCCACGTCCGCATCGGAAAGCCCTGCGTTCCTCGCCTAGACCAGGTGGGCATTACTAATCCTTTTCGTGCCGACTCCGACATGAAACACTCCTATTTATGCGAGTTTCGGGCAAGTTTGAGGGCAAACCCCGTAGCTTCCCCATTGACTCGGGCGCAGCCAAGTTGTTGGTGAATCCCCAAGCCTTCCCAAAACTGCACACTGAATTCCGCTTGGATCGGTCACCTAAATAATTGAAAGATGAAGGCACAGGGGGGGCGAGATGTCGCTGACTGCCTCATTAGGGACGGAAACTTGAAAGGTCTCATTTGTTATGTGCCCTGAATTAGTCTGGGACGTAATACTAGGCGTCAACTTCCTCCACAAGTCTCTTGCTGTTATAAATTTCTCCGAAGGCATTCTTACTAAACCACAGTATAAAGGAACCATTTCTGCTATGCCCCATCATTAAAGGATGCAGACGAAATCAGCAGTGCCCTCTTCGAAGTGGCAGGCAGCCAAATCAGCAATTTAAATGAACTCTGCTCTCTGATGACGCAGATCTCTGATGGAGAGAGGAAGGAGCTACACTCGCTGCTGAGCAAGTATCCAAGCATGTTCTCCTGGCAAGGAACGAAACTCGGGAGAACAAGTACCATCTGACACACAATAGACACTGGAGAAGCTAGACCTGTCTGGCAGCCTCCTAGACGCGTCCTCCCCATCCTAAAGGAAGTAAACCGCCTGGTGGAGGAGATGATCAAGGACGAGGTGATCAAGCCATCCAGGTCACCCTTGGCCTCCCCAATTGCACCGGTAAAGTAAAGTGACGGTAGCTTAAGGCTTGAAGTGACTATAGAATGCTAAATGCCGTAACTAAGAAGGACGCGCTTCCACTACCGCATATTAACGACGCTTTGGACTCGCTACACGGATCGAAGTAGTTCTCCACGCTGAATTTAAAGTCTAGGTAACGGCAAGTAGAGGTAGTGGAAAAGGGTAGAGAGAAGACGGCTTTCATATTGCCTAACGGCCTTTGCGAATTCCAGACAATGCCACTCGGCCTCTGCAATGCCACAGCCACCTTCCTGCGACTGACGCGGATGGCGTTAATTGGGCTCTTTTCGAAACACTGCATAATCAACCTTGACGACATCCTAATTTTCGGCAGGGGCATTCATGAGTACAACGCCAACCGCCCGCAGGCGGCAGACCCGGCTCTTAATCCAAAGAAGAGCCATTTCCTTCGCCCGTCAGCCACCTTCTTGGAGCGTTCGCTTTCTTCTGAGGGGATGGCAGTTTCGGAAGATCGCACAAAGCAGGTGAGAACGTGGCCAACACCGACCAACCAGACGTAACTCCGCGGCTTCCTGGGCTTGGCGAACTACTACGGGCGCTTTGTTAAAGGCTTTGCGAAGATTGCCAGTTCTCTACACAAACTGACGGAAGAACAAGAAAAAAAGAATTCCGTCTGGGGGATTGAATAGGACGAGGTTTTTAAAGAGTTGAAACAGATGCTCTGTTCCGCCCCGATTCTGGTCTTGCCGAACGTTGAAGCCAATGCGCCACCCTTCGTACTAGCCACAGACGCCAGTGACGTGGCCGCGGCAGGCGCACTCCCGAAAAGAGACGAAGAAGACAAAGAACACGTCATCACCCACACTAGCGCCAGTCTGAACAAAAAAATGAGACAGAAGAGTGCGACTGAGCGCGAACTTTTAGCCATCTGCACAATGGTCCGACACTTCAAAAACTATTCAATGGTAAAGAGGATCAGAGCGCGGACAGATCACCGGGCGCCAACTTGGCTAAAGACAATGAAAGAAATTGATGATTCGGCAGCACGCTGGTATGGAGAATTGCAACAATACGACTTCGCTGTTCAATACCGAGAGGGAACCTCGCATGGCAACGCGGATGCATTGTCACGCAGACCACTCCCAGCGGAAAGCCAAAACGGGATAGCAGGTACCCTCTGTTTAAGCGAACCAAAGGGACACATGCTTGGTTCCTGTCCTCCTCATTCGAGCCTACTGCGGAAGAGTTGAAGTTGTCCAGTAAGACGGCTAGACAGATACAGCAACAGTGGTCCAAACTCTCCTTAGAAGATGGGGTCTTATGGTACCAAGAAGACAGCCGGTCGTCCCAGGCTCCCTGACTCGAACGGTTCTGCAAGAGCTGCATGAAAAATTGGCCCCTGTGGGCATGAGAAAGATGGTAGAAGCCTCGAACAAACGATACTGGTGGCCCTTGCTTCTTTCCGACTTCCGCGAATTTTGCCGAACCTGCATTACGTGAAGCGACTTCAAGAAGGCACATTCCACACCGATCGCACCTCCACAGCCCATGCCTACGGGGTTTCCGGGCGAAAGAGTCGGTATAGGTATTATGGGTCCTCTTCCACTGACCTAGGGGAGGAATTGATGTCTTGATTATGGTGGACTACTTCATGAAAGTGGCTGAGGCAGAACCCATTAAGTCACAAGAGGCCGAAACAGTCGCGCCAACCTTCATCAACCGTTGGATTTGCCGGCATGGAGTGCCCGAATCAGGCCATTGCGACCAAGGCCCTAATTTCAAAAGTCGGCTCTTCGTCGAATTGTGCCACACACTCGAAAATAAAAAAAAACACACACGACTCCCAGACATCCGCAGGACAACGGACAAGTGGAGAGAACAAAACGGACGATCACGGGTCTACTAAAGACCTTTACCAAGGTAGCTCGACCAGGAGATTGGGATTTAAAGATATGACGCGACCTTCTCGCCCATAGGGCTACAGTCCATACATCGACCGGGGTTTCTCCGTTTGAGACGCTTACAGATCGTGAAATGAGAATTTTCCCTTATATTCTTCTGCCGAACAAGGAAATGGCAACTGGCAACGCCCCGGCGCATATACTACGTCATAAAAAGCCTAACAAAGACGTTTAATTTAGCTCTTCTAGCAGCTACGAACGTCCCATACTCAGCAAAAAGTTCTACGATAGGCACAGCCAACCCAGCCTCTACCAGGAAGGCGACCTTGTTCAAATATACGGACCGATCCCAGCGTCCGGAACAAACCGCAAGTTTTACCAACCTTGGGGAAAAGATCCCTTTCGCATCATTAATGTCCTCTCCCCCTCAAACTACCTTGTTTGAAATGCAGAGCTCCGAACCCAACCGTTAAGTGTACACCACAATGAAATCCACTCATAGAAGGCCCTCCTCCAGTTAATTACAAGGATGAGGTCTGCGCCGTGGCTGGTAAAGGACGCCCACCCAACAGCTTTGATGCATGGAACTCAGACTATTAACATCAAGAACGTGTTCTTTAAAAAGTGTTTCGCAGGTGAGCGGCGAAAAAGGACTTCGTACACTGTGGTAGGACAGCGTGGTGGTACCGAGGACAGTTGTAGTGTTTTGTTTGTTTGGACTGTTGGTCAGTCCGACATTAGTGGCGGCCACCTCGAACGGTGCTGCGTGGGCTGGTCTGTCGGCCATGCCGCCAGTCCCCTTCATTTCCCTCCAGAATACATGTATTCTGACCTACATCTAGCCTTCTCTCCGCCTTCCAGGGATGCTCGGGAAGCTACAATATTGGCACCAACCCTGCTTACACAGACTAAGTACCTGACCCCACTCTGTATTTGTTACTTTAAAAAAAAGATGTCGAGGAGGCCAGAGTCTTCTCGTGTTAAAGGCAGTTAATGGGAAGACGATGAAAGGACGAAGGTCCTACAGTCATATTTTTTAAAAGAGAAGTAAATTGCTAGGCACAAAACACTTTGTAATTGTAAAAACCATAGCTTTACTAAAGCACATGTGTTGTGAGATTTAATAACTTAAATAAATTTGCAAGGCGAAAACGCTTTTCACCTCTGGCACAACTACGATCACAAAATGTGTACTACCTTCCGAGCCGTAATTCAATCTAAAGTGCAAATATGAAATGTTAATTTTATTATTATCTTTTACAATTCTTGATTTTTGCATTTTTATTTGATGCTTCAAAAGGAATGTCGTTTGCTTGTTTGTTGTTTTTAATGCCTCGCGCAGCATTTTCGAAGGGGCTCCAACACTGCATTTCTGTCCGAGATGTTCGTGGCTCCAAAGAACGATGGTGATTTTGTTGGGAAACTGGTTATTAAGGCGCAATTGGGTGACGACTTGCGTCGCATTCTAATCCATAACGAGGAGTTAACCTACGACGAACTTATTTTGATGATGCAACGTGTATTCAAGCCCAAGCTTGATTCCTTAGAAAGCTTTGTTATAAAATACAAAGACGAGGGTGGGCATGGTCTTTTCTTTTGTATATTCCTTAGATGACGAGTATATTACAATCGCAGAGGAGTTTGATTTGTCCTACGCCATCCATCAGTACAAAACTTTGCGCCTGAAGCTTGTCGGTGAGTCGGTGATTTTTCACCGTCTTTGCATTATTAAGACGCCCACTTCCATTCTTATGACGCTTTGTTCATACTTGTATGACCGCACTAAATTGTGTTATCGGGTATGCTGTCGCACTTTGACTATTTCTTAAGACCGGTTTCTCAATGAATGCCTTTATCCCCATGCATTTATAGTGCATTGAAGTTTGAATTTAGGTTTTTAGCACCTTAGCTCGAACATTAGCACGTATTTTTTATTTCCTTAGTTCCTCAAATAACAGACTTACCCACTGATGAAGTTGTATCCGATGGAAATGCGGGATGCCGGCCTGAAATCGAAGGCTTGTTTACAGAAGTCAAGCGTCTCCATGAGGATATTAATAAACTCTCGGATAAATTCGATCAGCTTGTCCAGAATTTCAAGCAAGAATCGAAGACGAATTCTTACAGCTCTGCTGGCTCCCCGATTCCTAAGGTTATTTACGTTGTAAAACTGCTTTCTTCCGTTTTGTTCAGATCTCTTTGAGGCATGATTTTCATTAGTAGAGTGGTTGGATTTTCTAATAAAAATCTAAGTTCATTGTAGAGGTCTGCAGAACCGATCTGTGACGGTGGTGTCCTGTCCGCTTCATCGGAGGAACCGCTCAAGCTTGATCATTCCCTGTCACCGCCACAGGATTCGTTAGCTCAACCTTATAGTTCACTGCTGAGAAAGCCCTTCCAATCCCAACCTTTGGAGCAGCAGCCACCTGTAACCGCGTCGGTGTCTCCACCTGTATGTATGAAGCGATTTGTACTTACAATTAATAAGTAGCCATTACCTCTTCGGAATTTAAATGCGACATGTTCGTGCTACAATCAGGATACTGACGATTTATGCTTGCGCTGGCGTTTTTTGTAGCGCGCCCAAGTTCATACGCGCAATGGCTCGGAGAAAGCGATTACTCTGCCACATTTGAATAAATCAATTTAAAGTGTGATTGCATCACCTGTAAATTTGTAATCGGTAATTAGAAGGGGCGATTGACGATGAGACGTGCCTAATTGGTTTAAACATCCGAAAATCGGTACCATTATGCTTAACATCTAGATTTCGTAATACGACCCCGCCTTACCCTTTTTTAGCCTCCACAAGTGCCAGTCTCACAGTATGAACCACCAGCATGGTCGATAATGAACTCAGTAAGGCCGCCGCCATCCTCAACCGCGGGAGTTGCACCGTTGCAGCCACCGCCACTGCAGCCTCCTGCTTCATCCCTAGCCAGTTTCTTGCCCCCAGGTGTCCTCCCACCAACACAGGCACAAGTGCAGCAGCAGCAGCCCGCGCTTCTTCCCTCCACTAACATGGCTTCATCTCAACTGGCCACCACACAGCCTACTTTTCAGCCACCCGTTCTGCGTCCTGCCTTCATGAGCGGGCCACCGATGCCACTTTCGCAACAATCGCAGCAACAGCAGTCTATTCCGCCGCCACCTCTTTCTGCGGCGTCAGCAACTCCACCGCCGGTAACTATGATCCCTCGATGTTTCTAGTAGCATTTAGTCGAGAAAATCGCCTCTAGTGGTGGGCAAGATACGTGATGTCCGCAGGTCGCAGTTTAATGGATGTAACTCTCCTTCACTGCGAGAAACGAATTTCTCTTGCTCGGCATGCGTATAAGCTATCGCAGTGTTTCGCTGGAGCAACTATTTTTGAGGCATCATCATTTTTTTCTCGATCACGTTTGTCTGGCCATTGCTCGTGACAGTAAGGGAGCTTAGTGCCTGCCCCTTAAATCAAATTTTTTTTTCATAATTACATTCCCATTTTTCTTAGGTGGCAACAGTGCATTTTTGTTTGCTAGGGCATTTACACGATGTACTTGTAAAACCCGTTAACACATCTGAAGCAAAAAACATGTTTCTTCCTGCTTTGTGGCAGCTGATTCACCCAAGCATGTAGCAAAAATGGGCTATTAAACTTGAAATCATGAAACGGATACAAAACATTCTTGATCCATGGCAAACTATAGTTTTAGACTTGATTATCTTAAGTCTTGGCGAGATTTATCTTTTGTAGCCTTGACGGTCAACTTCTCCAAGACTGGCATTCGATGTGTTTGTGTTGCGGGGCTCAGTTCGCTTCATTTGCACTCCACCAGCTTTCCTTTCATCCCACATTGTGATGGCCCATGGTTTCTACCTTCCCATCTATGCTTAAGTTTATTGATGTTTACCTCTGGAGGCGTTGTAAGCCATTTGCTCGGAAGTGGTTTGGAGGATTAGAGGATCAGTGGGATTGGTTTCACTAGACAGGACGCCATTAACACCTGTCTGGGAATTGGCGCATTGAAGAAACGAATAGTGGCATACCTCATGTGTTTCTGCTGTTGATTTTCTATTGCAGCATTATCCTCATTGCATTAATTTTCTTTAGATTTGTGGTCAATTCCAATCACAGCTGCCCTCACAAGTGCCCATGATGCCACCACCATCAGGCGCTAACAGCATCGTACCGCCTCCGCCACCAATGCCGTTGGCAGGTAGCCGATTCCCTACTACTATGGTACCACCGCCGCCGCAGCCAGGCGTGCAGCCACCACCACCGCAGCCGAGTGTACCACCACCATCGCACTCAGGAGTGCCACCACCGCCGCCGCTTGGCGTGCCATCAGCCCAGACGGGGATGCAGAGAACGCCGCTGCAGCTTGGCGGTCCGCCCTCAGGCCCATTCGCTGGCGCAATGGGGCAACCGCCTGCCTTCGGTGCCTATGATCAGCGGTCAACACTGTAGCTGGTTGACGCGTGGATTCGCTTCGCCTTTAACTTAATCTTCTTCCCACTTCACAATGACACCTTTATTGCACACCTGCATGGTTTCTTGCTCTTTCCACCTATCGGCTTACATTTTCTGTTCCCTTGAGTAGAAGGATGGCAAATACGCGACTTCCAGTCTATTCTTAATGGCTAGCGGCTTTTTGGAAATTACAGACTTGGGAGAAGGGTTCACTGGGACTTTGCATCGCATGGGACCTGGTTGAGCATGTCCATCGTTGTTGAAGCCGAGTGCAGAGACCGGCTGGGCGACGGTCTCACGGTGGCGAGTAGGTGGTGGTAAAGTTCTTGTCGGCCGTGGCAAGACGGCGTTCGTCATGGCTGTGCGTGCAGCAACGCAAGTTTTCAAGTGCTTGCAGGTTCAGTTCTGCTCTTTCTGGTATGGAATCTTGTTCACACTCACATCAGTCTAATATCTTCGGGGTGGACAAAACGAATGTGGCTCTGAGATACTAGCATTAAGTAATTCACAAGGCTCATGCTGGGCAGCTAGTAAAGGTCTGGGGATTTGTTGCACTCCGGCAGTGGCTCTGGGAAGCTCGGTTCCAATCTTGGCAACTGCTCACCATCCCTTGTAAGGTGTTACCTCCTTTTTTCTCCTTTAATGGGTGCGCGCTCCGATTAGTACTTTGATACAGTGCAGAGCGTCTTCTGTTTCGCCCAGGAAGGAGCAGGTAATAAACACCCAGTGCACATTCTTTAGCAGCATGGGATAGACTTCCTGAAAATTTTAGGGAAGTGAGCCACGGCGCGAAGCGATGAAGCTTTTTAAGTCCGACTTCAACCCCTTGTTTAAATGCCCCGCCTCCGACCCTATATGGACCCTGACCCGAATAAATTATAACACAGTAAGGGGAGAACTTGGCTTGGGTCACGTTGTGGCATTAGTACTGAATTAGATAACAAGCTAATGGACGAATAATTCACGCGTAAATCGGTTCTCTGCCATCCGTGCCAGTTCTCTAGAGAGCAAAATGAAGTCACCTTTAACACACCACGTCCCTTGCATCAAGGGATTTCTGGGTTACGTCACGGCCATCAAAGTATTCTTGCCACACATGCTGTCTGGATGCACGTAGGCCAGTTCTGTCTTGTTCCCTTAACACTGCGACTCGCAACTGGTGCACATGCTATTTTTTTTATTGAATTTAGCTTAAGGTAGCGGAATGCGCCACCGTAGCTGTTTCAGTTTTACCTCAGTCATACTCCCTATTGCCATTTAATTTAGACTCCTTTTTTTCGATTAAGTAAACGAACAAGGCCAGTCTCAACATTTTATAGCTATATCCTGCAACCTCTTTTGTCCTACAGATGCTTTATCCCTTCCCAACTGCTCGGTTTTGTTTGCAACCGCGTCTTTTGAGTTAGTATTTACTTATTTATTTAATGGTATTCGAGTGGGTAAACAGACCTGTGCATGGCAAATTCAAGAATGTTTGTGGCCTTATGAATCCCACTTAAATGATCTGCCATCTCAAAACGCTTCTTGACTCTCTTACCAATGAAGGGAGTCACGATCGTCATCAAACCTAGGCACAATAAACAATAGAGAGAGAAAACTGTCCTGTATTGGCAAAACATATCAAAATGGAGTCTTCTGATCTGTGTTTCCATAAAGTCATGACTTTTTTATATCTGACGCCAAGAATTGATGGTATTCATCACTTGGAGAGTGTGAAATTTGAGGTGGTGTTGTTACATCTTTTTCTTCTCGGAAAGTGCTGTCCAAAATGCTCCATGAGGTCCTGCCCTGTGTCGCTCCGTAGGAGTGAGGAAACCGCTCTCCTCCCCTTGAGTCATCGTCCCAATGCTTTTCTAAAGAACGACACAAATTGGAGGGAAACAAATAAACACAAAAGGGCGTTTTCTGTACACCATAGTTCAGCCGGTACACACCAAGTGAGCAGACCTCGGCCAAAAATGTGATTTGGTCATCAGCGGGTGACCAAATCGTTGTAAAACGATGCGTTCGAGGTGCTCTTCACCAGGTGCCCGCCTCGAGGGTGCGGAGGGATTGGACATTCGAACGCCGGGAAGCAACCCACGACATATTCATTCACGCCACCAATTGTGAGGAAACAACGGCCTACTTGCATCCAAATTAACTACGTGCGATGTGGAAGAGACGAAGAAGAACAACTTAAAGATCTTTGAGACTTAGTCTGCTCCATCCGTCATTGGAGAACATATGAGGGCCGATGACTTTCCTGCTAGCGCTTGAAATCTTCTTTTCCACAGAAAAAACCTCACTCGGCTCCTCTCCTATCAATTATTTTTCTAGGCTCTTCATTACCAAATTACTTTAACCACTTTATCACCGTAATTCTTCATTCCAGAGAGCAGAGTGTCACGCTGAGCCTAGTGTTACCCTGAGTTACCCGTTATTGAAGTCACTTTTTACTAAATCTTCCCGCCTCACTGCTGTGTGTCGTTCTACACCTCTTCTGGATTGCCTGTCATTACCACTAACAGCCTTGGCGGCAGATCTCAAGTCCAATGGCAAATATTTTCGCATTTTATTCTATACTATGCAATGAGAGACGTTGTAAACTAAATCGGAGCAGATTTTGTTGACATACTGATGCCTGGCCATGATTTATGCTTTCCGTTGGGGGGGGGGGGGGGGCGGAACTCCGCAGATTATACATGACGCAGCAGGTAACACCGGAATGTTCGCACTTGCCTGGGCGGAGGAGGCGAACAAAGTCCTCCAACGCGACCATAAAACACATCAGGCTATTCACTCGAGGGATTGCACCGCTTAGACTTGAAAATGAAGCCTGCTGAAGGAATTTTGATGACTGCAACACTGCCATTCGGACAGTCACTGCCTCCTTTCAACCTTCTGCATTCTAACAGTAAATTTCCCATTCTACGAAAATGCTTTCTTTCGCCCTCAAGGATGTCTAAACGTCCAACATTGGTGTCAGCGCGGTGGAAAACGGGCGTGTTTCGTGAGTGGGAGTACCTCTGGCGGCCCCAAACAGGAGACTCATCGGCTCTCATCCCACTCCCGAATTCGGCAGCAATGCTATGGACATTCGACGTAGTGATAGCCACGTTTTAGAGCCATATACATGGCCACTGATAGCGCTGAAGTGAAAGCCAAGTAGCTGCAAGGAAACTGCAAACTATTTCAATTCATGTTCCCAACTAATTGACTTCGTCCTTGGGTTATTGCCCTCACGACTAGGTGAGATTAATGAACGCAAATACAGAGGTTTTGGATAATGTTCCAACACCATCGGCCGACCAAGCAGAGCTCCATCGCTTTCCTCCCACCTATCGACACGACCTCCAGGACGCATCAGTAGCCTCTTAGCTCTCCAATGCTGTGACAATGCACAGCCTTTCATAAATCATCCCCAGAGAAGACACTGGGGTGATCCTATGTGAACGGGTTAGCTGTTGCGCCGATTCTCGAGCCTTTTCTGAGTGACAGCCACGTTCACACAAATCAACCTGAACTGAGAGTCATTTAAGCATAAAGCCACTACTGCACATCGATGCCTCCTTGCCCGTTGGTGGCACGCATCTCATTACAAAGTGTAAAATACTGTAGGCTTCGTACTATCTGTAGTCCATTCCAAGGCTAATGATAAATAGCACATCTGTAGCATAAATTTCCTTTCTGCCTACTGCAACAGGAGTGTCAATCCGTGTGAAAATTCAGCATGCATTTGCAGTCTCTTGCTGGGAGTACCGAAGAAAAGTTTTGTATGACGTGACCATTGAGTGGGCGTATACGTTTTGCCGCCACCTTTACGTACCACGACCTTACAGTCCTTATTCATGCCTGATTTCATTAGGCTGCCAATCCCGAGGCTAGTAAACTCTATCTGCCTGCGTTTGGTGAACACCTTGAGAGCAATGATGACAAAATTCCCCTTCATTATGAGGTAATCTGATATAAGGAGGAGGAATGTGTGCCATTTTCTAGGGTATCATTTACCTTTCCATGGATTATACAACTTCTGGTGCCAGCACACATTCATTTAAGGAACTGAAACAGCGCATGTTCGCTGAAACACCAAGGATGGCATCTTCCAGGGCAATAGGGGCAGAGATCTCAGTTAAACAATTTTAACCATTGTTGAATTCAAGCTCTTTGATTGACAACAGGAGAAGTAGCAAATGTTATGACATTTTGAGCAAATGAAATCGCCTTTATTGTGGACTGCTGGTATTTCCGCGTGACACTTAGAGTTAATTAAACAAAGAATCTTTTGTCAAGAGAAGTCAAATCAAAACGAAAACTACAACTCATTCCGGAGTGAGTCACCAAAGTCTCCAACGCTAGAACTTGCCCGAGTTAAGTGACAACTTGCCTGCCGAAAATTAGCTAATTTACTGCTTAATTTAATCAGGCATTTGTTCCACTATTTCATGATTAAATAATGCAATGGAGACGAGACATGTTTTACTGCGTCTCCGAGGTCATATGCGGTAACCCATCGCTTCCAAAGCTAACGGTAAGTAAAATATTCTCAACTAGGTGTTGAGAATAGCTCTTAGTCTATTGAGATCCGTTGGCCATTAAAACGGTCCTAAAACCATCGGAGTACATTTAGTTCTATGCCAAGGTCCTGATTATTCACTCGCATTTGTTCCGCCAGCTAAAGAAAGGTGTAGATTAGTTACTCGTATAAGCCAGTGCTTGTGTGCATTCGCATGGCCCTCGCAGACCTGTCATCGAGAACATTCAGTAAACAAAGCCATGGATAGAGGTCTTAATGCCGCGACGTGTGTGAATGTACAAGGCGCGCGGCGCACTTGCACGCGCCAATCGGCTGGCCAACAGAAGTTGTCCGAGACGTCTCCAATCGGCTTGGGCTCTGCGCTCGGATAATACTTCCTTGACCTTGACCTTAGGGCGACTAGTAGTGCACTTAAAGTGCATCCCTACACGGCATTAGCCAGGCGGGAGAGCATTAAGCCAGACTATCCCGAAATCAAATACAACGAGCTTATCAAGAATGTTGAATTTGGAGTTCTATGCATCTCCAGCCCCCAATCCCATGGAAGAGTCCAATGACAATGCAAAAGCCCAGACTTGCAAACGAAATCAACGCTGGTTTTACAAAAAATAAGATATCCGAAAGTAAGTCCCCTTACAGCAATGCACTGCATTCTATGCCTTCTGTTAGAAAGCATTTCCCTGATTCCTTCTATTCCCAACTGTCTGAAACTATGGAATTTCCCCTGTAAGCGGCTTTTAGCCCCGCATAAACATCAACGCTGCTTTCAGCTTCTCAACTATAGTGATGAAATGATGCTGCTTACCTATCAAGCTTCAAACATTGCACCAGTTCAACACAAAAAAGTGCCTTTTGCAGCCCACAGTGCGACCGTGACTCTTGCATACAGAATCCGCCCCAGGTCAAGTTTGCACAGTTTTTTAAAAGTATTTATGTGAAACAGGGCGTAGCTGTTGGAGCAGAGCTCAAGTTAACACCAATAAAAGAGATTTTGGAGATTTTTTTCACAAGGGAAGAATTTACACAGCTACGCCCAAAGCAATGCCAATTCCACTTTCTATGCAACACAATTTCACTTCACCTCGCTATCAACTACTCGTAACTGTAAAAACGCCTAGTTAAAGTGTAAATTCAGCTTCTTATGCAATAAATACTCACCAGATTGTCTTTCGCCACTTTCAACGGCGATTTGCAGGTCAGGAACGAGGGTGCTTTCGCGATGGAAAAGTTGCATTTCAAACTACTTCTCATTAAATAGTTGAGCTAAGTAACGCCGTATAAAATTGGCCTACACCTTTGCAATGCATTCAATTAGATGAAACTTGTGAGTCAGGAAAATGGACTTCACACAAGAAACGATACGCAAAAACTCCTAATGCCTGAAACCTATTAACAGTAACTTCATACCAATTGCTTAAATAGACAAGCATTCAATCAACGCGACGCTTGATTATGGAAATCATTTTCCCAATTGAAAATGATGTGAGAAAAGGGTCTTATCCACTCTTCGTTTGACAAGGTTTATCTTAGACAAAGCCGACTAGTAGCGAAAGTAGAGCAGTCTAATACCGAGTGCATAGGGGCGAAGAAGGACGCTCTTAACTCACCACACTTCTTGTCAACCCGTGACAAGGGAATGTACGCATCGGCCTGCCAAGGGAAAGGTGAAGAGAAGTCAAAGCACACACACACGTGAGCATGCACATCTTATTGTCGTGGTGCAAATTCACAGGCTTTGAAACCAGTTGAATGGGGAGTGCAAGGTAAGGATGCAAAACAAAGGCGTGAATGCAGTGGTATGTGGAGTAGGGGGGAGGGGCAGGAGGCAATAGGTGGGAAGAAGGGCGCAAAAGCAAGGGCGAGGGATGAGTTCGGCGCCAATTGTAACAGGGTGTTTAGGCGGAGCTTTCTATTAGGGGGAAGGAGCGATGTGCTCTCTCACCTCTTCCCCTTCCGCGGCATCAAATTCACGCACATCTGAAGCGTAGCGAACCTGGAAGGTTACAGAGGGAGTGCGGTGAAGTCCAGACGTAACCATTTTGGGGGCAACAGTGCCACAACTTTTAATCACGTGACTTTCCAGTTCTCGGATATCTATTGTCTTCCTAGCCAGAAATAAACTCAAGTGCTAGAATGCTTGGGTAACTGTAAATTACTTATATGAAGACACAGACAGCTTTCCATACAGGAATGGCGAAGCACTAGGGCCGCCCAATTTCGGTGCCCATGCATCAAAAGAAGAGTGGCTTCGCTATGGGAACAAATCCACTTGTTAGACATCCCATTAACTCCTAGTAAACTCCGAACGACAGGTGATTGATTATCACTTGCCTTGTTTAGAGAGTCTGAAACGGACGAGAAGGAGGAGAATACACTTGAACGACTCTGACAAGAAGGTAAACTGGCCACAAAACTTGAACAAAACTACACAAACACGAATACTCCGAGGAGAAGAAAGAAGCACTTTACTGGGGAATGATGAAGCTGTGCTCCATTTTATGTGGCATCATCCACTTCAAGTTAAACTGCATTTTCAAAATCATGTGCCATGTGCTCGAGGTATCGAAGCAGATGTGACAAACACTGTAGTGGTGCGTTGAGAAAGATTATTACACCACTCAATTCGAATTTCAAATTATCAATTTTAATTTCAAAACAGAACCAAGTGTTAGTAACGGCAATTAAAACAAATAATTGTGAACGCATTTTAATGAGAGAAGCCACTCAATTGCCTACTTTTACTGTCGTGAATCAAATCCACGACGTCACTGGCATTATTGGGGCGTTGACATGGCATGACACAAATGAAGCACGCATAGTTGGCCATGGAGTGAACAGTGGACCCCCATACACTCTGCACACACACTCGCACATATAAAGCTCTGCATTCGATTGAAAAGTGAATTCGCCAGATGATGCCTCGTCATGACAACCAGAAGGCGTTCGCCGGATAGGCTAAGAGTCCCGCCTTCCTCGCACACAAACCTTGAGCTGGAAGCAAGGCTGGCTACACAACCATCTGCTGTGGGTTCCACTTCGCGCAATTATAAATCCGCTTCATCATGAATTAATCCTCTAGACGGTAGCATTTTGCGTAAAAATGCAGCACAAATTTGCAAGGAAGTTAGGCAGTCAGGCAAGCCCAACATTTGATTGGCGGAGGTGCAGCCAATGAAAACAATGGATGTGGATTCGGAAGAACCAATCAAAGCGAGAGGATGGTTTGCATGAGGAAGCGTCTCCTTTGTCAAAATCGACGCCCTTTTAAATCTCTATCTTCGACTTCTACAATTACATATTCGTAGGTGTGGAGCTAAAAACCTCCAATGAAGGACTGATTTGAGCAGTAAGTGTAAAGGCAACTTACGGTAAAAATGCCGACCAAAGCGCCAATTATCATGCCACCAAGAACGTCAGTCCAGTGGTGTTTGTTGTCAGAAACTCGTGTCATACCGACGTAGAAGGCGGATGTTACAGCGGCGGTTTGGACGAAGGCCTGCAGTATCGAGCCCATTCCAATGTCTGGCATTCGGTAGTGCAGGTAAACCTACAAACCAATCCAAGTAGTGCTTGGTAACCTTGAGCGTCTGAATTGCCACAGCATTGCTTGTGGTTGTCCTTTCCTATTTTTACGCTCATTTTCTTATATGCTCTTCGCTTTCTGATTTTACTTTCCAATTAAGGCCATTCAGTAGGATGGAAGCTAAACTTGAAAGAGCTAAAAATCGTTTTGTGCCAAGCATTTTTACAGTGTTAAACGTTCCCAATTACCTCCAGATTGAGTGCATTCATCCATTTATGTAATAGACACCAATGGAGAGTCACCTACGACTTACGTGTGTTCAATCAGGTCTCCACTTCTATGGTCCAAATTCACGATACTAATCTTTCTACAGAAAATAGGGACTGACAACCGGCTCCGATTTGAGCCAGCAATGAAATCGACTTTAAAAAGCAAACTGAACGACCAAACTGAACCAATGGAATAAGTCCAATGCCTGAAAATCTCCTGACTCCATCCAAGTAGACAGCACACATTAGCACACACATTCTGGTTCCCACATTGTTGCGTGATGGAGCGGGTTCAGAGAAACATGGCGGAAGCAGAATGCATGCATTGAGTCTAGCCGCAAGTGAAATGGGCCAAAAATCACCCAACAGATCGTTGTTATGCTTAGTTAGCGTCTATAGAAGGCTGATTTTTAAAACAAAACGCACACAGATTACACGAGATGTGGCTGAATTGCAGCTTACGTAGAGGCGAAAGGGCGTTGTGCGGATGTGTCTTTACTTGACCATATTTAACAAAGAGTGAAACACACACCCACACTAATAAATGCACACATTTAGGCTGACACACACGCGTCCACTCTCTACATCATATCACGAATGCATGATTTGCGGTGGAGCAGTGACAACAGCACAAATTTCGAATGACTGCGTTGCCATTGAAAGCTTGAGAGTGGGAAAAATATGGCAGTCAGAGAGCAAGAAACTGGTCTAGCTTTGAACACCCTTGCGACAAAGAGCATACACGCAAGGCGGCAATCAGAGAAATTGCATTTCACAGAGGAACATGCGTGTGTAGGCGGATTTTTAATTAAGACTTCCAAGGAGCTAATGCCAAGTGGAGTGCAAGGTAAAAATCATCACTGAAGAGATAAGTATCGAAAGCTTTACGTCACGTGTCGTCAAAGCATTCAAGAGATTTGCGTAAGTACACGGTCTAAACATAAAGTAGACGCAAATGCTCACTCTGCCTTGTGGTTCAATTGGTCAACTATATTCAAAATAATCAACAAGCCTTAATCAACCATTTTGAAAATAAGGAAACGAAATTAAAAGAGTCATAGAGTGACGACAAAAAATCAGCACTCACTGCAATGAAGATGGCTGGAAACATGCTGTAGGCAGCGTGACCTGATGGGAATGATAACCTGAAAATTCACCATTAATGTAGATAGTTATTTACGGGTTAGCACAATAAAAGCGGGGCATATATTAAGAAAAAGCATAAACACTTATAGGGCAAAGGACAATTCAAATGGTTAGAGTAATACAAAGAATAAACTCAAGTTTCATAAATCAGGATGGAAAGCTTAGATTCATATATATTTAGGAGAATAAGAATGGAAATGAGAAGAAACCTCATATCAGCAATTAAAGCGGCATCATTTTTGGTGCACGAGAATTCGCTTATATATCCATATGGTGTTTCAGTTACAACAGCCGGACCGCAAACGTCGAAAAAATGAGGACGCAGTCGGCCCAGAACGACTTTTCCTATGTGGACAAACATTGAGACCACGGCATATCCAAAGGCCAAAAGATAGAGATATTTGTACAAGCAAATAAGGATCTAGAAAGCAAGCGTCATCAGAGCTGAATGCATACCAAGGGAATGTGCTTGTAGTGGGTCTTAAAGCCGTAGATACGTGCGCGTATAAGTTCCGTCACTACAATCTACAGTTGGTAAGCACTCCCAAGAGACTGAAACCTTACAATTAACGCAGCAATTATAGGCACCACTGTATACAAATAGATGCTCTTGACTGTTGAGCTGTGATAAGGATATTTCAGGGAGTCATCGTTCGCAAAATAGCCTCTACGGAATGGCTTTAAATTGTACACGACAGCTGAAACAACCACAACTAAGAGAAAGTGTTAAGTGATTTACACACTTACATGGAGCTATTGCAACCAGATCGAATAAAACGCGGAGTAAAACCCACCGAACACCCGACATCCCACAAAACACCAAGTAGTGTTCGAGAGAACCGCATCTTCAAGGCAACCCAGAGCTCTTGTATTGTGAAAGATATAAACTAAGCAATTAAAATCTAATCATTCCTTAACTAATTGCTTTCTCAAAGAAAGCAAAGTTATTATTTTATTTTGAACTACGATCGTCCTACTAATGCGTCTTACAAAATCAAATAACCTGCATTAAGTGTGGATCTTTGGGGAGGATGCAAATTTAATCACCAATCGTATTAAAAACACCATTGAATGTGGGTTTAAAAATTAAGCATTTACTTTCTTTGTTAATACACGCATGATGTGTGCCATTAAATTAGACAATTTTGTGGACGAATCTCCATGAGCTTAGTTAGCTATGAATTATTGATCATCAATAACATAAACAGCAACAGCTTTGCTTACTTCACTACAGATTTAATGGCATAACTTAGCACTCTTTACTATTTTTATTCCATCCTGCTTTTAACAGCATTTAAAATAGTTAAAATTTCTTGTTATGCGTGGCGTCTGGCTATATGATAGCCACAAGTTCCTATGCACCTAAAGACTAATCTGCGTCCTCTGTGAAAAAGCAACGCTGCATTGATAAGTGAAATTTGATAGAGAAAAATGCTAACGTGACATCCTCTAAATTGTCACTATTTTTCAAAAGCATGTTTTCACTGCATATTCCAGAGCATCATTTAAGAGGCGAAAGAAGGATAAGTATAGGACAGGAAATACGCATTTAAGGCTGAGGTGGAGGAGCCTTTTGGCATGGCCGAGAGACGAGCCCTAGCCGCCTGATTCAAGACAACCGACCTAGTGTAAAAGGCCAACCAACAGCCCAAACAATAAAGCACTATAATCACAAATTTTATCATTCATACTCATCATCCCGAGCCACTTAAGTCTGATGCATAGAGGACTTTGCGCGGATGCTACTTAAACCTATTAGATTGTGCAAAAAGGTGTGCTAATTCCAATTTTAAGCAGTAAAATAAGGTAGCGGAATGTTTTGTGCTTCGCATGTTAAATAAACCGATCGCGGTCCGATTCGACGGTATTATCATTCCTATAAATTTTGGACGTAAAATAAGCAAATGCTCACACTGTAGCGCCCCCAACATCCATAAAAGACGGAGAGAAGACTAGGTGTAGGTCAGAATACGTGTATTCCACACGGAGATTAAGGGAACTGCTGGCATGGCCGGCAGGCCAGCCCACGCGGCTAGCCTCAAGGTGGCCACCACTAATGTATCGGACCAACCAACAGTCCCAACAAACAAAACACAACACGCACATTCATTGTGTTATTTGGACTTCTTTTCCAGTCCTTTCAAAAGCGCTACAGCCTGAGGCTAGCATTTGTGCTACTATGGAGGGTTTTGGTTCCCTTCTAAACTGAAAAAAAAGTTATTGCATTACGCTGATGCTTAAGAAAAGCAAGAATGCACCGACATGGTCCGATGGCCATGCTGGGTGAGTGGAAGTTCAATCTGCAAGGCTCGGTAGCCCGCATAATGCAAGCCTTAACTAAAAAACAGTAGTGAAAGCGTTGCCTAGCTCCTTGCCTCATTTTAGCGCTTTGCTCAACAATCGCCTAGGTCAAACACTCGCTCTATCTGCTGCAAGAAGTTGCAGTCAGCATAAAGTTTTGCCGCATTTAAGGACTGCAATGGGCATTGCGTGTGCCCCTCTCTGGTCGTACGAGCGTTGGCTCTAACTGTAGAGTTTTGCTTGTTTGGACTGTTGGTTGGTTCGACACATTGGCGGCGGCCACCTTGAAGCTAACTGCGTGGGCTGGCCTGTCGGCCATGCCAGCAGTCCCCTTTCTTTCCATCTAGAATACAAGTATTGTAACCGACGCCTAGCCTTCTCTCCGTCTCTTAGGAATGGTCGGGGTGCTACAGTGGTGGCAGCGGAAAGCGGACCCTAATTTGTGCGTTTCCTTATTTAGATTTGCTCTGTAAGTGGTACGATACAACGGTGCAGAGGAAGTGCCTTAGCTGAAGGACTAAGAACCGCGTTTATCTCCGATACTATCACACTCGCGTGCTCTACAGGAAAGCTATCAACAACTGAAGCCAATCCAACCATGGGCCGTCTGCAAAGGCTGCCGGTAAACTAACCTCTCGAAGGATGCAGTGGCGGCCGTCTGAACCTCTTACTCCGACGTTAGTTGGCAAGCCGGGCGAACCTGTAGGTGGAGTCGGGCCACCAAAAGGGACCATTGACTTGGTGTCAAACCTCGCCTCATTTGCGTCAGATGTCAATGCCAGGCGCTGTTAGCTCGTGAGTGCTTCTTGCAGCGCTGATTACGTTGTGATGGCTGACGCCAGAGGTGGATGAAGGGACGCGTGGGAGACAACGCTCAAAGGTAGAGAAGGGCCATGCAGTGCTTCGTTTGTTTGGACTGTTGGTTGGGCCGAAACATTGAATGGCGGCCACCTTGAAGCTGGCTGCGTGGGCTGGCCTGTCGGCCATGCCAGCGCTTTCCTTCCTTTCCGTCTAAAATACAAGTAGTCTTACCTACACCTAGCCTTCTCTCCGTCTTTGAGGGATGGTCGGGACGCTACACTAACATGGGATTAAAGGAAACCTTGCCAAATAATAAAGTTTAGCGCCCGGTCACACCGACAATCTCCAGATTTCCATTAGCCAATCGTAAAGTAGAAATCTTTGTTGTTTGCTTGAATGCCCTAACTAGCTACGAAACAATCTTTTCAGACTATTGTACGGTTAGAGCTGATCCCACTAGAGTAGTTCGTACGGATTTTGCAAAACAAGTGATTGCGATTGGGTTTGTTTTCAATCCTTCCATTGGGAGAGGCCAAGAATCCTCCATTCCGTCTCATTAGATCTAAGAATCAGTAAAAACGAGTCAGGGTAGCTTCGCTTAGAAGCGCTTTCGCTGGCCGCTGCTATTAATGCGGCCAATCGAGTCATTCCTGCAGCCCAGAAGAAGTCATAACACTGGAACGGATACGATTTTGCTGAGAAGGGGTGGACTAGATGCGCTACTGGCATGCCGTCCAGCTGAAGCATAAGTTGGGAGCCTTGAAATGCTCATCAAATCAAAACAACGGGTCATCAACAACCTCTGCCTCCTTAATGTGTTACCATTATTAAAAGGACGTCGCTATTTCTGGCCAAACGAGGCACTCCTCTTGGTTCACAGACGGTTGTGTCCACATCCATGGAACGATTACCCACGCGCTTGACATTCCTCAACGCTGTATGCAATGTTTCACCACATTCACCACAAACACCCATTCAACGCAGTCGGTGAGGGTCATCGCAGAGGCAGAGACTCCCCAAACGGTGTGGCAGTTCACTTCGCAATACCAAAACTTATGCCACCGTCTCCCTAGCACAATTGCAGCACTTAGTGCCCCTGACTGACGCATTCAGTGGCAGACACTTGGGATGTCCGCATTCTCCCATCCGACTATGCCAGTGGCTCCAATTCCTCTGTTCACTTAATTCAAATGCATCCAGTCGCAGCATTGTGCCTTCATTTGTCCCTAAGAAAGTCTCACGACGCTACACGATCCCACTTCTTGAAAACCTTGCTTCACACTGCTAACTGACATTGTCGTCGCGATGGAAGCGACTAATTCTGCTCCAAGATCAAATTTGAATTGAATGCAAGTCAGATTCTGCGTTCATCTTTGGATATAGCGATGTGGAATCTGCAGCCAGGCTGCCGTCTCATCTCCATTCACTTGCGTGGCGCGGCTCGATTTAACACTTTCAGGGGAAGCAAAACCACACCGATGCCACTGTGGGATGCGGCTTGGCATCAATGCGGCGTCAAATCACCTAGGAATGGGACGTCAGCCTTTGGGCGAGGGATCGTTGGAAAAGCTAACCTCGTGATTCACTTGGGAATTGCAAATTGCAAGACGGCTGCGCTTCCCTTGGAGGAGTTTGGCCTGCGATTGAAAATTGACATCTCCGTTGGGTGAGAAGAAATTTGTTCGTCACGAGGAATCGCCATATCAAGTGACAAACACGCACGAGCTATTTCGAAACCGCATTTTCTTTAAAGGTTAAGGAATTTTAGATTTCACAATTTCTGCTATTGAGATCACATTGTTCAGTTAGCCATACGGAAGCTTCCTTAATGAACCGTTCGACTCCTTTTCCCAAGGATTTCACTGTCAGTTTAGGATTGACTTGAGAAAAATCAAACGTTGGAAATTGCGTTTATCGAGTATGTGAGAGGGCAAATGAGAGAACATAATCAGAGTCAAAGCTATTAAAATCCTTGCAGTGTCCTGACAAGGTGCACGGCCTAAATAAAGTTTGGCCGGTCAGCTTGTCAAATGTCAAGAACATTCTCCGCATTAAGAATGAAGCATTAAACCATTTAATGAGAGGCTGCTGTGTCAAGGCCACACAATGACGTTGCTTCTCCATTTGATACAGCCGATTTGGCTTTGAAAGCCGAAGTCCTCTGCCATTTCGTGTACGTGCCATTATACGAGAGTACGCTTTGGTGTCACATATGTGTGACGCATCTCGGCACTTCCCTTGGGATCAGCACCTTGCACGTGACACACTATCCAGCCGGTCATGACAACCAATCAGCCAACAGATTGCGAGTCAAATGTCACAAATCTTAAAGCATTGTAAGGGCATTGCAGAGAGGATTGACGACAGTGAGAGGCAAATTAGAACACCCGAGTACAGTTGTGTCAGACCCCTAGGGTGGATAGTGTTGCCATTTCATGCTCAGCAACTATGAAGGAGGTGGCCAAATCCCGACTAAATGCAGTGCCAGAGCTGCACCCAAAGCACACCTAATCACCAGTGACTTCGACCTCCCTCAACGCTCCGCTCATTCCAGTCGCACGTGCATCAAGTCAGTAGATACAATTGAGCCGACGACAAGTGCCACTGGAGGTGAAGAAAATACCTGATGAAGGCATGCGATGCTTCCCTTCGAACGCTCACACGAAGCAGCTAAGCTGAAATCGCCCTCGAACAGACAGGATGTTGGGAGCGATGGATCTCTCCCCTCCGTATGCATCTCAAATGGTGCAACATGAGTAAGTCTTGCCTGCTTGCCTCCGAACGCATTCAATGCTGTCATTGAAAGCTCTTCAGTCGCAGACTGACAAGCGATGGAGCGACTGGCGAGCAGCTTGCAGCAGCAAACGACCAACTGCTTCTCCCTCGCGATTCGTATCTTCTGTAAGGACCAACAAGGCTTGCGACCACCCAACAAACAGCGCCCATCTCTGAAACACCCGCATGCATGTGCTTCGTGTGGAGACCAAATCGTCTCTGTTGTAGCTTTGCCAATTTGGATGCAAGAAAACAAGTGCCGTCTTGTCTGTGGTGTCCGATGGCCCCCATAAGGAGGTGATTGTAGGGACTCCTTCACTTTCCCACCCTTCAATTCGACTACGTCTGATGTGAGGAAGATGAAAGCGTTTGGACATCTTCCACGCATTCGATGACTGTGTGCATGACGTGATGATGGAGGTCGCAACGTGGGTGGAGATCACAGCAGCATAAATGCACTGGCTGTATAGAAGTAGATTAGAATTGTCCCCCAACCCCTCGCCTTTGGGGTACACAGCGCTTTCTCCTCTTGAGTGCCGTCTTTCGCGGTGCACCTGCAAGCTGCCAGTGCGGTGACGTCATCTTCCTGAATGAGCGATTGAGCTCCACTGCACGATCTTACTTAAGATGCGGTGGAGGGTCACAGGCCAGACATGGAGTCGTGCGATGCGAACACGCAGTTCGTAGATGAGAGAGCCCTCACTAGACGGAGCGCATTGACTGAGGCGGTCGAGGCAGTCGCACGAGGTATGGAGGATAGGAGGAGAGGGATTTGCTGGTGAGGGGATCCCACCCTACTGAACATGTAATGTAGCGAGATTGGCAAGTGCCCCCTCGTTGGACTCAATTCAATCACGCAATCTGAGATTTGCGAATGCAGGATTGAAGAGGACGTCAAACTGCATGATGAATGGGTGGAAGATGGTGCGACTGCCCTACCTGGCAAATAACACTTTCAGCAGATGAGATGGCACTTCATCAGCGAAGCCATTTTGTGCCTTTTAGTTCGCACGGGATGCAATGCTATGAGTCGCGGCTTGGAGGGACGATTTGTTTGCTAACGCTGTAAGTTTCCAACGTGATGCATTTTGTGTGCGATGCATGTCAGAAGCATAGCATGGCTCCAGTGGTAGTCAGAGGTACCTAATCATGCCGCTAACTGTTAGTTGGTTGTCATGCCAGCTCGACAGTCGCTGTGATGTTTGCCTGGCTGTGAAATGCTTTGAAATACACGAGCGTTTGCTCCAAGCTCCTGTGGTCCACTCCTTCACATCGTGCGTTCACCAATGTAGCGAGCACTCTGCATTCATGGTGCAGTAAATCTGGCAGAATAACGTCGAAATTGGCAGTGGGGAGGGTGTTGCTTTTGTCCGACAGCGAATGACGATGTTCCTACCATAAAAGACGTGCCTGTCGAACCCTCCCATTTAACCTTGAGGGTCATTTAGTCATTTCGTAGGAATTTGGGCGACTTTTCCCACGTAAATGCTTTCAATCAAACTTACTGAAATTGTTGTAAAGGTTTGAATTCATAAAAGGTATTAAGTGGGGCAATTACGCTATTGAAATGCATACATGCATTCCAAATTTGTCAATGCGCCTAGCAGAATGGCCGTCGCCACCACGAGCTGATGACTTGGTGGTCAGTTCAGACATTCTACTCAGCGAGATGACGGCGGCACAATTGACAGGGCAGCAGTATAGGGTAGCGGCATAGAGCCCACTCATGACACACTCTTTCGCTGCCTCGTTACTGATGGTGAGGAATGACACCTATCCGCATCCATGCTACACGTTCAGAATGACTGGTGGCCAAGCAGACAGAAATAAACGTTAAACCTGTCCTCAGGTTCATAACATCAGAATTTAATTTTCCTAAGAAGTCGATTTGCACTGCAGTTTGCAACACCCACTTATCGTGGGCAACTACACAGTGCGTCACATATTTGTGACGTTGAGCAGCGTCGCATATGTGCGATACCGCCAGTCGGTTTCCTAAGGACTGACGAAGAGGGGATGGAAAGAGAATTCCTGCTTCAATAATGCCATCACCTGTCAATGCTCAAAGAACAATGCAACGTCGTCTGTGTGAACCGCAACATTTTCGACGCCCTCTCGTCAATCGAAGAAAGTGGGCAAGTTCTATTAGGACTAGTCCGCATATCTCCTTGTCGCAGAACATCCACAAAGCAGTAGGGGTTGGATGACTTGGCGCGATATGGACAAGGGAACTTCCAATGTCTCCCAGAGAGCTTTGCCTTTACGCCTTTGCGTAAACGGTCATGGACCCTTCTGGCATGCACCTCACCACCATTAATGGCGCTTAGCCGTCCCGATTGATAGTTGCGGCCCTTTCTGACACAAGTCGCACACTGCCACCAGAACATTTCACCGACTTATTACTCATACGTGATGTCTTTAGCGAAAAAGACAAGAATTGGGTTGGCAAGAGGCAAATGTAGGGGACCGCAGAGAGCTCCCTTTCTGCCAATGGTTGTGCGCTATTCATGCCACCAGTGGGCCGAATTGTGCGAGAAAAAAGCATACTTTAATGCCTTAAGCGCCACTTGTCAGAGAGCCATCAAGTAGCTGAAAACGAGCTATTTTTAGCTCTCACCAGTACTGAGGTAGTCGGTGGGATTCGAGATGGACAGTTACGGCAAGCTGTCCATCGCCTTAAAGGCAACCACTTAGGTTCTTGGTTCTACTAGTCCTTTGTGTTGCATGGCAAATAATCGCATGCTTGATTTGCCATTGAAGGGTTTTTGAAAGTCTAAAGCGCATTTCCTTTGAGTTGAGGTGGGTGTCTGTGCTAAAACAAAGCTCAGATAAGTTGTTGTGCTTCCGCCACTGCTCATTGCGCATCGATGCACTACCGAGTTAAAACTGAAGTGCATTTGTCGTAATAAGGCGGCAATCCATGCATTCCAATCAGGGAGTTTCCATGATGCCACACGGATTGGATGGCCAGTTGTGTTATGAGCAATAAGCCTTTCCACAACCGCACAGGAACTTTTGCCCTTACGTCCCCACTTAAACGCCAAAGTTCGCCCTCTTCCACCCACTCCACCGAGGCAGCATTCATGACTACCACCAGCACATCACAAAGCCTGTTAAAGGGTCTTAATAGGCTTCAAAGTTTGTGCAGCATATCATGCAACAAAACTCAGAATGGGCCAATTAAAAGAAGATGCTTGAAAGCAAATGCGAGGGTCCCTTTCGTACACGCACGCTAAACTTCAGGCGAACATGCATGTCAGCATTCTTAAAATCTACCTAATCAGGCCTTCTCCAGCGTTGCGGCCGTCGGCGTGCTTTGAGGTTGGACATGGTGGCAAATTCTACCAGCACTTTGCAAGTTACGAATTTGTGTGGCACAGAAGTGCAGATGGGACCAGCTTGGCAAAGAGGCATCTGAGAAGTTGATGACTGTCCTCTGGATTGATGTCATAGCCAAAAAGGAATCAACGCGCCAGCGAGTAGATAAGCTTCAACGTCAGATCAGTGGACGCAGTAGCACTGCCGCATCCTTTGAATGCGAACATTGGAGAGGCTAGCGAGCCTGTTGGATGCATGCAGACACGATCTCACGTGGTTGATGACAGTTGCTACAGTGACATAGCAATGCACGGTAGAAAGCAAGCAAGAAAGCAAAATGAGAGTAGAATGCGGTATCAATGAGCAAAAGCAATGAAAGTCGTCGTTACGAAGCACAAACCACTGAAGAGTGGAATGATGGAATGGAATTGGCTCGATTAGATTTGGGACTGGAGCGGTATGTTGACAAAATGGAAGCCAAAACTGCTCAATGACCACGTTTTACTTTTCACACCGAGCTGTAATATCATGTTGTTGCAATTCCTCATGCCAACTGCACAGCCAATCTTCTTCGTCGTTTTGGCCAAGTCAGCATTTCGTCACTTATTCACGCAATGAATTCCCTCCCAATTAAGTTGTGCTTCACTAGTCAATTCACCGTAGAAGGTGGCGAGGAGGTCGCGTTCTGCTGCACTTCTCGGTCTCATTTTTTGTTGAGTGTGGGATTAGCGTAGACGGTAATGGTTTGCCCCTTGCTAAAGGACGTATCCATGCCCACCACGAAGTGTAGCGCGTTGGGTCAAGCTCCACTTCCTCCAATGCCTAGACATGCTCCTTCTCCTACTCGATATTCTCTTTAATCTACTCTTCGGTTAGTTGATGAAGGACACTAGCAAACTTAGCAAAGTCTTCAACGAAGCACCAATCGCACTGTGCCAAGCCGCAAAAACCGTGGAAGTCCGCATGATTGGTTGATGGCGGTCAGGTCCCCACTTGTTTTCTACTGCCTTCAGTGACCTCTGTTCCATCCACCCAGAGCGGATGACCCGGGAAGGTAGCCAAATGCTCAAGGCAATGTCAGTTCTTTGGATTCAAGATCAATTTCGTACCTCACATTGCTCCAACACTCGAATCATATCAACAACAGGCTCATGGATGTCTTTATGGAGAGCAATCTCGTCACCCAGATTGATCAAAGAGAGTGTGCGGTGCCGTAGATTTCCAGTCTAGACCTCGTCAACTTCACTAGGCTTTCGGTCATGATGGAACGCTAATTTGGCTGCGAATCGCACTTGCTGACAATTGACGAGGTGAGCTAACGAATCACAGTGTTAGTCAGCACCAAGGGCTTGACAGCATTTGTCGTCTGTCGTCGCGGAGAATAGGACATGCGAAATTCCGCAAAGGATCAGCTAAATTCTGGTCCACTCAAGGTGGGGTAAAATATTCATCCTGGTAGTTAAGGCTACCTTTGAAGGGGAATGGTCCGCCGGCACTGACATCCAACTACTACACTTGGTTCGAGCAGAGCAAATTTTCTTGAATATTTATATTGCATTTGGCAAAACAAGCAGTTGATGGTACACAAACAGGAGTTGGGAGGTTGGATGGGCCATGTCCGGTGAATCAAATGGCGCCTTCCAGACCAGCATCAACCTGTGCCCTCGCCTCTCGCCCACATGGCACAACTCACAAGCAAGGAATGCGAAATCAAACCTTTAACACTTGCGTGCTACCCACTGCAAACATTGGCGCATCACGAATGCGCACGATTTTGTTTCAACCGACTCATCCGGACGAAAGCCTGCACGGCCGCGGGGACCGCTGACCCGGTCATCAGCTTCCGTTTAAGCTCGCAGTGTTGGTAGTGGTGATGGTGGTTTCGTGTGACGGTAGCAAAAGTCTGAATCGTTGTTTTTTCGGGCGTTGTTTTTTGAACTCTTGGATCTGAATTGGGTTGAGTTTTATTTACTGGAAATGATGAGCGTCTTTTATTCCATTTGCGGCTACGTCCACGTTATGGTCGTGCACTTCGTCTCGCTAGTTTGCGGTCTGCGGAGTGTGTTGCATTCGGAAAGTCAGAGCGTTCGCGCAGTCCATAAAAGTCGAATAAACAAAAGAACGTGAAGAGTGAAAGAAGGCAGAAAGATTTGCTAATGAGTTTTATGAGCAGACAAACCTCGACCCTGCCACTCCCCAAGAGACTTTCAATGCTGAACAGGCAATGTTTGAGGCAACTCTACTGAAGCTGGAGAGGGACAGTAATGGCAATGATTTGGGCGTGGCCATCAACGTAGATCTTCATGAAGGTGTTTCATGTGGCAAAATCTGCACTCTACAGAGGAGCGCCATCATTTCGTGGCCGACGTCGATGAAGAATGGGGATAAGAAGCAAGGAAAACGCAATGGTAGCAGTTCCAGCAAGCGCCATTTGCCTCAATGTCCTTCCCAGCCTGCAGTAGATCTCAGTCGAACTGCGAAGCACTCTGACATGCGAAACAATTTAACAGCTACTAAAGGAAGGCAACAGGTTAGTGCACACGCTTGGTCCGAACCGGCTATCCTTGATTTCTCGGTCTTCCAATCGCCTTACTTGTAGAAACAGGAAAGAGAACTAAAACCGGTCCGTCAAAGGATTGTTGATTTGCAAATCAAATTGCGAGGTTGTCAGACGGAGATCGCAAACCTGACTGAGATAAAGGCTAGCATTATACAACGGCTTGGAAGGCGCAAAGCGCTTTGAGCGTAGACCAGACCTTCTTAATCATGCCGGTCGCACGATGTTAATGACATGGGGGGAGGATTCTGCCTCATCCCCTTCCTCCACGCACGAGCACATGTCAAGTCGTTTTCGTCCACTGTCGATAGCCGCATGACAATCAGGTTAGGCTGCACCACACAGTCAGCCACCCCGATCTGGTTTCATTGTGGTCGCCGGGCCACCCCTCCTTCACCTCATTCCATCTTTGTCACCATCGGGACGTACGTCTCGCGGTGAAGCTTAATCGAGTGAGGCACGTCGTCTGATGCGAGGATGTGAAGGATTGGTTTAATAAAACTCGGCGTCTAAAGCATGTTGTCTCGTGTTTGAATGGACAAGTGCCCCTTCATTTTATCATCGCTTTTGTTTTAAGAGATTTGATGCTTACGATTGAAGTTGTTTTTACAGTCGCACGTCAAAATGGTGTCTCTTCCAGTCGTGCTTTCGCATGTCACATTCTTGTCGACGCCCCGCGGATGCTGTTGGAAATGAAATTTGTGAGCCCTCACAGCAAGAAATAAAATAAATGAGCATATTCTACTTAATAAACAGCCTTTTTCACAAATTGTTTGTGTCACCTAATGTTTTTTTTCGATGCAATCTTGGCAGTCCATTATGGAAGGTTCCAAGTTGTGCATTTCCATCCATTGTTGGCAATTCATTTATCATTGCAGCTGACATCCGTACTACAAGGCGACCCATTTCAGCCCATTTGGAAGGTGGTGCTTTCCGCGGGTAACTTTTGCTCGAGAATCCCCATCGTCGTGCAAATCACGGGTTCCAGATGAGTGGTGGCGCTGTAGCAAGTCCTCATCAGTTCTCCCTACCAAGGGAATGGTACCTCTTCAGCAATGCAAGACTGTAACTCCTAGCTGTTGTGGCCACAATCGAAGTCCATTGACGTGGAGTTCGCAATCCGCTCCTCGATGTGTTGCCCTGACGCCTCGATGCAGACCGTTGGCGTCATTATTTCAGGGCATACATGCACTGTCGAAGACTATTAGTCCTTCAGGGTGTGGACACGACCTGGAGGATGGCCTTCCCTGTTAAGATACGATGGAACAGGCTCGAGTGACCCCTTCGCAAAGATTGAGCTCTATGCCATGTTGATTTCGGTTCCAAAACGGAACGTGGAAGTGTGGCTTAGGCATTTGCCGAATGCCGATAGACTTAAGGTGATGCTCCTCGGGAAATTTTGGTCCATAGTATTGGCGCAATGAGGCTGTAGTCTTAAGCAGTGCCGATTGCTGTTTTGAAAAACGCGAATTTTGTTAAAATAATCAACCCATTCTAGCTTTATTCTCATCAATACAAGCAAACAATCATACAATCAGAGTCAAGAGTGATTATAAAAACACTTCCTCGGTTAAAAATTTAGTGGGAGAATGGCCTCGACCACTCTTTGCTTGGGTGGAAATGGACCAGGTCATTCCCAGGCAATACGAACGCATGGCGATGAAAGAGAGCTTCCTTAACTCTCCTTAACTCACATCTCTTCTTGTCAACCCGTGACAAGGGAATGCACGCACCGCCCCGCCATGGAATAGGTGAAGAGAAGTAGTCAAAGCATTCACACACATCTCATTTTATTGACGCGAATCCACAAGTTTTTTAAAACCACTTGAATGAGGAGTGCGAGGAAAGGCTACAAAACAAAGGCGCAATTGTAGTGGCATGTCAAACATGGGGAGAGGGTGGAAGACACAAAAGCAAGGACAGAGGATCCTTGCCGCATCGAGTGGAGTGAGGTATTTTGATGGAGCTTGCAATTAGGACGATGAGGCGATGCGGGCTATTCCGCCTCCTCCCCTTCTGCGGCGTCCAATTCGTGCACATCAGAAGCGTAGCAAACCTAAAGGTGACAGAGGGAGCGCGGTGACGTCTAGACTTTGCCGCTGTAGAGGTTACACTACTACGGACTTTAATCACTTGTTTCTATTATCTCCTTTTTTGGTAAAAATTCATCTTCAAGCATTCGAAGTAGATGAACTTCGTACACCTCACTTGGATAAACAGAGGAGATTAATCCCTTTGAAAAAATTGTTTGCGGTTTTACAAGTTTGACACCTCGAAGGAGTCAAAATGTTCCAAACCCTCTAGATTGACGTAATTAGGCTCCTCTTTTAGCGGCATTGACCTTTTCGCGATCACGTCCCACGTGCTTGAAGCATCAAAGCCGATGTGAAATATCCTCACTTAATGAGCAAAGTAACACCTAAAAAATCCCTGCAATTTCAACAGCGTAACTGCACCTCCTACTACCTGTATGAATTTAGACCTTTACAACAATTTCAGTAAGTATGAGTCTGTTCATTTACGTGGGAAGAGTTGCCCAAGTGCCTACTCCAACTGCCGTGAATCGAATCCACGACGTCACTGGCATTATTGAGGCGTTGACATGGCATGACACAAATGAAGCACGCATAGTTGGCCATGGAGTGAACAGTGGGCCCCCATACACTCTGCACACACACTCGCACATCTGAAGCTCTGCATTCGATTGAAAAGTGAATTCGCCAGATGATGCCTCGTCATGACAACCAGAAGGCGTTCGCCGGATAGGCTAAGAGTCCCGCCTTCCTCGCACACAAACCTTGAGCTGGAAGCAAGGCTGGCTACACAACCATCTGCTGTGGGTTCCACTTCGCGCAATTATAAATCCGCTTCATCATGAATTAATCCTCTAGACGGTAGCATTTTGCGTGAAAATGCAGCACAAATTTGCAAGGAAGTTAGGCAGTCGGGCAAGCCCAACATTTGATTGGCGGAGGTGCAGCGAATGAAAACAGTGGATGTGGATTCGGAAGAACCAATCAAAGCGAGAGGGTGGTTCGCATGAGGAAGCGTCTCCTTTGTCAAAATCGACGCCCTTTTCAATCTCTATCTTCGACTTCTACAATTACATATTCGTAGGTGTGGAGCTAAAAACCTCCAATGAAGGACTGATTTGAGCAGTAAGTGTAAAGGCAACTTACGGTAAAAATGCCGACCAAAGCGCCAATTATCATGCCACCAAGAACGTCAGTCCAGTGGTGTTTGTTGTCAGAAACTCGTGTCATACCGACGTAGAAGGCGGCTGTCACAGCGGCGGTTGGGACGAAGGCCTGCAGTATCGAGCCCATCCCAATGTCTGGCATCCGGTAGTGAAGGTAAGCCTGCGGACCAGTCACGAAAGGGTTTACTAACCGTCTCGAAACCTAGCATCCAGCCAGCATACTTTAAAATACGCATTCCAGTCCACACATTGCTGCTCAATGAGGCAAATTCTGCGAGACATAGCAAGATATAAATGGAGGTTTTGAGCCTGCCCATAATTTCCATGACCTCATAAGACCCCCATGAACACAAATTGCGAGAGATGTGGCTAAAATATAGCTTTTAACCGCTTTTAACAGGGAATGAATCAAGCATCTACGCTAATAAATAAACACATATAGGCTAACACGCACGAGCCCACTCCCTACGACGCTTCACGGGTGCATGATTTGCGGCAGAGTAGTGACGACGACATTAACAAAATTTGAGATTGCAGCAACTGGGATGCAAAATGAACAGCCCCTCAAGCATATTGCTCTCATTTGAGTTGATCAAAGAGAGAGCATGGAAATGGTCTGCATTTGAGCACAAATATTATGTTTGGCCTACTGATGTAACTACACTGCCACGACAGAGCATTGACAACTGGATGCAACTAGGCAAGCGTGTGTGAAAGGAGACCTAATCAGGCATTTGAAAGAGCCAACGCTACTTGAGATGAAATGTGCGCCAAAATATGGCTGCTAAATCAGGAGCAAAATGGGCAAAGCTGCACATCATTAGGCTTCTGAGAAGAGAAATTTGTGTACATGTGTAGTCCGACCATACGTTAGATGTGAAAAGGCACAATCTGATATGCTGTAAGTCAAGCGGTCAAGGTTCCCTTTAAAATAAGATCCAAGCGAACACAACGGCGCCGGTTAAGTTGAACTAATTTGGAAAAATTGAGAGACAAGAAATTTGGAAAATCCTCTGAAAAAATATCACACTGCTTACTGCAATGAAGATGGCTGGGAACATACTGAAGGTAGCGTGTCCTGAAGGAAATGATAGCCTAAAAGTTTAACATGATATGATGAAAGTAAGCAAAGGGTTATGTGCATCTTCGGCCGCCATTTCCAGACTTCCCCAAGTAAAACTGCTTCAAAAATAAACTTAAATTAAGTAATGAAAAGATTAAATGGTAGATTGCAAGAAATAAGTAGCAAAAAAGTATATAGCGCAGAATACGATTGTATTAATTGAGAAAAGGAAGAACTTGGGTATGTGTGCACACACATAGTTCTGCATTAAAAAAAGGGCATTTCCGCTTAGAAAACAACCTCATCTTTTTAATTGAGATGGTGTAATTTTTCGTGCATGCAAATTCACTTATGTATCCGTATGCCGTTTCAGTTATGACAGTTGGTGCACAGACGTCGTGAAAGTTGGGACGGAGTCGACCCACTACAACTTTTCCTATGTGGACAAATAGGGAGACGATGGTGTATCCAAAGATCAAAAGGAAGATGTATTTATAGAGACTGATAATAATCTAAAGGAGTGAGCCTTCTTCAAGTAGGCTGCATACCAGAGGAATGTGCTTGTAGCGTGTCTTTAAGCCGTAACTATGCGCCCGAAGAAGCTCCGTCACAACAATCTGCAGCACACGCAATCTTAAAAGACTCGAAACTTACAATCATCACGGTAATTATAGGCGTTGCTGTATATAGGTAAATGCTTTTGACTGTTGAGCTACGGTAAGGGTATTTCAGAGAGTCATCGTTTGCAAAATAGCCTCTTTTGAATGGTTCCAAAGTGCGCACGAGAGCTGAAACAACTGCGACTGAGAAGAAATGCGAAGCAATTTACATACATACATGGAGCTACCGTAATCAGGTCAAATAAAATACGCAGTACAATCCACTGGCCTCCCGACATCCCATCAACGACAAAGAACATTCGAAGGATCGCACCGACTTGGTAACCTAGAGAACTGGCATTGTGAGAAGTATAAACTACGCCATGCAAATTTCGAAAATCCTTTATTTGTGTCAACAACTTAGAAAATGCTTTAATTTTGAGGTGAAGTAATATTATCAGCTCAAAGGGAGGTGACTTTCATTCCACATATGTATAATTTAGTAGAAAACCCCATTGAAATGATTTTAGATATTACCCTGTCCTGTTAGTCAATCAGGTTGATATATTTAAGGAACTATAAGCCAGACGCATGTTGGTGACTTTTTAGCAACGGATATTATGATGTTCTCCAGATTTTCAGTCTGCTGAAAATCAGCATTGATACCTAATAGCAATGGTTTTACTTGACTGCGTGCTCAATGACAAATTACTTAGTATTGTGCGTAGCGTTCCGAGCATCTCTAGAAGATGGAGGGAAGGCTAAGCGTAAATCAGAATATGTGCATTCAAAGTGTGAAGGATAGTGTTGTCATTTCATGCTTAGCAACTATGAAGGAGGTCGCCAAATCCGGCCGAATGCAGTGCCAGAGCTGCACTCAAAGCACACCGAATCACCAGTGACTTCGACCTCCCTCAACGCTCCGCTCATTCCAGTCGCACGTGCATCAAGTCAGTAGTTACAATTGAGCCGACGACAAGTGCCACTGGAGGTGAAGCAAATACCTGATGAAGGCATGCGATGCTTCCCTTCGAACGCTCACACGAAGCAGCTAAGCTGAAATCGCCCTCGAACAGACAGGATTTTGGGAGCGATGGATCTCTCCCCTCCGTATGCATCTCAAATGGTGCAACATGAGTAAGTCTTGCCTGCTTGCCTCCGAACGCATTCAATGCTGTCATTGAAAGCTCTTCAGTCGCAGACTGACAAGCGATGGAGCGACTGTCGAGCAGCATGCAGCAGCAAACGACTAACTGCTTCTCTCCCGCGATTCGTGTCTTCTGTTAGGACCAACAAGGCTGTGACCACCCACCAAACAGCGCCCATCTCTGAAACACCCGCATGCATGTGCTTCGTGTGGAGACCAAATCGTCTCTGTTGTAGCTTTGCCAATTTGGATGCAAGAAAACAAGTGCCGTCTTGTCTGTGGTGTCCGATGGCCCCCATAAGGAGGTGATTGTAGGGACTCCTTCACTTTCCTACCCTTCAATTCAACTACGTCTGATGTGAGGAAGATGAAAGCGTTTGGACATCTTCCACGCATTCGATGACTGTGTGCATGACGAGATGCTGGAGGTCACGACGTGGGTGGAGGTCACAGCAGCATAAATGCACTGGCTGTTTGGAAGTGGATTTGAACTGCCTCCTGCCCCTCGCCTTTAGTGTACACAGCGCTTTCTCCTCTTGAGTGCTGTCTTTCGCGGTGCACCTGCAAGCTGCCAGTGCGGTGACGTCATCTTCCTGAATGAGCGATTGAGCTCCACTGCACGATCTTACTTAAGATGCGGTGGAGGGTCACAGGCCAGACATGGAGTTGTGCGATGCGAACACGCAGTTCGTAGATGAGAGAGCCCTCACTAGACGGAGCGCATTGACTGAGGCGGTCGAGGCAGTCGCACGAGGTCTCCTTCGCGCTAGACGTCAATTTGACTGCGCCTGTCGTAGCACCACTTCCCCATGCCACACCGCATCAGCAGATGCATCCGTGCAAGGTTAAGCGTCGTCCTCATGCCTCCAATCATTCGCCCTACCGACCCTCGGGGATAGCCTCATCTTGCTACATGTGGACATGTTGCACGCTTCCTTATCAGCTAATGCGTGGACTACAGCCATCTGCAGAGGGAGGGTGCAGGCTGAGCCTCAATCGCAATCCTGAGGCTGCACATTCCCAATGAAAGCGACTCATTCCTCCTACCTGTCTGCTGCTGTGAGTGTGCGCGGAAGTCGTGCAGCTCAAGTAGACGTCGAAGATTTAACATGGTTGGCAAGGAGTGGAGCTTTGATTGCGCTGGCTTGGCCAGCTCGGTCACTTCGTGTCACCACATCTGACAAGAATCTGTGCCATGAGGATGAGTGGGCAATGAATGAAATGGCATTTTGTTGGATTTGATTTCAATCCTGCGGCTCGTATTCCATGCTGTTTCGCATTGAGCCCATTCGGTGCTTCCACTGTTGGATATTGGAAGGTGGCTGCAGTACTACAGAGTGCCAAGCACATTGTCTGCAACACAACACCCGTTTGCCTTCACCACCTTCATCAGGGCTGTAAGTCCACCTTCGACAACTATTTGCTCAATGCGGCAAATCAAGAGAACTATCTGCGTGGGTTGAGAGAAAGGCGTCTCCCTTAGTTGCAGCGTTCGACTACCTCTCATCGCTGCACAATAGTGAAGTGCCATCACTTCCCCTTACCGCTGCGATCGGAGAATCCCAAGGTGGAAGGCATCTATTCACAGCATCGTCTTCAGCACTTCTGCTAGGCCTTCGTGCTAACCAAATGGGACTGGCTTTACCAACGTCTGTGGAATGCTTGATGATTCCCGTTCCGCCTTAACTCGTGCCTTCCCATGGAGGGAAATTCCTTCCTCTCTCCCCACCAGTAATGCGCGTTTACGGTGAGCAAAGCCAAGGCGAGTTTCTAGTACGAATCTCTGTACTCCCAAAGAGGAACGCAACAGATGCCGTCTGCGTCTTTTGTTTTGTTTTGGGTCGCGAACCAACTGCACTTGCTTGCTAGGCTTGCCGGGTGAAAACGGTGCGTGCCATGGCATCCGGACCACTTCGGTGCTACGAAGCCAACCGACGAGTAGTGCCACGCTCACTACCAGAACTGCGCCTATCAAAATCCCATTTCTGCTTCTTTCCATGAGCGACGTTTGGCAATGTCCCTGTCCTAAGATGAGCAGGGTAGTAGAAGCGAAAATCTTGTTGGTTTAGTTTATTGTTTGGCAGAATGAGGCACAAAGATCGTGCCTCTACTTCACCGCTGGTTCGAATGGATGATTAATTTCCATTTCAGAGAGGTTAGAATGGTGAATAGGACGGCTTACCTGATCCCAGAACACAACACCGAGTGGTGCCTATGTCAAGCAAAGTCCGTGATGCTGTCTGCTTGCAAAACTGACTAGCTGGCTACGATTGCTGCTCCTTATGCCGTAAATTTTCCTCGCAATGTCGGCTGATAGTCTTCGCACCTTGTAAGGAACTGCCAGACAGTTTGTGACCCCATCAAGAGGCAGGCTTCACAGGGCATATTCTGCTACGCTTGCACATTGCCAGAGCGCTCCTCATCAAACCCACCAGCCTTTTGGTTACCACGGGAAATGTTCTTCACAAGAGACGGCGATTGCTGGTTGGTGTGAAGCTGAGATGATGCTGCACAGCGTTGGTCAACATTGGACTTATGAGTGAACCTATTGTCTTGCTTTACTTATTTGGACTTCTGGCTGTTCTTTGATAACTTGGGTGGCCACATTGACCTAACGGCGTGAATTGGCTACTGGACCACATTTGAGCCCGCGTTCCCTCTCTCCTTTTCTCCCCCAATGACTATGTACATATACATTTTTCCCGATTTTTTTCAGGATGCCACAGCCATCGTTTGTCATCAACACAAATAGGTCTCGCCAAAGCAGACAAGCGATGATCGGAATTCCATGCCACCGTGGATATAGGTAAATGCTACCCCAGGTAAGATTCACCTAATCTTCAGGATCAATGGCATCTTTGAAGGGGAGAAACGCATCGGCGCTGTCGCGAGAGTGACGATTTCTTTCTCCTACGTTACTTCCCTTTACCCATGACATAAAGATGGCAAGTGTTCCTCGCCACCATTATTACATCCTCTAAAACATCAGGAGGGAGTGTATTAATAAAAGCAAGAATGTCGACCCGTTCTCGTCAGGATAAATGAACCTCTCCTCAAAGCCAGCTCACAATGTTTTCGCCCCCTCACCCTGTCAGATACAATTATTATTGTAAAATGTTGAAGCAATGTGCTGCTCACTACACATTGCAAATGAATTCAATTTTGTTTTAGCTGGTTGATGCACTCGAAAGCATGCGCTGAGGCCGTAACCACTATTTTGAAAATGGTGTATGGGTTTGCGTGGAGGTGTGGGAGGCTCGAGGGAGCGTCATTTTGTGCGTGTTACTCTCGAAAACTTTGCTTCGAGTATCTGATTGAGCCTCACTTCTCAAAAGTGATTTGGTCATGCTAATGCCTTAATGACAAGGCCTTTGTAAACGACGTCCTTGCTGTGAGTGAAATCATTGTAGTTCTGGCTGGCATCGAGGTTCCTTGTCTATATTTCATAAAATGCGTGTAACTTGGTAGAATAAAGCAGCAGCATGAACCGAATTTCCAAAAAAAGATAAGGTTTGTGGAGCGTAATAGCAAATATGAAGCCTTCCAACTGTCATTCCTTGAGTGATGTTACAGACACGATGCCAAGAAAACCGACAAATTCAACAGAAGCAGATGATAACAGAGGAAGGATGAAATAGATATTTTAAATGTGAGTGCACACTTTGGTCTTCATGACATTGTTGCATGCGAGGCGAATCCAAGCTCTGTTGTGCTAACGGGTTTATTCACAGCGGTTGCCAGAACCCAAACCGCTGAAGAAAAGGAGACGCAGACTCCTCTGAGAAGAATGGAGAATGAAATGTCACAAAAATCCAAGCTTAAAAAAAACGAATCTGCGACAAGGGAGGCACACAACCAGCAAGCGCAGTAAGCGCCACCCTTTCTATCATCGCATAAAGTCTGCTTTTGGTCTTGGTGGAAAAGCAAAGATTTCAAGGGCGTCCGGACTTTCAAATTCTGCTGAAGTGCTTTTGGCGGTGTGTACATATGCTTTGGTTGTTTCGTCTTCTTTTTCTGCTCCCGGTTTTTAGATCACCTTCTTTTGTGACAACCGAAGATAACAGTAGGCCGGGCTCGTCAAAGAACATCTACTTTGTCAAATGAATTGCTGTAGGCACCCGATTAGCTAAGGAGAGGCTTACTTTGCTTAATGCATAGACAAATAGATTGCCAGTTAACTGACGTACGCAGCCTGCCATGCTCATCTGCTTCGCTCGAGTTTACTACAATTCCCATCCTCCTGAGCGTCTTCCGCGCCTCAAGTTGACCTTCGTCAACTGGTCATGAATAGGGTGCGGTGAATGCGACTCTACATGCATCAGCAAAATTTGCCGTCTGATTCTCATCTTACGTTGCTCTTGAAGAATTATCAAGTATTGCACGTTTTGCGATTGTCGGAAATATTTGTTTCTGCAAACAGTCTCCACCATGACAATGGTTCGGCGACCTCACAACCGTGGCTTTGGCCTTTACTACGACTTGCGGTTCCTTGTAGTGTAAACTGCGCACATGCGGTGCTGCTGGCGAGTGAACCAGTCGGTTGGATGTTTGGTGGATGCTGTCCAGTAATTCTTGCAAACAAAGTCCGCTTTTGAAGGAAAGAGTGGGTAGACCACAACGAAGTTAAGGCTCAGTACGTTGCATCTTGTTCTCCTGTCATACCACCACCCTCTTCTTTTATTGTCGTTGCAAAGCCTAATCTTTTGCCTTTGGATTGTGCAGCTGTATGTCAGGATGGGGACAGCGAAAATCAACTGACTTATTGCAACTTTTCCACTTGCAATTCCGCCTCTCTCCTTGTGTATCAAACCATGAAGGTGAGAGTGGGGTGTGGCGAAATGCAGCTTGTCCTTGTAAAATACATCATTGCTATTTTACTTCTTCACTTGTCTTTTCTGTATTGATTTGTTAAATTGGTGAATCAGTGGATCTCCTTCTTACACTTGAAGTCTGTTGGATGAAAAATGCTGCCATTCTAGCCTAACCAACTTTAGCTTAACTGTCACGCCCAGTAAGGTTTTGTTTCTGAACAGGCCGAGGGAAAACGTAGCTAGAGATGGAACGACAAATGCCTGCTGACTTCAGACTTGTGTAGAAGAGATAAAGAAAGTCACATGCAAAAATGAGCAAAATCGAGGTGATGAATGGACGTATGCGACAAAAATGAAATGGCATGCGCATGGACATCCCCTTACCGTTTGAACCAAGCTGCAAAGTGACGATGGCCAGGAGAGTTTTTCCTAAGATGTGCTAAGGCAGTGTGGATCGGGCAGAATGCGCAGGTGTTAATCGGATTGGAGCATACGCACAGCAGCCATTTTAAACCACAAGTGCCGAATCGAATCTTGTCCAAATCACGAGACTTGAGGCAAATCAGTGCCAGCTCCTCTTCGTAGCGCCTCTTAAGCCACCTACTTGGAATATGTTGGTGATGAGTGTGAGTTAATTTGATAGAAGCAATCCGCCAGAAAACGCGCAATGCTTTTTATCACAAAAGACGTTACGAAAAGCAGCAACTTGAACGTTTCCAGTGATAGCACGTTGCGACCCTCATTACCGCACTTTATGAAGTTCTTTTTATGCGACTTACTATTTAGCTTCACAAGAGTGGTGCGAAAGGCAAAGGGCGGCTTCGATATACCACAAAAGTGGTTCGTATTAGTGAATTAATATACTACTAACAGGCGATTTAAGTAGGGCTGCCGCATTAACCTTCACGCTTCGACCACTCAGCTCAGCTCCAATGCCTAACCCTACAGCGTTGAATGCGACCACCCGATTACTAATAATCTATGCCCTCATGCCTTCAGATTTGATGCGTTACCACACTCCACATAGGGCACAAAATTCATTGGCAGATCCACGAAATAACTTGTTTCTTACTGGCAAATCCCTCCCATCAGCTGTTCCTATGTCAAAATATTTCAAATCATGCAAATTTACCCGCACACGATGGTCCCTCTTTTAATTCGCATTCGAGCTAGCCTTTCAAGTGATCCAAGTTAACTTGAAGGCCAAAAGGGATTCCTTTATGCTCGACTGCACTTCTACCTTCAGGAAAGTATTTCGCCATTTGTGTTGCGTCTCATTTAAATGATGGGGGAAGGAGGCACAATACCGTGACGACAGGTGCTTCCTGAGAATCCACTTACTGACTATGGTGAGATATGCATAACCGCTGCTACATGAGCACCACATTTCTAACGCAACGGTTGCGCGTTGAAACCTGATCAGATGCAAAAAGACGCACAATGCTTGAGCCAGATACTGTTCGCCAAGAAATGGGAGGGTGTGGGTCTTCACCACCTTCCGCACACCTGGACGCCCAACCGAAATACCGCTTGACAGTCGAAAAACATTTCCTTAGCAAAACCAAAATGTTGATGGGAACAAATGCTATTGGCAACACAGCGACTTGGGTTAAGATTATGACTATGGAACTAATTGCCACACTCCTCGTGTTTGTCAGTACTCAAAAGCTCTATCGTAAAGGGCCGACGAGGCGTTCTATCAAGCAACGCAGGTGTGTACCAGTCGCCGTTGCCAACATGGAAGCGAGAGAGATGGCACACCCAACGGTTGGCGATGAAAGCAGCCATGGTGGCCGACTTGATCAAAAGCAAGGCGACAGTACATCACATCTCACCCTTAGTAAACAAGTTGCACACAAGCAATCAGCAAACAATCGCTATTCACACAAGCCAATAAGGGAAACGTTAATCTTGGCATCACAATTATAGACAGCGCAGTATGATTCATAGCAGAGAAGGTGTCAGCGACAAAGAAAGACTAAAAGGCATGTGGACAAGTGAGAATAGTAATGCAGGGAAAGTATTGGCGACATGAGGAGAAAAAAACTCGCGTGTCATCACATTGAAAGAGGAGACGGAAGAGGAGGCTGCACAGGTGGTCACAAACGTTGAGAGGGCGCATACACAAAGCCAGGGATGCCTACCAATTGAGCTTTTCATCTCAACCGTCAGCTATTGTTGGTGTCTCTTGGCGCTAAATGGAGTGCCAATAAAGCAATGCATCAGTCATTGATGATGAGAGCAACCTACTCGCCCAGGCATTGAGGGCTCGACATGAGAAGACGCCGGTGGCAGCTACTGCCCAACTTCGCCCCCACTTCTCACAGCGCTGCAAGACGTTCAACTCACTCCACAACTTTACCTGCTAAAAGCCTCAGGAGGTTTTTAAGCAAAAACTGCTGTCATCTGGTGCAGCACACAGATAGTAGCCGAAGAGCACCACTGAAATCAAAGTTTCATCGATGGACAGGAAGCACCTCTCCTCCATGCTTCATATCTGACGCAGACTCCTTCAAGCCTTCGATTAAACACTTCAAGCCTTTCCATTCATGGGAAGCACACACCCATGCAAAGGAGACTTCCCGCGCCTCCTCCAACTGCCGTGCCACATTTGCTCAAACATGAAATATGCAAGATGAAAATATCACACCAACCGAGCACACAAAATAGCCTGACTCGACTTTAAAATGCCCTCACACCACCGTAGGTAAAAGCATGCGTGCCAGACGTCAGACGAGGAAGCGAAAGAGGAAAGCAGACACATCAACTCACCATCCACTCCTCACTGAGATCCCCAACGCCACCTCAAAGCAGCAGGTCGCGCATGTCATAGCACCCCGGCTCATTCTTCCAGCTCAAATTCTGCAGTCAAGCAAGGAAGGAGTTGCCTTGCAGCTAAATTGCAACCACCGAAGCACACGAATTCCATATCCATGAACTTACTTCCACCGCCTTCTTGATGGCAGCTAGCTGCTCAATCTGAAAGTCGAAGACACGACCTTTTAACGCCACTGCAAGACAAAGCCAATGATGTGTGCAGAAGCAACATCCAACTTACAGGATCTTTGTAAATAAAGATGAGGTCTTTGTCGTGGGATGCAATAGCTTGTGCTATTTCACTAATCCTTGCGCACAGTTTTTTCAACAGCATGTCCTTCTCTTCAAACTTAGCCTTTGCCTGCACACACTTCATCTTCAGGTCCTACCAATGCAACGAAGGCGGAAGAAGGGGGAGAAGAAGCAGACAGTAGTTTTGTAAGAATAAGTCAATACTTTTTTAGGAAGAAGTATTTTATAACTCATCACCACGGGAAATGTTCTTCACAAGAGAAGACGATTGCTGGTTGGTGTCAAGGTGAGATGATGCTGCACAGCGTTGGTCAACATTGGACTTATGAGTGAATTTATTGTCTTGCTTTACTTATTTGTACTTTTGGCTGTCCTTTGACAACTTGCATGACCGCATGGGTTGGCCACTGGACCACACCTGAGGTCACGTTCCCCTTCCCCTCCCCTCCCCCAATGGCTTGGCCAGCTCGGTCGCTTCATGCCATCAAATCTGACAAGACTCTGTGTCCTGAAGGTGAGCGAGCAATGAATGATTTGTGGTTCTTTGGCGTGTCAACTGTCCTACATGCAGTGCTGGCGGCGGAGAGCTTACCACTGCTAGAACTATCAAAATTCGCTTTCTTTCTTCTCCCTTCTTTCCGGCTTTGCATTGGGTGAAGCAGTGAGTAGACCGCGTAATGACTAGAGTTGAGGGCAATTGCGGTCCATTTCAAGCAAGCCAATCAGCTTGTCAACCCAACCAATTTCGCAAGTGCATTACAAATCACAAGCATAAGCATGGCATGGATAAACTAACCTATAAAAACCATAAATACTGGAATACAAACCAGTTCACTTCTGTCTCTTACATGCCACAAATTGACTTCTCCTTGTTTTAACGGACTGACGCACACGGTAGTATATATTCCGACATGGACAGGATCGGAACGCCACTCCGTCGAGGTTGTTTTTTTCGGACTAATGATCGTGGTGGAGTACTTGTCAAGGTTAATTTGTAAGTTTTTTGCTTTGCAGCTTTGTTGCCACGACGTGAGAGAAGGCTTTTCTAGGTAGTAATTTGAGAGTGTTGCTGTTCTTTGCAGTCAACTTTGTGATTGTGCCCTGCGTGTGCGTGGTTTGGTCCACTTTCGGTTTCTTTATGGTCAATGATTTGTGTTGTGTTCGGAAAAATGAGGAAAACGCGCAGCCGGAGAATCCGAAGAGAAGAAAAAAAGTGAAGCATGGTGGGAGACGGGAGGAAAGGCGTTTGCTCAATGGACACACTGCCGACACCGTTGGTCCTCTTGAGATTGCGTATGTCGAGCAGGCAGTGGATGAGACGACTAGGACGGATCAGACAGGCTCAGGTGATGAAGATAAGAATGAAAATGAAGATGATCATGTTGATGATGACAAGGGTAATGATTTGATCGAGAGTTTGGATGTTAATGCTGAGGAGGATGAGCCGTGGGAGGAAGATTCCGATCCTTCAGAGCATAGTGGCTCTTCCATAATGCAGCCGTCACTAGAAAATGACAGTCCGCAGGAGAAGGAACTGCAGGAAATTCGTCACCGCAACACCCACCATAATTATCTTCCTGATTACCATCCTGCTCGGCCTATAATTGATCCTAGTCGAATAGCGAGGCTCTCTGACACGCAAAACTATCTAAGAACTGTAGAAGGCCGGCGTAAGGTAAGTGTGTGCTGTGCTTGAATCGACTGCCTTTGTCGCCACAATCTTCTAATGTCTTGTTGACAGCAACGAGAACGAGAACTGGATTCACTCCATCGAAGAATATCTAGTTTGGAGAATAGATTACGCGATTTACGCGTGGAAGGCGATCACTTGAATCGAGAGAAGACGAACGTCATGAAACGGCTGGAGAGGATAAAGTTCCTTGAATGTGGACTGGATCGTGATATCAAGGTTAGTTAGATGGCTAAATAATGTAATTCACCATGTCCATCCGCCTCGGCTAATCACGATAAGGTCTTGGTAAGTGAGAACAGCGTTTCTCACCATGACATCGGCTCAACGACGTTAGCTTTTGCTCTGACCTGTGCTCCCTCATCGGGGCGGAGCAGAAATTGGACTGCCATGCCGACCACTTGTCGGCGGGTGGGCCAGTCGAAGTGTTGGGCAAGCGGTGAATGCTGTCTGCTTCTTCTCCCCCTTCTTCCGCCTTCGTTGCATTGGTAGGACCTGAAGATGAAGTGTGTGCAGGCAAAGGCTAAGTTTGAAGAGAAGGACATGCTGTTGAAAAAACTGTGCGCAAGGATTAGTGAAATAGCACAAGCTATTGCATCCCACGACAAAGACCTCATCTTTATTTACAAAGATCCTGTAAGTTGGATGTTGCTTCTGCACACATCATTGGCTTTGTCTTGCAGTGGCGTTAAAAGGTCGTGTCTTCGACTTTCAGATTGAGCAGCTAGCTGCCATCAAGAAGGCGGTGGAAGTAAGTTCATGGATATGGAATTCGTGTGCTTTGGTGGTTGCAATTTAGCCGCAAGGCAACTCCTTCCTTGCTTGACTGCAGAATTTGAGCTGGAAGAATGAGCCGGGGTGCTATGACATGCGCGACCTGCTGCTTTGAGGTGGCGTTGGGGATCGCAGTGAGGAGTGGATGGTGAGTTGATGTGTCTGCTTTCCTCTTTCGCTTCCTCGTCTGACGTCTGGCACGCATGCTTTTACCTACGGTGGTGTGAGGGCATTTTAAAGTCGAGTCAGGCTATTTTGTGTGCTCGGTTGGTGTGATATTTTCATCTTGCATATTTCATGTTTGAGTAAATGTGGCACGGCAGTTGGAGGAGGCGCGGGAAGTCTCCTTTGCATGGGTGTGTGCTTCCCATGAATGGAAAGGCTTGAAGTGTTTAATCGAAGGCTTGAAGGAGTCTGCGTCAGATATGAAGCATGGAGGAGAGGTGCTTCCTGTCCATCGATGAAACTTTGATTTCAGTGGTGCTCTTCGGCTACTATCTGTGTGCTGCACCAGATGACAGCAGTTTTTGCTTAAAAACCTCCTGAGGCTTTTAGCAGGTAAAGTTGTGGAGTGAGTTGAACGTCTTGCAGCGCTGTGAGAAGTGGGGGCGAAGTTGGGCAGTAGCTGCCACCGGCGTCTTCTCATGTCGAGCCCTCAATGTCTGGGCGAGTAGGTTGCTCTCATCATCAATGACTGATGCATTGCTTTATTGGCACTCCATTTAGCGCCAAGAGACACCAACAATAGCTGACGGTTGAGATGAAAAGCTCAATCGGTAGGCATCCCTGGCTTTGTGTATGCGCCCTCTCAACGTTTGTGACCACCTGTGCAGCCTCCTCTTCCGTCTCCTCTTTCAATGTGATGACACGCGAGTTTTTTTCTCCTCATGTCGCCAATACTTTGCCTGCATTACTATTCTCACTTGTCCACATGCCTTTTAGTCTTTCTTCGTCGCTGACACCTTCTGTGCTATAAATCATACTGCGCTGTCTATAATTGTGATGCCAAGATTAACGTTTCCCTTATTGGCTTGTGTGAATAGCGATTGTTTGCTGATTGCTTGTGTGCAACTTGTTTACTAAGGGTGAGATGTGATGTACTGTCGCCTTGCTTTTGATCAAGTCGGCCACCATGGCTGCTTTCATCGCCAACCGTTGGGTGTGCCATCTCTCTCGCTTCCATGTTGGCAACGGCGACTGGTACACACCTGCGTTGCTTGATAGAACGCCTCGTCGGCCCTTTACGATAGAGCTTTTGAGTACTGACAAACACGAGGAGTGTGGCAATTAGTTCCATAGTCATAATCTTAACCCAAGTCGCTGTGTTGCCAATAGCATTTGTTCCCATCAACATTTTGGTTTTGCTAAGGAAATGTTTTTCGACTGTCAAGCGGTATTTCGGTTGGGCGTCCAGGTGTGCGGAAGGTGGTGAAGACCCACACCCTCCCATTTCTTGGCGAACAGTATCTGGCTCAAGCATTGTGCGTCTTTTTGCATCTGATCAGGTTTCAACGCGCAACCGTTGCGTTAGAAATGTGGTGCTCATGTAGCAGCGGTTATGCATATCTCACCATAGTCAGTAAGTGGATTCTCAGGAAGCACCTGTCGTCACGGTATTGTGCCTCCTTCCCCCATCATTTAAATGAGACGCAACACAAATGGCGAAATACTTTCCTGAAGGTAGAAGTGCAGTCGAGCATAAAGGAATCCCTTTTGGCCTTCAAGTTAACTTGGATCACTTGAAAGGCTAGCTCGAATGCGAATTAAAAGAGGGACCATCGTGTGCGGGTAAATTTGCATGATTTGAAATATTTTGACATAGGAGCAGCTGATGGGAGGGATTTGCCAGTAAGAAACAAGTTATTTCGTGGATCTGCCAATAAAATTTGTGCCCTATGTGGAGTGTGGTAACGCATCAAATCTGAAGGCATGAGGGCATAGATTATTAGTAATCGGGTGGTCGCATTCAACGCTGCAGGGTTAGGCATTGGAGCTGAGCTGAGTGGTCGAAGCGTGAAGGTTAATGCGGCAGCCCTACTTAAATCGCCTGTTAGTAGTATGTTAATTCACTAATACGAACCACTTTTGTGGCATATCGAAGCCGCCCTTTGCCTTTCGCACCACTGTTATGAAGCTAAATAGTAAGTCGCATAAAAAGAACTTCATAAAGTGCGGTAATGTGGGTCGCAACCTGCTATCACTGGGAACGTTCAAGTTGCTGCTTTTCGTAACGTCTTTTGTAATAAAAAGCAATGCGCGTTTTGTGGCGGATTGCTTCTATCAAATTAACTCACACTCATCACCAACATATTCCAAGTAGGTGGCTTAAGAGGCGCTACGAAGAGGAGCTGGCACTGATTTGCCTCAAGTCTCGTGATTTGGACAAGATTCGATTCGGCACTTGTGGTTTAAAATGGCTGCTGTGCGTATGCTCCAATCCGATTAACACCTGCGCATTCTGCCCGATCCACACTGCCTTAGCACATCTTAGGAAAAACTCTCCTGGCCATCGTCACTTTGCAGCTTGGTTCAAACGGTAAGGGGATGTCCATGCGCATGCCATTTCATTTTTGTCGCATACGTCCATTCATCACCTCGATTTTGCTCATTTTTGCATGTGACTTTCTTTATCTCTTCTACACAAGTCTGAAGTCAGCAGGCATTTGTCGTTCCATCTCTAGCTACGTTTTCCCTCGGCCTGTTCAGAAACAAAACCTTACTAAGCGTGACAGTTAAGCTAAAGTTGGTTAGGCTGGAATGGCAGCATTTTTCATCCAACAGACTTCAAGTGTAAGAAGGAGATCCACTGATTCACCAATTTAACAAATCAATACAGAAAAGACAAGTGATAAAGTAAAATAGCAATGATGTATTTTACAAGGACAAGCTGCATTTCGCCACACCCCACTCTCACCTTCATGGTTTGATACATAAGGAGAGAGGCGGAATTGCAAGTGGAAAAGTTGCAATAAGTCAGTTGATTTTCGCTGTCCCCATCCTGACATACAGCTGCACAATCCAAAGGCAAAAGATTAGGCTTTGCAACGACAATAAAAGAAGAGGGTGGTGGTATGACAGGAGAACAAGATGCAACGTACTGAGCCTTAACTTCGTTGTGGTCTACCCACTCTTTCCTTCAAAAGCGGACTTTGTTTGCAAGAATTACTGGACAGCATCCACCAAACATCCAACCGACTGGTTCACTCGCCAGCAGCACCGCATGTGCGCAGTTTACACTACAAGGAACCGCAAGTCGTAGTAAAGGCCAAAGCCACGGTTGTGAGGTCGCCGAACCATTGTCATGGTGGAGACTGTTTGCAGAAACAAATATTTCCGACAATCGCAAAACGTGCAATACTTGATAATTCTTCAAGAGCAACGTAAGATGAGAATCAGACGGCAAATTTTGCTGATGCATGTAGAGTCGCATTCACCGCACCCTATTCATGACCAGTTGACGAAGGTCAACTTGAGGCGCGGAAGACGCTCAGGAGGATGGGAATTGTAGTAAACTCGAGCGAAGCAGATGAGCATGGCAGGCTGCGTACGTCAGTTAACTGGCAATCTATTTGTCTATGCATTAAGCAAAGTAAGCCTCTCCTTAGCTAATCGGGTGCCTACAGCAATTCATTTGACAAAGTAGATGTTCTTTGACGAGCCCGGCCTACTGTTATCTTCGGTTGTCACAAAAGAAGGTGATCTAAAAACCGGGAGCAGAAAAAGAAGACGAAACAACCAAAGCATATGTACACACCGCCAAAAGCACTTCAGCAGAATTTGAAAGTCCGGACGCCCTTGAAATCTTTGCTTTTCCACCAAGACCAAAAGCAGACTTTATGCGATGATAGAAAGGGTGGCGCTTACTGCGCTTGCTGGTTGTGTGCCTCCCTTGTCGCAGATTCGTTTTTTTTAAGCTTGGATTTTTGTGACATTTCATTCTCCATTCTTCTCAGAGGAGTCTGCGTCTCCTTTTCTTCAGCGGTTTGGGTTCTGGCAACCGCTGTGAATAAACCCGTTAGCACAACAGAGCTTGGATTCGCCTCGCATGCAACAATGTCATGAAGACCAAAGTGTGCACTCACATTTAAAATATCTATTTCATCCTTCCTCTGTTATCATCTGCTTCTGTTGAATTTGTCGGTTTTCTTGGCATCGTGTCTGTAACATCACTCAAGGAATGACAGTTGGAAGGCTTCATATTTGCTATTACGCTCCACAAACCTTATCTTTTTTTGGAAATTCGGTTCATGCTGCTGCTTTATTCTACCAAGTTACACGCATTTTATGAAATATAGACAAGGAACCTCGATGCCAGCCAGAACTACAATGATTTCACTCACAGCAAGGACGTCGTTTACAAAGGCCTTGTCATTAAGGCATTAGCATGACCAAATCACTTTTGAGAAGTGAGGCTCAATCAGATACTCGAAGCAAAGTTTTCGAGAGTAACACGCACAAAATGACGCTCCCTCGAGCCTCCCACACCTCCACGCAAACCCATACACCATTTTCAAAATAGTGGTTACGGCCTCAGCGCATGCTTTCGAGTGCATCAACCAGCTAAAACAAAATTGAATTCATTTGCAATGTGTAGTGAGCAGCACATTGCTTCAACATTTTACAATAATAATTGTATCTGACAGGGTGAGGGGGCGAAAACATTGTGAGCTGGCTTTGAGGAGAGGTTCATTTATCCTGACGAGAACGGGTCGACATTCTTGCTTTTATTAATACACTCCCTCCTGATGTTTTAGAGGATGTAATAATGGTGGCGAGGAACGCTTGCCATCTTTATGTCATGGGTAAAGGGAAGTAACGTAGGAGAAAGAAATCGTCACTCTCGCGACAGCGCCGATGCGTTTCTCCCCTTCAAAGATGCCATTGATCCTGAAGATTAGGTGAATCTTACCTGGGGTAGCATTTACCTATATCCACGGTGGCATGGAATTCCGATCATCGCTTGTCTGCTTTGGCGAGACCTATTTGTGTTGATGACAAACGAAGACTGTGGCATCCTGAAAAAAATCGGGAAAAATGTATATGTACATAGTCATTGGGGGAGAAAAGGAGAGAGGGAACGCGGGCTCAAATGTGGTCCAGTAGCCAATTCACGCCGTTAGGTCAATGTGGCCACCCAAGTTATCAAAGAACAGCCAGAAGTCCAAATAAGTAAAGCAAGACAATAGGTTCACTCATAAGTCCAATGTTGACCAACGCTGTGCAGCATCATCTCAGCTTCACACCAACCAGCAATCGCCGTCTCTTGTGAAGAACATTTCCCGTGGTAACCAAAAGGCTGGTGGGTTTGATGAGGAGCGCTCTGGCAATGTGCAAGCGTAGCAGAATATGCCCTGTGAAGCCTGCCTCTTGATGGGGTCACAAACTGTCTGGCAGTTCCTTACAAGGTGCGAAGACTATCAGCCGACATTGCGAGGAAAATTTACGGCATAAGGAGCAGCAATCGTAGCCAGCTAGTCAGTTTAGCAAGCAGACAGCATCACGGACTTTGCTTGACATAGGCACCACTCGGTGTTGTGTTCTGGGATCAGGTAAGCCGTCCTATTCACCATTCTAACCTCTCTGAAATGGAAATTAATCATCCATTCGAACCGGCGGTGAAGTAGAGGCACGATGATTGCGCCTCAATCTTCAAACAATAAACTAAACTAACAAGTTTTTTCACTTCTACTACCCTGCTCATCTTAGGACAGGGACATTGCCAAACGTCGCACATGGAAAGAAGTAGAAATGGGATTTTGAAAGGCGCAGTTCTGGTAGTGAGCGTGGCACTACTCGTCGGTTGGCTTCGTAGCACCGAAGTGGTCCGGATGCCATGGCACGCACCGTTTTCACCCGGCAAGCCTAGCAAGCAAGTGCAGTTGGTTCGCGACCCAAAACAAAACAAAAGACGCAGACGGCATCTGTTGCGTTCCTCTTTGGGAGTACAGAGATTCGTACTAGAAACTCGCCTTGGCTTTGCTCACCGTAAACGCGTATTACTGGTGGGGAGAGAGGAAGGAATTTCCCTCCATGAGAAGGCACGAGTTAAGGCGGAACGGGAATCATCAAGCATTTCACAGACGTTGGTAAAGCCAGTCCCATTTGGTTAGCACGAAGGCCTAGCAGAAGTGCTGAAGACGATGCTGTGAATCGATGCCGTCCATCTTGGGATTCTCCGATCGCAGCGGTAAGGGGAAGTGATGGCACTTCACTATTGTGCAGCGATGAGAGGTAGTCGAACGCTGCAACTAAGGGAGACGCCTTCCTCTCAACCCACGCAGATAGTTCTCTTGATTCGCCGCATTGAGCAAATAGTTGTCGAAGGTGGACTTACAGCCCTGATGAAGGTGGTGAAGGCAAACGGGTGTTGTGTTGCAGACAATGTGCTTGGCACTCTGTAGTACTGCAGCCACCTTCCAATATCCAACAGTGGAAGCACCGAATGGGCTCAATGCGAAACAGCATGGAATACGCCTCGATGACATTATTGTGCCTGATAAGTGCATGCTGGGTGGTATGCGAGCCGCAGGATTGAAATCAAATCCAACAAAATGCCATTTCATTCATTGCCCACTCATCTTCATGGCAGAGAGTCTTGCTAGATGTGGTGGCAGGAAGTGATCAAGCTGATTAAGTTAGTGCAATCACAGCTCCACTCCTTGCCAACTATGTTAAATCTTCGACGTCTTCTTGAGCTGCACGACTTCCGCGCACACTCACAGCAGCAGACAGGTAGGAGGAATGAGTCGCTTTCATTGGGAATGTGCAGCCTCAGGATTGCGATTGAGGCTCAGCCTGCACCCTCCCTCTGCAGATGGCTGTAGTCCACGCATTAGCTGATAAGGAAGCGTGCAACATGTCCACATGTAGCAAGATGAGGCTATCGCCGAGGGTCGGTAGGGCGAATGATTGGAGGCATGAGGACGACGCTTAACCTTGCACGGATGCATCTGCTGATGCGGTGTGGCATGGGGAAGTGGTGCTACGACAGGCGCAGTCAAATTGACGTCTAGCGCGAAGGAGACCTCGTGCGACTGCCTCGACCGCCTCAGTCAATGCGCTCCGTCTAGTGAGGGCTCTCTCATCTACGAACTGCGTGTTCGCATCGCACGACTCCATGTCTGGCCTGTGACCCTCCACCGCATCTTAAGTAAGATCGTGCAGTGGAGCTCAATCGCTCATTCAGGAAGATGACGTCACCGCACTGGCAGCTTGCAGGTGCACCGCGAAAGACGGCACTCAAGAGGAGAAAGCGCTGTGTACCCCAAAGGCGAGGGGCAGGAGGCAGTTCAAATCCACTTCCAAACAGCCAGTGCATTTATGCTGCTGTGATCTCCACCCACGTTGCGACCTCCATCATCACGTCATGCACACAGTCATCGAATGCGTGGAAGATGTCCAAACGCTTTCATCTTCCTCACATCAGACGTAGTCAAATTGAAGGGTGGGAAAGTGAAGGAGTCCCTACAATCACCTCCTAATGGGCGCCATCGGACACCACAGACAAGACGGCACTTGTTTTCTTGCATCCAAATTGGCAAAGCTACAACAGAGACGATTTGGTCTCCACACGAAGCACATGCATGCGGGTGTTTCAGAGATGGGCGCTGTTTGTTGGGTGGTCACAGCCTTGTTGGTCCTAACAGAAGACACGAATCGCGAGAGAGAAGCAGTCAGTCGTATGCTGCTGCATGCTGCTCGACAGTCGCTCCATCACTTGTCAGTCTGCGACTGAAGAGCTTTCAATGGCAGCATTGAATGCGTTCGGAGGCAAGCAGGCAAGACTTACTCATGTTGCACCATTTGAGATGCATACGGAGGGGAGAGATCCATCGCTCCCAACATCCTGTCTGTTCGAGGGCGATTTCAGCTTAGCTGCTTCGTGTGAGCGTTCGAAGGGAAGCATCGCATGCCTTCATCAGGTATTTGCTTCACCTCCAGTGGCACTTGTCGTCGGCTCAATTGTAACTACTGACTTGATGCACGTGCGACTGGAATGAGCGGAGCGTTGAGGGAGGTCGAAGTCACTGGTGATTCGGTGTGCTTTGAGTGCAGCTCTGGCACTGCATTCGGCCGGATTTGGCGACCTCCTTCATAGTTGCTAAGCATGAAATGACAACACTATCCTTCACACTTTGAATGCACATATTCTGATTTACGCTTAGCCTTCCCTCCATCTTCTAGAGATGCTCGGAACGCTACGCACAATACTAAGTAATTTGTCATTGAGCACGCAGTCAAGTAAAACCATTGCTATTAGGTATCAATGCTAATTTTCAGCAGACTGAAAATCTGGAGAACATCATAATATCCGTTGCTAAAAAGTCACCAACATGCGTCTGGCTTATAGTTCCTTAAATATATCAACCTGATTGACTAACAGGATAGGGTAATATCTAAAATCATTTCAATGGGGTTTTCTACTAAATTATACATATGTGGAATGAAAGTCACCTCCCTTTGAGCTGATAATATTACTTCACCTCAAAATTAAAGCATTTTCTAAGTTGTTGACACAAATAAAGGATTTTCGAAATTTGCATGGCGTAGTTTATACTTCTCACAATGCCAGTTCTCTAGGTTACCAAGTCGGTGCGATCCTTCGAATGTTCTTTGTTGTTGATGGGATGTCGGGAGGCCAGTGGATTGTACTGCGTATTTTATTTGACCTGATTACGGTAGCTCCATGTATGTATGCAAATTGCTTCGCATTTCTTCTCAGTCGCAGTTGTTTCAGCTCTCGTGCGCACTTTGGAACCATTCAAAAGAGGCTATTTTGCAAACGATGACTCTCTGAAATACCCTTACCGTAGCTCAACAGTCAAAAGCATTTACCTATATACAGCAACGCCTATAATTACCTGTGATGATTGTAAGTTTTGAGTCTTTTAAGATTGCGTGTGCTGCAGATTGTTGTGACGGAGCTTCTTCGGGCGCATAGTTACGGCTTAAAGACACGCTACAAGCACATTCCTCTGGTATGCAGCCTACTTGAAGAAGGCTCACTCCTTTAGATTATTATCAGTCTCTATAAATACATCTTCCTTTTGATCTTTGGATACACCATCGTCTCCCTATTTGTCCACATAGGAAAAGTTGTAGTGGGTCGACTCCGTCCCAACTTTCACGACGTCTGTGCACCAACTGTCATAACTGAAACGGCATACGGATACATAAGTGAATTTGCATGCACGAAAAATTACACCATCTCAATTAAAAAGATGAGGTTGTTTTCTAAGCGGAAATGCCCTTTTTTTAATGCAAAACTATGTGTGTGCACACATACCCAAGTTCTTCCTTTTCTCAATTAATACAATCGTATTCTGCGCTATATACTTTTTTGCTACTTATTTCTTGCAATCTACCATTTAATCTTTTCATTACTTAATTTAAGTTTATTTTTGAAGCAGTTTTACTTGGGGAAGTCTGGAAATGGCGGCCGAAGATGCACATAACCCTTTGCTTACTTTCATCATATCATGTTAAACTTTTAGGCTATCATTTCCTTCAGGACACGCTACCTTCAGTATGTTCCCAGCCATCTTCATTGCAGTAAGCAGTGTGATATTTTTTGAGAGGATTTTCCAAATTTCTTGTCTCTCAATTTTTCCAAATTAGTTCAACTTAACCGGCGCCGTTGTGTTCGCTTGGATCTTATTTTAAAGGGAACCTTGACCGCTTGACTTACAGCATATCAGCTTGTGCCTTTTTACATCTAACGTATGGTCGGACTACACATGTACACAAATTTCTCTTCTCAGAAGCCTAATGATGTGCAGCTTTGTCCATTTTGCTCCTGATTCAGCAGCCATATTTTGGCGCACATTTCATCTCAAGTAGCGTTGGCTCTTTCAAATGCCTGATTAGGTCTCCTTTCACACACGCTTGCCTAGTTGCATCCAGTTGTCCATGCTCTTTGTCGTGGGAGTGTAGTTACATCAGTAAGCCAAACATAGTATTTGTGCTCAAATGCAGACCATTTCCATGCTCTCTCTTTGATCAACTCAAATGAGAGCAATATGCTTGAGGGGCTGTTCATTTTGCATCCCAGTTGCTGCAATCTCAAATTTTGTTAATGTCGTCGTCACTACTCTGCCGCAAATCATGCACCCGTGAAGCGTCGTAGGGAGTGGGCTCGTGCGTGTTAGCCTATATGTGTTTATTTATTAGTGTAGATGCTTGATTCATTCCCTGTTAGAAGCGGTTAAAAGCTGCATTTTAGCCACATCTCTCGCAATTTGTGTTCATGGGGGTCTTATGAGGTCATGGAAATTATGGGCAGGCTCAAAACCTCTATTTGTATCTTGCTATGTCTCGCAGAACTTGCCTCATTGAGCAGCAATGTGTGGACTGGAATGCGTATTTTAAAGTATGCTGGCTGGATGCTAGGTTTCGAGACGGTTAGTAAACCCTTTCGTGACTGGTCCGCAGGCTTACCTTCACTACCGGATGCCAGACATTGGGATGGGCTCGATACTGCAGGCCTTTGTCCCAACCGCCGCTGTGACAGCCGCCTTCTACGTCGGCATGACACGAGTTTCTGACAACAAACACCACTGGACTGACGTTCTTGGTGGCATGATAATTGGCGCTTTGGTCGGCATTTTTACCGTAAGTTGCCTTTACACTTACTGCTCAAATCAGTCCTTCATTGGAGATTTTTAGCTCCACACCTATGAATATGTAATTGTAGAAGTCGAAGATTAGAGATTGAAAAGGGCGTCGATTTTGACAAAGGAGACGCTTCCTCATGCGAACCACCCTCTCGCTTTGATTGGTTCTTCCGAATCCACATCCACTGTTTTCATTCGCTGCACCTCCGCCAATCAAATGTTGGGCTTGCCTGACTGCCTAACTTCCTTGCAAATTTGTGCTCCATTTTTACGCAAAATGCTACCGTCTAGAGGATTAATTCATGATGAAGCGGATTTATAATTGCGCGAAGTGGAACCCACAGCAGATGGTTGTGTAGCCAGCCTTGCTTCCAGCTCAAGGTTTGTGTGCGAGGAAGGCGGGACTCTTAGCCTATCCGGCGAACGCCTTCTGGTTGTCATGACGAGGCATCATCTGGCGAATTCGCTTTTCAATCAAATGCAGAGCTTCAGATGTGCGAGTGTGTGTGCAGAGTGTTTGGGGGCCCACTGTTCATTCCATGGCCAACTATGCGTGCTTCATTTGTGTCATGCCATGTCAACGCCTCAATAATGCCAGTGACGTCGTGGATTCGATTCACGGCAGTTGGAGTAGGCACTTGGGCAACTCTTCCCACGTAAATGAACAGACTCATACTTACTGAAATTGTTGTAAAGGTCTAAATTCATACAGGTAGTAGGAGGTGCAGTTACGCTGTTGAAATTGCAGGGATTTTTTAGGTGTTACTTTGCTCATTAAGTCGAGGATATTTCACATCGGCTTTGATGCTTCAAGCACGTGGGACGTGATCGCGAAAAGGTCAATGCCGCTAAAAGAGGAGCCTAATTACGTCAATCTAGAGGGTTTGGAACATTTTGACTCCTTCGAGGTGTCAAACTTGTAAAACCACAAACAATTTTTTAAAGGGATTAATCTCCTCTGTTTATCCAAGTGAGGTGTACGAAGTTCATCTACTTCGAATGCTTGAAGATGAATTTTTACCAAAAAGGAGATAATAGAAACAAGTGATTAAAGTCCGTAGTAGTGTAACCTCCACAGCGGCAAAGTCTAGACGTCACCGCGCCCCCTCTGTCACCTTTAGGTTTGCTACGCTTCTGATGCGCACGAATTGGACGCCGCAGAAGGGGAGGAGGCGGAATAGCCCGCATCGCCTCATCGTCCTAATTGCAAGCTCCATCAAAATACCTCACTCCACTCGATGCGGCAAGGATCCTCTGTCCTTGCTTTTGTGTCTTCCACCCTCTCCCCATGTTTGACATGCCACTACAATTGCGCCTTTGTTTTGTAGCCTTTCCTCGCACTCCTCATTCAAGTGGTTTTAAAAAACTTGTGGATTCGCGTCAATAAAATGAGATGTGTGTGAATGCTTTGACTACTTCTCTTCACCTATTCCATGGCGGGGCGGTGCGTGCATTCCCTTGTCACGGGTTGACAAGAAGAGATGTGAGTTAAGGAGAGTTAAGGAAGCTCTCTTTCATCGCCATGCGTTCGTATTGCCTGGGAATGACCTTGTCCATTTCCACCCAAGCAAAGAGTGGTCGAGGCCATTCTCCCACTAAATTTTTAACCGAGGAAGTGTTTTTATAATCACTCTTGACTCTGATTGTATGATTGTTTGCTTGTATTGATGAGAATAAAGCTAGAATGGGTTGATTATTTTAACAAAATTCGCGTTTTTCAAAACAGCAATCGGCACTGCTTAAGACTACAGCCTCATTGCGCCAATACTATGGACCAAAATTTCCCGAGGAGCATCACCTTAAGTCTATCGGCATTCGGCAAATGCCTAAGCCACACTTCCACGTTCCGTTTTGGAACCGAAATCAACATGGCATAGAGCTCAATCTTTGCGAAGGGGTCACTCGAGCCTGTTCCATCGTATCTTAACAGGGAAGGCCATCCTCCAGGTCGTGTCCACACCCTGAAGGACTAATAGTCTTCGACAGTGCATGTATGCCCTGAAATAATGACGCCAACGGTCTGCATCGAGGCGTCAGGGCAACACATCGAGGAGCGGATTGCGAACTCCACGTCAATGGACTTCGATTGTGGCCACAACAGCTAGGAGTTACAGTCTTGCATTGCTGAAGAGGTACCATTCCCTTGGTAGGGAGAACTGATGAGGACTTGCTACAGCGCCACCACTCATCTGGAACCCGTGATTTGCACGACGATGGGGATTCTCGAGCAAAAGTTACCCGCGGAAAGCACCACCTTCCAAATGGGCTGAAATGGGTCGCCTTGTAGTACGGATGTCAGCTGCAATGATAAATGAATTGCCAACAATGGATGGAAATGCACAACTTGGAACCTTCCATAATGGACTGCCAAGATTGCATCGAAAAAAAACATTAGGTGACACAAACAATTTGTGAAAAAGGCTGTTTATTAAGTAGAATATGCTCATTTATTTTATTTCTTGCTGTGAGGGCTCACAAATTTCATTTCCAACAGCATCCGCGGGGCGTCGACAAGAATGTGACATGCGAAAGCACGACTGGAAGAGACACCATTTTGACGTGCGACTGTAAAAACAACTTCAATCGTAAGCATCAAATCTCTTAAAACAAAAGCGATGATAAAATGAAGGGGCACTTGTCCATTCAAACACGAGACAACATGCTTTAGACGCCGAGTTTTATTAAACCAATCCTTCACATCCTCGCATCAGACGACGTGCCTCACTCGATTAAGCTTCACCGCGAGACGTACGTCCCGATGGTGACAAAGATGGAATGAGGTGAAGGAGGGGTGGCCCGGCGACCACAATGAAACCAGATCGGGGTGGCTGACTGTGTGGTGCAGCCTAACCTGATTGTCATGCGGCTATCGACAGTGGACGAAAACGACTTGACATGTGCTCGTGCGTGGAGGAAGGGGATGAGGCAGAATCCTCCCCCCATGTCATTAACATCGTGCGGCCTGCACGAATATGAAGGTCTGGTCTACGCTCAAAGCGCTTTGCGCCTTCCAAGCCGTTGTATAATGCTAGCCTTATCTCAGTCAGGTTTGCGATCTCCGTCTGACAACCTCGCAATTTGATTTGCAAATCAACAATCCTTTGACGGACCGGTTTTAGTTCTCTTTCCTGTTTCTACAAGTAAGGCGATTGGAAGACCGAGAAATCAAGGATAGCCGGTTCGGACCAAGCGTGTGCACTAACCTGTTGCCTTCCTTTAGTAGCTGTTAAATTGTTTCGCATGTCAGAGTGCTTCGCAGTTCGACTGAGATCTACTGCAGGCTGGGAAGGACATTGAGGCAAATGGCGCTTGCTGGAACTGCTACCATTGCGTTTTCCTTGCTTCTTATCCCCATTCTTCATCGACGTCGGCCACGAAATGATGGCGCTCCTCTGTAGAGTGCAGATTTTGCCACATGAAACACCTTCATGAAGATCTACGTTGATGGCCACGCCCAAATCATTGCCATTACTGTCCCTCTCCAGCTTCAGTAGAGTTGCCTCAAACATTGCCTGTTCAGCATTGAAAGTCTCTTGGGGAGTGGCAGGGTCGAGGTTTGTCTGCTCATAAAACTCATTAGCAAATCTTTCTGCCTTCTTTCACTCTTCACGTTCTTTTGTTTATTCGACTTTTATGGACTGCGCGAACGCTCTGACTTTCCGAATGCAACACACTCCGCAGACCGCAAACTAGCGAGACGAAGTGCACGACCATAACGTGGACGTAGCCGCAAATGGAATAAAAGACGCTCACCATTTCCAGTAAATAAAACTCAACCCAATTCAGATCCAAGAGTTCAAAAATCAACGCCCGAAAAAACAACGATTCAGACTTTTGCTACCGTCACACGAAACCACCATCACCACGACCAACACTGCGAGCTTAAACGGAAGCTGATGACCGGGTCAGCGGTCCCCGCGGCCGTGCAGGCTTTCGTCCGGATGAGTCGGTTGAAACAAAATCGTGCGCATTCGTGATGCGCCAATGTTTGCAGTGGGTAGCACGCAAGTGTTAAAGGTTTGATTTCGCATTCCTTGCTTGTGAGTTGTGCCATGTGGTCGAGAGGCGAGGGCACAGGTTGATGCTGGTCTGGAAGGCGCCATTTGATTCACCGGACATGGCCCATCCAACCTCCCAACTCCTGTTTGTGTACCATCAACTGCTTGTTTTGCCAAATGCAATATAAATATTCAAGAAAATTTGCTCTGCTCGAACCCAGTGTAGTAGTTGGATGTCAGTGCCGGCGGACCATTCCCCTTCAAAGGTAGCCTTAACTACCAGGATGAATATTTTACCCCACCTTGAGTGGACCAGAATTTAGCTGATCCTTTGCGGAATTTCGCATGTCCTATTCTCCGCGACGACAGACGACAAATGCTGTCAAGCCCTTGGTGCTGACTAACACTGTGATTCGTTAGCTCACCTCGTCAATTGTCAGCAAGTGCGATTCGCAGCCAAATTAGCGTTCCATCATGACCGAAAGCCTAGTGAAGTTGACGAGGTCTAGACTGGAAATCTACGGCACCGCACACTCTCTTTGATCAATCTGGGTGACGAGATTGCTCTCCATAAAGACATCCATGAGCCTGTTGTTGATATGATTCGAGTGTTGGAGCAATGTGAGGTACGAAATTGATCTTGAATCCAAAGAACTGACATTGCCTTGAGCATTTGGCTACCTTCCCGGGTCATCCGCTCTGGGTGGATGGAACAGAGGTCACTGAAGGCAGTAGAAAACAAGTGGGAACCTGACCGCCATCAACCAATCATGCGGACTTCCACGGTTTTTGCGGCTTGGCACAGTGCGATTGGTGCTTCGTTGAAGACTTTGCTAAGTTTGCTAGTGTCCTTCATCAACTAACCGAAGAGTAGATTAAAGAGAATATCGAGTAGGAGAAGGAGCATGTCTAGGCATTGGAGGAAGTGGAGCTTGACCCAACGCGCTACACTTCGTGGTGGGCATGGATACGTCCTTTAGCAAGGGGCAAACCATTACCGTCTACGCTAATTCCACACTCAACAAAAAATGAGACCGAGAAGTGCAGCAGAACGCGACCTCCTCGCCACCTTCTACGGTGAATTGACTAGTGAAGCACAACTTAATTGGGAGGGAATTCATTGCGTGAATAAGTGACGAAATGCTGACTTGGCCAAAACGACGAAGAAGATTGGCTGTGCAGTTGGCATGAGGAATTGCAACAACATGATATTACAGCTCGGTGTGAAAAGTAAAACGTGGTCATTGAGCAGTTTTGGCTTCCATTTTGTCAACATACCGCTCCAGTCCCAAATCTAATCGAGCCAATTCCATTCCATCATTCCACTCTTCAGTGGTTTGTGCTTCGTAACGACGACTTTCATTGCTTTTGCTCATTGATACCGCATTCTACTCTCATTTTGCTTTCTTGCTTGCTTTCTACCGTGCATTGCTATGTCACTGTAGCAACTGTCATCAACCACGTGAGATCGTGTCTGCATGCATCCAACAGGCTCGCTAGCCTCTCCAATGTTCGCATTCAAAGGATGTGGCAGTGCTACTGCGTCCACTGATCTGACGTTGAAGCTTATCTACTCGCTGGCGCGTTGATTCCTTTTTGGCTATGACATCAATCCGGAGGACAGTCATCAACTTCTCAGATGCCTCTTTGCCAAGCTGGTCCCATCTGCACTTCTGTGCCACACAAATTCGTAACTTGCAAAGTGCTGGTAGAATTTGCCGCCATGTCCAACCTCAAAGCACGCCGACGGCCGCAACGCTGGAGAAGGCCTGATTAGGTAGATTTTAAGAATGCTGACATGCATGTTCGCCTGAAGTTTAGCGTGCGTGTACGAAAGGGACCCTCGCATTTGCTTTCAAGCATCTTCTTTTAATTGGCCCATTCTGAGTTTTGTTGCATGATATGCTGCACAAACTTTGAAGCCTATTAAGACCCTTTAACAGGCTTTGTGATGTGCTGGTGGTAGTCATGAATGCTGCCTCGGTGGAGTGGGTGGAAGAGGGCGAACTTTGGCGTTTAAGTGGGGACGTAAGGGCAAAAGTTCCTGTGCGGTTGTGGAAAGGCTTATTGCTCATAACACAACTGGCCATCCAATCCGTGTGGCATCATGGAAACTCCCTGATTGGAATGCATGGATTGCCGCCTTATTACGACAAATGCACTTCAGTTTTAACTCGGTAGTGCATCGATGCGCAATGAGCAGTGGCGGAAGCACAACAACTTATCTGAGCTTTGTTTTAGCACAGACACCCACCTCAACTCAAAGGAAATGCGCTTTAGACTTTCAAAAACCCTTCAATGGCAAATCAAGCATGCGATTATTTGCCATGCAACACAAAGGACTAGTAGAACCAAGAACCTAAGTGGTTGCCTTTAAGGCGATGGACAGCTTGCCGTAACTGTCCATCTCGAATCCCACCGACTACCTCAGTACTGGTGAGAGCTAAAAATAGCTCGTTTTCAGCTACTTGATGGCTCTCTGACAAGTGGCGCTTAAGGCATTAAAGTATGCTTTTTTCTCGCACAATTCGGCCCACTGGTGGCATGAATAGCGCACAACCATTGGCAGAAAGGGAGCTCTCTGCGGTCCCCTACATTTGCCTCTTGCCAACCCAATTCTTGTCTTTTTTCGCTAAAGACATCACGTATGAGTAATAAGTCGGTGAAATGTTCTGGTGGCAGTGTGCGACTTGTGTCAGAAAGGGCCGCAACTATCAATCGGGACGGCTAAGCGCCATTAATGGTGGTGAGGTGCATGCCAGAAGGGTCCATGACCGTTTACGCAAAAGCGTAATGGCAAAGCTCTCTGGGAGACATTGGAAGTTCCATTGTCCATATCGCGCCAAGTCATCCAACCCCTACTGCTTTGTGGATGTTCTGCGACAAAGAGATATGCGGACTAGTCCTAATAGAACTTGCCCACTTTCTTCGATTGACGAGAGGGCGTCGAAATGTTGCGGTTCACACAGACGACGTTGCATTGTTCTTTGAGCATTGACAGGTGATGGCATTATTGAAGCAGGAATTCTCTTTCCATCCCCTCTTCGTCAGTCCTTAGGAAACCGACTGGCGGTATCGCACATATGCGACGCTGCTCAACGTCACAAATATGTGACGCACTGTGTAGTTGCCCACGATAAGTGGGTGTTGCAAACTGCAGTGCAAATCGACTTCTTAGGAAAATTAAATTCTGATGTTATGAACCTGAGGACAGGTTTAACGTTTATTTCTGTCTGCTTGGCCACCAGTCATTCTGAACGTGTAGCATGGATGCGGATAGGTGTCATTCCTCACCATCAGTAACGAGGCAGCGAAAGAGTGTGTCATGAGGGGCTCTATGCCGCTACCCTATACTGCTGCCCTGTCAATTGTGCCGCCGTCATCTCGCTGAGTAGAATGTCTGAACTGACCACCAAGTCATCAGCTCGTGGTGGCGACGGCCATTCTGCTAGGCGCATTGACAATCTCGCTACATTACATGTTCAGTAGGGTGGGATCCCTCACCAGCAAATCCTCTCCCCTATCCCCATACCTCGTGTGCGACTGCCGACCGCCTCAGTCAATGCGCTCCGTCTATGAGGGGCTCTCTCATCTACGAACTGCGTGTCGCATCGCACGACTCCATGTCTGGCCTGTGACCCTCCACCGCATCTTAAGTAAGATCGTGCAGTGGAGCTCAATCGCTCATTCAGGAAGATGACGTCACCGCACTGGCAGCTGCAGGTGCACGTGCACCGCGAAAGACGGCACTCAAGAGGAGAAAGCGCTGTGTACCCCAAGGCGAGGGGCAGGAGGCAGTTCAAATCCACTTCCAACAGCCAGTGCATTTATGCTGCTGTGATCTCCACCCACGTTGCGACCTCCATCATCACGTCATGCACACAGTCATCGAATGCGTGGAAGATGTCCAAACGCTTTCATCTTCCTCACATCAGACGTAGTCGAATTGAAGGGTGGGAAAGTGAAGGAGTCCCTACAATCACCTCCTTATGGGGGCCATCGGACACCACAGACAAGACGGCACTTGTTTTCTTGCATCCAAATTGGCAAAGCTACAACAGAGACGATTTGGTCTCCACACGAAGCACATGCATGCGGGTGTTTCAGAGATGGGCGCTGTTTGGTGGGTGGTCACAGCCTTGTTGGTCCTACAGAAGATACGAATCGCGGGGAGAAGCAGTTGGTCGTTTGCTGCTGCAAGCTGCTCGCCAGTCGCTCCCATCGCTTGTCAGTCTGCGACTGAAGAGCTTTCAATGACAGCATTGAATGCGTTCGGAGGCAAGCAGGCAAGACTTACTCATGTTGCACCATTTGAGATGCATACGGAGGGGAGAGATCCATCGCTCCCACATCCTGTCTGTTCGAGGGCGATTTCAGCTTAGCTGCTTCGTGTGAGCGTTCGAAGGGAAGCATCGCATGCCTTCATCAGGTTTTTCTTCACCTCCAGTGGCACTTGTCGTCGGCTCAATTGTATCTACTGACTTGATGCACGTGCGACTGGAATGAGCGGAGCGTTGAGGGAGGTCGAAGTCACTGGTGATTAGGTGTGCTTTGGGTGCAGCTCTGGCACTGCATTTAGTCGGGATTTGGCCACCTCCTTCATAGTTGCTGAGCATGAAATGGCAACACTATCCACCCTAGGGGTCTGACACAACTGTACTCGGTGTTCTAATTTGCCTCTCACTGTCGTCAATCCTCTCTGCAATGCCCTTACAATGCTTTAAGATTTGTGACATTTGACTCGCAATCTGTGGCTGATTGGTTGTCATGACCGGCTGGATAGTGTGTCACGTGCAAGGCGCTGATCCCAAGGAAGTGCCGAGATGCGTCACACATATGTGACACCAAAGCGTACTCTCGTATAATGGCACGTACACGAAATGGCAGAGGACTTCGGCTTTCAAAGGTGGCTGTCAGCACTAGTAAAGGGAGCGCTGCTGCGTGTAGACTGCCTCATCACATGCCTACCCCTTTTCGCTCATGATTTTTGTCGTTATATCTATTTATCAGTCTTTGCAAAAAGCATCATTTCCCTGATTTTATATTTTCACTGTCCAAAATACAGGTAGGCTTGCACCAATGACACGACGATTTGCAAAGAAAAATTTACAAAAATATTCGCTTTGTACCGCATCGTTTCGTTTTAAAAGGAGGAGTCCACGCATCTCAGTAATCGCAACTCTAGGGAATCTCACGTAGTTCACGTTCTTGAGTCTCAGCAATCTTTTTGAAACTAATCAGGTCAAAAGGTGGGTTTATAAAATCACATCATTCGTGTCAACTGATTTGCTCTTTCCCTTAAGCATTTTCAAGTAACGTACTACAACAAGGGCAATGCTCATCCCGTGCTAAAGTTGTTTGCAAACTTGACTTTTAGAATTCTGAACACTCATGAAACTCCTTCGGTGTGTGCTGTGTACTATGTGACTAAATATATTAAAATCTTTTACGCGCATTGAAGCAGTTTCCTCGGGTGCGAAATCTTTGGGTTCTGTGCGGATTGGACGTGTCACTCTTGCACTCAAACTCTGCACTACTTTTGGGCTGTCACATTTGAGCTTTTGGATCGCAATGCTGGTTTGGACTGACATCCCTGGAACAGACCAGCTGCTTGTGGGCGCCTAGCATTAACCGCTGGAGGGAGTACGCTCCAGCCCGTCGCGCAGACCACGCACGCTGACTCGTGCGGGTACGTGCGGCGGTGTGCGTTCTGCGGGCGCGTGATTACCAGAGCTCCACGTCCGGCGACAAGTGCAAGCGCACCCAAAAGGTGGGCTGATGCATGTGCGTGCACGTACGCACGCGACTGGCAAATTTCCACGAGGGAGACCGCGAAATTGAGTAGGTGGGTAGCTTAGTGAGTACATCCTCCACCATTCAAAACGTGTTTTAGCTTTATGGTGAATTTGGAGGTGCTAAGGCGCATTCTCGTAGCACGACAGGATGCTCGTTGAATTTCTCATACGTTCAGTGACAATTGCAAATTGACGCCTATCATTCCAAATTGTGAATGGCATCCTAGTTTACTCAGTTGATGTTTCCTTGACCTAAGTAAACATGAACCAGGTGGGAATTTATTAATCCAAAGAGCGAAAATTTGTTGAAACTCAAACCCTTCCCTTTTAGGCTATGGGTTTTCCTTTGCCCGCAAGTGCTGTACCCACCGCATTAATTGTTTACAGAAGCTATGGTCTCGATCTTCGTATGATGTTCGGTGCGGCTGTCCTGGCAGATCGTTCGACCAGAAGACGTGATTATCGGTGCATCAACTTGTCAACAGCATTATAACCATTGCAAGAGCTGGCGTCTACGCCGCACTACCGGTCACGGTGAAATAGATATCAGACGCATGACATGCCACCTTGGTGTGTGGGACTGCAAGGTATCCCTCCTAGCCGCCCAAAAAGGACGAAGCAATTGCCACAAAAATGCCTTTGTGGGAGCGCGAACGGATCTCTCTCCAATGGCAATCACCGAGGTGTTATGATGCACGGATGAAATGTTTGGGGACTGGGAACGGAAGTCTAGCATCATGGGACTCCAAGTCCCTTTATGCCTCAGGCTTGGATCTTGAAGGGTGGTTAGCACAGAGTAGAACGCGGATGTCTCTGCCACAATATCGCCATACCTCCCTACGTCCCATTGAAGCTGTTAGCAAGGCGCACTATCTTCTGCTTGATTACCACCTTCTACCGCACAACTTAGTTGATATGCGGAAAAAGCAGCATTGCAATGTATTGTGTTGTAGGGTGTTGGTGTTTATGGACGAGATCGCAAATAGCCTTTCATTGTATGCTTGACGAAAGGTGATACCGCTGGTTTGCGATTTTATGTATGCCATAAACCGAATCATTATTGCATGCACCCATAGGGAAGTAGGAAGGAGGTCGAATGTGTGAGGGTTCGTTCACGCGGTGCGATGAGTAACTTTGCTCATGCATTGTTGGGTATTGAGGCGACAGTAGCCACCGGCGACAGCGCTACTCCACTAAATTCACTTTCTTTTAAGGTTACCATGGTAGTGCAATTGTGCAGCTAATTTGAGCCTAGTAGATGAATGACTCACGTCCCCTAGACAAAAGTACGGTTGCTGTTTGCCATTACATCAGTAGACAACGCAAATAATGAGTTGCTTGACGCTTTAGCCGATTTTACTGGTTCGCCTGCGTGCTCAGACACTGGGACACCACTGGGTGATCGTGTCTGACCGCCACAATGAATAAATCTAAACTAAAACGCGGACTTCCACAACAAAAATTCACATTAGGTTTTCTTCAACACGCCATCGGCAATTAACGTTAGTCGAAATAAGCACCAGCAACTACGATTAATGCTCACCTGGTAGATGGGAGTTTCTAGGCTTTGTGCTTACTTCTAGAACTAGGTAAATGTAGCATGCAATAAAACTTAGTTAGCTAGCAACTAGCCGCTCAGCCCTACCAGCTGTTACATGGTTTGAACAACTTTGGCGAGAGTAGAATGAATGCCACGCCCACGTTCGACCAATAGTTGCTAGTGTGTCACTGCCTGCTCGTCAATTCTGCTCCTTAGAACTGGAGTTCAGCGACTTTATTGCAAAAGAGCCAGCATGGACACGCGATCACCCAGGTCACAGTGTAATTCACCCACATATCCAGACCAACATTGCTTCCACTGATAAAATATCAAATGTGTGACCAAATTAAACTAGTTATATAGCCCTTGCTGTTGGTTTTCGACATGTCCGTTAATGTTTCCTAAGCCAAATTCGAAGGAGCTGTTACGGAGTTCTTACGCCTTGGTTCTTACGTTTAGCCATATGTCAGACGTCACATTTAAAATGTGCGTTACACAGATACCAAAGTTGAAGAATTTGGAAGCATTAATGGTCTAAAACCAAGTGTTGAATGCAGATAATTGTAAGCTCTCAGATGTACGTAAATCGGGTTGGAAAGCAGCAGACATTATAGCCTTAGCTGCAATTGGGGCGTACTTAAGAAGGAACGATGCGATCACCAACATGGTCGTCGGACTGGTGGATGTGCTCTCGGCGGGTCCCTCACGCGCTCTGCCCTCAAGACCGGCGCCGAGTGCTTCAGCTACCGAGGCAATCATTGAAGGACGACTGTGATGAGTGAATTATCGAGGATAAGTTTTAAAGGAAGCTGTACTAGTTAAAAAGTGAGGACTAGGGACGCAAATGACGTGTTTGAAGCTATGGTTTCAAGTGCGATGAGGTGGTGTCTGGATTGTTTAATTTACATTAACATTGCATCTTTTTCACAGGAGCGAAGGATTTTGATCAAGCCTTGAGTGATTCAGCCATGCAAGTCGACTCGGACAGGTGTGACAGTGGCTCACTTGGCGTGTGGTTCTTCGTTTGAAGGAAAGTGGCTAATCCCTGAGGTGATTTTAAGGTTACGCACCAACCATAACCCGCATAATTATTTTCTCTTTTCAACATCATCAAAAATTTATTGGGTAAAACTGAGTGCACGCGCACCGAGCACCGAACAAGTGGTGCAAAATCATGGCCCTCCAATGGCTTTGGTCCCACATGACCCACATCCACCATACCCAAAACATTATCCCCGAAAGCCTAGCTGCCATAATTGTTGTTCTCTTGTTAGGCGAATAGATGGTTTCTCACCTGCTGCACTATCGTGCATTCTCGGTTCCCTCACCTACGGCCGGCAATTTTACTTCATGAAGACCACTTACCCGAGGTAGATAGACTGTGGTAGCGTTCAAACTTGAGCCGTCGCCTAAATTGCATTCTTTCTAGGCGGATGAAAAAGTCCCCCCAGTTTTGCTCCACTGCTTTTGCCAAGAGATTATTCACATTTTCTGGCACGACTGTGTGTGACTAGGCGTGTGCACTACTCTACTCACTTGTACTTGGAAAGGATGCATTTCAGTGAAGATGCGAGATTACACTCCAACCATTCAAAAGGAATGTCGCAGACTATATTCGGTAGCATATGTAGATAAAGCTAAAAATTGATAGATACTTGGCAATATTGCGGATAACCAAATTCTATTAAGTACTATTTAGACTAATGAATCAGCTAAGTGAAGGATTATGAGAACTTGGAAGCATTTGGCTTCAAGGCTTTGCAATGCGACAAGTTTACCTTTACTATTAACGAATGGGAGCAGATCGGGAAGTGAGAGAAATTGGGATTAAGGTGAGTGCTCCCCCTGGGTGCGATGCGCTGGACAGTGGCACAGTCTGGTCGAAGTCCGCCGCCCACTAACGGACAAGGGGGGTGGTGACGACGACAATAGGCCCCAGCGACTACACTCGTCTAGACACGGAACACGCAGAAGTGGGGTGACTGGTGCTCCACTTCTCACGAAATTGGATAACAAGCTTCAATAAGTTTTGCGTAAACAGCTTAAGTACCCTCCTGGCGAAAAAGCACTTACCACGACCTACAATAATTTGTTACTACTGCCACTGAATCTCCACAATTTAATTTTGCTTAAGTGATAAAATCTAGTCGCGATGATTGCTAGTAAATTGGGATTGCTGTTTTCATTCCCATCATGTTTAGGCACATTTCAAAATCTCACTGCAATGCAAAACAGCAAACTGAAAAGTTTCGCTCGGAAAATTAAAGGGAATAAAGCGGGTCGAAGACGCAAAGAAGTCTGACGAGCATCGCTGATCAAGTACTGATGGTCACAGGAAAGCACAACAATGGGGACTAACTTAATAAGAGCAAGCAATGGCGTCCGTGCCATTCGGGTGGACTTGAAAGCCAATGCAAAATTTCACCAGTTAATTGGATGCGCGCCCGTTTTATTAGATTCCTCCGCAACTCAAGAATCCTTCTCATAACATTTGATCAGTCGAAAAGTTTAGGTGCAAATGCTGGGAACAATACAAACAAAGAAAATACGGCTTTCAGACTTCTTATAGTCCAAAACTGCTCGATCTTTCATTTTCTTGGAGTCTCAGTATTTTAAATTGTCTGTTTGCTTGAAATTTACCAACCTCCATCAGTTGTGATGGGTATCACTCAAATCATGTGCCGAGCAAATTAGTTGAGCCACAAAAAATGCACCTGCGGCAGCACATTCCTTCTGCTATTATCTTATTTCAAAAGAGGTCGATGACAACTTAATCTGCTAAGAATAGTTTCCCGAAGCGCAATGATCATTTAACTTTAAGAAGCCATCGCAGGGCAAGAAAAGTTTGGTTTGGTCTTAACTAGATCAGGTAAAAACCTGAGCATGGGTAAAGCTGGCCAAGTATACTGCCATTCGAAAGCGATTTTCTCGAAACGGTTAATCGCCTGCCCCTTGACCGCAGTGCTCCCCCATGCAATGGCGTGCTCTGCGGTCGCGCCTTCACCCACGGGGGTCTTAAGCTAAATAGAACTTATGCATTTCATGCAATTTGATTAGTTCAACACTTTGAAGGGCTACTGTTAGGTGATTTAAGAGTTATGCCTTTAACCTTTTGCAGGTGGTGATTGGCACAGTCTGATCTACCATCCTCTTGACAGGCGGCGCCATCACAAAAGGTATCTCTGCGGGGTTGTCGCGCCGCAAAGATTTGTATGCTTGGGGTACCTCGAGGAAAAGTGAACACAGGAGAACAAATTGGCAAGGAACAAATAGTTTTAGAACACGATTTTTTAGTTGTAAAGGCGGAAATTGCTGACTAGTAATGTATAATTATGCTTTTTGACGCTTTGCCTGCGCACAACCTTTAAACAGAAGAGAGTCTGAGTTACACGCCGGAGGCTCCATAAATCACCCGAATTTCCTCCCGTTAATGTACCATCAGATCATTAAATAGTAGGAGCCTGATTTTATTCATAATACGTCTTTTAAATTTAATTGTCAATGCAGAACTAGAGGTTGTGGTAGTCGAGGGAAAATGGAATAAAGAGTGAGGTACTGCAGGTTTCGATCAGTCGTCTTGACGCACAATTATGTGAGGAATGGTTTTGTTCATAAAGCCTGACATTCATTGCATAAAACGCTGAAGTCGGGCTGGCCAAAGTACCATGGCTTCAAAGATTCAAAGAGTAACCATTGCTGTTCCATGCGTTCCATGAATCAACCCAAGGAAACCATTAATCAAGTAAGATTAACGAGTTGGCTTACAACTTCAGGTGCCTTCAATCCACAAAGTTTCCTCCAGGAAATTACACGGCATCCTGAAATCAACTGAATTTGCTTTTAATGCGCCCTCTATGCTATTAAAAGCTAAATAACCATTTTTGAAACTGTTAGATAAAAAACTAAGAATACAAGGGGTAGCTCAGGATTCCTACCGACAAGCAAACACGACTTAGAAACCCGGTTCCTGCAGATCACAATAAGAGGACCGTGGGCAGCTCGTCACTCATTCCCTTTTTCACGTCGTAGATGCGTTTGGATCGACTGTCCTTCTGAATGCTATCCAAGTACCCCATCAAAGCAATTTTAGCTTCAAACCATGCCAATGCACACAGACTGTTATGATCACACACGAAATGGGTGTTGTGAGATGCAGGCACAAATCTAGCCCAGGTCACCTAATTGGGAGAACCCTCCGAATTGCGCTGCAAGCCTGGGGTGTACGAACTGACATTACGGCAATTATCTTTCACAATGGCCGATTCACCCAACTTGAGTCACGAAAAACCCGCCAATAAACCTAACTTCCACCGCATAAAAATGGAACTGTTAACTAATTCATACCACCATACTTCGAGCTCAAAAGGCTAGGATAAGGGCCGAGCCTGATGATACAGTAACAATCCAATTTATTAGTTTCCGATAAAGGATAAATGACACAAGATCGAAACAATGGGGTTTTGAAAGAGAGAGCAAGGGAGGGGAGGAGAAGGCGTGAACTATGCCACCACGAGCGAAAAGGAAAGGTACATTGAACCGACGAGAGAGGAACACAAAGGACGGCTTAGAGTACAAATTTAACAATAATCACCGAAAAGTAGAGAGGACGAAGAAAACCAGTAGGAAATGCAAAGTCCAGTGACAGTCGCTTGAGTCGCCAATGAAAGAGGTCATGCTCCCATTGGCTTTCCAAGTTTCAATCTCATTCACTCTCTCGCCTAATTAATTTACAAAATCATCTCCTCCTTATAAAGCCGGTTTATTTCCTCTTTGAAAGTTCGACGGAAAGCGATGCGAAGCTTCTTCTGAGTCGGTGTCATCAGGCCAGATTCGACTGTAAACTCGTGCGGTGTAAGGTAGATAGACTTTGCCTAAAATAGAGAATTATCGAGCAAATAAGAGGACGAAATGAGGGCAACTGTTATAACGAAGACTTGACAGTGCGTGCCTGCTCAAAGCCCTTGAGACCAGACTCCTTGCCAAGGCGAACAAGGTCTCTGAGAACGGTGAGGCAAGCCTCCTTCTTGGCGCAGAGCTCCTCATCAGAGATCTCGCATTCCTTGGCCTTCTTGGGAGCACCATTGACCAGACCATTGGCAATGGAGCCGTTTGTATTGAGGCACATGGCCTCACGCAGTGACTTCATGTCGGGCACGCAGATTGCGATGGCAAATGACTCGCGCGGATTCCCATCGAGGAAGATCTGGTTCACCAAATGACTCTGAGCGTAGATCATTTCCACGCGTTCGGGTGAGACATACTCGCCTTGAGCTAACTTAAACATGTTCTTGCACCGATCAATCAACTTCAAGGCTCCACGCTAACAGGAAAGAAGGAGGGGTCAGACATTACAAGCGGTATGACTATGGAAAAGGGGTATGAGGGTTTAGATTCCCCTACCGGCGTCCACTGGCCGATATCGCCAGTGTGAAGCCAGCCGTCAGAATCAATGAGTTCAGCCGTTCGTTCTGGATCCTTATAGTAGCCCTTTGTACAGCTGGGACCCTTCACACAAATCTGTGGGATATTTAGTCAGGAAACGATGGACAAAATGAGCTTACCTCGCCAGCATTATCACGAGAAACAATAACATCCATGTCAGGTACATCAATTAGTTTAATCATTGAGCAGGGAAGTGGCGTGCCTGTGTGACCAGCAACATAGTCATTGGGAAGAGTCATTATCATCGCCCCACACGACTCAGTCAGACCATACGCTTCGTATGCCTTCAAGAAAAGCATTAATCTCAGTCAATTTATTCGACATTCAAAGATGCTAGCGAGGGACACTTACATGGACACCTAGGGCAGCCCGACAAAAGGAATAGACTTCCGCCGAAATAGGAGCGCTGCCGCAGGCAAAGAAACGAAGGCGCCCGCCCATTCTATCCTGGATGGGCTTGAGGACATACTTGTCCCAGAACGTGTCCCTGGTCACAATACCCCTGCAAAGTGGAAAAAAATAGTAAGGGGACGCAGGCGAAGACTCCGGTGTGGAGTAAAGGGAAGAAAGTAAGAGCGACTTACTCCCTCACATAGCCCATTTTGGCGTTGACGGCGGTCTTCAGAAGCCACTTCTTGATAGAAGAGTTAGCGACAGCGGCCTGAACAGCGCCATAGAGACGCTGAAGTACACGCGGCACCGCGACAAAAAGCGTCGGACGGAGAGCAAGGATATCGTCCGAAAGCCGACGCAAGTCTCCAGCGTAAAAACCGACGGCTGAACCATGACTCAAAGCGTATTGCTGCAATGTAAGAACAGTGCTAACTCAATCAGAAGAAAAGTTTAAAAACAAGCATTGCTTTCAAGCAAATATTTCTACTTAATCAAAAAAGTTCAAAGACACCATTCATCGCGGGCTGCCATTCTAGCACCAAATCAGGCAACAGAAAGTCCCGTAATAAGGGAGCAGGGCTTCAACGGAGTCGCGTATTTACCCTCCACAAAGTAACAGGAATAAATTGCATTTTTTTCAAAACCTGCGCACTTTCACATTCGTTTACGAAATATTAGAGAGATCCGCGACCCATAATAAATTCAGAGCAAATTAACAACGAACTAAACACTAACATCACTTTCTCCAAGAAATTTAGCCCAAATACCATTCCCGACTGTTTATGAGGCTCGAAGCTATATGCCTTTGGGAGCAGGTGTCCGGTGAAGAGGAGCAAGGCAAAGAGGGCAGAACTGCACGACCTGAATAATGCACAAAAAAGACCGAATGGTGAACAAAACTCACCATGACAATTTGCTCGAAAACATGAGCCAACGGAAGAAACGAGAGGTAATAGTCGCCTGGCCCGATGTTCTGAAAAAAAATACACGCATACACGAATGACTAGTAGGGTCAATCAGTACAGAAATGCTCAAGTTCCAACTTCCATTCCAGGAATTAAGATAAATCACCAAGATTTATTGGTACAATTGACGTATGGAGCAACTTGAAGCGAATCGCAGCCCGGCAAACACTGTGAACGACAGCTAGTAGCAAGGGATACATGCGTGAAACCAAATTAAGTTCCTCATTCGATGGTAATGACTTCCTTTAAGATTGTCAGCCTCAGCAACAGCAGACTAACAACCGGTTAGTGGTCTCGATGCACCAAAGGCAGTGATTAAACGTTTTTGTATCAAACTACAAAAGTTCCGATTCAATCTAGGATAGATTATGGCAGTTTGATGGAAAACGGAGCGTAGCCACTTTGCTGCGAGCACCACAACCATGTGATTTTAAAAGACATGAATGATTACGTAAGCTTATGCTGCATCGGACAAAGACGCGTGTCGTTAAACTCGCTAACCGCATGAGACCCGCACATTTTGCTCCGGAGTAGCGCGTCGAAACTAAAGATTATGAAGCAAAGGCAACTAGTGCGCGGATCCTTAAGCTTCTACCATGCGGGTTCATTCAGAAATTACACATAGGTAGAGGAGGAGAAGTGGACTTACGACTTCCTGCAGATCCATATCAAAACCGGCGATAACCGAAACAATCATGCGATGGGTAATCATCACGCCTTTAGGTAGGCCTAAAATTCGTAAGGCGTAGAAGGCCTCATTCATGTATCCTGTTTGCTTAGTCTATGGTGAACGAAATGGAAATAAGGCAAAAGCTTACCAGTAGTTCCACTAGTGTAGCAGATGAGGTGGAGATCATCCGCTTGGGGCAGTTTCCCCGGTTGAGCATCTGCCTTACCCATTGCCTAAATGAAAAAACATCAAACCTGACAGAGGTGTATGACGAATGTTTCGAGTCGTGCCTAATCAGACGTCACAGGCACCTCAGGTGGGTTGAATGTTTGCTCGAACACGTTTGCATTGTAATGCAATAAAGCGGTAAGTGGTGAGGGATGAGATTGTTGCCGGCGTCACAGGAAGTAATTCGATTAAGTTTGGATAACTACAGGGGCAAAAAATTGCACCGAGTTGACTAACCAGCACTTCATCAAACGTATGCAACTTGATGTTGCAAGCCTCGGCCTCTGAGCGCAGAACACCGAGCTCGTCACTGGGATGAACAAGGATGATATGTCTCACCCAATTGCCTGTTGCACGGGTGTCTTTTAAAATGTTCCGCACTCTGGCGGCGGAATCACAAACGCATATGGACAGCTCGGCTAAATGAAAGAACAACGGTAATTAGAACAATAAGCCAACCAGCATGAAAATAAACTCCCACTTAAAAGCTTAACGCTCACTTTGCTCAAGAATGTGCTTGCGAGCAGCTTCTCCAAGAGTGTCATAAAGGGGTACAATGATGAAGCCAAACGTTGAACACGCCTGCTGAGTGAGCGCCCACTAGGGGAAAAAAGATTCAGATAATGCTACCCCTCCCTTGGGTGAGCATTAACACGTCGAAGAAATTTACTTCAACGCAATTGGTAGCATAAATACCGACGCAGATATCCTTCAAGTCGGCCGGCTCGAGCGTTTTAAGTCCCGAACCCAAACGACAAACTCTACGATAAGTCTAGAAAAAATAATGCAATAAATTATTAATTTACCACTTCCGCCAGGGCAAATAACTCAGTTAACGACATGGACTGGTGACAAAGTACCCAACATGAAAAATCACAGCACTACAATGCACTCATCAGAGTCTAAACTGGCATGGTTCTTCAAACGAATGCCATCAAAACACACCTCAGCATATGTAATCCACTTATACGGAGCGTCCGGTGTTGGCCGCCAACCAAGACACGGCTGATTTTCTAAAAAAGTGCATCAATCCCCCAAGGGAGAATTAAAGCCAAGGAATTAACGTAAAGAAAGGTTCCGGAGAGTTAATTGTATTAGAGCTGATAGTGCTGCTTAGCAAAGGACAATGTGGCACTACAACTCAGGACAAATCCAAAAAACAAAACAGAAAAATACGATACGAAGATTCGACCTAGGCCGGCGATTAGTTATTCATAGAGGCAGAATCGAAATTCGTTACTCGGATGCGGCTGAAAATAGTCCCCAACGTACTTGCAACTTTAAGTCCATGTTGAAATGCTTCATGAAGCGTCGAAATATTGCCCATCAATTTATCAACAAGAGGCCTGTCCTTGGTGAACGGAGACGTTCTGATGTTTTCCTAGATCAAGGACCAACATCCATTAAAAATGTTGAAAGGAATGAAATTTCGATTTCGAACTGCTGATGAAAGTGATGACAGATTTTAAGTAAGAAAGCCTGCAATGGACTCTACCTTGGCATCATAAACGTAGCTTTGGTCATTTAATTTTTCGTCGAGCATTCGACGACGGTACCTGCTGGAAACCATTGATTTGATGAACCATGTCAGACAGATAACCCCAGCCGTAGCCGCAAGCGCACATGCCGAGTAAGCGGAAATAGCTGAAAAGGTATTAAGTTTTACATGCAAAAAGCACATGATGCAAACGAAGCAATGCCCCCATCAAGCTACCGATTATGCTATCATCCAAAATGTACTTAACGCATCAAAGAGTTCCAAGTCCAAAAAAACCGCATTAAGTACTAAAACACCTGCGGTCAACACGCATCCGCCGAGAGACCCGACCTTACCTCCTCCCCCACCCATCAGGACGGTACTGTGCTGACGGGTTAGTAAATATCCAATTAAAGCATTCGATATATCGGAAACTTTAAACAAACTAACATTGTTTTCTTTGATAATTTTTCGAGCAGTCATTGCGCAAACAATTAAAAAACGTCATTTAATAAAACCCTTGACAGGCATCATCAGCATGTTTTGCATAATTTATTTTCACAAAATGAGATGGACCTATAATGAATACACACTTTTGTGGCCGCAGACGATAGCTCCCAGTTTTTGCGAATCGACATACTGAAATCTACTACTGTAACTTTTTGAGCATTTTTGGATGGCGAAAGAAGATCGGTCACGGAGGGGAGGAAAGGGACTGCAGGCATGGCCGGGAGGCTTAGCCGCACAGCTAAGTTCAAGACAACCGCCACCACTATGTGCGACAATCAGTGCATCCATTTAGGCTTTAGTTTACCGGTCGATTTTACAGATGGCTCATGGTTGGAATCGCTTTGGTTGTTAATGGCTTTTCAATAGAGCCCTTCATCACAGACATTTCTTTTGCACTACCGTAATGTCACTTGCAGGATAACTCGGGATAGGAATTGTGCAGTTTGGGTCTCTTTCCACTGCCACTACCGTAGTGTCAGAAGCACTCCCAGAAGACGAAATGTCAAGCATGGACCAGAATACATACACTGAAGTTGGAGAGGGAAGGCACTGCTGGCATGGCTGGGACGCCAGCCTGCGTAGCTAGGTCCAAGATTGCTGCCACTAGTGCGTACCAGACCGACCATCAGTCCAAACAAGCAAAGCACCACAATTACCGCTACTGTAGTGTTTTATTTTTTGGTCTGTTGGTTGGTCCGACACATCAGTGGCGGCCACCCTGAACCTATCTTCGTGGGCTCACCTACTCGCCATCCGTCTAGAATAAAGTATTCTGACATACACCTAGCCTTCTCTCTGTCTTTTAGGGATGCTCGGGGCGCTACAGCTACTAATTTACCTTATATGCCGCTGGTAATAGGAAGGCACCAAACCAAAATGGAGCAATATCTAGAGCAATATGCATCCAGATTATTTTGGGGGATGTATGCTAATTTTACCATCATGCGCTGGTGTTTGTATCATCCCGACATTTCATTGGAAGCAAGGGAAGGCATAATAATGGGCGGAAGCAAATTTTCAGCAAACGGAGAAATCGGGATTGCTGTAGTAGATCGACGACCAGCCAGCGAGACTAGGGCGACGTAACCAGCTGAGCGATGGAACCGAAAAAAATCAGTCGGAACAGACAAAGCATTTCAATTGTAGCGCTTTGTTTGTTGGGACTGTTAGTTGGTGGCTGACTTGAACGTAGCTGCGTGGGCTGACCTCCCGGCCATGTCAGCAGCCCCTTTCCTCCCCATCTTGAATACATGCATTCTAATCGATACTTAGCCTTCTTTCATCCTCTAGAGGTGCTTGAGACGCTAGAGGAGTGTTTGTTTTGGGTGCTAACACTGTCGAGCCTTCCAGTTTTCCCGTCCCATTAGTTTTTGAATCCATCACATCTTTTAGCCTTTTTACAGATAACGTTTTAAATAACGAACATATTTGGTTTGATTAATTACACATATTAAGCACCGCAATGCCGTCCTCGTGACGACGGTCAAATTCGTATGCGCAGCACATTGCTCGTTTACCTTTGCATATATGAATTCCACATTATTTGTCAAACGGGCTAACTGGACTTATGCGCATTCTCTAATTATGATTAAAGATTTTGATGAGATGTCATCTCCACTACTAGAGATTCTAACCCTGCATTTCACTTTAAAATGGCTCTCGACAAGTCCCTCCGCAGTTTCACTTAAAAGCAAGCATTGAGGCCATCCCACTATGCGCGTTTGCTATAAGGGTCACAAAACCGCCTCCTTTAAGTAAAATTTAGGGTAAAACCATGATGATGCTGTACATGCTTTAAGCTCTTTAGGTGGCTTTTACCTGCCCTGCTTATACCTACCAGTCATAACCTGATGCGGAGGACATTTATGCATTAAAGTTGGTCCATCTATCTGATTGAACTATGCTTATTGCAGATTCATCTTTTATCCTTGTCTGAAAATAAACCTTACCGAAGGATTAAGTGCACATGGACGCAATCTGGCAACCTTCTTTATGAGAATAAATTTGTCGCCCATCTCAGAAGAGTAAAACCCATCTCGGGTACCCTAATTTTAATTTAAATGGCAAGCTCAAAACATTGTTCAAACTAGTGCAATCATACAACTTCTCATTTTACAAAAGCTTGACTTTGCAGCGCCCGAGCATCCCCAAAAGACGGGGAGAAGGCTAGGTGTAGATCAGAATACTTGCATTCTAGGCGAAAAAAAGGGGCTGCTGACATGGTCGACAAGCCAGCCCACGCAACACCGTTCAAGGCGGCCGCCACTGGTGTGTCGGACCAAACAACAGTCCAGACAAACAAAACACTTCAGACTTGGCTAAAATGTGAACCATTCGGTTAAGTAAAATGTTTTAGGTGAACTTGTGAGTCCAATGTTTCGCATCCGATTCGCCTTGCCAACATTTGCATTTTTGCTCCACCCGCCTATTGTGAGTGCATCCATCAAACTAATTCTTTTGATTAAATTCATTGAGATCTTAGTAGTTATTTTGCTGTAAACCTCCTTGCTATTTATTTTTCAAGGGCCCAAATTCTTGTGTCGCCAAACGATATTTTGTGAACTCGAAGTAACTGTCTGTCAAGCTATGCTTGACTCCGTTTTGTGAGTCATTACCAACTCTTACTCCACTACTCCGTTAAGATGTAGGGTATTGGCGTAGTTTTCGAAAGAGCTGCAAATCCAGATCTTGTTTTCTGCTGCTATCGCAAATTTGGCTGCCCAATTTGTCCATGAAGCCGCAATGAGCCGAGCCGGCGAACTTGGGGGCTACAGGCATTACCTACTGGTCATAACGTCATAAAGCACCACCATCAAACTGAAATTCTTTGCCGATTCATAGCAGTGAAAATGGCACTCCATTGTATATGAACAGCAATTATCATTCAAATAAACGCTGCGTATGGCAACAGTTGATTCAAAGTGACCCTCTAATTAAGCGGATGTCGTCGCGTCCTGTCATGCACGAACCTATGCTTTTTGTGAAATTCAGCGTTCTGTCTGCATACCCAATGCTGATCAAGTAAAAAATGCTCCTTTTTTCCCTGTTATCAACCGACTGGAGGCTAAGCAAGTAGTTAATAAAGTCATTTACTCGGAGCAGTTTATTTAAAGAACCCTCAAACCCAAATGGATAGCAGAGTGGAGCAAAGTGATTGCATGTGATGCTTGTCAATGTGCGCAGGTAAAAGTTATTCAGTATGTGCATTTTTCTTGCCAAAAAACATGTAGTGTAGCACTGCAAGCCTATTTTACGAATAAAAGAGAACAGGTCATACCGGTATTATCATATATTCAACAAGAAATCCATTAATAACTGAAATGTTCAACTTTTTAACCTCCTTACCTAAGGAGACGGGAGTTTAAGGCTTTTTGATTGGTACGTTGATAGTCGGCAGAAAGTCTCACTCCAAACCTATTAGAGCTGCCAGTAGTTGTCCGTAAGTTTGTGGTTAGGATTCACCCCTGTTGAGTCGAACTTCAATGACCGGCATGTTTAAGCGCGGATGCATCTTCCACCAACGATTACACTGTGAGCTAACGCTGGGAGTTTACCAAGATCGGCGTGGGGACCGTCGCTCTAACGAAGATAGAAAGTATGCAGTACTATGCTTGTTCTGAATGGCGGTTTCAAGTACAGAGGTAATCGTATTGGTAAACACATACGTCACGGCAGTAGCCATGATACCTCTGTTTGCTAAATACAGACTCTGTCCTATTATTATTACAATGAGTTGTTTGTTTTCACAGTTAATTGGCCTTAAGATCTTTGGTGGCCGGATTGACCTAGCTGTGTGGACCGGACTCCGAGCCATGCTAGGAGGCGAATTCCCTCTCTCTAATGCATATGCGTCTTCTGTTATCGATAAGGGGAAAACTCGAGATGCTACAGTGGTGACAATGGAAAACGGATCCGAATTTGTAGGCTTTCAATCCCGAACCTTACCAACCATGGCATACTGCAGCGGTGCAGAAGAGGTGACTGCATGCGGGGCACTTTCTGACGGCTCATATCTAAGGAACTAGGTACGACGTCCATCTTTGATATCTGCCTCATTTCCGTGTCCTACAGGAGACCTATAAACAACGGAAGCGACAAAACCCGTGGACCACTTGGAAAGGTGACAAGTGAACTAACGCCTCCCAATGGACACATTGGTGGTTAGCAATCCCCTACCCCGAAGTTGGTGCCAAAGCCTTACAAAGCTTCTAGCTGAGTCGTGCTGTCAAGAAAGATCACTGACGTAATGGCAAATGTCGCCTTAATTCGCGTTGAATGTAGACGTCAGGTAAGGTGATTTCAATGATTGCGTTGTGGTGGCTGGCATGGAAAGCCTATTAAGATGCGTGTCGAGGGCAACACTTTAGAGAAGAGAGGGGCTATGTAACGCTTTGTTTGTTTGGACTGTTGGTTGTCCTTCATGCATGAGGGTGGCCGATTTCAAGATAGCTGCGTGGGCTGGAATCCGAGCCATGTCAGAATCCACATTTTTTTACACTATGATACGTACCTATATTCTGACCCCTATTTCGCCTTATTAAGTCTTCAAGAGAAGATTGGGACGATAAAAATATGCCTTCATTTGCATTCACTAGAGGTTCGGAGTGCTAAAGTAATGGCCAAGAATCTCGTGCAAAAGATATTTGAAGAGTTGGTGCATAACCTAAAGTATTTAAGTTGCTTTAAAATTAGTGGGGTTTGCTGCCATCTTATTTACACAATTCCAATTGTATTTAAGCTAGCACACTCATACTTCATAAATTATTGAAGGAGCATTAAGCCATGAAGTGTTTTATTTTGTCCCAACTTACGTATTTTTTATTTTACGTCACGAACTACATTATTGCCTATGCGCATTAACTGAATTGATCTATCAAGTGTTTCCTTGTCCACTTTTTCGATTCGTCAGGGTAATCGTGCACTGCTCTGCGGTTGAAGAATCCCATTTGATTATTTCCAACTGATTCATGTAGGGTTCCTAAAGTAAAGAACGCTTATTTAGTCCAAAACTTACCAAAGCTTATTGCTGCTTATACTTATGAGAATAGGACGTTTTGATTAAGTCATGTGGTCTCTTTCAGTGATGACACACTTCATGCCTTGAAGTAGGTCCCCTCGGAGGTGTAAACCTGGTTTTATTTTCAGTTCACATCAGCCACTAATTTATCCACCTGCGTGCTCCCTGGTGCTGTTGGGTTCATATTCATCCGTAGCAATGTTCTTGTAGTTTTAGGGCATGGTTAGGATTGTTGATGAAAGTGCGGAATCTTTCGGTGCCGAACCAACAAGTCCCGTCTTATTGCAGCGCAGAAAGAAAGTTCGCTTGGCTGCTTTCACCTCCTCAGTTTCGTTGATTCTCTCATGGCCATTCCCCCTCATTATTCTATGCTTCCAAGCAAACAAACGTTTGAAATTTGATCCCCGTATCTACACAGCTCTGATAACTGCTTACCTGTTGTCAGGATTCATCAAGCGTTTGCTCTTACGGCGCTTTCTATCACCGAGTTTTTTTAATGCCATAACTCCAACTGTGTTAGAATTGGTTGGAAATGGGGTTTTTATGACTGCACTTTACAAAAGTGATAACTGGAACTGGTTATCTATTTTTTTCATGGTTGGCAGTCGTCTCTGCTTTGGGTGGTCAACTTACTCTGCAGAGGACTACAACAAACGCGCTAAGAATGTGATCAAGATAGAAAGGGAGATAGGGGTAATCAACAAGCGCGTTGCTGATATGGTGCCTGATCTTCAGGATTCAGCCTTTCATGCCGGTGTCATCGTAGCTATTGTGATTTGTTTCATTCTTGAAGTTTGCCTGCAGTATGTGGGTCCGGAAATGACCGAGTTTACTCAATGCTGGTTCTTTCAGCACTTTCAACAATTCTGTCGTTTATCGCCGTTCCAAGCTTGTATGTCGCAGTGAGAAGCTTGTTGAATATGCCGGTTGAATGTGGAAGCAATGCGCAGCGTTCCTCCGGTTCCACAACTTGTCCCGTCTCATCGAATGGTGGGACGAGTCGCACAGCTGGGCCTGTAAGTTTGTTTTACTGTTAAAAGTCAACTTTGTGCCTCTTTCACTGAGGATTTGATTCATTTATGCGTTTTGGAGCTTCGGTGGTAGTTTCGATTTTTCTTGCTTTTTTAATTGAATCAGACGGCAGGTGTGAGGTGCATTTTATTTGTTATTTCCCCCTACCCAGAGGATGCTTAATTTTAGTGGTCCCATTTTCAATTTACGACTAAAATTTGGGAAGTGGCAATCTGCTTCTGCCTTCATTGCCCACGTGATCTACAACAATGGCTACGTGCGCTATACTTTTATCTGATTTCGCAATATTTAAACTTGTATGGCCCTATGTTTTTACACTCCTTAAATGATAAGCAACCAACTACTCGCGCCGTTCTTACCGATTTATGGATGTAAAATACGGATTGCTTCACAGAATGCCATTGAGATCTGTGCGGTGAGGTAAGCAAGGCCATTATTGAGATGCCCTAGTATCTTATCAAACACACTTGGAACCTTGCTGTCACAATGCGGTTGCATTCTCATCTTCATTATCTAGGTTCCTTAGTCAGTGTCAATTCTGCTTCCTTAATTGAAGCTTCTCACCTTTGCAGGTTAGGGGCTGCAATAGAACGGTGTCCCAAGCTCTGACGACTCGGAACAAGTATATCATAAGCACCCTCTTTGCTTCGCTCAAGCATAATCGATACCCACCCGGACAGCTGATTATGCTCCTCTTCTCGGGACTTCTCACCGCAGGGACCATTCTCTTTGACTACCTTCTCCTCCCTTACTTCGTGGTCTACTTACGGAAGAACCTTTTCACCCCTTTTCTTAATTTCTTCCCCTTTCCAGATTTCATTCTTGTCTACGGGACCCTCTTCACCTCGGAGCTACTTTCCCGCACCGTCGTCCTCGAGTACACAAACTTTGGAGACCGAATTATGAGATGGTCTAGTCTAAATATAATCGGTGCGTTAGTGGTAGTCTCCGTCCTCTCGTTTTCCATGGTCTCCATCCTCTATTGGATTGGCAGCGCAACTGCTGGCGTCGCAAACAGCCTCTTTGGCCTCTATCTCTTCTTCCTATGTATGACACAGGGCCTCCTGAAGGCGGCGCACGCACTCCTTGGTGGCATTCTTTTCACTAAGTATTGCGACGCTGTGACACTCGTGCCACGCAGTGTGGCACAGACGGGCGAGCAGCTACTTGGCGTTGTGAGGTGCTTCTTCGCGGCCCTATTCTTCGCTATTGGGGGCGCAGCTTTGCATTACCAAGTAACCAGCTCTATATTTCTCAATCTCCTCGCTTTTGTGTCCAACCAGAGCCGAGTTCGTTTAGTTCCCAAATTTCATGGCGCTTCAGAGTGAAGAGAGACCAAATGCACCCAAATGAACCGCATTAGTTTTCTGTTTTAGCGAATTTTCAGGAAACGCTCTTAGTTTCTAAATCACAGTTCCACATTGATTTTATTTTACCGTGCTCAATATCTGCGATTTCGGTGCAACATTCTCGGATTCGCTACTTCTAATGCCGCTCTTTTATGTATTGGCTGGTTACTTGCTAAACTAAATAGTATTTCGTGCGTTCCCTTTCTCGCGTTCGTAACATTCGAAATTTTATGGAAAGTCTAACAACTGCGAAAATGTACTTTTGGAGTTAGAAAAGTTATTCTCTAAGGCTTCTTATGTGGTGAATCATAGTTCTTACTCAGCTTAACTAGTGTTGTTTATGCCGTTTTGGGATTTTCGGTTATGTTCCTTTCATTGACCATACGATCCTAAGTGTGGCAACCGCACATCCTTAGCGCATCGTAGCCACGAAACATTTAAAGCGACGTGACTCATTTCCCCGCGAAGGTTCTTCTGCTTAAGTGCATGTTTGGTCAAGCCGTCGCACCCTTAGGTGGGTAGCGTAGTTCGCATTCATCAGGTCTTGTCCAGCACGCTTCTGTTGCCTTCCTGTTTGTAAATTAGTGGTAGCTCGACGGCATTCAAAAGGAAAATGCGCCATAACTAGCCGGACCATCGTTTCCTTCATCACGAATCTTTTTTGGTGTAAATGTTTCAATACTTCTACTGTCACTGGTGCGGAGCTTATGTTCGTCTTCTACAAGACAGGATTGACAATATTACCTCTATTGTACAGAGGGTTACCTTCAGATCAATTCAGATATGCCTAGGAAAATTGGCCTATTTTTAAGTTGTGGTGGACGTTGGATTGGTTCGCTAATGCTTATTTCAGCGTTTTATGGCAACGATGGTCATGGTCTCCGCGACATACTCTCTGGCGTTGTCGACAGCTATCGTTGGATATGCTCGAGTCTATGCTCATGATAAGGCTCTTCAAGTCCGCATTGAACACTCAGACTAACATCAAAATGACAGTGTCGTACTCGAAATTTCTTGAATCCCGCGTAAGATGTGCTATCACCGGTCACCAGACAAGTTCTGTTGTTTATGCTTTTTATGCACACTCTGCTATAAAATGCAAACCATTTTCTGACTTCCTATTTCCACGTTGAGAAGGGGTGGAGGTGGATTTAACTGTTTTGAACGAAACAGGGCCGGTTTTAGGAGCTCGATAGCTTGCACCTGCCAGACAAGCTCGTAAAATAAAGCGTGTTTTGAACTCACGGTCTCGGTAGTACACGTGTGAGGGGTCACCGTATGCCCTAGGTGTGTGCATAATTGGGGCAATAGAGCGAACTGGGACCTTGAGCTAGAAAATAGGTGCATTCAAATGCACGTGAACTAATTACGATGAAATTGGATCAATGATATTACCTTGTGTTTCAACCGTTCAATGGGAAGTACGCTGAAGCACGATTGATGATTTGTCTCCATGTCTGTGCGTGGGGGTAATCGAGAGCCTGTTAAATGTACATCTGTTCCGCAGGATCCGCTATTGCAAAAACTGCTATCCACTGGCCTTGAATACTGTCCAAAATCTGGATTTCACTTGACGGCGTTCCATTCCACTCATTTAAAAGTTATAGAAGGTGAATTACATAAAAGCGGGGTGAATTTGCAATTAGGTTAATGCCACAATGAGTGCTCGCGGTGACATTGAAGGTAGTTTCTCCAAATAGGGTTGTTAAAAGTTACAAAAGTACATCGGCAACCAGCATGAGCAGTTTTCAATTTTTAAAGCTTTATGATGTGCTCCTATGCCTATTGGTTCCAGTCGGGGCTTCCAATCGGCTAAGCGATGATATTCGACGCCAGTGGATGGCCTGGTCGACATTCACGTTTCTAATTGACTTGGTTACGCGCGTTTGCAGTCCATGATTAACGTTTACTTCCTGAAGTCGAAAGGGGTCATAACACTAGACTAGAAAATGAATCGCCGAGGCGCAGACAGGTTAGAGGACTACTGCCACGGCCGAGAGGGCTTGCCGCCCAACAGAATAAGAAAAGCGGATTCTTAAGACCCTGTGAAACTAATACGTGTCTTCGAACTTATGAATAAAGCATTGAAGTGTAATAAATGCTTGTTTGATTATCAGTTTTGGCAACAGGTAACCTAGGGGCCTCACTTGAGTGACATGTCTTCTTTTGACTTCAGAGGAATGCCAAAGCGCTACAGTATTGCATAAAAATATCCATTTGCAACCCATTTCGACGGACAAACATCAACATCCCATTGGTTCTGATGCCTTTTTCAATGCAGTCTTAAAAGTATTTGCCTATCTCTTGTAATATGAAGTGCTTAGTATTCTCCTATTTTTTTGTTTCAGTTACTATTAGTTGAATCAAATTTGATGAGCGTTATCAAGCTAGACCCGTGTGGCGGCGCTAAACGTTAAATTTTTTTGCTCAATAAACCTAAATCCTAGTTCACCTCATTTCGATCAGAAGCTTTTGAGGGCCTTTTGGGTCTTGAACAGCACGCCTTCAATGATAGAAGCGTTTAATGACCCGTGCATTGACCTTGCTCAACAACTCCCTTTGCCACTCACCTGTTCGCAATGATTCTCCTTCCATATGAAGCACCTATCAATTGGACCCGTTGACGCAACGCTCACCAGCTTTGATGCGTTTAATTCAATGGATTTGGCGATGAACGGCAGAGGTGTCAGTGCCAACCCGACACCAGGCAGGCAAAATTTGTTCCCACACATGTACACCACTAGACCGGTGGCAGTAGAAATAACCTGACCTCGGCGGTCTAGACTGGGAAAAGGAGGACCCACCTTGAGAAAGATACAAAATCAACCCTGTCTACAAGAGATCGTCGACTTGGGCGCTTTTCATGAGGGAATGGCGCGCACCATCGCCAAACAGACAGGACCTCCACCTTACTGTAAGATTTCAAGAGTGATAGAGGTCCTTAAAATACTGTCGGATTTATTGAAATTGTCAGCAATTTACAAAATGACGTGTGGAAGACGTCACTAGACCATATCTGTACAAAATAGATCAACAAAGTCTAGCCGCCAAGTAGTTCCTTAATACGGTCCCAGCTGGTGAAGGCAGCACCCGCGAGTCCAATGGTCAAACCGAAGGCTCCGCCGCGAAGACAGCGCTGCCAACCACCGGGAGCAAGGATTCCTGAAAAGACGCCCGAGGTAAGCACGTCAGTTAGAACATGGTTGAACTTTGTAATATGAACACGGGGCGCTAGAGGTAAGCTGCTAGACCCAGTACAACGGGTGTAAACTTAGAGGCAAAAGACGACTGAAGAAGCAGACAACGGGTTTAAACAGCGATGAAGTGGCACGGAACTCACCAGGAGAACGATATAGGAGACCAGTAGTCATTGCAGAAGAAACCATATTAATTTCATCGTCAGCACCACCGCGGAGTTTGTGGATAACAAAATCAGAGATAGCGTAGATAAGACCGATGCTCCCAGCCGTTTGTGCCCACGAGGCGCCAGATTTGGTAACGTGATTTAGGATCTGCGTCCGCTGTAAAGCTTTTGTGGGTAATTTAATAAGCTCTGGATCTCTCAAAGCCGAATACAAAGCCCTTGTTCCGCCGAATGCGCAACCTACAAAGTGTATCTTGGCCGCCCGGTACACGTACCGCCAATCACCATTGAGCCTATCTCAGAAAACGAGCGCTCGAAACGACCCCGATGTCTATCTCCTTCTGGGAAAATAAACTGATCAGATGGATCCTGCAAAAATGTGTTCAAACAACAAACTAACGTTCACTAAAAGCGAAGGATCGATGTTGAGGAAGGGTGAAACGAAAGGGTCACCGTCCGACATGACGTGCTCTGATCGTAGAGGCCAACCAGTGTCAGGCTAACGCATCATCGGCATCATAAATGCGGCGAAAAATTAAACATCTGATTCGAGTGTCATGTCTTGTACTCTAAATTATTGTCGCTTTAATCATTTTTGCTTGAAAGCCTTTTGCTGACAGCAAAATTTTGCAGTACCAAAGTTGCGGATTATATGGTTTCGTTTCCTCTTGATTATGCCACGCTTAATGGGGTTTATGCGAAACTGGCTTTGGTGTCATATTGCCATAAATGAGCGGGATTCACGCTAAATTCACAAAACTTGAGTTCGGTTGTTTGTTGCACCTCCGCAATCGGTAAATTCAACCAGGTTCGCCAGGACTGCACCACGCGACCGCGAACCCCAACACCATCCTTTACCTTGCGCGAATAACTCTTTCCCTTTTTCGCGACTAAGATGAAGAACAGGTCAGGGCTCCACTTCCTACCTTGTTTAGCACCAGGTAGCAACACCGAACCAGTCGTTCGGAGGTGATATGCAGCCAGTGGCAATGGCAGAGGTGCACTAGAGTCGTGGGACGCTCTTACCAAGCGCCCCTTCCCAGCACTTGTAAGTCTGACTGCAGTGCTTTGTTTGGACTGCCGGTTGATTGTGCACACTTGTGGCGACCACCTTGAACCTAGCTGCGTGAGCTGACCTTTCGGTCATGCCAGCGGCCCCTTTTCCCCTATCTTGAACACATGTATTCTGATCAATACCTAGCCATCCCTCCGTCCCCTAGGAAGGTTCGGGGCGCTTCGCTTGCAGCAACGCGATCCACTTCCCCTCGGTCTGCGCCTTCAAGTTCTCAGTTCATATAACCCTTCAACGCCTTATGGTTTATACAAAATGCAAAGTGCTACAGAACTGGTCTTTTCACGTTCGTAAATTTTTGGTACATCGAAATCGACTCATTGGCGATGGAGCATATCCCCGTTCGAGATAGTTTAACTGTATCCTGAAAATTGGAAAAAAGCACACAGTTACTGCACTAAGCGGCATTCGATTATAAATGCTCATAATGCCAATTTTGCTAAATATGTCTAAAACTTTGGAGTAATTAAATAATCTGAGATTAAATATTGCAAAGCTGAAATGGAATCCAAAACTCAAAGAGGCACCGTCGGGTCTTGCGTTAACCACTTATTGCGGCATTCTCTCAGCAAATGGGATTAAAAAGCGGGGAATCTTGACCAGCATCAGGTAGGAAGGATCGAAAAAGGGGGAGTTCTCTAAAAATGGCACGAAAATGAAGGAGCAAATATTTTGGGAGCAGAGTCTATTTCCAAATGTTTCACTTCTTTTCCTCTAGTTATGTTCGCATATAAGATATTGGACCAAAAGAAGTACCCGGTAAATCGTCATGGAAGCAGGGCTCACCGCCAAGACGTCGGCGAGAGAGATGTCCACGCTAGCCAATGGGATTGATGCATAGTCTGAGAAAAACACCACGTGACGAAATAATCGATGCACACTCATCAAAGCAAAAAGAATAGTGAATAAAACCCAAGCTTAATCTGAAAGCGAAGGGTGAAATAAGCGCTTCCAGGGTGCAGAATACTCGGTGAGCATTCAATTTAACTACTTAAATCCTCAACCAATCCATGTGCCAGTTAACTTGGTCATTGCGGTAAAATATTGCAAGTGGTTCTTCACGGCCCTAGAGTACAAAACACATAAATCGTGAGCAAGTTGCATGAAAAGAATCTTACTTCGATATTTTCGCATGTCTTTACCGGACGGTTTCCCAAGCATTATGGAACTGGACTTAGAGTAAAGACCAAATCTTCTGGGTACATTGGACCACGAGATTTTTCGATCGCTTGGACTCCTCGCGTCTTCGGTCTCCTCCCACTGAGTAGGCCTTTCCGAACTCTCCACTGCTGACTTGTCCCGTTGTGTCCAACCTGTCAATTCGCTCAACCGCACACGTGTGAATTTGGTCAGAAGAGACAAAGTACCTCCATCTGCCGAAACCGGGGTGAGGGTCTCAGTAGGTGATAAAGGTGGGTGATGTCTGCACTTGCCGCCATTGCTTGCTGTTCTGAGCTGCGAAAAGCACTTTGACACTACAGAAGCATCCGAGTCCTGTGAAGTACTTGAAGAAAAAGACGTAGCACTTAAGCATCAGTACCAACTCACGCTACAGGTAATGAATATGAAGGATCTCAGCATAACATATCCACTCCTTAATTTAGCACCGACGCATGATGCGTCTTTGCAATGGTGCCAACAAGGAGACCACACTGGTGAAACAGACTGGAAGTTACCTGTCCGAAACGTTTGCATCCTCCTTGCTGTTCGTAACGGATAATGAGTAAGAGGCGGCATGGGTGATTGGGGCCATTGGATTGCACAGAGTGTCCTGGTTGCCACCCTCAGATTCTCTAGCTTCCTCCTCTTCTGCTGTAACTATTTGAGAAAGCGAGTCATACCCACAGGACTGCACTTCACCTGACACCCGACTTAGGGCCACTGGGCCAGTATGAGAGAGATGCAGAGACGACCCCTCTTGTTTAGAGCTGCTCCCATTGGTCGCCAGTGGCAACTGGTGGTAAGTCAAGCCGTAGAAGTGGGTCCAGTCATGAGGTCGATAAACTTCCGAAAACCAGTCACCTCTGCACAAAGCGTATCAAGACCACAACCTTTTTATCATAAACAGGCCAAATCAATTGATTGTACATGCAGTGAATGCCTTATATTACTCACATAATGGTTAGCTTGATAGTAAACGCGCTTCAAAATAGAAATGAGCTGAGGGGGCAATTGCTGGAAACAATGTATGTTCAGTCATCCCTTTCCACAACACTTCTCTAGAAAGTCGTAAACTTACGTCTGATCGTGCGCAACCACGGACCATGGGATAGTGAAAAATGCGGGCACTGTTAACATATTATACCTAAGATTGATAGGAAACTGCTAACCGTAGAGTGGGATAAGGCTCCAGATTATTCTCGTCAACAGTAGATTAATAAAATAATCTTATGACTCAGTGAAAAGGAAGAAAAGTTAAGGCGATGCCAATAGTTGTTCACCCCGGGTCATTTTCTCCCAAGTTGAGGAGTTGAAAGGATTTCTGTGTATCCGGAATGGAAAAGGTGGAAGTGCCCTTCTTCTCCTTGTTGACTGCAACGCTGCCACCCTCCGTGGTCCAGATGCCCCATCCTCTGAGAGCGCGTTGCCTGGAGAGGAAACTAGATCGGGGGAACCAAGCAGTGGGGGAAAAGCGGTAGGGGGCCAAAGTTGCCCATGCTTGCAGCCAATGGATATAGGCTTCGAAAGCAGGGTCGGAGGAGAAAAGGAAGGCCTGGCCCGAGCGCACTGACACCGCCGCAGCCACCGCCGCGGCGTCCTCCGGCCGGCGCCACTCTCCTCCAGATGGTAGCACCAAAGGTCCCGCACCCGGCCGAAAAATTCGCAGAAAAAGATCTGTTGCCAGCTGCTTCTCGAAATCGATAAAGTTGTTCGAGTAATAACTGTTGAAGCAAGAGCAAAAATACGAAGTGATGCTACCAATGAGCAAGCAAAATAGGAGATTAAACCAAACACTAACCGAGAGATTGTTTGCACTATGTCTCGAGAAGTGACACGAGGTGTGCAGGGATTTTGGTAAGTTTCGATGTTGTGCACCACTCCGCTGCCACCATACTGCAGGGCTAGGGCATCACCGTGCTCCTCGTAGAGATCCTTTGAGACATCAATGACTGCTTTTGTTATCGGTGTTTTGTCTTGCATGAGATATGAACAAGTGCAAGAACATGACTCACCCGAAGCAGCCTGGAAATTATAGAGTCAAAGGAGAGCTGGAACCGTGATAACAGTCCTAAGGCTCGCAACTGGTATCCCACCGCCACATGACCAACCACAAACTGGGCGGTATTTGTGCGGTCCAGGCAATCGACGCAGTTGGTGCGTACTATTCCTTGCTGTCGGGGGCTAAAAATGTAGGCATTGCGATGATTCGCCCATTAAAGAAAATAGGCTTTTACGACCGCATTGGTGCATTGGTTTAAGGCTCGAGTGAGTGATCCAACTCTGCGATCAGCATCCAGGTCCAAGACATCAATTCAAACCAAACAACTCAAAACATGGCCTCGGCTGTTAAAAATAGTCCTACCGATATGACCACCAAAAGACCTGTGTATCATCACCGGAAGAAGGGGGCTTTGTGAGGCCTAAAATAGCCCCAGCATCTACTCTTGCTTCCCTTGGATGATAGAAGTGAAGGCAAATAACTAAAAAATCCCTCCAGACATAACACTTGCATGAATAGATAATAAGCAACCCGTGAAGAAAAGGGGCAAATCACTGCAAGGCTTCCGTTTCAACTCAATCTGCAACTTAGAGAGAAGAGCTTAATAAAAAATAACAAAAACAATTGCGCCTTTTATGCACTTTTCATTCTACTTTCAGGCATACGCTTCCGATTCTCAATCGCACATCTCAACCAAGAATTGTCACAGACATTGACTACATTAGTCTAAGTCGAAGCAAGTTATTGGATCAATAGTGTCGAGCAATAAAATCGATGCATGTAATCTGACAGCAGCAGAACTCACCACAAGCTGGAGCCCATGTAGAGCCTAGTACGTTGGATGTACTCCTCACGGGTGCTGGTCATAGAACAGCCGGCGGAAAAAAAGAGGCCTGTCCGTCGCACACATGCCTCCGCGATTACCTTCAGTCGGTCCAGGGCGAGAATTTTGGGTGATCGCTTGATGCGCGCCATGTCAAAGCTGACGTAGGCGATTGGTGGTATTGTCTCGCTCCAATCCTCTGGCGATCGAAGTTTCGGTGCAAACTGTAAACATGGGGCATCTACTTTCTCGCTGCCTTATTAAGGAACTCTCTTGCTCCTTTTATGCACGGAAACAGTTGTAGATCGCGTAACGTATTAAAGTGATGACAGAAAAATGGAACAGATTTGGGTTGAGTGCAATAGTGGTCTACGCGAGGTTACTTGCATAGCATGACAATTGAGTCCATGGGAAGGCGGGAATGAATGTAAGTCCATACTATGAAAACATTCCAAGCTTATGAAGAAAGATAAGGGAACTCAGATAACCTATTCAATCACCACAGAAAAATTCAACGGTTAATAGGACTGACCTAACAGATGATGTGTCACCGATTATTCCGATAAGCATTCAAAACATTCTCAGTTATTCTCATGTGAGATTATTCCCGACAAACAAGAGCGCTTGATCGACGGACGCATCCATTAATCAGTTGTCACCACATTTACGATTTACTTGTTTGCCATCCACATCGTTTGCAGCATTTAACTCTTCTACTATGCTGATTTTGAACGGCGGTAAATATGCTTGGAACTAAACACCAGAAGAGCGCTTACAACTTCCATTGCTTAAATCTATGATTTGGGGGGAAATCCTTTCACAGCAGTAGCAGTTAAGATTAAATTTACTCAAACCCAAGTGAAAATGTAATAGCCCAATTCTCATAACGGTAATGCTGGGAAGAAAATGTCTTCGTCGGAAGTGGAGGCAGGTTCAGACCCTCTATTAGGCAACTTTCTCCCAGCCGTTTGCGTCTCTTTCATCTGCGTCGTCATCAAAGGCACCAATGGGGCTGCTGCCTTCTGCCTCCAAGTCGATGCTGACAGTCTGTGAGCGACATAGGACGAGGGACTCAGACCAAGGCTCTTGGAAATTCGCCTGGTCCAGCGTGGTGCAGTGACTCCCCTTCGCCTCCACATAGTACTTACTGGCCTGAAAGGGGACGGATCGAATCCCCAGAACATCGTACATGGGAAATGTCCTCTCGTTAATGGAATTTTTTCGGACACAAATCATGGAAAACACTAAATTGGCCCCGTTGCGATGTCCGTCTAGCCCTGAGGTCTATGTGGATGTTACTGGAGCTCAAGTTCCAGACAGCAGTGCGAGATGCAGTGGGAACATCAACGTACCAAATAAATGAGGACGGTGCGTTTCATAGCATCGCTGATGCCCCCACCACCCAGGTGGGAAGGGAAGGGAAGAGAACGGTGCACATCCATCGTCAGACCGGAGGCATCATCTTCAGAGCAAGCGAACTCCAGCATCTCTTTACGGAACTCGTGCTGTAAAATCGGCGTCATAACCTCGTCCACTATGCCGTGCTTCGTCAAATATGACTCTATAGGTGGAATTACATTCAGGCTTGCAAATGTGATAATAGTTACCATGATTTCGAAACTCGGGGCATTATGAAGGCTAATATCGGCGTTTCTGAGGTCAGCGGATGGGGCAAGACGAAGTTCGGCGGTGCACATACACGCCCATGCGATGCCAGGATTGAATGCCGAATTTCTTAAATAGCTTTTACTGAGCTGAAGCCAGTAGTATTCTTACATAAGAAACAGGGCAGTAGAAGTGGTTTCAAAAGCCCACACAACAGCTTCCACATGAAGCTCTTCTGCACCGCGTAACTGCGTAACCAGCAATAAAGTGGAGGAATAAACAACGCCATTCTAATTAACTGCAGCTAGAGGATGGGGACGGGAATTCGACTACCCATGTAGCCGAATGTGTACAGATGTTGCTCGGAGCAGATTGGTACGCTACTGAGCGAGCACTTGCAGGAACAAACAAGTCAATACATGGCATTCAGATAAGCATCTTGCTGCGCACTAAGACACGTACCCTTAAGCTATTGCCTAGTAGGGCTATCATCAATCACCAAATAATGCGTTCCATAAAGTAAAAGTGGAAGATGGAGATTTCGTTCTATTGACCTACCCTGTTCAGCCCTATCCATTGCGAGGTACTTCCAAAGTAGAACTTCCGTGTCGTCATTAAATAAGTGAGGAAACCTGAGGGAGACTCACACAGTTTAGGCCGTCAATTCCGTTAACATCGAAACCCTTCATTCATCGACTTTAAATAAAGATCTAATGGAAAACACTTGCCGGTCCTATCGAACAAAATACGTTTGTTATGCAAACAAGTGTTATTAAATCAACTTGCCTGTATTTCAGCAAGCCGAAAACCAAATAATTCCCACGATTCGATAGTCGCTGCTCATCCGAACTAAAATGAAGAAGTTCTGGTTTCAGAAGCACATATGCATTAGTTGAATCGAGTCCACCACTCATATGAAAGCTTTGAATTGAAATCGGATGGGCAAACTTTCAACCCCTACGCGAGGAACTTCAGTTTTAAGACAGGAATTGCGACGACGAGGAATTAAATGATTTGATGCAAGTGACCACATTGTTCTCTTCCTAGATTTTATATATTGAACTCTTGCGCCTAAAGGATTTGGCAAAATTAACGTGCAAAAGCAGGGGCATACCTCGTGGATATGACCTCGTCATTACTGCGCCGTATAATTCGAATTGGGCCTGGGTACCTGAGGGGAAACAAAGCCCTGAATGTAGGGTGATGAGAGTGCATGTGGGCTGCGAATTTAGTGCATTCAACATACATACGGCACGATCTAGAACTGATGGGGGGTGCAGTTACGGAGATTTAATTTAATGCCAGGTGACTTACTCAGTAATTTGCGCGAGATTGTTTAGATTGAAGAACTTTTGAACCAAAGCGACGGGGACGGTTTCTACGCCAAAAATGAGCGAATTATTTTATTGCTGTATTCAATCGTTGTGTGTTGAAAAAAGATGTAAATTGTACTCTGCTGTACAATGCAAGCCTCATCTAAAGAATTCGCTGAGGCTAGCGGAGCACAGCACTGCAGCTCCTTTAGATACTTGAGAACACAGAGAAAAAAGTTTAAGAAAGCTACCTCCAATGAATGGTAGTGCATTTCTGCTCAATTCATCGAGTGTGTCGAATGTTGCATCCAGAATCTAGAAAGTAAAATTGCATTGTTGTAGCTTTTCCCTTATCTTCTAGAGGTTTGGCTAGCGAGCCACCTTGCGTCACTAATTTCATAATAACTCAATTGATCCAATCACATATTAAAAAGGACAATAAAAATGAGAGAAAACTAATGACCTTAAAATAGTTTTTATTACGTTTTTGCGATTAAGTGTAATTAGGCCCAAGAAGGTGGAGTTCAGTTTAAAGTAAGCCTTCAATTGCATAAAAGCACTCACCAATCCTCCAATACTGGGTAGATGCATCGCAGCCCAGGTAGCGGAGAAGCCACCGATAGACCAGCCAAAGAGACGGATGTCCGCCGGCTCGAAGTGAAGATGATGGATAGCGAAGAGTACTACCGCCTCCACCGCATTCATCTCTTGTTCTGGGAATGGCATGCCCTATTTGAAGCAAAATCCACTTAATCAGAAACACCAGAAACGTATGAGTCGTTTTTAAAAATTCCTGTACAGTAAATATCAATTCGAATGACAAAGGTGGAAAAAAACTGCGATGATGCTGAACGTCTAAATCAAATCAAGGAATGAAAACATTCGTTCGAGCGTGCACAAGGGATATGGTCCGAAATGCAAAAAAAGCACACTGTGCACGCACCATGCTACTCCCAAAACCAGGATGATTCCACGCGAGGATCGAGAAACCATTTGACAATGGCACACCAGAAATGCCAATCTCAGCAAATCCTGCATTGCCCTCACAACAGATAACCTCAGAGGAAAAGGCATGATTACAGAGTGGACTGTGCGCCTATGCTGAGATTTCCCAATCGGGAGCAAAGCAAAAATCATCGCCACATTTACAATGTCAATTCAATATCAACAAACCTACTTGCTTACCAGAGTTTTCCCATTCGCTGATTCGTCCCTTCGTCGATCGGCATAGAAGGCTTCCACAAACAGGCCCTCAATAGTAATAAGACCCACACGACGAGCATTGTACTGTGTTAGTAAACGATACAGGATTTAGCATAAATGTGAGTGACAAAATTACCTATTCAGCAAATATACCAAATACCCGTCACATCACTCCTGCCTGCATATTTTGGTTAAGAATCCTTTCTATCACTTTTTAATGCCTCAATGCCTGCGACAAAATTTGCAACAAAGCATGAAAACACAACATTAAAAAATGACAATCAGCATGCCTGTGGAAATGCCTAGGAAATTCCAGCCCTGCTTAAAAGCATGGGATCCTACCCTCTAGAGTTCAAATGTTAAACTGGAGAGAAAGAAGTGTTTGTGCCCTCAACCGGCTACAAGATGGAATAACGGTCTAACTAGGTGAATGGATGAAGCTTGCGGAGATCGTGCTGGGCTACCGCAATGCAGCACACCAACGCCCACCCAAAATGAAGGCCATCCCGCCATAGACAGTGAATCAATCACGGATCTCAAGCCAAAGAGTTCTGTTGATGTACAACAACATTTAAAGTTACGATTCGGCAAATGCATACACTAAGCATTTCGTGATTACTTAAGTATCGGTAGCCCTAAGTGAAAATGCCATTCACTGACATCCGATCTATAATATTTGACGGAAGATGCATTTATTGTAAACAAAATGTTGATGATTTCATGCATGAAATGAGCATCGGTTTGAAATTTCCCATAAAAGCTACAGAACTGTGCAGGCAGAAACTACTTAAGACGGAGAAAGTAAATTAAGAATGCATTGTATTAAAGTGAATGAAACCCTTATTATTCATGCCTAATACGAAATATTTGTTACACGACTGAGGGTTTAATTGCATATCAGGATGGATGGACTTAAACCGAAATACAGACAATACTGGAAGCTGTTTTCAACTGGCTCAACAGCCAACAAAAGATTACTTATGGGATTTATGTGCTTAACTCGTCGAAAAACAATTGCAACTCTGCAGTAGAGCAGGCGGTAGATTCGGCATCAAAGATGCATCCGCCAATAGTAAAATCTCCGAAAAGCATTTCCAAAAAATACGCTCCTGAAAGTGCACATCAGTTTCCTCATTCTCTTACAGACTGCAATACCCGATAAAAGTAGAACAAGTTCGTAGAACAAATAAATGCGCTTACTCACATGTTGGTGGTTGGTTAGTGGCATGTGAACGTAAAACCGGGAACGTTCTATTAATGGCTTACCTTTGATCGCAAAGCCTCAAGCGCCTTCATTCGGGGTTCAACTAAAAATACGACATATGCGTTTTTTTTCTCATCCAATTGGACGCAATTACTTTTAGGAAAGAAACCAATAATAAGCACCCCGGTCTTATCACATATGAATCTAATAAACAGAAATGAGCTGCCGACGGCATATGCCGTGAATGCAGTTAAGCATAAGACGATGCGAAACCTCCTTAGTAGAGCTAGACATTTGAGCATAGCCAACTTTATAACTGATGATAAAGATAACACGATTCGAGCTCACCTTGATAAAACCTAAAGTGGAAGAGGGCTGATTTCCACAGGTAGCTAATGCAAGAAGAACCTAGCTTTTAAGCCTGTACCTTTCAATCTACAATGACAACCCGTTGTTACTCTACATGTGGTTAGTTAAGAAATATTTAATTCAATCCGATCTTCAAAAGACCATTGAACGCTGGGTATAAGGCGATAAAATTTGCAAGGCTATGAGGTACCTCGACGCATTGATTGCAGTTTCAAAGCTGCAGATTCCTTTTGAATTAAGGCAATGCGGAAGCTTAAAAGCAGAAACCGACTAATTGTGGTCTACTTAACAAGGCAGCAACGTACGTGCCCAGGAATTGAACATGCCCAAGCAACCGGGATAAACCATTCTCACTCCAATGGTATTTGCAAGAAACGAACTGGAAAAAGAAAATAGCAGGACAAGAAGCATGCACAACCAACGCATACGGAGAGTGGAAACTTACAGAAATAGCGCTGAAATGGAATAGAATTCCCCACATCGAGGCACCACTGCCTTATGTTCAAAACGTAAACTAGGCTCCAAAGCGCGAACGTCGAATTGGGCTGGCCATGGATACCGAAAGCCGTAAAGCGTTAAAGCATCCTAGAATAAGCTTATTGAATGAGGTGAGCATACAATTAGGTTCTGATCTAAGTTGTCCTCTGCATTCAAATATGTTATCACAAACCGCCTATAATATGGATTCATGAGACGTGCGAACCCTAACATGCACATGAAGTTCACACATGAATATACTTACCCCTGGATATGTAAAGTATGAAATATGCCACTGTTAGCGTACACCCAAACTTCAAACGCGAATAAAGAATGCTCCAGTGGAAAACTTTACCAGTCCTGATTATTAATACAAGCTCTTACAGTCGGAAATTGCAAATGGTAACCAAAGCCACACAGTCCATTTCGCTAGATCTATGCATGCATTTGATACTTTGATCGCAAAAGAAAGCATTCGCTCAAACATGTCTGCGGCATAGGGTTCAGCCTAAAAATGGTTTTGTAAGACAATAACAAACGGGTGTCCTGAAACCCGTCGGAACACTAATCAACTCGGGCCCAGTAATCGCAAATACGATTTTCCTCAAAAGATAGTTTGAAGAGCACATGCTACAACACAAAAAAAACAATAATTGTAGGAAATATACGTGGTAAATGTCGTACGTGAATTTTACAAGGGGAATAAACTCCCAGAAATAGGCAATTTATTATGATAATACTGAGTACACCAGTTTTGCCAGGATGGTCCTTCGCACACTTACCCAAGACGAAAAAGAAGCAGTGACACCCAAGGTTAAAGGTTCACAATTTGGATTTCAAAACAATATTATAAAATACAAGTGAACTAGAAAAGTGGCGATCGAATTGCCGTATCCCACAGAATACCAACCGCTACAAAACATCGATCGATTCAAGAGATATCTTAGGTTCGTTCTTGCCATAAAATCATAGCCACGAAAATATTTCCCGCCTACCAAAACATCTATTTGATTCAATGGCCTAGCAAGGGAGCAATAGCAAGTGTGAAATTTCAAGTCCCACTCAGACTGCCGCAACGAGCATCGAAGTCAACATTTATCAGGTTGAAGAATTAGCATACAAAGTGAGCAAACCTTCCGCGTAACCGTCTACGAAGCGATTGGCTGATGCATGCAAGATTGAATTTATGAGAACACATATGGTGATTATAACTAATATTTCTAAACATTTGTATTATAACCTAATGTGCCACGTCTTAACTAATTAGTGCCCTACGTCTTTTTTAAATGGTGGATCAATCAGCTGGAATTCACTTTTATACGTTAGGTCAGTTAAAACTCCCATAAGTTTGTGCGGAATCATGCTGTCATACTGTAATTATACATTTTTTCGTGTACTGTCTCTAAGATCTGCATTGAGTGTAAGTTCGCCCTGCAGTGCAGCTCCTGGACCACCTACAAATTCTCTAGCCTTTTAAAGCGTTGGAACTGCTTAATTTGAGGGAATCTCCGCAATGTCGCTGCTGATTGCCCCTGGAAAAAATACACAGGTCAAATTTCCGGTTCAGCTCATGCTAAGTAAAGTGTGTGATCATGAAAACCAAAACCAATTTGATTACCTTTCGTCAGACACACATGCGTCGTCATTGGTTTCTTTTTGTAACCCAAACAAATCAATCAATTTTTTAAGATTCAAAGGTGCGCTCTGTGCTAAACTTACGTTTAGTCGCTTAGAGCGCATTATATATTGTAACGACTTCTTTAGGCGACTTCCAAGCTCACTAGACTTCGATTTCGATGACCATATGACGACGATAACTCTGTTAGCCTGAAGGGCATCTACTCCCTCAAAATTCCAGACTAAGGTATGCAGTTGCGATTGAAAAACACGTTTTACTGAATTTGTTTAATTAACATAGAAAGGAATTCGGCTCTCAGATGGAGGTACAACATGGGTCACTGCCTAGCCCTGCCAGCATTTCCACCGTCAGTGCGAGCGCACTCGCCAAGGTTGCTTTGCTTCTTCAGCCAATGCGAAAGCCCCTGGACTTTGCCTTTTCTCACGCGTTCGAGGCTTGGTGGCTGTCAGCACTAGTAAAGGGAGCGCTGCTGCGTGTAGACTGCCTCATCACATGCCTACCCCTTTTCGCTCATGATTTTTGTCGTTATATCTATTTATCAGTCTTTGCAAAAAGCATCATTTCCCTGATTTTATATTTTCACTGTCCAAAATACAGGTAGGCTTGCACCAATGACACGACGATTTGCAAAGAAAAATTTACAAAAAATATTCGCTTTGTACCGCATCGTTTCGTTTTAAAAGGAGGAGTCCACGCATCTCAGTAATCGCAACTCTAGGGAATCTCACGTAGTTCACGTTCTTGAGTCTCAGCAATCTTTTTGAAACTAATCAGGTCAAAAGGTGGGTTTATAAAATCACATCATTCGTGTCAACTGATTTGCTCTTTCCCTTAAGCATTTTCAAGTAACGTACTACAACAAGGGCAATGCTCATCCCGTGCTAAAGTTGTTTGCAAACTTGACTTTTAGAATTCTGAACACTCATGAAACTCCTTCGGTTGTGTGCTGTGTACTATGTGACTAAATATATTAAAATCTTTTTACGCGCATTGAAGCAGTTTCCTCGGGTGCGAAATCTTTGGGTTCTGTGCGGATTGGACGTGTCACTCTTGCACTCAAACTCTGCACTACTTTTGGGCTGTCACATTTGAGCTTTTGGATCGCAATGCTGGTTTGGACTGACATCCCTGGAACAGACCAGCTGCTTGTGGGCGCCTAGCATTAACCGCTGGAGGGAGTACGCTCCAGCCCGTCGCGCAGACCACGCACGCTGACTCGTGCGGGTACGTGCGGCGGTGTGCGTTCTGCGGGCGCGTGATTACCAGAGCTCCACGTCCGGCGACAAGTGCAAGCGCACCCAAAAGGTGGGCTGATGCATGTGCGTGCACGTACGCACGCGACTGGCAAATTTCCACGAGGGAGACCGCGAAATTGAGTAGGTGGGTAGCTTAGTGAGTACATCCTCCACCATTCAAAACCGTGTTTTAGCTTTATGGTGAATTTGGAGGTGCTAAAGGCGCATTCTCGTAGCACGACAGGATGCTCGTTGAATTTCTCATACGTTCAGTGACAATTGCAAATTGACGCCTATCATTCCAAATTGTGAATGGCATCCTAGTTTACTCAGTTGATGTTTCCTTGACCTAAGTAAACATGAACCAGGTGGGAATTTATTAATCCAAAGAGCGAAAATTTGTTGAAACTCAAACCCTTCCCTTTTAGGCTATGGGTTTTCCTTTGCCCGCAAGTGCTGTACCCACCGCATTAATTGTTTACAGAAGCTATGGTCTCGATCTTCGTATGATGTTCGGTGCGGCTGTCCTGGCAGATCGTTCGACCAGAAGACGTGATTATCGGTGCATCAACTTGTCAACAGCATTATAACCATTGCAAGAGCTGGCGTCTACGCCGCACTACCGGTCACGGTGAAATAGATATCAGACGCATGACATGCCACCTTGGTGTGTGGGACTGCAAGGTATCCCTCCTAGCCGCCCAAAAAGGACGAAGCAATTGCCACAAAAATGCCTTTGTGGGAGCGCGAACGGATCTCTCTCCAATGGCAATCACCGAGGTGTTATGATGCACGGATGAAATGTTTGGGGACTGGGAACGGAAGTCTAGCATCATGGGACTCCAAGTCCCTTTATGCCTCAGGCTTGGATCTTGAAGGGTGGTTAGCACAGAGTAGAACGCGGATGTCTCTGCCACAATATCGCCATACCTCCCTACGTCCCATTGAAGCTGTTAGCAAGGCGCACTATCTTCTGCTTGATTACCACCTTCTACCGCACAACTTAGTTGATATGCGGAAAAAGCAGCATTGCAATGTATTGTGTTGTAGGGTGTTGGTGTTTATGGACGAGATCGCAAATAGCCTTTCATTGTATGCTTGACGAAAGGTGATACCGCTGGTTTGCGATTTTATGTATGCCATAAACCGAATCATTATTGCATGCACCCATAGGGAAGTAGGAAGGAGGTCGAATGTGTGAGGGTTCGTTCACGCGGTGCGATGAGTAACTTTGCTCATGCATTGTTGGGTATTGAGGCGACAGTAGCCACCGGCGACAGCGCTACTCCACTAAATTCACTTTCTTTTAAGGTTACCATGGTAGTGCAATTGTGCAGCTAATTTGAGCCTAGTAGATGAATGACTCACGTCCCCTAGACAAAAGTACGGTTGCTGTTTGCCATTACATCAGTAGACAACGCAAATAATGAGTTGCTTGACGCTTTAGCCGATTTTACTGGTTCGCCTGCGTGCTCAGACACTGGGACACCACTGGGTGATCGTGTCTGACCGCCACAATGAATAAATCTAAACTAAAACGCGGACTTCCACAACAAAAATTCACATTAGGTTTTCTTCAACACGCCATCGGCAATTAACGTTAGTCGAAATAAGCACCAGCAACTACGATTAATGCTCACCTGGTAGATGGGAGTTTCTAGGCTTTGTGCTTACTTCTAGAACTAGGTAAATGTAGCATGCAATAAAACTTAGTTAGCTAGCAACTAGCCGCTCAGCCCTACCAGCTGTTACATGGTTTGAACAACTTTGGCGAGAGTAGAATGAATGCCACGCCCACGTTCGACCAATAGTTGCTAGTGTGTCACTGCCTGCTCGTCAATTCTGCTCCTTAGAACTGGAGTTCAGCGACTTTATTGCAAAAGAGCCAGCATGGACACGCGATCACCCAGGTCACAGTGTAATTCACCCACATATCCAGACCAACATTGCTTCCACTGATAAAATATCAAATGTGTGACCAAATTAAACTAGTTATATAGCCCTTGCTGTTGGTTTTCGACATGTCCGTTAATGTTTCCTAAGCCAAATTCGAAGGAGCTGTTACGGAGTTCTTACGCCTTGGTTCTTACGTTTAGCCATATGTCAGACGTCACATTTAAAATGTGCGTTACACAGATACCAAAGTTGAAGAATTTGGAAGCATTAATGGTCTAAAACCAAGTGTTGAATGCAGATAATTGTAAGCTCTCAGATGTACGTAAATCGGGTTGGAAAGCAGCAGACATTATAGCCTTAGCTGCAATTGGGGCGTACTTAAGAAGGAACGATGCGATCACCAACATGGTCGTCGGACTGGTGGATGTGCTCTCGGCGGGTCCCTCACGCGCTCTGCCCTCAAGACCGGCGCCGAGTGCTTCAGCTACCGAGGCAATCATTGAAGGACGACTGTGATGAGTGAATTATCGAGGATAAGTTTTAAAGGAAGCTGTACTAGTTAAAAAGTGAGGACTAGGGACGCAAATGACGTGTTTGAAGCTATGGTTTCAAGTGCGATGAGGTGGTGTCTGGATTGTTTAATTTACATTAACATTGCATCTTTTTCACAGGAGCGAAGGATTTTGATCAAGCCTTGAGTGATTCAGCCATGCAAGTCGACTCGGACAGGTGTGACAGTGGCTCACTTGGCGTGTGGTTCTTCGTTTGAAGGAAAGTGGCTAATCCCTGAGGTGATTTTAAGGTTACGCACCAACCATAACCCGCATAATTATTTTCTCTTTTCAACATCATCAAAAATTTATTGGGTAAAACTGAGTGCACGCGCACCGAGCACCGAACAAGTGGTGCAAAATCATGGCCCTCCAATGGCTTTGGTCCCACATGACCCACATCCACCATACCCAAAACATTATCCCCGAAAGCCTAGCTGCCATAATTGTTGTTCTCTTGTTAGGCGAATAGATGGTTTCTCACCTGCTGCACTATCGTGCATTCTCGGTTCCCTCACCTACGGCCGGCAATTTTACTTCATGAAGACCACTTACCCGAGGTAGATAGACTGTGGTAGCGTTCAAACTTGAGCCGTCGCCTAAATTGCATTCTTTCTAGGCGGATGAAAAAGTCCCCCCAGTTTTGCTCCACTGCTTTTGCCAAGAGATTATTCACATTTTCTGGCACGACTGTGTGTGACTAGGCGTGTGCACTACTCTACTCACTTGTACTTGGAAAGGATGCATTTCAGTGAAGATGCGAGATTACACTCCAACCATTCAAAAGGAATGTCGCAGACTATATTCGGTAGCATATGTAGATAAAGCTAAAAATTGATAGATACTTGGCATATTGCGGATAACCAAATTCTATTAAGTACTATTTAGACTAATGAATCAGCTAAGTGAAGGATTATGAGAACTTGGAAGCATTTGGCTTCAAGGCTTTGCAATGCGACAAGTTTACCTTTACTATTAACGAATGGGAGCAGATCGGGAAGTGAGAGAAATTGGGATTAAGGTGAGTGCTCCCCCTGGGTGCGATGCGCTGGACAGTGGCACAGTCTGGTCGAAGTCCGCCGCCCACTAACGGACAAGGGGGGTGGTGACGACGACAATAGGCCCCAGCGACTACACTCGTCTAGACACGGAACACGCAGAAGTGGGGTGACTGGTGCTCCACTTCTCACGAAATTGGATAACAAGCTTCAATAAGTTTTGCGTAAACAGCTTAAGTACCCTCCTGGCGAAAAAGCACTTACCACGACCTACAATAATTTGTTACTACTGCCACTGAATCTCCACAATTTAATTTTGCTTAAGTGATAAAATCTAGTCGCGATGATTGCTAGTAAATTGGGATTGCTGTTTTCATTCCCATCATGTTTAGGCACATTTCAAAATCTCACTGCAATGCAAAACAGCAAACTGAAAAGTTTCGCTCGGAAAATTAAAGGGAATAAAGCGGGTCGAAGACGCAAAGAAGTCTGACGAGCATCGCTGATCAAGTACTGATGGTCACAGGAAAGCACAACAATGGGGACTAACTTAATAAGAGCAAGCAATGGCGTCCGTGCCATTCGGGTGGACTTGAAAGCCAATGCAAAATTTCACCAGTTAATTGGATGCGCGCCCGTTTTATTAGATTCCTCCGCAACTCAAGAATCCTTCTCATAACATTTGATCAGTCGAAAAGTTTAGGTGCAAATGCTGGGAACAATACAAACAAAGAAAATACGGCTTTCAGACTTCTTATAGTCCAAAACTGCTCGATCTTTCATTTTCTTGGAGTCTCAGTATTTTAAATTGTCTGTTTGCTTGAAATTTACCAACCTCCATCAGTTGTGATGGGTATCACTCAAATCATGTGCCGAGCAAATTAGTTGAGCCACAAAAAATGCACCTGCGGCAGCACATTCCTTCTGCTATTATCTTATTTCAAAAGAGGTCGATGACAACTTAATCTGCTAAGAATAGTTTCCCGAAGCGCAATGATCATTTAACTTTAAGAAGCCATCGCAGGGCAAGAAAAGTTTGGTTTGGTCTTAACTAGATCAGGTAAAAACCTGAGCATGGGTAAAGCTGGCCAAGTATACTGCCATTCGAAAGCGATTTTCTCGAAACGGTTAATCGCCTGCCCCTTGACCGCAGTGCTCCCCCATGCAATGGCGTGCTCTGCGGTCGCGCCTTCACCCACGGGGGTCTTAAGCTAAATAGAACTTATGCATTTCATGCAATTTGATTAGTTCAACACTTTGAAGGGCTACTGTTAGGTGATTTAAGAGTTATGCCTTTAACCTTTTGCAGGTGGTGATTGGCACAGTCTGATCTACCATCCTCTTGACAGGCGGCGCCATCACAAAAGGTATCTCTGCGGGGTTGTCGCGCCGCAAAGATTTGTATGCTTGGGGTACCTCGAGGAAAAGTGAACACAGGAGAACAAATTGGCAAGGAACAAATAGTTTTAGAACACGATTTTTTAGTTGTAAAGGCGGAAATTGCTGACTAGTAATGTATAATTATGCTTTTTGACGCTTTGCCTGCGCACAACCTTTAAACAGAAGAGAGTCTGAGTTACACGCCGGAGGCTCCATAAATCACCCGAATTTCCTCCCGTTAATGTACCATCAGATCATTAAATAGTAGGAGCCTGATTTTATTCATAATACGTCTTTTAAATTTAATTGTCAATGCAGAACTAGAGGTTGTGGTAGTCGAGGGAAAATGGAATAAAGAGTGAGGTACTGCAGGTTTCGATCAGTCGTCTTGACGCACAATTATGTGAGGAATGGTTTTGTTCATAAAGCCTGACATTCATTGCATAAAACGCTGAAGTCGGGCTGGCCAAAGTACCATGGCTTCAAAGATTCAAAGAGTAACCATTGCTGTTCCATGCGTTCCATGAATCAACCCAAGGAAACCATTAATCAAGTAAGATTAACGAGTTGGCTTACAACTTCAGGTGCCTTCAATCCACAAAGTTTCCTCCAGGAAATTACACCGGCATCCTGAAATCAACTGAATTTGCTTTTAATGCGCCCTCTATGCTATTAAAAGCTAAATAACCATTTTTGAAACTGTTAGATAAAAAACTAAGAATACAAGGGGTAGCTCAGGATTCCTACCGACAAGCAAACACGACTTAGAAACCCGGTTCCTGCAGATCACAATAAGAGGACCGTGGGCAGCTCGTCACTCATTCCCTTTTTCACGTCGTAGATGCGTTTGGATCGACTGTCCTTCTGAATGCTATCCAAGTACCCCATCAAAGCAATTTTAGCTTCAAACCATGCCAATGCACACAGACTGTTATGATCACACACGAAATGGGTGTTGTGAGATGCAGGCACAAATCTAGCCCAGGTCACCTAATTGGGAGAACCCTCCGAATTGCGCTGCAAGCCTGGGGTGTACGAACTGACATTACGGCAATTATCTTTCACAATGGCCGATTCACCCAACTTGAGTCACGAAAAACCCGCCAATAAACCTAACTTCCACCGCATAAAAATGGAACTGTTAACTAATTCATACCACCATACTTCGAGCTCAAAAGGCTAGGATAAGGGCCGAGCCTGATGATACAGTAACAATCCAATTTATTAGTTTCCGATAAAGGATAAATGACACAAGATCGAAACAATGGGGTTTTGAAAGAGAGAGCAAGGGAGGGGAGGAGAAGGCGTGAACTATGCCACCACGAGCGAAAAGGAAAGGTACATTGAACCGACGAGAGAGGAACACAAAGGACGGCTTAGAGTACAAATTTAACAATAATCACCGAAAAGTAGAGAGGACGAAGAAAACCAGTAGGAAATGCAAAGTCCAGTGACAGTCGCTTGAGTCGCCAATGAAAGAGGTCATGCTCCCATTGGCTTTCCAAGTTTCAATCTCATTCACTCTCTCGCCTAATTAATTTACAAAATCATCTCCTCCTTATAAAGCCGGTTTATTTCCTCTTTGAAAGTTCGACGGAAAGCGATGCGAAGCTTCTTCTGAGTCGGTGTCATCAGGCCAGATTCGACTGTAAACTCGTGCGGTGTAAGGTAGATAGACTTTGCCTAAAATAGAGAATTATCGAGCAAATAAGAGGACGAAATGAGGGCAACTGTTATAACGAAGACTTGACAGTGCGTGCCTGCTCAAAGCCCTTGAGACCAGACTCCTTGCCAAGGCGAACAAGGTCTCTGAGAACGGTGAGGCAAGCCTCCTTCTTGGCGCAGAGCTCCTCATCAGAGATCTCGCATTCCTTGGCCTTCTTGGGAGCACCATTGACCAGACCATTGGCAATGGAGCCGTTTGTATTGAGGCACATGGCCTCACGCAGTGACTTCATGTCGGGCACGCAGATTGCGATGGCAAATGACTCGCGCGGATTCCCATCGAGGAAGATCTGGTTCACCAAATGACTCTGAGCGTAGATCATTTCCACGCGTTCGGGTGAGACATACTCGCCTTGAGCTAACTTAAACATGTTCTTGCACCGATCAATCAACTTCAAGGCTCCACGCTAACAGGAAAGAAGGAGGGGTCAGACATTACAAGCGGTATGACTATGGAAAAGGGGTATGAGGGTTTAGATTCCCCTACCGGCGTCCACTGGCCGATATCGCCAGTGTGAAGCCAGCCGTCAGAATCAATGAGTTCAGCCGTTCGTTCTGGATCCTTATAGTAGCCCTTTGTACAGCTGGGACCCTTCACACAAATCTGTGGGATATTTAGTCAGGAAACGATGGACAAAATGAGCTTACCTCGCCAGCATTATCACGAGAAACAATAACATCCATGTCAGGTACATCAATTAGTTTAATCATTGAGCAGGGAAGTGGCGTGCCTGTGTGACCAGCAACATAGTCATTGGGAAGAGTCATTATCATCGCCCCACACGACTCAGTCAGACCATACGCTTCGTATGCCTTCAAGAAAAGCATTAATCTCAGTCAATTTATTCGACATTCAAAGATGCTAGCGAGGGACACTTACATGGACACCTAGGGCAGCCCGACAAAAGGAATAGACTTCCGCCGAAATAGGAGCGCTGCCGCAGGCAAAGAAACGAAGGCGCCCGCCCATTCTATCCTGGATGGGCTTGAGGACATACTTGTCCCAGAACGTGTCCCTGGTCACAATACCCCTGCAAAGTGGAAAAAAATAGTAAGGGGACGCAGGCGAAGACTCCGGTGTGGAGTAAAGGGAAGAAAGTAAGAGCGACTTACTCCCTCACATAGCCCATTTTGGCGTTGACGGCGGTCTTCAGAAGCCACTTCTTGATAGAAGAGTTAGCGACAGCGGCCTGAACAGCGCCATAGAGACGCTGAAGTACACGCGGCACCGCGACAAAAAGCGTCGGACGGAGAGCAAGGATATCGTCCGAAAGCCGACGCAAGTCTCCAGCGTAAAAACCGACGGCTGAACCATGACTCAAAGCGTATTGCTGCAATGTAAGAACAGTGCTAACTCAATCAGAAGAAAAGTTTAAAAACAAGCATTGCTTTCAAGCAAATATTTCTACTTAATCAAAAAAGTTCAAAGACACCATTCATCGCGGGCTGCCATTCTAGCACCAAATCAGGCAACAGAAAGTCCCGTAATAAGGGAGCAGGGCTTCAACGGAGTCGCGTATTTACCCTCCACAAAGTAACAGGAATAAATTGCATTTTTTTCAAAACCTGCGCACTTTCACATTCGTTTACGAAATATTAGAGAGATCCGCGACCCATAATAAATTCAGAGCAAATTAACAACGAACTAAACACTAACATCACTTTCTCCAAGAAATTTAGCCCAAATACCATTCCCGACTGTTTATGAGGCTCGAAGCTATATGCCTTTGGGAGCAGGTGTCCGGTGAAGAGGAGCAAGGCAAAGAGGGCAGAACTGCACGACCTGAATAATGCACAAAAAAGACCGAATGGTGAACAAAACTCACCATGACAATTTGCTCGAAAACATGAGCCAACGGAAGAAACGAGAGGTAATAGTCGCCTGGCCCGATGTTCTGAAAAAAAATACACGCATACACGAATGACTAGTAGGGTCAATCAGTACAGAAATGCTCAAGTTCCAACTTCCATTCCAGGAATTAAGATAAATCACCAAGATTTATTGGTACAATTGACGTATGGAGCAACTTGAAGCGAATCGCAGCCCGGCAAACACTGTGAACGACAGCTAGTAGCAAGGGATACATGCGTGAAACCAAATTAAGTTCCTCATTCGATGGTAATGACTTCCTTTAAGATTGTCAGCCTCAGCAACAGCAGACTAACAACCGGTTAGTGGTCTCGATGCACCAAAGGCAGTGATTAAACGTTTTTGTATCAAACTACAAAAGTTCCGATTCAATCTAGGATAGATTATGGCAGTTTGATGGAAAACGGAGCGTAGCCACTTTGCTGCGAGCACCACAACCATGTGATTTTAAAAGACATGAATGATTACGTAAGCTTATGCTGCATCGGACAAAGACGCGTGTCGTTAAACTCGCTAACCGCATGAGACCCGCACATTTTGCTCCGGAGTAGCGCGTCGAAACTAAAGATTATGAAGCAAAGGCAACTAGTGCGCGGATCCTTAAGCTTCTACCATGCGGGTTCATTCAGAAATTACACATAGGTAGAGGAGGAGAAGTGGACTTACGACTTCCTGCAGATCCATATCAAAACCGGCGATAACCGAAACAATCATGCGATGGGTAATCATCACGCCTTTAGGTAGGCCTAAAATTCGTAAGGCGTAGAAGGCCTCATTCATGTATCCTGTTTGCTTAGTCTATGGTGAACGAAATGGAAATAAGGCAAAAGCTTACCAGTAGTTCCACTAGTGTAGCAGATGAGGTGGAGATCATCCGCTTGGGGCAGTTTCCCCGGTTGAGCATCTGCCTTACCCATTGCCTAAATGAAAAAACATCAAACCTGACAGAGGTGTATGACGAATGTTTCGAGTCGTGCCTAATCAGACGTCACAGGCACCTCAGGTGGGTTGAATGTTTGCTCGAACACGTTTGCATTGTAATGCAATAAAGCGGTAAGTGGTGAGGGATGAGATTGTTGCCGGCGTCACAGGAAGTAATTCGATTAAGTTTGGATAACTACAGGGGCAAAAAATTGCACCGAGTTGACTAACCAGCACTTCATCAAACGTATGCAACTTGATGTTGCAAGCCTCGGCCTCTGAGCGCAGAACACCGAGCTCGTCACTGGGATGAACAAGGATGATATGTCTCACCCAATTGCCTGTTGCACGGGTGTCTTTTAAAATGTTCCGCACTCTGGCGGCGGAATCACAAACGCATATGGACAGCTCGGCTAAATGAAAGAACAACGGTAATTAGAACAATAAGCCAACCAGCATGAAAATAAACTCCCACTTAAAAGCTTAACGCTCACTTTGCTCAAGAATGTGCTTGCGAGCAGCTTCTCCAAGAGTGTCATAAAGGGGTACAATGATGAAGCCAAACGTTGAACACGCCTGCTGAGTGAGCGCCCACTAGGGGAAAAAAGATTCAGATAATGCTACCCCTCCCTTGGGTGAGCATTAACACGTCGAAGAAAATTTACTTCAACGCAATTGGTAGCATAAATACCGACGCAGATATCCTTCAAGTCGGCCGGCTCGAGCGTTTTAAGTCCCGAACCCAAACGACAAACTCTACGATAAGTCTAGAAAAAATAATGCAATAAATTATTAATTTACCACTTCCGCCAGGGCAAATAACTCAGTTAACGACATGGACTGGTGACAAAGTACCCAACATGAAAAATCACAGCACTACAATGCACTCATCAGAGTCTAAACTGGCATGGTTCTTCAAACGAATGCCATCAAAACACACCTCAGCATATGTAATCCACTTATACGGAGCGTCCGGTGTTGGCCGCCAACCAAGACACGGCTGATTTTCTAAAAAAGTGCATCAATCCCCCAAGGGAGAATTAAAGCCAAGGAATTAACGTAAAGAAAGGTTCCGGAGAGTTAATTGTATTAGAGCTGATAGTGCTGCTTAGCAAAGGACAATGTGGCACTACAACTCAGGACAAATCCAAAAAACAAAACAGAAAAATACGATACGAAGATTCGACCTAGGCCGGCGATTAGTTATTCATAGAGGCAGAATCGAAATTCGTTACTCGGATGCGGCTGAAAATAGTCCCCAACGTACTTGCAACTTTAAGTCCATGTTGAAATGCTTCATGAAGCGTCGAAATATTGCCCATCAATTTATCAACAAGAGGCCTGTCCTTGGTGAACGGAGACGTTCTGATGTTTTCCTAGATCAAGGACCAACATCCATTAAAAATGTTGAAAGGAATGAAATTTCGATTTCGAACTGCTGATGAAAGTGATGACAGATTTTAAGTAAGAAAGCCTGCAATGGACTCTACCTTGGCATCATAAACGTAGCTTTGGTCATTTAATTTTTCGTCGAGCATTCGACGACGGTACCTGCTGGAAACCATTGATTTGATGAACCATGTCAGACAGATAACCCCAGCCGTAGCCGCAAGCGCACATGCCGAGTAAGCGGAAATAGCTGAAAAGGTATTAAGTTTTACATGCAAAAAGCACATGATGCAAACGAAGCAATGCCCCCATCAAGCTACCGATTATGCTATCATCCAAAATGTACTTAACGCATCAAAAGAGTTCCAAGTCCAAAAAAACCGCATTAAGTACTAAAACACCTGCGGTCAACACGCATCCGCCGAGAGACCCGACCTTACCTCCTCCCCCACCCATCAGGACGGTACTGTGCTGACGGGTTAGTAAATATCCAATTAAAGCATTCGATATATCGGAAACTTTAAACAAACTAACATTGTTTTCTTTGATAATTTTTCGAGCAGTCATTGCGCAAACAATTAAAAAACGTCATTTAATAAAAACCCTTGACAGGCATCATCAGCATGTTTTGCATAATTTATTTTCACAAAATGAGATGGACCTATAATGAATACACACTTTTGTGGCCGCAGACGATAGCTCCCAGTTTTTGCGAATCGACATACTGAAATCTACTACTGTAACTTTTTGAGCATTTTTGGATGGCGAAAGAAGATCGGTCACGGAGGGGAGGAAAGGGACTGCAGGCATGGCCGGGAGGCTTAGCCGCACAGCTAAGTTCAAGACAACCGCCACCACTATGTGCGACAATCAGTGCATCCATTTAGGCTTTAGTTTACCGGTCGATTTTACAGATGGCTCATGGTTGGAATCGCTTTGGTTGTTAATGGCTTTTCAATAGAGCCCTTCATCACAGACATTTCTTTTGCACTACCGTAATGTCACTTGCAGGATAACTCGGGATAGGAATTGTGCAGTTTGGGTCTCTTTCCACTGCCACTACCGTAGTGTCAGAAGCACTCCCAGAAGACGAAATGTCAAGCATGGACCAGAATACATACACTGAAGTTGGAGAGGGAAGGCACTGCTGGCATGGCTGGGACGCCAGCCTGCGTAGCTAGGTCCAAGATTGCTGCCACTAGTGCGTACCAGACCGACCATCAGTCCAAACAAGCAAAGCACCACAATTACCGCTACTGTAGTGTTTTATTTTTTTGGTCTGTTGGTTGGTCCGACACATCAGTGGCGGCCACCCTGAACCTATCTTCGTGGGCTCACCTACTCGCCATCCGTCTAGAATAAAAGTATTCTGACATACACCTAGCCTTCTCTCTGTCTTTTAGGGATGCTCGGGGCGCTACAGCTACTAATTTACCTTATATGCCGCTGGTAATAGGAAGGCACCAAACCAAAAATGGAGCAATATCTAGAGCAATATGCATCCAGATTATTTTGGGGGATGTATGCTAATTTTACCATCATGCGCTGGTGTTTGTATCATCCCGACATTTCATTGGAAGCAAGGGAAGGCATAATAATGGGCGGAAGCAAATTTTCAGCAAACGGAGAAATCGGGATTGCTGTAGTAGATCGACGACCAGCCAGCGAGACTAGGGCGACGTAACCAGCTGAGCGATGGAACCGAAAAAAATCAGTCGGAACAGACAAAGCATTTCAATTGTAGCGCTTTGTTTGTTGGGACTGTTAGTTGGTGGCTGACTTGAACGTAGCTGCGTGGGCTGACCTCCCGGCCATGTCAGCAGCCCCTTTCCTCCCCATCTTGAATACATGCATTCTAATCGATACTTAGCCTTCTTTCATCCTCTAGAGGTGCTTGAGACGCTAGAGGAGTGTTTGTTTTGGGTGCTAACACTGTCGAGCCTTCCAGTTTTCCCGTCCCATTAGTTTTTGAATCCATCACATCTTTTAGCCTTTTTACAGATAACGTTTTAAATAACGAACATATTTGGTTTGATTAATTACACATATTAAGCACCGCAATGCCGTCCTCGTGACGACGGTCAAATTCGTATGCGCAGCACATTGCTCGTTTACCTTTGCATATATGAATTCCACATTATTTGTCAAACGGGCTAACTGGACTTATGCGCATTCTCTAATTATGATTAAAGATTTTGATGAGATGTCATCTCCACTACTAGAGATTCTAACCCTGCATTTCACTTTAAAATGGCTCTCGACAAGTCCCTCCGCAGTTTCACTTAAAAGCAAGCATTGAGGCCATCCCACTATGCGCGTTTGCTATAAGGGTCACAAAACCGCCTCCTTTAAGTAAAATTTAGGGTAAAACCATGATGATGCTGTACATGCTTTAAGCTCTTTAGGTGGCTTTTACCTGCCCTGCTTATACCTACCAGTCATAACCTGATGCGGAGGACATTTATGCATTAAAGTTGGTCCATCTATCTGATTGAACTATGCTTATTGCAGATTCATCTTTTATCCTTGTCTGAAAATAAACCTTACCGAAGGATTAAGTGCACATGGACGCAATCTGGCAACCTTCTTTATGAGAATAAATTTGTCGCCCATCTCAGAAGAGTAAAACCCATCTCGGGTACCCTAATTTTAATTTAAATGGCAAGCTCAAAACATTGTTCAAACTAGTGCAATCATACAACTTCTCATTTTACAAAAGCTTGACTTTGCAGCGCCCGAGCATCCCCAAAAGACGGGGAGAAGGCTAGGTGTAGATCAGAATACTTGCATTCTAGGCGAAAAAAAGGGGCTGCTGACATGGTCGACAAGCCAGCCCACGCAACACCGTTCAAGGCGGCCGCCACTGGTGTGTCGGACCAAACAACAGTCCAGACAAACAAAACACTTCAGACTTGGCTAAAATGTGAACCATTCGGTTAAGTAAAATGTTTTAGGTGAACTTGTGAGTCCAATGTTTCGCATCCGATTCGCCTTGCCAACATTTGCATTTTTGCTCCACCCGCCTATTGTGAGTGCATCCATCAAACTAATTCTTTTGATTAAATTCATTGAGATCTTAGTAGTTATTTTGCTGTAAACCTCCTTGCTATTTATTTTTCAAGGGCCCAAATTCTTGTGTCGCCAAACGATATTTTGTGAACTCGAAGTAACTGTCTGTCAAGCTATGCTTGACTCCGTTTTGTGAGTCATTACCAACTCTTACTCCACTACTCCGTTAAGATGTAGGGTATTGGCGTAGTTTTCGAAAGAGCTGCAAATCCAGATCTTGTTTTCTGCTGCTATCGCAAATTTGGCTGCCCAATTTGTCCATGAAGCCGCAATGAGCCGAGCCGGCGAACTTGGGGGCTACAGGCATTACCTACTGGTCATAACGTCATAAAGCACCACCATCAAACTGAAATTCTTTGCCGATTCATAGCAGTGAAAATGGCACTCCATTGTATATGAACAGCAATTATCATTCAAATAAACGCTGCGTATGGCAACAGTTGATTCAAAGTGACCCTCTAATTAAGCGGATGTCGTCGCGTCCTGTCATGCACGAACCTATGCTTTTTGTGAAATTCAGCGTTCTGTCTGCATACCCAATGCTGATCAAGTAAAAAATGCTCCTTTTTTCCCTGTTATCAACCGACTGGAGGCTAAGCAAGTAGTTAATAAAGTCATTTACTCGGAGCAGTTTATTTAAAGAACCCTCAAACCCAAATGGATAGCAGAGTGGAGCAAAGTGATTGCATGTGATGCTTGTCAATGTGCGCAGGTAAAAGTTATTCAGTATGTGCATTTTTCTTGCCAAAAAACATGTAGTGTAGCACTGCAAGCCTATTTTACGAATAAAAGAGAACAGGTCATACCGGTATTATCATATATTCAACAAGAAATCCATTAATAACTGAAATGTTCAACTTTTTAACCTCCTTACCTAAGGAGACGGGAGTTTAAGGCTTTTTGATTGGTACGTTGATAGTCGGCAGAAAGTCTCACTCCAAACCTATTAGAGCTGCCAGTAGTTGTCCGTAAGTTTGTGGTTAGGATTCACCCCTGTTGAGTCGAACTTCAATGACCGGCATGTTTAAGCGCGGATGCATCTTCCACCAACGATTACACTGTGAGCTAACGCTGGGAGTTTACCAAGATCGGCGTGGGGACCGTCGCTCTAACGAAGATAGAAAGTATGCAGTACTATGCTTGTTCTGAATGGCGGTTTCAAGTACAGAGGTAATCGTATTGGTAAACACATACGTCACGGCAGTAGCCATGATACCTCTGTTTGCTAAATACAGACTCTGTCCTATTATTATTACAATGAGTTGTTTGTTTTCACAGTTAATTGGCCTTAAGATCTTTGGTGGCCGGATTGACCTAGCTGTGTGGACCGGACTCCGAGCCATGCTAGGAGGCGAATTCCCTCTCTCTAATGCATATGCGTCTTCTGTTATCGATAAGGGGAAAACTCGAGATGCTACAGTGGTGACAATGGAAAACGGATCCGAATTTGTAGGCTTTCAATCCCGAACCTTACCAACCATGGCATACTGCAGCGGTGCAGAAGAGGTGACTGCATGCGGGGCACTTTCTGACGGCTCATATCTAAGGAACTAGGTACGACGTCCATCTTTGATATCTGCCTCATTTCCGTGTCCTACAGGAGACCTATAAACAACGGAAGCGACAAAACCCGTGGACCACTTGGAAAGGTGACAAGTGAACTAACGCCTCCCAATGGACACATTGGTGGTTAGCAATCCCCTACCCCGAAGTTGGTGCCAAAGCCTTACAAAGCTTCTAGCTGAGTCGTGCTGTCAAGAAAGATCACTGACGTAATGGCAAATGTCGCCTTAATTCGCGTTGAATGTAGACGTCAGGTAAGGTGATTTCAATGATTGCGTTGTGGTGGCTGGCATGGAAAGCCTATTAAGATGCGTGTCGAGGGCAACACTTTAGAGAAGAGAGGGGCTATGTAACGCTTTGTTTGTTTGGACTGTTGGTTGTCCTTCATGCATGAGGGTGGCCGATTTCAAGATAGCTGCGTGGGCTGGAATCCGAGCCATGTCAGAATCCACATTTTTTTACACTATGATACGTACCTATATTCTGACCCCTATTTCGCCTTATTAAGTCTTCAAGAGAAGATTGGGACGATAAAAATATGCCTTCATTTGCATTCACTAGAGGTTCGGAGTGCTAAAGTAATGGCCAAGAATCTCGTGCAAAAGATATTTGAAGAGTTGGTGCATAACCTAAAGTATTTAAGTTGCTTTAAAATTAGTGGGGTTTGCTGCCATCTTATTTACACAATTCCAATTGTATTTAAGCTAGCACACTCATACTTCATAAATTATTGAAGGAGCATTAAGCCATGAAGTGTTTTATTTTGTCCCAACTTACGTATTTTTTATTTTACGTCACGAACTACATTATTGCCTATGCGCATTAACTGAATTGATCTATCAAGTGTTTCCTTGTCCACTTTTTCGATTCGTCAGGGTAATCGTGCACTGCTCTGCGGTTGAAGAATCCCATTTGATTATTTCCAACTGATTCATGTAGGGTTCCTAAAGTAAAGAACGCTTATTTAGTCCAAAACTTACCAAAGCTTATTGCTGCTTATACTTATGAGAATAGGACGTTTTGATTAAGTCATGTGGTCTCTTTCAGTGATGACACACTTCATGCCTTGAAGTAGGTCCCCTCGGAGGTGTAAACCTGGTTTTATTTTCAGTTCACATCAGCCACTAATTTATCCACCTGCGTGCTCCCTGGTGCTGTTGGGTTCATATTCATCCGTAGCAATGTTCTTGTAGTTTTAGGGCATGGTTAGGATTGTTGATGAAAGTGCGGAATCTTTCGGTGCCGAACCAACAAGTCCCGTCTTATTGCAGCGCAGAAAGAAAGTTCGCTTGGCTGCTTTCACCTCCTCAGTTTCGTTGATTCTCTCATGGCCATTCCCCCTCATTATTCTATGCTTCCAAGCAAACAAACGTTTGAAATTTGATCCCCGTATCTACACAGCTCTGATAACTGCTTACCTGTTGTCAGGATTCATCAAGCGTTTGCTCTTACGGCGCTTTCTATCACCGAGTTTTTTTAATGCCATAACTCCAACTGTGTTAGAATTGGTTGGAAATGGGGTTTTTATGACTGCACTTTACAAAAGTGATAACTGGAACTGGTTATCTATTTTTTTCATGGTTGGCAGTCGTCTCTGCTTTGGGTGGTCAACTTACTCTGCAGAGGACTACAACAAACGCGCTAAGAATGTGATCAAGATAGAAAGGGAGATAGGGGTAATCAACAAGCGCGTTGCTGATATGGTGCCTGATCTTCAGGATTCAGCCTTTCATGCCGGTGTCATCGTAGCTATTGTGATTTGTTTCATTCTTGAAGTTTGCCTGCAGTATGTGGGTCCGGAAATGACCGAGTTTTACTCAATGCTGGTTCTTTCAGCACTTTCAACAATTCTGTCGTTTATCGCCGTTCCAAGCTTGTATGTCGCAGTGAGAAGCTTGTTGAATATGCCGGTTGAATGTGGAAGCAATGCGCAGCGTTCCTCCGGTTCCACAACTTGTCCCGTCTCATCGAATGGTGGGACGAGTCGCACAGCTGGGCCTGTAAGTTTGTTTTACTGTTAAAAGTCAACTTTGTGCCTCTTTCACTGAGGATTTGATTCATTTATGCGTTTTGGAGCTTCGGTGGTAGTTTCGATTTTTCTTGCTTTTTTAATTGAATCAGACGGCAGGTGTGAGGTGCATTTTATTTGTTATTTCCCCCTACCCAGAGGATGCTTAATTTTAGTGGTCCCATTTTCAATTTACGACTAAAATTTGGGAAGTGGCAATCTGCTTCTGCCTTCATTGCCCACGTGATCTACAACAATGGCTACGTGCGCTATACTTTTATCTGATTTCGCAATATTTAAACTTGTATGGCCCTATGTTTTTACACTCCTTAAATGATAAGCAACCAACTACTCGCGCCGTTCTTACCGATTTATGGATGTAAAATACGGATTGCTTCACAGAATGCCATTGAGATCTGTGCGGTGAGGTAAGCAAGGCCATTATTGAGATGCCCTAGTATCTTATCAAACACACTTGGAACCTTGCTGTCACAATGCGGTTGCATTCTCATCTTCATTATCTAGGTTCCTTAGTCAGTGTCAATTCTGCTTCCTTAATTGAAGCTTCTCACCTTTGCAGGTTAGGGGCTGCAATAGAACGGTGTCCCAAGCTCTGACGACTCGGAACAAGTATATCATAAGCACCCTCTTTGCTTCGCTCAAGCATAATCGATACCCACCCGGACAGCTGATTATGCTCCTCTTCTCGGGACTTCTCACCGCAGGGACCATTCTCTTTGACTACCTTCTCCTCCCTTACTTCGTGGTCTACTTACGGAAGAACCTTTTCACCCCTTTTCTTAATTTCTTCCCCTTTCCAGATTTCATTCTTGTCTACGGGACCCTCTTCACCTCGGAGCTACTTTCCCGCACCGTCGTCCTCGAGTACACAAACTTTGGAGACCGAATTATGAGATGGTCTAGTCTAAATATAATCGGTGCGTTAGTGGTAGTCTCCGTCCTCTCGTTTTCCATGGTCTCCATCCTCTATTGGATTGGCAGCGCAACTGCTGGCGTCGCAAACAGCCTCTTTGGCCTCTATCTCTTCTTCCTATGTATGACACAGGGCCTCCTGAAGGCGGCGCACGCACTCCTTGGTGGCATTCTTTTCACTAAGTATTGCGACGCTGTGACACTCGTGCCACGCAGTGTGGCACGGACGGGCGAGCAGCTACTTGGCGTTGTGAGGTGCTTCTTCGCGGCCCTATTCTTCGCTATTGGGGGCGCAGCTTTGCATTACCAAGTAACCAGCTCTATATTTCTCAATCTCCTCGCTTTTGTGTCCAACCAGAGCCGAGTTCGTTTAGTTCCCAAATTTCATGGCGCTTCAGAGTGAAGAGAGACCAAATGCACCCAAATGAACCGCATTAGTTTTCTGTTTTAGCGAATTTTCAGGAAACGCTCTTAGTTTCTAAATCACAGTTCCACATTGATTTTATTTTACCGTGCTCAATATCTGCGATTTCGGTGCAACATTCTCGGATTCGCTACTTCTAATGCCGCTCTTTTATGTATTGGCTGGTTACTTGCTAAACTAAATAGTATTTCGTGCGTTCCCTTTCTCGCGTTCGTAACATTCGAAATTTTATGGAAAGTCTAACAACTGCGAAAATGTACTTTTGGAGTTAGAAAAGTTATTCTCTAAGGCTTCTTATGTGGTGAATCATAGTTCTTACTCAGCTTAACTAGTGTTGTTTATGCCGTTTTGGGATTTTCGGTTATGTTCCTTTCATTGACCATACGATCCTAAGTGTGGCAACCGCACATCCTTAGCGCATCGTAGCCACGAAACATTTAAAGCGACGTGACTCATTTCCCCGCGAAGGTTCTTCTGCTTAAGTGCATGTTTGGTCAAGCCGTCGCACCCTTAGGTGGGTAGCGTAGTTCGCATTCATCAGGTCTTGTCCAGCACGCTTCTGTTGCCTTCCTGTTTGTAAATTAGTGGTAGCTCGACGGCATTCAAAAGGAAAATGCGCCATAACTAGCCGGACCATCGTTTCCTTCATCACGAATCTTTTTTGGTGTAAATGTTTCAATACTTCTACTGTCACTGGTGCGGAGCTTATGTTCGTCTTCTACAAGACAGGATTGACAATATTACCTCTATTGTACAGAGGGTTACCTTCAGATCAATTCAGATATGCCTAGGAAAATTGGCCTATTTTTAAGTTGTGGTGGACGTTGGATTGGTTCGCTAATGCTTATTTCAGCGTTTTATGGCAACGATGGTCATGGTCTCCGCGACATACTCTCTGGCGTTGTCGACAGCTATCGTTGGATATGCTCGAGTCTATGCTCATGATAAGGCTCTTCAAGTCCGCATTGAACACTCAGACTAACATCAAAATGACAGTGTCGTACTCGAAATTTCTTGAATCCCGCGTAAGATGTGCTATCACCGGTCACCAGACAAGTTCTGTTGTTTATGCTTTTTATGCACACTCTGCTATAAAATGCAAACCATTTTCTGACTTCCTATTTCCACGTTGAGAAGGGGTGGAGGTGGATTTAACTGTTTTGAACGAAACAGGGCCGGTTTTAGGAGCTCGATAGCTTGCACCTGCCAGACAAGCTCGTAAAATAAAGCGTGTTTTGAACTCACGGTCTCGGTAGTACACGTGTGAGGGGCCACCGTATGCCCTAGGTGTGTGCATAATTGGGGCAATAGAGCGAACTGGGACCTTGAGCTAGAAAATAGGTGCATTCAAATGCACGTGAACTAATTACGATGAAATTGGATCAATGATATTACCTTGTGTTTCAACCGTTCAATGGGAAGTACGCTGAAGCACGATTGATGATTTGTCTCCATGTCTGTGCGTGGGGGTAATCGAGAGCCTGTTAAATGTACATCTGTTCCGCAGGATCCGCTATTGCAAAAACTGCTATCCACTGGCCTTGAATACTGTCCAAAATCTGGATTTCACTTGACGGCGTTCCATTCCACTCATTTAAAAGTTATAGAAGGTGAATTACATAAAAGCGGGGTGAATTTGCAATTAGGTTAATGCCACAATGAGTGCTCGCGGTGACATTGAAGGTAGTTTCTCCAAATAGGGTTGTTAAAAGTTACAAAAGTACATCGGCAACCAGCATGAGCAGTTTTCAATTTTTAAAGCTTTATGATGTGCTCCTATGCCTATTGGTTCCAGTCGGGGCTTCCAATCGGCTAAGCGATGATATTCGACGCCAGTGGATGGCCTGGTCGACATTCACGTTTCTAATTGACTTGGTTACGCGCGTTTGCAGTCCATGATTAACGTTTACTTCCTGAAGTCGAAAGGGGTCATAACACTAGACTAGAAAATGAATCGCCGAGGCGCAGACAGGTTAGAGGACTACTGCCACGGCCGAGAGGGCTTGCCGCCCAACAGAATAAGAAAAGCGGATTCTTAAGACCCTGTGAAACTAATACGTGTCTTCGAACTTATGAATAAAGCATTGAAGTGTAATAAATGCTTGTTTGATTATCAGTTTTGGCAACAGGTAACCTAGGGGCCTCACTTGAGTGACATGTCTTCTTTTGACTTCAGAGGAATGCCAAAGCGCTACAGTATTGCATAAAAATATCCATTTGCAACCCATTTCGACGGACAAACATCAACATCCCATTGGTTCTGATGCCTTTTTCAATGCAGTCTTAAAAGTATTTGCCTATCTCTTGTAATATGAAGTGCTTAGTATTCTCCTATTTTTTGTTTCAGTTACTATTAGTTGAATCAAATTTGATGAGCGTTATCAAGCTAGACCCGTGTGGCGGCGCTAAACGTTAAATTTTTTTGCTCAATAAACCTAAATCCTAGTTCACCTCATTTCGATCAGAAGCTTTTGAGGGCCTTTTGGGTCTTGAACAGCACGCCTTCAATGATAGAAGCGTTTAATGACCCGTGCATTGACCTTGCTCAACAACTCCCTTTGCCACTCACCTGTTCGCAATGATTCTCCTTCCATATGAAGCACCTATCAATTGGACCCGTTGACGCAACGCTCACCAGCTTTGATGCGTTTAATTCAATGGATTTGGCGATGAACGGCAGAGGTGTCAGTGCCAACCCGACACCAGGCAGGCAAATTTGTTCCCACACATGTACACCACTAGACCGGTGGCAGTAGAAATAACCTGACCTCGGCGGTCTAGACTGGGAAAAGGAGGACCCACCTTGAGAAAGATACAAAATCAACCCTGTCTACAAGAGATCGTCGACTTGGGCGCTTTTCATGAGGGAATGGCGCGCACCATCGCCAACAGACAGGACCTCCACCTTACTGTAAGATTTCAAGAGTGATAGAGGTCCTTAAAATACTGTCGGATTTATTGAAATTGTCAGCAATTTACAAAATGACGTGTGGAAGACGTCACTAGACCATATCTGTACAAAATAGATCAACAAAGTCTAGCCGCCAAGTAGTTCCTTAATACGGTCCCAGCTGGTGAAGGCAGCACCCGCGAGTCCAATGGTCAAACCGAAGGCTCCGCGCGAAGACAGCGCTGCCAACCACCGGGAGCAAGGATTCCTGAAAAGACGCCCGAGGTAAGCACGTCAGTTAGAACATGGTTGAACTTTGTAATATGAACACGGGGCGCTAGAGGTAAGCTGCTAGACCCAGTACAACGGGTTTAAACTTAGAGGCAAAAGACGACTGAAGAAGCAGACAACGGGTTTAAACAGCGATGAAGTGGCACGGAACTCACCAGGAGAACGATATAGGAGACCAGTAGTCATTGCAGAAGAAACCATATTAATTTCATCGTCAGCACACCACCGCGAGTTTGTGGATAACAAATCAGAGATAGCGTAGATAAGACCAGCCAAATCGGCTGTATCAAATGGAGAAGCAACGTCATTGTGTGGCCTTGACACAGCAGCCTCTCATTAAATGGTTTAATGCTTCATTCTTAATGCGGAGAATGTTCTTGACATTTGACAAGCTGACCGGCCAAACTTTATTTAGGCCATGCACCTTGTCAGGACACTGCAAGGATTTTAATAGCTTTGACTCTGATTATGTTCTCTCATTTGCCCTCTCACATACTCGATAAACGCAATTTCTAACGTTTGATTTTTCTCAAGTCAATCCTAAACTGACAGTGAAATCCTTGGGAAAAGGAGTCGAACGGTTCATTAAGGAAGCTTCCGTATGGCTAACTGAACAATGTGATCTCAATAGCAGAAATTGTGAAATCTAAAATTCCTTAACCTTTAAAGAAAATGCGGTTTCGAAATAGCTCGTGCGTGTTTGTCACTTGATATGGCGATTCCTCGTGACGAACAAATTTCTTCTCACCCAACGGAGATGTCAATTTTCAATCGCAGGCCAAACTCCTCCAAGGGAAGCGCAGCCGTCTTGCAATTTGCAATTCCCAAGTGAATCACGAGGTTAGCTTTTCCAACGATCCCTCGCCCAAAGGCTGACGTCCCATTCCTAGGTGATTTGACGCCGCATTGATGCCAAGCCGCATCCCACAGTGGCATCGGTGTGGTTTTGCTTCCCCTGAAAGTGTTAAATCGAGCCGCGCCACGCAAGTGAATGGAGATGAGACGGCAGCCTGGCTGCAAATTCCACATCGCTATATCCAAAGATGAACGCAGAATCTGACTTGCATTCAATTCAAATTTGATCTTGGAGCAGAATTAGTCGCTTCCATCGCGACGACAATGTCAGTTAGCAGTGTGAAGCAAGGTTTTCAAGAAGTGGGATCGTGTAGCGTCGTGAGACTTTCTTAGGGACAAATGAAGGCACAATGCTGCGACTGGATGCATTTGAATTAAGTGAACAGAGGAATTGGAGCCACTGGCATAGTCGGATGGGAGAATGCGGACATCCCAAGTGTCTGCCACTGAATGCGTCAGTCAGGGGCACTAAGTGCTGCAATTGTGCTAGGGAGACGGTGGCATAAGTTTTGGTATTGCGAAGTGAACTGCCACACCGTTTGGGGAGTCTCTGCCTCTGCGATGACCCTCACCGACTGCGTTGAATGGGTGTTTGTGGTGAATGTGGTGAAACATTGCATACAGCGTTGAGGAATGTCAAGCGCGTGGGTAATCGTTCCATGGATGTGGACACAACCGTCTGTGAACCAAGAGGAGTGCCTCGTTTGGCCAGAAATAGCGACGTCCTTTTAATAATGGTAACACATTAAGGAGGCAGAGGTTGTTGATGACCCGTTGTTTTGATTTGATGAGCATTTCAAGGCTCCCAACTTATGCTTCAGCTGGACGGCATGCCAGTAGCGCATCCAGTCCACCCCTTCTCAGCAAAATCGTATCCGTTCCAGTGTTATGACTTCTTCTGGGCTGCAGGAATGACTCGATTGGCCGCATTAATAGCAGCGGCCAGCGAAAGCGCTTCTAAGCGAAGCTACCCTGACTCGTTTTTACTGATTCTTAGATCTAATGAGACGGAATGGAGGATTCTTGGCCTCTCCCAATGGAAGGATTGAAAACAAACCCAATCGCAATCACTTGTTTTGCAAAATCCGTACGAACTACTCTAGTGGGATCAGCTCTAACCGTACAATAGTCTGAAAAGATTGTTTCGTAGCTAGTTAGGGCATTCAAGCAAACAACAAAGATTTCTACTTTACGATTGGCTAATGGAAATCTGGAGATTGTCGGTGTGACCGGGCGCTAAACTTTATTATTTGGCAAGGTTTCCTTTAATCCCATGTTAGTGTAGCGTCCCGACCATCCCTCAAAGACGGAGAGAAGGCTAGGTGTAGGTAAGACTACTTGTATTTTAGACGGAAAGGAAGGAAAGCGCTGGCATGGCCGACAGGCCAGCCCACGCAGCCAGCTTCAAGGTGGCCGCCATTCAATGTTTCGGCCCAACCAACAGTCCAAACAAACGAAGCACTGCATGGCCCTTCTCTACCTTTGAGCGTTGTCTCCCACGCGTCCCTTCATCCACCTCTGGCGTCAGCCATCACAACGTAATCAGCGCTGCAAGAAGCACTCACGAGCTAACAGCGCCTGGCGTTAACATCTAACGCAAATGAGGCGAGGTTTGACACTAAGTCAATGGTCCCTTTTGGTGGTCCGACTCCACCTGCAGGTTCGCCCGGCTTGCCAACTAACGTCGGAGTAAGAGATTCAGACGGCCGCCACTGCATCCTTCGAGAGGTTAGTTTACCGGCAGCCTTTGCAGACGGCCCATGGTTGGATTGGCTTCAGTTGTTGATAGCTTTCCTGTAGAGCACGCGAGTGTGATAGTATCGGAGATAAACGCGGTTCTTAGTCCTTCAGCTAAGGCACTTCCTCTGCACCGTTGTATCGTACCACTTACAGAGCAAATCTAAATAAGGAAACGCACAAATTAGGGTCCGCTTTCCGCTGTCACCACTGTAGCACCCCGACCATTCCTAAAAGACGGAGAGAAGGCTAGGCGTCGGTTACAATACTTGTATTCTAGATGGAAAGGAAGGGGACTGATGGCACGGTCGAGAGGCCAGCCCACGCAGTTAGCTTCAAGGTGGCCGCCGCCACTGTGTCGAACCAACTGATAGTCCAAACAAGCAAAACACTACAGTTAGAGCCAACGCTCGTACGACCAGAGAGGGGCACACGCAATGCCCATTGCACTAGCGCAGTGTACTAGAGACAGTGACGAATTCGCGCAATCATAAAACGGAACGCACGAATTGAGACTATGAGATTTCCCATTTTACTTGTCAAATCGTTGTGTGTCCTTTTATTGCATTATCAAAGTTCTTAAGCGATTGCTACCGAGGTAAAGAGAAATCAAAGAACAGAAATCAGTTGCGCACACTGGAATGCAGTTGGTCGTCGAAGCTGATGTATGAGGCCAGTGACGAAGAAGAATTGGCGTAGCCAAGTGATTGGCGTATGGGCCACGAGGTGAAGCGGCCTTGAAATGGCAATTTTTTGTTGCAGAGAACATCGGCCAGATTTACTGCACCATGAATGCAGAGTGCTCGCTACATTGGTGAACGCACGATGTGGAGGAGTGGACCACAGGAGCTTGGAGCAAACGCTCGTGTATTTCAAAGCATTTCACAGCCAGGCAAACATCACAGCGACTGTCGAGCTGGCATGACAACCAACCAACAGTTAGCGGCATGCTTAGGTACCTCTGACTACCACTGGAGCCATGCTATGCTTCTGACATGCATCGCACACAAAATGCATCACGTTGGAAACTTACAGCGTTAGCAAACAAATCGTCCCTCCAAGCCGCGACTCATAGCATTGCATCCCGTGCGAACTAAAAGGCACAAAATGGCTTCGCTGATGAAGTGCCATCTCATCTGCTGAAAGTGTTATTTGCCAGGTAGGGCAGTCGCACCATCTTCCACCCATTCATCATGCAGTTTGACGTCCTCTTCAATCCTGCATTCACAAATCTCAGATTGCGTGATTGAATTGAGTCCAACGAGGGGGCACTTGCCAATCTCGCTACATTACATGTTCAGTAGGGTGGGATCCCCTCACCAGCAAATCCCTCTCCTCCTATCCTCCATACAATGACGTTCTTGAATGGAACCATAAATTTGTCAACACACCATCTTACCTGCGTCACAATCATCACCATCGGGCAGGAGCGAGATAGACAAGCCATAAGCGCCTCCTTCCAGGCCAACTAATCTGTTGCATAAGCAAACAATCTTTGGCTCGTCCAACCGCTACTGCGTACCCTTGAGCAGGGATGGTAAGGGATGCCTCAGGCAATCGGTTAGGGCCATCTCGGTTCGCAAATACAAGTACGGGATTTGGTAGCTGCATTTTGGGCGAAGCATCATCACCCCACCTGACTTGCACTTAATAGATGCGTTTACTTCAATTACAGAGCGTTAAACCACTCCCAACAGAAGAAAGCACTTAACAGCAGTGACCTAGAGTTGGAGAGATGCATTCCTTGGCCTTGGCAAAGCACTTGCCCTCCTCATTAGTTGATCCTGTGGGTGGGATACCCGTTAGCCATTCATAGCTGTCTACGAAATTTTCGAGAGACTCAAAAGCTCGCATTAGCCGAGGGAAGACCCAGTTGCCTGGCACAACTGCATCTGCAGCCCTTTAAACTCTTTCGCCTGAACAGCGCCAACGCCACAACCAACAGGAAATGCCAACTGCAAGCCACGTGTAGGGACGATTCTGTAATGGCCACAACAAGTGCAACCACGAGCCGAATGAGAAGATGAGAGCACCGATTGTGGAGATGGGATGAGCAAAGAATTGATTTCTCATTCATGCACGATGGGGAGCATCTCATTCCTTCCAAGTGACACATCAAAAGCGCTCCCTAGCTAGTCTGGTTAAATAGGGTCACAGATTTCCTACCAACCAATCCTGCTTCCTGCTTGGTGTTGATGAGGGTAATTGGCGAGCATTCCTCGTCGGCGATATGCTGAATGAGGTGGAGTGAGAAGCATTATGCTGGTACAGAGAGTACAATTCTTCCTTGAAGGTGGATAGTGACAATTCTGTAGTGAGAAGCATGTTTGTCGAGGGCTTCTCATCTAGGATTGAGGAATACTCAGTCGGACATGCGGATTTGCATGGCAGAGTGTTGGGCTCACGAAGCGCCCGGAGGTCCTTCGTCACCGATTAACGATATGGTGGTTAGTCAGGACTTTGAAACAAGCCAAATGGAGCTTGTGCCAACATCTCTTATCCGGTGCGAACGGGAACTGTTTAAATGGGGTGTTTAGTGTGCGCAGGATATGCCATCGTGATGCTCTTTCTCTTGACACACAGAGCGTGCATCTACTCCACTTCTTGTGGAAAATGGTGACCAGAACACACACCTACAACATCTCGTGTGTTCTGCTTCGACATTCCATCAATGTTGCAATTTGATCCGTTTCTCGCTTCACCCACCTCAGAAAGTTAGCCAAAACGGTTTGCCACCGCCAAATGCAATCACCACAGGAGTGTCTTGAGATCGGCTTCAATTAGTGGCATTCAAGAATTAGAATTTCATCAAAGATTCGCACGCGGAACCACTTCATTGCTGCAGCTATCATGCGTCTGTCGAAATCTTTCTTTCGTTGCCGACTACCTGATTGGGATGGTGACCAATACCCAAGTGTCAAGTGGTGCAGCACTCAAGCCATTGACATGCGCACCTTTGCTATTGCTTGCCGATAAACTGTCACCACGCGTGGCGAAGTGAAGAGTGTTGTGGCCCCATAGCAAATTTTTTCCAGACCAGCGCGCCCAATGTGGAGGTTATGATTCCGCCCAACCCACAGAATGAGCCGCTCAGTAGCCGCATGTTCTTTCGCCATACGTGGCAGGTAATTGCGGAAGGAATGCGAAGCACTCAAGGCGGATGGTTTAATCAGCATATGATCATTGCAGGAAGAGAGCGGAATTGGGGAAAGACCTTCGATGAAGTGCTGATCTTCCGTTGCCACGGAGAGAAGCTAATGGTTTTCTTTCTTTGGCAACCACCCAAGTGCCAACAGTTGTGACGACTCCCCTTCAAAGCTTATTTGTGGTGTTATCGCTCTTCATCATAAGGAGCTTAAAGAGCTGCAGCTACGATCGTGTTCGATTAGTGGGCCCTCACTCGGCTTATTCGGACTGGAAGCCAGAATTCTGGCATAGCTTAACTCCACTTTGCTACTTTGGTTGAGGGCCACGCAATGGCGAGATATCATGTGCTTATCACTTGCGGCATCACCAAGGCGTTGGCAGCACCGCAAGAAGACATGCTTTACAACTTGCCATCAATCGTGTTTACTGCTGAATGCCAAGCCATCCATTGTCTTAACTGCAGCCACTGCATTGAGTTGGTGCATGACTTTGTGGACAATTGTAGATAGCTGGCGACTCACTCTCCCACGAGTTCTAACGATTCGCTTTTCAGAGATGAAGAGCATTCCCCTCCAACTTAAATTAACTCATTCTAGAAGCGCTGCCTATTGCTGGATCAGACAAAATCGCTTCCACTGTCACCCAAATGATCGCATTCACCTGCCGCAAATCAAGCGTACTGATGATGCTCCATTTGAAAGTGGCTACCAAATTGTCATACTTGCAATTGCAAACAAAAAATGACATTTTAGCCTGATGTGGCACTTTGCCGACTGCCTAAGGGGCTCCTCGCTTTTCACTACTTATCAGTACTCAGTAGCAGTGAGGCGAGGCAAAGTTCGACTGCTTGGACGTGAGGTCAGCTTGTCTTCTCCCCTGTGGTCGCGAAGTCGAAACACTGTGGAAAGAACACGAGGCGAGAAACAGATTCTAATGACAAGCAATTGCACGACTTAACATTTCTTAGCCACAAAACGCACAACGCCTTCTGGTACGTCTTTTTCGGTGGAGCATTCAAAACCTGCGAAAGGGGCAGTGCGAGTCACGCTTTCCCAACTTGCCACTCTGGTGCTTACCTGAAAATGCTTGCTAACAAAACTCCACGTTATGGACGATACTGCCATCTGCTCAGTGTGGTAGTCTCCGATGGAGTCAGCACGCGCGTGGTTGGCAAGCCGGCAAATTCAACAGTAAGGGAAGTGGGTAGCTTTGGAAGGCACTGACCATGCCGCCTGACTTTCCATCGCATCGCAAATTTATGAATGCTTTGATCCCTGGGGGCAATTTCATCAACTACTTGTCATTGTCTCTCTTGCTTCAGAGATTGGCAATAAACTAAAAGCCTAACAGAAGCACCTACGACTCGTGCAACTTGGCAAACGACATCTGTGTCAACGGCATTTACGCTAAGGGCGTCATGAGCATTGTGAGCATCTCATAGCCACCCGCTCTTCGCCCACTATTTACTACTACAACAATGCGACCTTCCGTACGTCAATGCTGTTGACTATATGGTGTGCGAGCATTTAATCATTTCCATTTGTCTTTATTATCAAATAGCACAGGAACATGCGTGTGGTTTTATGGGTGCGGACTAATCAGGTGCTTGCCACGCGATTTGATTGAAAGCTCAACAACCACGTTATTTGGCAGTGCAGTGGGTCACTCACACCCGCTAGCTTCGCCTGCAGCCTGCGATTCAGCCACATCAGTTGCTAGACGTTTGACCAGCCAGCTCGCCACATCAACACCCAGCAATTATGTGAGTGCCCTTTGTGATGCGCAGAACTCGAATTGGCCTTACCCTGTCACCGAATGGCGGCGAAGACTTGTGCTGTTAGTTTCTTAAAATGAGGCGTCAAAATCAGACAAGCTCTCATCACCTCACTATGGCAGTAGGTATTTTATGCGAAAGAGTGGTGCAGACTGGAATTGGTGGTACAGTGCCATCGACTAATGCACTGCCCTGCCTGTTCACACGTGCGTGCTTCGGAAAGCAACGTCAGCTTTCCATCGTGCAGCTAGCTACGCTCATTACACTGACCTAAAATCACAAGTTAAACTGCTCTCGGGGCACCCACCACACTTCCATTGACGCCCATTGCTTCGATGGAAACTCAACTCCCACGCCTCGCACTCGAGCGTCAACACAGTCGTCGTCTATCCATGTGGCAACTACAACAGTAATGCAAGTGCAACTATATTACATTTGCGCGTTGGATATTCAGCTTCATGGCCCAGGCCAAGAAAGGAGAGATGCTAACCCACCTCCGATGTGACATGAGGAGTGGCGGTTTGAAAGAGGAGCGGAAGAAGCGTCATAAGTGAGGCATTCAAACATTAGTACCACGTGTCCTTCATCAACAAGAGAACAATTCCACTGATAGGCAAGCACAACCGAATCCTCTCCACACTTGACTTCACCCATGTCACCGTGAAACACTTCAACGAGTGTAAGAATGCTTGAAGACAATTTGCGAGGGAGGGGGATGGCTTGACGCTATCCCATCGTTTCCAGATTGCCCAAGTCCTGCTACTTGCTTCAAAGCAATGATGGCCTGTTTTCGTTCCACACTTCAGCAATACTCCTCTGCTTCGTGCCAATCGACGTGCACCAAGCTGACGGATGGGCTGCACTTAGCCCACTTCACAACGGCAGCCTGCATTTCTTGCAATGCAAAGTCGACGCACCTTCCCTCGCATTCTGAATTCCTTCCCATAGAATGCCCATCTCACAAATCACTGACACCATCCCGTTCGGGTCCGACAGATCGTCGTGTGACACAACTGACAAATCTGCACTTTGCATGGCAGAGAACTCGGCCCAACCCATCGCAGTGATGATGTAGCAAAGTTATTGGAAAAGAAGGGCCATCCTACGGGCACAATGCAATGCCCACATGGGTGCCAGCACCGACTTGTCTCAGCTTTATTCTTTGTCACAACACTTCCACTCACTGACGCGCCCTTCCAACTGCCTCACAATCTTTGTCGCCTTCTTCCTCCTGTGGTCCCCGTCCCACCACTCATCCTTTGCCCTTCTGCCTTCGAAGCGGAGAGCATGCGTCGTGAGACAAGGAGGAGTGGACGCATGTCCAGATGCCAAGCGACGCCGACCATCAAGGTGGCGAGCGCTGTTGCTGTTGACGCCAGTTATTTGCCCCCCAAGTGGCCGCAAGGCACAACTGTTTGTGCAGACGTGGAAGTGGGAATCAGGCGAAGAAGTGATGTCATGAGAGGAACGCTGAATGATGAAATGACATCCGTGGCCTGCAATCCGCGCTCGAAGGATGCGCACCCGTGCATGGGAAGGTAATCCTACCAATTCCAATTCCATCTTATTCCCACGCACTCTGCAGCATTCATCATTCTGTGGAGATGTAAGTAACCACGCCCTGGTGTTCTCAGTGAAGTGAACTACGGCGCGATGAGAGGTGCAGTCAAGGCTGACGACAAGCACTCTCCACAAATCGACGCACTCTCCCTAAGTCGATTGGCTGTAATGAACACACCAATTCTCCTCCAACCTCCCCAGCCCATGTGCTGCGATGTGATGAGCATTGGAGTCAAAGTGGAGAAGCACACATGTAAACGTGATGTCTGCTACCACACGATCACCTGGAAGGAGGACTGTTGTGCAAGGTCGGCACCAGTGGATGCCACTGTCGGACACGACGCACCACGTGCCACCACCGATCGATGGGACGCACGTGGCAATTGCGAAGACGACAATTGCACGCTTAACTGTCAGCTATGCCTACGTACGCGTTACGAATTCTTCTACCACTGTTCTTCCTTCTCGGCCTTCTCTTCGTTCCCGTCACTGAGTTCATCGCCTCCGCCTCCACTTCCACCTCCACCTCCTCCTGGTTCGTCCTCCTCGCCATCAGTTTACTTCTCATCCTTCAATTTTGTCGACGCTACCAACCCGCTCTCCCTAGCCCCAACACCTTCAGCCATTTCAAGGACGTCATAGGATTAAAGCAGACAGCAGTAGCAGAACTTAGGGGTAAGTTGTGCTGACACACCCTCCTCCCCTTCCCCTCGTCTCTCCCGCCAATCCTACCCTTCTTCTCCCCACCACATTTGCCTGTGCAATGTCAGTGCTTTGCGCAGGTCAGGCAAGAAAATGAGAAGTGAGTGCCTGAGGTGCAGCTTTAGGCAAAAACACGTGATTCCACCACCAAATCAAGGCTTTTGTGGCGCATTTAGTTGCGTGGCCATAGTAGTGACTGGAGAAGGGCACTCTGCAGTAGTGCGAAGTGGTGGCAGAAGATGTGAAGGAGGTAGATGTGCAGCACTATGCATTGACGCACAGCAATCATCCTCTGCCTCCCCACCCTCCTCCTTTCTTTGCCTCCTGTTCGCACCTGCTCTCCGATCTCCTTCTCCTCCCTTCTCCTCCCCTCCCCTGCCCTCCTCTTTGCCTTGCCTCACCCAACCATTCACCAACCCACCCAATCAGTCACGCCTTTGTTCGTTGTAGATGAACAAGCATTTTATTTTGCATCAGTTAGAGAAGATCAGGCACCACCCCTGTCTTCGCTGGTGCGAAAGCACAAATCGCGCAGACACAGAATTAAGATCGACCAGGAAGCCACCTTCGTCGGCTCCATAGAAGTATTTAGGGGTAAGTCGCCATCTCCTTCCACACCTGCATGTATGCCTTGTGTGGTGCTGCTCATTTCGTCTCTTGTGCCTCTCTCGCACGAGATTGCGAACGGTGTAAATGGCAGCTGTGGTGAGAGCAGAAGCAGGAGGGGATGTAGTGAGTAAGAAGCAGTGTGGTAGACTAAGTAAGGTTAGGCTTAACCAGACCGCACAGTGCTAAACTCAAACAGATGCGGGTGGACTAGCCATGTGTGCCTGATTATAACAGCGTTGTGTGACAGTGTGAATGGTAGGTGGTCGTCTTCACGACCTAATGCTTGAACCACCTCAACGTAACCGCAGCAGGCTGCATGCAGTGAGGTCTTTCTCTTCTACCTGGCAGATATTAGGGACCAAGACACACGCGCAGCACCAAGGTCGGTCGACGTCCTTGCGACGGCAAAGCGGCAGCCTTCCTGCCTCCTCCTTCTCTCCCATGCTCCTCTCCAATTCGCCTTCAGTGAGTCACCCCTCCTTTCCTTCTTCTCCATCTCCCCCTTCCTCCACTACATGTGCTCTTCATCACCGCGTCTTGCATTGTCCAACCTATAGCCTTCATGCATTCAAGTCATGCGGAGTGGAAAAGAGTGAGGCCTACTAATCGTCCTTTAACCATCCTTCATTTGTCCATTTCAGTGTCGCCAGAACATCTCACTCCTCTGACCGCCCCACGTTCATCACATCTTCGTCTTCTTCGAGCCCACAGTCCCTTCCTGTCCACCGTCTCCTATGCCTCCGTCAACCTCATCATTTTCCGACGTCCTTTCAGTAAGTTCAGCTTTTCTCTTCAATTTCGTCTTTCCTCAACATGCTATCTCTAATGGCCATGGTGACGAGGGAATTAGTGTGCTAGACCAGACACGGCGTAGGCTATTGCCGAGTAGACTCCACTCCACTCCACTCCACTCCACACAACCAATCCTCTAATTTCGCTTTATCTTAGCTCGCATTGTCGTCTGCTCTAGGCGCTGTCTTCCATTCCGTGTTTCCCCTAGTCTGTCCCATTCCACGCTGCCTCAGTTCTTCTGCCTCCACCTCCACCTCCACCTCCTCCTTCTCACCTCTCTCTTTGCGCTCCTACTTTCGCGCCAGATTTGACCTCCACAACAAAGGTAAGCGCCTTCACCTAATTTGCACCTCTCCCTACTCCACTCAGTCTGTACACCCCGTGCGTTCGTGTGCTCACTTCCTCCACTCGCCCTTTTAGATTGTCGTCGTGCGTGGTGTGGCACGCCAACAGGTAAGACCGTTCGTTTGTGTGCATGCGTGCGCACGTGTGTGAGTGTGTGTGTCTGCTGACACGTTGGTCTCATCTTCCTCTCCGTGCACGACTTTGCAGACGACCAGGTCGATAGCAGCATCCTGGGCCCTGTAAGCACTCCTCTCACCATTCGCTTGCTCCCTCCTCGCTTTGCCGCATCAACGATCGGCATGTTGGTTGACGTCAGCCTTCAGCTTCGTTGCTCACCCGTTCCACGTTATTTGCCTCCTCCAACTTCTGCCTGTGCTTCCACTTCTTCCCATCTATTTGCCTCGCCACCTTTTTCCATGCTTTAGATTGAGGAAGACGCACCGCATTCGGTGGCCAGCACCAACCATAACTATGAAAACGGTGCCCAAAGGCGAAATAACCCTTATCGTGGCAACGCGTTCCATCAGTTCCTGAACTACGTGACGAGGATGGCACGCTGCCTCCACCCACGCAGAGGAGGATGCCATATAAAGCGTAAACTACCTCTGAGGTAGCGCCTAAACCTGCAATTCCGTCGTTGCTATTGTCACAATAGAACAGCACCCGTAAACAGAGAGTAGACACAATAGGCACTTACACTCTGCACACACTTGATCCCCTAGGTACTCACGCCACCCTCCTCCATACCCTCTTGCCTAATAGAAGTATCTTTCATCCAACTACGTCTTCCTCGCCACTACATGATGTGCGTTCCACTCGTCAATATGGTCAACTTCAAGGCGCATGCTCAGCCTCCCACGTCGCAGTCCTTCACCGTTGGCGAGACAGTAGTCTCATGTCTAGTGGACGCTATACATTCAGCCAGCCCCAGCAGTACTTCACACCATGGTCATCGCCCCTGCTTCTACGTCTCACTAGACATTCAGTCGCCACACATACCACTACTCATACAGTCGTCTGCCTTCTTGCCTTTCAGCCCTCATCACTGTTAGGCCTTCAGGACTGAACGCGTGTCACGGTAGTGGGTAGTTGTACGGGTGTGATCGACCCAAACCCCTCCCCGTTCCGCGCAACAATGTGATGCAGTACACAGGATAAGAGTCACCAGTTCTGGCCTACCATCTAACTTTCAGCACCTGTTTTGGCGCCTTCAGCCCAGTCTTCAGCACTCAGAGATGCCAGCTCCACTCCTCCCGTAGAAACTGGGCGCCGAGAACAATCAGAACCCACCTCAAGCTCCACCACGACACCTGTCATTGGGGCACCGTCACACAGGATATGAACGCGTCCCTGTGACTGGGCTCCCAGCCTCCATTCTGAAAGATACACAACAGCGTCCAGACAGTCGCAGCCTTTCACCACCAGCCCTTCCTCACTTCTCGACTCTCACTCACCCACAGTGCCTATCGACCTGAAGAAGTGTTGAAACGATGTCATAGAAATGAGCACTTCATCACACTGCAGAGGATTTATGTACAATCGTCGAATAAAGTAGCATTCCTTATGAATAATATGCTACGGTCTTTCCCAACGCCAACTCCATACCACTGGAAATGTGACAGTTCAACGACGTGAACCAACGTACGCGACCTTATGAAGGACGCGTCAATTGGAACCAAGAGATACCATCTTTTGGCGAAGACGATGTACAACGAATGCGACAACTCCGTCATCATAACACTTAGCAGGAAGGAACTCCTCTCTACTTTGCCAAAGTCAATCCGCATAAGGTCGCGCTGCTTGATTCCAACGATGCCGCTAGGAAGACCACTTCCCGAATCTGAAGTGCTGCCCGAGGAGGATCTGGGTCCTCCTTGCCGAGCAGTCAGCCTTCCCACGAACACTAGGTGCATGAGCATCGGTTGTAGATATCGAGAAGGTGTGATTTGAGACCGTGACGTTGCCTTCCGTATGTAGTGCCAGCGCCTTGCTATGCTGTACGGCTAATGCTGCGTGGGCGAGTAGTTAAGAGGTCAAGAAGACTTCTCAGACAATGGTGAGCAGAATGAATTGAGGAGGATGCCTAAGACGAGAAGGTGGTTGTGCAAAAAAATTGAAGTTAATTCATGCATAACCTCCATTTCGACCATCGCGAATGAGTTGCCTGACCTAACAATTCCAGTGTCGAGGATTGCACGTTCCATAGTGGGACGCAGGATTCGAATTGATGAGGTGGTGCAACGACGTCAATGCGAAGACATGGTGCATCCTCTGGGTGTCGGTAAAATGCCTCACGGCCACCTGACTTTGAGTTCATTTGACATTTTGAGGACTTCATGTCGATGGTGGGCAGCGAATTTTCTGCACGATGTCATTCCATGCCTATCCAACATGAGCTCAGCATGTCACACACATGCACTTGCTTGTCTGCTTGTATGAACAGACAAACGTGTGACACTCGTGGAGGCAGTAGATACATGTTAGTCCCTCAATCAAATTGCTTCTTAACTAATCGAGTGAAGCGTGCCACAGATGCCTCTCCAACCCATCCTCATTGATGTTGGCCAATGGCGTGGTGAAGGAGTGCAGTGACGGGGCTTTAGCTGTTTCAGAGAGGACACTTCCCCTCGAAGGCAGGTGACGATTGCCGCGTAGGAGGAAGCCACTTCGTCGAACACTTCGCATCCAGCATTGAGGACTGCTTGCATGAATGCATGCATGCGCAGAAAGGTGGTGAGGTGAGAGGCGCGTGGAGGCTCATGATCATCAATGCTTGGCGTGGTGGCCAACCTGACCCTAACAATTGAAGGAGTGGTGGATGTTTCGATGCTTCTCGTCATCTCTTTCCCTTCGCAGCAGCACCGATTGCAAAAATCAGCAGCATTCCTTCCACAAATATTCACAGTCCTCACCACCCGCCTAACTCGACCCTTTCTCCACGAAGGAGATTACCATCTGTTTGCATCCACTCCAATCCTTTTGGGGAAGGGAATGCTGCATGGGGTGAGATTAACTTCGAACCCGACGCACACATCCGCAGACATGTTTACACGCCACTGCTGACTTTGTTGTCAGGAGATGCTCACAATGGAGCAGTCTCACTCTGCCTGCAGGCTTACTCCCCGCCAATGTAGATCAGGACTGTGCACGTGTGGCTTTAGAAGGACATGCAATCATGACACACCAATTTTTACACCTCATTATGGTCCAGTTGCGGAACACACAATCTCTGCGCGCCTTGTCTACTCGAGCAGGCAGACGTGCTATGCCCGATTGGAAGTGCGTGGCACATTCGCATCTAGTCCGCATCCCTCATTTGCGTTTCCTCGAAAAGAGTGGAGTCAACGGGGCTTGATGAACGGGACACACTGGTTTAGGTGGTGCTCATTTGGAGGGCAAAGACACGGTGTGTTTACTCTGCCTATGCGAGTGCTGCCTCTCCTCAAGTGGAAGGCCTGTGCAGCGCCTCAAATGCGCTTGAACTGCTTGACACAAGGCGTGAGGCAGGCAAACCTTCATGTAGGACGTGGGAAAGGAGCGTCCCGAGTGTGCGCTTTCCTCCTCCCCTAGCCCATACTTGTCGGCATGGTTCCGTCTCCTCGCCGTTACCACCATCAATCCTCCTCTTCGTCTTCTCAGTGCGTCACATTGTGCTGTTGCTCATTTTGCTGTAGCAACTCACCAGTCGTTGCTGATGGAAGCGATCCACTTGCCATGACGTTGCCACCTTCATCTGCCTCAGTTGATTAGTTTGGCCTAATGTGACGCGAGGAGATGCAAAGGCTGGCCACTGCTCATCTTTTCTCATTTTTAGCACATTCACACTCTGGGAGTGGCGAGGAGAAATTTCGATTGAAGAGGAAAACAAGGTGGCGCACTTTGTTGGAGCGTCAAACGGCTTCAACCGCAGAAGGCGGATGGCACAGCCAACCCACTGGTTCCGTGCGTACTCCGTTTCCATGCTGAGGTGTGTCTGTGCAGTCCCATTCCCCTCCTCCACCCCCTTTCTTTCCACTGTAAGGACGCACAATTCCAGTCGTCTCCTTTGACTAGCACATCCTCCGCCCTCCTACGTAATTTACCTGCCAGTCTTCGCACCACTCTCTTTACAACCCCAACTATTTCCCAACTAATTTAATCTAACCATCCATGAGTGCCATGCCAACGTTCGGTGAAAGGCTTGCAGAGTAAAATTTAACTATTCTACCCTTTTACCTGTCTTTTCTGCACTTTTGAGAGTGAAGGGATTGCAGACCTCCTGTCCTTCCATGCAGTCGCTTGTGTGTGGATAGCTGATCCATGGCTGAGTGGCCCACGTGCCATCCATGAGGCCTGACGCGTTGTCGCCTCGACCCAGACCAAAATTATCACTCTCGTTATCGTCGTTGCCTCCTCAATCACTCGCCTCTATGACTGCGTTCATCGAGTTGGCATCGCCAAACCGACTCAGGTGCCCATGTCGGCCAATTACCAGGGTGTCACCCGAATGCAGGAAGCGCTATAAAGGACTTTTTTACACTCAACCCCTCAAATTACTGGTCATCCCCTTTAAGTGCGCTCATTCCGTAGTCACTGGTATCTTATTTAGGCAGGCATTCGTACCCGCGTTTCCTGTGTTGGGCGCATGCGCGACAGACGGCGCTGAAGCGTTGGTGAATGGCGTAACGCAGAGAATCAAGGCAATAGAGACCCGCTTCTCAGGTCTCTTACTGTACATGTGATGCCCCCGACCCGCATGTGAACCCTCCAAACACGATTCCACCATCGGAGATGGTGAATGGCGGCAACTCAGGCACTCACCGTGTAGGCGACCATCTACCTTCCAAGCCGTCTAGCACTACCCCACCTTGCATTTCCTAAGCATTAGTGCTTAACTCTATCAAGGTGGCCTAATTGGCAGAGCGTGATTCCAATAGGCCGCGAAAAGTCTTTCATCACTGAGCGCTAACTCATGCTGGCGAGTCGATGTGCTACTGACAGCGATTTCAGTAGGGTTGGCGTAGAGGCATTCACCAACCTCTCCTCCGTTTCGCGTTACCTCCCATCTTGCGTTGCCAATGCTCCAGTCTTGTAAGCGAATATGGTGGCCCAATTCCTTCACGATGCAGAGATGCAGGCGTCATTAGTGGCGGTTGTGCTGCAATCGCTTGAAATGAGTGACAATCGAATACCGCACGGCTTGCTCCTGGTCCAGTCAGGCTGTTTGTTAGGGTTGTCGTTTCCTGTCCATACTCCTTCCAGCTTATCGGTGGCAAGGCAACAAAACCATCACCTTAGTCTTGCATGCTTCACGTATTCATCTAGCCTACTGCACAAATACTTGGTGGCAGGGGATAAAAGCGCAACCACTTATCGAATAGTACGACGTTCAACAAGTCCGAAACCCGACAACGAATTTCCAAATTAAATGCAATGTTACCTGCAGCAATCATTACGGACGCCTAAGCTGAGTTTGCGCCCTAGTTCAAACGCCAACACTGCCCTTCGCTGCAGTTATGAGCGACTCTCCAATAACACAATCACCATAGTGACCACATTGACACAAATGCTGCCGTGACAGTCACTACGCCACCCTAACAACTAACAGCGGTGACGTCCTTCACCAGTCTTGGTAGCAGCAGTGGCGCTGTCAAATTCTTGGCGCAACGACGCTTTGCACAAACTTATCAACCGTAAAAATAACACCGATCTCGCCCCGACTCGGAAAACATGGCCCAACTTTCGCCTACGGCCAATGCATCGAATTCCCGCCATGACGCAAATAAAGTCCACTGCTTGCACACTCAAAACAGCACTCATTACCTCACCAATCAACAGAAGCAGGACTGCACTCGTCGATGATAATCAGCAGAATAAGACTTTTGTCGAGAGTGCTCAGAGTCAAGTCGTCAGTGAAAGCACAAAGTAGATTTTCTACTGCTTTGGTGGGCGCAATCCCGTGGCAAAAACCAAAAAAGGAAGCAAACAAATGTCGGTTTGCGGGAGCCAGAAAATTAGCACACTGATGTCTAGTGACTAGAACAGGCGCGGTCGTGGGGAAATCATTGGCTGGATCAGGGCGACAATTCGCACGCCAAAGTCCAAACGCAGGTCTCATTGTGCTCAAGGCCGTGCAGCACGCCACTAACGCATTTGCATGCCAATTCGCAACTTCTAGCCTGTTCGTAATACCACAAAGCGAACGCATCTACTCAAAACGACGACTGATTTCTCGGACCTCGACCAAAGCGAAGAAGAACTTCCACACCACATGCGTGGGATCACGAGCGCACACTGAGAATTACAACTTAATTACTGTTTTCTTTTTTCTAAAATAGTATGCCAGGTTGAGTGTTGCATGCCTTTATTAACAGGTAGCAACCACAGAATACAACACCTCCCACATCATTCAGCACAACTTGGACGGTTTAGTTTGATACTGTTGGTGATCGAAGGCGACTTCCGCTCCAAATTCACTCACATTTTGGTGCTTGCGATAACCACGTACAGCACCACCTCCGCCTTCACAACCTACTCCCCACCGTCCTTCTTCGGCACTTCCGTGCTTGCTGTCGCATATGCTGCCGCCGTAGAAGTTATCGTCCATGCCTTCCGACGATCATGAGGAGCGGCAAACATATGGACGAAGCGGCACTTCTATGACACTACCAACAGAAGGACGGCTAGCTCAAGAATGCAAATACGAGAGTTCGACAGATAACATACTCCGAGTCTGCATCGACTGCGTGCGTGCTGCCGAACCCTTCGTTCCTCGACAACACGCGAAGCGATTGTTTGTGAGTGTACTCGTGGCCAACCATCGATATGCTCGGTTCTCGATAAATCCCACTAAAGACTGCGTGGCCATGCGTCACGTCTGGCGGTTTGCTTGCAAATGCAACACTGCAACGTTGCATTATCATGTCTCGACAGATGGATGTGAGCAAGCGACCGGCTTTGTACTTCACCAACAGTAAATATCCCACAGTCAGCGTGAAGATGAGGAGGGAAAAACACACAGGAACGATTATGTAGACATAATTCATTTGCCCAATCTACAATGCAAGGCGCAGACATAGACTATTCGCTTCGCATCAACAGTTGGCACTCACACCGTAGGGAGGAATGGGATAAAGAGCACCTGCTAACTGCTATTCTAGACACGCAAAACTAAGACTGATGCATTCCTTAGGACCGCTAGGAATGCTCAGCGAAACAAGAAAGAAACCCGCTGCACAAACACAACATGCAAGCGGTGCAGCAAGCACACTAACGTGGAAACCTTGCTATCATTTGCCCTAATCGACTGATCTACTGGTGTGCACAAATTCCCGACTGAGCAGTCGACCTGCATCACATTCACGCCGGCAAAGCACGTCAACACCTTGTCAAATTTAGAGCAACATACTTACCCGTGCACTGACAGAGGATCAGACAGAAGGGAGGCACACATTGAGGCTGAGCCCAATTCGTTTTAAGTGCGCGGCAATTGAGGCAGTGTGTGCTGATTGAAGTGGTGAGTCCAAACGCAAGGGTAAATTTGTCAGACGAAAAAATCACTGCTGTGATCTGCCGTTGCTGCCGTCACTACTACCAGGTATTTATTTCCACCAGTTTAGGTGCTATTTCTGAAGCTTTAATGTTACAAGCAGCACTGAAAAGGGTGTGCAATAAAATCCAACGCTGCAGAAGCTCTCAAAATCTACGATTCAAAAAGACAAGAAGACATTTACAGCTACCTCTCTATCTGCCTGCCCACTTTGCCTTCCAAACCATCCACCTTCTTATTATGCAGTCTTGTCCTCGTCATTTGATCATCCAACACACAGAGATGATGGAGTTTGAAAATATTTACAACCTGAACCAAAAACTTAGACCTCCTTGCTGACAGTAGATATGCAACGGTTATAGTCACATCGCTGCCACCTTATGCGCCCACTCACAATGCATTCATATCGGTGAAAGCCAAGCTCATCCAAATCCACACATCTCGTGCGGCAGTGCGAGCGCAAGCAGCAGCACATCATTCACCACATTCAACTACCACCTTCATCGACCGCCTACGACTTCACATCATGCATCACTGACGCGTCCAAATCATTGAAATGAAGAAGTCGCATCCAATGAATGTGTATCGCGCCTTCTACATATCCGCGGTTCACATCGACCCACCCACCAACACTGCTTCTCAAACACCACTCCAACGAAACTGCCAACGAAACTCCATTCAACGAGCGCATCCAATCAACGCACGCAAGTCAAGACTCCCAACACAGCGACCACCACGTTCGGTTGGGCATTTCTACTGTCTCGTCAATTAGCAAACCATCTTGTCGCGGCTAAAAACAAACACACTACGTGAGAAATGGATTACAGCAGAAATTGCCCACCTCAGTTTCACTTGTCATGACAAATCACATCAGCCAGCTTTGCCATGCTGCCATAACTCCCTCCAACAATGAACATCAAAGAGGTATTAAAGACTGTGTTATAGTAAATGAGACAACAAACCTACATCACTGCAAATGCGATCCTTTTAAATCAAGACAGAAGCACCCGACTCAGACAGGGCACACCACTAGCCCGCACTAAGACCCAGGCCAATAACTAAGCCTCCTCTGCTTGTCATAACGCCGGCATGCACAAATTGCACACATACGGACAGGAGGGTGAACTAGAACGCCAGCACTGACACCTCCAAACCCGTGATCCTCTTCCCCACCCTCATTACAGGCCTCAACAACAGCCAGCGAGCTCAACTCTTATGCTCTACCATCAAGATTCCTCCAGTTAAAGGCGGCACTATGAATGGCGGAGACGACATCCAACGAATGCGACAACTCCGTCATCATAACACTCAGCAGAAAGAACCACTTCCCTACATTAGCAAAGTCAAGCAAGCGAAGGTCGCGCTGTTTGATTCAAACGATGCCGCCAGGAAGACCACCTCTCGACTCTGCTGTTCAGATCGCAAACCGGACCGTGGGATGGACAACACTGATCTCCAACTCCCTCAAGTACCTTTCCACCTTCCGTGCAGATGCAACTACACGCCCAACAATGAAAAGAACAAACGACTTCCGCAAACACACCAGCCCTCCTCACGAACAGACACAACGACGCATTATGACACCTCCTCCGCCGCCCATAATGATTGCTCGCAGACCAACTAGTACCGCCGTACAAGCCTTTCCTACAATTGCCCAGTTGCTTTACAAAGACAGTGCCTTACGATAAGCAGGCGCAGCAAGAACCTCTCAGGCCTAATTACACGCCACAGCTATGCAGACAACAAAAATGCGAAGCAGCTACACAGCTTCAAATCAAACGTCCTGCATGACATTCAACGTAATGAGCAAACAGGGCCAGACGAATGGCGCATCCCTCCAGCCAAACGACGACTTATCAACACGCGTCCGAGAGGAGAAAAGGAACACAAGTGCGTCGAGAGGAAAACGGATTAATAGCCGAAGTCGACTCCGCCTGGCTCAATTTCACACTGCGGTGAGTGCATCCATCGCTATCAAACGCTGAACCGCCTCGGCAAGGCAGGCTTCAGCTGGGCCTCTACCGAGAGTCAGACTGCAAACCACCGCAAGCATTTCGCCACCTCTCGTCCAAGTCGACAATTCGCATTCCGCTTCTACTGACCCCGCAACTGTCACAACACGCCTTCCAAAAGCACTCATGCTTCACAAAGCATGACGAGTGTTCGCAGGGCATTAAGCACAAAAATACACACGACGACGCCTAAAACATACTCCATGACGATGCACTCGTGCGTCTTGCAAACATGCAACAATTCGTGACCAAGAGAGGCAGTGTCGGTTGCAACAGCGCAAAAGGCAGCCATCACCCAGTAATCAGCGAGATGAACCAATGATAGCCAAAGCATTGCAAACGCAGCCACGTTGACAATGACGGCGGCGGCGTCTGCCAACACCAACTGAGGTACCAACTCCAACACACGATGGCGCACTTCTCCACACTTCACCGCCCTGCACGTAGAAGGACACAGCATCACCACTACTTCAGCCATGGCGTCTCACCCACATCCACACCTCCCTAAAATAGCCAACAGGCCAAACAAAAGAAGACTTCACTACTTAGAGAAAGGATAGGAATCTGCATCACTCCACCAACACCAACCAATGCCTCAACACCCGTTGCAAAAAAGAGCCAGACTGCTTAACAAGCTCTGCATCAAGACAGCTTAGTCTCCGGCACAGCGTCAAATCCGCAACAAACCTACCTGCGTTTTGAATTTTCCCAAGCCACTGCTCCTGCAAGTAGCGTCAAAAATGACTGCCTTGCCGAACACGGACACTGGTGTGTTCTCACAATGCAACTCACGTCTTCGACCATAGCCAATTAACTTCGCTTCCGTCAACGCGAAAGCAAGCCTATAAGGTATTTCCCGACATTATTAATGGTACTGAGACGAATGTTAGTGGACTTGAGAATGTTCGATCCTCTCACCTCCCAATTCTCCCTCATTTTGAATGCTCAGCTCCACGCAACACACTGAAAGAGCTCTGACTATGCAAGCGCGGAACGCCGGTTATTACAGAGTCATTTATCCACTGAATGCTCCGAATGCAAGCCGCACTCTTCATCACTCCTTGCAATGGTCCTCTTGCAGGATTAACTACCTGACACTCTCCATTTCCTATATTCCACCTCGTGCGCAAAGTCCATCCGCACCCCAACAAAACCGACTTCGACTCAACTCACCTAATGAACAAGCCGGTCAGTTCGTGCGTCCTGTAAGCGGCTTGGCAAATTAGAAACTGGCCATTATGTAGTAAAACGCCAGTTTGCCCACTGGCTAAACATGTCATTACATGCATTTAATAGCGAAATCGCATTTCACCTTGTAGGGCATTTTGAGTAACATTTTTATGCCACGGTCTTCCCCATTGGGAAATTAGAATGCCAGCTTTTGCTAGAAAAAGAGCACTTGCGCAGTGTACTAGAGACGAAAACGAATTCGCGCAATCATAAAATAGAACACACGAATTGAGTGTAGGAGAGTTTTAGTTTTGGCTGTCAAATCGTTGTGTGTCCTTTCACCGCTTTATCGAAATTCTTAAGTGGTTACGACCGAGGGAGACAGAAATCAATGAACAGACATCAGTTGCGCACACTGGCATGCGGTTAGGTGTATGTCTACTTGCGTTGCTTGAAAGCCAACACTCATTGTAAAATTGTAAACATGGAGCATCCGCTTCTGCTCCGCAGCCCACATCAAACACCAAATATCCCTCCATAACATCAGCAAACTGTGCTCCTCACTCACACCTCATCTTCGGCATCAATTTCCGATAGCTAGTCTTGAAGCCGCATTACAAAGCACGGTAGTGAAGGCGTTTCGATTGTGAGGACCATCCTATGCTCCCATTGTCTCCCCCAATCACGTCACAAGTGTGCTATGCAGGCGACCGAAAGAGGGACCTCATATTGAGGAAAAATGGCAAACGGATAAAGTGAAACATCCATCACACTTCAGCGGCTTTCCCTAAATTACTCGGATTCCGCTTAAATGTCAGTGACGAAGACGACATCAAGTGGATCTGTGTCCCAAGCTAGAGATGCATAGACGATTGATCATTGCGCCTCCATTCACTCTTAAGGAAATGCCTGCCACTGCACCAGTTTGCTCACTTGTTAAGCTGCACCGCCCACACTTAGTCGACAATGAAAGCAGACGAGAGCAACACAGAAGAGCCTATTTCCCTGATTTCGAATGGGGCAACCAGACGGCTGTAATCTGCGCCTTATAGCCAAGCTGTCCAGTAGACCTAGGGGCGCGCAGAGATGGCGGAGAGCGCTTACTGCAGCATTGGCTTAGCCAAAATGGGGCCAACCTGATGGCCGCACAAGCCGACCAGGCTTGTCGAATTTGTCCCTCTCTGCAAGATACCTGGCCCTTACTTCAGGACATGCAGGCCAATAATCCTATGGATGGTAGGTAATCTCCTACCCGGTGCATCTGCCTACTATCGAGACGGATGCCACCCTCAGGAACACACGCCATGTCATAAAGCAGAATGAGCAATTAATGCAAAACGCCACTTTCCAGACAAGCAGAGCAACGCGATTAGTTGGGCGAACCAAGTTAGTTCTTGCAGAATAGTGAAGTTCGTAGACAAAGGCGTGTTGGCTAATAGAACTGCGCCTTTAAGCTCAAAAATGCAGATGCCAGCTAAAACCTATTTGGTGTTTGTGGCAATCTGACCGCCCTTTTCATTCACGTTGGCTGAGGCAGGGCATGGCACAGTTTTCTAGACTGACAGGGCAACGCAATTAGTTGAGCCCACACTATCAGCTCAAAGAGCTAAGGTTATGTGAGAGCTACGGGTTAAGATGCAAAAACTGAGGCGAATTCATGGTCGTCGAAGTTCGTGTGTGAGGCTGGTGGCGAAGACTAATTGGCGAGGCCAAGTGATTGGCGTCGGGGCCACGAGGTGAATTGGCCTTGGCATGACGACTTTGTGTGCTAGAGCACAGTGGGCTTTGCAGTGCTGCCGTCATCCAAAGGACAAATACACTTTGGGAGAATTAACGAATGCAATGAAGGAGTCCATCATTCACTTCCAAGCCCCTCACACAAACACACACACACACACACATACACCATTTGGTTGAGCTTGCTCCCAACCTAACAGCCGTCACGCCCTCCACTGCTCATTCACACAATTCCTGCGCTATAAATTCCGCGGGTTCGTTCATCGTCTTATCCGTCTTATCGTCCACCCATCCACGAGTCCCATTCACCTATTCATTCAACCCGCATTCAATCATTCATTCATTCTTTCATCCATCGCAGCGGTCTTTCCCGTCGTGAAATTAGAGTGCCAGCTTTTGCTGAAAGAGCACTTGCGCAGTATGCCATGGACGCGAGAACGGTGCCTCTCACTGACATAATTTACAAGCCCGCCTTCACGACAGCTGCACACGAGACTAAATTCCTTTGCAATTGAGGCAGTAAGGCCTTACTGATGCAGACATCTGCGGAGCGGATGCCTTCCTTCCACGCCACGTTGGACTCGGAGATTGGCCAGTACGGATTGGGCACTTTTGCAATTCGTGTTGGTCTCACTTGCCTCCACCGGCAATGCATCTCCCCACGCCTCTCCTGACGATGAACTGCGACAAACTGTGCTTGTGTGTGCCAGTGTGTACGCTGCATCGTATCGATTCGCTAACCAGATGACCAATGCGCAACGAGGTCATGGCTGATACTCTTATCGACCAAAGGCGACTGCCTTTTCACCTACCCATTAATAGTGGGGCATCGGAAGCCACTTTTCGCCTTAAAGAAAAACTAGGCACGCTGCAATACACAATGCGATGGCTTGTGATGCAGCTCAGACCCGAGCGAAGAGCGATATCCGTGGCTGGATGTGCGGGTTGGTGTGGGGATGAAAGGTGGGGGAGGGGGGGTAAGGGGTGGATGGATGAGGGCACCTGTGAGGCATGACAATTCAATCCATCGGTCCAAACAAACGCGCACAAAGGTCAGCATCAAAGGGTGAGTCTAGCCACCCTCCCTCATCTGCTACCATTGTCCACCTCGACTGTGATCGCGCATTAGCCACTTCTCCCACATCACCAAGGCCCCACTCCCAAAACGCCGACTACGCTACCCTAGTGCAGCACAACCCATCGCATTGCACAGTCTCATTATTTGGAAAGGGAAAGTTGCTACAATTCAGTGGGCTTGGTGACCAGAGGACACTTTCGTTCACCTGTTCTACTCCTCCTCGAAGAACGCACTGTAGTCCTGCTCCTCGACCTCCTCGACGTCCTCCCGCTGCTTGCCGCAAATAGCATCTGATTCCTGTTCCCACACATCGGCGGCCTCATCCTCGTCCTCATCGTCGTAATCGTCATAGTCGGCACTGAAGTCCTCCTCGTCTGCATATTCGTGTGGCTGTGGACCCTCCTGCCTCAAATCAGTGGCAGTGCGAGTGGGGTCGGGTCTGGCGTTGACCAGAACAGCAGCTAACACGACGATAACGCGAGCCACGGAAGTGTACGCGCACCTCATCTGCAGTCCCCAGTTGATGACGCCCTCAAATTGCCCACTTTATATGGGTTGGGTTGGCCTTGACCCACTGAACGAGAGGACATCACCAGTCAATGGAGGAGACGAGAAAGAGCATGCAAATGCAATTGCAATGTGTGCAAACCAGGAATGGACTTCATCGGTGAGCAGGTGAGCGCTGAATAGAGGGATGAGGGAGGAATGATTATGTGGATGAATGGAGGGTGCATGGACTAATGAACATTCGGCTTAATGGGCATTTGGATGGAGAGGTGGATGGGTGGAGGGATGGACAGATGGAAGAATGGATGGACGCATCGATGTCCACAGGTGAAGAAAGGGGGAGGATGGGTGGTTGGATTTACGAGTGCTTCAGTGGATAAGAGAAATGCGTTAGTCTCTTGCCAATGCCAGACTGCTGTCCTCGCCTCGCTGTGGAGTCTTGGCAGTGAGGTTCTTCTGTGCGCTTTCCATTCCCCCCGTGTTGAGATGTGAGAGATGGTGGATACTTTAACACTCCTCTGCCCACCACCAAGACGTGTGCTTTCAATGAGCATGTAACGGTCCGCATGGATTGACCAGCTTGTGCAATGCGGCGACTGCGATTGTGGTAAAGTGGATGTGGTTTGAAGGTCGTTGTCTTGCCAGCATGGACTCAGGCTATGCACATGAAGCGGGCTAAGTGGGGAGCGATTTGTGAGCAAGTCGATCCTCCGAAAGAAGTGCTGCAAAAACTCGGTAGGAACGCGGCCTTCACTCGGTGCATTTGGTAGATGCATAACTGGCATCAGTGCCGGCTCTTGCTGAGAAGCTGCAAATGTCCTTAACCAAACGGTTTGAGCAATTTGTTGTCAGCGACTGGTGCAACTTCCCCATGTGTACGAACTGAAAATGTGGCGCATTTCCATCGCAAGCAGACGAATGCGGATGGGGATGTTGTTTGTGGTGATGGTAATGGGGGACGAACTTTGAGTGCATCGCCAGTTGGTAGGATGAACAGGCTTATAAGTGCGGATAAAGACGTGCGGGTGGATTGGGGACGTGATGGACGTCGGGAGGACTGGTGGAAGTTGCGATGGATAAAAGAATGAATGAATGATTGAATGCGAGTTGAATGAATGGGTGAATAGAACACGTAGATGGGTGGACAAATGCCGATAAGTCAATGAAAGAACTAGCGGCATTAATATCGCAGGAATTGTGTGAATGAGCAATGGAGGGCGTGACGACTGTTCGGTTAAGAGCAAGCTCAATCAAATGGTGTGTGTGTGTGTGTGTGAGGGGCATGGAAGTGAATGATGGACTCATTCGCTGCATCCGTTAATTCTCCCAAAGTGTATTTGTCCTTTGGATGACGGCAGCACTGCAAAGCCCACTGTGCTCTAGCACACAAATTTGTCATGCCAAGGCCAATTCACCTCGTGGCCCCGACGCCAATCACTTGACCAAGCCAATTCTTCTTCGTCATCAGCCTCATACATCAATTATGAGAACCATAAATTCGCCTAAACTCAACTGTATGCCAGTGTGCGTTGAATTGCCTAACAGGTTTTTCCAATCCTGTCGATACGTGTGTTTTCAATGCTTGTGCAATGCGGTGACTGGAAATGTGGTGAAGTGGATGTGGTTTGAAGGTCGTTGTCTTGTCAGCAGGGACTCAGGCTATGCACAAGAAGCAGGCTAAGTGGAGATCGGCTTGTGAGCCAGTCGATCCTCTGAAGGAAGTGCTGCAAGGACGCAGTAGGAACGCGTCTTTCACTCGGTGCATGAGTTAGATGCACGACTGGCATCAGGAGGTGTATAAGGTGGGTACTTTGCAGCCTCGCCAGAGGTACCTCTTGGGTCTCGTTCTCCGTTGACGGCAGACGTGGTTATCTGGACGTGGCTGAGTACGCCGATTAGATTGCGGTTACGTCGCTCTGAACGCATTCGTGAAAGTAATTGTAACTGAGAGCGCTTTCAGGACCAATGCCTCCAGTACTAGAAAGTCAGGGCAGGTTTAGTCGAGTGGACGTTGTGACCAAAGTTGAGTCGTTTCGGTTCAGAGGCATATTAAGCAGCTTAGGCGTTTCAGTGCAACCAAAGTTGGTGCGTGGTTTGTTGCTACTGGAACAAAACAGATTTCTCCTTCTCGCCCAGTGCTGAGCGTATTGTTGCTTGTTGTGTTAGCCATTTTAGGGAGGTATGGCTGTGGATGGGATGCAGTTGGCGAAGTAGCATCGATGCTCGCTCCTTTTACGTGCATGACGCCGAAATGTGGATGTGTGCTTGGGTTTATTGCCCAGTTGGTGTTGGCACAATTGTCGGCGGCGTCGCGTGCGCAATGCTCTGCCTATCATCGTGCTCAACTCGCTGATCAGTGGACGTCCTGTGCGCTTTCAGCTGTCGCAATCAACGCTGCCGCACTTGCTGACGGTTCCGTGCATGCTTGCAAGGCGCACCACTGCATCTTCATCGTGTGCGTGTTAGGCGTCTTTCTGTGTGCAATGCAGCCATCGTGCGTTGATGCCTCATGTTGGGTGAACAGTCACCATGTGGGTTTCGACTGCAGTGCTTTCCTTGGCTGAGCTTGTCATAGCCGTGTTGGTATTGGTGTCATTGGGGGTATCGGACATCCGGTTTGCGACATTGCCTTTTTCTCGAAGATTGGTGAAGATGAAAGTGGAGCCTGTGGTGGTATGGCGTTGTCAGTGCTGGGCGAGCGCGCAGGTGCGGTCCAATTGAGTGGTCGAGTATCTGCACGGGAACCTGTGGTAAAGCGACGTGGGTGGTGTGACCCAGCGCCACCTCACCGTTAACAACGTGATGAATTCCTGTTGGTCTGACTCCCTCCGATGCTTGGTGTGACAGTAGGTTCATGCATGCCTGCCCGTAGGTGTTGTCACAAGTCTTTATATGCTTCCTCCCATTTACGCAGTCACCCCACTTCGTCAGGTCGATGAGCGCAGTGGGTGAGTGGGAGTGGAGGAGTGAGGTCGGGCTGGTAGTGAAAGGCTGCGACTGTCTGGACGCTGTTGTGTATCACTCAGAATGGAGGCTGGGAGCCCAGTCACAGGGATGCGTTCATATCCTGTGCGATGGTGCCCCAATGACAGGTGTCGTGGTGGAGCTTGAGGTGGGTTCTGATTGTTCTCGGCGCCCAGTTTCTACGAGAGGAGTGAAGCAGGCATCTCTGAGTGCAGAAGACTGAGCTGAAGGCGTCCTGATTGTTTTATCAAGTACAATAGGGATGTTACAGAATTGGGAATGCTTTTGTGCTAATGACAGTGGCAGGGAGGAGGATGGCAATGAGGAACCACCTACGCTGTTGGCAATGCCCCTAGATCTCCCCCTTTCAAGTGCAACGCGACTTGGAGGATGAGAACCGTCAGGCGTAGCATCCACCCACATCCCCACTAGCAAAGAATCTGCTGATCCTTAGCGTGTCAGAAGCCAACCAGTACAGCCCCTGTTTAGAGGCCATTCCTACAGAAGATAAACAATTTGACGGATGCCCGTAAGCTCCTTAGTTTAGCACACCACTACTACAAGCACTTTGTTGATGGCCTCTCTACGGCTGCTGACGAGCCTGCTTGACTTCATTAAAGAAGCACGCAAGTACCCATCCAGTCAGAACTGTAGCATGCGGGGGCCATCTGGCAGCGTTTATGAGAATGCAGCGAAACATAACCTCGTCCAGCAAGGTGGCTAGTCGGGCATGGTGGAATCCGTCCAAATGCAAACCACAAGATGAGGCGCGTTTTCGTTGATGCAAACAACCTTTGGATAGTCGCGCAAGCGGTTCCGTTATGCCACCTAGGAAAGTAAGCAGACGCTTCAAGCAGACGATGCTTGCAGTCCGCACTTACCACAGGTGTGCAAGACCTCCGTCGATCCTGCATCACTTGCAGCAGTTTGAAGACGCCGCAATGCACACCAACTGTACTTTTGCGATGAAAGCCAATTAGGTTGGCAGCTAAAAGAGAGTGAGTGAGTGAGTGAGTGAGTGAGTGAGTGAGTGAGTGAGTAGACGTGTCTTGGACCCACTTCCGCCCACTTAGCTCCATGAAAGCGGCCACAGCAGAATCCATCAAGTCACAAAGCGCTGAGATGATTGCTTCTCTTTACTTTAGTAGGCAGTTCAGTGGGCATGGACTGATCAAATTCGTTCATAGCGATCAAAGACGCACACAGCGCCACGTCGGCCCAGATACGTCAGACGCATGATACATACGTCCTCGACATTGGACTCGTCAGGTACAATGATTGTATTTACGACACGCGCTGTGCTTGCATCGCATGTAGGAGCGTTGCATTCATTCGAATAAGCTTTGCGGTTCACGCCTATACCTGTAATTGCAGTGGCAGTGGCGATGGTGGCGGTGATGGCCTGGACTTCAGTTGACTTCGCACTCCTCCAGTCGTTTTCGGAATCTGTTGATTTGCCCCACTCCACAGAAAATGAGATTCGCTTTGCCTACGTACTCTCCCCTCATCCACAACGCACCGATTGGGTGATAAGGCATTCCTCTGAGAATGCAAGAAAACAGCAGGAGAAACTGAACATTCCAAGGCAGGGATGGCAGTCGCTACTGTCATTCCCCTAGGTTGCAGAGTAGCTGAAGGGGTCGCAGAATTAGGCGAATGGTGAGTCAATCAGTGAGTAGCGTACTAGCAGCAAGTAGAAGTAAAGACTGCCCACGGTGGGGGAGTGGGACAGCTCCTTTGCAACCAGCTCCACATTGTACGCCCTCCTCGCGCCTACGTAAGCACCTCAAAGCATGCGAATTATCCCATCACCCTCACTTCGCCTTACTGCAATCTGGAGTTGCAGCCCACACATTTCATGCAATCGGCCCGAATCTGTTTCACTCAACCGATGCACATGCACCACTCCTCTTCCCATGGCGATGCCTGCCGGTCTTACGTGAACAATAACGACTGATGTGTCTTTCGCGATCACGCGAGCTTGTGTCAACTCTGTCACCGCTTCATTAAGGAGAATGCTAATCTTTGTGTAAATTGACGTGACGGGAATGACTGCAGCCCCAAACATTCGCTGCCGTGCCCTCGCTCACACACTTTACTGAATGGCTTGCGTTGGAGACAGTCTGCATCATTGCACCATCGTCGAGTTTAAACGACTGCGACAGCACACGACTTAGCACTTGACGAAATTATCCCTCGAGGTCATCAATGACTATTGATCGACTGACCAATTAATCAATGCCTTCATCGATGCGGCAATCGATGCGCTGCCTGTCGCGATTGGTTTGCGCATTGAGGCAATTTTGGGGTGGAATGGGCAGAGTGTAAGTGCCTACTTTGTCTGCTCTCTAGTCAATGATGCAGCTCCATTGTGCCTCACATGGCATGGGCAGAGGCAGCCTGTCACCCCCGACACGTAGTTGAGGAAACGACGCAAAGCAGTTCACGCAGTTCAGGAATTGATGAACACGTTGTGACGATAAGGGCAATTTCTTCTTCGGGCGCTGTTTCCCTAGCCATGGTAGGCGCTGCTGCGCGAATGCGGTGATTCCACCTCAATCTAAAGCATGGAAGAAGGTAGCGAGGCAAGTAGATGGGAAGAAGTGGAAACACAGGCGTAAGCTGGGGGAGGCATTGTAATTCGTCTATTTTTGTTGTTCTTTCTATGCTTTCCAGCTGTGAATCTGCTGCTGATGAGGCAGATGCGAGCAGCAGTTATCGCACACATCTTCGCGTGTCGCATTAGGCCAACGATGGAAACGAGGCTGGCGGAGCTCGCAACGTCCTGGCAAGTGAATGGATTGCAGTATCACCGACCAGTAAGTCGATGCTTCAACATGAACAGCGGTACAATGTGACGCACTTAAAAGTTGGCGCATTGAATGGACAAGAATAGGGTAGACGAATGACCTCGTCTAGCAAGGCAGCCTGGTGCATATACTTGGTTTGGTGGAAATTCTCCTCACAGGAGGAGGACGCACGATACCTTATGGCTCGTATTCTTTAATGCAAGCAGTCCATTTATACCTGTGCAAGTGCTCGAAACACTTGCTTTCCACTGGAACCTGTCTTTCGCCCTCTTATTGTCGCTGTAACGAAATGTACAAGTGAGTGAGTAAGTGGTTGTGATTTGCTCGTTTCTGTGCAGGTGAGTGGTCTGAGTGCTTGCGATGAGGCTTGATGTGCCACCGTGTCGTTTGAAAGTAAATCACCACGCTTGATGTGGTCGTCACAATTTGATGCGTGTCCCATGCGCACGGGGGACTATCACACGCTCACCGATCATCTCGCCTTTGGGATGACGGCTGAGCTCTCCATGCCACAGCTACTTTTGTCTGTGAGGTTTGTCTCCAATTTTCTTCCCAGTAGACACGTGTGCGATGGACTATGCAGGGACGTAGTGTAACGGTGAAATGTGAGAACTGAAATGGTCGAATGAGCAGAGTGTAGGTGGATGCAGAGGTGTGCCCACAGCTGCCCTCCTACCTTTTCGACGAAGTGTGGAGTGACGACGACCATGGCTATCGTCTGCGAAATGCCTCAGGTGGAGAAGAAGACACCTGCCGTGGTCTGGGTAGAGAATGGAGGTGTTATCGAAACTGTCTTCCAAATGCATTCCTATGAAGCACATGTAGCTCCTTCACCACACCTGCAAGCACTCACACAAATCGTTTTAGCGGCAGAGGCTAGGAGATGCATTGGCATCGTTGATGCTGCTCTGCCCTGCCCTGCTGCGATGGGACATGAGGAGTGGTGGTTTGGAAGAGAAACAGAAGAAGCGTCATAAATGAGGCATTCACGCATTAGTCAAAGTATGCATTGACGTACAGCAATCATCCTCTGCCTCCCCACCCTCCTCCTTTCTTTGCCTCCTGTTCGCACCTGCTCTCCGATCTCCTTCTCCTCCCTTCTCCTCCCCTCCCCTGCCCTCCACTTTGCCTTGCCCCACCCAAACACTCACTAACCCACCCAATCAATCACGCCTTCGTTCGTTGTAGATGAACAAGCATTTTATTTTGCATCCGTTAGAGAAGATCAGGCACCACCCCTCTCTTCGCTGGTGCGAAAGCACAAATCGCGCAGACACAGAATTAGGATCTACCAGGAAGCCACCTTCGTCGGCTCCATAGCAGTATTTAGGGGTAAGTCGCCATCACCTTTCACGCCTGCATGTATGCCTTGTGTGGTGTTGCTCATTGACAGGAACGAAGAGAAGGCCTTATCTACCTCATCTGCAGCAAATTTACAGCTGGAAAGCATAGAAAGTACTACAAAACTGGACGACGCACCTTCCCTCGCATTCTGAGTCCTTCCCATAGAATGCCCATCTCACAAATCACTGACACAATCCCGTTCGGGTCAGACAGATCCTCGTGTGACACAACTGGCAAATCTGCACTTTGCATGGCAGAGAACTCGGCCCAACCCATCGCAGTGATGATGTAGCAAAGCCATTGGAAAAGAAGGGCCATCCTACGGGCACAATGCAATGCCCACATGGGTGCCAGCACCGACTTGTCTCAGCTTTATTCTTTGTCACAACACTTCCACTCACTGACGCGCCCTTCCAACTGCCTCACAATCTTTGTCGCCTTCTTCCTCCTGTGGTCCCCGTCCCACCACTCATCCTTTGCCCTTCTGCCTTCGAAGCGGAGAGCATGCGTCGTGAGACAAGGAGGAGTGGACGCATGTCCAGATGCCAAGCGACGCCGACCATCAAGGTGGCGAGCGCTGTTGCTGTTGACGCCAGTGATTTGCCCCCCAAGTGGCCGCAAAGCACAACTGTTTGCGCAGACGTGGAAGTGGGAATCAGGCGAAGAAGTGATGTCATGAGAGGAACGCTGAATGATGAAATGACATCCGTGGCCTGCAATCCGCGCTCGAAGGATGCGCACCCGTGCATGGGAAGGTAATCCTACCAATTCCAATTCCATCTTATTCCCACGCACTCTGCAGCATTCATCATTCTGTGGAGATGTAAGTAACCACGCCTGGTGTTCTCAGTGAAGTGAACTACGGCGCGATGAGAGGTGCAGTCAAGGCTGACGACTAGCACTCTCCACAAATCGACGCACTCTCCCTAAGTCGATTGGCTGTAATGAACACACCAATTCTCCTCCACCTCCCCAGCCCATGTGCTGCGATGTGATGAGCATTGGAGTCAAAGTGGAGAAGCACACATGTAAACGTGATGTCTGCTACCACACGATCACCTGGAAGGAGGACTGTTGTGCAAGGTCGGCACCAGCGGATGCCACTGTCGGACACGACGCACCACGTGCCACCACCGATCGATGGGACGCACGTGGCAATTGCGAAGACGACAATCGCACGCTTAACTGTCAGCTATGCCTACGTACGCGTTACGAATTCTTCTACCACTGTTCTTCCTTCTCGGCCTTCTCTTCGTTCCCGTCACTGAGTTCATCGCCTCCGCCTCCACTTCCACCTCCACCTCCTCCTGGTTCGTCCTCCTCGCCATCAGTTTACTTCTCACCCTTCAATTTTGTCGACGCTACCAACCCGCTCTCCCTAGCCCCAACACCTTCAGCCATTTCAAGGACGTCATAGGATTAAAGCAGACAGCAGTAGCAGAACTTAGGGGTAAGTTGTGCCGACACACCCTCCTCCCCTTCCTCTCGTCTCTCCCGCCCATCCTACCCTTCTTCTCCCCACCACATTTGCCTGTGCAATGTCAGTGCTTTGCGCAGGTCAGGCAAGAAAATGAGAAGTGAGTGCCTGAGGTGCAGCTTTAGGCAAAAACACGTGATTCCACCACCAAATCAAGGCTTTTGTGGCACATTTAGCTGCGTGGCCATAGTAGTGACTGGAGAAGGGCACTCTGCAGTAGTGCGAAGTGGTGGCAGAAGATGTGAAGGAGGTAGATGTGCAGCACTATGCATTGACGCACAGCAATCATCCTCTGCCTCCCCACCCTCCTCCTTTCTTTGCCTCCTGTTCTCACCTGCTCTCCGATCCTCTTCTCCTCCCTTCTCCTCCCCTCCCCTGCCCTCCACTTTGCCTTGCCTCACCCAACCACTCACCAACCCACCCAATCAGTCACGACTTTGTTCGTTGTAGATGAACAAGCACTTTATTTTGCATCAGTTAGAGAAGATCAGGCACCACCCCTGTCTTCGCTGGTGCGAAAGCCCAAATCGCGCAGACACAGAATTAAGATCGACCAGGAAGCCACCTTCGTCGGCTCCATAGAAGTATTTAGGGGTAAGTCGCCATCTCCTTCCACGCCTGCATGTATGCCTTGTGTGGTGCTGCTCATTTCGTCTCTTGTGCCTCTCTCGCACGAGATTGCGAACGGTGTAAACGGCAGCTGGGCTAGGAGCAGAAGCAGGAGGGGATGTAGTGAGTGAGAAGCAGTGTAGTAGACTAAGTAATGTTAGGCTTAACCAGACCGCACAGTGCTAAACTCAAACAGATGCGGGTGGACTAGCCATGTGTGCCTGATTATAACAGCGTTGTGTGACAGTGTGAATGGTAGGTGGCCGTCTTCACGACCTAATGCTTGAACAACCTCAACGTAACCGCAGCAGGCTACATGCAGTGAGGTCTTTCTCTTCTACCTGGCAGATATTAGGGACCAAGACACACGCGCAGCACCAAGGTCGGTCGACGTCCTTGCGACGGCAAAGCGGCAGCCTTCCTGCCTCCTCCTTCTCTCCCATGCTCCTCTCCAATTCGCCTTCAGTGAGTCACCCCTCCTTTCCTTCTTCTCCATCTCCCCCTTCCTCCACTACATGCACTCTTCATCACCGCGTCTTGCATTGTCTCACCTATAGCCTTCCTGCATTCAAGTCACGCGGAGTGGAGAAGAGTGAGGCCTACTAATCGTCTTTTAACCATCCTTCATTTGTCCATTTCAGTGTCGCCAGAACATCTCACTCCTCTGACCACTCCACGTTCATCACATCTTCAGTCTTCTTCGAGCCCACAGTCCCTTTCCTATCCACCGCCTCCTATGCCTCCGTCAACCTCAATCATTTGCCGACGTCCTTTCAGTAAGTTCCGCTCCTCTCTCCAATTTCGTCCTTCCTCAACATGCTATCTCTAATGGCCATGGTGATGAGGGAATTAGTGTGCTAGATCAGAGAAGGCACAGGCTATTGCCGAGTAGACACCACTCCACTCCACACAACCAATCCTCTAATTTCGCTTTATCTTAGGCTGCATTGTCGTCTGCTCTAGGCGCTGTCTTCCATTCCGTGTTTCCCCTAGTCTGTCCCATTCCACGCTGCCTCAGTTCTTCTGCCTCCACCTTCCACCTCCACCTCCTCCTTCTCACCTCTCTCAGTTGCGCTCCTACTTTCGCGCCAGATTTGACCTCCACAACAAAGGTAAGCGCCTTCACCTAATTTGCACCTCTCCCTACTCCACTCAGTCTGTACACCCTGTGCGTTCGTGTGCTCACTTCCTCCACTCGCCCTTTTAGATTGTCGTCGTGCGTGGTGTGGCACGCCAACAGGTAAGACCGTTCGTTTGTGTGCATGCGTGCGCACGTGTGTGAGTGTGTGTGTCTGCTGACACGTTGGTCTCATCTTCCTCTCCGTGCACGACTTTGCAGACGACCAGGTCGATAGCAGCATCCTGGGCCCTGTAAGCACTCCTCTCACCATTCGCTTGCTCCCTCCTCGCTTTGCCGCATCAACGATCGGCATGTTGGTTGACGTCAGCCTTCAGCTTCGTTGCTCACCCGTTCCACGTTATTTGCCTCCTCCAACTTCTGCCTGTGCTTCCACTTCTTCCCATCTATTTGCCTCGCCACCTTTTTCCATGCTTTAGATTGAGGAAGACGCACCGCATTCGGTGGCCAGCACCAACCATAACTATGAAAACGGTGCCCAAAGGCGAAATAACCCTTATCGTGGCAACGCGTTCCATCAGTTCCTGAACTACGTGACGAGGATGGCACGCTGCCTCCACCCACGCAGAGGAGGATGCCATATAAAGCGTAAACTACCTCTGAGGTAGCGCCTAAACCTGCAATTCCGTCGTTGCTATTGTCACAATAGAACAGCACCCGTGAACAGAGAGTAGACACAATAGGCACTTACACTCTGCACACACTTGATCCCCTAGGTACTCACGCCACCCTCCTCCATACCCTCTTGCCTAATAGAAGTATCTTTCATCCAACTACGTCTTCCTCGCCACTACATGATGTGCGTTCCACTCGTCAATATGGTCCACTTCAAGGCACATGCTCAACCTCCCACGTCGCAGTCCTTCACCGTTGGCGAGACAGTAGTCTCATGTCTAGTGGACGCTATACATTCAGCCAGCCCCAGCAGTACTTCACACCATGGTCATCGCCCCTGCTTCTACGTCTCACTAGACATTCAGTCGCCACACATACCACTACTCATACAGTCGTCTGCCTTCTTGCCTTTCAGCCCTCATCACTGTTAGGCCTTCAGGACTGAACGCGTGTCACGGTAGTGGGTAGTTGTACGGGTGTGATCGACCCAAACCCCTCCCCGTTCCGCGCAACAATGTGATGCAGTACACAGGATAAGAGTCACCAGTTCTGGCCTACCATCTAACTTTCAGCACCTGTTTTGGCGCCTTCAGCCCAGTCTTCAGCACTCAGAGATGCCAGCTCCACTCCTCCCGTAGAAACTGGGCGCCGAGAACAATCAGAACCCACCTCAAGCTCCACCACGACACCTGTCATTGGGGCACCGTCACACAGGATATGAACGCGTCCCTGTGACTGGGCTCCCATCCTCCATTCTGAAAGATACACAACAGCGTCCAGACAGTCGCAGCCTTTCACCACCAGCCCTTCCTCACTTCTCGACTCTCACTCACCCACAGTGCCTATCGACCTGAAGAAGTGTTGAAACGATGTCATAGAAATGAGCACTTCATCACACTGCAGAGGATTTATGTACAATCGTCGAATAAAGTAGCATTCCTTATGAATAATATGCTACGGTCTTTCCCAGCACCAACTCCATACCACTGGAAATGTGACAGTTCAACGACGTGAACCAACGTACGCGACCTTATGAAGGACGCGTCAATTGGAACCAAGAGATACCATCTTTTGGCGAAGACGATGTACAACGAATGCGACAACTCCGTCATCATAACACTTAGCAGGAAGGAACTCCTCTCTACTTTGCCAAAGTCAATCCGCATAAGGTCGCGCTGCTTGATTCCAACGATGCCGCTAGGAAGACCACTTCCCGAATCTGAAGTGCTGCCCGAGGAGGATCTGGGTCCTCCTTGCCAAGCAGTCAGCCTTCCCACGAACACTAGGTGCATGAGCATCGGTTGTAGATATCGAGAAGGTGTGATTTGAGACGGTGACGTTGCCTTCCGTATGTAGTGCCAGCGCCTTGCTATGCTGTACGGCTAATGCTGCGTGGGCGAGTAGTTAAGAGGTCAAGAAGACTTCTCTGACAATGGTGAGCAGAATGAATTGAGGAGGATGCCTAAGACGAGAAGGTGGTTGTGCAAAAAAATTGAAGGTAATTCATGCATAACCTCCATTTCGACCATCGTGAATGAGTTGCCTGACCTAATCAATTCCAGTGTCGAGGATTGCACGTTCCATAGTGGGACGCAGGATTCGAATTGATGAGGTGGTGCAACGACGTCAATGCGAAGACGTGGTGCACCCTCTGGGTGTCGGTAAAATGCTTCACGGCCACCTGACTTTGAGTTCATTTGACATTTTGAGGACTTCATGTCGATGGTGGGCAGCGAATTTTCTGCACGATGTCATTCCATGCCTATCCAACATGAGCTCAGCATGTCACACACATGCACTTGCTTGTCTGCTTGTATGAACAGACAAACGTGTGACACTCGTGGAGGCAGTAGCTACATGTTAGTCCCTCAATCAAATCGCTTCGTAACTAATCGAGTAAAGCGTGCCACAGATGCCTCTCCAACCCATCCTCATTGATGTTGGCCAATGGCGTGGTGAAGGAGTGCAGTGACGGGGCTTTAGCTGTTTCAGAGAGGACACTTCCCCTCGAAGGCAGGTGACGATTGCCGCGTAGGAGGAAGCCACTTCGTCGAACACTTCGCATCCAGCATTGAGGACTGCTTGCATGAATGCATGCATGCGCAGAAAGGTGGTGAGGTGAGAGGCGCGTGGAGGCTCATGATCATCAATGCTTGGCGTGGTGGCCAATCTGACCCTAACAATTGAAGGAGTGGTGGTGGTGTCGATGCTTCTCGTCATCTCTTTCCCTTCGCAGCAGCACCGATTGCAAAAATCAGCAGCATTCCTTCCACAAATATTCACAGTCCTCACCACCCGCCTAACTCGACCCTTTCTCCACGAAGGAGATTACCATCTGTTTGCATCCACTCCAATCCTTTTGGGGAAGGGAATGCTGCAATGGGGTGAGATTAACTTCGAACCCGACGCACACATCCGCAGACATGTTTACACGCCACTGCTGACTTTGTTGTCAGGAGATGCTCACAATGGAGCAGTCTCACTCTGCCTGCAGGCTTACTCCCCGCCAATGTAGATCAGGACTGTGCACGTGTGGCTTTAGAAGGACATGCAATCATGACACACCACTTTTTGCACCTCATTATGGTCCAGTTGCGGAACACACAATCTCTGCGCGCCTTGTCTACTCGAGCAGGCAGACGTGCTATGCCCGATTGGAAGTGCGTGGCACATTCACATCTAGTCCGCATCCCTCATTTGCGTTTCCTCGAGAAGAGTGGAGTCAACGGGGCTTGATGAACGGGACACACTGGTTTAGGTCGTGCTCATTTGGAGGGCAAAGACACGGTGTGTTTACTCTGCCTATGCGAGTGCTGCCTCTCCTCAAGTGGAAGGCCTGTGCAGCGCCTCAAATGCGCTTGAACTGCTTGACACAAGGCGTGAGGCAGGCAAACCTTCATGTAGGACGTGGGAAAGGAGCGTCCCGAGTGTGCGCTTTCCTCCTCCCCTAGCCCATACTTGTCGGCATGGTTCCGTCTCCTCGCCGTTACCACCATCAATCCTCCTCTTCGTCTTCTCAGTGCGTCACATTGTGCTGTTGCTCATTTTGCTGTAGCAACTCACCAGTCGTTGCTGATGGAAGCGATCCACTTGCCATGACGTTGCCACCTTCATCTGCCTCAGTTGATTAGTTTGGCCTAATGTGACGCGAGGAGATGCAAAGGCTGGCCACTGCTCATCTTTTCTCATTTTTAGCACATTCACACTCTGGGAGTGGCGAGGAGAAATTTCGATTGAAGAGGAAAACAAGGTGGCGCACTTTGTTGCAGCGTGAAACGGCTTCAACCGCAGAAGGCGGATGGCACAGCCAACCCACTGGTTCCGTGCGTACTCCGTTTCCATGCTGAGGTGTGTCTGTGCAGTCCCATTCCCCTCCTCCACCCCCTTTCTTTCCACTGTAAGGACGCACAATTCCAGTCGTCTCCTTTGACTAGCACATCCTCCGCCCTCCTACGTAATTTACCTGCCAGTCTTCGCACCACTCTCTTTACAACCCCAACTATTTCCCAACTAATTTAATCTAACCATCCATGAGTGCCATGCCAACGTTCGGTGAAAGGCTTGCAGAGTAAAATTTAACTATTCTACCCTTTTACCTGTCTTTTCTGCACTTTTGAGAGTGAAGGGATTGCAGACCTCCTGTCCTTCCATGCAGTCGCTTGTGTGTGGATAGCTGATCCATGGCTGAGTGGCCCACGTGCCATCCATGAGGCCTGACGCGTTGTCGCCTCGACCCAGACCAAAATTATCACTCTCGTTATCGTCGTTGCCTCCTCAATCACTCGCCTCTATGACTGCGTTCATCGAGTTGGCATCGCCAAACCGACTCAGGTCCCCATGTCGGCCAATTACCAGGGTGTCACCTGAATGCAGGAAGCGCTATAAAGGACTTTTTTACACTCAACCCCTCAAATTACTGGTCATCCCCTTTAAGTGCGCTCATTCCGTAGTCACTGGTATCTTATTTAGGCAGGCATTCGTACCCGCGTTTCCTGTGTTGGGCGCATGCGCGACAGACGGCGCTGAAGCGTTGGTGAATGGCGTAACGCAGAGAATCAAGGCAATAGAGACCCGCTTCTCAGGTCTCTTACTGAGCATGTGATGCTCTCGACCCGCATGTTAACCCTCCAAACACGATTCCACCATCGGAGATGGTGAATGGCAGCAACTCAGGCACTCACCGTGTAGGCGACCATCTACCTTCCAAGCCGTCTAGCACTACCCCACCTTGCATTTCCTAAGCATTAGTGCTTAACTCTATCAAGGTGGCCTAATTGGCAGAGCGTGATTCCAATAGGCCGCGAAAAGTCTTTCATCACTGAGCGCTAACTCATGCTGGCGAGTCGATGTGCTACTGACAGCGATTTCAGTAGGGTTGGCGTAGAGGCATTCACCAACCTCTCCTCCATTTCGCGTTACCTCCCATCTTGCGTTGCCAATGCTCCAGTCTTGTAAGCGAATATGGTGGCCCAATTCCTTCACGATGCAGAGATGCAGGCGTCATTAGTGGCGGTTGTGCTGCAATCGCTTGAAATGAGTGACAATCGAATACCGCACGGCTTGCTCCTGGTCCAGTCAGGCTGTTTGTTAGGGTTGTCGTTTCCTGTCCATACTCCTTCCAGCTTATCGGTGGCAAGGCAACAAAACCATCACCTTAGTCTTGCATGCTTCACGTATTCATCTAGCCTACTGCACAAATACTTGGTGGCAGGGGATAAAAGCGCAACCACTTATCGAATAGTACGACGTTCAACAAGTCCGAAACCCGACAATGAATTTCCAAATTAAATGCAATGTTACCTGCAGCAATCATTACGGACGCCTAAGCTGAGTTTGCGCCCTAGTTCAAACGCCAACACTGCCCTTCGCTGCAGTTATGAGCGACTCTCCAATAACACAATCACCATAGTGACCACATTGACACAAATGCTGCCGTGACAGTCACTACGCCACCCTAACAACTAACAGCGGTGACGTCCTTCACCAGTCTTGGTAGCAGCAGTGGCGCTGTCAAATTCTTGGCGCAACGACGCTTTGCACAAACTTATCAACCGTAAAAATAACACCGATCTCGCCCCGACTCGGAAAACATGGCCCAACTTTCGCCTACGGCCAATGCATCGAATTCCCGCCATGACGCAAACAAAGTCCACTGCTTGCACACTCAAAACAGCACTCATTACCTCACCAATCAACAGAAGCAGGACTGCACTCGTCGATGATAATCAGCAGAATAAGACTTTTGTCGAGAGTGCTCAGAGTCAAGTCGTCAGTGAAAGCACAAAGTAGATTTTCTACTGCTTTGGTGGGCGCAATCCCGTGGCAAAAACCACAAAAGGAAGCAAACAAATGTCGGTTTGCGGGAGCCAGAAAATTAGCACACTGATGTCTAGTGACTAGAACAGGCGCGGTCGTGGGGGAATCATTGGCTGGATCAGGGCGACAATTCGCACGCCAAAGTCCAAACGCAGGTCTCATTGTGCTCAAGGCCGTGCAGCACGCCACTAACGCATTTGCATGCCAATTCGCAACTTCTAGCCTGTTCGTAATACCACAAAGCGAACGCATCTACTGAAAACGACGACTGATTTCTCGGACCTCGAACAAAGCGAAGAAGAACTTCCACACCACATGCGTGGGATCACGAGCGCACACTGAGAATTACAACTTAATTACTGTTTTCTTTTTTCTAAAATAGTATGCCAGGTTGAGTGTTGCATGCCTTTATTGACAGGTAGCAACCACAGAATACAACACCTCCCACATCATTCAGCACAACTTGGGCGGTTTAGTTTGATACTGTTGGTGATCGAAGGCGACTTCCGCTCCAAATTCACTCACATTTTGGTGCTTGCGATAACCACGTACAGCACCACCTCCGCCTTCACAACCTACTCCCCACCGTCCTTCTTCGGCACTTCCGTGCTTGTTGTCGCATATGCTGCCGCCGTAGAAGTTATCGTCCATGCCTTCCGACGATCATGAGGAGCGGCAAACATATGGACGAAGCGGCACTTCTATGACACTACCAACAGAAGGACGGCTAGCTCGAGAATGCAAATACGAGAGTTCGACAGATAACATACTCCGAGTCTGCATCGACTGCGTGCGTGCTGCCGAACCCTTCGTTCCTCGACAACACGCGAAGCGATTGTTTGTGAGTGTAGTCGTGGCCAACCATCGATATCCTCGGTTCTCGATAAATCCCACTAAAGACTGCGTGGCCATGCGTCACGTCTGGCGGTTTGCTTGCATATGCAACACTGCAACGTTGCATTATCATGTCTCGACGGATGGACTTGAGCAAGCGACCGGCTTTGTACTTCACCAACAGTAAATATCCCACAGTCAGCGTGAAGATGAGGAGGGAAAAACACACAGGAACAATTATGTAGACATAATTCATTTGCCCAATCTACAATGCAAGGCGCAGACATAGACTATTCGCTTCGCATCAACAGTTGGCACTCACACCGTAGGGAGGAATGGGATAAAGAGCACCTGCTAACTGCTATTCTAGACACGCAAAACTAAGACTGATGCATTCCTTGGGACCGCTAGGAATGCTCAGCGAAACAAGAAAGAAGTCCGCTGCACAAACACAACATGCAAGCGGTGCAGCAAGCACACTAACGTGGAAACCTTGCTATCATTTGCCCTAATCGACTGATCTACTGGTGTGCACAAATTCCCGACTGAGCAGTCGACCTGCGTCACATTCACGCCGGCAAAGCACGTCAACACCTTGTCAAATTTAGAGCAACATACTTACCCGTGCACTGACAGAGGATCAGACAGAAGGGAGGCACACATTGAGGCTGAGCCCAATTCGTTTTAAGTGCGCGGCAATTGAGGCAGTGTGTGCTGATTGAAGTGGTGAGTCTAAACGCAAGGGTAAATTTGGCAGACGAAAAAATCACTGCTGTGATCTGCCGTTGCTGCCGTCACTACTACCAGGTATTTATTTCCACCAGTTTAGGTGCTATTTCTGAAGCTTTAATGTTACAAGCAGCACTGAAAAGGGTGTGCAATAAAATCCAACGTTGCAGTAGCTCTCAAAATCTACGATTCAAAAAGACAAGAAGACATTTACAGCTACCTCTCTATCTGCCTGCCCACTTTGCCTTCCAAACCATCCACCTTCTGATTATGCAGTCTTGTCCTCGTCATTTGATCATCCAATACCCAGAGATGATGGCGTAGGAAAATATTTACAACCTGAACCGAAAACTTAGATCTCCTTGCTGACAGTAGATATGCAACGGTTATAGTCACATCGCTGCCACCTTATGCGCCCACTCACAATGCATTCATATCGATGAAAGCCAAGCTCATCCAAATCCACACATCTCGTGCGGCAGTGCGAGCGCAAGCAGCAGCACATCATTCACCACATTCAACTACCACCTTCATCGACCGCCTACGACTTCACAACGTGCTCACTACCACGTCCAAAATCAGCGATATGGAGAAGTCACATCCTGTGAGTGAGTCTCGAGCCTTCTACCCATCTGCGGTTCACATCGACCCACCCACCAGCACTGCCTCTCAAACACCACTCCTGTCCAACCTCATGCACCACGGCGACTCTACCAACGGTGCCAACAAAACTCCATTCAACAAGCGCATCCAATCAACGCACGCAAGTCAAGACTCCCAACACAGCCCCCCACCACGTTAGGTTGGCCATTTCTACTGTCTCGTCAATTAGCAAACCATCTCGTCACGGCTAAAAACAAACACACTACGTGAAAAATGGATTACAGCAGAAAATGCCCACCTCAGTTTCACTTATCATGACAAATCACATCAGCCAGCTTTGCCATGCTGCCATAACTCCCTCCAATAATGAACATCAAAGAGGTATTAAAGACTGCGTTATAGTAAATGAGACAACCAACCTACCTCACTGCAAATGCGATCCTTTTAAATCAAGACAGAAGCACCCGACTCAGACAAGGCACACCACTATCCCGCACCAAGACCCAGGCCAATAACCAAGCCTCCGCTGCTTGTCAACGCCGACATGCACAAAATTGCACACATACAAACAGGTGGGTGAACTAGAACGCCAGCACTGACACCTCCAAACCCGTGATCCTCTTCCCCACCCTCATTACAGGCCCCAACAACAGCCAGCGAGCTCAACTCTTATGCTCTACCATCAAGATTCCTCTAGTTAAAGGCGGCACTATGAATGGCGGAGACGACATCCAACGAATGCGACAGCTCCGTCATCATAACACTCAGCAGAAAAAAACTCTTCCCCACATTAGCAAAGTCAAGCAAGCGAAGGTCGCGCTGTTTGATTCAAACGATGCCGCCAGGAACACCACCTCTCGACTCTGCTGTTCAGATCGCAAACCGGACCGTGGGATGGACAACACTGGTCTCCAACTACCTCAAGTACCTTTCCACCTTCCGTGCAAATGCGACCACACGCCCTACAATGAAAATAACAAACAACTTCAGCAAACACACCAACACTCCTCACGAACAGACACAACGACGCATTATGACACCTCCTCCGCCGCCCATAATGATTGCTCGCAGCACAACTTGTACCGCCGTACAATCTTTCCTTATAACTGCCCATCTGCTTTACAAAGACAGTGCCTTACGATAAGCAGGTGCAGCAAGATCCTCTCAGTCCTAATTACACGCCACAGCTATGCAGACAACAAAAATGCGAAGCAGCTACACAGCTTCAAATCAAACGTCCTGCATGACATTCAACGTAATGAGCAAACAGGGCCAGACGAATGGCGCATCCCTCCAGCCAAACGACGACTTATCAACACGCGTCCGAGAGGAGAAAAGGAACACAAGTGCGTCAAGAGGAAAACGGATTAATAGCCGAAGTCGACTCCGCCTGGCCCAATTTCACACTGCGGTGAGTGCATCCATCGCTATCAAACGCTGAACCGCCTCGGCAAGGCAGGCTTCAGCTGGGCCTCTACCGAGAGTCAGACTGCAAACCACCGCAAGCATTTCGCCACATCTCTTCCAAGTCGAAAATTCGCATTCCACTTCTACTGACCCCGCAACTGTCACAACACGCCTTCCAAAAGCACTCATGCTTCACAAAGCATGACGAGTGTTCGCAGGGCATTAAGCACAAAAATACACACGACGACGCCTAAAACATACTCCATGACGATGCACTCGTGCGTCTTGCAAACATGCAACAATTCGTGACCAAGAGAGGCAGTGTCGGTTGCAACAGCGCAAAAGGCAGCCATCACCCAGTAATCAGCGAGATGAACCAATGATAGCCAAAGCATTGCAAACGCAGCCACGTTGACAATGACGGCGGCGGCGTCTGCCAACACCAACTGAGGTATCAACTCCAGCACACACGATGACGCACTTCTCCACACTTCACCGCCCTGCACGTAGAAGGACACAGCATCACCACTACTTCAGCCATAGCGTCTCACCCACATCCACACCTCCCTAAAATAGCCAACAGACCAAACAAAAGAAGACTTCACTACTTAGAGAAAGGATAGGAATCTGCATCACTCCACCAACACCAACCAATGCCTCAACACCCGTTGCAAAAAAGAGCCAGACTGCTTAACAAGCTCTGCATCAAGACAGCTTAGTCTCCGGCACAGCGTCAAATCCGCAACAAACCTACCTGCGTTTTGAATTTTCCCAAGCCACTGCTCCTGCAAGTAGCGTCAAAAATGACTGCCTTGGCGAACACGGACACTGGTGTGTTCTCACAATGCAACTCACGTCTTCGACCATAGCCAATTAACTTCGCCTTCCGTCAACGCGAAAGCAAGCCTACAAGGTATTTCCCGACATTATTAATGGTACTGAGACGAATGTTAGTGGACTAGAGAACGTTCGCACCTCCCAACCCTCCCCTCATTTCGGATGCTCAGTTCCATACATCACACTGGAAAGCTTTTGACTTTCCAAGCACGAAACGCCGATTATTACAGTCATTTATCCACTGAATGCTCCGAATCCAAGCCGCACTCTTCATCACTCCTCGCAATAGTTCTCTTGCAGGATTAGCCACCTGACAGTCTTCATCCTCCAAATTCCATCTTATGCGCAAAGTCCGTCCGCACCTCAGCAAAAACGACTTCCAAACCACCCCAAGTGCACCTCGATCCAATTCACCTACTGAACAAGCCGGTCAGTTCGTGCGTCCTGTAAGCGGCTTGGCAAATTAGAAACTGGCCATTTTGTAGTAAAACGCCAGTTTGCCCACTAGCTAAACATGTCATTACATGCATTTAATAGGGAAATCGCGTTTCACCTTGTAGGGCATTTTGAGTAACATTTTTATGCCACGGTCTTCCCGTTGGAAATAAGAATGCTGGCTTTTGCTAGAAAAAGAGCACTTGCGCAGTGTACTAGAGACGAAAACGAATTCGCGCAGTCATATAATAGAATCCACGAATTGAGTGTAAAAGTGTTTTAGTTTTGGCTGTCAATTTGTTGTGTGTCCTTTTACCGCTTTATCAAAATTCTTAAGTGGTTACGACCGAGGGAGACAGAAATCAATGAACAGACATCAGTTGCGCACACTGGCATGCGGTTAGGTGTATGTCTACTTGCGTTGCTTGAAAGCCAACACTCATTGTAAAATTGTAAACATGGAGCATCCGCTTCTGCTCCGCAGCCCACATCAAACACCAAATATCCCTCCATAACATCAGCAAACTGTGCTCCTCACTCACACCTCATCTTCGGCATCAATTTCCGATAGCTAGTCTTGAAGCCGCATTACAAAGCACGGTAGTGAAGGCGTTTCGATTGTGAGGACCATCCTATGCTCCCATTGTCTCCCCCAATCACGTCACAAGTGTGCTATGCAGGCGACCGAAAGAGGGACCTCATATTGAGGAAAAATGGCAAACGGATAAAGTGAAACATCCATCACACTTCAGCGGCTTTCCCTAAATTACTCGGATTCCGCTTAAATGTCAGTGACGAAGACGACATCAAGTGGATCTGTGTCCCAAGCTAGAGATGCATAGACGATTGATCATTGCGCCTCCATTCACTCTTAAGGAAATGCCTGCCACCGCACCAGTTTGCTCACTTGTTAAGCTGCACCGCCCACACTTAGTCGACAATGAAAGCAGACGAGAGCAACACAGAAGAGCCTATTTCCCTGATTTCGAATGGGGCAACCAGACGGCTGTAATCTGCGCCTTATAGCCAAGCTGCCCAGTAGACCTAGGGGCGCGCAGAGATGGCGGAGAGCGCTTACTGCAGCATTGGCTTAGCCAAAATGGGGCCAACCTGATGGCCGCACAAGCCGACCAGGCTTGTCGAATTTGTCCCTCTCTGCAAGATACCTGGCCCTTACTTCAGGACATGCAGGCCAATAATCCTATGGATGGTAGGTAATCTCCTACCCGGTGCATCTGCCTACTATCGAGACGGATGCCACCCTCAGGAACACACGCCATGTCATAAAGCAGAATGAGCAATTAATGCAAAACGCCACTTTCCAGACTGGCAGAGCAACGCGATTAGTTGGGCGAACCAAGTTAGTTCTTGCAGAATAGTGAAGTTCGTAGACAAAGGCGTGTTGGCTAATAGAACTGCGCCTTTAAGCTCAAAAATGCAGATGCCAGCTAAAACCTATTTTGTGTTTGTGGCAAGCTGGCCGCACTTTTCATTCACTTTGGCTGAGGTAGGGCATGGCACAGTGTTCTAGACTGGCAGGGCAACGCAATTAGTTGAGCACACCAAATCCATTCTCGCAGGATAATGAGTTTGAGAGGCAGAGGCCATAAGGGAGGGAAGGATAACGCGAGGGAGGGAGGGCGAAAGTGATCATGAAGTAGACGCTTCTTCAGAGCACTATCAGCTCAAAGAGCTAAGGTAATGTGAGAGCTACGGGTTAAGATGCAAAAACTGAGGCGAATTCATGGTCGTCGAAGTTCGTGTTTGAGGCTGGTGGCGAAGGTTAATTGGCGAGGCCAAGTGATTGGCGTCGGGGCCACGAGGTGAAGCGGCCTTGGCATGGCGAATTTGAGTTTGAGAGGCAGTGTTAATGGGTGGGTCGATGTGAACCGCGGATGTGTAGAAGGCGCGATACTCATTCATTGGATGCGACTTCTTCATTTCAATGATATGGACGCGCCAGTGATGCATGATGTGAAGTCGTAGGCGGTCGATGAAGGTGGTAGTTGAATGTGGTGAATGATGTGCTGCTGCTTGCGCTCGCACTGCCGCACGAGATGTGTGGATTTGGATGAGCTTGGCTTTCATCGATATGAATGCATTGTGAGTGGGCGCATAAGGTGGCAGCGGTGTGACTATGACCGTTGCATATCTACTGTCAGCAAGGAGATCTAAGTTTGCGGATCAGGTATGGCAAAAGAGGCTGTAGCGCCGGAGCATACCTAAAAGAATGAGAGATGGACAAGTGTAGGTCAGAATACGTGTATTCTAGACGGAAAGGAGGGGAACTACTGGCATGGCCGTCAGGCCAGCCCACGCAGCTAGCTTCAAGGTGGCCGCCACTAATATATCCGACCAACCAACAGCCCAAACAAACAATACGCTACAAAGGGACTGCTTCCTTATCCGTGCTTGTCAATATTTTCCCACGCCATCATCTCTGGGTGTTAAATGATCAAATGACGAGGACAAGACTGCATAATAAGAAGGTGGATGGTTTGGAAGGTAAAGTGGGCAGGCAGATAGAGAGGTAGCTGTAAATGTCTTCTTGTCTTTTTGAATCGTAGATTTTGAGAGCTTCTGCAGCGTTGGATTTTATTGCACACCCTTTTCAGTGCTGCTTGTAACATTAAAGCTTCAGAAATAGCACCTAAACTGGTGGAAATAAATACCTGGTAGTAGTGACGGCAACAACGGCAGATCACAGCAGTGGTTTTTTCGTCTGCCAAATTTACCCTTGCGTTTAGACTCACCACTTCAATCAGCACACACTGCCTCAATTGCCGCGCACTTAAAACGAATTGGGCTCAGCCTCAATGTGTGCCTCCCTTCTGTCTGATCCTCTGTCAGTGCACGGGTAAGTATGTTGCTCTAAATTTGACAAGGTGTTGACGTGCTTTGCCGGCGTGAATGTGATGCAGGTCGACTGCTCAGTCGGGAATTTGTGCACACCAGTAGATCAGTCGATTACGGCAAATGATAGCAAGGTTTCCACGTTAGTGTGCTTGCTGCACCGCCTGCATGTTGTGTTTGTGCAGCGGGTTTCTTTCTTGTTTCGCTGAGCATTCCTAGCGGTCCTAAGGAATGCATCAGTCTTAGTTTTGCGTGACTAGAATAGCAGTAAGCAGGTGCTCTTTATCCCATTCCTCCCTACGGTGTGAGTGCCAACTGTTGATGCGAAGCGAATAGTCTATGTCTGCGCCTTGCATTGTAGATTGGGCAAATGAATCATGTCTACATAATTGTTCCTGTGTGTTTTTCCCTCCTCATCTTCACGCTGACTGTGGGATATTTACTGTTGGTGAAGTACAAAGCCGGTCGCTTGCTCAAGTCCATCCGTCGAGACATGATAATGCAACGTTGCAGTGTTGCATATGCAAGCAAACCGCCAGACGTGACGCATGGCCACGCAGTCTTTAGTGGGATTTATCGAGAACCGAGGATATCGATGGTTGGCCACGACTACACTCACAAACAATCGCTTCGCGTGTTGTCGAGGAACGAAGGGTTCGGCAGCACGCACGCAGTCGATGCAGACTCGGAGTATGTTATCTGTCGAACTCTCGTATTTGCATTCTTGAGCTAGCCGTCCTTCTGTTGGTAGTGTCATAGAAGTGCCGCTTCGTCCATATGTTTGCCGCTCCTCATGATCGTCGGAAGGCATGGACGATAACTTCTACGGCGGCAGCATATGCGACAACAAGCACGGAAGTGCCGAAGAAGGACGGTGGGGAGTAGGTTGTGAAGGCGGAGGTGGTGCTGTACGTGGTTATCGCAAGCACCAAAATGTGAGTGAATTTGGAGCGGAAGTCGCCTTCGATCACCAACAGTATCAAACTAAACCGCCCAAGTTGTGCTGAATGATGTGGGAGGTGTTGTATTCTGTGGTTGCTACCTGTCAATAAAGGCATGCAACACTCAACCTGGCATACTATTTTAGAAAAAAGAAAACAGTAATTAAGTTGTAATTCTCAGTGTGCGCTCGTGATCCCACGCATGTGGTGTGGAAGTTCTTCTTCGCTTTGTTCGAGGTCCGAGAAATCAGTCGTCGTTTTCAGTAGATGCGTTCGCTTTGTGGTATTACGAACAGGCTAGAAGTTGCGAATTGGCATGCAAATGCGTTAGTGGCGTGCTGCACGGCCTTGAGCACAATGAGACCTGCGTTTGGACTTTGGCGTGCGAATTGTCGCCCTGATCCAGCCAATGATTCCCCCACGACCGCGCCTGTTCTAGTCACTAGACATCAGTGTGCTAATTTTCTGGCTCCCGCAAACCGACATTTGTTTGCTTCCTTTTGTGGTTTTTGCCACGGGATTGCGCCCACCAAAGCAGTAGAAAATCTACTTTGTGCTTTCACTGACGACTTGACTCTGAGCACTCTCGACAAAAGTCTTATTCTGCTGATTATCATCGACGAGTGCAGTCCTGCTTCTGTTGATTGGTGAGGTAATGAGTGCTGTTTTGAGTGTGCAAGCAGTGGACTTTGTTTGCGTCATGGCGGGAATTCGATGCATTGGCCGTAGGCGAAAGTTGGGCCATGTTTTCCGAGTCGGGGCGAGATCGGTGTTATTTTTACGGTTGATAAGTTTGTGCAAAGCGTCGTTGCGCCAAGAATTTGACAGCGCCACTGCTGCTACCAAGACTGGTGAAGGACGTCACCGCTGTTAGTTGTTAGGGTGGCGTAGTGACTGTCACGGCAGCATTTGTGTCAATGTGGTCACTATGGTGATTGTGTTATTGGAGAGTCGCTCATAACTGCAGCGAAGGGCAGTGTCGGCGTTTGAACTAGGGCGCAAACTCAGCTTAGGCGTCCGTAATGATTGCTGCAGGTAACATTGCATTTAATTTGGAAATTCATTGTCGGGTTTCGGACTTGTTGAACGTCGTACTATTCGATAAGTGGTTGCGCTTTTATCCCCTGCCACCAAGTATTTGTGCAGTAGGCTAGATGAATACGTGAAGCATGCAAGACTAAGGTGATGGTTTTGTTGCCTTGCCACCGATAAGCTGGAAGGAGTATGGACAGGAAACGACAACCCTAACAAACAGCCTGACTGGACCAGGAGCAAGCCGTGCGGTATTCGATTGTCACTCATTTCAAGCGATTGCAGCACAACCGCCACTAATGACGCCTGCATCTCTGCATCGTGAAGGAATTGGGCCACCATATTCGCTTACAAGACTGGAGCATTGGCAACGCAAGATGGGAGGTAACGCGAAATGGAGGAGAGGTTGGTGAATGCCTCTACGCCAACCCTACTGAAATCGCTGTCAGTAGCACATCGACTCGCCAGCATGAGTTAGCGCTCAGTGATGAAAGACTTTTCGCGGCCTATTGGAATCACGCTCTGCCAATTAGGCCACCTTGATAGAGTTAAGCACTAATGCTTAGGAAATGCAAGGTGGGGTAGTGCTAGACGGCTTGGAAGGTAGATGGTCGCCTACACGGTGAGTGCCTGAGTTGCTGCCATTCACCATCTCCGATGGTGGAATCGTGTTTGGAGGGTTAACATGCGGGTCGGGGGCATCACATGTACAGTAAGAGACCTGAGAAGCGGGTCTCTATTGCCTTGATTCTCTGCGTTACGCCATTCACCAACGCTTCAGCGCCGTCTGTCGCGCATGCGCCCAACACAGGAAACGCGGGTACGAATGCCTGCCTAAATAAGATACCAGTGACTACGGAATGAGCGCACTTAAAGGGGATGACCAGTAAATTGAGGGGTTGAGTGTAAAAAAGTCCTTTATAGCGCTTCCTGCATTCGGGTGACACCCTGGTAATTGGCCGACATGGGGACCTGAGTCGGTTTGGCGATGCCAACTCGATGAACGCAGTCATAGAGGCGAGTGATTGAGGAGGCAACGACGATAACGAGAGTGATAATTTTGGTCTGGGTCGAGGCGACAACGCGTCAGGCCTCATGGATGGCACGTGGGCCACTCAGCCATGGATCAGCTATCCACACACAAGCGACTGCATGGAAGGACAGGAGGTCTGCAATCCCTTCACTCTCAAAAGTGCAGAAAAGACAGGTAAAAGGGTAGAATAGTTAAATTTTACTCTGCAAGCCTTTCACCGAACGTTGGCATGGCACTCATGGATGGTTAGATTAAATTAGTTGGGAAATAGTTGGGGTTGTAAAGAGAGTGGTGCGAAGACTGGCAGGTAAATTACGTAGGAGGGCGGAGGATGTGCTAGTCAAAGGAGACGACTGGAATTGTGCGTCCTTACAGTGGAAAGAAAGGGGGTGGAGGAGGGGAATGGGACTGCACAGACACACCTCAGCATGGAAACGGAGTACGCACGGAACCAGTGGGTTGGCTGTGCCATCCGCCTTCTGCGGTTGAAGCCGTTTCACGCTGCAACAAAGTGCGCCACCTTGTTTTCCTCTTCAATCGAAATTTCTCCTCGCCACTCCCAGAGTGTGAATGTGCTAAAAATGAGAAAAGATGAGCAGTGGCCAGCCTTTGCATCTCCTCGCGTCACATTAGGCCAAACTAATCAACTGAGGCAGATGAAGGTGGCAACGTCATGGCAAGTGGATCGCTTCCATCAGCAACGACTGGTGAGTTGCTACAGCAAAATGAGCAACAGCACAATGTGACGCACTGAGAAGACGAAGAGGAGGATTGATGGTGGTAACGGCGAGGAGACGGAACCATGCCGACAAGTATGGGCTAGGGGAGGAGGAAAGCGCACACTCGGGACGCTCCTTTCCCACGTCCTACATGAAGGTTTGCCTGCCTCACGCCTTGTGTCAAGCAGTTCAAGCGCATTTGAGGCGCTGCACAGGCCTTCCACTTGAGGAGAGGCAGCACTCGCATAGGCAGAGTAAACACACCGTGTCTTTGCCCTCCAAATGAGCACGACCTAAACCAGTGTGTCCCGTTCATCAAGCCCCGTTGACTCCACTCTTCTCGAGGAAACGCAAATGAGGGATGCGGACTAGATGTGAATGTGCCACGCACTTCCAATCGGGCATAGCACGTCTGCCTGCTCGAGTAGACAAGGCGCGCAGAGATTGTGTGTTCCGCAACTGGACCATAATGAGGTGCAAAAAGTGGTGTGTCATGATTGCATGTCCTTCTAAAGCCACACGTGCACAGTCCTGATCTACATTGGCGGGGAGTAAGCCTGCAGGCAGAGTGAGACTGCTCCATTGTGAGCATCTCCTGACAACAAAGTCAGCAGTGGCGTGTAAACATGTCTGCGGATGTGTGCGTCGGGTTCGAAGTTAATCTCACCCCATGCAGCATTCCCTTCCCCAAAAGGATTGGAGTGGATGCAAACAGATGGTAATCTCCTTCGTGGAGAAAGGGTCGAGTTAGGCGGGTGGTGAGGACTGTGAATATTTGTGGAAGGAATGCTGCTGATTTTTGCAATCGGTGCTGCTGCGAAGGGAAAGAGATGACGAGAAGCATCGACACCACCACCACTCCTTCAATTGTTAGGGTCAGATTGGCCACCACGCCAAGCATTGATGATCATGAGCCTCCACGCGCCTCTCACCTCACCACCTTTCTGCGCATGCATGCATTCATGCAAGCAGTCCTCAATGCTGGATGCGAAGTGTTCGACGAAGTGGCTTCCTCCTACGCGGCAATCGTCACCTGCCTTCGAGGGGAAGTGTCCTCTCTGAAACAGCTAAAGCCCCGTCACTGCACTCCTTCACCACGCCATTGGCCAACATCAATGAGGATGGGTTGGAGAGGCATCTGTGGCACGCTTTACTCGATTAGTTACGAAGCGATTTGATTGAGGGACTAACATGTAGCTACTGCCTCCACGAGTGTCACACGTTTGTCTGTTCATACAAGCAGACAAGCAAGTGCATGTGTGTGACATGCTGAGCTCATGTTGGATAGGCATGGAATGACATCGTGCAGAAAATTCGCTGCCCACCATCGACATGAAGTCCTCAAAATGTCAAATGAACTCAAAGTCAGGTGGCCGTGAAGCATTTTACCGACACCCAGAGGGTGCACCACGTCTTCGCATTGACGTCGTTGCACCACCTCATCAATTCGAATCCTGCGTCCCACTATGGAACGTGCAATCCTCGACACTGGAATTGATAGGTCAGGCAACTCATTCACGATGGTCGAAATGGAGGTTATGCATGAATTACCTTCAATTTTTTTGCACAACCACCTTCTCGTCTTAGGCATCCTCCTCAATTCATTCTGCTCACCATTGTCAGAGAAGTCTTCTTGACCTCTTAACTACTCGCCCACGCAGCATTAGCCGTACAGCATAGCAAGGCGCTGGCACTACATACGGAAGGCAACGTCACCGTCTCAAATCACACCTTCTCGATATCTACAACCGATGCTCATGCACCTAGTGTTCGTGGGAAGGCTGACTGCTTGGCAAGGAGGACCCAGATCCTCCTCGGGCAGCACTTCAGATTCGGGAAGTGGTCTTCCTAGCGGCATCGTTGGAATCAAGCAGCGCGACCTTATGCGGATTGACTTTGGCAAAGTAGAGAGGAGTTCCTTCCTGCTAAGTGTTATGATGACGGAGTTGTCGCATTCGTTGTACATCGTCTTCGCCAAAAGATGGTATCTCTTGGTTCCAATTGACGCGTCCTTCATAAGGTCGCGTACGTTGGTTCACGTCGTTGAACTGTCACATTTCCAGTGGTATGGAGTTGGTGCTGGGAAAGACCGTAGCATATTATTCATAAGGAATGCTACTTTATTCGACGATTGTACATAAATCCTCTGCAGTGTGATGAAGTGCTCATTTCTATGACATCGTTTCAACACTTCTTCAGGTCGATAGGCACTGTGGGTGAGTGAGAGTCGAGAAGTGAGGAAGGGCTGGTGGTGAAAGGCTGCGACTGTCTGGACGCTGTTGTGTATCTTTCAGAATGGAGGATGGGAGCCCAGTCACAGGGACGCGTTCATATCCTGTGTGACGGTGCCCCAATGACAGGTGTCGTGGTGGAGCTTGAGGTGGGTTCTGATTGTTCTCGGCGCCCAGTTTCTACGGGAGGAGTGGAGCTGGCATCTCTGAGTGCTGAAGACTGGGCTGAAGGCGCCAAAACAGGTGCTGAAAGTTAGATGGTAGGCCAGAACTGGTGACTCTTATCCTGTGTACTGCATCACATTGTTGCGCGGAACGGGGAGGGGTTTGGGTCGATCACACCCGTACAACTACCCACTACCGTGACACGCGTTCAGTCCTGAAGGCCTAACAGTGATGAGGGCTGAAAGGCAAGAAGGCAGACGACTGTATGAGTAGTGGTATGTGTGGCGACTGAATGTCTAGTGAGACGTAGAAGCAGGGGCGATGACCATGGTGTGAAGTACTGCTGGGGCTGGCTGAATGTATAGCGTCCACTAGACATGAGACTACTGTCTCGCCAACGGTGAAGGACTGCGACGTGGGAGGTTGAGCATGTGCCTTGAAGTGGACCATATTGACGAGTGGAACGCACATCATGTAGTGGCGAGGAAGACGTAGTTGGATGAAAGATACTTCTATTAGGCAAGAGGGTATGGAGGAGGGTGGCGTGAGTACCTAGGGGATCAAGTGTGTGCAGAGTGTAAGTGCCTATTGTGTCTACTCTCTGTTTACGGGTGCTGTTCTATTGTGACAATAGCAACGACGGAATTGCAGGTTTAGGCGCTACCTCAGAGGTAGTTTACGCTTTATATGGCATCCTCCTCTGCGTGGGTGGAGGCAGCGTGCCATCCTCGTCACGTAGTTCAGGAACTGATGGAACGCGTTGCCACGATAAGGGTTATTTCGCCTTTGGGCACCGTTTTCATAGTTATGGTTGGTGCTGGCCACCGAATGCGGTGCGTCTTCCTCAATCTAAAGCATGGAAAAAGGTGGCGAGGCAAATAGATGGGAAGAAGTGGAAGCACAGGCAGAAGTTGGAGGAGGCAAATAACGTGGAACGGGTGAGCAACGAAGCTGAAGGCTGACGTCAACCAACATGCCGATCGTTGATGCGGCAAAGCGAGGAGGGAGCAAGCGAATGGTGAGAGGAGTGCTTACAGGGCCCAGGATGCTGCTATCGACCTGGTCGTCTGCAAAGTCGTGCACGGAGAGGAAGATGAGACCAACGTGTCAGCAGACACACACACTCACACACGTGCGCACGCATGCACACAAACGAACGGTCTTACCTGTTGGCGTGCCACACCACGCACGACGACAATCTAAAAGGGCGAGTGGAGGAAGTGAGCACACGAACGCACAGGGTGTACAGACTGAGTGGAGTAGGGAGAGGTGCAAATTAGGTGAAGGCGCTTACCTTTGTTGTGGAGGTCAAATCTGGCGCGAAAGTAGGAGCGCAACGAGAGAGGTGAGAAGGAGGAGGTGGAGGTGGAGGTGGAGGCAGAAGAACTGAGGCAGCGTGGAATGGGATAAACTAGGGGAAACAAGGAATGGAAGACAGCGCCTAGAGCAGACGACAATGAGAGCTAAGATAAAGCGAAATTAGAGGATTGGTTGTGTGGAGTGGAGTGGTGTCTACTCGGCAATAGCCTGTGCCTTCTCTGATCTAGCACACTAATTCCCTCATCACCATGGCCATTAGAGATAGCATGTTGAGGAAGGACGAAATTGGAGGGAGGAGCGGAACTTACTGAAAGGACGTCGGAAAATGTTGAGGTTGACGGAGGCATAGGAGACGGTGGACAGGAAGGGACTGTGGGCTCGAAGAAGACGAAGATGTGATGAACGTGGAGTGGTCAGAGGAGTGAGATGTTCTGGCGACACTGAAATGGACAAATGAAGGATGGTTAAAAGACGATTAGTAGGCCTCACTCTTCTCCACTCCGCGTGACTTGAATGCAGGAAGGCTATAGGTGAGACAATGCAAGACGCGGTGATGAAGAGCACATGTAGTGGAGGAAGGGGGAGATGGAGAAGAAGGAAAGGAGGAGTGACTCACTGAAGGCGAATTGGAGAGGAGCATGGGAGAGAAGGAGGAGGCAGGAAGGCTGCCGCTTTGCCGTCGCAAGGACGTCGACCGACCTTGGTGCTGCGCGTGTGTCTTGGTCCCTAATATCTGCCAGGTAGAAGAGAAAGACCTCACTGCATGTAGCCTGCTGCGGTTACGTTGAGGTGGTTCAAGCGTTAGGTCGTGAAGCCGGCCACCTACCATTCACACTGTCACACAACGCTGTTATAATCAGGCACACGTGGCTAGTCCACCCGCATCTGTTGGAGTTTAGCACTGTGCGGTCTGGTTAAGCCTAACCTTACTTAGTCTACCACACTGCTTCTTACTCACTACATCCCCTCCTGCTTCTGCTCCCACCCCAGCTGCCGTTTATACCGTTTGCAATCTCGTGCGAGAGAGGCACAAGAGACGAAATGAGCAACACCACACGAGGCATACATGCAGGCGTGGAAGGAGATGGCGACTTACCCCTAAATACTGCTATGGAGCCGACGAAGGTGGCTTCTTGGTAGATCCTAATTCTGCGTCTGCGCGATTTGTGCTTTCGCACCAGCGAAGACAGGTGTGGTGCCTGATCTTCTCTGACGGATGCAAAATAAAATGCTTGTTCATCTACAACGAACAAAGGCGTGACTGATTGGGTGGGTTGGTGAGTGGTTGGGTGAGGCAAGGCAAAGTGGAGGGCAGGGGAGGGGAGGAGAAGGGAGGAGAAGGAGATCGAAGAGCAGTTGCGAACAAGAGGCAAGGAAGGGAGGAGGGCGGGGAGGCAGAGGATGATTGCTGTACGTCAATGCATAGTGCTGCACATCTACCTCCTTCACATCTTCTGCCACCACTTCGCACTACTGCAGAGTGCCCTTCTCCAGTCACTACTATGGCCACGCAGCTAAATGTGCCACAAAAGCCTTGATTTGGTGGTGGAATCACGTGTTTCTGCCTAAAGCTGCACCTCAGACACTCACTTCTCATTTTGTTTGCCTGACCTGCGCAAAGCTTTGACATTGCACAGGCAAATGTGGTGGGGAGAAGGAGGGTAGGATGGGCGGGAGAGACGAGGGGAAGGGGAGGAGGGTGTGTCAGCACAACTTACCCCCAAGTTCTGCTCGAAGCGTCTACTCATTTTTCTAGGTGACATAACGGAACCGCTTGCGCGACTATCCAATGGTTGTTTGCATCAACGAAAACGCGCCTCATCTTGTGGTTTGCATTTGGACGGATTCCACCATGTCCGACTAGCCACCTTGCTGGACGAGGTTATGTTTCGCTGCATTCTCATAAAAGCTGCCAGATGGCCCCCGCATGCTACAGTTCTGACTGGATGGGTACTTGCGTGCTTCTTTAATGAAGTCAAGCAGGCTCGTCAGCAGCCGTAGAGAGGCCATCAACAAAGTGCTTGTAGTAGTGGTGTGCTAAACTAAGGAGCTTACGGACATCCGTCAAATTGTTTATCTTATGTAGGAATGGCCTCTAAACAGGGGCTGTACTGGTTGGATTCCGACACGCTAAGGATGAGCAAATACTTTGCTAGTGGGGATGTGGGTGGATGCTACGCCAGACGGTTCTCATCCTCCAAGTCGCGTTGCACTTGAAAGGGGGAGATCTAGGGGCACTGCCAACAGCGTAGGTGGTTCCTCCTTGCCATCCTCCTCCCTGCCACTGTCATTAGCACAAAAGCATTCCCAATTCTGTAACATCCCTATTGTACTTGATAAAACAATCAGGACGCCTTCAGCTCAGTCTTCTGCACTCAGAGATGCCTGCTTCACTCCTCTCGTAGAAACTGGGCGCCGAGAACAATCAGAACCCACCTCAAGCTCCACCACGACACCTGTCATTGGGGCACCATCGCACAGGATATGAACGCGTCCCTGTGACTGGGCTCCCAGCCTCCATTCTGAGTGATACACAACAGCGTCCAGACAGTCGCAGCCTTTCACTACCAGCCCGACCTCACTCCTCCACTCTCACTCACCCACAGTGCCTATCGACCTGAAGAAGTGTTGAAATGATGTCATAGAAATGAGGGTGACTGCGTAAATGGGAGGAAGCATATAAGGACTTGTGACAACACCTACGGGCAGGCATGCATGAACCTACTGTCACACCAAGCATCGGAGGGAGTCAGACCAACAGGAATTCATCACGTTGTTAACGGTGAGGTGGCGCTGGGTCACACCACCCACGTCGCTTTACCACAGGTTCCCGTGCAGATACTCGACCACTCAATTGGACCGCACCTGCGCGCTCGCCCAGCACTGACAACGCCATACCACCACAGGCTCCACTTTCCTCTTCACCAATCTTCGAGAAAAGGCAATGTCGCAAACCGGATGTCCGATACCCCCAATGACACCAATACCAACACGGCTATGACAAGCTCAGCCAAGGAAAGCACTGCAGTCGAAACCCACATGGTGACTGTTCACCCAACATGAGGCATCAACGCACGATGGCTGCATTGCACACAGAAAGACGCCTAACACGCACACGATGAAGATGCAGTGGTGCGCCTTGCAAGCCTGCACGGAACCGTCAGCAAGTGCGGCAGCGTTGATTGCGACAGCTGAAAGCGCACAGGACGTCCACTGATCAGCGAGTTGAGCACGATGATAGGCAGAGCATTGCGCACGCGACGCCGCCGACAATTGTGCCAACACCAACTGGGCAATAAACCCAAGCACACATCCACATTTTGGCGTCATGCACGTAAAAGGAGCGAGCATCGATGCTACTTCGCCAACTGCATCCCATCCAAAGCCATACCTCCCTAAAATGGCTAACACAACAGGCAACAATACGCTCAGCACTGGGCGAGAAGGAGAAATCTGTTTTGTTCCAGTAGCAACAAACCACGCACCAACTTTGGTTGCACTGAAACGCCTAAGCTGCTTAATATGCCTCTGAACCGAAACGACTCAACTTTGGTCACAACGTCCACTCGACTAAACCTGCCCTGACTTTCTAGTTTACTGGAGGCATTGGTCCTGAAAGCGCTCTCAGTTACAATTACTTTCACGAATGCGTTCAGAGCGACGTAACCGCAATCTAATCGGCGTACTCAGCCACGTCCAGATAACCACGTCTGCCGTCAACGGAGAACGAGACCAAAGAGGTACCTCTGGCGAGGCTGCAAAGTACCCACCATATACACCTCCAGATTCTCCCTCTACCCTTCCGCGTTCATACCTTCCCATCTTCCTGCACCGAAGACTTAAGGACATTGGCAACGAGACGACGTCGTCCTTTGACTGGGTGGACCAATGGCAAGAGAAATGAATTCCTTTAGTGCCTCACACTGCAAAAGTCCAGAGAAGGACATTTTGAACCAAGGAAAACTGCTGAAGTACGTGCGCCACCTGTCTGCCGCACACAAATTTCGCCGACTAACCGGTCAGCCGCCTTCATCCAACAAGCCCATTCTCCCATGAACTCGATTGTCAGCCCGCACCCCGTTCGTCCGTTCACTGCTTCAGCCAGCTCTCCGTCCCGACAACCAGTTATCCACCACCTCGACACCTTTTCAACAGCTGCTCATTCCCGCACCATGCGCCCACCCTTGCGCAGTATCAGTGACTACCCCGCAATTTACTCGCCCCTTCCTCTACATCAAAACCGGACAGGCACCTTTGGAATATGTGTGCACAGCAAACCAATGTAATTTTCTTGTCTAAATACGCAGGATCTCCTCAATCATTTGCCACTCACATGCCCAAGCAGTATGCCAACGTTTTAGCATCAAGGTGTGGAGAGCGACCAGAAATAGTAGTCTTGATTTACTTGACCATGTCAGTAGCTTCCATGAAGTGTAATTGCACCCGATTTCACCGCCGAAGATCGCTTGTGCGCGTCCACCAGCCTTAGCGGCCTGCCAAAATTGTACCATCAAGGTGTGGAGGGCGATCAGAAAAGTAGGCCTGACTTACGGGATAGTGTCAGTAGCTTACATGAAGTGTAATTGCACCCGATTTCACTGCAGGAGATCGCTTGGGGCACTCGTGTAGGAGTGGTCGCTAGAGGATCTCCAACAATTTCCTGCCACATGAAGTCTTCTCTCCGGTTGGTTTGGCTCAAATTCGTCATCAATTCACGTTGGCGACAGTTGAGATCGCTGAAATGACATTCGTGAAGAGAGGAAAAGTACTTCACGCAGCCACAACTACTCGCATATGCAGTTTAGAGACTAACGCTTCGTCCAAAATGGTGTGACTGCATTTCGCCGTTGTCCTTCCCACTCCTAAGCAACCGTGCCCGCATTCCTAGTCAAAAGTCAGGTCAGAGAATCAACGGGATGGCTGGTTTGACCCACAAGGTGTTCATTCATTCATCATCCTCGCCAAGGCGACTTGATGTTGCGGTGTTTATTACCAATTTGCTGCGCATGTCCCACATGGCCACAAATGGCGCAGTTTGATGACTTGACGAAGCCGCTGCCAAAATTGAGTGACTACGTCCCCATTGTGACAGCCATAAGCATGACGAAGATGTGGCTTACAGTGGGCACTGCAGAGAGGGATGAGTGCACCGCCACTTGGGAGGAGACCGGTGAGCTGCGGTAGCGAAGATAGATGGACAGCTTCCAGTTCACACTGACTGCTAACACGAGGTGTCTGCAGTTGATTTGGACTGTCAACCAAGGAGAGGTCGATAAGGCTGCCAAAACAGATATTCTCACCCCTCCCTTCCTTCGCATCCCCCTTTTCCCCCCCCCCCATTTCAGCCGAGCTTCTAATCAGCTACAAAGCTGTACCTCGCCTTCGAAAGTTATGTGCGTTTTAGGATAAGCTCTAACGCAATTCGCCTTGCCTCGTTCACTGACTCATGGGCTTTGCACATCAGCAAGCGACAACTATGTCAGCATCACGTCAACTACCACCATCGGCAGCAACAGTGCGCATTGCCTTCGGTATGCCGACACGCTCCTCGTCAGGCTAATGAAACCGGACAGGTGACCCACATTTCACGACCAGGAAATAAAATAATGGCACAAAGGATCATTCAACTAAGGAGAGCTTTGTAGTCTTATGTGAGCCGAGAGGCAGTACGAGGAAGCTCTAATCCAAACATTGCCATCTCCCATACCATCTGCGAATGATATCGCCTTTATATTGTGTCATTCAGGAATAGCAGTAGGATGCAGTGAAGACAAAGCGGAGCTGATCCGTCACCCACGACTACTGGATGCAATGGCAGCAGTTGACCAGCACTTTCGGAGATGCATGCAATAGGCTCAGTGCTTGTCTCTCCGTTCATGGACTTTGGCTACTTGGAGGGAGAGGAGCGAGAAGAGTTAGAGGGTTGTGTAGTGAAATCTTGCTGGTGTGGCGAGTGCGCTTAGTACTTAACAGTGGAGATTGCGATCATTGGACGAACCATCACCATTGATGAATGGTTCGGTGATGCGTCAGGTGGATTAGCGCTCGCATCTGTGTGTCTCTCTGCCGGCGGCTGCACCGGTCACTAGAACAGTGGCAATGTAGATAGAGCGCCATGCAATCATGACGCGCCTCTGTTGTCGCGCCCCAAAGCTAGCCAACCTTCGACACCAATTGCCACTGTCCACCTCGACGGTGATCTTCTTGCACATCAACAAGAACCCACTCCATCACACCCCAACCCTCCAACCCTGTTGCCACAAAGTCCGTTTCATGACAAAATCTCATTAACTTTGGAGGATAACTGGTACAAATGATGTGCAGGCGCTGTGCGCCTCTTTGATCGCTATGAACGAATTTGATCGGTCTATGCCCACTGAAGAGAAGCAAGCATCTCAGCGCTTTGCGGCTTGATGGGTTATGCTATGGACGCTTTCATGAGACTAAGTGGGCGTAAGTGGGTCCAAGACGCGTCTACTCACTCACTCACACTCACTCACTCACTCACTCACTCACTCACTCACTCACTCACTCACTCACTCACTCACTCACTCACTCACTCACTCACTCACTCACTCACTCACTCACTCACCCACTCACTCACTCACTCACTCACTCACTCACTCACTCACTCACTCACTCACTCACTCACTCACTCACTCACTCACTCACTCACTCACTCACTCCACCGCCATGTAATCCCTTCTTGCGCTTTTAATACCATCAGATGTGTCTTTCAAAGGTACGTGAGCCCATGTCATACTGTGACCGCTTACTGGCGAAGAGGCTTTACTCCGTATGGCATTGACTTGGCGAGGACGACTGCAGCCCAAATAACCGTTACTGTGCCTCGGTCACGAACTTCGCTCAATGTCGATGATCAGAAGCATTCTGTGCTGTCGCACCACTGGATAGTGTAACCGGCTGTCAAAAATGAGATTATACGAATCCATTTGGACATACTGCATCACTCCAGGAGGTAAGCACAGACGATTTGCTACCACTTGCAGTCCATCGTTTTGCTGCGGAAACAGACTTAAGCGGACACAATATCCAAGAATCCCACGCTTTTGACCACCCTTCCCTTTTTCCCTAATAACGACTGCCAAAGTGGCCATTTAAAGACCCGTCGGGGTTACGGAGGGTGTGAAGGCTAAAGTGTTGAAGGTTGAATGCACTAACGAAAGGCGTGAGGACCAACACATGGGTAAACAAGGGCAGTAAAACTAGGTGGATGGTAAGTGTGATGCAGAGGAGTGGGTGGATGAAGAGGGGAATGGATGAGCGCGTGCATGGGTGGATGAGTGGATGAGTGGATGAGTGGATGAGTGGACGGGTTGGTGGGGTGGACATGGAAAACCATTGATGCGGATGAGGAGCTGAGTAGACACATGCGTGGTTGAATGGAAGTAGATAGAGCAAATTGGTGAATACATCAGTGTGACTGAAGGAGTGGTTGATGAATGAAGGATGAATAATATTTAAATAGATGGATGGGTTAATGTGTGAATGGGGATGGAATGGGTGGATGCGTGTAGGAGCCGACGCGCCGTTGAATGCATAAATGGATGTGTGAATGGATGGGTGGATGGGTGGAAGAATGTGTGAATAGTTGATGAGGGGATGAGTAAAGGAATGGAATGCTAGACGTTAGCACGGAGGAGTTAGGGTTGCGCAGAAGATGAAAGTCAATGGGTGTGAATTGGTAGAAAAAGGATGCGGATCGAGTTCAGGCAATGCGCAATGTATGCATATTAGGCGCGTGATTTAGCAGTAAACAAATGAGAACTAGGTAGAGGACTGGGAGAGAAATGATTAGGTGGATAAATGGAAGACGCATAGCTGCATGATTGGATGGATGGATGGATGGATGGATGAATGGATGGATGGATGGATGGATGGAGGGAGGGATGGATGGATGGATGTGGGTACACCTTGAATTGCAGTGCCAGCGCAAGCAGTAGCATCTCATTCACCACATTCAACTACCACCATCAACGACCGATATGGAGAAGTCACATCCAATGAACGAGTCTCAAGCCTTCTACACATCAAACACCACTCCTGTCCAACCTCAGGCCACACACCGCCTCTCCCCTTGCACTCGATGTCTAGCGGAGAAGTTGCCAACGTAATTCCGTTCAAGGCTCGCATCCAACAAACGCGCGCAAGTCAAGACTCTCAACACAGCCCCCACCAAGGTCCGTTCGCGCCTTTCTACTGGTTCGGCAATCAACAAACCGTTTCGTCATGGTTACAATCAAGCACACTACGTGAGAAATGGATTACAGTAGAAAATGCCCACCTCAGTTTCACTTGTCAAGACAAATCACATCAGCCACCTTTGCCACGCTTCCACAACTCCCTCCAATAATGAACACCAAAGAGGTATTAAAGACTGTGTTACATTAAATGAGACAACAAACCTACCTCACTGCAAATGCGATCCTTTTAAATCAAGACAGAAGCACCCGACTCAGACAAGGCACACCACTATCCCGCACCAAGACCCAGGCCAATAACCAAGCCTCCGCTGCTTGTCAACGCCGACATGCACAAAATTGCACACATACGAACAGGTGGGTGAACTAGAACGCCAGCACTGACACCTCCAAACCCGTGATCCTCTTCCCCACCCTCATTACAGGCCCCAACAACAGCCAGCGAGCTCAACCCTTATGCTCTACCATCAAGATTCCTCCAGTTAAAGGCGGCACTATGAATGGCGGAGACGACATCCAACGAATGCGACAACTCCGTCATTATAACACTCAGCAGAAAGAAACTTTTCCCTACATCAGCAAAGTCAAGCAAGCGAAGGTCCCGCTGTTTGATTCAAACGATGCCGCTAGGAAGACCACCTCTCGACTCTGCTGTGCAGACCGAACACCGGACTGTGGGATGGACAACACTGGCCTCCAGCCCCCTCAAGTACCTTTCCACCTTCCGTGCAGATGCGACTACACGCCCAACAATGAAAAGAACAAACGACTTCAGCAAACACACCAGCCCTCCTCACGAACAGACACAACGACGCATTATGACACTTCATCCACCTCTCATAATGATTGCTAGGAGCACAACTTGTACTGCCGTACAAGCCTTCATTAAAACTGCCCATCTGCTTTACAAAGACATTACTCAATCGAGCCATTGCTGCACCTCGCACCATTCCACAACCTTCGATGTCAGGAAATCGCCCCATCCTTAATGTTCATCCTCAGGTTCATAATCGAGCCACACTTGCAGCAATTCGAGGCGACTAAAATTACATTCACGGACTCCCACATCTCCTACAAATGTTTGAACCCATGGGAGAGTAAAATCGCCAGCCATCCACAGTTGTCCACAAAGTCGTCCAGCAACTCACTGCAGTGGCTGTAGTTAAGACAATGAATGGCTTGGCGTTAATCAGTGGACACGGTTGATGGCAAGTTGTAAAGCATGCCTTCTTGCGCTGCTGCCAACGCCTTGGTGATGCCGCAATTAATAAACACATCATGTCTCGCCATTGCGTGGCACTCAATCTTCTAGCATTGCACCGTAAGTCATTGCGTCCAATGTTATGGCACGGTGAATTACAAGGTTGTGTATTCGCCATCCTTTCCTGCTTCGGCTGGGTCGCATTCCTGGGTAAGTGTAGATGAGTGCAGAATGCTTCTCGCGCGCAGCAAGTGCGTTCAGATGATGCATGAGGGTGAAGAGAACCCACCAGCCAGAGCCTATTATGAAGAAGCGACGACTCGGCTGATTTCCTCCAAGGCTAAGGCATCCTAAGTGGCTGAAGAGCATTGTACAGTGGAAGAAGGTGCCATGGTCACCACGCTGACTGGCACAGCTGAAGTGCTGTCCGAGGAGGATCCGGGTCCTCCATGCTAAGCAGCCAGCCTTCCCACAAACACTAGGTTGTAGAAATTGGAAAGGTGTGATTTGAGACAGTAACGTTGCTTTCCGTGTGTGGTGCCAGCGCCTTGCTATGCTGCACGGCTAATGCTATTTGGGCGAGGTGTTAAGAGATTAGAGAGACTCCTTTGACATTGGTGAGTAGGGTGAATTTACGAGGATGTCAAGGACTGTTTGCACACCGAGACGGGAAGGCGTTTGTGAAAAGAAGTGAAGGCAGCCTATGGATGAACCCCATTTCAACATTTGCGAATGAATTGCCTGACCTAACAATTCCAGTGTCGAGGATTGCACGTTCCGTAGTGGGACGCGGGATTCGCATTGATGAGGTGGTGCAATGACGTCAAAGTAATGATGTAGAATGACAGGCTTCAGCTGAGCATCCGCCGAGTCTGATTGCAAACCACCGCAGGCATTTCGCCACCTCTCATCCGAGTCGACAAATCGCATTCCGCTTCTACTGACCACGCAACTGTCACAAACACGCCTTCCAAAGGCATTCAAGCTTCATGAAGCATAAAATCTAACATCACTGCCCTTTTCCCCTCCTCGACCTCCAAATGAAACCGATGCAACTCGCACTGGCATGTCATCTAATCCAAGCTAATACCCTGGCACATTGCCTGGCACATTCGGCAATAGGCCCCAACACAAGGTCCAGCATGTCGGCACAAAACACACGTCCAACAGGTGCAAGACAAATCATTCTAAATCAATCCAGTCCCAACAATCACAAACGACGGAATGAGCAACTCCACATCAATCTAACAGCACCACTCTTGCGTCAACAATGCACGCCAAGCTCCCATGCTGCTCCAAAGACATCAACTTGGACAAGATTAATCGACCCTGAATGCCTTCCAGATGTCACGTTGCGCAAGGACAACAACACGAAGCACCAAACGGACATCGATTCCCCGCTGCCCACTCCCCCTTTCCGAAGAAAGTTTTCGCCGTGGGATAGAACAGCATGTCTTGCAAACAACCAGCCAGCACTACCATATCCACTACACCTTCCCTTCGCAGATTGAATGAGCGTATGAACAACTCATCAGTCTCACTTACAATAACTGACGGACTGCTTGCAAAATAATCCACTCCGACTTCTAGCGGTGACCTACCCACCACAGCAGGGAATGCACCAACAGCAACTCTGCCACTGTAGGCGGCGAGGTAGTCCTACGCCACACCATCAACGCCCTTCTGCCAAAGGTTCCCGTCCACGCACTCCACTACTTAGTTAACGAACACAGCTGCACACCACACCTGTGCGTTCGCCCAGCAGTCAGATGCTCACAGCCCATGTCCACTTCCTTCCTCAGCACTCTTCCAGAAGCAACCAATTTTTTTCGGCAGAGCAGATGCTCAATGTTCCCTACGCCACCGAACCAATAAGCTTACCTGCCGTGCCAGAACCAGCACAGCGCAAACTAGTGCTGCCACAGTGCAAACATTCCCTACCGATCCACACATTTACCCAAACCACTTTTCTTGAGGCAAGGTGAAAAAACAATGCCACACTCATTTATGAGGACAAACCCTGACAAGGCAACCCCATCCCCTCAAACAATAAAACCACTGCAGGCAAAACCCTTAGCACTAGTGTTCGCAGAGCATTAAGCACAAAAATACACACGACGGCGCATAAAAAACATACTCCATGACGATGCACTCGTGCGTCTTGCAGACATGCAACAAATCGTGACCAAGAGAAGCAGTGTTGGTTGCAACAGCGCAAAAGGCAGCCATCATGCAGCGATCGGCGAGGTGAACCAACGATAGACAAAGCATTGCGAACGCAGCCACGTTGACAATGACGGCGGCAGCGGTGGCGTCTGCCAACACCAACTGAGGTACCAACTCCAGCACACACGATGACGCACTTCTCCGCACTTCGACGCCCTGCACGTAGAAGGACACAGCATCACCACTACTTCAGCCATGGTGTCTCACCCACATCCACACCTCCCTAAAATAGCCAACAGACCAAACAAAAGAAGACTTCACTACTAAGAGAAAGGATAGGAATCTGCATCACTCCACCAACACCAACCAATGCCTCAACACCCGTTGCAAAAAGGAGCCGGACTGCTTAACAAGCTCTGCATCAAGACAGCTTAGTCTCCGACACAGCATCAAATCTGCAACAAACCTACCTGCGTTTTGAATTTGCCCAAGCCACTGCTCCTGCAAGTAGCGTCAAAAATGACTGCCTTGGCGAAGACGGACACTGGTGTGCACACCAACTGTACTTTTGCGACGAAAGCCAAAAGGGTTGGTGGCTAAAAGAGAGAGTGAGTGAGTGAGTGAGTGAGTGAGTGAGTGTGCGAGTGAGTGAGTGAGTGAGCGAGTGAGTGAGTGAGTGAGTGAGCGAGTGAGTGAGTGAGTGAGTAGACGTGTCTTGGACCCACTTACGCCCACTTAGCTCCATGAAAGCGGCCACAGCAGAATCCATCAAGTCACAAAGCGCTGAGATGATTGCTTCTCTTCACTTTAGTAGGCAGTTCAGTGGGCATGGACTGATCAAATTCGTTCATAGCGATCAAGGACGCACACAGCGCCACATCGGCCCAGATACGTCAGACGCATGATACATACGTCCTCGACATTGGACTCGTCAGGTACAATGATTGTATTTACGACACGCGCTGTGCTTGCATCGCATGTAGGAGCGTTGCATTCATTCGAATAAGCTTTGCGGTTCACGCCTATACCTGTAATTGCAGTGGCAGTGGCGATGGTGGCGGTGATGGCCTGGACTTCAGTTGACTTCGCACTCCTCCAGTCGTTTTCGGAATCTGTTGATTTGCCCCACTCCACAGAAAATGAGATTCGCTTTGCCTACGTACTCTCCCCTCATCCACAACGCACCGATTGGGTGATAAGGCATTCCTCTGAGAATGCAAGAAAACAGCAGGAGAAACTGAACATTCCAAGGCAGGGATGGCAGTCGCTACCGTCATTCCCCTAGGTTGCAGAGTAGCTGAAGGGGTCGCAGAATTAGGCGAATGGTGAGTCAATCAGTGAGTAGCGTACTAGCAGCAAGTAGAAGGAAAGACCTCCCACGGTAGGGGAGTGGGACAGCTCCTTTGCAACCAGCTCCACATTGTACGCCCTCCTCGCGCCTACGTAAGCACCTCAAAGCATGCGAATTATCCCATCACCCTCACTTCGCCTTACTGCAATCTGGAGTTGCAGCCCACACATTTCAAGCAATCAACCCGAATCTGTTTCACTCTACCGATGCACATGCACCACTCCTCTTCCCATGGCGATGCCTGCCGGTCTTACGTGAACAATACCGACTGATGTGTCTTTCGCGATCACGCGAGCTTGAGTCAACTCTGTCACCGCTTCATTAAGGAGAATGCTAATCTTTGTGTAAATTGACGTGACGGGAATGACTGCAGTCCCAAACATTCGCTGCCGTGCCCTCGCTCACACACTTTACTGAATGGCTTGCGTTGGAGACAGTCTGCATCATTGCACCATCGTCGAGTTTAAACGACTGCGACAGCACACGACTTTGCACTTGACGAAATTATCCCTCGAGGTCATCAATGACTATTGATCGACTGACCAATTAATCAGTGCCTTCATCGATGCGGCAATCGATGCGCTGCCTGTCGCGATTGTTTTGCGCATTGAGGCAATTTTCGGGTGGAATGGGCAGAGTGTAAGTGCCTACTTTGTCTGCTCTCTAGTCAATGATGCAGCTCTATTGTGCCTTACATGGCACGGGCAGAGGCAGCCTGTCACCCCCGACACGTAGTTGAGGAAACGACGCCAAGCAGTTAACATGGCTCAGGAATTGATGAACGCATTGTGACAGTAAGGGCCATTTCTTCTTCAGGCACTGTTTCCCTAGCCATGGTGGGCGCTGCCCCGCGAATGCGGTGATTCCTCCTCAATCTAAAGCATGGAAGAAGGTAGCGAGGCAAGTGGATGGGAAGAAGTGGAAACACAGGCAAAAGTTGGAAAGGCATTGTATTTCGTCCAGTTTTGTAGTTCTTTCTATGCATTCCAGCTGTAAATTTGCTGCAGATGAGGCAGATAAGGCCTTCTCTTCGTTCCTGTCAATGAGCAACACCACACAAGGCATACATGCAGGCGTGAAAGGTGATGGCGACTTACCCCTAAATACTGCTATGGAGCCGACGAAGGTGGCTTCCTGGTAGACCTTAATTCTGTGTCTGCGCGATTTGTGCTTTCGCACCAGCGAAGACAGGTGTGGTGCCTGATCTTCTCTAACTGATGCAAAATAAAATGCTTGTTCATCTACAACGAACAAAGGCGTGATTGATTGGGTGGGTTAGTGGTGGTTGGGTGAGGCAAGGCAAAGTAGATGGCAGGGGAGGAGAGGAGAAGGGAGGAGAAGGAGATCGGAGAGCAGGTGCGAACAAGAGGCAAGGAAGGGAGGAGGGTTGGGAGGCAGAGGATGATTGCTGTACGTCAATGCATACTTTGACTAATGCGTGAATGCCTCATTTATGACGCTTCTTCTGTTTCTCTTCCAAACCACCACTCCTCATGTCCCATCGCAGAGGCAGGCCAGAGCAGCATCAACGATGCCAATGCATCTCCTAGCCTCTGCCGCTAAAACGATTTGTGTGAGTGCTTGCAGGTGTGGTGATGGAGCTACATGTGTTTCATAGGAATGCATTTGGATGACAGTTTCGATAACACCTCCATTCTCTACCCAGACCACGGCAGGTGTCTTCTTCTCCATCTGAGGCATTTCGCAGACGATAGCCATGGTCGTCGTCACTCCACACTTCATCGAAAAGTTAGGAGGGCAGCTGTGCGCACACCTCTGCATCCACCTACACTCTGCTCATTCTACCATTTCAGTTCTCACATTTCACCGTTACACTACGTCCCTGCATAGCCCATCGCACACATGTCTACCGCAAAGAAAATTGGAGACAAACCTCACAGACAAAAGTAGCTGTGGCATGGAGAGCTCAGCCGTCATCCCAAAGGCGAGATGATCGGTGAGCGTGTGATAGTCCCCCGTGCGCATGGGACACGCATCAAATTGTGACGACCACATCAAGCGTGGTGATTTACTTTCAAACGACACGGTAGCACATCAAGCCTCATCGCAAGCACTCAGACCACTCACCTGCACAGAAACGAGCAAATCACAGCCACTTACTCACTCACTTGTACATTTCGTTACAGCGACAATAAGAGGGCGAAAGACAGGTTCCAGTGGAAAGCAAGTGTTTCGAGCACTTGCACAGGTATAAATGGACTGCTTGCATTAAAGAATAGGAGCCATAAGGTATCGTGCGTCCTCCTCCTGTGAGGAGAATTTCCACCAAACCAAGTATATGCACCTGGCTGCCTTGCTAGACGAGGTCATTCGTCTACCCTATTCTTGTCCATTCAATGCGCCAACTTTTAAGTGCGTCACATTGTACCGCTGTTCATGTTGAAGCAACGACTTACTGGTCGGTGATACTGCAATCCATTCACTTGCCAGGACGTTGCGAGCTCCGCCAGCCTCGTTTCCATCGTTGGCCAAATGCGACACGCGAAGATGTGTGCGATAACTGCTGCTCGCATCTGCCTCATCTGCAGCAGATTCACAGCTGGAAAGCATAGAAAGAGCAACAAAAATAGACGAATTACAATGCCTCCCCCAGCTTACGCCTGTGTTTCCACTTCTTCCCATCTACTTGCCTCGCTACCTTCTTCCATGCTTTAGATTGAGGAGGAATCACCGCATTCGCGCAGCAGCGCCTTCCATGGCTATGGAAACGGCGTCCGAAGAAGAAATAACCTTATCGTCACAACGTGTTCATCAATTCCTGAACTGCGTGAACTGCTTTGCGTCGTTTCCTCAACTACGTGTCGGGGGTGACAGGGTGCCTCTGCCCATGCCATGTGAGGCACAATAGAGCTGCATCATTGACTAGAGAGCAGACAAAGTAGGCACTTACACTCTGCCCATTCCACCCGAAAATTGCCTCAATGCGCAAACCAATCGCGACAGGCAGCGCATCGATTGCCGCATCGATGAAGGCACTGATTAATTGGTCAGTCGATCAATAGTCATTGATGACCTCGAGGGATAATTTCGTCAAGTGCTAAGTCGTGTGCTGTCGCAGTCGTTTAAACTCGACGATGGTGCAATGAGGCAGACTGTCTCCAACGCAAGCCATTCAGTAAAGTGTGTGAGCGAGGGCACGGCAGCGAATGTTTGGGGACTGCAGTCATTCCCGTCACGTCAATTTACACAAAGATTAGCATTCTCCTTAATGAAGCGGTGACAGAGTTGACTACAAGCTCGCGTGATCGCGAAAGACACATCAGTCGGTATTGTTCACGTAAGACCGGCAGGCATCGCCATGGGAAGAGGAGTGGTGCATGTGCATCGGTAGAGTGAAACAGATTCGGGTTGATTGCTTGAAATGTGTGGGCTGCAACTCCAGATTGCAGCTAAGGCGAAGTGAGGGTGATGGGATAATTCGCATGCTTTGAGGTGCTTACGTAGGCGCGAGGAGGGCGTACAATGTGGAGCTGGTTGCAAAGGAGCTGTCCCACTCCCCTACCGTGGGAGGTCTTTCCTTCTACTTGCTGCTAGTACGCTACTCACTGATTGACTCACCATTCGCCTAATTCTGCGACCCCTTCAGCTACTCTGCAACCTAGGGGAATGACGGTAGCGACTGCCATCCCTGCCTTGGAATGTTCAGTTTCTCCTGCTGTTTTCTTGCATTCTCAGAGGAATGCCTTATCACCCAATCGGTGCGTTGTGGATGAGGGGAGAGTACGTAGGCAAAGCGAATCTCATTTTCTGTGGAGTGGGGCAAATCAACAGATTCCGAAAACGACTGGAGGAGTGCGAAGTCAACTGAAGTCCAGGCCATCACCGCCACCATCGCCACTGCCACTGCAATTACAGGTATAGGCGTGAACCGCAAAGCTTAATTCGAATGAATGCAACGCTCCTACATGCGATGCAAGCACAGCGCGTGTCGTAAATACAATCATTGTACCTGACGAGTCCAATGTCGAGGACGTATGTATCATGCGTCTGACGTATCTGGGCCGACTGTGGCGCTGTGTGCGTCCTTGATCGCTATGAACGAATTTGATCAGTCCATGCCCACTGAACTGCCTACTAAAGTGAAGAGAAGCAATCATCTCAGCGCTTTGTGACTTGATGGATTCTGCTGTGGCCGCTTTCATGGAGCTAAGTGGGCGTAAGTGGGTCCAAGACACGTCTACTCACTCACTCACTCACTCACTCACTCACTCACTCACTCACTCACTCACTCACTCACTCACTCACTCACTCACTCACTCACTCACTCACTCACTCACTCACTCACTCACTCACTCACTCACTCACTCACTCACTCACTCACTCACTCACTCACTCACTCACTCACTCACTCACTCACTCACTCACTCACTCACTCACTCACTCACTCACTCACTCACTCACTCACTCACTCACTCACTCACTCACTCACTCACTCACTCACTCACTCACTCACTCACTCACTCACTCACTCACTCACTCACTCACTCACTCACTCACTCACTCACTCACTCACTCACTCACTCACTCACTCACTCACTCACTCACTCACTCACTCTCTTTTAGCCGCCAACCCCTTTGGCTTTCATCGCAAAAGTACAGTTGGTGTGCATTGCGGCGTCTTCAAACTGCTGCAAGTGATGCAGGATCGACAGAGGTCTTGCACACCTGTGGTAAGCGCGGACTGCAAGCATCGTCTGCTTGAAGCGTCTGCTCATTTTTCTCGGTGACATTACAGAATCGCTTGCGCGACTATCCATAGGTTGTTTGCATCAACGAAAACGCGCCTCATCTTGTGGTTTGCATTTGGACGGATTCCACCATGCCCGACTAGCCACCTTGCTGGACGAGGTTATGTTTCGCTGCATTCTCATAAAAGCTGCCAGATGGCCCCCGCATGCTACAGTTCTGACTGGATGGGTACTTGCGTGCTTCCTCCCTTATGATGTCAAGCAGGCTCGTCAGCAGCCGTAGAGAGGCCATCAACAAAGTGCTTGTAGTAGTGGTGTGCTAAACTAAGGAGCTTACGGACATCCGTCAAATTGTTTATCTTATGTAGGAATGGCCTCTAAACAGGGGCTGTACTGGTTGGATTCCGACACGCTAAGGATGAGCAAATACTTTGCTAGTGGGGATGTGGGTGGATGCTACGCCTGACGGTTCTCATCATCCAATTCGCGTTGCAGCTTGAAAGGGGGATATCTAGCGGCACTGCCAACAGCGTAGGTGGTTCCTCCTTGCCATCCTCCTCCCTGCCACTGTCATTAGCACAAAAGCATTCCCAATCAGGACGCTTAAACTGTACTCTCTGCGCACGCGACACCGCTTGTCAATGCTCCTTCTACGTCTCCACCTCACAAATGAACTGTAACGATGCCTTGCTTTGGTGCAATTCTCATTCCCTTCGTGTGTAGATTTGAGACAGTGGATGCCTTGCCCTCACTCTTCCCCCTCCCCCCTTCCCACCATGTTCAACACACCTAACCCTTTCAAATTGACCCTGTTGGTTGGCTTAACAAGGCCTATTATCGACCTCTCGGTTTCTAGCCCTGCTGTTTTCGGTTCTTTGGGACAAGCACATCTCTCACACTTCCTTCATTTATCTTCCAACCCTCCTCTTCACCACTGCATTTACGCAGGCAGCTAGTAGCGAATGCACCCCAATCGACATCATTAACTAGATGGCAAATGTTACACCTGACTTCGAGTAGTGCGTGAGCCAACAGTTCCGCGCTTGTTGGTGGATCGCGCTCCATTCACAAATCGCCTCCCTCTTTATGCGAACCCGCTAGCACGACACTCCAGTTGGTTGAGCGCATCAAATTACTTCTTGCAAGATAATGAGGCTGATAGACAGGCACTCTAAGCGAGGTGGCAAGGGGTCGTGCAGCAGGTGATTCTTCAAAGCTCCCTCAGCTCAAAGAGTTAAGGAGGTGAGAGAGAGGGAGCTGCACATCAACAAGCAAACACTGAGGCCAACCGACGGTGATTGAAGTTTATGTGTTAGATGCCGCCAGAGAAGCGGTGAGGCCAAGAGATTGGCGTTGATGCCACGAGGTGGAATAGGCTTGGAATGGAAAATTTGTGCGTTGGAGCTCGGTAGGCTTTGAAGTGGTTACGATTCGTGATCAGATAGAGATTGCCGCCCTGCGACATTTGTGTTTGAATTTCTTATCTTGCAAAGAGATGCAAATCAGCTCAGTGTCGATGAGATGCTCTCTCTCTCCCCCTTTCAATTATTCCTAATCATCAAATCTGAGAATCACTTGGTATTTTAGTTTACATAAGCGGTTCGCGTTGGTCTTTGTTCAGTTGGGGACCACCAGGTCGTACTCGTCGATTGTTGGTGTCGTGTGAATGTCACCGAAATCGATGACGGCTGAGTTTGGCCCTGCGGAATTTGAGTTGTTGGTGCCACTAGCGCTTCCCTATCAAAAGTGGTACGCTGCCATAACCCCCTCTGATAATGAACACCAAAGAGGTATTAAAGACTGTGTGACAGTAAATGAGACAACAAACCTACATCACTGCAAATGCGATCCTTTTAAATGAAGACAGAAGCACCCGACTCAGACAGGGCACACCACTATCCCCCACCAAGACCCATGCAATAACTAAGCCTCCTCTGCTTGTCATAACGCCGGCATGCACAAATTGCACACATACGGACAGGTGGGTGAACTAGAACGCCAGCGCTGGCACCTCCAAACCCGTGATCCTCTTCCCCACCCTCATTACAGGCCCCAACAACAGCCAGCGAGCTCAACTCTTATGCTCTGCCATCAAGATTCCTCCAGTTAAAGGCGGCACTATGAATGGCGGAGACGACATCCAACGAATGCGACAGCTCCGTCATTATAACACTCAGCGGAAAGAAACTCTTCCCCACATTAGCAAAGTCAAGCAAGCGAAAGTCGCGTTGTTTGATTCCAACGATGCCGCTAGGAAGACCACCTCTCGACTCTGCTGTGCAGACCGCCCACCGGACCGTGGGATGGAAAACACTGGCCTCCAGCCCCCTCAACTACCTTTCCACCTTCCGTGCAGATGCGACTACACGCCCTACAATGAAAAGAACAAATGACTTCAGCAACCACACTAGCCCTTCTCACGAACAGACACAACGACGCATTGACACTTCTTCCACCTCTCATAATGATTGCTAGGAGCACAACTTGTACTGCCGTACAAGCCTTCTCTACAACTGCCAAGAATCCCAAGAATCACAAACGACGGAATGAGCAACTCCTGATCAATCTAACAGCACCAGTCTCGCGTCAACAATGCACGCCAAGCTCCCATGCTGCTCCAAAGACATCAAGTTGGACAAGACTAATCGCCCCAAAACCTTCGCCACCCTTCAACAGACACTCACGCAAGCAGCTCATACATCTCCACTTCCACGCCCAAGACGACATTTCCACCGCCAAGACCACAAATGCCTTCCAGAGTCACTTTGCGCAATGACACCAACACGAAGCACCAAACGGGCATCGATTCCCCCCTCTCCCTCCCTATGAAAGTCTCTGCAGTGGGATAGAACAACATGTCTTGCAAACAACCAGCCAGCACTACCATACCCACTGCCCGTTCGCTTCGCAGATTGAATGAGCGTATGAACAACTCATCAGTCTCACTTACAATAACTGACGGACTGCTCGCAAAATAATCGACTCCAACTTCTAGTCGCGACTTACCCACCACAGCAAAGAATGCACCAACAACAACTCTCCCACTGTAGGCGGCGAGGTAGTGCTGCACCTCACCATCCACGCCCTTCTGCCAAAGGTTCCCGTCCACGCACTCCACTACTTAGTTAACGAACAGAGCTGCACACTACACCTGCGCGTTCGCCCAGCAGTCAGATGCTCACAGCCCATGTCTCACTTCCTTCCTCAGCACCCTTTCAGAAGCAACCAATTTTTTCGGCAGAGCAGATGCTCAATGTTCCCTACGCCACCGAACCAATAAGCTTACCTGCCGTGCCAGAACCAGCACAGCGCAAACTAGTGCTGCCACAGTGCAAACATTCCCTACCGATCCACACATTTACCCAAACCACTTTTCTTGAGGCAAGGTGAAAAAACAATGCCACACTCATTTATGAGGACAAACCCTGACAAGGCAACCCCATCCCCTCAAACAATAAAACCACTGCAGGGAAAATCCTTATCACCAGTGTTCGCAGAGCATTAAGCACAAAAATACACACGACGACGCCTAAAATATACTCCATGACGATGCACTCGTGCGTCTTGCAAACATGCAACAAATCTTGACCAAGAGAAGCAGTGTTGGTTGCAACAGCGCAAAAGGCAGCCATCATCCAGTGATCAGCGAGGCGAACCAACGATAGCCAAAGCATTGCGAACGCAGCCACGTTGACAATGACGGCGGCAGCGGCGGCGTCTGCCAACACCAACTGAGGTACCAACTCCAACACACACGATGGCGCACTTCTCCACACTTCACCGTCCTGCACGTAGAAGGACACAGCATCACCACTACTTCAGCCATGGCGTCTCACCCATATCCACACCTCCCTAAATAGCCAACGGACCAATCAAAAGAAGGCTCCAACACTAAGAGAAAGCATAGAAATCTGCATCACTCCACCAACACCAACCAATGCCTCCACACCCGTTGCCAAAAGGAGCCGGACTGCTTAACAAGCTCTACATCGAAATAGCTTAATCTTCGGCACAGCGTCGAACCTGCAACAAACCTACCTGCGTTTTGAATTCGCTCAATAAACTGCCTCTACAAGCACCGCCAAAAAATGACTGCCTTGGCGAACACGGACACTGGTGTGTTCTCACAATGCAACTCACGTATTCAACCATAGCCAATTAACTTCGCCTTCCGTCAACGCGAAACCAAGCCTATAAGGTATTTCCCGACATTATTAATGGTACTGAGACGAATGTTAGTGGACTTGAGAATGTTCGATCCTCTCACCTCCCAATTCTCCCCTCATTTTGAATGCTCAGCTCCACGCAACACACTGAAAGAGCTCTGACTTTTCAAGCGCGGAACGCCGGTTATTACAGAGTCATTTATCCACTGAATGCTCCGAATGCAAGCCGCACTCTTCATCACTCCTTGCAATGGTCCTCTTGCAGGATTAACTACCTGACAGTCTTCATTCTCCATATTCCACCTTATGCGCAAATTCCGTCCGCACCCCAGCATAAACCACTTCCAAACCACCTCAGGTGCACTTCACTCAACTCACCTACTGAACAAGCCGGTCAGTTCGTGCGTCCTGCAAGCGGCTTGGCAAATTAGAAACTGGCCATAATGTAATAAAACGCCAGTTTGTCCACTAGCTAAATATGTCGTTACATGCATTATATAGTGAAATCGCATTTTGAGTAAAATTTTATGTACGGTCTTTTTGGTTGAAAAATCAGAATGTCAGCTTTTACTGAAAGGGCACTTGCGCAGTGTACTAGAGACAGTGACGAATTCGCGCAATCATAAAACAGAACGCACGAATTGAGACTATGAGATTTCCCATTTTACTTGTCAAATCGTTGTGTGTCCTTTTATTGCATTATCAAAGTTCTTAAGCGATTACTACCGAGGTAAAGAGAAATCAAAGAACAGAAATCAGTTGCGCACACTGGAATGCAGTTGGTCGTCGAAGCTGATGTATGAGGCCAGTGACGAAGAAGAATTGGCGTAGCCAAGTGATTGGCGTCGGGGCCACGAGGTGAAGCGGCCTTGAAATGGCAATTTTTTGTTGCAGAGAACATCGGCCAGATTTACTGCACCATGAATGCAGAGTGCTCGCTACATTGGTGAACGCACGATGTGAAGGAGTGGACCACAGGAGCTTGGAGCAAACGCTCGTGTATTTCAAAGCATTTCACAGCCAGGCAAACATCACAGCGACTGTCGAGCTGGCATGACAACCAACCAACAGTTAGCGGCATGCTTAGGTACCTCTGACTACCACTGGAGCCATGCTATGCTTCTGACATGCATCGCACACAAAATGCATCACGTTGGAAACTTACAGTGTTAGCAAACAAATCGTCCCTCCAAGCCGCGACTCATAGCATTGCATCCCGTGCGAACTAAAAGGCACAAAATGGCTTCGCTGATGAAGTGCCATCTCAACTGCTGAAAGTGTTATTTGCCAGGTAGGGCAGTCGCACCATCCTCCACCCATTCACCATGCAGTTTGACGTCATCTTCAATCCTGCATTCACAAATCTCAGATTGCGTGATTGAATTGAGTCCAACGAGGCTGCACTTGCCAATCTCGCTACATTACATGTTCAGTAGGGTGGGATCCCCTCACCAGCAAATCCCTCTCCTCCTATCCTCCATACAATGACGTTCTTGAATGGAACCATAAATTTGTCAACACACCATCTTACCTGCGTCACAATCATCACCATCGGGCAGGAGCGAGATAGACAAGCCATAAGCGCCTCCTTCCAGGCCAACTAATCTGTTGCATAAGCAAACAATCTTTGGCTCGTCCAACCGCTACTGCGTACCCTTGAGCAGGGATGGTAAGGGATGCCTCAGGCAATCGGTTAGGGCCATCTCGGTTCGCAAATACAAGTACGGGATTTGGTAGCTGCATTTTGGGCGAAGCATCATCACCCCACCTGACTTGCACTTAATAGATGCGTTTACTTCAATTACAGAGCGTTAAACCACTCCCAACAGAAGAAAGCACTTAACAGCAGTGACCTAGAGTTGGAGAGATGCATTCCTTGGCCTTGGCAAAGCACTTGCCCTCCTCATTAGTTGATCCTGTGGGTGGGATACCCGTTAGCCATTCATAGCTGTCTACGAAATTTTCGAGAGACTCAAAAGCTCGCATTAGCCGAGGGAAGACCCAGTTGCCTGGCACAACTGCATCTGCAGCCCTTTAAACTCTTTCGCCTGAACAGCGCCAACGCCACAACCAACAGGAAATGCCAACTGCAAGCCACGTGTAGGGACGATTCTGTAATGGCCACAACAAGTGCAACCACGAGCCGAATGAGAAGATGAGAGCACCGATTGTGGAGATGGGATGAGCAAAGAATTGATTTCTCATTCATGCACGATGGGGAGCATCTCATTCCTTCCAAGTGACACATCAAAAGCGCTCCCTAGCTAGTCTGGTTAAATGGGTCACAGATTTCCTACCAACCAATCCTGCTTCCTGCTTGGTGTTGATGAGGGTAATTGGCGAGCATTCCTCGTCGGCGATATGCTGAATGGGGTGGAGTGAGAAGCATTATGCTGGTACAGAGAGTACAATTCTTCCTTGAAGGTGGATAGTGACAATTCTGTAGTGAGAAGCATGTTTGTCGAGGGCTTCTCATCTAGGATTGAGGAATACTCAGTCGGACATGCGGATTTGCATGGCAGAGTGTTGGGCTCACGAAGCGCCCGGAGGTCCTTCGTCACCGATTAACGATATGGTGGTTAGTCAGGACTTTGAAACAAGCCAAATGGAGCTTGTGCCAACATCTCTTATCCGGTGCGAACGGGAACTGTTTAAATGGGGTGTTTAGTGTGCGCAGGATATGCCATCGTGATGCTCTTTCTCTTGACACACAGAGCGTGCATCTACTCCACTTCTTGTGGAAAATGGTGACCAGAACACACACCTACAACATCTCGCGTGTTCTGCTTCGACATTCCATCAATGTTGCAATTTGATCCGTTTCTTGCTTCACCCACCTCAGAAAGTTAGCCAAAACGGTTTGCCACCGCCAAATGCAATCACCACAGGAGTGTCTTGAGATCGGCTTCAATTAGTGGCATTCAAGAATTAGAATTTCATCAAAGATTCGCACGCGGAACCACTTCATTGCTGCAGCTATCATGCGTCTGTCGAAATCTTTCTTTCGTTGCCGACTACCTGATTGGGATGGTGACCAATACCCAAGTGTCAAGTGGTGCAGCACTCAAGCCATTGACATGCGCACCTTTGCTATTGCTTGCCGATAAACTGTCACCACGCGTGGCGAAGTGAAGAGTGTTGTGGCCCCATAGCAAATTTTTTCCAGACCAGCGCGCCCAATGTGGAGGTTATGATTCCGCCCAACCCACAGAATGAGCCGCTCAGTAGCCGCATGTTCTTTCGCCATACGTGGCAGGTAATTGCGGAAGAATGCGAAGCACTCAAGGCGGATGGTTTAATCAGCATATGATCATTGCAGGAAGGGAGCGGAATTGGGGAAAGACCTTCGATGAAGTGCTGATCTTCCGTTGCCACGGAGAGAAGCTAATGGTTTTCTTTCTTTGGCAACCACCCAAGTGTCAATGGTTGTGACGACTCCCCTTCGAAACTTATTTGTGGTGTTATCGCTCTTCATCATAAGGAGCTTAAAGAGCTGCAGCTACGATCGTGTTCGATTAGTGGGCCCTCACTCGGCTTATTCGGACTGGAAGCCAGAATTCTGGCATAGCTTAACTCCACTTTGCTACTTTGGTTGAGGGCTACGCAATGGCGAGATATCATGTGCTTATCAATTGCGGCATCACCAAGGCGTTGGCAGCACCGCAAGAAGACATGCTTTACAACTTGCCATCAATCGTGTTTACTGCTGAATGCCAAGCCATCCATTGTCTTAACTGCAGCCACTGCATTGAGTTGGTGCATGACTTTGTGGACAATTGTGGATAGCTGGCGACTCACTCTACCACGGGTTCTAACGATTCGCTTTTCAGAGATGAAGAACATTTCCCTCCAACTCAAATTAACTCATTCTAGAAGCGCTGCCTATTGCTGGATCAGACAAAATCGCTCCCACTGTCATTCAAATGATCGCATTCACCTGCCGCAAATCAAGTGTACTGATGATGCTCCATTTGAAAGTGGCTACCAAATTGTCATACTTGCAATTGCAAACAAAAAATGACATTTTAGCCTGATGTGGCACTTTGCCGACTGCCTAAGGGGCTCCTCGCTTTTCGCTACTTATTAGTACTCAGTAGCAGTGAGGCGAGGCAAAGTTCGACTGCTTGGACGTGAGGTCAGCTTGTCTTCTCCCCTGTGGTCGCGACGTCAAACACTTTGGAAAAAACACAACGCGAGAAACAGATTCCAATGACAAGCAATTGCACGACTTAACATTTCTTAGCCACAAAACGCACAACGCCTTCTGGTACGTCTTTTTCGGTGGAGCATTCAAAACCTGCGAAAGGGGCAGTGAGAGTCACGCTTTCCCAACTTGCCACTCTGGTGCTTATCTGAAAATGCTTGCTAACAAAACTCCACGTTATGGACGACACTGCCATCTGCTCAGTGTGGTAGTCTCCGATGGAGTCAGCACGCGCGTGGTTGGCAAGCCGGCAAATTCAACAGTAAGGGAAGTGGGTAGCTTTGGAAGGCACTGACCATGCCGCCTGACTTTCCATCGCATCGAAAATTTATGAATGCTTTGATCCCTGGGGGCAATTTCATCAACTACTTGTCATTGTCTCTCTTGCTTCAGAGATTGGCAATAAACTAAAAGCCTAACAGAAGCACCTACGACTCGTGCAACTTGGCAAACGACATCTGTGTCAACGGCATTTACGCTAAGGGCGTCATGAGCATTGTGAGCATCTCATAGCCACCCGCTCTTCGCCCACTATTTACTACTACAACAATGCGACCTTCCGTACGTCAATGCTGTTGACTATATGGTGTGCGAGCATTTAATCATTTCCATTTGTCTTTATTATCAAATAGCACAGGAACATGCGTGTGGTTTTATGGGTGCGGACTAATCAGGTGCTTGCCACGCGATTTGATTGAAAGCTCAACAACCACGTTATTTGGCAGTGCAGTGGGTCACTCACACCCGCTAGCTTCGCCTGCAGCCTGCGATTCAGCCACATCAGTTGCTAGACGTTTGACCAGCCAGCTCGCCACATCAACACCCAGCAATTATGTGAGTGCCCTTTGTGATGCGCAGAACTCGAATTGGCCTTACCCTGTCACCGAATGGCGGCGAAGACTTGTGCTGTTAGTTTCTTAAAATGAGGCGTCAAAATCAGACAAGCTCTCATCACCTCACTATGGCAGTAGGCATTTTATGCGAAAGAGTGGTGCAGACTGGAATTGGTGGTACAGTGCCATCGACTAATGCACTGCCCTGCCTGTTCACACGTGCGTGCTTCGGAAAGCAACGTCAGCTTTCCATCGTGCAGCTAGCTACGCTCATTACACTGACCTAAAATCACAAGTTAAACTGCTCTCGGGGCACCCACCACACTTCCATTGACGCCCATTGCTTCGATGGAAACTCAACTCCCACGCCTCGCACTCGAGCGTCAACACAGTCGTCGTCTATCCATGTGGCAACTACAACAGTAATGCAAGTGCAACTATATTACATTTGCGCGTTGGATATTCAGCTTCATGGCCCAGGCCAAGAAAGGAGAGATGCTAACCCACCTCCGATGTGACATGAGGAGTGGCGGTTTGAAAGAGGAGCGGAAGAAGCGTCATAAGTGAGGCATTCAAACATTAGTACCACGTGTCCTTCATCAACAAGAGAACAATTCCACTGATAGGCAAGCACAACCGAATCCTCTCCACACTTGACTTCACCCATGTCACCGTGAAACACTTCAACGAGTGTAAGAATGCTTGCAGACAATTTGCGAGGGAGGGGGATGGCTTGACGCTATCCCATCGTTTCCAGATTGCCCAAGTCCTGCTACTTGCTTCAAAGCAATGATGGCCTGTTTTCGTTCCACACTTCAGCAATACTCCTCTGCTTCGTGCCAATCGACGTGCACCAAGCTGACGGATGGGCTGCACTTAGCCCACTTCACAACGGCAGCCTGCATTTCTTGCAATGCAAAGTCGACGCACCTTCCCTCGCATTCTGAATTCCTTCCCATAGAATGCTCATCTCAAAAATCACTGACACCATCCCGTTCGGGTCCGACAGATCGTCGTGTGACACAACTGACAAATCTGCACTTTGCATGGCAGAGAACTCGGCCCAACCCATCGCAGTGATGATGTAGCAAAGTTATTGGAAAAGAAGGGCCATCCTACGGGCACAATGCAATGCCCACATGGGTGCCAGCACCGACTTGTCTCAGCTTTATTCTTTGTCACAACACTTCCACTCACTGACGCGCCCTTCCAACTGCCTCACAACCTTTGTCGCCTTCTTCCTCCTGTGGTCCCCGTCCCACCACTCATCCTTTGCCCTTCTGCCTTCGAAGCGGAGAGCATGCGTCGTGAGACAAGGAGGAGTGGACGCATGTCCAGATGCCAAGCGACGCCGACCATCAAGGTGGCGAGCGCTGTTGCTGTTGACGCCAGTGATTTGCCCCCCAAGTGGCCGCAAGGCACAACTGTTTGTGCAGACGTGGAAGTGGGAATCAGGCGAAGAAGTGATGTCATGAGAGGAACGCCGAATGATGAAGTGACATCCGTGGCCTGCAATCCGCGCTCGAAGGATGCGCACCCGTGCATGGGAAGGTAATCCTACCAATTCCAATTCCATCTTATTCCCACGCACTCTGCAGCATTCATCATTCTGTGGAGATGTAAGTAACCACGCCCTGGTGTTCTCAGTGAAGTGAACTACGGCGCGATGAGAGGTGCAGTCAAGGCTGACGACTAGCACTCTCCACAAATCGACGCACTCTCCCTAAGTCGATTGGCTGTAATGAACACACCAATTCTCCTCCACCTCCCCAGCCCATGTGCTGCGATGTGATGAGCATTGGAGTCAAAGTGGAGAAGCACACATGTAAACGTGATGTCTGCTACCACACGATCACCTGGAAGGAGGACTGTTGTGCAAGGTCGGCACCAGCGGATGCCACTGTCGGACACGACGCACCACGTGCCACCACCGATCGATGGGACGCACGTGGCAATTGCGAAGACGACAATCGCACGCTTAACTGTCAGCTATGCCTACGTACGCGTTACGAATTCTTCTACCACTGTTCTTCCTTCTCGGCCTTCTCTTCGTTCCCGTCACTGAGTTCATCGCCTCCGCCTCCACTTCCACCTCCACCTCCTCCTGGTTCGTCCTCCTCGCCATCAGTTTACTTCTCACCCTTCAATTTTGTCGACGCTACCAACCCGCTCTCCCTAGCCCCAACACCTTCAGCCATTTCAAGGACGTCATAGGATTAAAGCAGACAGCAGTAGCAGAACTTAGGGGTAAGTTGTGCTGACACCCTCCTCCCCTTCCCCTCGTCTCTCCCGCCCATCCTACCCTTCTTCTCCCCACCACATTTGCCTGTGCAATGTCAGTGCTTTGCGCAGGTCAGGCAAGAAAATGAGAAGTGAGTGCCTGAGGTGCAGCTTTAGGCAAAAACACGTGATTCCACCACCAAATCAAGGCTTTTGTGGCACATTTAGCTGCGTGGCCATAGTAGTGACTGGAGAAGGGCACTCTGCAGTAGTGCGAAGTGGTCGCAGAAGATGTGAAGGAGGTAGATGTGCAGCACTATGCATTGACGCACAGCAATCATCCTCTGCCTCCCCACCCTCCTCCTTTCTTTGCCTCCTGTTCGCACCTGCTCTCCGATCCCCTTCTCCTCCCTTCTCCTCCCCTCCCCTGCCCTCCACTTTGCCTTGCCTCACCCAACCACTCACCAACCCACCCAATCAGTCACGACTTTGTTCGTTGTAGATGAACAAGCACTTTATTTTGCATCAGTTAGAGAAGATCAGGCACCACCCCTGTCTTCGCTGGTGCGAAAGCACAAATCGCGCAGACACAGAATTAGGATCTACCAAGAAGCCACCTTCGTCGGCTCCATAGCAGTATTTAGGGGTAAGTCGCCATCTCCTTCCACGCCTGCATGTATGCCTTGTGTGGTGCTGCTCATTTCGTCTCTTGTGCCTCTCTCGCACGAGATTGCGAACGGTGTAAACGGCAGCTGGGGTAGGAGCAGAAGCAGGAGGGGATGTAGTGAGTGAGAAGCAGTGTAGTAGACTAAGTAAGGTTAGGCTTAACCAGACCGCACAGTGCTAAACTCAAACAGATGCGGGTGGACTAGCCATGTGTGCCTGATTATAACAGCGTTGTGTGACAGTGTGAATGGTAGGTGGTCGTCTTCACGACCTAATGCTTGAACCACCTCAACGTAACCGCAGCAGGCTACATGCAGTGAGGTCTTTCTCTTCTACCTGGCAGATATTAGGGACCAAGACACACGCGCAGCACCAAGGTCGGTCGACGTCCTTGCGACGGCAAAGCGGCAGCCTTCCTGCCTCCTCCTTCTCTCCCATGCTCCTCTCCAATTCGCCTTCAGTGAGTCACCCCTCCTTTCCTTCTTCTCCATCTCCCCCTTCCTCCACTACATGCACTCTTCATCACCGCGTCTTGCATTGTCTCACCTATAGCCTTCCTGCATTCAAGTCACGCGGAGTGGAGAAGAGTGAGGCCTACTAATCGTCTTTTAACCATCCTTCATTTGTCCATTTCAGTGTCGCCAGAACATCTCACTCCTCTGACCACCCCACGTTCATCACATCTTCGTCTTCTTCGAGCCCACAGTCCCTTCCTGTCCACCGTCTCCTATGCCTCCGTCAACCTCATCATTTTCCGACGTCCTTTCAGTAAGTTCCGCTCCTCCCTCCAATTTCGTCCTTCCTCAACATGCTATCTCTAATGGCCATGGTGATGAGGGAATTAGTGTGCTAGACCAGACACGGCGTAGGCTATTGCCGAGTAGACTCCACTCCACACAACCAATCCTCTAATTTCGCTTTATCTTAGCTCTCATTGTCGTCTGCTCTAGGCGCTGTCTTCCATTCCTAGTTTCCCCTAGTTTATCCCATTCCACGCTGCCTCAGTTCTTCTGCCTCCACCTCCACCTCCACCTCCTCCTTCTCACCTCTCTCATTGCGCTCCTACTTTCGCGCCAGATTTGACCTCCACAACAAAGGTAAGCGCCTTCACCTAATTTGCACCTCTCCCTACTCCACTCAGTCTGTACACCCTGTGCGTTCGTGTGCTCACTTCCTCCACTCGCCCTTTTAGATTGTCGTCGTGCGTGGTGTGGCACGCCAACAGGTAAGACCGTTCGTTTGTGTGCATGCGTGCGCACGTGTGTGAGTGTGTGTGTCTGCTGACACGTTGGTCTCATCTTCCTCTCCGTGCACGACTTTGCAGACGACCAGGTCGATAGCAGCATCCTGGGCCCTGTAAGCACTCCTCTCACCATTCGCTTGCTCCCTCCTCGCTTTGCCGCATCAACGATCGGCATGTTGGTTGACGTCAGCCTTCAGCTTCGTTGCTCACCCGTTCCACGTTATTTGCCTCCTCCAACTTCTGCCTGTGCTTCCACTTCTTCCCATCTATTTGCCTCGCCACCTTTTTCCATGCTTTAGATTGAGGAAGACGCACCGCATTCGGGGGCCAGCACCAACCATAACTATGAAAATGGTGCCCGAAGGAGAAAATGGTCCTTATCGTGACAACGCGTTCCATCAATTCCTGAACTGCGTGACGAGGATGGCACGCTGCCTCCACCCACGCAGAGGAGGATGCCATATAAAGCGTAAACTACCTCTGAGGTAGCGCCTAAACCTGCCATTCCATCGTTGCCATTGTCACAATAGAACAGCACCCGTGAACAGAGAGTAGACACAATAGGCACTTACACTCTGCACACACTTGATCCCCTAGGTACTCACACCACCATCCTCCATACCCTCTTGCCTAATAGAAGTATCTTTCATCCAACTACGTCTTCCTCGCCACTACATGATGTGCGTTCCACTCGTCAATATGGTCAACTTCAAGGCGCATGCTCAGCCTCCCACGTCGCAGTCCTTCACCGTTGGCGAGACAGTAGTCTCATGTCTAGTGGACGCTTTACATTCAGCCAGCCCCAGCAGTACTTCACACCATGGTCATCGCCCCTGCTTCTACGTCTCACTAGACATTCAGTCGCCACACATTCCACTACTCATACAGTCGTCTGCCTTCTTGCCTTTCAGCCGTCATCACTGTTAGGCCTTCAGGACTGAACGCGTGTCACGGTAGTGGGTAGTTGGACGGGTGTGATCGACCCAAACCCCTCCCCGTTCCGCGCAACAATGTGATGCAGTACACAGGATAAGAGTCACCAGTTCTGGCCTACCATCTAACTTTCAGCACCTGTTTTGGCGCCTTCAGCCCAGTCTTCAGCACTCAGAGATGCCAGCTCCACTCTTCCCGTAGAAACTGGGCGCCGAGAACAATCAGAACCCACCTCAAGCTCCACCACGACACCTGTCATTGGGGCACCGTCACACAGGATATGAACGCGTCCCTGTGACTGGGCTCCCAGCCTCCATTCTGAAAGATACACAACAGCGTCCAGACAGTCGCAGCCTTTCACCACCAGCCCTTCCTCACTTCTCGACTCTCACTCACCCACAGTGCCTATCGACCTGAAGAAGTGTTGAAACGATGTCATAGAAATGAGCACTTCATCACACTGCAGAGGATTTATGTACAATCGTCGAATAAAGTAGCATTCCTTATGAATAATATGCTACGGTCTTTCCCAGCACCAACCCCATACCACTGGAAATGTGACAGTTCAACGACGTGAACCAACGTACGCGACCTTATGAAGGACGCGTCAATTGGAACCAAGAGATACCATCTTTTGGCGAAGACGATGTACAACGAATGCGACAACTCCGTCATCATAACACTTAGCAGGAAGGAACTCCTCTCTACTTTGCCAAAGTCAATCCGCATAAGGTCGCGCTGCTTGATTCCAACGATGCCGCTAGGAAGACCACTTCCCGAATCTGAAGTGCTGCCCGAGGAGGATCTGGGTCCTCCTTGCCAAGCAGTCAGCCTTCCCACGAACACTAGGTGCATGAGCATCGGTTGTAGATATCGAGAAGGTGTGATTTGAGACGGTGACGTTGCCTTCCGTATGTAGTGCCAGCGCCTTGCTATGCTGCACGGCTAATGCTGCGTGGGCGAGTAGTTAAGAGGTCAAGAAGACTTCTCTGACAATGGTGAGCAGAATGAATTGAGGAGGATGCCTAAGACGAGAAGGTGGTTGTGCAAAAAAATTGAAGGTAATTCATGCATAACCTCCATTTCGACCATCGTGAATGAGTTGCCTGACCTATCAATTCCAGTGTCGAGGATTGCACGTTCCATAGTGGGACGCAGGATTCGAATTGATGAGGTGGTGCAACGACGTCAATGCGAAGACGTGGTGCACCCTCTGGGTGTCGGTAAAATGCTTCACGGCCACCTGACTTTGAGTTCATTTGACATTTTGAGGACTTCATGTCGATGGTGGGCAGCGAATTTTCTGCACGATGTCATTCCATGCCTATCCAACATGAGCTCAGCATGTCACACACATGCACTTGCTTGTCTGCTTGTATGAACAGACAAACGTGTGACACTCGTGGAGGCAGTAGCTACATGTTAGTCCCTCAATCAAATCGCTTCGTAACTAATCGAGTAAAGCGTGCCACAGATGCCTCTCCAACCCATCCACATTGATGTTGGCCAATGGCGTGGTGAAGGAGTGCAGTGACGGGGCTTTAGCTGTTTCAGAGAGGACACTTCCCCTCGAAGGCAGGTGACGATTGCCGCGTAGGAGGAAGCCACTTCGTCGAACACTTCGCATCCAGCATTGAGGACTGCTTGCATGAATGCATGCATGCGCAGAAAGGTGGTGAGGTGAGAGGCGCGTGGAGGCTCATGATCATCAATGCTTGGCGTGGTGGCCAATCTGACCCTAACAATTGAAGGAGTGGTGGTGGTGTCGATGCTTCTCGTCATCTCTTTCCCTTCGCAGCAGCACCGATTGCAAAAATCAGCAGCATTCCTTCCACAAATATTCACAGTCCTCACCACCCGCCTAACTCGACCCTTTCTCCATGAAGGAGATTGCCATCTGTTTGCATCCACTCCAATCCTTTTGGGGAAAGGAGTGCTAAATGGGGTGAGATTAACTTCGAACCCGACGCACACATCCGCAGACATGTTTACACGCCACTGCTGACTTTGTTGTCAGGAGATGCTCACAATGGAGCAGTCTCACTCTGCCTGCAGGCTTACTCCCCGCCAATGTAGATCAGGACTGTGCACGTGCGGCTTTGGAAGGATATGCGATCATGACACACCAATTTTTACACCTCATTATGGTCCAGTTGCGGAACACACAATCTCTGCGCGCCTTGTCTACTCGAGCAGGCAGACGTGCTATGCCCGATTGGAAGTGCGTGGCACATTCGCATCTAGTCCGCATCCCTCATTTGCGTTTCCTCGAAAAGAGTGGAGTCAACGGGGCTTGATGAACGGGACACACTGGTTTAGGTGGTGCTCATTTGGAGGGCAAAGACACGGTGTGTTTACTCTGCCTATGCGAGTGCTGCCTCTCCTCAAGTGGAAGGCCTGTGCAGCGCCTCAAATGCGCTTGAACTGCTTGACACAAGGCGTGAGGCAGGCAAACCTTCATGTAGGACGTGGGAAAGGAGCGTCCCGAGTGTGTGCTTTCCTCCTCCCCTAGCCCATACTTGTCGGCATGGTTCCGTCTCCTCGCCGTTACCACCATCAATCCTCCTCTTCGTCTTCTCAGTGCGTCACATTGTGCTGTTGCTCATTTTGCTGTAGCAACTCACCAGTCGTTGCTGATGGAAGCGATCCACTTGCCATGACGTTGCCACCTTCATCTGCCTCAGTTGATTAGTTTGGCCTAATGTGACGCGAGGAGATGCAAAGGCTGGCCACTGCTCATCTTTTCTCATTTTTAGCACATTCACACTCTGGGAGTGGCGAGGAGAAATTTCGATTGAAGAGGAAAACAAGGTGGCGCACTTTGTTGCAGCGTCAAACGGCTTCAACTGCAGAAGGCGGATGGCACAGCCAACCCACTGGTTCCGTGCGTACTCCGTTTCCATGCTGAGGTGTGTCTGTGCAGTCCCATTTCCCTCCTCCACCCCCTTTCTTTCCACTGTAAGGATGCACAATTCCAGTCGTCTCCTTTGACTAGCACATCCTCCGCCCTCCTACGTAATTTACCTGCCAGTCTTCGCACCACTCTCTTTACAACCCCAACTATTTCCCAACTAATTTAATCGAACCATCCATGAGTGCTATGCCAACGTTCGGTGAAAGGCTTGCAGAGTAAAATTTAACTATTCTACCCTTTTACCTGTCTTTTCTGCACTTTTGAGAGTGAAGGGATTGCAGACCTCCTGTCCTTCCATGCAGTCGCTTGTGTGTGGATAGCTGATCCATGGCTGAGTGGCCCACGTGCCATCCATGAGGCCTGACGCGTTGTCGCCTCGACCCAGACCAAAATTATCACTCTCGTTATCGTCGTTGCCTCCTCAATCACTCGCCTCTATGACTGCGTTCATCGAGTTGGCATCGCCAAACCGACTCAGGTGCCCATGTCGGCCAATTACCAGGGTGTCACCTGAATGCAGGAAGCGCTATAAAGGACTTTTTTACACTCAACCCCTCAATTTACTGGTCATCCCCTTTAAGTGCGCTCATTCCGTAGTCACTGGTATCTTATTTAGGCAGGCATTCGTACCCGCGTTTCCTGTGTTGGGCGCATGCGCGACAGACGGCGCTGAAGCGTTGGTGAATGGCGTAACGCAGAGAATCAAGGCAATAGAGACCCGCTTCTCAGGTCTCTTACTGAGCATGTGATGCTCTCGACCCGCATGTTAACCCTCCAAACACGATTCCAGCATCGGAGATGGCGAATGGCGGCAACTCAGGCACTCACCGTGTAGGCGACCATCTACCTTCCAAGCCGTCTAGCACTACCCCACCTTGCATTTCCTAAGCATTAGTGCTTAACTCTATCAAGGTGGCCTAATTGGCAGAGCGTGATTCCAATAGGCCGCGAAAAGTCTTTCATTACTGAGCGCTAACTCATGCTGGCGAGTCGATGTGCTACTGACAGCGATTTCAGTAGGGTTGGCGTAGAGGCATTCACCAACCTCTCCTCCATTTCGCGTTACCTCCCATCTTGCGTTGCCAATGCTCCAGTCTTGTAAGCGAATATGGTGGCCCAATTCCTTCACGATGCAGAGATGCAGGCGTCATTAGTGGCGGTTGTGCTGCAATCGCTTGAAATGAGTGACAATCGAATACCGCATGGCTTGCTCCTGGTCCAGTCAGGCTGTTTGTTAGGGTTGTCGTTTCCTGTCCATACTCCTTCCAGCTTATCGGTGGCAAGGCAACAAAACCATCACCTTAGTCTTGCATGCTTCACGCATCCATCTAGCCCATTGCACAAATACTTGGTGGCAGGGGATAAAAGCGCAACCACTTATCGAATAGTACGACGTTCAACAAGTCCGAAACCCGACAATGAATTTCCAAATTAAATGCAATGTTACCTGCAGCAATCATTACGGACGCCTAAGCTGAGTTTGCGCCCTAGTTCAAACGCCAACACTGCCCTTCGCTGCAGTTATGAGCGACTCTCCAATAACACAATCACCATAGTGACCACATTGACGCAAATGCTGCCGTGACAGTCACTACGCCACCCTAACAACTAACAGCGGTGACGTCCTTCACCAGTCTTGGTAGCAGCAGTGGCGCTGTCAAATTCTTGGCGCAACGACGCTTTGCACAAACTTATCAACCGTAAAAATAACACCGATCTCGCCCCGACTCGGAAAACATGGCCCAACTTTCGCCTACGGCCAATGCATCGAATTCCCGCCATGACGCAAACAAAGTCCACTGCTTGCACACTCAAAACAGCACTCATTACCTCACCAATCAACAGAAGCAGGACTGCACTCGTCGATGATAATCAGCAGAATAAGACTTTTGTCGAGAGTGCTCAGAGTCAAGTCGTCAGTGAAAGCACAAAGTAGATTTTCTACTGCTTTGGTGGGCGCAATCCCGTGGCAAAAACCAAAAAAGGAAGCAAACAAATGTCGGTTTGCGGGAGCCAGAAAATTAGCACACTGATGTCTAGTGACTAGAACAGGCGCGGTCGTGGGGGAATCATTGGCTGGATCAGGGCGACAATTCGCACGCCAAAGTCCAAACGCAGGTCTCATTGTGCTCAAGGCCGTGCAGCACGCCACTAACGCATTTGCATGCCAATTCGCAACTTCTAGCCTGTTCGTAATACCACAAAGCGAACGCATCTACTCAAAACGACGACTGATTTCTCGGACCTCGACCAAAGCGAAGAAGAACTTCCACACCACATGCGTGGGATCACGAGCGCACACTGAGAATTACAACTTAATTACTGTTTTCTTTTTTCTAAAATAGTATGCCAGGTTGAGTGTTGCATGCCTTTATTGACAGGTAGCAACCACAGAATACAACACCTCCCACATCATTCAGCACAACTTGGGCGGTTTAGTTTGATACTGTTGGTGATCGAAGGCGACTTCCGCTCCAAATTCACTCACATTTTGGTGCTTGCGATAACCACGTACAGCACCACCTCCGCCTTCACAACCTACTCCCCACCGTCCTTCTTCGGCACTTCCGTGCTTGTTGTCGCATATGCTGCCGCCGTAGAAGTTATCGTCCATGCCTTCCGACGATCATGAGGAGCGGCAAACATATGGACGAAGCGGCACTTCTATGACACTACCAACAGAAGGACGGTTAGCTCAGGAAGGCAAATACGAGAGTTCGACAGATAACATACTCCGAGTCTGCATCGACTGCGTGCGTGCTGCCGAACCTTTCGTTCCTCGACAACACGCGAAGCGATTGTTTGTGAGTGTAGTCGTGGCCAACCATCGATATCCTCGGTTCTCGATAAATCCCACTAAAGACTGCGTGGCCATGCGTCACGTCTGGCGGTTTGCTTGCAAATGCAACACTGCAACGTTGAATTATCATGTCTCGACAGATGGATTTGAGCAAGCGACCGGCTTTGTACTTCACCAACAGTAAATATCCCACAGTCAGCGTGAAGATGAGGAGGGAAAAACACACAGGAACGATTATGTAGACATAATTCATTTGCCCAATCTACAATGCAAGGCGCAGACATAGACTATTCGCTTCGCATCAACAGTTGGCACTCACACCGTAGGGAGGAATGGGATAAAGAGCACCTGCTAACTGCTATTCTAGACACGCAAAACTAAGACTGATGCATTCCTTAGGACCGCTAGGAATGCTCAGCGAAACAAGAAAGAAACCCGCTGCACAAACACAACATGCAAGCGGTGCAGCAAGCACACTAACGTGGAAACCTTGCTATCATTTGCCCTAATCGACTGATCTACTGGTGTGCACAAATTCCCGACTGAGCAGTCGACCTGCATCACATTCACGCCGGCAAAGCACGTCAACACCTTGTCAAATTTAGAGCAACATACTTACCCGTGCACTGACAGAGGATCAGACAGAAGGGAGGCACACATTGAGGCTGAGCCCAATTCGTTTTAAGTGCGCGGCAATTGAGGCAGTGTGTGCTGATTGAAGTGGTGAGTCCAAACGCAAGGGTAAATTTGTCAGACGAAAAAATCACTGCTGTGATCTGCCGTTGCTGCCGTCACTACTACCAGGTATTTATTTCCACCAGTTTAGGTGCTATTTCTGAAGCTTTAATGTTACAAGCAGCACTGAAAAGGGTGTGCAATAAAATCCAACGCTGCAGAAGCTCTCAAAATCTACGATTCAAAAAGACAAGAAGACATTTACAGCTACCTCTCTATCTGCCTGCCCACTTTGCCTTCCAAACCATCCACCTTCTGATTATGCAGTCTTGTCCTCGTCATTTGATCATCCAACACACAGAGATGATGGAGTTTGAAAATATTTACAACCTGAACCAAAAACTTAGACCTCCTTGCTGACAGTAGATATGCAACGGTTATAGTCACATCGCTGCCACCTTATGCGCCCACTCACAATGCATTCATATCGGTGAAAGCCAAGCTCATCCAAATCCACACATCTCGTGCGGCAGTGCGAGCGCAAGCAGCAGCACATCGTTCACCACATTCAACTACCACCTTCATCGACCGCCTACGACTTCACATCATGCATCAGTGACGCGTCCAAACCATTGAAATGAAGAAGTCGCATCCAATGAATGTGTATCGCGCCTTCTACATATCCGCGGTTCACATCGACCCACCCACCAACACTGCTTCTCAAACACCACTCCAACGAAACTGCCAACGAAACTCCATTCAACGAGCGCATCCAATCAACGCACGCAAGTCAAGACTCCCAACACAGCCCCCACCACGTTCGGTTGGGCATTTCTACTGTCTCGTCAATTAGCAAACCATCTTGTCGCGGCTAAAAACAAACACACTACGTGAGAAATGGATTACAGCAGAAATTGCCCACCTCAGTTTCACTTGTCATGACAAATCACATCAGCCAGCTTTGCCATGCTGCCATAACTCCCTCCAATAATGAACATCAAAGAGGTATTAAAGACTGTGTTACATTAAATGAGACAACAAACCTACATCACTGCAAATGCGATCCTTTTAAATCAAGACAGAAGCACCCGACTCAGACAGGGCACACCAGTAGCCCGCACTAAGACCCAGGCCAATAACTAAGCCTCCTCTGCTTGTCATAACGCCGGCATGCACAAATTGCACACATACGGACAGGAGGGTGAACTAGAACGCCAGCACTGACACCTCCAAACCCGTGATCCTCTTCCCCACCCTCATTACAGGCCACAACAACAGCCAGCGAGCTCAACTCTTATGCTCTACCATCAAGATTCCTCCAGTTAAAGGCGGCACTATGAATGGCGGAGACGACATCCAACGAATGCGACAGCTCCGTCATCATAGCACTCAGCAGAAAAAAACTCTTCCCTACATTAGCAAAGTCAAGCAAGCGAAGGTCGCGCTGTTTGATTCAAACGATGCCGCCAGGAAGACCACCTCTCGACTCTGCTGTTCAGATCGCAAACCGGACCGTGGGATGGACAACACTGATCTCCAACTCCCTCAAGTACCTTTCCACCTTCCGTGCAGATGCAACTACACGCCCAACAATGAAAAGAACAAACGACTTCCGCAAACACACCAGCCCTCCTCACGAACAGACACAACGACGCATTATGACACCTCCTCCGCCGCCCATAATGATTGCTCGCAGACCAACTAGTACCGCCGTACAAGCCTTTCCTACAATTGCCCAGTTGCTTTACAAAGACAGTGCCTTACGATAAGCAGGCGCAGCAAGAACCTCTCAGGCCTAATTACACGCCACAGCTATGCAGACAACAAAAATGCGAAGCAGCTACACAGCTTCAAATCAAACGTCCTGCATGACATTCAACGTAATGAGCAAACAGGGCCAGACGAATGGCGCATCCCTCCAGCCAAACGACGACTTATCAACACGCGTCCGAGAGGAGAAAAGGAACACAAGTGCGTCAAGAGGAAAACGGATTAATAGCCGAAGTCGACTCCGCCTGGCTCAATTTCACACTGCGGTGAGTGCATCCATCGCTATCAAACGCTGAACCGCCTCGGCAAGGCAGGCTTCAGCTGGGCCTCTACCGAGAGTCAGACTGCAAACCACCGCAAGCATTTCGCCACCTCTCGTCCAAGTCGACAATTCGCATTCCGCTTCTACTGACCCCGCAACTGTCAAAACACGCCTTCCAAAAGCACTCATGCTTCACAAAGCATGACGAGTGTTCGCAGGGCATTAAGCACAAAAATACACACGACGACGCCTAAAACATACTCCATGACGATGCACTCGTGCGTCTTGCAAACATGCAACAATTCGTGACCAAGAGAGGCAGTGTCGGTTGCAACAGCGCAAAAGGCAGCCATCACCCAGTAATCAGCGAGATGAACCAATGATAGCCAAAGCATTGCAAACGCAGCCACGTTGACAATGACGGCGGCGGCGTCTGCCAACACCAACTGAGGTACCAACTCCAACACACGATGGCGCACTTCTCCACACTTCACCGCCCTGCACGTAGAAGGACACAGCATCACCACTACTTCAGCCATGGCGTCTCACCCACATCCACACCTCCCTAAAATAGCCAACAGGCCAAACAAAAGAAGACTTCACTACTGGGAGAAAGCATAGAAATCTGCATCACTCCACCAACACCAACCAATGCCTCAACACCCGTTGCAAAAAGGAGCCGGACTGCTTAACAAGCTCCGCATCAAGACAGCTTAGTCTCCGGCACAGCGTCAAATCTGCAACAAACCTACCTGCTTTTTGAATTCGCTCAATACACTGCCTCTACAAGCACCGCCAAAAATGACTGTCTTGGCAAACACGGACACTGGTGTGTTCTCACAATGCAACTCACGTCTTCGACCATAGCCAATTAACTTCGCCTTCCGTCAACGCGAAAGCAAGCCTACAAGGTATTTCAAGACATTATTAATGGTACTGAGACGAATGTTAGTGGACTAGAGAATGTCCGATCCTCTCACCTCCCAATTCTCCCCTCATTTTGAATGCTCAGCTCCACGCAACGCACTGAAAGACCTCTGACTTTTCAAGCGCGGAACGCCGGTTATTACAGTCATTTATCCACTGCATGTCCCGAATGCAAGCCGCACTCTTCATCTCTTTGCAATGGTTCTCTTGCAGAATTAACTACCTGACACTCCATTTCCTATATTCCACCTTGTGCGCAAAGTCCATCCGCACCCCAACAAAACCGACTTCGACTCAACTCACCTAATGAACAAGCCGGTCAGTTCGTGCGTCCTGTAAGCGGCTTGGCAAATTAGAAACTGGCCATTATGTAGTAAAACGCCAGTTTGCCCACTAGCTAAACATGTCATTACATGCATTTAATAGCGAAATCGCATTTCACCTTGTAAAGCATTTTGAGTAACATTTTTATGCCACGGTCTTCCCCATTGGGAAATTAGAATGCCAGCTTTTGCTAGAAAAAGAGCACTTGCGCAGTGTACTAGAGACGAAAACGAATTCGCGCAATCATAAAATAGAACACACGAATTGAGTGTAGGAGAGTTTTAGTTTTGGCTGTCAAATCGTTGTGTGTCCTTTCACCGCCTTATCGAAATTCTTAAGTGGTTACGACCGAGGGAGACAGAAATCAATGAACAGACATCAGTTGCGCACACTGGCATGCGGTTAGGTGTATGTCTACTTGCGTTGCTTGAAAGCCAACACTCATTGTAAAATTGTAAACATGGAGCATCCGCTTCTGCTCCGCAGCCCACATCAAACACCAACAAAGGTATCAACTCCAACACACACGATGACGCACTTCTCCACACTTCACCGCCCTGCACGTAGAAGGACACAGCATCACCACTACTTCAGCCATGGCGTCTCACCCACATCCACGCCTCCCTAAAATAGCCAACAGACCAAACAAAAGAAGACTTCACTACTTAGAGAAAGGATAGGAATCTGCATCACTCCACCAACACCAACCAATGCCTCAACACCCGTTGCAAAAAAGAGCCAGACTGCTTAACAAGCTCTGCATCAAGACAGCTTAGTCTCCGGCACAGCGTCAAATCCGCAACAAACCTACCTGCGTTTTGAATTTTCCCAAGCCACTGCTCCTGCAAGTAGCGTCAAAAATGACTGCCTTGCCGAACACGGACACTGGTGTGTTCTCACAATGCAACTCACGTCTTCGACCATAGCCAATTAACTTCGCTTCCGTCAACGCGAAAGCAAGCCTACAAGGTATTTCCCGACATTATTAATGGTACTGAGACGAATGTTAGTGGACTAGAGAGCGTTCGCACCTCCCAACCCTCCCCTCATTTCCGATGCTCAGTTCCGTACATCACACTGGAAAGCTTTTGACTTTCCAAGCACGGAACGCCGATTATTACAGTCATTTATCCACTGCATGCTCCGAATTCAAGCCGCACTCTTCATCACTCCTTGCAATAGTTCTCTTGCAGGATTAGCCACCTGACAGTCTTCATCCTCCAAATTCCATCTTATGCGCAAAGTCCGTCCGCACCTCAGCAAAAACGACTTCCAAACCACCCCAAGTGCACCTCGATCCAATTCACCTACTGAACAAGCCGGTCAGTTCGTGCGTCCTGTAAGAAACCGGGCAATTAGGAACTAGCCATTATGTAGTAAAACGCCAGTTTGCCCACTAGCTAAACATGTCATTACATGCATTTAATAGGGAAATCGCGTTTCACCTTGCAGGGCATTTTGAGTAACATTTTTATGCCACGGTCTTCCCCATTGGGAAATTAGGATGCCAGCTTTTGCTAAAAAAAGAGCACTTGCGCAGTGTACTAGAGACGAAAACGAATTCGCGCAATCATAAAATAGAACACACGAATTGAGTGTAGGAGAGTTTTAGTTTTGGCTGTCAAATCGTTGTGTGTCCTTTCACCGCCTTATCGAAATTCTTAAGTGGTTACGACCGAGGGAGACAGAAATCAATGAACAGACATCAGTTGCGCACACTGGCATGCGGTTAGGTGTATGTCTACTTGCGTTGCTTGAAAGCCAACACTCATTGTAAAATTGTAAACATGGAGCATCCGCTTCTGCTCCGCAGCCCACATCAAACACCAAATATCCCTCCATAACATCAGCAAACTGTGCTCCTCACTCACACATCATCTTCGGCATCAATTTCCGATAGCTAGTCTTGAAGCCGCATTACAAAGCACGGTAGTGAAGGCGTTTCGATTGTGAGGACCATCCTATGCTCCCATTGTCTCCCCAATCACATCACAAGTGTGCTCTGCAGGCGACCGAAAGAGGGACCTCGTATTGAGGAAAAATGACAAACGGATCAGGTGAAACATCCAACACACTTCAGCGACTTCCCCTAAATTACTCGGATTCCGCTTAAATGTCAGTGACGAAGACGACATCAAGTGGATCTGTGTCCCAAGCTAGAGATGCATAGACGATTGATCATTGCGACTCCATTCACTCTTAAGGAAATGCCTGCCACCGCACCAGTTTGCTCACTTGTTAAGCTGCACCGCCCACACTTAGTCGACAATGAAAGCAGACGAGAGCAACACAGAAGAGCCTATTTCCCTGATTTCGAATGGGGCAACCAGACGGCTGTAATCTGCGCCTTATAGCCAAGCTGTCCAGTAGACCTAGGGGCGCGCAGAGATGGCGGAGAGCGCTTACTGCAGCATTGGCTTAGCCAAAATGGGGCCAACCTGATGGCCGCACAAGCCGACCAGGCTTGTCGAATCTGTCCCTCTCTGCAAGATACCTGGCCCTTACTTCAGGACATGCAGGCCAATAATCCTATGGATGGTAGGTAATCTCCTACCCGGTGCATCTGCCTACTATCGAGACGGATGCCACCCTCAGGAACACACGCCATGTCATAAAGCAGAATGAGCAATTAATGCAAAACGCCACTTTCCAGACTGGCAGAGCAACGCGATTAGTTGGGCGAACCAAGTTAGTTCTTGCAGAATAGTGAAGTTCGTAGACAAAGGCGTGTTGGCTAATAGAACTGCGCCTTTAAGCTCAAAAATGCAGATGCCAGCTAAAACCTATTTGGTGTTTGTGGCAATCTGACCGCCCTTTTCATTCACGTTGGCTGAGGCAGGGCATGGCACAGTTTTCTAGACTGACAGGGCAACGCAATTAGTTGAGCCCACACTATCAGCTCAAAGAGCTAAGGTTATGTGAGAGCTACGGGTTAAGATGCAAAAACTGAGGCGAATTCATGGTCGTCGAAGTTCGTGTGTGAGGCTGGTGGCGAAGACTAATTGGCGAGGCCAAGTGATTGGCGTCGGGGCCACGAGGTGAATTGGCCTTGGCATGACGACTTTGTGTGCTAGAGCACAGTGGGCTTTGCAGTGCTGCCGTCATCCAAAGGACAAATACACTTTGGGAGAATTAACGAATGCAATGAAGGAGTCCATCATTCACTTCCAAGCCCCTCACACAAACACACACACACACACATACACCATTTGAGTGAGCTTGCTCCCAACCTAACAGCCGTCACGCCCTCCACTGCTCATTCACACAATTCCTGCGCTATAAATTCCGCGGGTTCGTTCATCGTCTTATCCGTCTTATCGTCCACCCATCCACGAGTCCCATTCACCTATTCATTCAACCCGCATTCAATCATTCATTCATTCTTTCATCCATCGCAGCGGTCTTTCCCGTCGTGAAATTAGAGTGCCAGCTTTTGCTGAAAGAGCACTTGCGCAGTATGCCATGGACGCGAGAACGGTGCCTCTCACTGACATAATTTACAAGCCCGCCTTCACGACAGCTGCACACGAGACTAAATTCCTTTGCAATTGAGGCAGTAAGGCCTTACTGATGCAGACATCTGCGGAGCGGATGCCTTCCTTCCACGCCACGTTGGACTCGGAGATTGGCCAGTACGGATTGGGCACTTTTGCAATTCGTGTTGGTCTCACTTGCCTCCACCGGCAATGCATCTCCCCACGCCTCTCCTGACGATGAACTGCAACAAACTGTGCTTGTGTGTGCCAGTGTGTACGCTGCATCGTATCGATTCGCTAACCAGATGACCAATGCGCAACGAGGTCATGGCTGATAATCTTATCGACCAAAGGCGACTGCCTTTTCACCTACCCATTAATAGTGGGGCATCGGAAGCCACTTTTCGCCTTAAAGAAAAACTAGGCACGCTGCAATACACAATGCGATGGCTTGTGATGCAGCTCAGACCCGAGCGAAGAGCGATATCCGTGGCTGGATGTGCGGGTTGGTGTGGGGATGAAAGGTGGGGGAGGGGGGGTAAGGGGTGGATGGATGAGGGCACCTGTGAGGCATGACAATTCAATCCATCGGTCCAAACAAACGCGCACAAAGGTCAGCATCAAAGGGTGAGTCTAGCCACCCTCCCTCATCTGCTACCATTGTCCACCTCGACTGTGATCGCGCATTAGCCACTTCTCCCACATCACCAAGGCCCCACTCCCAAAACGCCGACTCGCTACCCTAGTGCAGCACAACCCATCGCATTGCACAGCCTCATTATTTGGAAAGGGAAAGTTGCTACAATTCAGTGGGCTTGGTGACCAGAGGACACTTTCGTTCACCTGTTCTACTCCTCCTCGAAGAACGCACTGTAGTCCTGCTCCTCGACCTCCTCGACGTCCTCCCGCTGCTTGCCGCAAATAGCATCTGATTCCTGTTCCCACACATCGGCGGCCTCATCCTCGTCCTCATCGTCGTAATCGTCATAGTCGGCACTGAAGTCCTCCTCGTCTGCATATTCGTGTGGCTGTGGACCCTCCTGCCTCAAATCAGTGGCAGTGCGAGTGGGGTTGGGTCTGGCGTTGACCAGAACAGCAGCTAACACGACGATAACGCGAGCCACGGAAGTGTACGCGCACCTCATCTGCAGTCCCCAGTTGATGACGCCCTCAAATTGCCCACTTTATATGGGTTGGGTTGGCCTTGACCCACTGAACGAGAGGACATCACCAGTCAATGGAGGAGACGAGAAAGAGCATGCAAATGCAATTGCAATGTGTGCAAACCAGGAATGGACTTCATCGGTGAGCAGGTGAGCGCTGAATAGAGGGATGAGGGAGGAATGATTATGTGGATGAATGGAGGGTGCATGGACTAATGAACATTCGGCTTAATGGGCATTTGGGTGGAGAGGTGGATGGGTGGAGGGATGGACAGATGGAAGAATGGATGGACGCATCGATGTCCACAGGTGAAGAAAGGGGGAGGATGGGTGGTTGGATTTACGAGTGCTTCAGTGGATAAGAGAAATGCGTTAGTCTCTTGCCAATGCCAGACTGCTGTCCTCGCCTCGCTGTGGAGTCTTGGCAGTGAGGTTCTTCTGTGCGCTTTCCATTCCCCCCGTGTTGAGATGTGAGAGATGGTGGATACTTTAACACTCCTCTGCCCACCACCAAGACGTGTGCTTTCAATGAGCATGTAACGGTCCGCATGGATTGACCAGCTTGTGCAATGCGGCGACTGCGATTGTGGTAAAGTGGATGTGGTTTGAAGGTCGTTGTCTTGCCAGCATGGACTCAGGCTATGCACATGAAGCGGGCTAAGTGGGGAGCGATTTGTGAGCAAGTCGATCCTCCGAAAGAAGTGCTGCAAAAACTCGGTAGGAACGCGGCCTTCACTCGGTGCATTTGGTAGATGCATAACTGGCATCAGTGCCGGCTCTTGCTGAGAAGCTGCAAATGTCCTTAACCAAACGGTTTGAGCAATTTGTTGTCAGCGACTGGTGCAACTTCCCCATGTGTACGAACTGAAAATGTGGCGCATTTCCATCGCAAGCAGACGAATGCGGATGGGGATGTTGTTTGTGGTGATGGTAATGGGGGACGAACTTTGAGTGCATCGCCAGTTGGTAGGATGAACAGGCTTATAAGTGCGGATAAAGACGTGCGGGTGGATTGGGGACGTGATGGACGTCGGGAGGACTGGTGGAAGTTGCAATGGATAAAAGAATGAATGAATGATTGAATGCGAGTTGAATGAATGGGTGAATAGAACACGTAGGTGGGTAAACAAATGCCGATAAGTCAATGAAATAACTAGCGGCATTAATATCGCAGGAATTGTGTGAATGAGCAATGGAGGGCGTGACGACTGTTCGGTTAAGAGCAAGCTCAATCAAATGGTGTGTGTGTGTTTGTGTGAGGGGCTTGGAAGTGAATGATGGACTCATTCGCTGCATCCGTTAATTCTCCCAAAGTGTATTTGTCCTTTGGATGACGGCAGCACTGCAAAGCCCACTGTGCTCTAGCACACAAAGTCGTCATGCCAAGGCCAATTCACCTCGTGGCCCCGACGCCAATCACTTGACCAAGCCAATTCTTCTTCGTCATCAGCCTCATACATCAATTATGAGAACCATAAATTCGCCTAAACTCAACTGTATGCCAGTGTGCGTTGAATTGCCTAACAGGTTTTACCAATCCTGTCGAGACGTGTGTTTTCAATGCTTGTGCAATGCGGTGACTGGAAATGTGGTGAAGTGGATGTGGTTTGAAGGTCGTTGTCTTGTCAGCAGGGACTCAGGCTATGGACAAGAAGCAGGCTAAGTGGAGATCGGCTTGTGAGCCAGTCGATCCTCTGAAGGAAGTGCTGCAAGGACGCAGTAGGAACGCGTCTTTCACTCGGTGCATGAGTTAGATGCACGACTGGCATCAGGAGGTGTATAAGGTGGGTACTTTGCAGCCTCGCCAGAGGTACCTCTTGGGTCTCGTTCTCCGTTGACGGCAGACGTGGTTATCTGGACGTGGCTGAGTACGCCGATTAGATTGCGGTTACGTCGCTCTGAACGCATTCGTAAAAGTAATTGTAACTGAGAGCGCTTTCAGGACCAATGCCTCCAGTACTAGAAAGTCAGGGCAGGTTTAGTCGAGTGGACGTTGTGACCAAAGTTGAGTCGTTTCGGTTCAGAGGCATATTAAGCAGCTTAGGCGTTTCAGTGCAACCAAAGTTGGTGCGTGGTTTGTTGCTACTGGAACAAAACAGATTTCTCCTTCTCGCCCAGTGCTGAGCGTATTGTTGCTTGTTGTGTTAGCCATTTTAGGGAGGTATGGCTGTGGATGGGATGCAGTTGGCGAAGTAGCATCGATGCTCGCTCCTTTTACGTGCATGACGCCGAAATGTGGATGTGTGCTTGGGTTTATTGCCCAGTTGGTGTTGGCACAATTGTCGGCGGCGTCGCGTGCGCAATGCTCTGCCTATCATCGTGCTCAACTCGCTGATCAGTGGACGTCCTGTGCGCTTTCAGCTGTCGCAATCAACGCTGCCGCACTTGCTGACGGTTCCGTGCAGGCTTGCAAGGCGCACCACTGCATCTTCATCGTGTGCGTGTTAGGCGTCTTTCTGTGTGCAATGCAGCCATCGTGCGTTGATGCCTCATGTTGGGTGAACAGTCACCATGTGGGTTTCGACTGCAGTGCTTTCCTTGGCTGAGCTTGTCATAGTCGTGTTGGTATTGGTGTCATTGGGGGTATCGGACATCCGGTTTGCGACATTGCCTTTTTCTCGAAGATTGGTGAAGAGGAAAGTGGAGCCTGTGGTGGTATGGCGTTGTCAGTGCTGGGCGAGCGCGCAGGTGCGGTCCAATTGAGTGGTCGAGTATCTGCACGGGAACCTGTGGTAAAGCGACGTGGGTGGTGTGACCCAGCGCCACCTCACCGTTAACAACGTGATGAATTCCTGTTGGTCTGACTCCCTCCGATGCTTGGTGTGACAGTAGGTTCATGCATGCCTGCCCGTAGGTGTTGTCACAAGTCTTTATATGCTTCCTCCCATTTACGCAGTCACCCCACTTCGTCAGGTCGATGAGCGCAGTGGGTGAGTGGGAGTGGAGGAGTGAGTTCGGGCTGGTAGTGAAAGGCTGCGACTGTCTGGACGCTGTTGTGTATCACTCAGAATGGAGGCTGGGAGCCCAGTCACAGGGATGCGTTCATATCCTGTGCGATGGTGCCCCAATGACCGGTGTCGTGGTGGAGCTTGAGGTGGGTTCTGATTGTTCTCGACGCCCAGTTTCTACGAGAGGAGTGAAGCAGGCATCTCTGAGTGCAGAAGACTGAGCTGAAGGCGTCCTGATTGTTTTATCAAGTACAATAGGGATGTTACAGAATTGGGAATGCTTTTGTGCTAATGACAGTGGCAGGGAGGAGGATGGCAATGAGGAACCACCTACGCTGTTGGCAATGCCCCTAGATCTCCCCCTTTCAAGTGCAACGCGACTTGGAGGATGAGAACCGTCAGGCGTAGCATCCACCCACATCCCCACTAGCAAAGAATCTGCTGATCCTTAGCGTGTCAGAAGCCAACCAGTACAGCCCCTGTTTAGAGGCCATTCCTACAGAAGATAAACAATTTGACGGATGCCCGTAAGCTCCTTAGTTTAGCACACCACTACTACAAGCACTTTGTTGATGGCCTCTCTACGGCTGCTGACGAGCCTGCTTGACATCATAGGGGAGGAAGCACGCAAGTACCCATCCAGTCAGAACTGTAGCATGCGGGGGCCATCTGGCAGCGTTTATGAGAATGCAGCGAAACATAACCTCGTCCAGCAAGGTGGCTAGTCGGGCATGGTGGAATCCGTCCAAATGCAAACCACAAGATGAGGCGCGTTTTCATTGATGCAAACAACCTTTGGATAGTCGCGCAAGCGGTTCCGTTATGCCACCTAGGAAAGTAAGCAGACGCTTCAAGCAGACGATGCTTGCAGTCCGCACTTACCACAGGTGTGCAAGACCTCTGTCGATCCTGCATCACTTGCAGCAGTTTGAAGACGCCGCAATGCACACCAACTGTACTTTTGCGATGAAAGCCAATTAGGTTGGCAGCTAAAAGAGAGTGAGTGAGCGAGCGAGCGAGCGAGCGAGCGAGTGAGTGAGTGAGTGAGTGAGTGAGTAGACGTGTCTTGGACCCACTTTCGCCCACTTAGCTCCATGAAAGCGGCCACAGCAGAATCCATCAAGTCACAAAGCGCTGAGATGATTGCTTCTCTTTACTTTAGTAGGCAGTTCAGTGGGCATGGACTGATCAAATTCGTTCATAGCGATCAAAGACGCACACAGCGCCACGTCGGCCCAGATACGTCAGACGCATGATACATACATCCTCGACATTGGACTCGTCAGGTACAATGATTGTATTTACGACACGCGCTGTGCTTGCATCGCATGTAGGAGCGTTGCATTCATTCGAATAAGCTTTGCGGTTCACGCCTATACCTGTAATTGCAGTGGCAGTGGCGATGGTGGCGGTGATGGCCTGGACTTCAGTTGACTTCGCACTCCTCCAGTCGTTTTCGGAATCTGTTGATTTGCCCCACTCCACAGAAAATGAGATTCGCTTTGCCTACGTACTCTCCCCTCATCCACAACGCACCAATTGGGCGATAAGGCATTCCACTGAGAATGCAAGAAAACAGCAGGAGAAACTGAACATTCCAAGACAGGGATGGCAGTCGCTACTGTCATTCCCCTAGGTTGCAGAGTAGCTGAAGGGGTCGCAGAATTAGGCGAATGGTGAGTCAATCAGTGAGTAGCGTACTAGCAGCAAGTAGAAGGAAAGACCTCCCACGGTGGGGGAGTGGGACAGCTCCTTTGCAACCAGCTCCACATTGTACGCCCTCCTCGCGCCTACGTAAGCACCTCAAAGCATGCGAATTATCCCATCACCCTCACTTCGCCTTAGTGCAATCTGGAGTTGCAGCCCACACATTTCATGCAATCGGCCCGAATCTGTTTCACTCAACCGATGCACATGCACCACTCCTCTTCCCATGGCGATGCCTGCCGGTCTTACGTGAACAATAACGACTGATGTGTCTTTCGCGATCACGCGAGCTTGTGTCAACTCTGTCACCGCTTCATTAAGGAGAATGCTAATCTTTGTGTAAATTGACGTGACGGGAATGACTGCAGCCCCAAACATTCGCTGCCGTGCCCTCGCTCACACACTTTACTGAATGGCTTGCGTTGGAGACAGTCTGCCTCATTGCACCATCGTCGAGTTTAAACGACTGCGACAGCACACGACTTAGCACTTGACGAAATTATCCCTCGAGGTCATCAATGACTATTGATCGACTGACCAATTAATCAATGCCTTCATCGATGCGGCAATCGATGCGCTGCCTGTGGCGATTGGTTTTCGCATTGAGGCAATTTTGGGGTGGAATGGGCAGAGTGTAAGTGCCTACTTTGTCTGCTCTCTAGTCAATGATGCAGCTCCATTGTGCCTCACATGGCATGGGCAGAGGCAGCCTGTCACCCCCGACACGTAGTTGAGGAAACGACGCAAAGCAGTTCACGCAGTTCAGGAATTGATGAACACGTTGTGACGATAAGGGCCATTTCTTCTTCGGGCGCTGTTTCCCTAGCCATGGTAGGCGCTGCTGCGCGAATGCGGTGATTCCACCTCAATCTAAAGCATGGAAGAAGGTAGCGAGGCAAGTAGATGGGAAGAAGTGGAAACACAGGCGTAAGCTGGGGGAGGCATTGTAATTCGTCTATTTTTGTTGTTCTTTCTATGCTTTCCAGCTGTGAATCTGCTGCTGATGAGGCAGATGCGAGCAGCAGTTATCGCACACATCTTCGCGTGTCGCATTAGGCCAACGATGGAAACGAGGCTGGCGGAGCTCGCAACGTCCTGGCAAGTGAATGGATTGCAGTATCGCCGACCAGTAAGTCGATGCTTCAACATGAACAGCGGTACAATGTGACGCACTTAAAAGTTGGCGCATTGAATGGACAAGAATAGGGTAGACGAATGACCTCGTCTAGCAAGGCAGCCAGGTGCATATACTTGGTTTGGTGGAAATTCTCCTCACAGGAGGAGGACGCACGATACCTTATGGCTCGTATTCTTTAATGCAAGCAGTCCATTTATACCTGTGCAAGTGCTCGAAACACTTGCTTTCCACTGGAACCTGTCTTTCGCCCTCTTATTGTCGCTGTAACGAAATGTACAAGTGAGTGAGTAAGTGGTTGTGATTTGCTCGTTTCTGTGCAGGTGAGTGGTCTGAGTGCTTGCGATGAGGCTTGATGTGCTACCGTGTCGTTTGAAAGTAAATCACCACGCTTGATGTGGTCGTCACAATTTGATGCGTGTCTCATGCGCACGGGGGACTATCACACGCTCACCGATCATCTCGCCTTTGGGATGACGGCTGAGCTCTCCATGCCACAGCTACTTTTGTCTGTGAGGTTTGTCTCCAATTTTCTTTCCAGTAGACACGTGTGCGATGGGCTATGCAGGGACGTAGTGTAACGGTGAAATGTGAGAACTGAAATGGTCGAATGAGCAGAGTGTAGGTGGATGCAGAGGTGTGCCCACAGCTGCCCTCCTACCTTTTCGTCGAAGTGTGGAGTGACGACGACCATGGCTATCGTCTGCGAAATGCCTCAGGTGGAGAAGAAGACACCTGCCGTGGTCTGGGTAGAGAATGGAGGTGTTATCGAAACTGTCTTCCAAATGCATTCCTATGAAGCACATGTAGCTCCTTCACCACACCTGCAAGCACTCACACAAATCGTTTTAGCGGCAGAGGCTAGGAGATGCATTGGCATCGTTGATGCTGCTCTGCCCTGCCCTGCTGAGATTGGACATGAGGAGTGGTGGTTTGGAAGAGAAACAGAAGAAGCGTCATAAATGAGGCATTCACGCATTAGTCAAAGTATGCATTGACGTACAGCAATCATCCTCTGCCTCCCCACCCTCCTCCTTTCTTTGCCTCCTGTTCGCACCTGCTCTCCGATCTCCTTCTCCTCCCTTCTCCTCCCCTCCCCTGCCCTCCACTTTGCCTTGCCCCACCCAAACACTCACTAACCCACCCAATCAATCACGCCTTCGTTCGTTGTAGATGAACAAGCATTTTATTTTGCATCCGTTAGAGAAGATCAGGCACCACCCCTGTCTTCGCTGGTGCGAAAGCACAAATCGCGCAGACGCAGAATTAGGATCTACCAGGAAGCCACCTTCGTCGGCTCCATAGCAGTATTTAGGGGTAAGTCGCCATCACCTTTCACGCCTGCATGTATGCCTTGTGTGGTGTTGCTCATTGACAGGAACGAAGAGAAGGCCTTATCTACCTCATCTGCAGCAAATTTACAGATGGAAAGCATAGAAAGTACTACAAAACTGGACGACGCACCTTCCCTCGCATTCTGAGTCCTTCCCATAGAATGCCCATCTCACAAATCACTGACACCATCCCGTTCGGGTCAGACAGATCCTCGTGTGACACAACTGGCAAATCTGCACTTTGCATGGCAGAGAACTCGGCCCAACCCATCGCAGTGATGATGTAGCAAAGTTATTGGAAAAGAAGGGCCATCCTACGGGCACAATGCAATGCCCACATGGGTGCCAGCACCGACTTGTCTCAGCTTTATTCTTTGTCACAACACTTCCACTCACTGACGCGCCCTTCCAACTGCCTCACAATCTTTGTCGCCTTCTTCCTCCTGTGGTCCCCATCCCACCACTCATCCTTTGCCCTTCTGCCTTCGAAGCGGAGAGCATGCGTCGTGAGACAAGGAGGAGTGGACGCATGTCCAGATGCCAAACGACGCCGACCATCAAGGTGGCGAGCGCTGTTGCTGTTGACGCCAGTGATTTGCCCCCCAAGTGGCCGCAAAGCACAACTGTTTGCGCAGACGTGGAAGTGGGAATCAGGCGAAGAAGTGATGTCATGAGAGGAACGCTGAATGATGAAATGACATCCGTGGCCTGCAATCCGCGCTCGAAGGATGCGCACCCGTGCCTGGTTTTCTTGACTAGCACGACACTCCAGTTGGTTGAGCGCATCAAATTACTTCTTGCAGGATAATGAGGCTGATAGACAGGCACTCTAAGCGAGGTGGCAAGGGGTCGTGCAGTAGGTGATTCTTCAAAGCTCCCTCAGCTCAAAGAGTTAAGGAGGTGAGAGAGAGGGAGCTGCACATCAACAAGCAAACACTGAGGCCAACCGACGGTGATTGAAGTTTATGTGTTAGATGCCGCCAGAGAAGCGGTGAGGCGAGGAGATTGGCGTTGATGCCACGAGGTGGAATAGGCTTGGAATGGAAAATTTGTGCGTTGGAGCTCGGTAGGCTTTGAAGTGGTTTCGATTCGTGATCAGATAGAGATTGCCGCCCTGCGACCTTTGTGTTTGAATTTCTTATCTTGCAAAGAAATGCAAATCAGCTCAGTGCCGATGAGGTGCTCTCTCTCTCTCTCTCTGTGTATTGGTGCTTGATTGAGCACTAAGGTGTTAATGGAATGCGAAGTCAATGAACAACTAAGAAGGTTCCTCTTTTGGCTAGGGTGAAGCCATTAATTTGGTGGGTTAAAGGGATTGGGTTGGATGAGATGATGCGATGAGTGCGCCTTGGCACCCACATGCACTTGATTAAAGACGCAGACGATTAGACCTGTTTTGATGGTTCGGTGATGAATGCGCTCCCCAAAAGTACGAAAGCAAAGATAGGTAATGCCACGCACATGCGCACACTGTGGCAACCAGACAGGTGGGCACAGATGCATGGTGGGGTAGAAGCGGATGGTCAGTGGCGGAGAGCGCATGTTCCTGCTCGTTAATGCAGGTAGTGAGCCAGGCAGTGGAATGCACCGCAGAGAGAGGAAGAGAATCGGACAACGAGGTGACGAGGTGGGAGTTGGACCAGCTTGCATTTACGAAATGGAAAGTGTTCCACAAGTCAGAGAGTCGTCAGGACTGAACACGAGCTCACCGGTGATGTCTAAACTACAGGATTTCAATTACAGCCTGCAAATTGGTTATGCCTCTAAGATGCGAGGGCAGCTTTTCGAAGGGACTGCAGATGGGATGGAGAATGCTGACGTTGAGGAAGGACTCACCGCTCGCCACTTTCGACTGTCTAGTGGAGCCGCCATGCCTCCAGCAATCCACTAGCCAGCCAGCCAGTGAGGCACGTGGGTAAACACAAAGTAAAACAGTTCATTTTTTTAGTCATTTAATGAGCAAAGCAGCGAATGAGTGACCAGACCACCGTGAATTGTACATTTGCGTGGGGGGCGACGTGCCAACAACTAGGCCACTATGACTGCGTTCACTGAGAGGCGCGATTTTGTTAACATTGGTGGGGCTGCACTCAAGTAGCAAGTGAATGACGAATGCCTACTGAGCAGAGGGCTGACTTGTTAGGCGTCCACCGTTGGTGTGATGAATGGAGCAGCCGAAATGAATTACTGTCAAATGAAAGCCTCCTTTCACTTAATGAGCGGAAAAGCAGCCGTCATGACTGCAAATGCAACAAAGACGTGGAAGAAGAGTTTGGTGCTCAGCAACAATCAGTAGCACACAGTTCGCACACTCGGACCACATTTGGGATCGCATGCGCACACATTCGAGACAGAATGAGGGTTGAAGGCAGAGACTGCAAATGGAAGCAGTGCAAAATTGCGCCTTCTCTCTGCCAAGCGTTAGGCCTGCTCCTCGGAATCCCGAAAAACCAAAGTAGCTGCCACTCAACTTACAAACCATTGCAATTAATTTCATAACCACCAGCGCGTCGCTCTCATTCTTAATTTCCGTTTTTCATATTTGGTTTTGAGCTAAGGACAGTGGCAGGGAGGAGGATGGCAAGGAGGAACCACCTACGCTGTTGGCACAATGAATTGCATGCTTGACGGCGGTGAGTGGTCTGGTCCATCCATCCATCCATCCATCCATCCATCCATCCATCCATCCATCCATCCATCCATCCATCCATCCATCCATCCATCCATCCATCCATCCATCCATCCATCCATCCATCCATCCATCCATCCATCCATCCATCCATCCATCCATCCATCCATCCATCCATCCATCCATCCATCCATCCATCCATCCATCCATCCATCCATCCATCCATCCATCCATCCATCCATCCATCCATCCATCCATCCATCCATCCATCCATCCATCCATCCATCCATCCATCCATCCATCCATCCATCCATCCATCCATCCATCCATCCATCCATCCATCCATCCATCCATCCATCCATCCATCCATCCATCCATCCATCCATCCATCCATCCATCCATCCATCCATCCATCCATCCATCCATCCATCCATCCATGCATCCATCCATCCATCCATCCATCCATCCATCCACCCATCCATCCATCCATCCATCCATCCATCCATTCATCCACCCATTCATTTATTTACTTATGTAAGCTTGCAGCCACGCGTCTTCCATTCACCCACCTAATCATTCTTCCGCCAGCCCTCCACCTAATGGTTATCTGCGCACCGATAAATCACACGCCTACAATGCACACATCACATTTGCTTTAGCATTGCATTTCACCTCCCTCCCACTGACTCTTGCTCACTTCTGCTTCAATCGGTCAAGGCCAACACAGCCTATATAAGGTGGAGCATATTTGAAGGCAACATCAACCGAAGACCAGAGATGAAGTCTGCATACATCTTCGTGGCTCTCCTCCTCGTCGTGTTTGTTGTTGTGTGCGCCAACGCCAGACCCGATCCCACTCGCACTGCCACCGATTTGAAGAAGGCGGGAGAAACACAACCACACGGAGATGCAGACAAGGAGGGCTACAATACCGACTATGATGAGTACGATGGTGAGGGTGGCGCTGAAGCCCCTGGCGTGTCCAAAAAGGACCACAAACAGAAGAAGGGCGATGGGAATGAGGAGCAAGACTACAGTAAGTTCTTCAACGAGGAACAGAACAAGTGAACGCAACTGCCCACTAATCACCACGCCCATTGAATTGTACCAGTCATCCTCCAAAGTTAATGAGATCATGTCATGAAACGGTCTTTGTGGCAATAGGGTTGGAGGGTTGGGGTGTGATGGAGTGGGTTCTTGTTGATGTGCAAGAAGATCACCGTCGAGGTGGACAGTGGCAATTGGTGTCGAAGGTTGGCTAGCTTTGGGGCGCGACAACAGAGGCGCGTCATGATTGCATGGCGCTCTATCTACATTGCCACTGTTCTAGTGACCGGTGCAGCCGCCGGCAGAGAGACACACAGATGCGAGCGCTAATCCACCTGACGCATCACCGAACCATTCATCAATGGTGATGGTTCGTCCAATGATCGCAATCTCCACTGTTAAGTACTAAGCGCACTCGCCACACCAGCAAGATTTCACTACACAACCCTCTAACTCTTCTCGCTCCTCTCCCTCCAAGTAGCCAAAGTCCATGAACGGAGAGACAAGCACTGAGCCTATTGCATGCATCTCCGAAGGTGCTGGTCAACTGCTGCCATTGCATCCAGTAGTCGTGGGCGACGGATCAGCTCCGCTTTGTCTTCACTGCATCCTACTGCCATTCCTGATTGACACTATATAAAGGCGATATCATTCGCAGATGGTATGGGAGATGGCAATGTTTGGGTTAGAGCTTCCTCCTACTGCCTCTCGGCTCACATAAGACTACAAAGCTCTCCTTAGTTGAATGATCCTTTGTGCCATTATTTTATTTCCTGGTCGTGAAATGTGGGTCACCTGTCCGGTTTCATTAGCCTGACGAGGAGCGTGTCGGCATACCGAAGGCAATGCGCACTGCTGCTGCCGATGGTGGTAGTTGACGTGATGCTGACATAATTGTCGCTTGCTGATGTGCAAAGCCCATGAGTCAGTGAACGAGGCAAGGCGAATTGCGTTAGAGCTGATCCTAAAACGCACATAACTTTCGAAGGCGAGGTACAGCTTTGTAGCTGTTTAGAAGCTCGGCTGAAATGGGGGGGGGGGGGAAAGGGGGATGCGAAGGAAGGGAGGGGTGAGAATATCTGTTTTGGCAGCCTTATCGACCTCTCCTTGGTTGACAGTCCAAATCAACTGCAGACACCTCGTGTTAGCAGTCAGTGTGAACTGGAAGCTGTCCATCTATCTTCGCTACCGCAGCTCACCGGTCTCCTCCCAAGTGGCGGTGCACTCATCCCCCTCTGCAGTGCCCACTGTAAGCCACATCTTCGTCATGCTTATGGCTGTCACAATGGGGACGTAGTCACTCAATTTTGGCAGCGGCTTCGTCAAGTCATCAAACTGCGCCATTTGTGGCCATGTGGGACATGCGCAGCAGGTTGGTAATAAACACCGCAACATCAAGTCGCCTTGGCGAGGATGATGAATGAATGAACACCTTGTGGGTCAAACCAGCCATCCCGTTGATTCTCTGACCTGACTTTTGACTAGGAATGCGGGCACGGTTGCTTAGGAGTGGGAAGGACAACGGCGAAATGCAGTCACACCATTTTGGACGAAGCGTTAGTCTCTAAACTGCATATGCGAGTAGTTGTGGCTGCGTGAAGTACTTTTCCTCTCTTCACGAATGTCATTTCAGCGATCTCAACTGTCGCCAACGTGAATTGATGACGAATTTGAGCCAAACCAACCGGAGAGAAGACTTCATGTGGCAGGAAATTGTTGGAGATCCTCTAGCGACCACTCCTACACGAGTGCCCCAAGCGATCTCCGGCGGTGAAATCGGGTGCAATTACACTTCATGTAAGCTACTGACACTATCCCGTAAGTCAGGCCTACTTTTCTGATCGCCCTCCACACCTTGATGGTACAATTTTGGCAGGCCGCTAAGGCTGGTGGACGCGCACAAGCGATCTTCGGCGGTGAAATCGGGTGCAATTACACTTCATGGAAGCTACTGACATGGTCAAGTAAATCAAGACTACTATTTCTGGTCGCTCTCCACACCTTGATGCTAAAACGTTGGCAGACTGCTTGGGCATGTGAGTGGCAAATGAATGAGGAGATCCTGCGTATTTAGACAAGAAAATTACATTGGTTTGCTGTGCACACATATTCCAAAGGTGCCTGTCCGGTTTTGATGTAGAGGAAGGGGCGAGTAAATTGCGGGGTAGTCACTGATACTGCGCAAGGGTGGGCGCATGGTGCGGGAATGAGCAGCTGTTGAAAAGGTGTCGAGGTGGTGGATAACTGGTTGTCGGGACGGAGAGCTGGCTGAAGCAGTGAACGGACGAACGGGGTGCGGGCTGACAATCGAGTTCATGGGAGAATGGGCTTGTTGGATGAAGGCGGCTGACCGGTTAGTCGGCGAAATTTGTGTGCAGCAGACAGGTGGCGCACGTACTTCAGCAGTTTTCCTTGGTTCAAAATGTCCTTCTCTGGACTTTTGCAGTGTGAGGCACTAAAGGAATTCATTTCTCTTGCCATTGGTCCACCCAGTCAAAGGACGACGTCGTCTCGTTGCCAATGTCCTTAAGTCTTCGGTGCAGGAAGATGGGAAGGTATGAACGCGGAAGGGTAGAGGGAGAATCTGGAGGTGTATATGGTGGGTACTTTGCAGCCTCGCCAGAGGTACCTCTTTGGTCTCGTTCTCCGTTGACGGCAGACGTGGTTATCTGGACGTGGCTGGGTACGCCGATTAGATTGCGGTTACGTCGCTCTGAACGCATTCGTGAAAGTAATTGTAACTGAGAGCGCTTTCAGGACCAATGCCTCCAGTAAACTAGAAAGTCAGGGCAGGTTTAGTCGAGTGGACGTTGTGACCAAAGTTGAGTCGTTTCGGTTCAGAGGCATATTAAGCAGCTTAGGCGTTTCAGTGCAACCAAAGTTGGTGCGTGGTTTGTTGCTACTGGAACAAAACAGATTTCTCCTTCTCGCCCAGTGCTTAGCGTATTGTTGCCTGTTGTGTTAGCCATTTTAGGGAGGTATGGCTGTGGATGGGATGCAGTTGGCGAAGTAGCATCGATGCTCGCTCCTTTTACGTGCATGACGCCGAAATGTGGATGTGTGCTTGGGTTTATTGCCCAGTTGGTGTTGGCACAATTGTCGGCGGCGTCGCGTGCGCAATGCTCTGCCTATCATCGTGCTCAACTCGCTGATCAGTGGACGTCCTGTGCGCTTTCAGCTGTCGCAATCAACGCTGCCGCACTTGCTGACGGTTCCGTGCAGGCTTGCAAGGCGCACCACTGCATCTTCATCGTGTGCGTGTTAGGCGTCTTTCTGTGTGCAATGCAGCCATCGTGCGTTGATGCCTCATGTTGGGTGAACAGTCACCATGTGGGTTTCGACTGCAGTGCTTTCCTTGGCTGAGCTTGTCATAGTCGTGTTGGTATTGGTGTCATTGGGGGTATCGGACATCCGGTTTGCGACAATGCCTTTTTCTCGAAGATTGGTGAAGATGAAAGTGGAGCCTGTGGTGGTATGGCGTTGTCAGTGCTGGGCGAGCGCGCAGGTGCGGTCCGGGACTTGGTGTGTTCACTGAGTGGTCGAGTATCTGCACGGGAACCTGTGGTAAAGCGACGTGGGTGGTGTGACCCAGCGCCACCTCACCGTTAACAACGTGATGAATTCCTGTTGGTCTGACTCCCTCCGATGCTTGGTGTGACAGTAGGTTCATGCATGCCTGCCCGTAGGTGTTGTCACAAGTCCTTATATGCTTCCTCCCATTTACGCAGTCACCCCACTTCGTCAGGTCGATGAGCGCAGTGGGTGAGTGAGAGTGGAGGAGTGAGGTCGGGCTGGTAGTGAAAGGCTGCGACTGTCTGGACGCTGTTGTGTATCACTCAGAATGGAGGCTGGGAACCCAGTCACAGGGATGCGTTCACATCCTGTGCGACGGTGCCCCAATGACCGGTGTCGTGGTGGAGCTTGAGGTGGGTTCTGATTGTTCTCGACGCCCATTTTCTACGAGAGGAGTGGAGCTGGCATCTCTGAGTGCAGAAGACTGGGCTGAAGGCACCAAAACAGGTGCTGAAAGTTAGATGGTAGGCCAGAACTGGTGACTCTTATCCTGTGTGCTGCATCACATTGTTGCGCGGAACTGGGAGGGGTTTGGGTCGATCACACCCGTCCAACTACCCACTACCGTGACACGCGTTCAGTCCTGAAGGCCTAACAGTGATGAGGGCTGAAAGGCAAGTAGGCAGACGACTGCATGAGTAGAGGTTGTGTGGCAACTGAATGTCTAATGAGACGTAGAAACAGAAGCGATGACCATGTTGTGAAGTATAGCTGGGGCTGGCTGAATGTATAGCGTGCACTCGATATGTGAGACTACTGTCTTGCCAACGGTGAAGGACTGCGACGTGGGAGGTTGAGCGTGTGCCTTGAAGTGGACCATATTGACGAGTGGAACGCACATCATGTAGTGGCGAGGAAGACGTAGTTAGATGAAAGATACTTTTATTAGGCAAGAGGGGATGGAGGATGGTGGTGTGAGTACCTAGGAGATTAAGGGTGGGCAGAGTGTAAGTGCCTATTGTGTCTATTCTCTGTTCACGGGTGCTGTCCTATTGTGACAATGGCAATGACGGAATGGCAGGTTTAGGCGCTACCTCTGAGGAAGTTTACGCTTTATATGGCATCCTCCTCTGCGTGGGTGGAGGCAGCGTGCCATCCTCGTCACGCAGTTCAGGAATTGATGGAACGCGTTGTCACGATAAGGACCATTTTCTCCTTCGGGCACCATTTTCATAGTTATGGTTGGTGCTGGCCCCCGAATGCGGTGCGTCTTCCTCAATCTAAAGCATGGAAAAAGGTGGCGAGGCAAATGGATGGGAAGAAGTGGAAGCACAGGCAGAAGTTGGAGGAGGCAAATAACGTGGAACGGGTGAGTAACGAAGCTGAAGGCTGACGTCAACCAACATGCCGATCGTTGATGCGGCAAAGCGAGGAGGGAGCAAGCGAATGGTGAGAGGAGTGCTTACAGGGCCCAGGATGCTGCTATCGACCTGGTCGTCTGCAAAGTCGTGCACGGAGAGGAAGATGAGACCAACGTGTCAGCAGACACACACACTCACACACGTGCGCACGCATGCACACAAACGAACGGTCTTACCTGTTGGCGTGCCACACCACGCACGACGACAATCTAAAAGGGCGAGTGGAGGAAGTGGGCACACGAACGCACCGGGTGTACAGACTGAGTGGAGTAGGGAGAGGTGCAAATTAGGTGAAGGCGCTTACCTTTGTTGTGGAGGTCAAATCTGGCGCGAAAGTAGGAGCGCAACGAGAGAGGTGAGAAGGAGGAGGTGGAGGTGGAGGTGGAGGCAGAAGAACTGAGGCAGCGTGGAATGGGACAAACTAGGGGAAACAAGGAATGGAAGACAGCGCCTAGAGCAGACGACAATGCCAGCCAAGATAAAGCGAAATTAGAGGATTGGTTGTGTGGAGTGGAGTGGAGTGGAGTCTACTCGGCAATAGCCTGTGCCTTGCCTGATCTAGCACACAAATTCCCTCATCACCATGGCCATTAGAGATAGCATGTCGAGCAAAGACGAAATTGGAGAGAGGAGCAGAACTTACTGAAAGGACGTCGGCAAATGATGAGGTTGACGGAGGCATAGGAGGCGGTGGAGAGGAAGGGACTGTGGGCTCGAAGAAGACGAAGATGTGATGAACGTGGGGCGGTCAGAGGAGTGAGATGTTCTGGCGTCACTGAAATGGACAAATGAAGGATGGTTAAAAGACGATTAGTAGGCCTCACTCTTCTCCACTCTACGTGACTCGAATGCAGGAAGGGTGTAGGTAAGACAATGCAAGACGCGGTGATGAAGAGCACATGCGGTGGAGGAAGGGGGAGATGGAGAAGAAGGAAAGGAGGGGTGATTCACTGAAGGCGAATTGGAGAGGAGTATGGGAGAGAAAGAGGAGGCAGGAAGGCTGTTGCTTTGCCGTCGCAAGGACGTCGACCGACTTTGGTGCTGCGCGTGTGTCTTGGTCCCTAATATCTGCCAGGTAGAAGAGAATGACCTCACTGCATGTAGCCTGCCGCGGTTTCGTTGGGTGCCTTCGACATGCCAAATGCAGACGTTGAGGTGGTTCAAGCGTTAGGTCGTGAAGACGGCCACCTACCATTCACACTGTCACACAACGCTGTTATAATCAGGCACACGTGGCTAGTCCACCCGCATCTGTTGGAGTTTAGCACTGTGCGGTCTGGTTAAGCCTAACCTTACTTAGTCTACCACACTGCTTCTTACTCACTACATCCCCTCCTGCTTCTGCTCCCACCCCAGCTGCCGTTTATACCGTTCGCAATCTCGTGCGAGAGAGGCACAGGAGACGAAATGAGCAACACCACACAAGGCATACATGCAGGCGTGGAAGGAGATGGCGACTTACCCCTAAATACTGCTATGGAGCCGACGAAGGTGGCTTCTTGGTAGATCTTAATTCTGTGTCTGCGCGATTTGTGCTTTCGCACCAGCGAAGACAGGTGTGGTGCCTGATCTTCTCTAACGGATGCAAAATAGAATGCTTGTTCATCTACAACGAACAAAGTCGTGACTGATTGGGTGGGTTGGTGAATGGTTGGGTGAGGCAAGGCAAAGTGGAGGGCAGGGGAGGGGAGGAGAAGGGAGGAGAAGGAGATCGAAGAGCAGTTGCGAACAAGAGGCAAGGAAGGGAGGAGGGCGGGGAGGCAGAGGATGATTGCTGTACGTCAATGCATAGTGCTGCACATCTACCTCCTTCACATCTTCTGCCACCACTTCGCACTACTGCAGAGTGCCCTTCTCCAGTCACTACTATGGCCACGCAGCTAAATGCGCCACAAAAGACCTGATTTGGTGGTGGAATCACGTGTTTCTGCCTAAAGCTGCACCTCAGACACTCACTTCTCATTTTGTTTGCCTGACCTGCGCAAAGCTTTGACATTGCACAGGCAAATGTGGTGGGGAGAAGGAGGGTAGGATGGGCGGGAGAGACGAGGGGAAGGGGAGGAGGGTGTGTCAGCACAACTTACCCCCAAGTTCTGCTCGAAGCGTCTACTCATTTTTTTAGGTGACATAACGGAACCGCTTGCGCGACTATCCAAAGGTTGTTTGCATCAACGAAAACGCGCCTCATCTTGTGGTTTGCATTTGGACGGATTCCACCATGTCCGACTAGCCACCTTGCTGGACGAGGTTATGTTTCGCTGCATTCTCATAAAAGCTGCCAGATGGCCCCCGCATGCTACAGTTCTGACTGGATGGGTACTTGCGTGCTTCCTCCCCTATGATGTCAAGCAGGCTCGTCAGCAGCCGTAGAGAGGCCATCAACAAAGTGCTTGTAGTAGTGGTGTGCTAAACTAAGGAGCTTACGGACATCCGTCAAATTGTTTATCTTATGTAGCAATGGCCTCTAAACAGGGGCTGTACTGGTTGGCTTCTGACACGCTAAGGATCAGCAGATTCTTTGCTAGTGGGGATGTGGGTGGATGCTACGCCTGACGGTTCTCATCCTCCAAGTCGCGTTGCACTTGAAAGGGGGAGATCTAGGGGCACTGCCAACAGCGTAGGTGGTTCCTCCTTGCCATCCTCCTCCCTGCCACTGTCATTAGCACAAAAGCATTCCCAATTCTGTAACATCCCTATTGTACTTGATAAAACAATCAGGACGCCTTCAGCTCAGTCTTCTGCACTCAGAGATGCCTGCTTCACTCCTCTCGTAGAAACTGGGCGTCGAGAACAATCAGAACCCACCTCAAGCTCCACCACGACACCGGTCATTGCAGCACCGTCGCACAGGATGTGAACGCATCCCTGTGACTGGGTTCCCAGCCTCCATTCTGAGTGATACACAACAGCGTCCAGACAGTCGCAGCCTTTCACTACCAGCCCGACCTCACTCCTCCACTCTCACTCACCCACTGCGCTCATCGACCTGACGAAGTGGGGTGACTGCGTAAATGGGAGGAAGCATATAAGGACTTGTGACAACACCTACGGGCAGGCATGCATGAACCTACTGTCACACCAAGCATCGGAGGGAGTCAGACCAACAGGAATTCATCACGTTGTTAACGGTGAGGTGGCGCTGGGTCACACCACCCACGTCGCTTTACCACAGGTTCCCGTGCAGATACTCGACCACTCAGTGAACACACCAAGTCCCGGACCGCACCTGCGCGCTCGCCCAGCACTGACAACGCCATACCACCACAGGCTCCACTTTCCTCTTCACCAATCTTCGAGAAAAGGCAATGTCGCAAACCGGATGTCCGATACCCCCAATGACACCAATACCAACACGGCTATGACAAGCTCAGCCAAGGAAAGCACTGCAGTCGAAACCCACATGGTGACTGTTCACCCAACATGAGGCATCAACGCACGATGGCTGCATTGCACACAGAAAGACGCCTAACACGCACACGATGAAGATGCAGTGGTGCGCCTTGCAAGCATGCACGGAACCGTCAGCAAGTGCGGCAGCGTTGATTGCGACAGCTGAAAGCGCACAGGACGTCCACTGATCAGCGAGTTGAGCACGATGATATGCTGAATGGGGTGAGATTAACTTCTCAGTGCGTCACATTGTGCTGTTGATCGTTTTGCTGTAGCAACTCACCAGTCGTCGCTGATGGAATCGACCCACTTGCCATGACGTTGCCACCTTCATCTGCCTCAGTTGATTAGTTTGGCCTAATGTGACGCGAGGAGATGCAAAGGCTGGCCACTGCTCATCTTTTCTCATTTTTAGCACATTCACACTCTGGGAGTGGCGAGGAGAAATTTCGATTGAAGAGGAAAACAAGGTGGCGCACTTTGTTGCAGCGTCAAACGGCTTCAACCGCAGAAGGCGGATGGCACAGCCAACCCACTGGTTCCGTGCGTACTCCGTTTCCATGCTGAGGTGTGTCTGTGCAGTCCCATTTCCCTCCTCCACCCCCTTTCTTTCCACTGTAAGGACGCACAATTCCAGCCGTATCCTTTGACTTGCACATCCTCCGCCCTCCTACGTTATTTACCTGCCAGTCTTCGCACCACTCTCTTTACAACCCCAACTATTTCCCAACTAATTTAATCTAACCATCCATGGGTGCCATGCCTACGTTCGGTGAAAGGCTTGCAGAGTGAAATTTAACTATTCTACACTTTTACCTGTCTTTTCTGCACTTTTGAGAGTGAAGGGATTGCAGACCTCCTCTTCTTCCATGCAGTCGCTTGTGCGTGGATAGCAGATCCATGGCTGAGTGGCCCACGTGCCATCCATGAGGCCTGACGCGTTGTCGCCTCGACCCAGACCAAAATTATCACTCTCGTTATCGTCGTTGCCTCCTCAATCACTCGCCTCTATGACTACGTTCATCGAGTTGGCATCGCCAAACCGACTCAGGTGCCCATGTCGGCCAATTACCAGGGTGTCACCTGAATGCAGGAAGCGCTATAAAGGACTTTTTTACACTCAACCCCTCAATTTACTGGTCATCCCCTTTAAGTGCGCTCATTCCGTAGTCACTGGTATCTTATTTAGGCAGGCATTCGTACCCGCGTTTCCTGTGTTGGGCGCATGCGCGACAGACGGCGCTGAAGCGTTGGTGAATGGCGTAACGCAGAGAATCAAGGCAATAGAGACCCGCTTCTCAGGTCTCTTACTGTACATGTGATGCCCCCGACCCGCATGTGAACCCTCCAAACACGATTCCACCATCGGAGATGGTGAATGGCAGCAACTCAGGCACTCACCGTGTAGGCGACCATCTACCTTCCAAGCCGTCTAGCACTACCCCACCTTGCATTTCCTAAGCATTAGTGCTTAACTCTATCAAGGTGGTCTATTAGGCAGAGCGTGATTCCAATAGGCCGCGAAAAGTCTTTCATCACTGAGCGCTAACTCATGCTGGCGAGTCGATGTGCTACTGACAGCGATTTCAGTAGGGTTGGCGTAGAGGCATTCACCAACCTCTCCTCCGTTTCGCGTTACCTCCTATCTTGCGTTGCCAATGCTCCAGTCTTGTAAGCGAATATGGTGGCCCAATTCCTTCACGATGCAGAGATGCAGGCGTCATTAGTGGCGGTTGTGCTGCAATCGCTTGAAATGAGTGACAATCGAATACCGCATGGCTTGCTCCTGGTCCAGTCAGGATGTTTGTTAGGGTTGTCGTTTCCTCTCCATCCTCCTTCCAGCTTTCCGCAAAACAGACAATAACGTTACCACCTTAGTCTTGCAATTATCGAATATTACGACGTTCAACAAGTCCGAAACCCGGCAATGAATTTCCAAATTAAATGCAATGTTACCTGCAGCAATCATTACGGACGCCTAAGCTGAGTTTGCGCCCTAGTTCAAAAGCCAACACTACCCTTCGCTGCAGTTATGAGCGACTCTCCAATAACAATCACCATAGTGACAACATTGACACAAATGCTGCCGTGACAGTCACTACGCCACCCTAACAACTAACAGCGGTGACGTCCTTCACCAGTCTTGGTAGCAGCAGTGGCGCTGTCAAATTCTTGGCGCAACGACGCTTTGCACAAACTTATCAACCGTAAAAATAACACCGATTTCGCCCCGACTCGGAAAACATGGCCCAACTTTCGCCTACGGCCAATGCATCGAATTCCCGCCATGACGCAAATAAAGTCCACTGCTTGCACACTCAAAACAGCACTCACTACCTCACCAATCAACAGGAGCAGGACTGCACTCGTCGATGATAATCAGCAGAAAAAGACTTTTGTCGGGAGTGCTCAGAGTCAAGTCGTCAGTGAAAGCACAAAGTAGATTTTCTACTGCCTTGGTGGGCGCAATCCCGTGGCAAAAACCAAAAAAAAGGAAGCAAACCAATGTCAGTTTGTGGGAGTTAGAAAATTAGCACACTGATCTCTAGTGACTGGAGCAGGCGCGGTCGTGGGGAAATCATTGGCTGGATCAGGGCGACAATTCGCACGCCAAAGTCCAAACGCAGGTCTCATTGTGCTCAAGGCCGTGCAGCACGCCACTAACGCATTTGCATGCCAATTCGCAACTTCTAGCCTGTTCGTAATACCACAAAGCGAACGCATCTACTCAAAACGACGACTGATTTCTCGGACCTCGACCAAAGCGAAGAAGAATTTCCACACCACATGCGTGGGATCATGAGCGCACACTGAGAATTACAACTTAATTATTGTTTTCTAAAATAGTACGCCAGGTTGAGTGTTGCATGCCTTTATTGACAGGTAGCAACCACAGAATACAACACCTCCCACATCATTCAGCACAACTTGGGCGGTTTAGTTTGATACTGTTGGTGATCGAAGGCGACTTCTGCTCCAATTTCACCCACATATTGGTGCTTGCGAAAATCACGTGCAGCACCACCTCCACCTTCACCACCTACTCCCCACCGTCCTTCTTCGGCACTTTCGTTCCCGTTGTCGCATATGCTGCTGCCGTAGAAGTTATCGTCCATGCCTTCCGACGACGATGAAGAGCGGCAAACATATGGACGAAGCGGCACTTCTATAACACTACCAACAGAAGGACGGCTAGCTCAAGAATGCAAATACGAGAGTTCGACAGATAACATACTCCGAGTCTGCATCGACTGCGTGCGTGCTGCCGAACCCTTCGTTCCTCGACAACACGCGAAGCGATTGTTTGTGAGTGTACTCGTGGCCAACCATCGATATGCTCGGTTCTCGATAAATCCCAGTAAAGACTGCGTGGCCATGCGTCACGTCTGGCGGTTTGCTTGCAAATGCAACACTGCAACGTTGCATTATCATGTCTCGACGGATGGACTTGAGCAAGCGACCGGCTTTGTACTTCACCAACAGTAAATATCCCACAGTCAGCGTGAAGATGAGGAGGGAAAAACACACAGGAACAATTATGTAGACATAATTCATTTGCCCAATCTACAATGCAAGGCGCAGACATAGACTACTCGCTTCGCATCAACAGTTGGCACTCACACCGTAGGGAGGAATGGGATAAAGAGCACCTGCTAACTGCTATTCTAGACACGCAAAACTAAGACAGATGCATTCTTTAGGATCGCTAGGAATGCTCAACGAAACAAGAAAGAAACCCGTTGCACAAACACAACATGTAAGCGGTGCAGCAAGCACACTAACGTGAAAACCTTGCTATCATTTGCCCTAATCGACTGATCTACTGGTGTGCACAAATTCCCGACTGAGCAGTCGACCTGCATCACATTCACGCCGGCAAAGCACGTCAACACCTTGTCAAATTTAGAGCAACATACTTACCCGTGCACTGACAGAGGATCAGACAGAAGAGAGGCACACATTAAGGCTGAGCCCAATTCGTTTTAAGTGCGCGGCAATTGAGGCAGTGTGTGCTGATTGAAGTGGTGAGTCCAAACGCAAGGGTAAATTTGTTAGACGAAAAAATCACTGCTGTGATCTGCCGTTGCTGCCGTCACTACTACCAGGTATTTATTTCCACCAGTTTAGGTGCTATTTCTGAAGCTTTAATGTTACAAGCAGCACTGAAAAGGGTGTGCAATAAAATCCAACGTTGCAGAAGCTCTCAAAATCTATGATTCTAAAAGACGAGAAGACATTTACAGCTACCTCTCTATCTGCCTGCCCACTTTGCCTTCCAAACCATCCACCTTCTGATTATGCAATCTTGTCCTCGTCATTTGGTCATCCAATACCCAGAGATAATGGCGTGGGAAAATATTTACAACCTGAACCGAAAACTTAGATCTCCTTGCTGACAGTAGATACGCAACGGTCATAGTCACATCGCTGCCACCTTATGCGCCTACTCACAGTGCATTCATATCGATGAAAGCCAAGCTCATCCAAATCCACATATCTCGTGCGGCAGTGCGAGCGCAAGCAGTAGCACATCATTCACCACATTCAACTATCACCTTCACCGACCGACTACGACTTCACAACGTGCTCACTACCACGTCCAAAATCAGCGATATGGAGAAGTCACATCCTGTGAGTGAGTCTCGAGCCTTCTACACATCTGCGGTTCACATCGCCCACCCACCAACACTGCCTCTAAAAAACACAAATTCGCCATGCCAAGGCCAATTCACCTCGTGGCCCCGACGCCAATCACTTGGCCTCGCCAATTAGTCTTCGCCACCAGCCTCACACACGAACTTCGACGACCATGAATTCGCCTCAGTTTTTGCATCTTAACCCATAGCTCTCACATAACCTTAGCTCTTTGAGCTGATAGTGCTCTGAGGAAGCGTCTACTGCATGATCTCTTTCGCCCTCCCTCCCTTGCGTTATCCTTCCCTCCCTCATGGCCTCTGCCTCTCAAACGCATTATCCTGCGAGAATGGATTTGGTGTGCTCAACTAATTGCGTCGCCCTACCAGTCTAAAAACTGTGCCATGCCCTGCCTCAGCCAAAGTGAATGAAAAGTGCGGCCAGCTTGCCACAAACGCAAAATAGGTTTTAGCTGGCATCTGCATGTTTGAGCTTAAAGGCGCAGTTCTATTAGCCAACACGCCTTTGTCTACGAACTTCACTATTCTGCAAGAACTAACTTGGTTCGCCCAACTAATCGCGTTGCTCTGCCAGTCTGGAAAGTGGCGTTTTGCATTAATTGCTCATTCTGCTTTACTGACATGGCGTGTGTTCCTGAGGGTGGCATCCGTCTCGATAGTAGGCAGATGCACCGGGTAGGAGATTACCTACCATCCATAGGATTATCGGCCTGCATGTCCTGAAGTAAGGGCCAGGTATCTTGCAGAGAGGGACAGATTTGACAAGCTCGGTCGGCTTGTGCGGCCATCAGGTTGGCCCCATTTTGGCTAAGCCAATGCTGCATTAAGCGCACTCCGCCATCTCTGCGCGCCCCTAGGTCTACTGGACAGCTTGGCTATAAGGCGCAGATTACAGCCGAATGGTTGCCCTGTCGAAATCAGTGAAATGGGCTCTTCTGTGTTGCCCTCGTCTGCTTTCATTGTCGACTAAGTGTGGGCGGTGCAGCTTAACAAGTGAGCAAACTGGTGCGGTGGCAGGCATTTCCTTAAGAGTGAATGGAGGCGCAATGGTCAATCGTCCATGCATCTCTAGCTTGGGACACAGATCCACTTGATGTCGTCTTCGTCACTGACATTTAAGCGGAATCCGAGTAATTTAGGGGAAGCCGCTGAAGTGTGTTGGATGTTTCACCTGATCCGTTTGCCATTTTTCCTCAATACGAGGTCCCTCTTTCGGTCGCCTGCATAGCGCACTTGTGACGTGATTGGGGGAGACAATGGGAGCATAGGATGGCCCTCACAATCAAAACGCCTTCACTACCGTGCTTTGTAATGCGGCTTCAAGACTAGCTATCGGAAATTGATGCCGAAGATGATGTGTGAGTGAGGAGCACAGTTTGCTGATGTTATGGAGGGATATTTGGTGTTTGATGTGGGCTGCGGAGCAGAAGCGGATGCTCCATGTTTACAATTTTACAATGAGTGTTGGCTTTCAAGCAACGCAAGTAGACATACACCTAACCGCATGCCAGTGTGCGCAACTGATGTCTGTTCATTGATTTCTGTTTAACTCGGTAGGAGTCGCTGAAGAACTTTGATAAAGTGGTAAAGGACAGGCAACAAGGTTAGACTGTTTTTTCTAAATTCGTGTGTTTTATTTTATGATTGAACGAATTCGTTTTCGGCTTTAGTACACTGCGCAAATGCTCTTTCAGCAAAAGCTGGCATTCTAATTCCCCAACAGGAAAGACCGTGACAGAAAAATGTTACTCAAAATATCCTATAAGGTGGACTGCGATTTTGCTATTAAACGCATGTAATGACATATTTAGCTAGCAGGCAAACTGGCGTTTTACTACATAATGGCTAGTTCCTAATTGCCCGGTTGCTTACAGGACGCACGAACTGACCGGCTTGTTCAGTAGGTGAATTGGATCGAGGTGCACTTGGGGTGGTTTGGAAGTCGTTTTTGCTGAGGTGCAGACGGACTTTGCGCATAAGATGGAATTTGGAGGATGAAGACTGTCAGGTGGCTAATCCTGCAAGAGAACTATTGCAAGGAGTGATGAAGAGTGCGGCTTGGATTCGGAGCATGCAGTGGATAAATGACTGTAATAATCGGCGTTCCGTGCTTGGAAAGTCAAAAGCTTTCCAGTGTGATGTACGGAACTGAGCATCGGAAATGAGGGGAGGGTTGGGAGGTGCGAACGCTCTCTAGTCCACTAACATTCGTCTCAGTACCATTAATAATGTCGGGAAATACCTTATAGGCTTGGTTTCGCGTTGACGGAAGGCGAAGTTAATTGGCTATGGTCGAAGACGTGAGCTGCATTGTGAGAACACACCAGTATCCGTGTTCGCCAAGGCAGTCATTTTGACGGTACCTGCAGGAGCAGTGTCTTGAGCAAATTCAAAACGCAGGTAGGTTTCTTGCAGATTTGACGCTGTGCCGGAGACTAAGCTGTCTTGATGCAGAGCTTGTTAAGCAGTCTGGCTCTTTTTGCAACGGGTGTTGAGGCATTGGTTGGTGTTGGTGGAGTGATGCAGATTCCTATCCTTTCTCTAAGTAGTGAAGTCTTCTTTTGTTTGGTCTGTTGGCTATTTTAGGGAGGTGTGGATGTGGGTGAGACGCCATGGCTGAAGTAGTGGTGATGCTGTGTCCTTCTACGTGCAGGTCGGTGAAGTGTGGAGAAGTGCGTCATCGTGTGTTGGAGTTGATACCTCCGTTGGCGTTGGCAGTCGCTGTCGCCGTCATTGTCAACGTGGCTGCGTTTGCAATGCTTTGGCTATCGTTGGTTTGCCTCGCTGATCACTGGATGATGGCTGCCTTTTGCGCTGTTACAACCGACACTGCCTCTCTTGGTCACGAATTGTTGCATGTTTGCAAGACGCACGAGTGCATCGTCATGGAGTATGTTTTAGGCGTCGTCGTATGTATTTTTGTGCTTAATGCTCTGCGAACACTCGTCATGCTTCGTGAAGCATGAGTGCTTTTGGAAGGCGTGTTGTGACAGTTGCGGGGTCAGTAGAAGCGGAATGCGAATTGTCGACTTGGAAGAGAGGTGGCGAAATGCTTGCGGTGGTTTGCAGTCTGACTCTCGGTAGAGGCCCAGCTGAAGCCTATCTTCCGAGAGGGTTCAGCGTTTGCTAGCGATGGATGCACTCACCGCAGTGTGAAATTGGGCCAGGCGGAGTCGACTTCGGCTATTAATCCGTTTTCCTCTTGACGCACTTGTGTTCCTTTTCTCATCTCGGACGCGTGTCGATAAGTCGTCGTTTGGCTGGAGGGATGCGCCATTCGTCTGGCCCTGTTTGCTCATTACGTTGAATGTCATGCAGGACGTTTGATTTGAAGCTGTGTAGCTGCTTCGCATTTTTGTTGTCTGCATTGCTGTGGCGTGTAATTAGGACTGAGAGGTTCTTGCTGCATCTGCTTATCGTAATGCACTGTCTTTGTAAAGCGGATGGGCAGTTATAAGGAAAGATTGTACGGCGGTACAAGTTGTGCTGCGAGCAATCATTATGGGCGGCGGAGGAGGTGTCATAATGCGTCGTTGTGTCTGTTCGTGAGTAGGACTTGTGTGTGTGTTGAAGTCGTTTATTCTTTTCATTGTAGGGCGTGTAGTCGTAGCTGCATGGAAGGCAGAAAGGTGCCGGAGGGGACTGGAGACCAGTGTTGTCCATCCCACGGTCCGGTTTGCGATCTGAACAGCAGAGTCGAGAGGTGGTCTTCCTAGCGGCATCGTTTGAATCAAACAGCGGGACCTTCGCTGGCTTGACTTTGCTAATGTAGGGAAAAGTTTCTTTCTGCTGAGTGTTATGATGACGGAGTTGTCGCATTCGTTGGATGTCGTCTCCGCCATTCATAGTGCCGCCTTTAACTGGAGGAATCTTGATGGTAGAGCATAAGAGTTGAGCTCGCTGGCTGTTGTTGGGGCCTGTAATGAGGGTGGGGAAGAGGATCACGGGTTTGGAGGTGTCAGTGCTGGCGTTCTAGTTCACCCACCTGTTCGTATGTGTGCAATTTGTGCATGTCGGCGTTATGACAAGCAGAGGAGGCTTGGTTATTGGCCTGGGTCTTGGTGCGGGATAGTGGTGTGCCCTGTCTGAGTCGGGTGCTTCTGTCTTGATTTAAAAGGATCGCATTTGCAGTGAGGTAGGTTGGTTGTCTCATTTACTGTCACACAGTCTTTAATACCTCTTTGGTGTTCATTATTGGAGGGAGTTATGGCAGCATGGCAAAGCTGGCTGATGTGATTTGTCATGATAAGTGAAGCTGAGGTGGGCATTTTCTGCTGTAATCCATTTTTCACGTAGTGTGTTTGTTTTTAGCCGCGACGAGATGGTTTGCTAATTGACGAGACAGTAGAAATGCCCAACCGAACGTGGTGGAGGCTGTGTTGGGAGTCTTGACTTATGTGCGTTGGTTGGATGCGCTCGTTGAATGCAGTTTTGTTAGCACCGTTGGCAGAGTCGCCGTGGTGCATGAGGTTGGACAGGAGTGGTGTTTGAGAGGCAGTGTTGGTGGGTGGGTCGATGTGAACCGCAGATGTGTAGAAGGCTCGAGACTCACTCACAGGATGTGACTTCTCCATATCGCTGATTTTGGACGTGGTAGTGAGCACGTTGTGAAGTCGTAGTCGGTCGGTGAAGGTGATAGTTGGATGTGGTGAATGATGTGCTGCTGCTTGCGCTCGCACTGCCGCACGAGATATGTGGATTTGGATGAGCTTGGCTTTCATCGATATGAATGCACTGTGAGTAGGCGCATAAGGTGGCAGCGATGTGACTATGACCGTTGCGTATCTACTGTCAGCAAGGAGATCTAAGTTTTCGGTTCAGGTTGTAAATATTTTCCCACGCCATTATCTCTGGGTATTGGATGACCAAATGACGAGGACAAGATTGCATAATCAGAAGGTGGATGGTTTGGAAGGCAAAGTGGGCAGGCAGATAGAGAGGTAGCTGTAAATGTCTTGTCGTCTTTTAGAATCATAGATTTTGAGAGCTTCTGCAACGTTGGATTTTATTGCACACCCTTTTCAGTGCTGCTTGTAACATTAAAGCTTCAGAAATAGCACCTAAACTGGTGGAAATAAATACCTGGTAGTAGTGACGGCAGCAACGGCAGATCACAGCAGTGATTTTTTCGTCTAACAAATTTACCCTTGCGTTTGGACTCACCACTTCAATCAGCACACACTGCCTCAATTGCCGCGCACTTAAAACGAATTGGGCTCAGCCTTAATGTGTGCCTCTCTTCTGTCTGATCCTCTGTCAGTGCACGGGTAAGTATGTTGCTCTAAATTTGACAAGGTGTTGACGTGCTTTGCCGGCGTGAATGTGATGCAGGTCGACTGCTCAGTCGGGAATTTGTGCACACCAGTAGATCAGTCGATTAGGGCAAATGATAGCAAGGTTTTCACGTTAGTGTGCTTGCTGCACCGCTTACATGTTGTGTTTGTGCAACGGGTTTCTTTCTTGTTTCGTTGAGCATTCCTAGCGATCCTAAAGAATGCATCTGTCTTAGTTTTGCGTGTCTAGAATAGCAGTTAGCAGGTGCTCTTTATCCCATTCCTCCCTACGGTGTGAGTGCCAACTGTTGATGCGAAGCGAGTAGTCTATGTCTGCGCCTTGCATTGTAGATTGGGCAAATAAATTATGTCTACATAATTGTTCCTGTGTGTTTTTCCCTCCTCATCTTCACGCTGACTGTGGGATATTTACTGTTGGTGAAGTACAAAGCCGGTCGCTTGCTCAAGTCCATCCGTCGAGACATGATAATGCAACGTTGCAGTGTTGCATTTGCAAGCAAACCGCCAGACGTGACGCATGGCCACGCAGTCTTTACTGGGATTTATCGAGAACCGAGGATATCGATGGTTGGCCACGAGTACACTCACAAACAATCGCTTCGCGTGTTGTCGAGGAACGAAGGGTTCGGCAGCACGCACGCAGTCGATGCAGACTCGGAGTATGATATCTGTCGAACTCTCGTATTTGCATTCTTGAGCTAGCCGTCCTTCTGTTGGTAGTGTTATAGAAGTGCCGCTTCGTCCATATGTTTGCCGCTCTTCATCGTCGTCGGAAGGCATGGACGATAACTTCTACGGCAGCAGCATATGCGACAACGGGAACGAAAGTGCCGAAGAAGGACGGTGGGGAGTAGGTGGTGAAGGTGGAGGTGGTGCTGCACGTGATTTTCGCAAGCACCAATATGTGGGTGAAATTGGAGCAGAAGTCGCCTTTGATCACCAACAGTATCAGACTAAACCGCCCAAGTTGTGCTGAATGATGTGGGAGGTGTTGTATTCTGTGGTTGCTACCTGTCAATAAAGGCATGCAACACTCAACCTGGCGTACTATTTTAGAAAACAATAATTAAGTTGTAATTCTCAGTGTGCGCTCATGATCCCACGCATGTGGTGTGGAAATTCTTCTTCGCTTTGGTCGAGGTCCGAGAAATCAGTCGTCGTTTTGAGTAGATGCGTTCGCTTTGTGGTATTACGAACAGGCTAGAAGTTGCGAATTGGCATGCAAATGCGTTAGTGGCGTGCTGCACGGCCTTGAGCACAATGAGACCTGCGTTTGGACTTTGGCGTGCTAATTGTCGCCCTGATCCAGCCAATGATTCCCCCACGACCGCGCCTGTTCTAGTCACTAGACATCAGTGTGCTAATTTTCTGGCTCCCGCAAACCGACATTTGTTTGCTTCCTTTTTTGGTTTTTTTGCCACGGGATTGCGCCCACCAAAGCAGTAGAAAATCTACTTTGTGCTTTCACTGACGACTTGACTCTGAGCACTCTCGACAAAAGTCTTATTCTGCTGATTATCATCGACGAGTGCAGTCCTGCTTCTGTTGATTGGTGAGGTAATGAGTGCTGTTTTGAGTGTGCAAGCAGTGGACTTTATTTGCGTCATGGCGGGAATTCGATGCATTGGCCGTAGGCGAAAGTTGGGCCATGTTTTCCGAGTCGGGGCGAAATCGGTGTTATTTTTACGGTTGATAAGTTTGTGCAAAGCGTCGTTGCGCCAAGAATTTGACAGCGCCACTGCTGCTACCAAGACTGGTGAAGGACGTCACCGCTGTTAGTTGTTAGGGTGGCGTAGTGACTGTCACGGCAGAATTTGTGTCAATGTTGTCACTATGGTGATTGTTATTGGAGAGTCGCTCATAACTGCAGCGAAGGGCAGTGTTGGCGTTTGAACTAGGGCGCAAACTCAGCTTAGGCGTCCGTAATGATTGCTGCAGGTAACATTGCATTTAATTTGGAAATTCATTGCCGGGATTCGGACTTGTTGAACGTCGTAATATTCGATAATTGCAAGACTAAGGTGGTAACTTTATTGTCTGTTTTGCGGAAAGCTGGAAGGAGGATGGAGAGGAAACGACAACCCTAACAAACATCCTGACTGGACCAGGAGCAAGCCATGCGGTATTCGATTGTCACTCATTTCAAGCGATTGCAGCACAACCGCCACTAATGACGCCTGCATCTCTGCATCGTGAAGGAATTGGGCCACCATATTCGCTTACAAGACTGGAGCATTGGCAACGCAAGATAGGAGGTAACGCGAAACGGAGGAGAGGTTGGTGAATGCCTCTACGCCAACCCTACTGAAATCGCTGTCAGTAGCACATCGACTCGCCAGCATGAATTAGCGCTCAGTGATGAAAGACTTTTCGCGGCCTATTGGAATCACGCTCTGCCAATTAGGCCACCTTGATAGAGTTAAGCACTAATGCTTAGGAAATGCAAGGTGGGGTAGTGCTAGACGGCTTGGAAGGTAGATGGTCGCCTACACGGTGAGTGCCTGAGTTGCAGCCATTCACCATCTCCGATGGTGGAATCGTGTTTGGAGGGTTCACATGCGGGTCGGGGGCATCACATGTACAGTAAGAGACCTGAGAAGCGGGTCTCTATTGCCTTGATTCTCTGCGTTACGCCATTCACCAACGCTTCAGCGCCGTCTGTCGCGCATGCGCCCAACACAGGAAACGCGGGTACGAATGCCTGCCTAAATAAGATACCAGTGACTACGGAATGAGCGCACTTAAAGGGGATGACCAGTAAATTGAGGGGTTGAGTGTAAAAAAGTCCTTTATAGCGCTTCCTGCATTCGGGTGACACCCTGGTAATTGGCCGACATGGGCACCTGAGTCGGTTTGGCGATGCCAACTCGATGAACGTAGTCATAGAGGCGAGTGATTGAGGAGGCAACGACGATAACGAGAGTGATAATTTTGGTCTGGGTCGAGGCGACAACGCGTCAGGCCTCATGGATGGCACGTGGGCCACTCAGCCATGGATCTGCTATCCACGCACAAGCGACTGCATGGAAGAAGAGGAGGTCTGCAATCCCTTCACTCTCAAAAGTGCAGAAAAGACAGGTAAAAGTGTAGAATAGTTAAATTTCACTCTGCAAGCCTTTCACCGAACGTAGGCATGGCACCCATGGATGGTTAGATTAAATTAGTTGGGAAATAGTTGGGGTTGTAAAGAGAGTGGTGCGAAGACTGGCAGGTAAATAACGTAGGAGGGCGGAGGATGTGCAAGTCAAAGGATACGGCTGGAATTGTGCGTCCTTACAGTGGAAAGAAAGGGGGTGGAGGAGGGAAATGGGACTGCACAGACACACCTCAGCATGGAAACGGAGTACGCACGGAACCAGTGGGTTGGCTGTGCCATCCGCCTTCTGCGGTTGAAGCCGTTTGACGCTGCAACAAAGTGCGCCACCTTGTTTTCCTCTTCAATCGAAATTTCTCCTCGCCACTCCCAGAGTGTGAATGTGCTAAAAATGAGAAAAGATGAGCAGTGGCCAGCCTTTGCATCTCCTCGCGTCACATTAGGCCAAACTAATCAACTGAGGCAGATGAAGGTGGCAACGTCATGGCAAGTGGATCGATTCCATCAGCGACGACTGGTGAGTTGCTACAGCAAAACGATCAACAGCACAATGTGACGCACTGAGAAGTTAATCTCACCCCATTCAGCATATCATCGTGCTCAACTCGCTGATCAGTGGACGTCCTGTGCGCTTTCAGCTGTCGCAATCAACGCTGCCGCACTTGCTGACGGTTCCGTGCAGGCTTGCAAGGCGCACCACTGCATCTTCATCGTGTGCGTGTTAGGCGTCTTTCTGTGTGCAATGCAGCCATCGTGCGTTGATGCCTCATGTTGGGTGAACAGTCACCATGTGGGTTTCGACTGCAGTGCTTTCCTTGGCTGAGCTTGTCATAGCCGTGTTGGTATTGGTGTCATTGGGGGTATCGGACATCCGGTTTGCGACATTGCCTTTTTCTCGAAGATTGGTGAAGATGAAAGTGGAGCCTGTGGTGGTATGGCGTTGTCAGTGCTGGGCGAGCGCGCAGGTGCGGTCCAATTGAGTGGTCGAGTATCTGCACGGGAACCTGTGGTAAAGCGACGTGGGTGGTGTGACCCAGCGCCACCTCACCGTTAACAACGTGATGAATTCCTGTTGGTCTGACTCCCTCCGATGCTTGGTGTGACAGTAGGTTCATGCATGCCTGCCCGTAGGTGTTGTCACAAGTCCTTATATGCTTCCTCCCATTTACGCAGTCACCCCACTTCGTCAGGTCGATGAGCGCAGTGGGTGAGTGAGAGTGAAGGAGTGAGTTCGGGCTGGTAGTGAAAGGCTGCGACTGTCTGGACGCTGTTGTGTATCACTCAGAATGGAGGCTGGGAGCCCAGCCACAGGGATGCGTTCATATCCTGTGCGATGGTGCCCCAATGACAGGTGTCGTGGTGGAGCTTGAGGTGGGTTCTGATTGTTCTCGGCGCCCAGTTGCTACGGGAGGAGTGGGGCTGGCATCTCTGAGTGCAGAAGACTGAGCTGAAGGCGTCCTGATGGTTTTATCAAGTACAATAGGGATGTTACAGAATTGGGAATGCTTTTGTGCTAATGACAGTGGCAGGGAGGAGGATGGCAAGGAGGAACCACCTACGCTGTTGGCAGTGCCCCTAGATCTCCCCCTTTCAAGTGCAACGCGACTTGGAGGATGAGAACCGTCAGGCGTAGCATCCACCCACATCCCCACTAGCAAAGAATTTGCTCATCCTTAGCGTGTCAGAAGCCAACCAGTACAGCCCCTGTTTAGAGGCCATTCCTACGGAAGATAAACAATTTGACGGATGCCCGTAAGCTCCTTAGTTTAGCACACCACTACTACAAGCACTTTGTTGATGGCCTCTCTACGGCTGCTGGCGAGCCTGCTTGACATCATAAGAGAGGAAGCACGCAAGTACCCATCCAGTCAGAACTGTAGCATGCGGGGGCCATCTGGCAGCGTTTATGAGAATGCAGCGAAACATAACCTCGTCCAGCAAGGTGGCTAGTCGGGCATGGTGGAATCCGTCCAAATGCAAACCACAAGATGAGGCGCGTTTTCGTTGATGCAAACAACCTTTGGATAGTCGCGCAAGCGATTCTGTAATGTCACCGAGAAAAATGAGCAGACGCTTCAAGCAGACGATGCTTGCAGTCCGCACTTACCACAGGTGTGCAAGACCTCTGTCGATCCTGCATCACTTGCAGCAGTTTGAAGACGCCGCAATGCACACCAACTGTACTTTTGCGATGAAAGCCAATGGGGTTGGCGGCTAAAAGAGACTGAGTGAGTGAGTGTGGTGAGTGAGTGAGTAGACGTGTCTTGGACCCACTTCCGCCCACTTAGCTCCATGAAAGCGGCCACAGCAGAATCCATCAAGTCACAAAGCGCTGAGATGATTGCTTCTCTTTACTTTAGTAGGCAGTTCAGTGGGCATGGACTGATCAAATTCGTTCATAGCGATCAAAGACGCACACAGCGCCACGTCGGCCCAGATACGTCAGACGCATGATACATACGTCCTCGACATTGGACTCGTCAGGTACAATGATTGTATTTACGACACGCGCTGTGCTTGCATCGCATGTAGGAGCGTTGCATTCATTCGAATAAGCTTTGCGGTTCACGCCTATACCTGTAATTGCAGTGGCAGTGGCGATGGTGGCGGTGATGGCCTGGACTTCAGTTGACTTCGCACTCCTCCAGTCGTTTTCGGAATCTGTTGATTTGCCCCACTCCACAGAAAATGAGATTCGCTTTGCCTACGTACTCTCCCCTCATCCACAACGCACCAATTGGGCGATAAGGCATTCCACTGAGAATGCAAGAAAACAGCAGGAGAAACTGAACATTCCAAGGACAGGGATGGCAGTCGCTACTGTCATTCCCCTAGGTTGCAGAGTAGCTGAAGGGGTCGCAGAATTAGGCGACTGGTGAGCCAATCAGTGAGTAGCGTACTAGCAGCAAGTAGAAGTAAAGACTGCCCACGGTGGGGGAGTGGGACAGCTCCTTTGCAACCAGCTCCACATTGTACGCCCTCCTCGCGCCTACGTAAGCACCTCAAAGCATGCGAATTATCCCATCACCCTCACTTCGCCTTACTGCAATCTGGAGTTGCAGCCCACACATTTCATGCAATCGGCCCGAATCTGTTTCACTCTACCGATGCACATGCACCACTCCTCTTCCCATGGCGATGCCTGCAGGTCTTACGTGAACAATAACGACTGATGTGTCTTTCGCGATCACGCGAGCTTGTGTCAACTCTGTCACCGCTTCATTAAGGAGAATGCTAATCTTTGTGTAAATTGACGTGACGAGAATGACTGCAGCCTCAAACATTCGCTGCCGTGCCCTCGCTCACACACTTTACTGAATGGCTTGCGTTGGAGACAGTCTGCATCATTGCACCATCGTCGAGTTTAAACGACTGCGACAGCACACGACTTAGCACTTGACGAAATTATCCCTCGAGGTCATCAATGACTATTGATCGACTGACCAATTAATCAATGCCTTCATCGATGCGGCAATCGATGCGCTGCCTGTGGCGATTGGTTTTCGCATTGAGGCAATTTTGGGGTGGAATGGGCAGAGTGTAAGTGCCTACTTTGTCTGCTCTCTAGTCACGGATGCTGCTTTATTGTGCCTCACATGGCATGGGCAGAGGCAGCCTGTCACCCCCGACACGTAGTTGAGGAAACGACGCAAAGCAGTTCACGCAGTTCAGGAATTGATGAACGCGTTGTGACGATAAGGGCAATTTCTTCTTCGGGCGCTGTTTCCCTAGCCATGGTAGGCGCTGCTGCGCGAATGCGGTGATTCCACCTCAATCTAAAGCATGGAAGAAGGTAGCGAGGCAAGTAGATGGGAAGAAGTTGAAACACAGGCGTAAGCTGGGGGAGGCATTGTAATTCGTCTATTTTTGTTGTTCTTTCTATGCTTTCCAGCTGTGAATCTGCTGCTGATGAGGCAGATGCGAGCAGCAGTTATCGCACACATCTTCGCGTGTCGCATTAGGCCAACGATGGAAACGAGGCTGGCGGAGCTCGCAACGTCCTGGCAAGTGAATGGATTGCAGTATCGCCGACCAGTAAGTCGATGCTTCAACATGAACAGCGGTACAATGTGACGCACTTAAAAGTTGGCGCATTGAATGGACAAGAATAGGGTAGACGAATGACCTCGTCTAGCAAGGCAGCCAGGTGCATATACTTGGTTTGGTGGAAATTCTCCTCACAGGAGGAGGACGCACGATACCTTATGGCTCGTATTCTTTAATGCAAGCAGTCCATTTATACCTGTGCAAGTGCTCGAAACACTTGCTTTCCACTGGAACCTGTCTTTCGCCCTCTTATTGTCGCTGTAACGAAATGTACAAGTGAGTGAGTAAGTGGTTGTGATTTGCTCGTTTCTGTGCAGGTGAGTGGTCTGAGTGCTTGCGATGAGGCTTGATGTGCTACCGTGTCGTTTGAAAGTAAATCACCACGCTTGATGTGGTCGTCACAATTTGATGCGTGTCCCATGCGCACGGGGGACTATCACACGCTCACCGATCATCTCGCCTTTGGGATGACGGCTGAGCTCTCCATGCCACAGCTACTTTTGTCTGTGAGGTTTGTCTCCAATTTTCTTTCCAGTAGACACGTGTGCGATGCGCTATGCAGGGACGTAGTGTAACGATGAAATGTGAGAACTGAAATGGTAGAATGAGCAGAGTGTGGGTGGATGCAGAGGTGTGCCCACAGCTGCCCTCCTACCTTTTCGACGAAGTGTGGAGTGACGACGACCATGGCTATCGTCTGCGAAATGCCTCAGGTGGAGAAGAAGACACCTGCCGTGGTTTGGGTAGAGAATGGAGGTGTTATCGAAACTGTCTTCCAAATGCATTCCTATGAAGCACATGTAGCTCCTTCACCACACCTGCAAGCACTCACACAAATCGTTTTAGCGGCAGAGGCTAGGAGATGCATTGGCATCGTTGATGCTGCTCTGCCCTGCCCTGCTGAGATGGGACATGAGGAGTGGTGGTTTGGAAGAGAAACAGAAGAAGCGTCATAAATGAGGCATTCACGCATTAGTCAAAGTATGCATTGACGTACAGCAATCATCCTCTGCCTCCCCACCCTCCTCCTTTCTTTGCCTCCTGTTCGCACCTGCTCTCCGATCTCCTTCTCCTCCCTTCTCCTCCCCTCCCCTGCCCTCCACTTTGCCTTGCCTCACCCAAACACTCACTAACCCACCCAATCAATCACGCCTTCGTTCGTTGTAGATGAACAAGCATTCTATTTTGCATCCGTTAGAGAAGATCAGGCACCACCCCTGTCTTCGCTGGTGCGAAAGCACAAATCGCGCAGACGCAGAATTAGGATCTACCAGGAAGCCACCTTCGTCGGCTCCATAGCAGTATTTAGGGGTAAGTCGCCATCTCCTTTCACGCCTGCATGTATACCTTGTGTGGTGTTGCTCATTGACAGGAACGAAGAGAAGGCCTTATCTACCTCATCTGCAGCAAATTTACAGATGGAAAGCATAGAAAGTACTACAAAACTGGACGACGCACCTTCCCTCGCATTCTGAGTCCTTCCCATAGAATGCCCATCTCACAAATCACTGACACCATCCCGTTCGGGTCAGACAGATCCTCGTGTGACACAACTGGCAAATCTGCACTTTGCATGGCAGAGAACTCGGCCCAACCCATCGCAGTGATGATGTAGCAAAGTTATTGGAAAAGAAGGGCCATCCTACGGGCACAATGCAATGCCCACATGGGTGCCAGCACCGACTTGTCTCAGCTTTATTCTTTGTCACAACACTTCCACTCACTGACGCGCCCTTCCAACTGCCTCACAATCTTTGTCGCCTTCTTCCTCCTGTGGTCCCCGTCCCACCACTCATCCTTTGCCCTTCTGCCTTCGAAGCGGAGAGCATGCGTCGTGAGACAAGGAGGAGTGGACGCATGTCCAGATGCCAAGCGACGCCGACCATCAAGGTGGCGAGCGCTGTTGCTGTTGACGCCAGTGATTTGCCCCCCAAGTGGCCGCAAAGCACAACTGTTTGCGCAGACGTGGAAGTGGGAATCAGGCGAAGAAGTGATGTCATGAGAGGAACGCTGAATGATGAAATGACATCCGTGGCCTGCAATCCGCGCTCGAAGGATGCGCACCCGTGCATGGGAAGGTAATCCTACCAATTCCAATTCCATCTTATTCCCACGCACTCTGCAGCATTCATCATTCTGTGGAGATGTAAGTAACCACGCCCTGGTGTTCTCAGTGAAGTGAACTACGGCGCGATGAGAGGTGCAGTCAAGGCTGACGACTAGCACTCTCCACAAATCGACGCACTCTCCCTAAGTCGATTGGCTGTAATGAACACACCAATTCTCCTCCACCTCCCCAGCCCATGTGCTGCGATGTGATGAGCATTGGAGTCAAAGTGGAGAAGCACACATGTAAACGTGATGTCTGCTACCACACGATCACCTGGAAGGAGGACTGTTGTGCAAGGTCGGCACCAGTGGATGCCACTGTCGGACACGACGCACCACGTGCCACCACCGATCGATGGGACGCACGTGGCAATTGCGAAGACGACAATCGCACGCTTAACTGTCAGCTATGCCTACGTACGCGTTACGAATTCTTCTACCACTGTTCTTCCTTCTCGGCCTTCTCTTCGTTCCCGTCACTGAGTTCATCGCCTCCGCCTCCACTTCCACCTCCACCTCCTCCTGGTTCGTCCTCCTCGCCATCAGTTTACTTCTCATCCTTCAATTTTGTCGACGCTACCAACCCGCTCTCCCTAGCCCCAACACCTTCAGCCATTTCAAGGACGTCATAGGATTAAAGCAGACAGCAGTAGCAGAACTTAGGGGTAAGTTGTGCTGACACCCTCCTCCCCTTCCCCTCGTCTCTCCCGCCAATCCTACCCTCCTTCTCCCCACCACATTTGCCTGTGCAATGTCAGTGCTTTGCGCAGGTCAGGCAAGAAAATGAGAAGTGAGTGCCTGAGGTGCAGCTTTAGGCAAAAACACGTGATTCCACCACCAAATCAAGTCTTTTGTGGCGCATTTAGCTGCGTGGCCATAGTAGTGACTGGAGAAGGGCACTCTGCAGTAGTGCGAAGTGGTCGCAGAAGATGTGAAGGAGGTAGATGTGCAGCACTATGCATTGACGCACAGCAATCATCCTCTGCCTCCCCACCCTCCTCCTTTCTTTGCCTCCTGTTCGCACCTGCTCTCCGATCTCCTTCTCCTCCCTTCTCCTCCCCTCCCCTGCCCTCCCCTTTGCCTTGCCTCACCCAACCATTCACCAACCCACCCAATCAGTCACGCCTTTGTTCGTTGTAGATGAACAAGCATTCTATTTTGCATCCGTTAGAGAAGATCAGGCACCACCCCTGTCTTCGCTGGTGCGAAAGCACAAATCGTGCAGACACAGAATTAAGGTCTACCAGGAAGCCACCTTCGTCGGCTCCATAGCAGTATTTAGGGGTAAGTCGCCATCTCCTTCCACGCCTGCATGTATGCCTCGTGTGGTGTTGCTCATTTCGTCTCTTGTGCCTCTCTCGCACGAGATTGCAAACGGTATAAACGGCAGCTGGGTTGGGAGCAGAAGCAGGAGGGGATGTAGTGAGTAAGAAGCAGTGTGGTAGACTAAGTAAGGTTAGGCTTAACCAGACCGCACAGTGCTAAACTCCAACAGATGCGGGTGGACTAGCCATGTGTGCCTGATTATAACAGCGTTGTGTGACAGTGTGAATGGTAGGTGGTCGTCTTCACGACCTAACGCTTGAACAACTTCAACGTAACCGCAGCAGGCTGCATGCAGTGAGGTCTTTCTCTTCTACCTGGCAGATATTAGGGACCAAGACACACGCGCAGCACCAAGGTCGGTCGACGTCCTTGCGACGGCAAAGCGGCAGCCTTCCTGCCTCCTCCTTCTCTCCCATGCTCCTCTCCAATTCGCCTTCAGTGAGTCACCCCTCCTTTCCTTCTTCTCCATCTCCCCCTTCCTCCACTACATGTGCTCTTCATCACCGCGTCTTGCATTGTCCAACCTATAGCCTTCCTGCATTCAAGTCATGCGGAGTGGAAAAGAGTGAGGCCTACTAATCGTCCTTTAACCATCCTCCATTTGTCCATTTCAGTGACGCCAGAACATCTCACTCCTCTGACCACCCCACGTTCATCACATCTTCGTCTTCTTCGAGCCCACAGTCCCTTCCTGTCCACCGTCTCCTATGCCTCCGTCAACCTCATCATTTGCCGACGTCCTTTCAGTAAGTTCAGCTTTTCTCTTCAATTTCGTCTTTCCTCAACATGCTATCTCTAATGGCCATGGTGACGAGGGAATTAGTGTGCTAGACCAGACACGGCGTAGGCTATTGCCGAGTAGACTCCACTCCACTCCACTCCACACAACCAATCCTCTAATTTCGCTTTATCTTAGCTCGCATTGTCGTCTGCTCTAGGCGCTGTCTTCCATTCCTTGTTTCCCCTAGTTTGTCCCATTCCACGCTGCCTCAGTTCTTCTGCCTCCACCTCCACCTCCACCTCCTCCTTCTCACCTCTCTCTTTGCGCTCCTACTTTCGCGCCAGATTTGATCTCCACAACAGAGGTAAGCGCCTTCACCTAATTTGCACCTCTCCCTACTCCACTCAGTCTGTACACCCCGTGCGTTCGTGTGCCCACTTCCTCCACTCGCCCTTTTAGATTGTCGTCGTGCGTGGTGTGGCACGCCAACAGGTAAGACCGTTCGTTTGTGTGCATGCGTGCGCACGTGTGTGAGTGTGTGTGTCTGCTGACACGTTGGTCTCATCTTCCTCTCCGTGCACGACTTTGCAGACGACCAGGTCGATAGCAGCATCCTGGGCCCTGTAAGCACTCCTCTCACCATTCGCTTGCTTCCCTCCTCGCTTTGCCGCATCAACGATCGGCATGTTAGTTGACGTCAGCCTTCAGCTTCGTTACTCACCCGTTCCACGTTATTTGCCTCCTCCAACTTCTGCCTGTGCTTCCACTTCTTCCCATCCTATTTGCCTCGCCACCTTTTTCCATGCTTTAGATTGAGGAAGACGCACCGCATTCGGTGGCCAGCACCAACCATAACTATTAAAACTGGTGCCCGAAGGCGAAATAGTCCCTTATCGTGGACAACGCGTTCCATCATTTCCTGAACTACGTGACGAGGATGGCACGCTGCCTCCACCCACGCAGATGAGGATGCCATATAAAGCGTAAACTACCTCTAGAGGTAGCGCCTAAACCTGCCATTCCGTCAGTTGCCATTGTCACAATAGGACAGCACCCGTGAACAGAGAGTAGACACAATAGGCACTTACACTCTGCCCACCCTTAATCTCCTAGGTACTCACACCACCATCCTCCATCCCCTCTTGCCTAAAAGAAGTATCTTTCATCCAACTACGCCTTCCTCGCCACCACATGATGTGCGTTCCACTCGTCAATATGGTCAACTTCAAGGCACATGCTCAACCTCCCACGTCGCAGTCCTTCACCGTTGGCGAAACAGTAGTCTCATGTCTAGTGGACGCTTTACATTCAGCCAGCCCCAGCAGTACTTCACACCATGGTCATCGCCCCTGCTTCTACGTCTCACTAGACATTCAGTCGCCACACATACCACTACTCATACAGTCGTCTGCCTACTTGCCTTTCAGCCCTCATCACTGTTAGGCCTTCAGGACTGAACGCGTGTCACGGTAGTGGGTAGTTGTACGGGTGTGATCGACCCAAACCCCTCCCCGTTCCGCGCAACAATGTGATGCAGTACACGGGATAAGAGTCACCAGTTCTGGCCTACCATCTAACTTTCAGCACCTGTTTTGGCGCCTTCAGCTCAGTCTTCTGCACTCAGAGATGCCTGCTTCACTCCTCTCGTAGAAACTGGGTGCCGAGAACAATCAGAACCCACCTCAAGCTCCACCTAGACACCGGTCATTGGGGCACCGTCGCACAGGATATGAACGCGTCCCTGTGACTGGGCTCCCAGCCCCCATTCTGAGTGATACACAACAGCGTCCAGACAGCCGCAGCCTTTCACCACCAGCCTATCGACCTGAAGAAGTGTTGAAACGATGTTATAGAAATGAGCACTTCATCACACTGCAGAGGATTTATGTACAATCGTCGAATAAAGTAGCATTCCTTATGAATAATATGCTACGGTCTTTCCCAGCACCAACTCCATACCACTGGAAATGTGACAGTTCAACGACGTGAACCAACGTACGCGACCTTATGAAGGACGCGTCAATTGGAACCAAGAGATACCATCTTTTGGCGAAGACGATGTACAACGAATGCGACAACTCCGTCATTATAACACTTAGCAGGAAGGAACTCCTCTCTACTTTGCCAAAGTAAATCCGCATGAGGTCGCGCTGCTTGATTCCAACGATGCCGCTAGGAAGACCACTTCCCGAATCTGAAGTGCTGCCCGAGGAGGATCTGGGTCCTCCTTGTCAAGCAGTCAGCCTTCCCACGAACACTAGGTGCATGAACATCGGTTGTAGATATCGAGAAGGTATGATTTGAGACCGTGACGTTGCCTTCCGTATGTAGTGCCGGCGCCTTGCTATGCTGTACGGCTAATGCTACGTGGGCGAGTAGTTAAGAGGTCAAGAAGACTTCTCAGACAATGGTGAGCAGAATGAATTGAGGAGGATGCCTAAGACGAGAAGGTGGTTGTGCAAAAAAATTGAAGGTAATTCATGCATAACCTCCATTTCGACCATCGCGAATGAGTTGCCTGACCTAACAATTCCAGTGTCGAGGATTGCACGTTCCATAGTGGGACGCAGGATTCGAATTGATGAGGTGGTGCAACGACGTCAATGCGAAGACATGGTGCATCCTCTGGGTGTCGGTAAAATGCCTCACGGCCACCTGACTTTGAGTTCATTTGACATTTTGAGGACTTCATGTCGATGGTGGGCAGCGAATTTTCTGCACGATGTCATCCCATGCCTATCCACCATGAGCTCAGCATGTCACACACATGCACTTGCTTGTCTGCTTGTATGAACAGACAAACGTGTGACACTCGTGGAGGCAGTAGATGCATGTTAGTCCCTCAATCAAATTGCTTCTTAACTAATCGAGTGAAGCGTGCCACAGATGCCTCTCCAACCCATCCTCATTGATGTTGGCCAATGGCGTGGTGAAGGAGTGAAGTGACGGGGCTTTAGCTGTTTCAGAGAGGACACTTCCCCTCGAAGGCAGGTGACGATTGCCGCGTAGCAGGAAGCCGCTTCGTCGAACACTTCGCATCCAGCATTGAGGACTGCTTGCATGGATGCATGCATGCGCAGAAAGGTGGTGAGGTGAGAGGCGCGTGGAGGCTCATGATCATCAATGTTTGGCGTGGTGGCCAATCTGACCCTAACAATTGATGGAGTGGTGGTTGCGTTGATGCTTCTCGTCATCTCTTTCCCTTCGCAGCAGCACCAATTGCAAAAATCAGCAGCATTCCTTCCACAAATATTCACAGTCCTCACCACCCGCCTAACTCGACCCTTTCTCCACGAAGGAGATTACCATCTGTTTGCATCCACTCCAATCCTTTTGGGGAAGGGAGTGCTAAATGGGGTGAGATTAACTTCGAACCCGACGCACACATCCGCAGACATGTTTACACGCCACTGCTGACTTTGTTGTTAGGAGATGCTCACAATGGAGCAGTCTCACTCTGCCTGGAGGCTTACTCCCCGCCAATGTAGATCAGGACTGTGCACGTGTGGCTTTAGAAGGACATGCAATCATGACACACCACTTTTTGCACCTCATTATGGTCCAGTTGCGGAACACACAATCTCTGCGCGCCTTGTCTACTCGAGCAGGCAGACGTGCTATGCCCGATTGGAAGTGCGTGGCACATTCGCATCTAGTCCGCATCCCTCATTTGCGTTTCCTCGAGAAGAGTGGAGTCAACGGGGCTTGATGAACAGGACACACTGGTTTAGGTGGTGCTCATTTGGAGGGCAAAGACACGGTGTGTTTACTCTGCCTATGCGAGTGCTGCCTCTCCTCAAGTGGAAGGCCTGTGCAGCGCCTCAAATGCGCTTGAACTGCTTGACACAAGGCGTGAGGCAGGCAAACCTTCATGTAGGACGTGGGAAAGGAGCGTCCCGAGTGTGCGCTTTCCTCCTCCCCTAGCCCATACTTGTCGGCATGGTTCCGTCTCCTCGCCGTTATCACCATCAATCCTCCTCTTCGTCTTCTCAGTGCGTCACATTGTGCTGTTGCTCATTTTGCTGTAGCAACTCACCAGTCGTTGCTGATGGAAGCGATCCACTTGCCATGACGTTGCCACCTTCATCTGCCTCAGTTGATTAGTTTGGCCTAATGTGACGCGAGGAGATGCAAAGGCTGGCCACTGCTCATCTTTTCTCATTTTTAGCACATTCACACTCTGGGAGTGGCGAGGTGAAATTTCGATTGAAGAGGAAAACAAGGTGGCGCACTTTGTTGGAGCGTCAAACGGCTTCAACCGCAGAAGGCGGATGGCACAGCCAACCCACTGGTTCCGTGCGTACTCCGTTTCCATGCTGAGGTGTGTCTGTGCAGTCCCATTTCCCTCCTCCACCCCCTTTCTTTCCACTGTAAGGGTACACAATTCCAGTCGTCTCCTTTGACTAGCACATCCTCCGCCCTCCTACGTAATTTACCTGCCAGTCTTCGCACCACTCTCTTTACAACCCCAACTATTTCCCAACTAATTTAATCGAACCATCCATGAGTGCTATGCCAACGTTCGGTGAAAGGCTTGCAGAGTAAAATTTAACTATTCTACCCTTTTACCTGTCTTTTCTGCACTTTTGAGAGTGAAGGGATTGCAGACCTCCTGTCCTTCCATGCAGTCGCTTGTGTGTGGATAGCTGATCCATGGCTGAGTGGCCCACGTGCCATCCATGAGGCCTGACGCGTTGTCGTCTCGATCCAGACCAAAATTATCACTCTCGTTATCGTCGTTGCCTCCTCAATCACTCGCCTCTATGACTGCGTTCATCGAGTTGGCATCGCCAAACCGACTCAGGTGCCCATGTCGGCCAATTACCAGGGTGTCACCTGAATGCAGGAAGCGCTATAAAGGACTTTTTTACACTCAACCCCTCAAATTACTGGTCATCCCCTTTAAGTGCGCTCATTCCGTAGTCACTGGTATCTTATTTAGGCAGGCATTCGTACCCGCGTTTCCTGTGTTGGGCGCATGCGCGATAGACGGCGCTGAAGCGTTGGTGAATGGCGTAACGCAGAGAATCAAGGCAATAGAGACCCGCTTCTCAGGTCTCTCACTGAGCATGTGATGCTCTCGACCCGCATGTTAACCCTCCAAACACGATTCCAGCATCGGAGATGGCGAATGGCGGCAACTCAGGCACTCACCGTGTAGGCGACCATCTACCTTCCAAGCCGTCTAGCACTACCCCACCTTGCATTTCCTAAGCATTAGTGCTTAACTCTATCAAGGTGGCCTAATTGGCAGAGCGTGATTCCAATAGGCCGCGAAAAGTCTTTCATCACTGAGCGCTAACTCATGCTGGCGAGTCGATGTGCTACTGACAGCGATTTCAGTAGGGTTGGCGTAGAGGCATTCACCAACCTCTCCTCCGTTTCGCGTTACCTCCCATCTTGCGTTGCCAATGCTCCAGTCTTGTAAGCGAATATGGTGGCCCAATTCCTTCACGATGCAGAGATGCAGGCGTCATTAGTGGCGGATGTGCTGCAATCGCTTGAAATGAGTGAAAATCGAGTACCGCATGGCTTGCTCCTGGTCCAGTCAGGCTGTTTGTTAGGGTTGACGTTTCCTGTCCATACTCCTTCCAGCTTATCGGTAGCAAGGCAACAAAACCATCACCTTAGTCTTGCATGCTTCACGCATCCATCTAGCCCATTGCACAAATACTTGGTGGCAGGGGATAAAAGCGCAACCACTTATCGAATAGTACGACGTTCAACAAGTCCGAAACCCGACAACGAATTTCCAAATTAAATGCAATGTTACCTGCAGCAATCATTACGGACGCCTAAGCTGAGTTTGCGCCCTAGTTCAAACGCCAACACTGCCCTTCGCTGCAGTTATGAGCGACTCTCCAATAACACAATCACCATAGTGACCACATTGACACAAATGCTGCCGTGACAGTCACTACGCCACCCTAACAACTAACAGCGGTGACGTCCTTCACCAGTCTTGGTAGCAGCAGTGGCGCTGTCAAATTCTTGGCGCAACGACGCTTTGCACAAACTTATCAACCGTAAAAATAACACCGATTTCGCCCCGACTCGGAAAACATGGCCCAACTTTCGCCTACGGCCAATGCATCGAATTCCCGCCATGACGCAAATAAAGTCCACTGCTTGCACACTCAAAACAGCACTCATTACCTCACCAATCAACAGAAGCAGGACTGCACTCGTCGATGATAATCAGCAGAATAAGACTTTTGTCGAGAGTGCTCAGAGTCAAGTCGTCAGTGAAAGCACAAAGTAGATTTTCTACTGCTTTGGTGGGCGCAATCCCGTGGCAAAAAAACCAAAAAAGGAAGCAAACAAATGTCGGTTTGCGGGAGCCAGAAAATTAGCACACTGATGTCTAGTGACTAGAACAGGCGCGGTCGTGGGGGAATCATTGGCTGGATCAGGGCGACAATTAGCACGCCAAAGTCCAAACGCAGGTCTCATTGTGCTCAAGGCCGTGCAGCACGCCACTAACGCATTTGCATGCCAATTCGCAACTTCTAGCCTGTTCGTAATACCACAAAGCGAACGCATCTACTCAAAACGACGACTGATTTCTCGGACCTCGACCAAAGCGAAGAAGAACTTCCACACCACATGCGTGGGATCACGAGCGCACACTGAGAATTACAACTTAATTACTGTTTTCTTTTTTCTAAAATAGTACGCCAGGTTGAGTGTTACATGCCTTTATTAACAGGTAGCAACCACAGAATACAACACCTCCCACATAATTCAGCACAACTTGGACGGTTTAGTTTGATACTGTTGGTGATCTAAGGCGACTTCCGCTCCAAATTCACTCACATTTTGGTGCTTGCGATAACCACGTACAGCACCACCTCCACTTTCACCACCTACTCCCCACCATCCTTCTTCGGCATTTCCGTGCTTGTTGTCGCATATGCTGCCGCCGTAGAAGTTATCGTCCATGCCTTCCGACGATCATGAAGAGCGGCACTTCTATGACACTACCAACAGAAGGACGGTTAGCTCAGGAAGGCAAATACGAGAGTTCGACAGATAACATACTCCGAGTCTGCATCGACTGCGTGCGTGCTGCCGAACCTTTCGTTCCTCGACAACACGCGAAGCGATTGTTTGTGAGTGTAGTCGTGGCCAACCATCGATATCCTCGGTTCTCGATAAATCCCACTAAAGACTGCGTGGCCATGCGTCACGTCTGGCGGTTTGCTTGCAAATGCAACACTGCAACGTTGCATTATCATGTCTCGACAGATGGATGTGAGCAAGCGACCGGCTTTGTACTTCACCAACAGTAAATATCCCACAGTCAGCGTGAAGATGAGGAGGGAAAAACACACAGGAACGATTATGTAGACATGATTCATTTGCCCAATCTACAATGCAAGGCGCAGACATAGACTACTCGCTTCGCATCAACAGTTGGCACTCACACCGTAGGGAGGAATGGGATAAAGAGCACCTGCTAACTGCTATTCTAGACACGCAAAACTAAGACTGATGCATTCCTTAGGACCGCTAGGAATGCTCAGCGAAACAAGAAAGAAACCCGTTGCACAAACACAACAAGCAAGCGGTGCAGCAAGCACACTAACGTGGAAACCTTGCTATCATTTGCCCTAATCGACTGATCTACTGGTGTGCACAAATTCCCGACTGAGCAGTCGACCTGCATCACATTCACGCCGGCAAAGCACGTCAACACCTTGTCAAATTTAGAGCAACATACTTACCCGTGCACTGACAGAGGATCAGACAGAAGGGAGGCACACATTAAGGCTGAGCCCAATTCGTTTTAAGTGCGCGGCAATTGAGGCAGTGTGTGCTGATTGAAGTGGTGAGTCCAAACGCAAGGGTAAATTTGTTAGACGAAAAAATCACTGCTGTGATCTGCCGTTGCTGCCGTCACTACTACCAGGTATTTATTTCCACCAGTTTAGGTGCTATTTCTGAAGCTTTAATGTTACAAGCAGCACTGAAAAGGGTGTGCAATAAAATCCAACGTTGCAGAAGCTCTCAAAATCTATGATTCTAAAAGACGAGAAGACATTTACAGCTACCTCTCTATCTGCCTGCCCACTTTGCCTTCCAAACCATCCACCTTCTGATTATGCAGTCTTGTCCTCGTCATTTGATCATCCAATACCCAGAGATGATGGCGTAGGAAAATATTTACAACCTGAACCGAAAACTTAAATCTCCTTGCTGACAGTAGATGCGCAACGGTCATAGTCACACCGCTGCCACCTTATGCACCTACTCACAATGCATTCATATCGATGAAATCCAAGCTCATCCAAATCCACATATCTCGTGCGGCAGTGCGAGCGCAAGCAGCAGCACATCATTCACCACATTCAACTACCACCTTCATCGACCGCCTACGACTTCACATCATGCATCACTGACGCGTCCAAATCATTGAAATGAAGAAGTCGCATCCAATGAATGAGAATCGCGCCTTCTACATATCCGCGGTTCACATCGACCCACCCACCAACACTGCCTCTCAAACACAAATTCGCCATGCCAAGGCCGCTTCACCTCGTGGCCCCGACGCCAATCACTTGGCCTCGCCAATTCTTCTTCGCCACCAACCTCACACACGAACTTCGACGACCATGAACTCGCTTCAGTTTTTGCATCTTAACCCGTAGCTCTCACATTACCTTAGCTCTTTGAGCTAATAGTGCTCTGAGGAAGCGTCCACTGCATGATCTCTTTCGCCCTCCCTCCCTCGCGTTATCCTTCCCTCCCTTATGGCCTCTGCCTCTCAAACTCATTATCTTGCGAGAATGGATTTGGTGTGCTCAACTAATTGCGTTGCCCTGCCAGTCTAGAAAACTGTGCCATGCCCTGCCTCAGCCAACGTGAATGAAAAGTGCGGCCAGATTGCCACAAACACAAAATAGGTTTTAGCTGGCATCTGCATGTTTGAGCTTAAAGGCGCAGTTCTATTAGCCAACACGCCTTTGTCTACGAACTAATTTGGTTCGCCCAACTAATCGCGTTGCCCTGCCAGTCTGGAAAAGTGGCGGTTTGCATTAATTGCTCATTCTGCTTTACGACATGGTGTGTGTTCCTGAGGGTGGCATCCGTCTCGATAGTAGGCAGATGCACCGGGTAGGAGATTACCTACCATCCATAGGATTATCGGCCTGCATGTCCTGAAGTAAGGGCCAGGTATCTTGCAGAGAGGGACAGATTTGACAAGCTCGGTCGGCTTGTGCGGCCATCAGGTTGGCCCCATTTTGGCTAAGCCAATGCTGCAGTAAGCGCTCTCCGCCATCTCTGCGCGCCCCTAGGTCTACTGGACAGCTTGGCTATAAGGCGCAGATTACAGCCGAATGGTTGCCCTGTCGAAATCAGTGAAATGGGCTCTTCTGTGTTGCCCTCGTCTGCTTTCATTGTCGACTAAGTGTGGGCGGTGCAGCTTAACAAGTGAGCAAACTGGTGCAGTGGCAGGCATTTCCTTAAGAGTGAATGGAGGCGCAATGATCAATCGTCTATGCATCTCTAGCTTGGGACACAGATCCACTTGATGTCGTCTTCGTCACTGACATTTAAGCGGAATCCGAGTAATTTAGGGGAAGCCGCTGAAGTGTGATGGATGTTTCACCTGATCCGTTTGTCATTTTTCCTCAATACGAGGTCCCTCTTTCGGTCGCCTGCATAGCACACTTGTGACGTGATTGGGGGAGACAATGAGAGCATAGGATGGTCCTCACAATCGAAACGCCTTCATTACTGTGCTTTGTAATGCGGCTTCAAGACTAGCTATCGGAAATTGATGCCGAAGATGAGGTGTGAGTGAGGAGCACAGTTTACTGATGTTATCGAGGGATATTTGGTGTTTGATGTGGGCTGCGGAGCAGAAGCGGATGCTCCATGTTTACAATTTTACAATGAGTGTTGGCTTTCAAGCAACGCAAGTAGACATACACCTAACCGCATGCCAGTGTGCGCAACTGATGTCTGTTCATTGATTTCTGTCTCCCTCGGTCGTAACCACTTAAGAATTTCGATAAAGCAGTAAAGAACAGGCAACAAGGTTAAACTGTTTCTATCCTAATAAGTGGATTCTATTTTATGATTGGCGAATTCGTTTTCGGCTTTAGTACACTGCGCAAATGCTCTTTCAGCAAAAGCTGGCATTCTAATTCCCCAACAAGAAATACCGTAACAGAAAAATGTTACTCAAAATATCCTTTAAGGTGGACTGCGATTTTGCTATTAAACGCTTGCAATGACATATTTAGTTTGCAGGCAAACTGGCGTTTTACTACATAATGGCTAGTTCCTAATTGCCCGGTTGCTTACAGGACGCACGAACTGACCGGCTTGTTCATTAGGTGAATTGGATCGAGGTGCACTTGGGGTGGTTTGGAAGTCGTTTTTGCTGAGGTGCGGACGGACTTTGCGCATAAGGTGGAATATGGAGAATGAAGACTGTCAGGTAGTTAATCCTGCAGAGGAACTATTGCAAGGAGTGATGAAGAGTGCGGCTTGCATTCGGAGCATTCAGTGGATAAATGACTCTGTAATAACCGGCGTTCCGCGCTTGCATAGTCAGAGCTCTTTCAGTGTGTTGCGTGGAGCTGAGCATTCAAGTACCATTAATAATGTCGGGAAATACCTTATAGGCTTGGTTTCGCGTTGACGGAAGGCGAAGTTAATTGGCTATGGTCGAAGACGTGAGCTGCATTGTGAGAACACACCAGTGTCCGTGTTTGCCAAGGCAGTCATTTTTTGGCGGTGCTTGTAGAGGCAGTGTATTGAGCGAATTCAAAAAGCAGGTACGTTTGTTGCAGATTTGACGCTGTGCCGAAGACTAAGCTATTTCGATGCAGAGCTTGTTAAGCAGTCTGGCTCTTTTTTGCAACGGGTGTTGAGGCATTGGTTGGTGTTGGTGGAGTGATGCAGATTCCTATCCTTTCTCCCAGTAGTGAAGTCTTCTTTTGTTTGGTCTGCTGGCTATTTTAGGGAAGTGTGGATGTGGGTGAGACGCCATGGCTGAAGTAGTGGTGATGCTGTGTCCTTCAACGTGCAGGGCGGTGAAGTGTGGAGAAGTGCGTCATCGTGTGTGTTGGAGTTGATACCTCAGTTGGTGTTGGCAGACGCCGCCGCCGCCGCCGCCGTCATTGTCAACGTGGCTGCGTTTGCAATGCTTTGGCTATCGTTGGTTCGCCTCGCTGATCACTGGATGATGGCTGCCTTTTGCGCTGTTACAACCGACACTGCCTCTCTTGGTCACGAATTGTTGCATGTTTGCAAGACGCACGAGTGCATCGTCATGGAGTATGTTTTAGGCGTCGTCGTGTGTATTTTTGTGCCTAATGCTCTGCGAACACTGGTCATGCTTCGTCAAGCATGAGCGCTTTTGGAAGGCGTGTTGTGACAGTTGCGGGGTCAGTAGAAGCGGAATGCGAATTGTCGACTTGGAAGAGAGGTGGCGAAATGCTTGCGGTGGTTTGCAGTCTGACTCTCGGTAGAGGCCCAGCTGAAGCCTATCTTCCGAGAGGGTTCAGCGTTTGCTAGCGATGGATGCACTCACCGCAGTGTGAAATTGGGCCAGGCGGAGTCGACTTCGGCTATTAATCCGTTTTCCTCTTGACGCACTTGTGTTCCTTTTCTCATCTCGGACGCGTGTCGATAAGTCGTCGTTTGGCTGGAGGGATGCGCCATTCGTCTGGCCCTGTTTGCTCATTACGTTGAATGTCATGCAGGACGTTTGATTTGAAGCTGTGTAGCTGCTTCGCATTTTTGTTGTCTGCATTGCTGTGGCGTGTAATTAGGACTGAGAGGTTCTTGCTGCACCTGCTTATCGTAAGGCACTGTCTTTGTAAAGCAGATGGGCAGTTATAAGGAAAGATTGTACGGCGGTACTAGTTGTGCTGCGAGCAATCATTATGGTCGGCGGAGGAGGTGTCATAATGCGTCGTTGTGTCTTTTCGTGGGGAGTGTTGGTGTGTTTGCTGAAGTCGTTTGTTCTTTTCATTGTAGGGCGTGTGGTCGCATTTGCACGGAAGGTGGAAAGGTACTTGAGGGAGTTGGAGACCAGTGTTGTCCATCCCACGGTCCGGTTTGCGATCTGAACAGCAGAGTCGAGAGGTGGTCTTCCTGGCGGCATCGCTTGAATCAAACAGCGGGACCTTCGCTGGCTTGACTTTGCTGATGTAGGGAAAAGTTTCTTTCTGCTGAGTGTTATGATGACGGAGCTGTCGCATTCGTTGGATGTCGTCGCCGCCATTCATAGTGTCGCCTTTAACTGGAGGAATCTTGATGGTAGAGCATAAGAGTTGAGCTCGCTGGCTGTTGTTGGGGCCTGTAATGAGGGTGGGGAAGAGGATCACGGGTTTGGAGGTGTCAGTGCTGGCGTTCTAGTTCACCCACCTGTTCGTATGTGTGCAATTTGTGCATGTCGGCGTTATGACAAGCAGAGGAGGCTTGGTTATTGGCCTGGGTCTTGGTGCGGGATAGTGGTGTGCCCTGTCTGAGTCGGGTGCTTCTGTCTTGATTTAAAAGGATCGCATTTGCAGTGATGTAGGTTTGTTGCCTTATTTACTGTAACACAGTCTTTAACACTTCTGATGTTCATTATTGGAGGGCGTTGTGGAAGCGTGGCAAAGCTGGCTGAAGTGATTTTTCTTGACAAGTGAAATTGAGGTAGACACTTTCTGTTTTAATCCATTTCTCACGTAGTGTGTTTGTTTTTAGCCGTGACGAGATGGTTTGCTAATTGACGAGACAGTAGAAATGGCCAACCTAACGTGGTGGGGGCTGTGTTGGGAGTCTTGACTTGCGTGCGTTGATTGGATGCGCTTGTTGAATGGAGTTTTGTTGGCACCGTTGGTAGAGTCGCCGTGGTGCATGAGGTTGGACAGGAATGGTGTTTGAGAGGCAGTGTTGGTGGGTGGGTCGATGTGAACCGCAGATGTGTAGAAGGCTCGAGACTCACTCACTGGATGCGACTTCTCCATATCGCTGATTTTGGACGTGGTAGTGAGCACGTTGTGAAGTCGTGGGCGGTCGTTGAAGGTGATAGTTGAATGTGGTGAATGATGCGCTACTGCTTGCGCTCGCACTGCCGCACGAGATATGTGGATTTGGATGAGCTTGGATTTCCTGGATATGAATGCATTGTGAGTAGGTGCATAAGGTGGCAGCGGTGTGACTATGACCGTTGCATATCTACTGTCAGCAAGGAGATTTAAGTTTTCGGTTCAGGTTGTAAATATTTTCCTACGCCATCATCTCTGGGTATTGGATGATCAAATGACGAGGACAAGACTGCATAATCAGAAGGTGGATGGTTTGGAAGGCAAAGTGGGCAGGCAGATAGAGAGGTAGCTGTAAATGTCTTCTCGTCTTTTAGAATCATAGATTTTGAGAGCTTCTGCAACGTTGGATTTTATTGCACACCCTTTTCAGTGCTGCTTGTAACATTAAAGCTTCAGAAATAGCACCTAAACTGGTGGAAATAAATACCTGGTAGTAGTGACGGCAGCAACGGCAGATCACAGCAGTGATTTTTTCGTCTGACAAATTTACCCTTGCGTTTGGACTCACCACTTCAATCAGCACACACTGCCTCAATTGCCGCGCACTTAAAACGAATTGGGCTCAGCCTCAATGTGTGCCTCCCTTCTGTCTGATCCTCTGTCAGTGCACGGGTAAGTATGTTGCTCTAAATTTGACAAGGTGTTGACGTGCTTTGCCGGCGTGAATGTGATGCAGGTCGACTGCTCAGTCGGGAATTTGTGCACACCAGTAGATCAGTCGATTAGGGCAAATGATAGCAAGGTTTCCACGTTAGTGTGCTTGCTGCACCGCTTGCTTGTTGTGTTTGTGCAACGGGTTTCTTTCTTGTTTCGCTGAGCATTCCTAGCGGTCCTAAGGAATGCATCAGTCTTAGTTTTGCGTGTCTAGAATAGCAGTTAGCAGGTGCTCTTTATCCCATTCCTCCCTACGGTGTGAGTGCCAACTGTTGATGCGAAGCGAGTAGTCTATGTCTGCGCCTTGCATTGTAGATTGGGCAAATGAATCATGTCTACATAATCGTTCCTGTGTGTTTTTCCCTCCTCATCTTCACGCTGACTGTGGGATATTTACTGTTGGTGAAGTACAAAGCCGGTCGCTTGCTCACATCCATCTGTCGAGACATGATAATGCAACGTTGCAGTGTTGCATTTGCAAGCAAACCGCCAGACGTGACGCATGGCCACGCAGTCTTTAGTGGGATTTATCGAGAACCGAGGATATCGATGGTTGGCCACGACTACACTCACAAACAATCGCTTCGCGTGTTGTCGAGGAACGAAAGGTTCGGCAGCACGCACGCAGTCGATGCAGACTCGGAGTATGTTATCTGTCGAACTCTCGTATTTGCCTTCCTGAGCTAACCGTCCTTCTGTTGGTAGTGTCATAGAAGTGCCGCTCTTCATGATCGTCGGAAGGCATGGACGATAACTTCTACGGCGGCAGCATATGCGACAACAAGCACGGAAATGCCGAAGAAGGATGGTGGGGAGTAGGTGGTGAAAGTGGAGGTGGTGCTGTACGTGGTTATCGCAAGCACCAAAATGTGAGTGAATTTGGAGCGGAAGTCGCCTTAGATCACCAACAGTATCAAACTAAACCGTCCAAGTTGTGCTGAATTATGTGGGAGGTGTTGTATTCTGTGGTTGCTACCTGTTAATAAAGGCATGTAACACTCAACCTGGCGTACTATTTTAGAAAAAAGAAAACAGTAATTAAGTTGTAATTCTCAGTGTGCGCTCGTGATCCCACGCATGTGGTGTGGAAGTTCTTCTTCGCTTTGGTCGAGGTCCGAGAAATCAGTCGTCGTTTTGAGTAGATGCGTTCGCTTTGTGGTATTACGAACAGGCTAGAAGTTGCGAATTGGCATGCAAATGCGTTAGTGGCGTGCTGCACGGCCTTGAGCACAATGAGACCTGCGTTTGGACTTTGGCGTGCTAATTGTCGCCCTGATCCAGCCAATGATTCCCCCACGACCGCGCCTGTTCTAGTCACTAGACATCAGTGTGCTAATTTTCTGGCTCCCGCAAACCGACATTTGTTTGCTTCCTTTTTTGGTTTTTTTGCCACGGGATTGCGCCCACCAAAGCAGTAGAAAATCTACTTTGTGCTTTCACTGACGACTTGACTCTGAGCACTCTCGACAAAAGTCTTATTCTGCTGATTATCATCGACGAGTGCAGTCCTGCTTCTGTTGATTGGTGAGGTAATGAGTGCTGTTTTGAGTGTGCAAGCAGTGGACTTTATTTGCGTCATGGCGGGAATTCGATGCATTGGCCGTAGGCGAAAGTTGGGCCATGTTTTCCGAGTCGGGGCGAAATCGGTGTTATTTTTACGGTTGATAAGTTTGTGCAAAGCGTCGTTGCGCCAAGAATTTGACAGCGCCACTGCTGCTACCAAGACTGGTGAAGGACGTCACCGCTGTTAGTTGTTAGGGTGGCGTAGTGACTGTCACGGCAGCATTTGTGTCAATGTGGTCACTATGGTGATTGTGTTATTGGAGAGTCGCTCATAACTGCAGCGAAGGGCAGTGTTGGCGTTTGAACTAGGGCGCAAACTCAGCTTAGGCGTCCGTAATGATTGCTGCAGGTAACATTGCATTTAATTTGGAAATTCGTTGTCGGGTTTCGGACTTGTTGAACGTCGTACTATTCGATAAGTGGTTGCGCTTTTATCCCCTGCCACCAAGTATTTGTGCAATGGGCTAGATGGATGCGTGAAGCATGCAAGACTAAGGTGATGGTTTTGTTGCCTTGCTACCGATAAGCTGGAAGGAGTATGGACAGGAAACGTCAACCCTAACAAACAGCCTGACTGGACCAGGAGCAAGCCATGCGGTACTCGATTTTCACTCATTTCAAGCGATTGCAGCACATCCGCCACTAATGACGCCTGCATCTCTGCATCGTGAAGGAATTGGGCCACCATATTCGCTTACAAGACTGGAGCATTGGCAACGCAAGATGGGAGGTAACGCGAAACGGAGGAGAGGTTGGTGAATGCCTCTACGCCAACCCTACTGAAATCGCTGTCAGTAGCACATCGACTCGCCAGCATGAGTTAGCGCTCAGTGATGAAAGACTTTTCGCGGCCTATTGGAATCACGCTCTGCCAATTAGGCCACCTTGATAGAGTTAAGCACTAATGCTTAGGAAATGCAAGGTGGGGTAGTGCTAGACGGCTTGGAAGGTAGATGGTCGCCTACACGGTGAGTGCCTGAGTTGCCGCCATTCGCCATCTCCGATGCTGGAATCGTGTTTGGAGGGTTAACATGCGGGTCGAGAGCATCACATGCTCAGTGAGAGACCTGAGAAGCGGGTCTCTATTGCCTTGATTCTCTGCTGTTACGCCATTCACCAACGCTTCAGCGCCGTCTATCGCGCATGCGCCCAACACAGGAAACGCGGGTACGAATGCCTGCCTAAATAAGATACCAGTGACTACGGAATGAGCGCACTTAAAGGGGATGACCAGTAATTTGAGGGGTTGAGTGTAAAAAAGTCCTTTATAGCGCTTCCTGCATTCAGGTGACACCCTGGTAATTGGCCGACATGGGCACCTGAGTCGGTTTGGCGATGCCAACTCGATGAACGCAGTCATAGAGGCGAGTGATTGAGGAGGCAACGACGATAACGAGAGTGATAATTTTGGTCTGGATCGAGACGACAACGCGTCAGGCCTCATGGATGGCACGTGGGCCACTCAGCCATGGATCAGCTATCCACACACAAGCGACTGCATGGAAGGACAGGAGGTCTGCAATCCCTTCACTCTCAAAAGTGCAGAAAAGACAGGTAAAAGGGTAGAATAGTTAAATTTTACTCTGCAAGCCTTTCACCGAACGTTGGCATAGCACTCATGGATGGTTCGATTAAATTAGTTGGGAAATAGTTGGGGTTGTAAAGAGAGTGGTGCGAAGACTGGCAGGTAAATTACGTAGGAGGGCGGAGGATGTGCTAGTCAAAGGAGACGACTGGAATTGTGTACCCTTACAGTGGAAAGAAAGGGGGTGGAGGAGGGAAATGGGACTGCACAGACACACCTCAGCATGGAAACGGAGTACGCACGGAACCAGTGGGTTGGCTGTGCCATCCGCCTTCTGCGGTTGAAGCCGTTTGACGCTCCAACAAAGTGCGCCACCTTGTTTTCCTCTTCAATCGAAATTTCACCTCGCCACTCCCAGAGTGTGAATGTGCTAAAAATGAGAAAAGATGAGCAGTGGCCAGCCTTTGCATCTCCTCGCGTCACATTAGGCCAAACTAATCAACTGAGGCAGATGAAGGTGGCAACGTCATGGCAAGTGGATCGCTTCCATCAGCAACGACTGGTGAGTTGCTACAGCAAAATGAGCAACAGCACAATGTGACGCACTGAGAAGACGAAGAGGAGGATTGATGGTGATAACGGCGAGGAGACGGAACCATGCCGACAAGTATGGGCTAGGGGAGGAGGAAAGCGCACACTCGGGACGCTCCTTTCCCACGTCCTACATGAAGGTTTGCCTGCCTCACGCCTTGTGTCAAGCAGTTCAAGCGCATTTGAGGCGCTGCACAGGCCTTCCACTTGAGGAGAGGCAGCACTCGCATAGGCAGAGTAAACACACCGTGTCTTTGCCCTCCAAATGAGCACCACCTAAACCAGTGTGTCCTGTTCATCAAGCCCCGTTGACTCCACTCTTCTCGAGGAAACGCAAATGAGGGATGCGGACTAGATGCGAATGTGCCACGCACTTCCAATCGGGCATAGCACGTCTGCCTGCTCGAGTAGACAAGGCGCGCAGAGATTGTGTGTTCCGCAACTGGACCATAATGAGGTGCAAAAAGTGGTGTGTCATGATTGCATGTCCTTCTAAAGCCACACGTGCACAGTCCTGATCTACATTGGCGGGGAGTAAGCCTCCAGGCAGAGTGAGACTGCTCCATTGTGAGCATCTCCTAACAACAAAGTCAGCAGTGGCGTGTAAACATGTCTGCGGATGTGTGCGTCGGGTTCGAAGTTAATCTCACCCCATTTAGCACTCCCTTCCCCAAAAGGATTGGAGTGGATGCAAACAGATGGTAATCTCCTTCGTGGAGAAAGGGTCGAGTTAGGCGGGTGGTGAGGACTGTGAATATTTGTGGAAGGAATGCTGCTGATTTTTGCAATTGGTGCTGCTGCGAAGGGAAAGAGATGACGAGAAGCATCAACGCAACCACCACTCCATCAATTGTTAGGGTCAGATTGGCCACCACGCCAAACATTGATGATCATGAGCCTCCACGCGCCTCTCACCTCACCACCTTTCTGCGCATGCATGCATCCATGCAAGCAGTCCTCAATGCTGGATGCGAAGTGTTCGACGAAGCGGCTTCCTGCTACGCGGCAATCGTCACCTGCCTTCGAGGGGAAGTGTCCTCTCTGAAACAGCTAAAGCCCCGTCACTTCACTCCTTCACCACGCCATTGGCCAACATCAATGAGGATGGGTTGGAGAGGCATCTGTGGCACGCTTCACTCGATTAGTTAAGAAGCAATTTGATTGAGGGACTAACATGCATCTACTGCCTCCACGAGTGTCACACGTTTGTCTGTTCATACAAGCAGACAAGCAAGTGCATGTGTGTGACATGCTGAGCTCATGGTGGATAGGCATGGGATGACATCGTGCAGAAAATTCGCTGCCCACCATCGACATGAAGTCCTCAAAATGTCAAATGAACTCAAAGTCAGGTGGCCGTGAGGCATTTTACCGACACCCAGAGGATGCACCATGTCTTCGCATTGACGTCGTTGCACCACCTCATCAATTCGAATCCTGCGTCCCACTATGGAACGTGCAATCCTCGACACTGGAATTGTTAGGTCAGGCAACTCATTCGCGATGGTCGAAATGGAGGTTATGCATGAATTACCTTCAATTTTTTTGCACAACCACCTTCTCGTCTTAGGCATCCTCCTCAATTCATTCTGCTCACCATTGTCTGAGAAGTCTTCTTGACCTCTTAACTACTCGCCCACGTAGCATTAGCCGTACAGCATAGCAAGGCGCCGGCACTACATACGGAAGGCAACGTCACGGTCTCAAATCATACCTTCTCGATATCTACAACCGATGTTCATGCACCTAGTGTTCGTGGGAAGGCTGACTGCTTGACAAGGAGGACCCAGATCCTCCTCGGGCAGCACTTCAGATTCGGGAAGTGGTCTTCCTAGCGGCATCGTTGGAATCAAGCAGCGCGACCTCATGCGGATTTACTTTGGCAAAGTAGAGAGGAGTTCCTTCCTGCTAAGTGTTATAATGACGGAGTTGTCGCATTCGTTGTACATCGTCTTCGCCAAAAGATGGTATCTCTTGGTTCCAATTGACGCGTCCTTCATAAGGTCGCGTACGTTGGTTCACGTCGTTGAACTGTCACATTTCCAGTGGTATGGAGTTGGTGCTGGGAAAGACCGTAGCATATTATTCATAAGGAATGCTACTTTATTCGACGATTGTACATAAATCCTCTGCAGTGTGATGAAGTGCTCATTTCTATAACATCGTTTCAACACTTCTTCAGGTCGATAGGCTGGTGGTGAAAGGCTGCGGCTGTCTGGACGCTGTTGTGTATCACTCAGAATGGGGGCTGGGAGCCCAGTCACAGGGACGCGTTCATATCCTGTGCGACGGTGCCCCAATGACCGGTGTCTAGGTGGAGCTTGAGGTGGGTTCTGATTGTTCTCGGCACCCAGTTTCTACGAGAGGAGTGAAGCAGGCATCTCTGAGTGCAGAAGACTGAGCTGAAGGCGCCAAAACAGGTGCTGAAAGTTAGATGGTAGGCCAGAACTGGTGACTCTTATCCCGTGTACTGCATCACATTGTTGCGCGGAACGGGGAGGGGTTTGGGTCGATCACACCCGTACAACTACCCACTACCGTGACACGCGTTCAGTCCTGAAGGCCTAACAGTGATGAGGGCTGAAAGGCAAGTAGGCAGACGACTGTATGAGTAGTGGTATGTGTGGCGACTGAATGTCTAGTGAGACGTAGAAGCAGGGGCGATGACCATGGTGTGAAGTACTGCTGGGGCTGGCTGAATGTAAAGCGTCCACTAGACATGAGACTACTGTTTCGCCAACGGTGAAGGACTGCGACGTGGGAGGTTGAGCATGTGCCTTGAAGTTGACCATATTGACGAGTGGAACGCACATCATGTGGTGGCGAGGAAGGCGTAGTTGGATGAAAGATACTTCTTTTAGGCAAGAGGGGATGGAGGATGGTGGTGTGAGTACCTAGGAGATTAAGGGTGGGCAGAGTGTAAGTGCCTATTGTGTCTACTCTCTGTTCACGGGTGCTGTCCTATTGTGACAATGGCAACGACGGAATGGCAGGTTTAGGCGCTACCTCAGAGGTAGTTTACGCTTTATATGGCATCCTCATCTGCGTGGGTGGAGGCAGCGTGCCATCCTCGTCACGTAGTTCAGGAATTGATGGAACGCGTTGTCACGATAAGGGCCATTTTCTCCTTCGGGCACCATTTTCATAGTTATGGTTGGTGCTGGCCCCCGAATGCGGTGCGTCTTCCTCAATCTAAAGCATGGAAAAAGGTGGCGAGGCAAATAGATGGGAAGAAGTGGAAGCACAGGCAGAAGTTGGAGGAGGCAAATAACGTGGAACGGGTGAGCAACGAAGCGGAAGGCTGACGTCAACCAACATGCCGATCGTTGATGCGGCAAAGCGAGGAGGGAGCAAGCGAATGGTGAGAGGAGTGCTTACAGGGCCCAGGATGCTGCTATCGACCTGGTCGTCTGCAAAGTCGTGCACGGAGAGGAAGATGAGACCAACGTGTCAGCAGACACACACACTCACACACGTGCGCACGCATGCACACAAACGAACGGTCTTACCTGTTGGCGTGCCACACCACGCACGACGACAATCTAAAAGGGCGAGTGGAGGAAGTGGGCACACGAACGCACGGGGTGTACAGACTGAGTGGAGTAGGGAGAGGTGCAAATTAGGTGAAGGCGCTTACCTCTGTTGTGGAGATCAAATCTGGCGCGAAAGTAGGAGCGCAAAGAGAGAGGTGAGAAGGAGGAGGTGGAGGTGGAGGTGGAGGCAGAAGAACTGAGGCAGCGTGGAATGGGACAAACTAGGGGAAACAAGGAATGGAAGACAGCGCCTAGAGCAGACGACAATGAGAGCTAAGATAAAGCGAAATTAGAGGATTGGTTGTGTGGAGTGGAGTGGAGTGGAGTTTACTCGGCAATAGCCTACGCCGCGTCTGGTCTAGCACACAAATTCCCTCATCACCATGGCCATTAGAGATAGCATGTTGAGGAAGGACGAAATTGGAGAGAGGAGCGGAACTTACTGAAAGGACGTCGGAAAATGATGAGGTTGACGGAGGCATAGGAGGCGGTGGATAGGAAGGGACTGTGGGCTCGAAGAAGATGAAGATGTGATGAACGTGGGGTGGTGAGAGAAGTGAGACCGCTGAAAGGACATTCATGAAGAGAGGAAAAGTACTTCACGCAGCCACAACTACTCGCATATGCAGTTTAGAGACTAACGCTTCGTCCAAAATGGTGTGACTGCATTTCGCCGTTGTCCTTCCCACTCCTAAGCAACCGTGCCCGCATTCCTAGTCAAAAGTCAGGTCAGAGAATCAACGGGATGGCTGGTTTGACCCACAAGGTGTTCATTCATTCATCATCCTCGCCAAGGCGACTTGATGTTGCGGTGTTTATTACCAACCTGCTGCGCATGTCCCACATGGCCAAAATTGAGTGACTACGTCCCCATTGTGACAGCCATAATCATGACGAAGATGTAGCTTACAGTGGGCACTGCAGAGGGGGATGAGTGCACCGCCACTTGGGAGGAGACCGGTGAGCTGCGGTAGCGAAGACGGATGAACAGCTTCCAGTTCACACTGACTGCTAACACGAGGTGTCTGCAGTTGATTTGGACTGTCAACCAAGGAGAGGTCGATAAGGCTGCCAAAACAGATATTCTCACCCCTCCCTTCCTTCGCATCCCCCTTTCCCCCCCCCCCATTTCAGCCGAGCTTCTAATCAGCTACAAAGCTGTACCTCGCCTTCGAAAGTTATGTGCGTTTTAGGATCAGCTCTAACGCAATTCGCCTTGCCTCGTTCACTGACTCATGTGCTTTGCACATCAGCAAGCGACAATTATGTCAGCATCACGTCAACTACCACCATCGGCAGCAGCAGTGCGCATTGCCTTCGGTATGCCGACACGCTCCTCGTCAGGCCAATGAAACCGGACAGGTGACCCACATTTCACGACAAGGAAATAAAATAATGGCACAAAGGATCATTCAACCAAGGAGAGCTTTGTAGTCTTATGTGAGCCGAGAGGCAGTAGGAGGAAGCTCTAACCCAAACATTGCCATCTCCCATACCATCTGCGAATGATATCGCCTTTATATAGTGTCAATCAGGAATGGCAGTAGGATGCAGTGAAGACAAAGCGGAGCTGATCCGTCACCCACGACTACTGGATGCAATGGCAGCAGTTGACCAGCACCTTCGGAGATGCATGCAATAGGCTCAGTGCTTGTCTCTCCATTCATGGACTTTGGCTACTTGGAGGGAGAGGAGCGAGAAGAGTTAGAGGGTTGTGTAGTGAAATCTTGCTGGTGTGGCGAGTGCGCTTAGTACTTAACAGTGGAGATTGCGATCATTGGACGAACCATCACCATTGATGAATGGTTCGGTGATGCGTCAGGTGGATTAGCGCTCGCATCTGTGTGTCTCTCTGCCGGCGGCTGCACCGGTCACTAGAACAGTGGCAATGTAGACAGAGCGCCATGCAATCATGACGCAACTCTGTTGTTGCGCCCTAAAGCTAGCCAACCTTCGACACCAATTGCCACTGTCCACCTCGACGGTGATCTTCTTGCACATCAACAAGAACCCACTCCATCACACCCCAACCCTCCAACCCTGTTGCCACAAAGTCCGTTTCATGACATGATCTCATTAACTTTGGAGGATGACTGGTACAATTCAATGGGCGTGGTGATTAGTGGGCAGTTGCGTTCACTTGTTCTGTTCCTCGTTGAAGAACTTACTGTAGTCTTGCTCCTCATTCCCATCGCCCTTCTCCTGCTTGTGGTCCTTTTTGGACACGCCAGGGGCTTCAGCCCCACCCTCACCATCGTACTCATCATAGTCAGTATTGTAGCCCTCCTTGTCTGCATCTCCGTGTGGTTGTGTTTCTCCCGCCTTCTTCAAATCGGTGGCAGTGCGAGTGGGATCGGGTCTGGCGTTGGCGCACACAACAACAAACACGACGAGGAGGAGAGCCACGAAGGTGTATGCAGACTTCATCTCTGGTCTTCGGTTGATGTTGCCTTCAAATATGCTCCACCTTATATAGGCTGTGTTGGCCTTGACCGATTGAAGCAGAAGTGAGCAAGAGTCAGTGGGAGGGAGGTGAAATGCCATGCTAAAGCAAATGTGATGTGTGCATTGTAGGCGTGTGATTTATCGGTGCGCAGATAACCATTAGGTGGAGGGCTGGGGGAAGAATGATTAGGTGGGTGAATGGAAGACGCGTGGCTGCAAGCTTACATAAGTAAATAAATGAATGGGTGGATGGACGGATGGATGGACGGATGGACGACGGATTAATGTGAGCACACATTGAATTGCATGGATGACGGCAATGAGATGTCTGGTGGTTGGATGCTTAGAGGAAGGCAGGCAGCACTTATGAATGCCTCCGTGCATGTGTGGGTGGGTGCAGGCTGGCTGCAGGATTGCATGGATGCATGAATGTAAGCATGGACGAATTTGCGCCTTCGGTAATGCAAGCGACTGCACGAGGGGCAATAAAGGCAGCAAGTTGGATGGAACAACAAATGCAGCAAGTGTGGCTAGGGGAAGAACTCCTTCACTTTACTCTTCTTCATCCTTCTCTCTGCACTTGTCCTTTGTAGTTCCCATTCCAAAACTGCTCTCCCTCCTAGCCTTCTACGTCTCCACCTCACAAATGAACTGTAACGATGCCTTGCTTTGGTGCAATTCTCATTCCCTTCGTGTGTAGATGTGGGACAGTGGATGCCTTGCCCTCACTCTTCCCCCTCCCCCCTTCCCACCATGTTCAACACACCAAACCCTTTCAAATTGACCCTGTTGGTTGGCTTAACAAGGCCTATTATCGGCCTCTCGTTTTCTAGCACTGCTGTTTTCGGTTCTTTGGGCCAAGCACATCTCTCACACTTCCTTCATTTATCTTCCAACCCTCCTCTTCACCACTGCATTTACGCAGGCAGCTAGTAGCGAATGCACCCCAATCGACATCATTAACTAGATGGCAAATGTTACACCTGACTTCGAGTAGTGCGTGAGCCAACAGTTCCGCGCTTGTTGGTGGATCGCACTCCATTCACAAATCGCCTCCCTCTTTATGCGAAACGCTGGTTTTCTTGACTAGCACGACACTCCAGTTGGTTGAGCGCATCAAATTACTTCTTGCAGGATAATGAGGCTGATAGACAGGCACTCAAAGCGAGGTGGCAAGGGGTCGTGCAGCAGGTGATTCTTCAAAGCTCCCTCAGCTCAAAGAGTTAAGGAGGTGAGAGAGAGGGAGCTGCACATCAACAAGCAAACACTGAGGCCAACCGACGGTGATTGAAGTTTATGTGTTAGATGCCGCCAGAGAAGCGGTGAGGCCAAGAGATTGGCGTTGATGCCACGAGGTGGAATATGCTTGGAATGGAAAATTTGTGCGTTGGAGCTCGGTAGGCTTTGAAGTGGTCACGATTCGTGATCAGATAGAGATTGTTGCCCTGCGACCTTTGTGTTTGAAATTCTTATCTTTCAAAGAAATGCAAATCAGCTCAGTGTCGATGAGGTGCTCTCTCTCTTCCCCTTTCAATTATTCCTAATCATCAAATCTGAGAATGACTTGGTATTTTAGTTTACATAAGCGGTTCGCGTTGGTCTTTGTTCAGTTAAGGACCACCAGGTCGTACTCGTCGATTGTTGGTGTCGTGTGAATGTCACCGAAATCGATGACGGCTGAGTTTGGCGCTGCGGAATTTGAGTTGTTGGTGCCACTGGCGCTTCCTCATCAAAAGTGGTACGCTGCCATAACCCCCTCCAATAATGAACATCAAAGAGGTATTAAAGACTGTGTGACAGTAAATGAGACAACAAACCTACATCACTGCAAATGTGACCCTTTTAAATCAGGGCAGAGGCACCCGACTCAGACAGGGCACACCACTATCGCGCACCAAGACCCAGGCCAATAACCAAGCCTCCTCTGCTTGTCATAACGCCGTCATGCACAAATTGCACACATACGGACAGGTGGGTGAACTAGAACGCCAGCACTGACACTTCCAAACCCGTGATCCTCTTACCCACCCTCATTGCGGCCCCAACAACAGCCAGCGAGCTCAACTCTTATGCTCTACCATCAAGATCCCTCCAGTTAAAGGCGGCACTATGAATGGCGGAGACGACATCCAACGAATGCGACAGCTCCGTCATCATAACACTCAGCAGAAAGAAACTTTTCCCTACATCAGCAAAGTCAAGCAAGCGAAGGTCGCGCTGTTTGATTCAAACGATGACGCCAGGAAGACCACCTCTCGACTCTGCTGTTCAGATCGCAAACCGGACCGTGGGGTGCATTCGCTACTAGCTGCCTGCGTAAATGCAGTGGTGAAGAGGAGGATTGGAAGATAAATGAAGGAAGTGTGAGAGATGTGCTTGGCCCAAAGAACGGAAAACAGCAGGGCTAGAAACCGAGAGGCCGATAATAGGCCTTGTTAAGCCAACCAACAGGGTCAATTTGAAAGGGTTTGGTGTGTTGAACATGGTGGGAAGGGGGGAGGGGGAAGAGTGAGGGCAAGGCATCCACTGTCCCACATCTACACACGAAGGGAATGAGAATTGCACCAAAGCAAGGCATCGTTACAGTTCATTTGTGAGGTGGAGACGTAGAAGGCTAGGAGGGAGAGCAGTTTTGGAATGGGAACTACAAAGGACAAGTGCAGAGAGAAGGATGAAGAAGAGTAAAGTGAAGGAGTTCTTCCCCTAGCCAAAAGTGCTGCATTTGTTGTTCCATCCAACCTGCTGCCTTCATTGCCCCTCGTGCAGTCGCTTGCATTACCGAAGGCGCAAATTCGTCCATGCTTACATTCATGCATCCATGCAATCCTGCAGCCAGCATGCACCCACCCACACATGCACGGAGGCATTCATAAGTGCTGCCTGCCTTCCTCTAAGCATCCAACAACCAGACATCTCATTGCCGTCATCCATGCAATTCAATGTGTGCTCACATTAATCCATCGTCCATCCGTCCGTCCGTCCGTCCATCCATCCATCCATCCATCCATCCATCCATCCACCAATTCATTCATCAACTTAGGTAAGCATGCAGCCACGCGTCTTTCATTCACCCACCTAATCATTCTTCCCCCAGCCCTCCACGTAATGGTTATCTGCGCACCGATAAATCACACGATGGTGTAGATTGTGGAGCTGGTTGCAAAGGAGTTGTCCCACTCCCCTACCGTGGGCAGCCTTTAATTCTACTTGCTGCTAGTACGCTACTCACTGATTGGCTCAACATTCGCCCAATTCTGCGACCCCTTCAGCAACTCTGCAACCCAGGGGAATGGCGGTAGCGACCGCCATCCCTGTCTTTGAATGTCATGTTTCTCCTGCTGTTTCTTGCATTCTCAGAGGAATGCCTTATCGCCCAATCGGTGCGTTGTGGGGAAGAGGAGAGTACGTAGTCAAAGCGAATCTCATTTTCTGTGGAGTGAGGCAAAGCAACAGATTCAGCAAACAACTGGAGGAGTGTGAAGTCAACTGATGTCCAGGCCATCACCACCACCATCGCCACTACCACGGCACTTACAGGGGAAGGCGTGAACCGCACAAGTTATTCGAATGCATGCACCGCTCCTGCATGCGATGCAAGCACGGCGGGTCTTCTCCCCTGTCGAGGTCGCTACCACAGGGGAGAAGACTAGCTGAACTCACGTCCAAGGGTACTAATAAGTAGTGAAAAGCAAGGAGCCCATTAGGCAGTCGGCAAACCTCCACTTTAGGCTAAAATGTCCATTTTGTGTTTGCAATTGCAAGTACGACAATTTTGACACTTTCAAGTGGAGCATCATCAGCACGCTTGATTTGCGGCAGGTGAATGCGATCATTTGGATGGCAGTGGAAGCAATTTTGTCTGATTCAGCAATGGACAGCTCTTCTAGGAGGGGTTAATTTGAGCTGGAGGGGTATGCTCTTCATCCCTAAAAAGCACATCTCACCCAAAAGTTAGAATCCGTGGGAGGGTGAATCGCCAGCCATCCACAGTTGTCCACAAAGTCGTCCAGCAACTCACTGCAGTGGCTGTAGTTAAGACGATGAATGGCTTAACATTCAGCAGTGAACACGGTTGATGGCAAGTTGTAAAGCATGTCTTCTTGCGCTGCTGCCAACGCCTTGGTGATGCCGCAATTAATAAACACATCATGTCTCGCCATTGCGTGGCCCTCAATCAAAGTGGTAAAGTGGAGTTAAGCTATGCCAGAATTCTGGCTTCCAGTCCGAATAAGCCGAATGAGGGCTCACTAATCGAGCACAACTGTGGTTGCAGCTCATCAAAATCCTTGGCATGCAGAGCGATAACACCACGAATAACCTGTGAAGGGGAGTCGTCACAACCAAAAGGAATCGCCGCCTTGAAGGCACGAGTAGTCGAGGATGTGCAATGGTCACTGAAGGCGTAAGCACAAGCCAAATGAGGTGCAGCCGTTCCAGCATTCACTCCAGAGCATGCACTTGGTCTTATTGTTTGCACTGAAGTTGTCAAATAGTTCATTCTTTCTTCACACACGCTGGCGACTACCTCACGCCTTCCAAGTGGCGCGTCAGGATGCCGACCAGTCGAGATTCGCTGCCCCAATCGACATTGCAAATCACCGCTACTGGAGTACTAGTGTGGTGGAGACCTGCAAATGGTCGCCACAATCAAAATAGTCAGCTTTTCATGATGCCAACACCTACAAAACCTCCTCTTCCAACTTCCCTGATGTCGCACCTCATCGCGGGTCCTCGTGCATTCGGGCAGACGGAGTTCTGCTTACTCATATGGTCGGATAGCATGTATACAGATAAGCTGTCGAAGTTTAGCCCATGCCACGCAGATCTACACTCGGACAATCCTTTTCAACCACCCACTGGATACTTTGAAAACAGCTTTACGCCTAGTCGTTGTGTGCTTCTTCGATAGGGTCACGCTGTATGCAATCGAATAGTTTTGGCACGGGACGCATATCCAACGCACCACTAGAGGTTAGTCCTTCCTCCTCTTCAATCCTCCCAATGAATTCGAGATGCAAGCCTAACTTTCCGACATTTCGCCATGCAAGGTGTCAGTTTGTGGGAAGGCAATAGCGAAGGCGCGATTGTCGATGGCTTGGCTTTTGCACCACTTGACACTTGGGCATTCGCCACCATCCGAAGCAGGTAGTTGCCAAAGAAAAGAAGGCATAACTGCAGAGATTTTGGTAGGCGCATGGTAGCCGCAGCAATGAGGTGGGTTCGCGTGCCAACGTGTGATGCAGGTAGAACCGTCGAATGCCACTAATTGAAGCCGATCTCCAGAGGTCCCTGTGGTAATTGCATTTGGTGGTGGCAAATCGTCTTCGTGAAGGTTTGAAGTGGGTGGAGTAGGAAACGGATCGAATCCCAACATTGATTGGCTGAAGTGGTGCGATGCAGTCAGTGTTGGCGATGCGGTGCAGCTTCAACACATTGGCTAAATGCGTCGAAACGATCTCTTTACAGGAAGCTTGCCAGAAACAGAGTGAGGTCAAACACAATGTGGTCTGCACTTGCAACCCATGAGAATCCAGAAGGGTGAAGCTACTAAGTGCGGGAAGAGTGTGCTGTAGGCTTCAGTTCCAAATCACGGGCTGAGTCTACGAGGCAAACAACTTCCTAGTCCAATGTAAGTTTGATTCGTTCTTCCTACCCATCAGTTGCCTTGCAAATGTGCAGGCGCTGTGCGCGTCTTTGATCGCTATGAACGAATTTGATCGGTCTATGCCCACTGAAGAGGAAGCAAGCATCTCAGCGCTTTGCGGCTTGATGGGTTATGCTATGGACGCTTTCATGAGACTAAGTGGGCGTAAGTGGGTCCAAGACGCGTCTACTCCCTCACTCACTCACTCACTCACTCACTCACTCACTCACTCACTCACTCCACCGCCATGTAATCCCTTCTTGCGCTTTTAATACCATCAGATGTCTCTTTCAAAGGTACGTGAGCCCATGTCACACTGTGACCGCTTACTGGCGAAGAGGCTTTACTCCGTATGGCATTGACTTGGCGAGAACGACTGCAGCCCAAATAACCGTTACTGTGCCTCGGTCACGAACTTCGCTCAATGTCGATGATCAGAAGCATTCTGTGCTGTCGCACCACTGGATAGTGTAACTGGCTGTCAAAAATGGGATTATACGAATCCATTTGGACATACTGCATCACTCCAGGAGGTAAGCACAGACGATTTGCTAACACTTGCAGTCCATCGTTTAGCTGCGGAAACAGACTTAAGCAGACACAATATCCAAGAAACCCACGCTTTTGACCACCCTTCCCTTTTTCCCTAATAACGACTGCCAAAGTGGCCATTTAAAGACCCGTCGGGGTTACGGAGGGTGTGAAGGCTAAAGTGTTGAAGGTTGAATGCTCTAACGGAAGGCGTGAGGACCAACACATGGGTAAACAAGGGCAGTAAAACTAGGTGGATGGTAAGTGTGATGCAGAGGAGTGGGTGGATGAAGAGGGGAATGGATGAGCGCGTGCATGGGTGGATGAGTGGATGAGTGGATGAGTGGACGGGTTGGTGGGGTGGACATGGAAAACCATTGATGCGGATGAGGAGCTGAGTAGACACATGCGTGGTTGAATGGAAGTAGATAGGGCAAATTGGTGAATACATCAGTGTGACTGAAGGAGTGGTTGATGAATGAAGGATGAATAATATTTAAATAGATGGATGGGTTAATGTGTGAATGGGGATGGAATGGGTGCATGCGTGTAGGAGCCGACGCGCCGTTGAATGCATAAATGGATGTGTGAATGGATGGGTGGATGGGTGGAAGAATGTGTGAATAGTTGATGAGGGGATGAGTAAAGGAATGGAATGCTAGACGTTAGCACGGAGGAGTTAGGGTTGCGCAGAAGATGAAAGTCAATGGGTGTGAATTGGTAGAAAAAGGATGCGGATCGAGTTCAGGCAATGCGCAATGTATGCATATTAGGCGCGTGACTTTGCAGTAAACAAATGAGAACTAGGTAGAGGAGTGGGAGAGAAATGATTAGGTGGATAAACGGAAGACGCATAGCTGCATGATTGGATGGATGGATGGATGGATGGATGGATGGATGGATGGATGGATGGATGGATGGATGGATGGATGGATGGATGGATGGATGGATGGATGGATGGATGGATGGATGGATGGATGGATGGATGCCATGCTACTGATTGTTGCTGAGCACCAAACTCTTCTTCCACGTCTTTGTTGCATTTGCAGTCATGACGGCTGCTTTTCCGCTCATTAAGTGAAAGGAGGCTTTCATTTGACAGTAATTCATTTCGGCTGCTCCATTCATCACACCAACGGTGGACGCCTAACAAGTCAGCCCTCTGCTCAGTAGGCATTCGTCATTCACTTGCTACTTGATTGCAGCCCCACCAATGTTAACAAAAACGCGCCTCTCAGTGAACGCAGTCATAGTGGCCTAGTTGTTGGCACGTCGCCCCCCACGCAAATGTACAATTCACGCTTATGTAAACCAAAATACCAAGTGATTCTCAGATTTGATGATTAGGAATAATTGAAATGGGGAGAGAGAGAGCATCTCATCGACACTGAGCTGATTTGCATTTCTTTGAAAGATAAGAAATTGAAACACAAATGTCGCAGGGCAACAATCTCTATCTGATCACGAATCGTAACCACTTCAAAGCCTACCGAGCTCCAACGCACAAATTTTCCATTCCAAGCCTATTCCACCTCGTGGCATCAACGCCAATCTCTTGGCCTCACCGCTTCTCTGGCGGCATCTAACACATAAACTTCAATCACCGTCGGTTGGCCTCAGTGTTTGCTTGTTGATGTGCAGCTCCCTCTCTCTCACCTCCTTAACTCTTTGAGCTGAGGGAGCTTTGAAGAATCACCTGCTGCACGACCCCTTGCCACCTCGCTTTGAGTGCCTGTCTATCAGCCTCATTATCCAGCAAGAAGTAATTTGATGCGCTCAACCAACTGGAGTGTCGTGCTAGTCAAGAAAACCAGCGTTTCGCATAAAGTTGGAGGCGATTTGTGAATGCAGCGCGATCCACCAACAAGCGCGGAACTGTTGGCTCACGCACTACTCGAAGTCAGGTGTAACATTTGCCATCTAGTTAATGATTTCGATTGGGGTGCATTCGCTACTAGCTGCCTGCGTAAATGCAGTGGTGAAGAGGAGGGTTGGAAGATAAATGAAGACAGTGTGAGAGATGTGCTTGGCCCAAAGAACCGAAAACAGCAGTGCTAAAAACCGAGAGGCCGATAATAGGCCTTGTTAATCCAACCAACAGGGTCAATTTGAAAGGGTTAGGTGTGTTGAACATGGTGGGAAGGGGGAAGGGGAGGAGAGTGAGTGCGAAGCATCCACTGTCTCACATCTACACACGAAAGGATTGAGAATTGCACCAAAGCAAGGCATCGTTACAGTTCATTCGTGAGGCGGAGACGTAGAAGGAGCATTGGCAAGCGATATTCGTTGAGGCTAGGAGGATGAGTAGTTTTGGAATGGGAACTACAAAGGACAAGTGCAGAGAGAAGGATGAAGAAGAGTAAAGTGAAGGAGTTCTTCCCCTAGCCACACTTGCTGCATTTGTTGTTCCATCCAACTTGCTGCCTTCATTGGCCCTCGTGGAGTCGCTTGCATTACCGAAGGCGCAAATTCGTCCATGCTTACATTCATGCATCCATGCAATCCTGCAGCCAGCATGCACCCACCCACGCATGCACGGAGGCATTCGTAAGTGCTGCCTGCCTTCCTCTGAGCATCCAACCACCAGACATCTCATTGCCGTCATCCATGCAATTCAATGTGTGCTCACATTAATCCGTCGTCCATCCGTCCGTCCGTCCGTCCCTCCGTCCGTCAATCCATCCATCCATCCATCCATCCATCCATCCATCCATCCATCCATCCATCCATCCATCCATCCATCCATCCATCCATCCATCCATCCATCCATCCACCCATTCATTCATTAACTTAGGTAAGCATGCAGCCACGCGTCTTCCATTCATCCACCTAATCATTCTTCTCCCAGCCCTCCACCTAATGGTTATCTGCGCACCGATAAATCACACGCCTACAATGCACACATCACATTTGCTTTAGCATGGCATTTCACCTCCCTCCCACTGACTCTTGCTCACTTCTGCTTCAATCGGTCAAGGCCAACACAGCCTATATAAGGTGGAGCATATTTGAAGGCAACATCAACCGAAGACCAGAGATGAAGTCTGCATACACCTTCGTGGCTCTCCTCCTCGTCGTGTTTGTTGTTGTGTGCGCCAACGCCAGACCCGATCCCACTCGCACTGCCACCGATTTGAAGAAGGCGGGAGAAACACAACCACACGGAGATGCAGACAAGGAGGGCTACAATACCGACTATGATGAGTACGATGGTGAGGGTGGGGCTGAAGCCCCTGGCGTGTCCAAAAAGGACCACAAACAGAAGAAGGGCGATGGGAATGAGGAGCAAGACTACAGTAAGTTCTTCAACGAGGAACAGAACAAGTGAACGCAACTGCCCACTAATCACCACGCCCATTGAATTGTACCAGTCATCCTCCAAAGTTAATGAGATCATGTCATGAAACGGTCTTTGTGGCAATAGGGTTGGAGGGTTGGGGTGTGATGGAGTGGGTTCTTGTTGATGTGCAAGAAGATCACCGTCGAGGTGGACAGTGGCAATTGGTGTCGAAGGTTGGCTAGCTTTGGGGCGCAACAACAGAGGCGCGTCATGATTGCATGCCGCTCTATCTACATTGCCACTGTTCTAGTGACCGGTGCAGCCGCCGGCAGAGAGACACACAGATGCGAGCGCTAATCCACCTGACGCATCACCGAACCATTCATCAATGGTGATGGTTCGTCCAATGATCGCAATCTCCACTGTTAAGTACTAAGCGCACTCGCCACACCAGCAAGATTTCACTACACAACCCTCTAACTCTTCTCGCTCCTCTCCCTCCAAGTAGCCAAAGTCCATGAACGGAGAGACAAGCACTGAGCCTATTGCATGCATCTCCGAAGGTGCTGGTCAACTGCTGCCATTGCATCCAGTAGTCGTGGGTGACGGATCAGTTCCGCTTTGTCTTCACTGCATCCTACTGCCATTCTTGATTGACACTATATAGAGGCGATATCATTCGCAGATGGTATGGGAGATGGCAATGTTTGGGTTAGAGCTTCCTCGTACTGCCTCAATTTTGGCAGCGGCTTCGCCAAGTCATCAAACTGCGCCGTTTGTGGCCATGTGGGACATGCGCAGCAAGTTGGTAATAAACACCGCAACATCAAGTCGCCTTGGCGAGGATGATGAATGAATGAACACCTTGTGGGTCAAACCAGCCATCCCGTTGATTTTCTGACCTGACTTTTGACTAGGAATGCGGGCACGGTTGCTTAGGAGTGGGAAGGACAACGGCGAAATGCAGTCACACCATTTTGGACGAAGCGTTAGTCTCTAAACTGCATATGCGAGTAGTTTTGGCTGTTTTGACTATGCGCATGAAGCAGGCTAAGTGGAGATCGGCTTGTGAGTCAGGAATTGTAACTGAGGCAGATGAAGGTGACAACGTCATGGCAAGTGGATCGATTCCATCAGCAACGACTTGTGAGCTGCTACAGCAAACCGGTCAACAGCACAATGTGACGCACTGTGAAGTTAATCTCACCCCATTCAGCATATCATCGTGCTCAAGTCGCTTATCAGTGGACGTCCTGTGCGCTTTCTGCTGTCGCAATCAGAGCCTCAAACATTCGCTGCCGTGCCCTCGCTCACACACTTTACTGAATGGCTTGCGTTGGAGACAGTCTGCATCATTGCACCATCGTCGAGTTTAAACGACTGCGACAGCACACGACTTTGCACTTGACGAAATTATCCCTCGAGGTCATCAATGACTATTGATCGACTGACCAATTAATCAATGCCTTCATCGATGCGGCAATCGATGCGCTGCCTGTCGCGATTGGTTTGCGCATTGAGGCAATTTTCGGGTGGAATGGGCAGAGTGTAAGTGCCTACTTTGTCTGCTCTCTAGTCAATGATGCAGCTCTATTGTGCCTCACATGGCATGGGCAGAGGCAGCCTGTCACCCCCGACACGTAGTTGAGGAAACAACGCAAAACAGTTCACGCAGTTCAGGAATTGATGAACACGTTGTGACGATAAGGGCCATTTCTTCTTCGGGCACTGTTTCCCTAGCCACGGTGGGCGCTGCCCCGCGAAAGCGGTGATTCCACCTCAATCTAAAGCATGGAAGAAGGTAGCGAGGCAAGTAGATGGGAAGAAGTTGAAACACAGGCGTAAGCTGGGGGAGGCATTGTAATTCGTCTATTTTTGTTGTTCTTTCTATGCTTTCCAGCTGTGAATCTGCTGCAGATGAGGCAGATGCGAGCAGCAGTTATCGCACACATCTTCGCGTGTCGCATTTGGCCAACGATGGAAACGAGGCTGGCGGAGCTCGCAACGTCCTGGCAAGTGAATGGATTGCAGTATCACCGACCAGTAAGTCGATGCTTCAACATGAACAGCGGTACAATGTGACGCACTTAAAAGTTGGCGCATTGAATGGACAAGAATAGGGTAGACGAATGACCTCGTCTAGCAAGGCAGCCAGGTGCATATACTTGGTTTGGTGGAAATTCTCCTCACAGGAGGAGGACGCACGATACCTTATGGCTCGTATTCTTTAATGCAAGCAGTCCATTTATACCTGTGCAAGTGCTCGAAACACTTGCTTTCCACTGGAACCTGTCTTTCGCCCTCTTATTGTCGCTGTAACGAAATGTACAAGTGAGTGAGTAAGTGGTTGTGATTTGCTCGTTTCTGTGCAGGTGAGTGGTCTGAGTGCTTGCGATGAGGCTTGATGTGCCACCGTGTCGTTTGAAAGTAAATCACCACGCTTGATGTGGTCGTCACAATTTGATGCGTGTCCCATGCGCACGGGGGACTATCACACGCTCACCGATCATCTCGCCTTTGGGATGACGGCTGAGCTCTCCATGCCACAGCTACTTTTGTCTGTGAGGTTTGTCTCCAATTTTCTTTCCAGTAGACACGTGTGCGATGCGCTATGCAGGGACGTAGTGTAACGATGAAATGTGAGAACTGAAATGGTAGAATGAGCAGAGTGTGGGTGGATGCAGAGGTGTGCCCACAGCTGCCCTCCTACCTTTTCGACGAAGTGTGGAGTGACGACGACCATGGCTATCGTCTGCGAAATGCCTCAGGTGGAGAAGAAGACACCTGCCGTGGTTTGGGTAGAGAATGGAGGTGTTATCGAAACTGTCTTCCAAATGCATTCCTATGAAGCACATGCAGCTCCTTCACCACACCTGCAAGCACTCACACAAATCGTTTTAGCGGCAGAGGCTAGGAAATGCATTGGCATCGTTGATGCTGCTCTGCCCTGCCCTGCTGCGATGGGACATGAGGAGTGGTGGTTTGGAAGAGAAACAGAAGAAGCGTCATAAATGAGGCATTCACGCATTAGTCAAAGTATGCATTGACGTACAGCAATCATCCTCTGCCTCCCAACCCTCCTCCCTTCCTTGCCTCTTGTTCGCACCTGCTCTCCGATCTCCTTCTCCTCCCTTCTCCTCCCCTCCCCTGCCCTCCACTTTGCCTTGCCCCACCCAAACACTCACTAACCCACCCAATCAATCACGCCTTCGTTCGTTGTAGATGAACAAGCATTTTATTTTGCATCCGTTAGAGAAGATCAGGCACCACCCCTCTCTTCGCTGGTGCGAAAGCACAAATCGCGCAGACACAGAATTAGGATCTACCAGGAAGCCACCTTCGTCGGCTCCATAGCAGTATTTAGGGGTAAGTCGCCATCTCCTTTCACGCCTGCATGTATGCCTTGTGTGGTGTTGCTCATTGACAGGAACGAAGAGAAGGCCTTATCTACCTCATCTGCAGCAAATTTACAGCTGGAATGCATAGAAAGTACTACAAAACTGGACGAAATACAATGCCTTTCCAACTTTTGCCTGTGTTTCCACTTCTTCCCATCCACTTGCCTCGCTACCATCTTCCATGCTTTAGATTGAGGAGGAATCACCGCATTCGCGGGGCAGCGCCTACCATGGCTAGGGAAACAGCCTTCGAAGAAGAAATCGGCCTTACCGTCACAACGCGTTCATCAATTCCTGAGCCATGTGAACTGCTTGGCGTCGTTTCCTCAACTACGTGTCGGGGGTGACAGGCTATCTCCACGGATGCCATGTAAAGCGGAAACTTCCTCTGAGGTGGCACCCAAACCTGCCATTCCGTCGTTCCCTTTGTCACAATTGGGCAGCATCCGTGACTAGAGAGCAGACAAAGTAGGCACTTACACTCTGCCCATTCCACCCGAAAATTGCCTCAATGCGCAAACCAATCGCGACAGGCAGCGCATCGATTGCCGCATCGATGAAGGCATTGATTAATTGGTCAGTCGATCAATAGTCATTGATGACCTCGAGGGATAATTTCGTCAAGTGCAAAGTCGTGTGCTGTCGCAGTCGTTTAAACTCGACGATGGTGCAATGATGCAGACTGTCTCCAACGCAAGCCATTCAGTAAAGTGTGTGAGCGAGGGCACGGCAGCGAATGTTTGGGGCTGCAGTCGTTCCCATCACGTCGATTTACACAAAGATTAGCATTCTCCTTAATGAAGCGGTGACAGAGTTGACACAAGCTCGCGGGATCGCGAAAGACACATCAGTCGTTATTGTTCACGTAAGACCTGCAGGCATCGCCATGGGAAGAGGAGTGGTGCATGTGCATCGGTAGAGTGAAACAGATTCGGGCTGATTGCTTGAAATGTGTGGGCTGCAACCCCAGATTGCACTAAGGCGAAGTGAGGGTGATGGGATAATTCGCATGCTTTGAGGTGCTTACGTAGGCGCGAGGAAGGTGTACAATGTGGAGCTGGTTGCAAAGGAGCTGTCCCACTCCCCTACCGTGGGAGGTCTTTCCTTCTACTTGCTGCTCGTACGCTACACACTGATTGACTCACCATTCGCCTAATTCTGCGACCCCTTCAGGTACTCTGCAACCTAGGGGAATGACGGTAGCGACTGCCATCCCTGTCTTGGAATGTTCAGTTTCTCCTGCTGTTTTCTTGCATTCTCAGAGGAATGCCTTATCACCCAATCGGTGCTTTGTGGATGAGGGAGAGTACGTAGGCAAAGCGAATCTCATTTTCTGTGGAGTGGGGCAAATCAACAGATTCCGAAAACGACTGGAGGAGTGCGAAGTCAACTGAAGTCCAGGCCATCACCGCCACCATCGCCACTGCCACTGCAATTACAGGTATAAGCGTGAACCGCAAAGCTTATTCGAATGAATGCAACGCTCCTGCATGCGATGCAAGCACAGCGCGTGTCGTAAATACAATTAGTTTACCTGAGGAGTCCAATGTCGAGGACATATGTATCATGCGTCTGACGTATCTGGGCCGATGTGGCACTGTGTGCGTCTTTGATCGCTATGAACGAATTTGATCAGTCCATGCCCACTGAACTGCCTACCAAAGTAAAGAGAAGCAATCATCTCAGCGCTTTGTGACTTGATGGATTCTGCTGTGGCCGCTTTCATGGAGCTAAGTGGGCGTAAGTGGGTCCAAGACACGTCTACTCACTCACTCACTCACTCGCTCACTCACTCACTCACTCACTCGCTCACTCACTCACTCACTCACTCACTCACTCACTCTCTCTCTCTTTTAGCCACCAACCCTTTTGGCTTTCGTCGCAAAAGTACAGTTGGTGTGCACACCAGTGTCCGTCTTCGCCAAGGCAGTCATTTTTGACGCTACTTGCAGGAGCAGTGGCTTGGGCAAATTCAAAACGCAGGTAGGTTTGTTGCAGATTTGATGCTGTGTCGGAGACTAAGCTGTCTTGATGCAGAGCTTGTTAAGCAGTCCGGCTCCTTTTTGCAACGGGTGTTGAGGCATTGGTTGGTGTTGGTGGAGTGATGCAGATTCCTATCCTTTCTCTTAGTAGTGAAGTCTTCTTTTGTTTGGTCTGTTGGCTATTTTAGGGAGGTGTGGATGTGGGTGAGACACCATGGCTGAAGTAGTGGTGATGCTGTGTCCTTCTACGTGCAGGGCGTCGAAGTGCGGAGAAGTGCGTCATCGTGTGTGCTGGAGTTGGTACCTCAGTTGGTGTTGGCAGACGCCACCGCTGCCGCCGTCATTGTCAACGTGGCTGCGTTCGCAATGCTTTGTCTATCGTTGGTTCACCTCGCCGATCGCTGCATGATGGCTGCCTTTTGCGCTGTTGCAACCAACACTGCTTCTCTTGGTCACGATTTGTTGCATGTCTGCAAGACGCACGAGTGCATCGTCATGGAGTATGTTTTAGGCGCCGTCGTGTGTATTTTTGTGCTTAATGCTCTGCGAACACTAGTGCTAAGGGTTTTGCCTGCAGTGGTTTTATTGTTTGAGGGGATGGGGTTGCCTTGTCAGGGTTTGTCCTCATAAATGAGTGTGGCATTGTTTTTTCACCTTGCCTCAAGAAAAGTGGTTTGGGTAAATGTGTGGATCGGTAGGGAATGTTTGCACTGTGGCAGCACTAGTTTGCGCTGTGCTGGTTCTGGCACGGCAGGTAAGCTTATTGGTTCGGTGGCGTTGGGAACATTGAGCATCTGCTCTGCCGAAAAAAATTGGTTGCTTCTGAAAGAGTGCTGAGGAAGGAAGTGGACATGGGCTGTGAGCATCTGACTGCTGGGCGAACGCACAGGTGTGGTGTGCAGCTGTGTTCGTTAACTAAGTAGTGGAGTGCGTGGACGGGAACCTTTGGCAGAAGGGCGTTGATGGTGTGGCGTAGGACTACCTCGCCGCCTACAGTGGCAGAGTTGCTGTTGGTGCATTCCCTGCTGTGGTGGGTAGGTCACCGCTAGAAGTCGGAGTGGATTATTTTGCAAGCAGTCCGTCAGTTATTGTAAGTGAGACTGATGAGTTGTTCATACGCTCATTCAATCTGCGAAGGGAAGGTGTAGTGGATATGGTAGTGCTGGCTGGTTGTTTGCAAGACATGCTGTTCTATCCCACGGCGAAAACTTTCTTCGGAAAGGGGGAGTGGGCAGCGGGGAATCGATGTCCGTTTGGTGCTTCGTGTTGTTGTCCTTGCGCAACGTGACATCTGGAAGGCATTCAGGGTCGATTAATCTTGTCCAAGTTGATGTCTTTAGAGCAGCATGGGAGCTTGGCGTGCATTGTTGACGCAAGAGTGGTGCTGTTAGATTGATCTGGAGTTGCTCATTCCGTCGTTTGTGATTGTTGGGACTGGATTGATTTAGAATGATTTGTCTTGCACCTGTTGGACGTGTGTTTTGTGCCGACATGCTGGACCTTGTGTTGGGGCCTATTGCCGAATGTGCCAGGCAATGTGCCAGGGTATTAGCTTGGATTAGATGACATGCCAGTGCGAGTTGCATCGGTTTCATTTGGAGGTCGAGGAGGGAAAAAGGGCAGTGATGTTAGATTTTATGCTTCATGAAGCTTGAATGCCTTTGGAAGGCGTGTTTGTGACAGTTGCGTGGTCAGTAGAAGCGGAATGCGATTTGTCGACTCGGATGAGAGGTGGCGAAATGCCTGCGGTGGTTTGCAATCAGACTCGGCGGATGCTCAGCTGAAGCCTGTCATTCTACATCATTACTTTGACGTCATTGCACCACCTCATCAATGCGAATCCCGCGTCCCACTACGGAACGTGCAATCCTCGACACTGGAATTGTTAGGTCAGGCAATTCATTCGCAAATGTTGAAATGGGGTTCATCCATAGGCTGCCTTCACTTCTTTTCACAAACGCCTTCCCGTCTCGGTGTGCAAACAGTCCTTGACATCCTCGTAAATTCACCCTACTCACCAATGTCAAAGGAGTCTCTCTAATCTCTTAACACCTCGCCCAAATAGCATTAGCCGTGCAGCATAGCAAGGCGCTGGCACCACACACGGAAAGCAACGTTACTGTCTCAAATCACACCTTTCCAATTTCTACAACCTAGTGTTTGTGGGAAGGCTGGCTGCTTAGCATGGAGGACCCGGATCCTCCTCGGACAGCACTTCAGCTGTGCCAGTCAGCGTGGTGACCATGGCACCTTCTTCCACTGTACAATGCTCTTCAACCACTTAGGATGCCTTAGCCTTGGAGGAAATCAGCCGAGTCGTCGCTTCTTCATAATAGGCTCTGGCTGGTGGGTTCTCTTCACCCTCATGCATCATCTGAACGCACTTGCTGCGAGCGAGAAGCATTCTGCACTCATCTACACTTACCCAGGAATGCGACCCAGCCGAAGCAGGAAAGGATGGCGAATACACAACCTTGTAATTCACCGTGCCATAACATTGGGCGCAATGACTTACGGTGCAATGCTAGAAGATTGAGTGCCACGCAATGGCGAGACATGATGTGTTTATTAATTGCGGCATCACCAAGGCGTTGGCAGCAGCGCAAGAAGGCATGCTTTACAACTTGCCATCAACCGTGTCCACTGCTGAATGTTAAGCCATTCATTGTCTTAACTACAGCCACTGCAATGAGTTGCTGGACGACTTTGTGGACAACTGTGGATGGCTGGCGATTTTACTCTCCCATGGGTTCAAACATTTGTAGGAGATGTGGGAGTCCGTGAATGTAATTTTAGTCGCCTCGAATTGCTGCAAGTGTGGCTCGATAATGAACCTGAGGATGAACATTAAGAATGGGGCGATTTCCTGACATCGAAGGTTGTGGAATGGTGCGAGGTGCAGCAATGGCTCGATTGAGTAATGTCTTTGTAAAGCAGATGGGCAGTTTTAATGAAGGCTTGTACGGCAGTACAAGTTGTGCTCCTAGCAATCATTATGAGAGGTGGATGAAGTGTCATAATGCGTCGTTGTGTCTGTTCGTGAGGAGGGCTGGTGTGTTTGCGGAAGTCGTTTGTTCTTTTCATTGTTGGGCGTGTAGTTGCATCTGCACGGAAGGTGGAAAGGTACTTGAGGGAGTTGGAGATCAGTGTTGTCCATCCCACGGTCCGGTTTGCGATCTGAACAGCAGAGTCGAGAGGTGGTCTTCCTGGCGGCATCGTTTGAATCAAACAGCGGGACCTTCGCTGGCTTGACTTTGCTAATGTAGGGAAAAGTTTCTTTCTGCTGAGTGTTATGATGACGGAGTTGTCGCATTCGTTGGATGTCGTCTCCGCCATTCATAGTGCCGCCTTTAACTAGAGGAATCTTGATGGTAGAGCATAAGAGTTGAGCTCGCTGGCTGTTGTTGGGGCCTGTAATGAGGGTGGGGAAGAGGATCACGGGTTTGGAGGTGTCAGTGCTGGCGTTCTAGTTCACCCACCTGTTCGTATGTGTGCAATTTGTGCATGACGGCGTTATGACAAGCAGAGGAGGCTTGGTTATTGGCCTGGGTCTTGGTGCGGGATAGTGGTGTGCCCTGTCTGAGTCGGGTGCTTCTGTCTTGATTTAAAAGGATCGCATTTGCAGTGAGGTAGGTTTGTTGTCTCATTTACTATAACACAGTCTTTAATACCTCTTTGATGTTCATTATTGGAGGGAGTTATGGCAGCATGGCAAAGCTGGCTGATGTGATTTGTCATGATAAGTGAAACTGAGGTGGGCATTTTCTGCTGTAATCCATTTTTCACGTAGTGTGTTTGTTTTTAGCCGCGACGAGATGGTTTGCTAATTGACGAGACAGTAGAAGTGCCCAACCGAACGTGGTGGGGGCTGTGTTGGGAGTCTTGACTTATGTGCGTTGGTTGGATGCGCTCGTTGAATGCAGTTTTGTTAGCACCGTTGGCAGAGTCGCCGTGGTGCATGAGGTTGGACATGAGTGGTGTTTGAGAGGCAGTGCTGGTGGGTGGGTCGATGTGAACCGCAGATGTGTAGAAGGCTCGAGACTCACTCACAGGATGTGACTTCTCCATATCGCTGATTTTGGACGTGGTAGTGAGCACGTTGTGAAGTCGTAGTCGGTCGGTGAAGGTGATAGTTGAATGTGGTGAATGATGTGCTACTGCTTGCGCTCGCACTGCCGCACGAGATGTGTGGATTTGGATGAGCTTGGCTTTCATCGATATGAATGCACTGTGAGTAGGCGCATAAGGTGGCAGCGATGTGACTATGACCGTTGCGTATCTACTGTCAGCAAGGAGATCTAAGTTTTCGGTTCAGGTTGTAAATATTTTCCCACGCCATTGTCTCTGGGTATTGGATGACCAAATGACGAGGACAAGATTGCATAATCAGAAGGTGGATGGTTTGGAAGGCAAAGTGGGCAGGCGGATAGAGAGGTAGCTGTAAATGTCTTCTCGTCTTTTAGAATCATAGATTTTGAGAGCTTCTGCAACGTTGGATTTTATTGCACACCCTTTTCAGTGCTGCTTGTAACATTAAAGCTTCAGAAATAGCACCTAAACTGGTGGAAATAAATACCTGGTAGTAGTGACGGCAGCAACGGCAGATCACAGCAGTGATTTTTTCGTCTGACAAATTTACCCTTGCGTTTGGACTCACCACTTCAATCAGCACACACTGCCTCAATTGCCGCGCACTTAAAACGAATTGGGCTCAGCCTTAATGTGTGCCTCTCTTCTGTCTGATCCTCTGTCAGTGCACGGGTAAGTATGTTGCTCTAAATTTGACAAGGTGTTGACGTGCTTTGCCGGCGTGAATGTGACGCAGGTCGACTGCTCAGTCGGGAATTTGTGCACACCAGTAGATCAGTCGATTAGGGCAAATGATAGCAAGGTTTTCACGTTAGTGTGCTTGCTGCACCGCTTACATGTTGTGTTTGTGCAACGGGTTTCTTTCTTGTTTCGTTGAGCATTCCTAGCGATCCTAAAGAATGCATCTGTCTTAGTTTTGCGTGTCTAGAATAGCAGTTAGCAGGTGCTCTTTATCCCATTCCTCCCTACGGTGTGAGTGCCAACTGTTGATGCGAAGCGAGTAGTCTATGTCTGCGCCTTGCATTGTAGATTGGGCAAATGAATCATGTCTACATAATTGTTCCTGCGTGGGATTCTTGGATATTGTGTCCGCTTAAGTCTGTTTCCGCAGCAAAACGATGGACTGCAAGTGGTAGCAAATCGTCTGTGCTTACCTCCTGGAGTGATGCAGTATGTCCAAATGGATTCGTATAATCTCATTTTTGACAGCCGGTTACACTATCCAGTGGTGCGACAGCACAGAATGCTTCTGATCATCGACATTGAGCGAAGTTCGTGACCGAGGCACAGTAACGGTTATTTGGGCTGCAGTCGTCCTCGCCAAGTCAATGCCATACGGAGTAAAGCCTCTTCGCCAGTAAGCGGTCACAGTATGACATGGGCTCACGTACCTTTGAAAGACACATCTGATGGTATTAAAAGCGCAAGAAGGGATTACATGGCGGTGGAGTGAGTGAGTGAGTGAGTGAGTGAGTGAGTGAGTGAGTGAGTGAGTGAGTGAGTGAGTGAGTGAGTGAGTGAGTGAGTGAGTGAGTGAGTGAGTGAGTGGGTGAGTGAGTGAGTGAGTGAGTGAGTGAGTGAGTGAGTGAGTGAGTGAGTGAGTGAGTGAGTGAGTGAGTGAGTGAGTGAGTGAGTGAGTGAGTGAGTGAGTGAGTGAGTGAGTGAGTGAGTGAGTGAGTGAGTGAGTGAGTGAGTGAGTGAGTGAGTGAGTGAGTGAGTGAGTGAGTGAGTGAGTGAGTGAGTGAGTGAGTGAGTGAGTAGACGCGTCTTGGACACACTTACGCCCACTTAGTCTCATGAAAGCGTCCATAGCATAACCCATCAAGCCGCAAAGCGCTGAGATGCTTGCTTCTCTTCAGTGGGCATAGACCGATCAAATTCGTTCATAGCGATCAAAGAGGCGCACAGCGCCTGCACATCATTTGTACCAGTTATCCTCCAAAGTTAATGAGATTTTGTCATGAAACGGACTTTGTGGCAACAGGGTTGGAGGGTTGGGGTGTGATGGAGTGGGTTCTTGTTGATGTGCAAGAAGATCACCGTCGAGGTGGACAGTGGCAATTGGTGTCGAAGGTTGGCTAGCTTTGGGGCGCAACAACAGAGGCGCGTCATGATTGCATGCCGCTCTATCTACATTGCCACTGTTCTAGTGACCGGTGCAGCCGCCGGCAGAGAGACACACAGATGCGAGCGCTAATCCACCTGACGCATCACCGAACCATTCATCAATGGTGATGGTTCGTCCAATGATCGCAATCTCCACTGTTAAGTACTAAGCGCACTCGCCACACCAGCAAGATTTCACTACACAACCCTCTAACTCTTCTCGCTCCTCTCCCTCCAAGTAGCCAAAGTCCATGAACGGAGAGACAAGCACTGAGCCTATTGCATGCATCTCCGAAGGTGCTGGTCAACTGCTGCCATTGCATCCAGTAGTCGTGGGTGACGGATCAGTTCCGCTTTGTCTTCACTGCATCCTACTGCCATTCTTGATTGACACTATATAGAGGCGATATCATTCGCAGATGGTATGGGAGATGGCAATGTTTGGGTTAGAGCTTCCTCGTACTGCCTCTCGGCTCACATAAGACTACAAAGCTCTCCTTGGTTGAATGATCCTTTGTGCCATTATTTTATTTCCTTGTCGTGAAATGTGGGTCACCTGTCCGGTTTCATTGGCCTGACGAGGAGCGTGTCGGCATACCGAAGGCAATGCGCACTGTTGCTGCCGATGGTGGTAGTTGACGTGATGCTGACATAATTGTCGCTTGCTGATGTGCAAAGCCCATGAGTCAGTGAACGAGGCAAGGCGAATTGCGTTAGAGCTGATCCTAAAACGCACATAACTTTCGAAGGCGAGGTACAGCTTTGTAGCTGATCGGAAGCTCGGCTGAAATGGGGGAGGGGGAAAGGGGGATGCGAAGGAAGGGAGGGGTGAGAATATCTGTTTTGGCAGCCTTATCGACCTCTCCTTGGTTGACAGTCCAAATCAACTGCAGACACCTCGTGTTAGCAGTCAGTGTGAACTGGAAGCTGTTCATCCGTCTTCGCTACCGCAGCTCACCGGTCTCCTCCCAAGTGGCGGTGCACTCATCCCCCTCTGCAGTGCCCACTGTAAGCCACATCTTCGTCATGATTATGGCTGTCACAATGGGGACGTAGTCACTCAATTTTGGCCATGTGGGACATGCGCAGCAGGTTGGTAATAAACACCGCAACATCAAGTCGCCTTGGCGAGGATGATGAATGAATGAACACCTTGTGGGTCAAACCAGCCATCCCGTTGATTCTCTGACCTGACTTTTGACTAGGAATGCGGGCACGGTTGCTTAGGAGTGGGAAGGACAACGGCGAAATGCAGTCACACCATTTTGGACGAAGCGTTAGTCTCTAAACTGCATGTGCGAGTAGTTTTGGCTGTTTTGACTATGCGCATGAAGTCCTTATATGCTTCCTCCCATTTACGCAGTCACCCTCATTTCTATGACATCATTTCAACACTTCTTCAGGTCGATAGGCACTGTGGGTGAGTGAGAGTGGAGGAGTGAGGTCGGGCTGGTAGTGAAAGGCTGCGACTGTCTGGACGCTGTTGTGTATCACTCAGAATGGAGGCTGGGAGCCCAGTCACAGGGATGCGTTCATATCCTGTGCGACGGTGCTCCAATGACCGGTGTCGTGGTGGAGCTTGAGGTGGGTTCTGATTGTTCTCGACGCCCAGTTTCTACGAGAGGAGTGAAGCAGGCATCTCTGAGTGCAGAAGACTGAGCTGAAGGCGTCCTGATTGTTTTATCAAGTACAATAGGGATGTTACAGAATTGGGAATGCTTTTGTGCTAATGACAGTGGCAGGGAGGAGGATGGCAATGAGGAACCACCTACGCTGTTGGCAATGCCCCTAGATCTCCCCCTTTCAAGTGCAACGCGACTTGGAGGATGAGAACCGTCAGGCGTAGCATCCACCCACATCCCCACTAGCAAAGAATCTGCTGATCCTTAGCGTGTCAGAAGCCAACCAGTACAGCCCCTGTTTAGAGGCCATTCCTACAGAAGATAAACAATTTGACGGATGCCCGTAAGCTCCTTAGTTTAGCACACCACTACTACAAGCACTTTGTTGATGGCCTCTCTACGGCTGCTGACGAGCCTGCTTGACTTCATTAAAGAAGCACGCAAGTACCCATCCAGTCAGAACTGTAGCATGCGGGGGCCATCTGGCAGCTTTTATGAGAATGCAGCGAAACATAACCTCGTCCAGCAAGGTGGCTAGTCGGACATGGTGGAATCCGTCCAAATGCAAACCACAAGATGAGGCGCGTTTTCGTTGATGCAAACAACCATTGGATAGTCGCGCAGGCGGTCCCGTTATGTCACCTAGAAAAATGAGTAGACGCTTCGAGCAGAACTTGGGGTAAGTTGTGCTGACACACCCTCCTCCCCTTCCCCTCGTCTCTCCCGCCCATCCTACCCTCCTTCTCCCCACCACATTTGCCTGTGTAATGTCAGTGCTTTGCGCAGGTCAGGCAAACAAAATGAGAAGTGAGTGTCTGAGGTGCAGCTTTAGGCAGAAACACGTGATTCCACCACCAAATCAGGTCTTTTGTGGCGCATTTAGCTGCGTGGCCATAGTAGTGACTGGAGAAGGGCACTCTGCAGTAGTGCGAAGTGGACGCAGAAGATGTGAAGGAGGTAGATGTGCAGCACTATGCATTGACGTACAGCAATCATCCTCTGCCTCCCCGCCCTCCTCCCTTCCTTGCCTCTTGTTCGCAACTGCTCTTCGATCTCCTTCTCCTCCCTTCTCCTCCCCTCCCCTGCCCTCCACTTTGCCTTGCCTCACCCAACCATTCACCAACCCACCCAATCAGTCACGCCTTTGTTCGTTGTAGATGAACAAGCATTTTATTTTGCATCCGTTAGAGAAGATCAGGCACCACACCTGTCTTCGCTGGTGCGAAAGCACAAATCGCGCAGACGCAGAATTAGGATCTACCAAGAAGCCACCTTCGTCGGCTCCATAGCAGTATTTAGGGGTAAGTCGCCATCTCCTTCCACGCCTGCATGTATGCCTTGTGTGGTGTTGCTCATTTCGTCTCCTGTGCCTCTCTCGCACGAGATTGCGAACGGTATAAACGGCAGCTGGGGTGGGAGCAGAAGCAGGAGGGGATGTAGTGAGTAAGAAGCAGTGTGGTAGACTAAGTAAGGTTAGGCTTAACCAGACCGCACAGTGCTAAACTCCAACAGATGCGGGTGGACTAGCCACGTGTGCCTGATTATAACAGCGTTGTGTGACAGTGTGAATGGTAGGTGGCCGTCTTCACGACCTAACGCTTGAACCACCTCAACGTCTGCATTTGGCATGTCGAAGGCACCCAACGAAACCGCGGCAGGCTACATGCAGTGAGGTCATTCTCTTCTACCTGGCAGATATTAGGGACCAAGACACACGCACAGCACCAAAGTCGGTCGACGTCCTTGCGACGGCAAAGCAACAGCCTTCCTGCCTCCTCTTTCTCTCCCATACTCCTCTCCAATTCGCCTTCAGTGAATCACCCCTCCTTTCCTTCTTCTCCATCTCCCCCTCACTCCACCGCATGTGCTCTTCATCACCGCGTCTTGCATTGTCTTACCTACACCCTTCCTGCATTCGAGTCACGTAGAGTGGAGAAGAGTGAGGCCTACTAATCGTCTTTTAACCATCCTTCATTTGTCCATTTCAGTGACGCCAGAACATCTCACTCCTCTGACCGCCCCACGTTCATCACATCTTCGTCTTCTTCGAGCCCACAGTCCCTTCCTGTCCACCGCCTCCTATGCCTCCGTCAACCTCATCATTTGCCGACGTCCTTTCAGTAAGTTCTGCTCCTCTCTCCAATTTCGTCTTTACTCGACATGCTATCTCTAATGGCCATGGTGATGAGGGAATTTGTGTGCTAGATCAGGCAAGGCACAGGCTATTGCCGAGTAGACTCCACTCCACTCCACTCCACTCCACACAACCAATCCTCTAATTTCGCTTTATCTTAGCTCTCATTGTCGTCTGCTCTAGGCGCTGTCTTCCATTCCTTGTTTCCCCTAGTTTATCCCATTCCACGCTGCCTCAGTTCTTCTGCCTCCACCTTTACCTCCACCTCCTCCTTCTCACCTCTCTCATTGCGCTCCTACTTTCGCGCCAGATTTGACCTCCACAACAAAGGTAAGCGCCTTCACCTAATTTGCACCTCTCCCTACTCCACTCAGTCTGTACACCCTGTGCGTTCGTGTGCTCACTTCCTCCACTCGCCCTTTTAGATTGTCGTCGTGCGTGGTGTGGCACGCCAACAGGTAAGACCGTTCGTTTGTGTGCATGCGTGCGCACGTGTGTGAGTGTGTGTGTCTGCTGACACGTTGGTCTCATCTTCCTCTCCGTGCACGACTTTGCAGACGACCAGGTCGATAGCAGCATCCTGGGCCCTGTAAGCACTCCTCTCACCATTCGCTTGCTCCCTCCTCGCTTTGCCGCATCAACGATCGGCATGTTGGTTGACGTCAGCCTTCAGCTTCGTTGCTCACCCGTTCCACGTTATTTGCCTCCTCCAACTTCTGCCTGTGCTTCCACTTCTTCCCATCCATTTGCCTCGCCACCTTTTTCCATGCTTTAGATTGAGGAAGACGCACCGCATTCGGGGGCCAGCACCAACCATAACTATGAAAATGGTGCCCGAAGGAGAAAATGGTCCTTATCGTGACAACGCGTTCCATCAATTCCTGAACTGCGTGACGAGGATGGCACGCTGCCTCCACCCACGCAGAGGAGGATGCCATATAAAGCGTAAACTTCCTCAGAGGTAGCGCCTAAACCTGCCATTCCGTCATTGCCATTGTCACAATAGGACAGCACCCGTGAACAGAGAGTAGACACAATAGGCACTTACACTCTGCACACACTTGATCCCCTAGGTACTCACGCCACCCTCCTCCATCCCCTCTTGCCTAATAAAAGTATCTTTCATCCAACTACGTCTTCCTCGCCACTACATGATGTGCGTTCCACTCGTCAATATGGTCCACTTCAAGGCACACGCTCAACCTCCCACGTCGCAGTCCTTCACCGTTGGCAAGACAGTAGTCTCACATATCGAGTGCACGCTATACATTCAGCCAGCCCCAGCTATACTTCACAACATGGTCATCGCTTCTGTTTCTACGTCTCATTAGACATTCAGTTGCCACACAACCTCTACTCATGCAGTCGTCTGCCTACTTGCCTTTCAGCCCTCATCACTGTTAGGCCTTCAGGACTGAACGCGTGTCACGGTAGTGGGTAGTTGGACGGGTGTGATCGACCCAAACCCCTCCCAGTTCCGCGCAACAATGTGATGCAGTACACAGGATAAGAGTCACCAGTTCTGGCCTACCATCTAACTTTCAGCACCTGTTTTGGTGCCTTCAGCCCAGTCTTCTGCACTCAGAGATGCCAGCTCCACTCCTCTCGTAGAAAATGGGCGCCGAGAACAATCAGAACCCACCTCAAGCTCCACCACGACACCGGTCATTGGGGCACCGTCGCACAGGATGTGAACGCATCCCTGTGACTGGGTTCCCAGCCTCCATTCTGAGTGATACACAACAGCGTCCAGACAGTCGCAGCATTTCACTACCAGCCCGACCTCACTCCTCCACTCTCACTCACCCACTGCGCTCATCGACCTGACGAAGTGGGGTGACTGCGTAAATGGGAGGAAGCATATAAGGACTTGTGACAACACCTACGGGCAGGCATGCATGAACCTACTGTCACACCAAGCATCGGAGGGAGTCAGACCAACAGGAATTCATCACGTTGTTAACGGTGAGGTGGTGCTGGGTCACACCACCCACGTCGCTTTACCACAGGTTCCCGTGCAGATACTCGACCACTCAATTGGACCGCACCTGCGCGCTCGCCCAGCACTGACAACGCCATACCACCACAGGCTCCACTTTCATCTTCACCAATCTTCGAGAAAAAGGCAATGTCGCAAACCGGATGTCCGATACCCCCAATGACACCAATACCAACACGGCTATGACAAGCTCAGCCAAGGAAAGCACTGCAGTCGAAACCCACATGGTGACTGTTCACCCAACATGAGGCATCAACGCACGATGGCTGCATTGCACACAGAAAGACGCCTAACACGCACACGATGAAGATGCAGTGGTGCGCCTTGCAAGCCTGCACGGAACCGTCAGCAAGTGCGGCAGCGTTGATTGCGACAGCTGAAAGCGCACAGGACGTCCACTGATCAGCGAGTTGAGCACGATGATATGCTGAATGGGGTGAGTTTAACTTCTCAGTGCGTCACATTGTGCTGTTGATCGTTTTGCTGTAGCAACTCACCAGTCGTCGCTGATGGAATCGATCCACTTGCCATGACGTTGCCACCTTCATCTGCCTCAGTTGATTAGTTTGGCCTAATGTGACGCGAGGAGATGCAAAGGCTGGCCACTGCTCATCTTTTCTCATTTTTAGCACATTCACACTCTGGGAGTGGCGAGGAGAAATTTCGATTGAAGAGGAAAACAAGGTGGCGCACTTTGTTGCAGCGTCAAACGGCTTCAACCGCAGAAGGCGGATGGCACAGCCAACCCACTGGTTCCGTGCGTACTCCGTTTCCATGCTGAGGTGTGTCTGTGCAGTCCCATTTCCCTCCTCCACCCCCTTTCTTTCCACTGTAAGGACGCACAATTCCAGCCGTATCCTTTGACTTGCACATCCTCCGCCCTCCTACGTTATTTACCTGCCAGTCTTCGCACCACTCTCTTTACAACCCCAACTATTTCCCAACTAATTTAATCTAACCATCCATGGGTGCCATGCCTACGTTCGGTGAAAGGCTTGCAGAGTGAAATTTAACTATTCGACCCTTTTACCTGTCTTTTCTGCACTTTTGAGAGTGAAGGGATTGCAGACCTCCTCTTCTTCCATGCAGTCGCTTGTGCGTGGATAGCAGATCCATGGCTGAGTGGCCCACGTGCCATCCATGAGGCCTGACGCGTTGTCGCCTCGACCCAGACCAAAATTATCACTCTCGTTATCGTCGTTGCCTCCTCAATCACTCGCCTCTATGACTACGTTCATCGAGTTGGCATCGCCAAACCGACTCAGGTGCCCATGTCGGCCAATTACCAGGGTGTCACCCGAATGCAGGAAGCGCTATAAAGGACTTTTTTACACTCAACCCCTCAAATTACTGGTCATCCCCTTTAAGTGCGCTCATTCCGTAGTCACTGGTATCTTATTTAGGCAGGCATTCGTACCCGCGTTTCCTGTGTTGGGCGCATGCGCGACAGACGGCGCTGAAGCGTTGGTGAATGGCGTAACGCAGAGAATCAAGGCAATAGAGACCCGCTTCTCAGGTCTCTTACTGTACATGTGATGCCCCCGACCCGCATGTGAACCCTCCAAACACGATTCCACCATCGGAGATGGTGAATGGCAGCAACTCAGGCACTCACCGTGTAGGCGACCATCTACCTTCCAAGCCGTCTAGCACTACCCCACCTTGCATTTCCTAAGCATTAGTGCTTAACTCTATCAAGGTGGCCTAATTGGCAGAGCGTGATTCCAATAGGCCGCGAAAAGTCTTTCATCACTGAGCGCTAACTCATGCTGGCGAGTCGATGTGCTACTGACAGCGATTTCAGTAGGGTTGGCGTAGAGGCATTCACCAACCTCTCCTCCATTTCGCGTTACCTCCCATCTTGCGTTGCCAATGCTCCAGTCTTGTAAGCGAATATGGTGGCCCAATTCCTTCACGATGCAGAGATGCAGGCGTCATTAGTGGCGGTTGTGCTGCAATCGCTTGAAATGAGTGACAATCGAATACCGCATGGCTTGCTCCTGGTCCAGTCAGGATGTTTGTTAGGGTTGTCGTTTCCTCTCCATCCTCCTTCCAGCTTTCCGCAAAACAGACAATAACGTTACCACCTTAGTCTTGCAATTATCGAATATTACGACGTTCAACAAGTCCGAAACCCGACAATGAATTTCCAAATTAAATGCAATGTTACCTGCAGCAATCATTACGGACGCCTAAGCTGAGTTTGCGCCCTAGTTCAAACGCCAACACTGCCCTTCGCTGCAGTTATGAGCGACTCTCCAATAACACAATCACCATAGTGACCACATTGACACAAATGCTGCCGTGACAGTCACTACGCCACCCTAACAACTAACAGCGGTGACGTCCTTCACCAGTCTTGGTAGCAGCAGTGGCGCTGTCAAATTCTTGGCGCAACGACGCTTTGCACAAACTTATCAACCGTAAAAATAACACCGATTTCGCCCCGACTCGGAAAACATGGCCCAACTTTCGCCTACGGCCAATGCATCGAATTCCCGCCATGACGCAAACAAAGTCCACTACTTGCACACTCAAAACAGCACTCACTACCTCACCAATCAACAGAAGCAGGACTGCACTCGTCGATGATAATCAGCAGAAAAAGACTTTTGTCGGGAGTGCTCAGAGTCAAGTCGTCAGTGAAAGCACAAAGTAGATTTTCTACTGCTTTGGTGGGCGCAATCCCGTGGCAAAAACCAAAAAAAAGGAAGCAAACCAATGTCAGTTTGTGGGAGTTAGAAAATTAGCACACTGATCTCTAGTGACTGGAGCAGGCGCGGTCGTGGGGGAATCATTGGCTGGATCAGGGCGACAATTCGCACGCCAAAGTCCAAACGCTGGTCTCATTGTGCTCAAGGCCGTGCAGCACGCCACTAACGCATTTGCATGCCAATTCGCAACTTCTAGCCTGTTCGTAATACCACAAAGCGAACGCATCTACTCAAAACGACGACTGATTTCTCGGACCTCGACCAAAGCGAAGAAGAATTTCCACACCACATGCGTGGGATCATGAGCGCACACTGAGAACTACAACTTAATTATTGTTTTCTAAAATAGTACGCCAGGTTGAGTGTTGCATGCCTTTATTGACAGGTAGCAACCACAGAATACAACACCTCCCACATCATTCAGCACAACTTGGGCGGTTTAGTCTGATACTGTTGGTGATCAAAGGCGACTTCTGCTCCAATTTCACCCACATATTGGTGCTTGCGAAAATCACGTGCAGCACCACCTCCACCTTCACCACCTACTCCCCACCGTCCTTCTTCGGCACTTTCGTTCCCGTTGTCGCATATGCTGCTGCCGTAGAAGTTATCGTCCATGCCTTCCGACGACGATGAAGAGCGGCAAACATATGGACGAAGCGGCACTTCTATAACACTACCAACAGAAGGACGGCTAGCTCAAGAATGCAAATACGAGAGTTCGACAGATAACATACTCCGAGTCTGCATCGACTGCGTGCGTGCTGCCGAACCCTTCGTTCCTCGACAACACGCGAAGCGATTGTTTGTGAGTGTACTCGTGGCCAACCATCGATATGCTCGGTTCTCGATAAATCCCAGTAAAGACTGCGTGGCCATGCGTCACGTCTGGCGGTTTGCTTGCAAATGCAACACTGCAACGTTGCATTATCATGTCTCGACGGATGGACTTGAGCAAGCGACCGGCTTTGTACTTCACCAACAGTAAATATCCCACAGTCAGCGTGAAGATGAGGAGGGAAAAACACACAGGAACAATTATGTAGACATGATTCATTTGCCCAATCTACAATGCAAGGCGCAGACATAGACTACTCGCTTCGCATCAACAGTTGGCACTCACACCGTAGGGAGGAATGGGATAAAGAGCACCTACTAACTGCTATTCTAGACACGCAAAACTAAGACAGATGCATTCTTTAGGATCGCTAGGAATGCTCAACGAAACAAGAAAGAAACCCGTTGCACAAACACAACATGTAAGCGGTGCAGCAAGCACACTAACGTGAAAACCTTGCTATCATTTGCCCTAATCGACTGATCTACTGGTGTGCACAAATTCCCGACTGAGCAGTCGACCTGCGTCACATTCACGCCGGCAAAGCACGTCAACACCTTGTCAAATTTAGAGCAACATACTTACCCGTGCACTGACAGAGGATCAGACAGAAGAGAGGCACACATTAAGGCTGAGCCCAATTCGTTTTAAGTGCGCGGCAATTGAGGCAGTGTGTGCTGATTGAAGTGGTGAGTCCAAACGCAAGGGTAAATTTGTTAGACGAAAAAATCACTGCTGTGATCTGCCGTTGCTGCCGTCACTACTACCAGGTATTTATTTCCACCAGTTTAGGTGCTATTTCTGAAGCTTTAATGTTACAAGCAGCACTGAAAAGGGTGTGCAATAAAATCCAACGTTGCAGAAGCTCTCAAAATCTATGATTCTAAAAGACGAGAAGACATTTACAGCTACCTCTCTATCCGCCTGCCCACTTTGCCTTCCAAACCATCCACCTTCTGATTATGCAATCTTGTCCTCGTCATTTGGTCATCCAATACCCAGAGACAATGGCGTGGGAAAATATTTACAACCTGAACCGAAAACTTAGATCTCCTTGCTGACAGTAGATACGCAACGGTCATAGTCACATCGCTGCCACCTTATGCGCCTACTCACAGTGCATTCATATCGATGAAAGCCAAGCTCATCCAAATCCACACATCTCGTGCGGCAGTGCGAGCGCAAGCAGTAGCACATCATTCACCACATTCAACTATCACCTTCACCGACCGACTACGACTTCACAACGTGCTCACTACCACGTCCAAAATCAGCGATATGGAGAAGTCACATCCTGTGAGTGAGTCTCGAGCCTTCTACACATCTGCGGTTCACATCGACCCACCCACCAGCACTGCCTCTCAAACACCACTCATGTCCAACCTCATGCACCACGGCGACTCTGCCAACGGTGCTAACAAAACTGCATTCAACGAGCGCATCCAACCAACGCACATAAGTCAAGACTCCCAACACAGCCCCCACCACGTTCGGTTGGGCACTTCTACTGTCTCGTCAATTAGCAAACCATCTCGTCGCGGCTAAAAACAAACACACTACGTGAAAAATGGATTACAGCAGAAAATGCCCACCTCAGTTTCACTTATCATGACAAATCACATCAGCCAGCTTTGCCATGCTGCCATAACTCCCTCCAATAATGAACATCAAAGAGGTATTAAAGACTGTGTTATAGTAAATGAGACAACAAACCTACCTCACTGCAAATGCGATCCTTTTAAATCAAGACAGAAGCACCCGACTCAGACAGGGCACACCACTATCCCGCACCAAGACCCAGGCCAATAACCAAGCCTCCTCTGCTTGTCATAACGCCGTCATGCACAAATTGCACACATACGAACAGGTGGGTGAACTAGAACGCCAGCACTGACACCTCCAAACCCGTGATCCTCTTCCCCACCCTCATTACAGGCCCCAACAACAGCCAGCGAGCTCAACTCTTATGCTCTACCATCAAGATTCCTCTAGTTAAAGGCGGCACTATGAATGGCGGAGACGACATCCAACGAATGCGACAACTCCGTCATCATAACACTCAGCAGAAAGAAACTTTTCCCTACATTAGCAAAGTCAAGCCAGCGAAGGTCCCGCTGTTTGATTCAAACGATGCCGCCAGGAAGACCACCTCTCGACTCTGCTGTTCAGATCGCAAACCGGACCGTGGGATGGACAACACTGATCTCCAACTCCCTCAAGTACCTTTCCACCTTCCGTGCAGATGCAACTACACGCCCAACAATGAAAAGAACAAACGACTTCCGCAAACACACCAGCCCTCCTCACGAACAGACACAACGACGCATTATGACACTTCATCCACCTCTCATAATGATTGCTAGGAGCACAACTTGTACTGCCGTACAAGCCTTCATTAAAACTGCCCATCTGCTTTACAAAGACATTACTCAATCGAGCCATTGCTGCACCTCGCACCATTCCACAACCTTCGATGTCAGGAAATCGCCCCATTCTTAATGTTCATCCTCAGGTTCATTATCGAGCCACACTTGCAGCAATTCGAGGCGACTAAAATTACATTCACGGACTCCCACATCTCCTACAAATGTTTGAACCCATGGGAGAGTAAAATCGCCAGCCATCCACAGTTGTCCACAAAGTCGTCCAGCAACTCATTGCAGTGGCTGTAGTTAAGACAATGAATGGCTTAACATTCAGCAGTGGACACGGTTGATGGCAAGTTGTAAAGCATGCCTTCTTGCGCTGCTGCCAACGCCTTGGTGATGCCGCAATTAATAAACACATCATGTCTCGCCATTGCGTGGCACTCAATCTTCTAGCATTGCACCGTAAGTCATTGCGCCCAATGTTATGGCACGGTGAATTACAAGGTTGTGTATTCGCCATCCTTTCCTGCTTCGGCTGGGTCGCATTCCTGGGTAAGTGTAGATGAGTGCAGAATGCTTCTCGCGCGCAGCAAGTGCGTTCAGATGATGCATGAGGGTGAAGAGAACCCACCAGCCAGAGCCTATTATGAAGAAGCGACGACTCGGCTGATTTCCTCCAAGGCTAAGGCATCCTAAGTGGCTGAAGAGCATTGTACAGTGGAAGAAGGTGCCATGGTCACCACGCTGACTGGCACAGCTGAAGTGCTGTCCGAGGAGGATCCGGGTCCTCCATGCTAAGCAGCCAGCCTTCCCACAAACACTAGGTTGTAGAAATTGGAAAGGTGTGATTTGAGACAGTAACGTTGCTTTCCGTGTGTGGTGCCAGCGCCTTGCTATGCTGCACGGCTAATGCTATTTGGGCGAGGTGTTAAGAGATTAGAGAGACTCCTTTGACATTGGTGAGTAGGGTGAATTTACGAGGATGTCAAGGACTGTTTGCACACCGAGACGGGAAGGCGTTTGTGAAAAGAAGTGAAGGCAGCCTATGGATGAACCCCATTTCAACATTTGCGAATGAATTGCCTGACCTAACAATTCCAGTGTCGAGGATTGCACGTTCCGTAGTGGGACGCGGGATTCGCATTGATGAGGTGGTGCAATGACGTCAAAGTAATGATGTAGAATGACAGGCTTCAGCTGAGCATCCGCCGAGTCTGATTGCAAACCACCGCAGGCATTTCGCCACCTCTCATCCGAGTCGACAAATCGCATTCCGCTTCTACTGACCACGCAACTGTCACAAACACGCCTTCCAAAGGCATTCAAGCTTCATGAAGCATAAAATCTAACATCACTGCCCTTTTCCCCTCCTCGACCTCCAAATGAAACCGATGCAACTCGCACTGGCATGTCATCTAATCCAAGCTAATACCCTGGCACATTGCCTGGCACATTCGGCAATAGGCCCCAACACAAGGTCCAGCATGTCGGCACAAAACACACGTCCAACAGGTGCAAGACAAATCATTCTAAATCAATCCAGTCCCAACAATCACAAACGACGGAATGAGCAACTCCAGATCAATCTAACAGCACCACTCTTGCGTCAACAATGCACGCCAAGCTCCCATGCTGCTCTAAAGACATCAACTTGGACAAGATTAATCGACCCTGAATGCCTTCCAGATGTCACGTTGCGCAAGGACAACAACACGAAGCACCAAACGGACATCGATTCCCCGCTGCCCACTCCCCCTTTCCGAAGAAAGTTTTCGCCGTGGGATAGAACAGCATGTCTTGCAAACAACCAGCCAGCACTACCATATCCACTACACCTTCCCTTCGCAGATTGAATGAGCGTATGAACAACTCATCAGTCTCACTTACAATAACTGACGGACTGCTTGCAAAATAATCCACTCCGACTTCTAGCGGTGACCTACCCACCACAGCAGGGAATGCACCAACAGCAACTCTGCCACTGTAGGCGGCGAGGTAGTCCTACGCCACACCATCAACGCCCTTCTGCCAAAGGTTCCCGTCCACGCACTCCACTACTTAGTTAACGAACACAGCTGCACACCACACCTGTGCGTTCGCCCAGCAGTCAGATGCTCACAGCCCATGTCCACTTCCTTCCTCAGCACTCTTTCAGAAGCAACCAATTTTTTTCGGCAGAGCAGATGCTCAATGTTCCCAACGCCACCGAACCAATAAGCTTACCTGCCGTGCCAGAACCAGCACAGCGCAAACTAGTGCTGCCACAGTGCAAACATTCCCTACCGATCCACACATTTACCCAAACCACTTTTCTTGAGGCAAGGTGAAAAAACAATGCCACACTCATTTATGAGGACAAACCCTGACAAGGCAACCCCATCCCCTCAAACAATAAAACCACTGCAGGCAAAACCCTTAGCACTAGTGTTCGCAGAGCATTAAGCACAAAAATACACACGACGGCGCCTAAAACATACTCCATGACGATGCACTCGTGCGTCTTGCAGACATGCAACAATTCGTGACCAAGAGAGGCAGTGTCGGTTGTAACAGCGCAAAAGGCAGCCATCATCCAGTGATCAGCGAGGCGAACCAACGATAGCCAAAGCATTGCAAACGCCGCCACGTTGACAATGACGGCGACAGCGACTGCCAACGCCAACGGAGGTATCAACTCCAACACACGATGACGCACTTCTCCACACTTCACCGACCTGCACGTAGAAGGACACAGCATCACCACTACTTCAGCCATGGCGTCTCACTCACATCCACACCTCCCTAAAATAGCCAACAGACCAAACAAAAGAAGACTTCACTACTTAGAGAGAGGATAGGAATCTGCATCACTCCACCAACACCAACCAATGCCTCAACACCCGTTGCAAAAAAGAGCCAGACTGCTTAACAAGCTCTACATCGAAATAGCTTAGTCTTCGGCACAGCGTCGAACCTGCAACAAACCTACCTGCGTTTTGAATTTGCTCAAGACACTGCTCCTGCAGGTATCGTCAAAATGACTGCCTTGGCGAACACGGACACTGGTGTGTTCTCACAATGCAGCTCACGTCTTCGACCATAGCCAATTAACTTCGCCTTCCGTCAACGCGAAACCAAGCCTATAAGGTATTTCCCGACATTATTAATGGTACTGAGACGAATGTTAGTGGACTAGAGAGCGTTCGCACCTCCCAACCCTCCCCTCATTTCCGATGCTCAGTTCCGTACATCACACTGGAAAGCTTTTGACTTTCCAAGCACGGAACGCCGATTATTACAGTCATTTATCCACTGAATGCTCCAAATCCAAGCCGCACTCTTCATCACTCCTTGCAATAGTTCTCTTGCAGGATTAGCCACCTGACAGTCTTCATCCTCCAAATTCCATCTTATGCGCAAAGTCCGTCTGCACCTCAGCAAAAACGACTTCCAAACCACCCCAAGTGCACTTCGATCCAATTCACCTACTGAACAAGCCGGTCAGTTCGTGCGTCCTGTAAGCAACCGGGCAATTAGGAACTAGCCATTATGTAGTAAAACGCCAGTTTGCCTGCTAGCTAAATATGTCATTACATGCGTTTAATAGCAAAATCGCAGTTTACCTTATAGGATAATTTGAGTAACATTTTTCTGTCACGGTCTTTCCTGTTGGGGAATTAGAATGCCAGCTTTTGCTGAAAGAGCATTTGCGCAGTGTACTAAAGCCGAAAACGAATTCGTTCAATCATAAAATAAAACACACGAATTTAGAAAAAACAGTTTAACCTTGTTGCCTGTCCTTTACCACTTTATCAAAGTTCTTCAGCGACTCCTACCGAGTTAAACAGAAATCAATGAACAGACATCAGTTGCGCACACTGGCATGCGGTTAGGTGTATGTCTACTTGCGTTGCTTGAAAGGCATCACTCATTGTAAAATTGTGAACATGGAGCATCCGCTTCTGCTCCGCAGCCCACATCAAACACCAAATATCCCTCCATAACATCAGCAAACTGTGCTCCTCACTCAAACCTCATCTTCGGCATCAATTTCCGATAGCTAGTCTTGAAGCCGCATTACAAAGCACGGTAGTGAAGGCGTTTCGATTGTGAGGGCCATCCTATGCTCCCATTGTCTCCCCCAATCACGTCACAAGTGCGCTATGCAGGCGACCGAAAGAGGGACCTCGTATTGAGGAAAAATGGCAAACGGATCAGGTGAAACATCCAACACACTTCAGCGGCTTCCCCTAAATTACTCGGATTCCGCTTAAATGTCAGTGACGAAGACGACATCAAGTGGATCTGTGTCCCAAGCTAGAGATGCATGGACGATTGACCATTGCGCCTCCATTCACTCTTAAGGAAATGCCTGCCACCGCACCAGTTTGCTCACTTGTTAAGCTGCACCGCCCACACTTAGTCGACAATGAAAGCAGACGAGGGCAACACAGAAGAGCCCATTTCACTGATTTCGACAGGGCAACCATTCGGCTGTAATCTGCGCCTTATAGCCAAGCTGTCCAGTAGACCTAGGGGCGCGCAGAGATGGCGGAGTGCGCTTAATGCAGCATTGGCTTAGCCAAAATGGGGCCAACCTGATGGCCGCACAAGCCGACCGAGCTTGTCAAATCTGTCCCTCTCTGCAAGATACCTGGCCCTTACTTCAGGACATGCAGGCCGATAATCCTATGGATGGTAGGTAATCTCCTACCCGGTGCATCTGCCTACTATCGAGACGAATGCCACCCTCAGGAACACACGTCATGTCGTAAAGCAGAATGAGCAATTAATGCGAAACGCCACTTTTCCAGACTGGCAGGGCAACGCGATTAGTTGGGCGAACCAAATTAGTTCTTGCAAAATAGTGAAGTTCGTAGACAAAGGCGTGTTGGCTAATAGAACTGCGCCTTTAAGCTCAAACATGCAGATGCCAGCTAAAACCTATTTTGTGTTTGTGGCAAGCTGGCCGCACTTTTCATTCACTTTGGCTGAGGCAGGGCATGGCACAGTTTTTTAGACTGGTAGGGCGACGCAATTAGTTGAGCACACCAAATCCATTCTCGCAAGATAATGAGTTTGAGAGGCAGAGGCCATGAGGGAGGGAAGGATAACGCAAGAGAGGGAGGGCGAAAGAGATCATGCAGTAGACGCTTCCTCAGAGCACTATCAGCTCAAAGAGCTAAGGTTATGTGAGAGCTATGGGTTAAGATGCAAAAACTGAGGCGAATTCATGGTCGTCGAAGTTCGTGTGTGAGGCTGGTGGCGAAGACTAATTGGCGAGGCCAAGTGATTAACGTCGGGGCCACGAGGTGAATTGGCCTTGGCATGGCGAATTTGTGTTTGAGAGGCAGTGTTGGTGGGTGGGCGATGTGAACCGCAGATGTGTAGAAGGCTCGAGACTCACTCACAGGATGTGACTTCTCCATATCGCTGATTTTGGACGTGGTAGTGAGCACGTTGTGAAGTCGTGGGCGGTCGTTGAAGGTGATAGTTGAATGTGGTGAATGATGCGCTACTGCTTGCGCTCGCACTGCCGCACGAGATATGTGGATTTGGATGAGCTTGGCTTTCATCGATATGAATGCACTGTGAGTAGGCGCATAAGGTGGCAGCGATGTGACTATGACCGTTGCGTATCTACTGTCAGCAAGGAGATCTAAGTTTTCGGTTCAGGTTGTAAATATTTTCCCACGCCATTATCTCTGGGTATTGGATGACCAAATGACGAGGACAAGATTGCATAATCAGAAGGTGGATGGTTTGGAAGGCAAAGTGGGCAGGCAGATAGAGAGGTAGCTGTAAATGTTTTCCTGTCTTTTAGAATCATAGATTTTGAGAGCTTCTGCAACGTTGGATTTTATTGCACACCCTTTTCAGTGCTGCTTGTAACATTAAAGCTTCAGAAATAGCACCTAAACTGGTGGAAATAAATACCTGGTAGTAGTGACGGCAGCAACGGCAGATCACAGCAGTGATTTTTTCGTCTAACAAATTTACCCTTGCGTTTGGACTCACCACTTCAATCAGCACACACTGCCTCAATTGCCGCGCACTTAAAACGAATTGGGCTCAGCCTTAATGTGTGCCTCTCTTCTGTCTGATCCTCTGTCAGTGCACGGGTAAGTATGTTGCTCTAAATTTGACAAGGTGTTGACGTGCTTTGCCGGCGTGAATGTGATGCAGGTCGACTGCTCAGTCGGGAATTTGTGCACACCAGTAGATCAGTCGATTAGGGCAAATGATAGCAAGGTTTTCACGTTAGTGTGCTTGCTGCACCGCTTACATGTTGTGTTTGTGCAACGGGTTTCTTTCTTGTTTCGTTGAGCATTCCTAGCGATCCTAAAGAATGCATCTGTCTTAGTTTTGCGTGTCTAGAATAGCAGTTAGCAGGTGCTCTTTATCCCATTCCTCCCTACGGTGTGAGTGCCAACTGTTGATGCGAAGCGAGTAGTCTATGTCTGCGCCTTGCATTGTAGATTGGGCAAATGAATTATGTCTACATAATTGTTCCTGTGTGTTTTTCCCTCCTCATCTTCACGCTGACTGTGGGATATTTACTGTTGGTGAAGTACAAAGCCGGTCGCTTGCTCAAGTCCATCCGTCGAGACATGATAATGCAACGTTGCAGTGTTGCATTTGCAAGCAAACCGCCAGACGTGACGCATGGCCACGCAGTCTTTACTGGGATTTATCGAGAACCGAGCATATCGATGGTTGGCCACGAGTACGCTCACAAACAATCGCTTCGCGTGTTGTCGAGGAACGAAGGGTTCGGCAGCACGCACGCAGTCGATGCAGACTCGGAATATGTTATCTGTCGAACTCTCGTATTTGCATTCTTGAGCTAGCCGTCCTTCTGTTGGTAGTGTTATAGAAGTGCCGCTTCGTCCATATGTTTGCCGCTCTTCATCGTCGTCGGAAGGCATGGACGATAACTTCTACGGCAGCAGCATATGCGACAACGGGAACGAAAGTGCCGAAGAAGGACGGTGGGGAGTAGGTGGTGAAGGTGGAGTTGGTGCTGCACGTGATTTTCGCAAGCACCAATATGTGGGTGAAATTGGAGCAGAAGTCGCCTTTGATCACCAACAGTATCAGACTAAACCGCCCAAGTTGTGCTGAATGATGTGGGAGGTGTTGTATTCTGTGGTTGCTACCTGTCAATAAAGGCATGCAACACTCAACCTGGCATACTATTTTAGAAAAAAGAAAACAGTAATTAAGTTGTAATTCTCAGTGTGCGCTCGTGATCCCACGCATGTGGTGTGGAAGTTCTTCTTCGCTTTGGTCGAGGTCCGAGAAATCAGTCGTCGTTTTGAGTAGATGCGTTCGCTTTGTGGTATTACGAACAGGCTAGAAGTTGCGAATTGGCATGCAAATGCGTTAGTGGCGTGCTGCACGGCCTTGAGCACAATGAGACCAGCGTTTGGACTTTGGCGTGCGAATTGTCGCCCTGATCCAGCCAATGATTCCCCCACGACCGCGCCTGCTCCAGTCACTAGAGATCAGTGTGCTAATTTTCTAACTCCCACAAATTGACATTGGTTTGCTTCCTTTTTTTTGGTTTTTGCCACGGGATTGCGCCCACCAAAGCAGTAGAAAATCTACTTTGTGCTTTCACTGACGACTTGACTCTGAGCACTCCCGACAAAAGTCTTTTTCTGCTGATTATCATCGACGAGTGCAGTCCTGCTTCTGTTGATTGGTGAGGTAGTGAGTGCTGTTTTGAGTGTGCAAGCAGTGGACTTTATTTGCGTCATGGCGGGAATTCGATGCATTGGCCGTAGGCGAAAGTTGGGCCATGTTTTCCGAGTCGGGGCGAAATCGGTGTTATTTTTACGGTTGATAAGTTTGTGCAAAGCGTCGTTGCGCCAAGAATTTGACAGCGCCACTGCTGCTACCAAGACTGGTGAAGGACGTCACCGCTGTTAGTTGTTAGGGTGGCGTAGTGACTGTCACGGCAGCATTTGTGTAAATGTGGTCACTATGGTGATTGTGTTATTGGAGAGTCGCTCATAACTGCAGCGAAGGGCAGTGTTGGCTTTTGAACTAGGGCGCAAACTCAGCTTAGGCGTCCGTAATGATTGCTGCAGGTAACATTGCATTTAATTTGGAAATTCATTGCCGGGTCTCGGACTTGTTGAACGTCGTAATATTCGATAATTGCAAGACTAAGGTGGTAACGTTATTGTCTGTTTTGCGGAAAGCTGGAAGGAGGATGGAGAGGAAACGACAACCCTAACAAACATCCTGACTGGACCAGGAGCAAGCCATGCGGTATTCGATTGTCACTCATTTCAAGCGATTGCAGCACAACCGCCACTAATGACGCCTGCATCTCTGCATCGTGAAGGAATTGGGCCACCATATTCGCTTACAAGACTGGAGCATTGGCAACGCAAGATGGGAGGTAACGCGAAATGGAGGAGAGGTTGGTGAATGCCTCTACGCCAACCCTACTGAAATCGCTGTCAGTAGCACATCGACTCGCCAGCATGAGTTAGCGCTCAGTGATGAAAGACTTTTCGCGGCCTATTGGAATCACGCTCTGCCAATTAGGCCACCTTGATAGAGTTAAGCACTAATGCTTAGGAAATGCAAGGTGGGGTAGTGCTAGACGGCTTGGAAGGTAGATGGTCGCCTACACGGTGAGTGCCTGAGTTGCCGCCATTCGCCATCTCCGATGCTGGAATCGTGTTTGGAGGGTTAACATGCGGGTCGAGAGCATCACATGCTCAGTAAGAGACCTGAGAAGCGGGTCTCTATTGCCTTGATTCTCTGCGTTACGCCATTCACCAACGCTTCAGCGCCGTCTGTCGCGCATGCGCCCAACACAGGAAACGCGGGTACGAATGCCTGCCTAAATAAGATACCAGTGACTACGGAATGAGCGCACTTAAAGGGGATGACCAGTAATTTGAGGGGTTGAGTGTAAAAAAGTCCTTTATAGCGCTTCCTGCATTCGGGTGACACCCTGGTAATTGGCCGACATGGGCACCTGAGTCGGTTTGGCGATGCCAACTCGATGAACGCAGTCATAGAGACGAGTGATTGAGGAGGCAACGACGATAACGAGAGTGATAATTTTGGTCTGGGTCGAGGCGACAACGCGTCAGGCCTCATGGATGGCACGTGGGCCACTCAGCCATGGATCAGCTATCCACACACAAGCGACTGCATGGAAGGACAGGAGGTCTGCAATCCCTTCACTCTCAAAAGTGCAGAAAAGACAGGTAAAAGGGTCGAATAGTTAAATTTTACTCTGCAAGCCTTTCACCGAACGTTGGCATGGCACTCATGGATGGTTAGATTAAATTAGTTGGGAAATAGTTGGGGTTGTAAAGAGAGTGGTGCGAAGACTGGCAGGTAAATTACGTAGGAGGGCGGAGGATGTGCTAGTCAAAGGAGACGACTGGAAATGTGCATCCTTACAGTGGAAAGAAAGGGGGTGGAGGAGGGAAATGGGACTGCACAGACACACCTCAGCATGGAAACGGAGTACGCACGGAACCAGTGGGTTGGCTGTGCCATCCGCCTTCTGCAGTTGAAGCCGTTTCACGCTGCAACAAAGTGCGCCACCTTGTTTTCCTCTTCAATCGAAATTTCTCCTCGCCACTCCCAGAGTGTGAATGTGCTAAAAATGAGAAAAGATGAGCAGTGGCCAGCCTTTGCATCTCCTCGCGTCACATTAGGCCAAACTAATCAACTGAGGCAGATGAAGGTGGCAACGTCATGGCAAGTGGATCGCTTCCATCAGCAACGACTGGTGAGTTGCTACAGCAAAATGAGCAACAGCACAATGTGACGCACTGAGAAGACGAAGAGGAGGATTGATGGTGGTAACGGCGAGGAGACGGAACCATGCCGACAAGTATGGGCTAGGGGAGGAGGAAAGCGCACACTCGGGACGCTCCTTTCCCACGTCCTACATGAAGGTTTGCCTGCCTCACGCCTTGTGTCAAGCAGTTCAAGCGCATTTGAGGCGCTGCACAGGCCTTCCACTTGAGGAGAGGCAGCACTCGCATAGGCAGAGTAAACACACCGTGTCTTTGCCCTCCAAATGAGCACCACCTAAACCAGTGTGTCCCGTTCATCAAGCCCCGTTGACTCCACTCTTCTCGAGGAAACGCAAATGAGGGATGCGGACTAGATGTGAATGTGCCACGCACTTCCAATCGGGCATAGCACGTCTGCCTGCTCGAGTAGACAAGGCGCGCAGAGATTGTGTGTTCCGCAACTGGACCATAATGAGGTGTAAAAATTGGTGTGTCATGATCGCATATCCTTCCAAAGCCACACGTGCACAGTCCTGATCTACATTGGCGGGGAGTAAGCCTGCAGGCAGAGTGAGACTGCTCCATTGTGAGCATCTCCTGACAACAAAGTCAGCAGTGGCGTGTAAACATGTCTGCGGATGTGTGCGTCGGGTTCGAAGTTAATCTCACCCCATTTAGCACTCCCTTCCCCAAAAGGATTGGAGTGGATGCAAACAGATGGTAATCTCCTTCATGGAGAAAGGGTCGAGTTAGGCGGGTGGTGAGGACTGTGAATATTTGTGGAAGGAATGCTGCTGATTTTTGCAATCGGTGCTGCTGCGAAGGGAAAGAGATGACTAGAAGCATCGACACCACCACCACTCCTTCAATTGTTAGGGTCAGATTGGCCACCACGCCAAGCATTGATGATCATGAGCCTCCACGCGCCTCTCACCTCACCACCTTTCTGCGCATGCATGCATTCATGCAAGCAGTCCTCAATGCTGGATGCGAAGTGTTCGACGAAGTGGCTTCCTCCTACGCGGCAATCGTCACCTGCCTTCGAGGGGAAGTGTCCTCTCTGAAACAGCTAAAGCCCCGTCACTTCACTCCTTCACCACGCCATTGGCCAACATCAATGAGGATGGGTTGGAGAGGCATCTGTGGCACGCTTTACTCGATTAGTTACGAAACGATTTGATTGAGGGACTAACATGTAGCTACTGCCTCCACGAGTGTCACACGTTTGTCTGTTCATACAAGCAGACAAGCAAGTGCATGTGTGTGACATGCTGAGCTCATGTTGGATAGGCATGGAATGACATCGTGCAGAAAATTCGCTGCCCACCATCGACATGAAGTCCTCAAAATGTCAAATGAACTCAAAGTCAGGTGGCCGTGAAGCATTTTACCGACACCCAGAGGGTGCACCACGTCTTCGCATTGACGTCGTTGCACCACCTCATCAATTCGAATCCTGCGTCCCACTATGGAACGTGCAATCCTCGACACTGGAATTGTTAGGTCAGGCAACTCATTCGCGATGGTCGCAATGGAGGTTATGCATGAATTACCTTCAATTTTTTTGCACAACCACCTTCTCGTCTTAGGCATCCTCCTCAATTCATTCTGCTCACCATTGTCAGAGAAGTCTTCTTGACCTCTTAACTACTCGCCCACGCAGCATTAGCCGTACAGCATAGCAAGGCGCTGGCACTAAATACGGAAGGCAACGTCACCGTCTCAAATCACACCTTCTCGATATCTACAACCGATGCTCATGCACCTAGTGTTCGTGGGAAGGCTGACTGCTTGGCAAGGAGGACCCAGATCCTCCTCGGGCAGCACTTCAGATTCGGGAAGTGGTCTTCCTAGCGGCATCGTTGGAATCAAGCAGCGCGACCTTATGCGGATTGACTTTGGCAAAGTAGAGAGGAGTTCCTTCCTGCTAAGTGTTATGATGACGGAGTTGTCGCATTCGTTGTACATCGTCTTCGCCAAAAGATGGTATCTCTTGGTTCCAATTGACGCGTCCTTCATAAGGTCGCGTACGTTGGTTCACGTCGTTGAACTGTCACATTTCCAGTGGTATGGAGTTGGTGCTGGGAAAGACCGTAGCATATTATTCATAAGGAATGCTACTTTATTCGACGATTGTACATAAATCCTCTGCAGTGTGATGAAGTGCTCATTTCTATGACATCGTTTCAACACTTCTTCAGGTCGATAGGCACTGTGGGTGAGTGAGAGTCGAGAAGTGAGGAAGGGCTGGTGGTGAAAGGCTGCGACTGTCTGGACGCTGTTGTGTATCTTTCAGAATGGAGGCTGGGAGCCCAGTCACAGGGACGCGTTCATATCCTGTGTGACGGTGCCCCAATGACAGGTGTCGTGGTGGAGCTTGAGGTGGGTTCTGATTGTTCTCGGCGCCCAGTTTCTACGGGAAGAGTGGAGCTGGCATCTCTGAGTGCTGAAGACTGGGCTGAAGGCGCCAAAACAGGTGCTGAAAGTTAGATGGTAGGCCAGAACTGGTGACTCTTATCCTGTGTACTGCATCACATTGTTGCGCGGAACGGGGAGGGGTTTGGGTCGATCACACCCGTACAACTACCCACTACCGTGACACGCCTTCAGTCCTGAAGGCCTAACAGTGATGAGGGCTGAAAGGCAAGAAGGCAGACGACTGTATGAGTAGTGGTATGTGTGGCGACTGAATGTCTAGTGAGACGTAGAAGCAGGGGCGATGACCATGGTGTGAAGTACTGCTGGGGCTGGCTGAATGTATAGCGTCCACTAGACATGAGACTACTGTCTCGCCAACGGTGAAGGACTGCGACGTGGGAGGTTGAGCATGTGCCTTGAAGTTGACCATATTGACGAGTGGAACGCACATCATGTAGTGGCGAGGAAGACGTAGTTGGATGAAAGATACTTCTATTAGGCAAGAGGGTATGGAGGAGGGTGGCGTGAGTACCTAGGGATCAAGTGTGTGCAGAGTGTAAGTGCCTATTGTGTCTACTCTCTGTTCACGGGTGCTGTTCTATTGTGACAATGGCAACGACGGAATGGCAGGTTTAGGCGCTACCTCAGAGGTAGTTTACGCTTTATATGGCATCCTCCTCTGCGTGGGTGGAGGCAGCGTGCCATCCTCGTCACGTAGTTCAGGAACTGATGGAACGCGTTGCCACGATAAGGGTTATTTCTCCTTTGGGCACCGTTTTCATAGTTATGGTTGGTGCTGGCCCCCGAATGCGGTGCGTCTTCCTCAATCTAAAGCATGGAAAAAGGTGGCGAGGCAAATAGATGGGAAGAAGTGGAAGCACAGGCAGAAGTTGGAGGAGGCAAATAACGTGGAACGGGTGAGCAACGAAGCTGAAGGCTGACGTCAACCAACATGCCGATCGTTGATGCGGCAAAGCGAGGAGGGAGCAAGCGAATGGTGAGAGGAGTGCTTACAGGGCCCAGGATGCTGCTATCGACCTGGTCGTCTGCAAAGTCGTGCACGGAGAGGAAGATGAGACCAACGTGTCAGCAGACACACACTCACACACGTGCGCACGCATGCACACAAACGAACGGTCTTACCTGTTGGCGTGCCACACCACGCACGACGACAATCTAAAAGGGCGAGTGGAGGAAGCGGGCACACGAACGTACGGGGTGTACAGACTGAGTGGAGTAGGGAGAGGTGCAAATTAGGTGAAGGCGCTTACCTTTGTTGTGGAGGTCAAATCTGGCGCGAAAGTAGGAGCGCAATGAGAGAGGTGAGAAGGAGGAGGTGGAGGTGGAGGTGGAGGCAGAAGAACTGAGGCAGCGTGAAATGGGACAGACTAGGGGAAACACGGAATGGAAGACAGCGCCTAGAGCAGACGACAATGCCAGCCAAGATAAAGCGAAATTAGAGGATTGGTTGTGTGGAGTGGAGTGGTGTCTACTCGGCAATAGCCTGTGCCTTCTCTGATCTAGCACACTAATTCCCTCATCACCATGGCCATTAGAGATAGCATGTTGAGGAAGGACGAAATTGGAGAGAGGAGCGGAACTTACTGAAAGGACGTCGGCAAATGATGAGGTTGACGGAGGCATAGGAGGCGGTGGATAGGAAGGGACTGTGGGCTCGAAGAAGATGAAGATGTGATGAACGTGGGGTGGTCAGAGGAGTGAGATGTTCTGGCGACACTGAAATGGACAAATAAAGGATGGTTAAAAGACGATTAGTAGGCCTCACTCTTCTCCACTCCGCGTGACTTGAATGCAGGAAGGCTATAGGTGAGACAATGCAAGACGCGGTGATGAAGAGTGCATGTAGTGGAGGAAGGGGGAGATGGAGAAGAAGGAAAGGAGGGGTGACTCACTGAAGGCGAATTGGAGAGGAGCATGGGAGAGAAGGAGGAGGCAGGAAGGCTGCCGCTTTGCCGTCGCAAGGACGTCGACCGACCTTGGTGCTGCGCGTGTGTCTTGGTCCCTAATATCTGCCAGGTAGAAGAGAAAGACCTCACTGCATGTAGCCTGCTGCGGTTACGTTGAGGTTGTTCAAGCATTAGGTCGTGAAGACGGCCACCTACCATTCACACTGTCACACAACGCTGTTATAATCAGGCACACATGGCTAGTCCACCCGCATCTGTTTGAGTTTAGCACTGTGCGGTCTGGTTAAGTCTAACCTTACTTAGTCTACTACACTGCTTCTCAATCACTACATCCCATCCTGCTTCTGCTCCCACCCCAGCTGCCATTTACACCGTTCGCAATCTCGTGCGAGAGAGGCACAAGAGATGAAATGAGCAGCACCACACAAGGCATACATGCAGGCGTGGAAGGAGATGGCGACTTACCCCTAAATACTGCTATGGAGCCGACGAAGGTGGCTTCCTGGTAGACCTTAATTCTGTGTCTGCGCGATTTGTGCTTTCGCACCAGCGAAGACAGGGGTGGTGCCTGATCTTCTCTGACGGATGCAAAATAAAATGCTTGTTCATCTACAACGAACAAAGGCGTGACTGATTGGGTGGGTTGGTGAGTGGTTGGGTGAGGCAAGGCAAAGTGGAGGGCAGGGGAGGGGAGGAGAAGGGAGGAGAAGGAGATCGGAGAGCAGGTGCGACTAAGAGGCAAAGAAAGGAGGAGGGTGGGGAGGCGGAGGGTGTTTGCTGTGCGTCAATGTATAGTGCTGCACATCTACCTCCTTCACATCTTCTGCCACCACTTCGCACTACTGCAGAGTGCCCTTCTCCAGTAACTACTATGGCCACGCAACTAAATGCGCCACAAAAGCCTTGATTTGGTGGTGGAATCACGTGTTTTTGCCTAAAGCTGCACCTCAGGCACTCACTTCTCATTTTCTTGCCTGACCTGCGCAAAGCACTGACATTGCACAGGCAAATGTGGTGGGGAGAAGGAGGGTAGGATTGGCGGGAGAGACGAGGGGAAGGGGAGGAGGGTGTCAGCACAACTTACCCCTAAGTTCTGCTACTGCTGTCTGCTTTAATCCTATGACGTCCTTGAAATGGCTGAAGGTGTTGGGGCTAGGGAGAGCGGGTTGGTAGCGTCGACAAAATTGAAGGATGAGAAGTAAACTGATGGCGAGGAGGACGAACCAGGAGGAGGTGGAGGTGGAAGTGGAGTCGGAGGCGATGAACTCAGTGACGGGAACGAAGAGAAGGCCGAGAAGGAAGAACAGTGGTAGAAGAATTCGTAACGCGTACGTAGGCATAGCTGACAGTTAAGCGTGCGATTGTCGTCTTCGCAATTGCCACGTGCGTCCCATCGATCGGTGGTGGCACGTGGTGCGTCGTGTCCGACAGTGGCATCCGCTGGTGCCGACCTTGCACAACAGTCCTCCTTCCAGGTGATCGTGTGGTAGCAGACATCACGTTTACATGTGTGCTTCTCCACTTTGACTCCAATGCTCATCACATCGCAGCACATGGGCTGGGGAGGTGGAGGAGAATTGGTGTGTTCATTACAGCCAATCGACTTAGGGAGAGTGCGTCGATTTGTGGAGAGTGCTAGTCGTCAGCCTTGACTGCACCTCTCATCGCGCCGTAGTTCACTTCACTGAGAACACCAGGGCGTGGTTACTTACATCTCCACAGAATGATGAATGCTGCAGAGTGCGTGGGAATAAGATGGAATTGGAATTGGTAGGATTACCTTCCCATGCACGGGTGCGCATCCTTCGAGCGCGGATTGCAGGCCACGGATGTCATTTCATCATTCAGCGTTCCTCTCATGACATCACTTCTTCGCCTGATTCCCACTTCCACGTCTGCGCAAACAGTTGTGCTTTGCGGCCACTTGGGGGGCAAATCACTGGCGTCAACAGCAACAGCGCTCGCCACCTTGATGGTCGGCGTCGCTTGGCATCTGGACATGCGTCCACTCCTCCTTGTCTCACGACGCATGCTCTCCGCTTCGAAGGCAGAAGGGCAAAGGATGAGTGGTGGGACGGGGACCACAGGAGGAAGAAGGCGACAAAGATTGTGAGGCAGTTGGAAGGGCGCGTCAGTGAGTGGAAGTGTTGTGACAAAGAATAAAGCTGAGACAAGTCGGTGCTGGCACCCATGTGGGCATTGCATTGTGCCCGTAGGATGGCCCTTCTTTTCCAATAACTTTGCTACATCATCACTGTGATGGGTTGGGCCGAGTTCTCTGCCATGCAAAGTGCAGATTTGCCAGTTGTGTCACACGAGGATCTGTCTGACCCGAACGGGATGGTGTCAGTGATTTGTGAGATGGGCATTCTATGGGAAGGACTCAGAATGCGAGGGAAGGTGCGTCGTCCAGTTTTGTAGTACTTTATATGCTTTCCATCTGTAAATTTGCTGCAGATGAGGTAGATAAGGCCTTCTCTTCGTTCCTGTCAATGAGCAACACCACACAAGGCATACATGCAGGCGTGAAAGGAGATGGCGACTTACCCCTAAATACTGCTATGGAGCCGACGAAGGTGGCTTCCTGGTAGATCCTAATTCTGTGTCTGCGCGATTTGTGCTTTCGCACCAGCGAAGACAGGGGTGGTGCCTGATCTTCTCTAACGGATGCAAAATAAAATGCTTGTACATCTACAACGAACGAAGGCGTGATTGATTGGGTGGGTTAGTGAGTGTTTGGGTGAGGCAAGGCAAAGTGGAGGGCAGGGGAGGGGAGGAGAAGGGAGGAGAAGGAGATCGGAGAGCAGGTGCGAACAAGAGGCAAGGAAGGGAGGAGGGTTGGGAGGCAGAGGATGATTGCTGTACGTCAATGCATACTTTGACTAATGCGTGAATGCCTCATTTATGACGCTTCTTCTGTTTCTCTTCCAAACCACCACTCCTCATGTCCCATCTCAGCAGGGCAGGGCAGAGCAGCATCAACGATGCCAATGCATCTCCTAGCCTCTGCCGCTAAAACGATTTGTGTGAGTGCTTGCAGGTGTGGTGAAGGAGCTACATGTGTTTCATAGGAATGCATTTGGAAGACAGTTTCGATAACACCTCCATTCTCTACCCAGACCACGGCAGGTGTCTTCTTCTCCACCTGAGGCATTTCGCAGACGATAGCCATGGTCGTCGTCACTCCACACTTCGTCGAAAAGGTAGGAGGGCAGCTGTGGGCACACCTCTGCATCCACCCACACTCTGCTCATTCTACCATTTCAGTTCGCACATTTCACCGTTACACTACGTCCCTGCATAGCCCATCGCACACGTGTCTACTGGAAAGAAAATTGGAGACAAACCTCACAGACAAAAGTAGCTGTGGCATGGAGAGCTCAGCCGTCATCCCAAGGGCGAGATGATCGGTGAGCGTGTGATAGTCCCCCGTGCGCATGGGACACGCATCAAATTGTGACGACCACATCAAGCGTGGTGATTTACTTTCAAACGACACGGTGGCACATCAAGCCTCATCGCAAGCACTCAGACCACTCACCTGCACAGAAACGAGCAAATCACAACCACTTACTCACTCACTTGTACATTTCGTTACAGCGACAATAAGAGGGCGAAAGACAGGTTCCAGTGGAAAGCAAGTGTTTCGAGCACTTGCACAGGCATAAATGGACTGCTTGCATTAAAGAATACGAGCCATAAGGTATCGTGCGTCCTCCTCCTGTGAGGAGAATTTCCACCAAACCAAGTATATGCACCTGGCTGCCTTGCTAGACGAGGTCATTCGTCTACCCTATTCTTGTCCATTCAATGCGCCAACTTTTAAGTGCGTCACATTGTACCGCTGTTCATGTTGAAGCATCGACTTACTGGTCGGTGATACTGCAATCCATTCACTTGCCAGGACGTTGCGAGCTCCGCCAGCCTCGTTTCCATCGTTGGCCTAATGCGACACGCGAAGATGTGTGCGATAACTGCTGCTCGCATCTGCCTCATCAGCAGCAGATTCACAGCTGGAAAGCATAGAAAGAACAACAAAAATAGACGAATTACAATGCCTCCCCCAGCTTACGCCTGTGTTTCCACTTCTTCCCATCTACTTGCCTCGCTACCTTCTTCCATGCTTTAGATTGAGGTGGAATCACCGCATTCGCGCAGCAGCGCCTACCATGGCTAGGGAAACAGCGCCCGAAGAAGAAATTGCCCTTATCGTCACAACGTGTTCATCAATTCCTGAACTGCGTGAACTGCTTTGCGTCGTTTCCTCAACCACGTGTCGGGGGTGACAGGCTGCCTCTGCCCATGCCATGTGAGGCACAATAGAGCTGCATCCGTGACTAGAGAGCAGACAAAGTAGGCACTTACACTCTGCCCATTCCACCCGAAAATTGCCTCAATGCGAAAACCAATCGCCACAGGCAGCGCATCGATTGCCGCATCGATGAAGGCATTGATTAATTGGTCAGTCGATCAATAGTCATTGATGACCTCGAGGGATAATTTCGTCAAGTGCTAAGTCGTGTGCTGTCGCAGTCGTTTAAACTCGACGATGGTGCAATGATGCAGACTGTCTCCAACGCAAGCCATTCAGTAAAGTGTGTGAGCGAGGGCACGGCAGCGAATGTTTGGGGCTGCAGTCATTCCCGTCACGTCAATTTACACAAAGATTAGCATTCTCCTTAATGAAGCGGTGACAGAGTTGACACAAGCTCGCGTGATCGCGAAAGACACATCAGTCGTTATTGTTCACGTAAGACCGGCAGGCATCGCCATGGGAAGAGGAGTGGTGCATGTGCATCGGTTGAGTGAAACAGATTCGGGCCGATTGCATGAAATGTGTGGGCTGCAACTCCAGATTGCAGTAAGGCGAAGTGAGGGTGATGGGATAATTCGCATGCTTTGAGGTGCTTACGTAGGCGCGAGGAGGGCGTACAATGTGGAGCTGGTTGCAAAGGAGCTGTCCCACTCCCCCACCGTGGGAGGTCTTTCCTTCTACTTGCTGCTAGTACGCTACTCACTGATTGACTCACCATTCGCCTAATTCTGCGACCCCTTCAGCTACTCTGCAACCTAGGGGAATGACAGTAGCGACTGCCATCCCTGTCTTGGAATGTTCAGTTTCTCCTGCTGTTTTCTTGCATTCTCAGTGGAATGCCTTATCGCCCAATTGGTGCGTTGTGGATGAGGGGAGAGTACGTAGGCAAAGCGAATCTCATTTTCTGTGGAGTGGGGCAAATCAACAGATTCCGAAAACGACTGGAGGAGTGCGAAGTCAACTGAAGTCCAGGCCATCACCGCCACCATCGCCACTGCCACTGCAATTACAGGTATAGGCGTGAACCGCAAAGCTTATTCGAATGAATACAACGCTCCTACATGCGATGCAAGCACAGCGCGTGTCGTAAATACAATCATTGTACCTGACGAGTCCAATGTCGAGGACGTATGTATCATGCGTCTGACGTATCTGGGCCGACGTGGCGCTGTGTGCGTCTTTGATCGCTATGAACGAATTTGATCAGTCCATGCCCACTGAACTGCCTACTAAAGTAAAGAGAAGCAATCATCTCAGCGCTTTGTGACTTGATGGATTCTGCTGTGGCCGCTTTCATGGAGCTAAGTGGGCGGAAGTGGGTCCAAGACACGTCTACTCACTCACTCACTCACTCACTCACTCACTCACTCGCTCGCTCGCTCGCTCGCTCACTCACTCACTCTCTTTTAGCTGCCAACCTAATTGGCTTTCATCGCAAAAGTACAGTTGGTGTGCATTGCGGCGTCTTCAAACTGCTGCAAGTGATGCAGGATCGACAGAGGTCTTGCACACCTGTGGTAAGTGCGGACTGCAAGCATCGTCTGCTTGAAGCGTCTGCTCATTTTTCTAGGTCACATAGCAGAACCGCTTGCGCGACTATCCAAAGGTTGTTTGCATCAACGAAAACGCGCCTCATCTTGTGGTTTGCATTTGGACGGATTCCACCATGCCCGACTAGCCACCTTGCTGGACGAGGTTATGTTTCGCTGCATTCTCATAAACGCTGCCAGATGGCCCCCGCATGCTACAGTTCTGACTGGATGGGTACTTGCGTGCTTCCTCCCCTATGATGTCAAGCAGGCTCGCCAGCAGCCGTAGAGAGGCCATCAACAAAGTGCTTGTAGTAGTGGTGTGCTAAACTAAGGAGCTTACGGGCATCCGTCAAATTGTTTATCTTCTGTAGGAATGGCCTCTAAACAGGGGCTGTACTGGTTGGCTTCTGACACGCTAAGGATCAGCAGATTCTTTGCTAGTGGGGATGTGGGTGGATGCTACGCCTGACGGTTCTCATCCTCCAAGTCGCGTTGCACTTGAAAGGGGGAGATCTAGGGGCACTGCCAACAGCGTAGGTGGTTCCTCCTTGCCATCCTCCTCCCTGCCACTGTCATTAGCACAAAAGCATTCCCAATTCTGTAACATCCCTATTGTACTTGATAAAACAATCAGGACGCCTTCAGCTCAGTCTTCTGCACTCAGAGATGCCTGCTTCACTCCTCTCGTAGAAACTGGGCGTCGAGAACAATCAGAACCCACCTCAAGCTCCACCACGACACCTGTCATTGGGGCACCATCGCACAGGATATGAACGCATCCCTGTGACTGGGCTCCCAGCCTCCATTCTGAGTGATACACAACAGCGTCCAGACAGTCGCAGCCTTTCACTACCAGCCCGAACTCACTCCTCCACTCCCACTCACCCACTGCGCTCATCGACCTGACGAAGTGGGGTGACTGCGTAAATGGGAGGAAGCATATAAGGACTTGTGACAACACCTACGGGCAGGCATGCATGAACCTACTGTCACACCAAGCATCGGAGGGAGTCAGACCAACAGGAATTCATCACGTTGTTAACGGTGAGGTGGCGCTGGGTCACACCACCCACGTCGCTTTACCACAGGTTCCCGTGCAGATACTCGACCACTCAATTGGACCGCACCTGCGCGCTCGCCCAGCACTGACAACGCCATACCACCACAGGCTCCACTTTCCTCTTCACCAATCTTCGAGAAAAAGGCAATGTCGCAAACCGGATGTCCGATACCCCCAATGACACCAATACCAACACGGCTATGACAAGCTCAGCCAAGGAAAGCACTGCAGTCGAAACCCACATGGTGACTGTTCACCCAACATGAGGCATCAACGCACGATGGCTGCATTGCACACAGAAAGACGCCTAACACGCACACGATGAAGATGCAGTGGTGCGCCTTGCAAGCCTGCACGGAACCGTCAGCAAGTGCGGCAGCGTTGATTGCGACAGCTGAAAGCGCACAGGACGTCCACTGATCAGCGAGTTGAGCACGATGATAGGCAGAGCATTGCGCACGCGACGCCGCCGACAATTGTGCCAACACCAACTGGGCAATAAACCCAAGCACACATCCACATTTCGGCGTCATGCACGTAAAAGGAGCGAGCATCGATGCTACTTCGCCAACTGCATCCCATCCACAGCCATACCTCCCTAAATGGCTAACACAACAGGCAACAATACGCTAAGCACTGGGCGAGAAGGAGAAATCTGTTTTGTTCCAGTAGCAACAAACCACGCACCAACTTTGGTTGCACTGAAACGCCTAAGCTGCTTAATATGCCTCTGAACCGAAACGACTCAACTTTGGTCACAACGTCCACTCGACTAAACCTGCCCTGACTTTCTAGTTTACTGGAGGCATTGGTCCTGAAAGCGCTCTCAGTTACAATTACTTTCACGAATGCGTTCAGAGCGACGTAACCGCAATCTAATCGGCGTACTCAGCCACGTCCAGATAACCACGTCTGCCGTCAACGGAGAACGAGACCCAAGAGGTACCTCTGGCGAGGCTGCAAAGTACCCACCTTATACACCTCCTGATGCCAGTCGTGCATCTAACTCATGCACCGAGTGAAAGACGCGTTCCTACTGCGTCCTTGCAGCACTTCCTTCAGAGGATCGACTGGCTCACAAGCCGATCTCCACTTAGCCTGCTTCTTGTGCATAGCCTGAGTCCCTGCTGACAAGACAACGACCTTCAAACCACATCCACTTCACCACATTTCCAGTCACCGCATTGCACAAGCATTGAAAACACACGTATCGACAGGATTGGAAAAACCTGTTAGGCAATTCAACGCACACTGGCATACAGTTGAGTTTAGGCGAATTTATGGTTCTCATAATTGATGTATGAGGCTGATGACGAAGAAGAATTGGCTTGGTCAAGTGATTGGCGTCGGAGCCACGAGGTGAATTGGCCTTGGCATGACAAATTTGTGTGCTAGAGCACAGTGGGCTTTGCAGTGCTGCCGTCATCCAAAGGACAAATACACTTTGGGAGAATTAACGGATGCAGCGAATGAGTCCATCATTCACTTCCATGCCCCTCACACACACACACACACACCATTTGATTGAGCTTGCTCTTAACCGAACAGTCGTCACGCCCTCCATTGCTCATTCACACAATTCCTGCGATATTAATGCCGCTAGTTCTTTCATTGACTTATCGGCATTTGTCCACCCATCTACGTGTTCTATTCACCCATTCATTCAACTCGCATTCAATCATTCATTCATTCTTTTATCCATTGCAACTTCCACCAGTCCTCCCGACGTCCATCACGTCCCCAATCCACCCGCACGTCTTTATCCGCACTTATAAGCCTGTTCATCCTACCAACTGGCGATGCACTCAAAGTTCGTCCCCCATTACCATCACCACAAACAACATCCCCATCCGCATTCGTCTGCTTGCGATGGAAATGCGCCACATTTTCAGTTCGTACACATGGGGAAGTTGCACCAGTCGCTGACAACAAATTGCTCAAACCGTTTGGTTAAGGACATTTGCAGCTTCTCAGCAAGAGCCGGCACTGATGCCAGTTATGCATCTACCAAATGCACCGAGTGAAGGCCGCGTTCCTACCGAGTTCTTGCAGCACTTCTTTCGGAGGATCGACTTACTCACAAATCGCTCCCCACTTAGCCCGCTTCATGTGCATAGCCTGAGTCCATGCTGGCAAGACAACGACCTTCAAACCACATCCACTTTACCACAATCGCAGTCGCCGCATTGCACAAGCTGGTCAATCCATGCGGACCGTTACATGCTCATTGAAAGCACACGTCTTGGTGGTGGGCAGAGGAGTGTTAAAGTATCCACCATCTCTCACATCTCAACACGGGGGGAATGGAAAGCGCACAGAAGAACCTCACTGCCAAGACTCCACAGCGAGGCGAGGACAGCAGTCTGGCATTGGCAAGAGACTAACGCATTTCTCTTATCCACTGAAGCACTCGTAAATCCAACCACCCATCCTCCCCCTTTCTTCACCTGTGGACATCGATGCGTCCATCCATTCTTCCATCTGTCCATCCCTCCACCCATCCACCTCTCCATCCAAATGCCCATTAAGCCGAATGTTCATTAGTCCATGCACCCTCCATTCATCCACATAATCATTCCTCCCTCATCCCTCTATTCAGCGCTCACCTGCTCACCGATGAAGTCCATTCCTGGTTTGCACACATTGCAATTGCATTTGCATGCTCTTTCTCGTCTCCTCCATTGACTGGTGATGTCCTCTCGTTCAGTGGGTCAAGGCCAACCCAACCCATATAAAGTGGGCAATTTGAGGGCGTCATCAACTGGGGACTGCAGATGAGGTGCGCGTACACTTCCGTGGCTCGCGTTATCGTCGTGTTAGCTGCTGTTCTGGTCAACGCCAGACCCGACCCCACTCGCACTGCCACTGATTTGAGGCAGGAGGGTCCACAGCCACACGAATATGCAGACGAGGAGGACTTCAGTGCCGACTATGACGATTACGACGATGAGGACGAGGATGAGGCCGCCGATGTGTGGGAACAGGAATCAGATGCTATTTGCGGCAAGCAGCGGGAGGACGTCGAGGAGGTCGAGGAGCAGGACTACAGTGCGTTCTTCGAGGAGGAGTAGAACAGGTGAACGAAAGTGTCCTCTGGTCACCAAGCCCACTGAATTGTAGCAACTTTCCCTTTCCAAATAATGAGACTGTGCAATGCGATGGGTTGTGCTGCACTAGGGTAGCGTAGTCGGCGTTTTGGGAGTGGGGCCTTGGTGATGTGGGAGAAGTGGCTAATGCGCGATCACAGTCGAGGTGGACAATGGTAGCAGATGAGGGAGGGTGGCTAGACTCACCCTTTGATGCTGACCTTTGTGCGCGTTTGTTTGGACCGATGGATTGAATTGTCATGCCTCACAGGTGCCCTCATCCATCCACCCCTTACCCCCCCTCCCCCACCTTTCATCCCCACACCAACCCGCACATCCAGCCACGGATATCGCTCTTCGCTCGGGTCTGAGCTGCATCAGAAGCCATCGCATTGTGTATTGCAGCGTGCCTGGTTTTTCTTTAAGGCGAAAAGTGGCTTCCGATGCCCCACTATTAATGGGTAGGTGAAAAGGCAGTCGCCTTTGGTCGATAAGAGTATCAGCCATGACCTCGTTGCGCATTGGTCATCTGGTTAGCGAATCGATACGATGCAGCGTACACACTGGCACACACAAGCACAGTTTGTCGCAGTTCATCGTCAGGAGAGGCGTGGGGAGATGCATTGCCGGTGGAGGCAAGTGAGACCAACACGAATTGCAAAAGTGCCCAATCCGTACTGGCCAATCTCCGAGTCCAACGTGGCGTGGAAGGAAGGCATCCGCTCCGCAGATGTCTGCATCAGTAAGGCCTTACTGCCTCAATTGCAAAGGAATTTAGTCTCGTGTGCAGCTGTCGTGAAGGCGGGCTTGTAAATTATGTCAGTGAGAGGCACCGTTCTCGCGTCCATGGCATACTGCGCAAGTGCTCTTTCAGCAAAAGCTGGCACTCTAATTTCACGACGGGAAAGACCGCTGCGATGGATGAAAGAATGAATGAATGATTGAATGCGGGTTGAATGAATAGGTGAATGGGACTCGTGGATGGGTGGACGATAAGACGGATAAGACGATGAACGAACCCGCGGAATTTATAGCGCAGGAATTGTGTGAATGAGCAGTGGAGGGCGTGACGGCTGTTAGGTTGGGAGCAAGCTCAACCAAATGGTGTATGTGTGTGTGTGTGTGTGTTTGTGTGAGGGGCTTGGAAGTGAATGATGGACTCCTTCATTGCATTCGCTATTTCTCCCAAAGTGTATTTGTCCTTTGGATGACGGCAGCACTGCAAAGCCCACTGTGCTCTAGCACACAAAGTCGTCATGCCAAGGCCAATTCACCTCGTGGCGCCGACGCCAATCACTTGGCCTCGCCAATTAGTCTTCGCCACCAGCCTCACACACGAACTTCGACGACCATGAATTCGCCTCAGTTTTTGCATCTTAACCCGTAGCTCTCACATAACCTTAGCTCTTTGAGCTGATAGTGTGGGCTCAACTAATTGCGTTGCCCTGTCAGTCTAGAAAACTGTGCCATGCCCTGCCTCAGCCAACGTGAATGAAAAGGGCGGTCAGATTGCCACAAACACCAAATAGGTTTTAGCTGGCATCTGCATTTTTGAGCTTAAAGGCGCAGTTCTATTAGCCAACACGCCTTTGTCTACGAACTTCACTATTCTGCAAGAACTAACTTGGTTCGCCCAACTAATCGCGTTGCTCTGCCAGTCTGGAAAGTGGCGTTTTGCATTAATTGCTCATTCTGCTTTATGACATGGCGTGTGTTCCTGAGGGTGGCATCCGTCTCGATAGTAGGCAGATGCACCGGGTAGGAGATTACCTACCATCCATAGGATTATTGGCCTGCATGTCCTGAAGTAAGGGCCAGGTATCTTGCAGAGAGGGACAGATTCGACAAGCCTGGTCGGCTTGTGCGGCCATCAGGTTGGCCCCATTTTGGCTAAGCCAATGCTGCAGTAAGCGCTCTCCGCCATCTCTGCGCGCCCCTAGGTCTACTGGACAGCTTGGCTATAAGGCGCAGATTACAGCCGTCTGGTTGCCCCATTCGAAATCAGGGAAATAGGCTCTTCTGTGTTGCTCTCGTCTGCTTTCATTGTCGACTAAGTGTGGGCGGTGCAGCTTAACAAGTGAGCAAACTGGTGCAGTGGCAGGCATTTCCTTAAGAGTGAATGGAGTCGCAATGATCAATCGTCTATGCATCTCTAGCTTGGGACACAGATCCACTTGATGTCGTCTTCGTCACTGACATTTAAGCGGAATCCGAGTAATTTAGGGGAAGTCGCTGAAGTGTGTTGGATGTTTCACCTGATCCGTTTGTCATTTTTCCTCAATACGAGGTCCCTCTTTCGGTCGCCTGCAGAGCACACTTGTGATGTGATTGGGGAGACAATGGGAGCATAGGATGGTCCTCACAATCGAAACGCCTTCATTACTGTGCTTTGTAATGCGGCTTCAAGACTAGCTATCGGAAATTGATGCCGAAGATGAGGTGTGAGTGAGGAGCACAGTTTGCTGATGTTATGGAGGGATATTTGGTGTTTGATGTGGGCTGCGGAGCAGAAGCGGATGCTCCATGTTTACAATTTTACAATGAGTGTTGGCTTTCAAGCAACGCAAGTAGACATACACCTAACCGCATGCCAGTGTGCGCAACTGATGTCTGTTCATTGATTTCTGTCTCCCTCGGTCGTAACCACTTAAGAATTTCGATAAGGCGGTGAAAGGACACACAACGATTTGACAGCCAAAACTAAAACTCTCCTACACTCAATTCGTGTGTTCTATTTTATGATTGCGCGAATTCGTTTTCGTCTCTAGTACACTGCGCAAGTGCTCTTTTTTTAGCAAAAGCTGGCATCCTAATTTCCCAATGGGGAAGACCGTGGCATAAAAATGTTACTCAAAATGCCCTGCAAGGTGAAACGCGATTTCCCTATTAAATGCATGTAATGACATGTTTAGCTAGTGGGCAAACTGGCGTTTTACTACAAAATGGCCAGTTTCTAATTTGCCAAGCCGCTTACAGGACGCACGAACTGACCGGCTTGTTCAGTAGGTGAATTGGATCGAGGTGCACTTGGGGTGGTTTGGAAGTCGTTTTTGCTGAGGTGCGGACGGACTTTGCGCATAAGATGGAATTTGGAGGATGAAGACTGTCAGGTGGCTAATCCTGCAAGAGAACTATTGCAAGGAGTGATGAAGAGTGCGGCTTGAATTCGGAGCATGCAGTGGATAAATGACTGTAATAATCGGCGTTCCGTGCTTGGAAAGTCAAAAGCTTTCCAGTGTGATGTACGGAACTGAGCATCGGAAATGAGGGGAGGGTTGGGAGGTGCGAACGCTCTCTAGTCCACTAACATTCGTCTCAGTACCATTAATAATGTCGGGAAATACCTTGTAGGCTTGCTTTCGCGTTGACGGAAGCGAAGTTAATTGGCTATGGTCGAAGACGTGAGTTGCATTGTGAGAACACACCAGTGTCCGTGTTCGGCAAGGCAGTCATTTTTGACGCTACTTGCAGGAGCAGTGGCTTGGGAAAATTCAAAACGCAGGTAGGTTTGTTGCGGATTTGACGCTGTGCCGGAGACTAAGCTGTCTTGATGCAGAGCTTGTTAAGCAGTCTGGCTCTTTTTTGCAACGGGTGTTGAGGCATTGGTTGGTGTTGGTGGAGTGATGCAGATTCCTATCCTTTCTCTAAGTAGTGAAGTCTTCTTTTGTTTGGTCTGTTGGCTATTTTAGGGAGGTGTGGATGTGGGTGAGACGCCATGGCTGAAGTAGTGGTGATGCTGTGTCCTTCTACGTGCAGGGCGGTGAAGTGTGGAGAAGTGCGTCATCGTGTGTGTTGGAGTTGATACCTTTGTTGGTGTTTGATGTGGGCTGCGGAGCAGAAGCGGATGCTCCATGTTTACAATTTTACAATGAGTGTTGGCTTTCAAGCAACGCAAGTAGACATACACCTAACCGCATGCCAGTGTGCGCAACTGATGTCTGTTCATTGATTTCTGTCTCCCTCGGTCGTAACCACTTAAGAATTTCGATAAGGCGGTGAAAGGACACACAACGATTTGACAGCCAAAACTAAAACACTTTTACACTCAATTCGTGGATTCTATTATATGACTGCGCGAATTCGTTTTCGTCTCTAGTACACTGCGCAAGTGCTCTTTTTCTAGCAAAAGCTGGCATTCTAATTTCCCAATGGGGAAGACCGTGGCATAAAAATGTTACTCAAAATGCTTTACAAGGTGAAATGCGATTTCGCTATTAAATGCATGTAATGACATGTTTAGCTAGTGGGCAAACTGGCGTTTTACTACATAATGGCCAGTTTCTAATTTGCCAAGCCGCTTACAGGACGCACGAACTGACCGGCTTGTTCATTAGGTGAGTTGAGTCGAAGTCGGTTTTGTTGGGGTGCGGATGGACTTTGCGCACAAGGTGGAATATAGGGAATGGAGTGTCAGGTAGTTAATTCTGCAAGAGAACCATTGCAAAGAGATGAAGAGTGCGGCTTGCATTCGGGACATGCAGTGGATAAATGACTGTAATAACCGGCGTTCCGCGCTTGAAAAGTCAGAGGTCTTTCAGTGCGTTGCGTGGAGCTGAGCATTCAAAATGAGGGGAGAATTGGGAGGTGAGAGGATCGGACATTCTCTAGTCCACTAACATTCGTCTCAGTACCATTAATAATGTCTTGAAATACCTTGTAGGCTTGCTTTCGCGTTGACGGAAGGCGAAGTTAATTGGCTATGGTCGAAGACGTGAGCTGCATTGTGAGAACACACCAGTGTCCGTGTTTGCCAAGGCAGTCATTTTTGGCGGTGCTTGTAGAGGCAGTGTATTGAGCGAATTCAAAAAGCAGGTAGGTTTGTTGCAGATTTGACGCTGTGCCGGAGACTAAGCTGTCTTGATGCGGAGCTTGTTAAGCAGTCCGGCTCCTTTTTGCAACGGGTGTTGAGGCATTGGTTGGTGTTGGTGGAGTGATGCAGATTTCTATGCTTTCTCCCAGTAGTGAAGTCTTCTTTTGTTTGGCCTGTTGGCTATTTTAGGGAGGTGTGGATGTGGGTGAGACGCCATGGCTGAAGTAGTGGTGATGCTGTGTCCTTCTACGTGCAGGGCGGTGAAGTGTGGAGAAGTGCGCCATCGTGTGTTGGAGTTGGTACCTCAGTTGGTGTTGGCAGACGCCGCCGCCGTCATTGTCAACGTGGCTGCGTTTGCAATGCTTTGGCTATCATTGGTTCATCTCGCTGATTACTGGGTGATGGCTGCCTTTTGCGCTGTTGCAACCGACACTGCCTCTCTTGGTCACGAATTGTTGCATGTTTGCAAGACGCACGAGTGCATCGTCATGGAGTGTGTTTTAGGCGTCGTCGTGTGTATTTTTGTGCTTAATGCCCTGCGAACACTCGTCATGCTTTGTGAAGCATGAGTGCTTTTGGAAGGCGTGTTTTGACAGTTGCGGGGTCAGTAGAAGCGGAATGCGAATTGTCGACTTGGACGAGAGGTGGCGAAATGCTTGCGGTGGTTTGCAGTCTGACTCTCGGTAGAGGCCCAGCTGAAGCCTGCCTTGCCGAGGCGGTTCAGCGTTTGATAGCGATGGATGCACTCACCGCAGTGTGAAATTGAGCCAGGCGGAGTCGACTTCGGCTATTAATCCGTTTTCCTCTTGACGCACTTGTGTTCCTTTTCTCCTCTCGGACGCGTGTTGATAAGTCGTCGTTTGGCTGGAGGGATGCGCCATTCGTCTGGCCCTGTTTGCTCATTACGTTGAATGTCATGCAGGACGTTTGATTTGAAGCTGTGTAGCTGCTTCGCATTTTTGTTGTCTGCATAGCTGTGGCGTGTAATTAGGCCTGAGAGGTTCTTGCTGCGCCTGCTTATCGTAAGGCACTGTCTTTGTAAAGCAACTGGGCAATTGTAGGAAAGGCTTGTACGGCGGTACTAGTTGGTCTGCGAGCAATCATTATGGGCGGCGGAGGAGGTGTCATAATGCGTCGTTGTGTCTGTTCGTGAGGAGGGCTGGTGTGTTTGCGGAAGTCGTTTGTTCTTTTCATTGTTGGGCGTGTAGTTGCATCTGCACGGAAGGTGGAAAGGTACTTGAGGGAGTTGGAGATCAGTGTTGTCCATCCCACGGTCCGGTTTGCGATCTGAACAGCAGAGTCGAGAGGTGGTCTTCCTGGCGGCATCGTTTGAATCAAACAGCGCGACCTTCGCTTGCTTGACTTTGCTAATGTAGGGAAGAGTTTTTTTCTGCTGAGTGCTATGATGACGGAGCTGTCGCATTCGTTGGATGTCGTCTCCGCCATTCATAGTGCCGCCTTTAACTGGAGGAATCTTGATGGTAGAGCATAAGAGTTGAGCTCGCTGGCTGTTGTTGTGGCCTGTAATGAGGGTGGGGAAGAGGATCACGGGTTTGGAGGTGTCAGTGCTGGCGTTCTAGTTCACCCTCCTGTCCGTATGTGTGCAATTTGTGCATGCCGGCGTTATGACAAGCAGAGGAGGCTTAGTTATTGGCCTGGGTCTTAGTGCGGGCTAGTGGTGTGCCCTGTCTGAGTCGGGTGCTTCTGTCTTGATTTAAAAGGATCGCATTTGCAGTGATGTAGGTTTGTTGTCTCATTTAATGTAACACAGTCTTTAATACCTCTTTGATGTTCATTGTTGGAGGGAGTTATGGCAGCATGGCAAAGCTGGCTGATGTGATTTGTCATGACAAGTGAAACTGAGGTGGGCAATTTCTGCTGTAATCCATTTCTCACGTAGTGTGTTTGTTTTTAGCCGCGACAAGATGGTTTGCTAATTGACGAGACAGTAGAAATGCCCAACCGAACGTGGTGGGGGCTGTGTTGGGAGTCTTGACTTGCGTGCGTTGATTGGATGCGCTCGTTGAATGGAGTTTAGTTGGCAGTTTCGTTGGAGTGTGTTTGAGAGGCAGTGTTGGTGGGTGGGTCGATGTGAACCGCGGATATGTAGAAGGCGCGATTCTCATTCATTGGATGCGACTTCTTCATTTCAATGATTTGGACGCGTCAGTGATGCATGATGTGAAGTCGTAGGCGGTCGATGAAGGTGGTAGTTGAATGTGGTGAATGATGTGCTGCTGCTTGCGCTCGCACTGCCGCACGAGATATGTGGATTTGGATGAGCTTGGATTTCATCGATATGAATGCATTGTGAGTAGGTGCATAAGGTGGCAGCGGTGTGACTATGACCGTTGCGCATCTACTGTCAGCAAGGAGATTTAAGTTTTCGGTTCAGGTTGTAAATATTTTCCTACGCCATCATCTCTGGGTATTGGATGATCAAATGACGAGGACAAGACTGCATAATCAGAAGGTGGATGGTTTGGAAGGCAAAGTGGGCAGGCAGATAGAGAGGTAGCTGTAAATGTCTTCTCGTCTTTTAGAATCATAGATTTTGAGAGCTTCTGCAACGTTGGATTTTATTGCACACCCTTTTCAGTGCTGCTTGTAACATTAAAGCTTCAGAAATAGCACCTAAACTGGTGGAAATAAATACCTGGTAGTAGTGACGGCAGCAACGGCAGATCACAGCAGTGATTTTTTCGTCTAACAAATTTACCCTTGCGTTTGGACTCACCACTTCAATCAGCACACACTGCCTCAATTGCCGCGCACTTAAAACGAATTGGGCTCAGCCTTAATGTGTGCCTCCCTTCTGTCTGATCCTCTGTCAGTGCACGGGTAAGTATGTTGCTCTAAATTTGACAAGGTGTTGACGTGCTTTGCCGGCGTGAATGTGATGCAGGTCGACTGCTCAGTCGGGAATTTGTGCACACCAGTAGATCAGTCGATTAGGGCAAATGATAGCAAGGTTTCCACGTTAGTGTGCTTGCTGCACCGCTTGCTTGTTGTGTTTGTGCAACGGGTTTCTTTCTTGTTTCGCTGAGCATTCCTAGCGGTCCTAAGGAATGCATCAGTCTTAGTTTTGCGTGTCTAGAATAGCAGTTAGCAGGTGCTCTTTATCCCATTCCTCCCTACGGTGTGAGTGCCAACTGTTGATGCGAAGCGAGTAGTCTATGTCTGCGCCTTGCATTGTAGATTGGGCAAATGAATCATGTCTACATAATCGTTCCTGTGTGTTTTTCCCTCCTCATCTTCACGCTGACTGTGGGATATTTACTGTTGGTGAAGTACAAAGCCGGTCGCTTGCTCACATCCATCTGTCGAGACATGATAATGCAACGTTGCAGTGTTGCATTTGCAAGCAAACCGCCAGACGTGACGCATGGCCACGCAGTCTTTAGTGGGATTTATCGAGAACCGAGGATATCGATGGTTGGCCACGACTACACTCACAAACAATCGCTTCGCGTGTTGTCGAGGAACGAAAGGTTCGGCAGCACGCACGCAGTCGATGCAGACTCGGAGTATGTTATCTGTCGAACTCTCGTATTTGCCTTCCTGAGCTAACCGTCCTTCTGTTGGTAGTGTCATAGAAGTGCCGCTCTTCATGATCGTCGGAAGGCATGGACGATAACTTCTACGGCGGCAGCATATGCGACAACAAGCACGGAAATGCCGAAGAAGGATGGTGGGGAGTAGGTGGTGAAAGTGGAGGTGGTGCTGTACGTGGTTATCGCAAGCACCAAAATGTGAGTGAATTTGGAGCGGAAGTCGCCTTAGATCACCAACAGTATCAAACTAAACCGTCCAAGTTGTGCTGAATTATGTGGGAGGTGTTGTATTCTGTGGTTGCTACCTGTTAATAAAGGCATGTAACACTCAACCTGGCGTACTATTTTAGAAAAAAGAAAACAGTAATTAAGTTGTAATTCTCAGTGTGCGCTCGTGATCCCACGCATGTGGTGTGGAAGTTCTTCTTCGCTTTGGTCGAGGTCCGAGAAATCAGTCGTCGTTTTGAGTAGATGCGTTCGCTTTGTGGTATTACGAACAGGCTAGAAGTTGCGAATTGGCATGCAAATGCGTTAGTGGCGTGCTGCACGGCCTTGAGCACAATGAGACCTGCGTTTGGACTTTGGCGTGCTAATTGTCGCCCTGATCCAGCCAATGATTCCCCCACGACCGCGCCTGTTCTAGTCACTAGACATCAGTGTGCTAATTTTCTGGCTCCCGCAAACCGACATTTGTTTGCTTCCTTTTTTGGTTTTTTTGCCACGGGATTGCGCCCACCAAAGCAGTAGAAAATCTACTTTGTGCTTTCACTGACGACTTGACTCTGAGCACTCTCGACAAAAGTCTTATTCTGCTGATTATCATCGACGAGTGCAGTCCTGCTTCTGTTGATTGGTGAGGTAATGAGTGCTGTTTTGAGTGTGCAAGCAGTGGACTTTATTTGCGTCATGGCGGGAATTCGATGCATTGGCCGTAGGCGAAAGTTGGGCCATGTTTTCCGAGTCGGGGCGAAATCGGTGTTATTTTTACGGTTGATAAGTTTGTGCAAAGCGTCGTTGCGCCAAGAATTTGACAGCGCCACTGCTGCTACCAAGACTGGTGAAGGACGTCACCGCTGTTAGTTGTTAGGGTGGCGTAGTGACTGTCACGGCAGCATTTGTGTCAATGTGGTCACTATGGTGATTGTGTTATTGGAGAGTCGCTCATAACTGCAGCGAAGGGCAGTGTTGGCGTTTGAACTAGGGCGCAAACTCAGCTTAGGCGTCCGTAATGATTGCTGCAGGTAACATTGCATTTAATTTGGAAATTCGTTGTCGGGTTTCGGACTTGTTGAACGTCGTACTATTCGATAAGTGGTTGCGCTTTTATCCCCTGCCACCAAGTATTTGTGCAATGGGCTAGATGGATGCGTGAAGCATGCAAGACTAAGGTGATGGTTTTGTTGCCTTGCTACCGATAAGCTGGAAGGAGTATGGACAGGAAACGTCAACCCTAACAAACAGCCTGACTGGACCAGGAGCAAGCCATGCGGTACTCGATTTTCACTCATTTCAAGCGATTGCAGCACATCCGCCACTAATGACGCCTGCATCTCTGCATCGTGAAGGAATTGGGCCACCATATTCGCTTACAAGACTGGAGCATTGGCAACGCAAGATGGGAGGTAACGCGAAACGGAGGAGAGGTTGGTGAATGCCTCTACGCCAACCCTACTGAAATCGCTGTCAGTAGCACATCGACTCGCCAGCATGAGTTAGCGCTCAGTGATGAAAGACTTTTCGCGGCCTATTGGAATCACGCTCTGCCAATTAGGCCACCTTGATAGAGTTAAGCACTAATGCTTAGGAAATGCAAGGTGGGGTAGTGCTAGACGGCTTGGAAGGTAGATGGTCGCCTACACGGTGAGTGCCTGAGTTGCCGCCATTCGCCATCTCCGATGCTGGAATCGTGTTTGGAGGGTTAACATGCGGGTCGAGAGCATCACATGCTCAGTGAGAGACCTGAGAAGCGGGTCTCTATTGCCTTGATTCTCTGCGTTACGCCATTCACCAACGCTTCAGCGCCGTCTATCGCGCATGCGCCCAACACAGGAAACGCGGGTACGAATGCCTGCCTAAATAAGATACCAGTGACTACGGAATGAGCGCACTTAAAGGGGATGACCAGTAATTTGAGGGGTTGAGTGTAAAAAAGTCCTTTATAGCGCTTCCTGCATTCAGGTGACACCCTGGTAATTGGCCGACATGGGCACCTGAGTCGGTTTGGCGATGCCAACTCGATGAACGCAGTCATAGAGGCGAGTGATTGAGGAGGCAACGACGATAACGAGAGTGATAATTTTGGTCTGGATCGAGACGACAACGCGTCAGGCCTCATGGATGGCACGTGGGCCACTCAGCCATGGATCAGCTATCCACACACAAGCGACTGCATGGAAGGACAGGAGGTCTGCAATCCCTTCACTCTCAAAAGTGCAGAAAAGACAGGTAAAAGGGTAGAATAGTTAAATTTTACTCTGCAAGCCTTTCACCGAACGTTGGCATAGCACTCATGGATGGTTCGATTAAATTAGTTGGGAAATAGTTGGGGTTGTAAAGAGAGTGGTGCGAAGACTGGCAGGTAAATTACGTAGGAGGGCGGAGGATGTGCTAGTCAAAGGAGACGACTGGAATTGTGTACCCTTACAGTGGAAAGAAAGGGGGTGGAGGAGGGAAATGGGACTGCACAGACACACCTCAGCATGGAAACGGAGTACGCACGGAACCAGTGGGTTGGCTGTGCCATCCGCCTTCTGCGGTTGAAGCCGTTTGACGCTCCAACAAAGTGCGCCACCTTGTTTTCCTCTTCAATCGAAATTTCACCTCGCCACTCCCAGAGTGTGAATGTGCTAAAAATGAGAAAAGATGAGCAGTGGCCAGCCTTTGCATCTCCTCGCGTCACATTAGGCCAAACTAATCAACTGAGGCAGATGAAGGTGGCAACGTCATGGCAAGTGGATCGCTTCCATCAGCAACGACTGGTGAGTTGCTACAGCAAAATGAGCAACAGCACAATGTGACGCACTGAGAAGACGAAGAGGAGGATTGATGGTGATAACGGCGAGGAGACGGAACCATGCCGACAAGTATGGGCTAGGGGAGGAGGAAAGCGCACACTCGGGACGCTCCTTTCCCACGTCCTACATGAAGGTTTGCCTGCCTCACGCCTTGTGTCAAGCAGTTCAAGCGCATTTGAGGCGCTGCACAGGCCTTCCACTTGAGGAGAGGCAGCACTCGCATAGGCAGAGTAAACACACCGTGTCTTTGCCCTCCAAATGAGCACCACCTAAACCAGTGTGTCCTGTTCATCAAGCCCCGTTGACTCCACTCTTCTCGAGGAAACGCAAATGAGGGATGCGGACTAGATGCGAATGTGCCACGCACTTCCAATCGGGCATAGCACGTCTGCCTGCTCGAGTAGACAAGGCGCGCAGAGATTGTGTGTTCCGCAACTGGACCATAATGAGGTGCAAAAAGTGGTGTGTCATGATTGCATGTCCTTCTAAAGCCACACGTGCACAGTCCTGATCTACATTGGCGGGGAGTAAGCCTCCAGGCAGAGTGAGACTGCTCCATTGTGAGCATCTCCTAACAACAAAGTCAGCAGTGGCGTGTAAACATGTCTGCGGATGTGTGCGTCGGGTTCGAAGTTAATCTCACCCCATTTAGCACTCCCTTCCCCAAAAGGATTGGAGTGGATGCAAACAGATGGTAATCTCCTTCGTGGAGAAAGGGTCGAGTTAGGCGGGTGGTGAGGACTGTGAATATTTGTGGAAGGAATGCTGCTGATTTTTGCAATTGGTGCTGCTGCGAAGGGAAAGAGATGACGAGAAGCATCAACGCAACCACCACTCCATCAATTGTTAGGGTCAGATTGGCCACCACGCCAAACATTGATGATCATGAGCCTCCACGCGCCTCTCACCTCACCACCTTTCTGCGCATGCATGCATCCATGCAAGCAGTCCTCAATGCTGGATGCGAAGTGTTCGACGAAGCGGCTTCCTGCTACGCGGCAATCGTCACCTGCCTTCGAGGGGAAGTGTCCTCTCTGAAACAGCTAAAGCCCCGTCACTTCACTCCTTCACCACGCCATTGGCCAACATCAATGAGGATGGGTTGGAGAGGCATCTGTGGCACGCTTCACTCGATTAGTTAAGAAGCAATTTGATTGAGGGACTAACATGCATCTACTGCCTCCACGAGTGTCACACGTTTGTCTGTTCATACAAGCAGACAAGCAAGTGCATGTGTGTGACATGCTGAGCTCATGGTGGATAGGCATGGGATGACATCGTGCAGAAAATTCGCTGCCCACCATCGACATGAAGTCCTCAAAATGTCAAATGAACTCAAAGTCAGGTGGCCGTGAGGCATTTTACCGACACCCAGAGGATGCACCATGTCTTCGCATTGACGTCGTTGCACCACCTCATCAATTCGAATCCTGCGTCCCACTATGGAACGTGCAATCCTCGACACTGGAATTGTTAGGTCAGGCAACTCATTCGCGATGGTCGAAATGGAGGTTATGCATGAATTACCTTCAATTTTTTTGCACAACCACCTTCTCGTCTTAGGCATCCTCCTCAATTCATTCTGCTCACCATTGTCTGAGAAGTCTTCTTGACCTCTTAACTACTCGCCCACGTAGCATTAGCCGTACAGCATAGCAAGGCGCCGGCACTACATACGGAAGGCAACGTCACGGTCTCAAATCATACCTTCTCGATATCTACAACCGATGTTCATGCACCTAGTGTTCGTGGGAAGGCTGACTGCTTGACAAGGAGGACCCAGATCCTCCTCGGGCAGCACTTCAGATTCGGGAAGTGGTCTTCCTAGCGGCATCGTTGGAATCAAGCAGCGCGACCTCATGCGGATTTACTTTGGCAAAGTAGAGAGGAGTTCCTTCCTGCTAAGTGTTATAATGACGGAGTTGTCGCATTCGTTGTACATCGTCTTCGCCAAAAGATGGTATCTCTTGGTTCCAATTGACGCGTCCTTCATAAGGTCGCGTACGTTGGTTCACGTCGTTGAACTGTCACATTTCCAGTGGTATGGAGTTGGTGCTGGGAAAGACCGTAGCATATTATTCATAAGGAATGCTACTTTATTCGACGATTGTACATAAATCCTCTGCAGTGTGATGAAGTGCTCATTTCTATAACATCGTTTCAACACTTCTTCAGGTCGATAGGCTGGTGGTGAAAGGCTGCGGCTGTCTGGACGCTGTTGTGTATCACTCAGAATGGGGGCTGGGAGCCCAGTCACAGGGACGCGTTCATATCCTGTGCGACGGTGCCCCAATGACCGGTGTCTAGGTGGAGCTTGAGGTGGGTTCTGATTGTTCTCGGCACCCAGTTTCTACGAGAGGAGTGAAGCAGGCATCTCTGAGTGCAGAAGACTGAGCTGAAGGCGCCAAAACAGGTGCTGAAAGTTAGATGGTAGGCCAGAACTGGTGACTCTTATCCCGTGTACTGCATCACATTGTTGCGCGGAACGGGGAGGGGTTTGGGTCGATCACACCCGTACAACTACCCACTACCGTGACACGCGTTCAGTCCTGAAGGCCTAACAGTGATGAGGGCTGAAAGGCAAGTAGGCAGACGACTGTATGAGTAGTGGTATGTGTGGCGACTGAATGTCTAGTGAGACGTAGAAGCAGGGGCGATGACCATGGTGTGAAGTACTGCTGGGGCTGGCTGAATGTAAAGCGTCCACTAGACATGAGACTACTGTTTCGCCAACGGTGAAGGACTGCGACGTGGGAGGTTGAGCATGTGCCTTGAAGTTGACCATATTGACGAGTGGAACGCACATCATGTGGTGGCGAGGAAGGCGTAGTTGGATGAAAGATACTTCTTTTAGGCAAGAGGGGATGGAGGATGGTGGTGTGAGTACCTAGGAGATTAAGGGTGGGCAGAGTGTAAGTGCCTATTGTGTCTACTCTCTGTTCACGGGTGCTGTCCTATTGTGACAATGGCAACGACGGAATGGCAGGTTTAGGCGCTACCTCTGAGGAAGTTTACGCTTTATATGGCATCCTCCTCTGCGTGGGTGGAGGCAGCGTGCCATCCTCGTCACGCAGTTCAGGAAATTGATGGAACGCGTTGTCACGATAAGGACCTATTTCTCCTTCGGGCACCATTTTCATAGTTATGGTTGGTGCTGGCCACCGAATGCGGTGCGTCTTCCTCAATCTAAAGCATGGAAAAAGGTGGCGAGGCAAATAGATGGGAAGAAGTGGAAGCACAGGCAGAAGTTGGAGGAGGCAAATAACGTGGAACGGGTGAGCAACGAAGCTGAAGGCTGACGTCAACCAACATGCCGATCGTTGATGCGGCAAAGCGAGGAGGGAGCAAGCGAATGGTGAGAGGAGTGCTTACAGGGCCCAGGATGCTGCTATCGACCTGGTCGTCTGCAAAGTCGTGCACGGAGAGGAAGATGAGACCAACGTGTCAGCAGACACACACACTCACACACGTGCGCACGCATGCACACAAACGAACGGTCTTACCTGTTGGCGTGCCACACCACGCACGACGACAATCTAAAAGGGCGAGTGGAGGAAGTGGGCACACGAACGCACGGGGTGTACAGACTGAGTGGAGTAGGGAGAGGTGCAAATTAGGTGAAGGCGCTTACCTCTGTTGTGGAGATCAAATCTGGCGCGAAAGTAGGAGCGCAAAGAGAGAGGTGAGAAGGAGGAGGTGGAGGTGGAGGTGGAGGCAGAAGAACTGAGGCAGCGTGGAATGGGACAAACTAGGGGAAACAAGGAATGGAAGACAGCGCCTAGAGCAGACGACAATGCGAGCTAAGATAAAGCGAAATTAGAGGATTGGTTGTGTGGAGTGGAGTGGAGTGGAGTCTACTCGGCAATAGCCTACGCCGTGTCTGGTCTAGCACACTAATTCCCTCGTCACCATGGCCATTAGAGATAGCATGTTGAGGAAAGACGAAATTGAAGAGAAAAGCTGAACTTACTGAAAGGACGTCGGCAAATGATGAGGTTGACGGAGGCATAGGAGACGGTGGACAGGAAGGGACTGTGGGCTCGAAGAAGACGAAGATGTGATGAACGTGGGGTGGTCAGAGGAGTGAGATGTTCTGGCGTCACTGAAATGGACAAATGGAGGATGGTTAAAGGACGATTAGTAGGCCTCACTCTTTTCCACTCCGCATGACTTGAATGCAGGAAGGCTATAGGTTGGACAATGCAAGACGCGGTGATGAAGAGCACATGTAGTGGAGGAAGGGGGAGATGGAGAAGAAGGAAAGGAGGGGTGACTCACTGAAGGCGAATTGGAGAGGAGCATGGGAGAGAAGGAGGAGGCAGGAAGGCTGCCGCTTTGCCGTCGCAAGGACGTCGACCGACCTTGGTGCTGCGCGTGTGTCTTGGTCCCTAATATCTGCCAGGTAGAAGAGAAAGACCTCACTGCATGCAGCCTGCTGCGGTTACGTTGAAGTTGTTCAAGCGTTAGGTCGTGAAGACGACCACCTACCATTCACACTGTCACACAACGCTGTTATAATCAGGCACACATGGCTAGTCCACCCGCATCTGTTGGAGTTTAGCACTGTGCGGTCTGGTTAAGCCTAACCTTACTTAGTCTACCACACTGCTTCTTACTCACTACATCCCCTCCTGCTTCTGCTCCCAACCCAGCTGCCGTTTATACCGTTTGCAATCTCGTGCGAGAGAGGCACAAGAGACGAAATGAGCAACACCACACGAGGCATACATGCAGGCGTGGAAGGAGATGGCGACTTACCCCTAAATACTGCTATGGAGCCGACGAAGGTGGCTTCCTGGTAGACCTTAATTCTGTGTCTGCACGATTTGTGCTTTCGCACCAGCGAAGACAGGGGTGGTGCCTGATCTTCTCTAACGGATGCAAAATAGAATGCTTGTTCATCTACAACGAACAAAGGCGTGACTGATTGGGTGGGTTGGTGAATGGTTGGGTGAGGCAAGGCAAAGGGGAGGGCAGGGGAGGGGAGGAGAAGGGAGGAGAAGGAGATCGGAGAGCAGGTGCGAACAGGAGGCAAAGAAAGGAGGAGGGTGGGGAGGCAGAGGATGATTGCTGTGCGTCAATGCATAGTGCTGCACATCTACCTCCTTCACATCTTCTGCGACCACTTCGCACTACTGCAGAGTGCCCTTCTCCAGTCACTACTATGGCCACGCAGCTAAATGCGCCACAAAAGACTTGATTTGGTGGTGGAATCACGTGTTTTTGCCTAAAGCTGCACCTCAGGCACTCACTTCTCATTTTCTTGCCTGACCTGCGCAAAGCACTGACATTGCACAGGCAAATGTGGTGGGGAGAAGGAGGGTAGGATTGGCGGGAGAGACGAGGGGAAGGGGAGGAGGGTGTCAGCACAACTTACCCCTAAGTTCTGCTACTGCTGTCTGCTTTAATCCTATGACGTCCTTGAAATGGCTGAAGGTGTTGGGGCTAGGGAGAGCGGGTTGGTAGCGTCGACAAAATTGAAGGATGAGAAGTAAACTGATGGCGAGGAGGACGAACCAGGAGGAGGTGGAGGTGGAAGTGGAGGCGGAGGCGATGAACTCAGTGACGGGAACGAAGAGAAGGCCGAGAAGGAAGAACAGTGGTAGAAGAATTCGTAACGCGTACGTAGGCATAGCTGACAGTTAAGCGTGCGATTGTCGTCTTCGCAATTGCCACGTGCGTCCCATCGATCGGTGGTGGCACGTGGTGCGTCGTGTCCGACAGTGGCATCCACTGGTGCCGACCTTGCACAACAGTCCTCCTTCCAGGTGATCGTGTGGTAGCAGACATCACGTTTACATGTGTGCTTCTCCACTTTGACTCCAATGCTCATCACATCGCAGCACATGGGCTGGGGAGGTGGAGGAGAATTGGTGTGTTCATTACAGCCAATCGACTTAGGGAGAGTGCGTCGATTTGTGGAGAGTGCTAGTCGTCAGCCTTGACTGCACCTCTCATCGCGCCGTAGTTCACTTCACTGAGAACACCAGGGCGTGGTTACTTACATCTCCACAGAATGATGAATGCTGCAGAGTGCGTGGGAATAAGATGGAATTGGAATTGGTAGGATTACCTTCCCATGCACGGGTGCGCATCCTTCGAGCGCGGATTGCAGGCCACGGATGTCATTTCATCATTCAGCGTTCCTCTCATGACATCACTTCTTCGCCTGATTCCCACTTCCACGTCTGCGCAAACAGTTGTGCTTTGCGGCCACTTGGGGGGCAAATCACTGGCGTCAACAGCAACAGCGCTCGCCACCTTGATGGTCGGCGTCGCTTGGCATCTGGACATGCGTCCACTCCTCCTTGTCTCACGACGCATGCTCTCCGCTTCGAAGGCAGAAGGGCAAAGGATGAGTGGTGGGACGGGGACCACAGGAGGAAGAAGGCGACAAAGATTGTGAGGCAGTTGGAAGGGCGCGTCAGTGAGTGGAAGTGTTGTGACAAAGAATAAAGCTGAGACAAGTCGGTGCTGGCACCCATGTGGGCATTGCATTGTGCCCGTAGGATGGCCCTTCTTTTCCAATAACTTTGCTACATCATCACTGCGATGGGTTGGGCCGAGTTCTCTGCCATGCAAAGTGCAGATTTGCCAGTTGTGTCACACGAGGATCTGTCTGACCCGAACGGGATGGTGTCAGTGATTTGTGAGATGGGCATTCTATGGGAAGGACTCAGAATGCGAGGGAAGGTGCGTCGTCCAGTTTTGTAGTACTTTCTATGCTTTCCATCTGTAAATTTGCTGCAGATGAGGTAGATAAGGCCTTCTCTTCGTTCCTGTCAATGAGCAACACCACACAAGGTATACATGCAGGCGTGAAAGGATGATGGCGACTTACCCCTAAATACTGCTATGGAGCCGACGAAGGTGGCTTCCTGGTAGATCCTAATTCTGCGTCTGCGCGATTTGTGCTTTCGCACCAGCGAAGACAGGGGTGGTGCCTGATCTTCTCTAACGGATGCAAAATAGAATGCTTGTTCATCTACAACGAACGAAGGCGTGATTGATTGGGTGGGTTAGTGAGTGTTTGGGTGAGGCAAGGCAAAGTGGAGGGCAGGGGAGGGGAGGAGAAGGGAGGAGAAGGAGATCGGAGAGCAGGTGCGAACAGGAGGCAAAGAAAGGAGGAGGGTGGGGAGGCAGAGGATGATTGCTGTACGTCAATGCATACTTTGACTAATGCGTGAATGCCTCATTTATGACGCTTCTTCTGTTTCTCTTCCAAACCACCACTCCTCATGTCCCATCTCAGCAGGGCAGGGCAGAGCAGCATCAACGATGCCAATGCATCTCCTAGCCTCTGCCGCTAAAACGATTTGTGTGAGTGCTTGCAGGTGTGGTGAAGGAGCTACATGTGCTTCATAGGAATGCATTTGGAAGACAGTTTCGATAACACCTCCATTCTCTACCCAAACCACGGCAGGTGTCTTCTTCTCCACCTGAGGCATTTCGCAGACGATAGCCATGGTCGTCGTCACTCCACACTTCGTCGAAAAGGTAGGAGGGCAGCTGTGGGCACACCTCTGCATCCACCCTACACTCTGCTCATTCTACCATTTCAGTTCTCACATTTCATCGTTACACTACGTCCCTGCATAGCGCATCGCACACGTGTCTACTGGAAAGAAAATTGGAGACAAACCTCACAGACAAAAGTAGCTGTGGCATGGAGAGCTCAGCCGTCATCCCAAGGCGAGATGATCGGTGAGCGTGTGATAGTCCCCCGTGCGCATGGGACACGCATCAAATTGTGACGACCACATCAAGCGTGGTGATTTACTTTCAAACGACACGGTAGCACATCAAGCCTCATCGCAAGCACTCAGACCACTCACCTGCACAGAAACGAGCAAATCACAACCACTTACTCACTCACTTGTACATTTCGTTACAGCGACAATAAGAGGGCGAAAGACAGGTTCCAGTGGAAAGCAAGTGTTTCGAGCACTTGCACAGGTATAAATGGACTGCTTGCATTAAAGAATACGAGCCATAAGGTATCGTGCGTCCTCCTCCTGTGAGGAGAATTTCCACCAAACCAAGTATATGCACCTGGCTGCCTTGCTAGACGAGGTCATTCGTCTACCCTATTCTTGTCCATTCAATGCGCCAACTTTTAAGTGCGTCACATTGTACCGCTGTTCATGTTGAAGCATCGACTTACTGGTCGGTGATACTGCAATCCATTCACTTGCCAGGACGTTGCGAGCTCCGCCAGCCTCGTTTCCATCGTTGGCCTAATGCGACACGCGAAGATGTGTGCGATAACTGCTGCTCGCATCTGCCTCATCAGCAGCAGATTCACAGCTGGAAAGCATAGAAAGAACAACAAAAATAGACGAATTACAATGCCTCCCCCAGCTTACGCCTGTGTTTCCACTTCTTCCCATCTACTTGCCTCGCTACCTTCTTCCATGCTTTAGATTGAGGTGGAATCACCGCATTCGCGCAGCAGCGCCTACCATGGCTAGGGAAACAGCGCCCGAAGAAGAAATGGCCCTTATCGTCACAACGTGTTCATCAATTCCTGAACTGCGTGAACTGCTTTGCGTCGTTTCCTCAACTACGTGTCGGGGGTGACAGGCTGCCTCTGCCCATGCCATGTGAGGCACAATAAAGCAGCATCCGTGACTAGAGAGCAGACAAAGTAGGCACTTACACTCTGCCCATTCCACCCGAAAATTGCCTCAATGCGAAAACCAATCGCCACAGGCAGCGCATCGATTGCCGCATCGATGAAGGCATTGATTAATTGGTCAGTCGATCAATAGTCATTGATGACCTCGAGGGATAATTTCGTCAAGTGCTAAGTCGTGTGCTGTCGCAGTCGTTTAAACTCGACGATGGTGCAATGATGCAGACTGTCTCCAACGCAAGCCATTCAGTAAAGTGTGTGAGCGAGGGCACGGCAGCGAATGTTTGAGGCTGCAGTCATTCTCGTCACGTCAATTTACACAAAGATTAGCATTCTCCTTAATGAAGCGGTGACAGAGTTGACACAAGCTCGCGTGATCGCGAAAGACACATCAGTCGTTATTGTTCACGTAAGACCTGCAGGCATCGCCATGGGAAGAGGAGTGGTGCATGTGCATCGGTTAGAGTGAAACAGATTCGGGCCGATTGCATGAAATGTGTGGGCTGCAACTCCAGATTGCAGTAAGGCGAAGTGAGGGTGATGGGATAATTCGCATGCTTTGAGGTGCTTACGTAGGCGCGAGGAGGGCGTACAATGTGGAGCTGGTTGCAAAGGAGCTGTCCCACTCCCCCACCGTGGGAGGTCTTTCCTTCTACTTGCTGCTAGTACGCTACTCACTGATTGACTCACCATTCGCCTAATTCTGCGACCCCTTCAGCTACTCTGCAACCTAGGGGAATGACGGTAGCGACTGCCATCCCTGTCTTTGAATGTCATGTTTCTCCTGCTGTTTCTTGCATTCTCAGAGGAATGCCTTATCGCCCAATTGGTGCGTTGTGGATGAGGGGAGAGTACGTAGGCAAAGCGAATCTCATTTTCTGTGGAGTGGGGCAAATCAACAGATTCCGAAAACGACTGGAGGAGTGCGAAGTCAACTGAAGTCCAGGCCATCACCGCCACCATCGCCACTGCCACTGCAATTACAGGTATAGGCGTGAACCGCAAAGCTTATTCGAATGAATACAACGCTCCTACATGCGATGCAAGCACAGCGCGTGTCGTAAATACAATCATTGTACCTGACGAGTCCAATGTCGAGGACGTATGTATCATGCGTCTGACGTATCTGGGCCGACGTGGCGCTGTGTGCGTCTTTGATCGCTATGAACGAATTTGATCAGTCCATGCCCACTGAACTGCCTACTAAAGTAAAGAGAAGCAATCATCTCAGCGCTTTGTGACTTGATGGATTCTGCTGTGGCCGCTTTCATGGAGCTAAGTGGGCGGAAGTGGGTCCAAGACACGTCTACTCACTCACTCACTCACTCACTCACTCACTCACTCACTCGCTCGCTCGCTCGCTCGCTCACTCACTCACTCTCTTTTAGCTGCCAACCTAATTGGCTTTCATCGCAAAAGTACAGTTGGTGTGCATTGCGGCGTCTTCAAACTGCTGCAAGTGATGCAGGATCGACAGAGGTCTTGCACACCTGTGGTAAGTGCGGACTGCAAGCATCGTCTGCTTGAAGCGTCTGCTTACTTTCCTAGGTGGCATAACGGAACCGCTTGCGCGACTATCCAAAGGTTGTTTGCATCAATGAAAACGCGCCTCATCTTGTGGTTTGCATTTGGACGGATTCCACCATGCCCGACTAGCCACCTTGCTGGACGAGGTTATGTTTCGCTGCATTCTCATAAACGCTGCCAGATGGCCCCGCATGCTACAGTTCTGACTGGATGGGTACTTGCGTGCTTCCTCCCCTATGATGTCAAGCAGGCTCGCCAGCAGCCGTAGAGAGGCCATCAACAAAGTGCTTGTAGTAGTGGTGTGCTAAACTAAGGAGCTTACGGGCATCCGTCAAATTGTTTATCTTCTGTAGGAATGGCCTCTAAACAGGGGCTGTACTGGTTGGCTTCTGACACGCTAAGGATCAGCAGATTCTTTGCTAGTGGGGATGTGGGTGGATGCTACGCCTGACGGTTCTCATCCTCCAAGTCGCGTTGCACTTGAAAGGGGGAGATCTAGGGGCATTGCCAACAGCGTAGGTGGTTCCTCATTGCCATCCTCCTCCCTGCCACTGTCATTAGCACAAAAGCATTCCCAATTCTGTAACATCCCTATTGTACTTGATAAAACCATCAGGACGCCTTCAGCTCAGTCTTCTGCACTCAGAGATGCCAGCCCCACTCCTCCCGTAGAAACTGGGCGCCGAGAACAATCAGAACCCACCTCAAGCTCCACCACGACACCTGTCATTGGGGCACCATCGCACAGGATATGAACGCATCCCTGTGACTGGGCTCCCAGCCTCCATTCTGAGTGATACACAACAGCGTCCAGACAGTCGCAGCCTTTCACTACCAGCCCGAACTCACTCCTCCACTCCCACTCACCCACTGCGCTCATCGACCTGACGAAGTGGGGTGACTGCGTAAATGGGAGGAAGCATATAAGGACTTGTGACAACACCTACGGGCAGGCATGCATGAACCTACTGTCACACCAAGCATCGGAGGGAGTCAGACCAACAGGAATTCATCACGTTGTTAACGGTGAGGTGGCGCTGGGTCACACCACCCACGTCGCTTTACCACAGGTTCCCGTGCAGATACTCGACCACTCAATTGGACCGCACCTGCGCGCTCGCCCAGCACTGACAACGCCATACCACCACAGGCTCCACTTTCATCTTCACCAATCTTCGAGAAAAAGGCAATGTCGCAAACCGGATGTCCGATACCCCCAATGACACCAATACCAACACAACTATGACAAGCTCAGCCAAGGAAAGCACTGCAGTCGAAACCCTCATGGTGACTGTTCACCCAACATGAGGCATCAACGCACGATGGCTGCATTGCACACAGAAAGACGCCTAACACGCACACGATGAAGATGCAGTGGTGCGCCTTGCAAGCCTGCACGGAACCGTCAGCAAGTGCGGCAGCGTTGATTGCGACAGCTGAAAGCGCACAGGACGTCCACTGATCAGCGAGTTGAGCACGATGATATGCTGAATGGGGTGAGATTAACTTCTCAGTGCGTCACATTGTGCTGTTGATCGTTTTGCTGTAGCAACTCACCAGTCGTCGCTGATGGAATCGATCCACTTGCCATGACGTTGCCACCTTCATCTGCCTCAGTTGATTAGTTTGGCCTAATGTGACGCGAGGAGATGCAAAGGCTGGCCACTGCTCATCTTTTCTCATTTTTAGCACATTCACACTCTGGGAGTGGCGAGGAGAAATTTCGATTGAAGAGGAAAACAAGGTGGCGCACTTTGTTGCAGCGTCAAACGGCTTCAACTGCAGAAGGCGGATGGCACAGCCAACCCACTGGTTCCGTGCGTACTCCGTTTCCATGCTGAGGTGTGTCTGTGCAGTCCCATTTCCCTCCTCCACCCCCTTTCTTTCCACTGTAAGGACGCACAATTCCAGCCGTATCCTTTGACTTGCACATCCTCCGCCCTCCTTCGTTATTTACCTGCCAGTCTTCGCACCACTCTCTTTACAACCCCAACTATTTCCCAACTAATTTAATCTAACCATCCATGGGTGCCATGCCTACGTTCGGTGAAAGGCTTGCAGAGTGAAATTTAACTATTCTACACTTTTACCTGTCTTTTCTGCACTTTTGAGAGTGAAGGGATTGCAGACCTCCTCTTCTTCCATGCAGTCGCTTGTGCGTGGATAGCAGATCCATGGCTGAGTGGCCCACGTGCCATCCATGAGGCCTGACGCGTTGTCGCCTCGACCCAGACCAAAATTATCACTCTCGTTATCGTCGTTGCCTCCTCAATCACTCGCCTCTATGACTACGTTCATCGAGTTGGCATCGCCAAACCGACTCAGGTGCCCATGTCGGCCAATTACCAGGGTGTCACCCGAATGCAGGAAGCGCTATAAAGTACTTTTTTACACTCAACCCCTCAATTTACTGGTCATCCCCTTTAAGTGCGCTCATTCCGTAGTCACTGGTATCTTATTTAGGCAGGCATTCGTACCCGCGTTTCCTGTGTTGGGCGCATGCGCGACAGACGGCGCTGAAGCGTTGGTGAATGGCGTAACGCAGAGAATCAAGGCAATAGAGACCCGCTTCTCAGGTCTCTTACTGAGCATGTGATGCTCTCGACCCGCATGTTAACCCTCCAAACACGATTCCACCATCGGAGATGGTGAATGGCAGCAACTCAGGCACTCACCGTGTAGGCGACCATCTACCTTCCAAGCCGTCTAGCACTACCCCACCTTGCATTTCCTAAGCATTAGTGCTTAACTCTATCAAGGTGGCCTAATTGGCAGAGCGTGATTCCAATAGGCCGCGAAAAGTCTTTCATTACTGAGCGCTAACTCATGCTGGCGAGTCGATGTGCTACTGACAGCGATTTCAGTAGGGTTGGCGTAGAGGCATTCACCAACCTCTCCTCCGTTTCGCGTTACCTCCTATCTTGCGTTGCCAATGCTCCAGTCTTGTAAGCGAATATGGTGGCCCAATTCCTTCACGATGCAGAGATGCAGGCGTCATTAGTGGCGGTTGTGCTGCAATCGCTTGAAATGAGTGACAATCGAATACCGCATGGCTTGCTCCTGGTCCAGTCAGGATGTTTGTTAGGGTTGTCGTTTCCTCTCCATCCTCCTTCCAGCTTTCCGCAAAACAGACAATAAAGTTACCACCTTAGTCTTGCAATTATCGAATATTACGACGTTCAACAAGTCCGAATCCCGGCAATGAATTTCCAAATTAAATGCAATGTTACCTGCAGCAATCATTACGGACGCCTAAGCTGAGTTTGCGCCCTAGTTCAAAAGCCAACACTGCCCTTCGCTGCAGTTATGAGCGACTCTCCAATAACACAATCACCATAGTGACCACATTGACACAAATGCTGCCGTGACAGTCACTACGCCACCCTAACAACTAACAGCGGTGACGTCCTTCACCAGTCTTGGTAGCAGCAGTGGCGCTGTCAAATTCTTGGCGCAACGACGCTTTGCACAAACTTATCAACCGTAAAAATAACACCGATTTCGCCCCGACTCGGAAAACATGGCCCAACTTTCGCCTACGGCCAATGCATCGAATTCCCGCCATGACGCAAATAAAGTCCACTGCTTGCACACTCAAAACAGCACTCACTACCTCACCAATCAACAGAAGCAGGACTGCACTCGTCGATGATAATCAGCAGAAAAAGACTTTTGTCGGGAGTGCTCAGAGTCAAGTCGTCAGTGAAAGCACAAAGTAGATTTTCTACTGCTTTGGTGGGCGCAATCCCGTGGCAAAAACCAAAAAAGGAAGCAAACAAATGTCGGTTTGCGGGAGCCAGAAAATTAGCACACTGATGTCTAGTGACTAGAACAGGCGCGGTCGTGGGGGAATCATTGGCTGGATCAGGGCGACAATTCGCACGCCAAAGTCCAAACGCAGGTCTCATTGTGCTCAAGGCCGTGCAGCACGCCACTAACGCATTTGCATGCCAATTCGCAACTTCTAGCCTGTTCGTAATACCACAAAGCGAACGCATCTACTGAAAACGACGACTGATTTCTCGGACCTCGAACAAAGCGAAGAAGAACTTCCACACCACATGCGTGGGATCACGAGCGCACACTGAGAATTGCAACTTAATTACTGTTTTCTTTTTTCTAAAATAGTATGCCAGGTTGAGTGTTGCATGCCTTTATTGACAGGTAGCAACCACAGAATACAACACCTCCCACATCATTCAGCACAACTTGGGCGGTTTAGTCTGATACTGTTGGTGATCAAAGGCGACTTCTGCTCCAATTTCACCCACATATTGGTGCTTGCGAAAATCACGTGCAGCACCACCTCCACCTTCACCACCTACTCCCCACCGTCCTTCTTCGGCACTTTCGTTCCCGTTGTCGCATATGCTGCTGCCGTAGAAGTTATCGTCCATGCCTTCCGACGACGATGAAGAGCGGCAAACATATGGACGAAGCGGCACTTCTATAACACTACCAACAGAAGGACGGCTAGCTCAAGAATGCAAATACGAGAGTTCGACAGATAACATACTCCGAGTCTGCATCGACTGCGTGCGTGCTGCCGAACCCTTCGTTCCTCGACAACACGCGAAGCGATTGTTTGTGAGTGTACTCGTGGCCAACCATCGATATGCTCGGTTCTCGATAAATCCCAGTAAAGACTGCGTGGCCATGCATCACGTCTGGCGGTTTGCTTGCAAATGCAACACTGCAACGTTGCATTATCATGTCTCGACGGATGGACTTGAGCAAGCGACCGGCTTTGTACTTCACCAACAGTAAATATCCCACAGTCAGCGTGAAGATGAGGAGGGAAAAACACACAGGAACAATTATGTAGACATAATTCATTTGCCCAATCTACAATGCAAGGCGCAGACATAGACTATTCGCTTCGCATCAACAGTTGGCACTCACACCGTAGGGAGGAATGGGATAAAGAGCACCTGCTAACTGCTATTCTAGACACGCAAAACTAAGACAGATGCATTCTTTAGGATCGCTAGGAATGCTCAACGAAACAAGAAAGAAACCCGTTGCACAAACATAACATGCAAGCGGTGCAGCAAGCACACTAACGTGAAAACCTTGCTATCATTTGCCCTAATCGACTGATCTACTGGTGTGCACAAATTCCCGACTGAGCAGTCGACCTGCATCACATTCACGCCGGCAAAGCACGTCAACACCTTGTCAAATTTAGAGCAACATACTTACCCGTGCACTGACAGAGGATCAGACAGAAGAGAGGCACACATTAAGGCTGAGCCCAATTCGTTTTAAGTGCGCGGCAATTGAGGCAGTGTGTGCTGATTGAAGTGGTGAGTCTAAACGCAAGGGTAAATTTGTCAGACGAAAAAATCACTGCTGTGATCTGCCGTTGCTGCCGTCACTACTACCAGGTATTTATTTCCACCAGTTTAGGTGCTATTTCTGAAGCTTTAATGTTACAAGCAGCACTGAAAAGGGTGTGCAATAAAATCCAACGTTGCAGAAGCTCTCAAAATCTATGATTCTAAAAGACAAGAAGACATTTACAGCTACCTCTCTATCTGCCTGCCCAGTTTGCCTTCCAAACCATCCACCTTCTGATTATGCAGTCTTGTCCTCGTCATTTGATCATCCAATACCCAGAGATGATGGCGTAGGAAAATATTTACAACCTGAACCAAAAACTTAGATCTCCTTGCTGACAGTAGATACGCAACGGTCATAGTCACATCGCTGCCACCTTGTGCGCCTACTCACAGTGCATTCATTTTGATGAAAGCCAAGCTCATCCAAATCCACATATCTCGTGCGGCAGTGCGAGCGCAAGCAGTAGCACATCATTCACCACATTCAACTATCACCTTCAACGACCGACTACGACTTCACAACGTGCTCACTACCACGTCCAAAATCAGCGATATGGAGAAGTCACATCCTGTGAGTGAGTCTCGAGCCTTCTACACATCTGCGGTTCACATCGACCCACCCACCAGCACTGCCTCTCAAACACAAATTCGCCATGCCAAGGCCAATTCACCTCGTGGCCCCGACGTTAATCACTTGGCCTCGCCAATTAGTCTTCGCCACCAGCCTCACACACGAACTTCGACGACCATGAATTCGCCTCAGTTTTTGCATCTTAACCCATAGCTCTCACATAACCTTAGCTCTTTGAGCTGATAGTGCTCTGAGGAAGCGTCTACTGCATGATCTCTTTCGCCCTCCCTCCCTTGCGTTATCCTTCCCTCCCTCATGGCCTCTGCCTCTCAAACTCATTATCCTGCGAGAATGGATTTGGTGTGCTCAACTAATTGCGTTGCCCTACCAGTCTAGAAAACTGTGCCATGCCCTGCCTCAGCCAAAGTGAATGAAAAGTGCGGCCAGCTTGCCACAAACACAAAATAGGTTTTAGCTGGCATCTGCATGTTTGAGCTTAAAGGCGCAGTTCTATTAGCCAACACGCCTTTGTCTACGAACTTCACTATTTTGCAAGAACTAATTTGGTTCGCCCAACTAATCGCGTTGCCCTGCCAGTCTGGAAAGTGGCGTTTCGCATTAATTGCTCATTCTGCTTTACGACATGGCGTGTGTTCCTGAGGGTGGCATCCGTCTCGATAGTAGGCAGATGCACCGGGTAGGAGATTACCTACCATCCATAGGATTATCGGCCTGCATGTCCTGAAGTAAGGGCCAGGTATCTTGCAGAGAGGGACAGATTTGACAAGCTCGGTCGGCTTGTGCGGCCATCAGGTTGGCCCCATTTTGGCTAAGCCAATGCTGCAGTAAGCGCTCTCCGCCATCTCTGCGCGCCCCTAGGTCTACTGAACAGCTTGGCTATAAGGCGCAGATTACAGCCGAATGGTTGCCCTGTCGAAATCAGTGAAATAGGCTCTTCTGTGTTGCCCTCGTCTGCTTTCATTGTCGACTAAGTGTGGGCGGTGCAGCTTAACAAGTGAGCAAACTGGTGCAGTGGCAGGCATTTCCTTAAGAGTGAATGGAGGCGCAATGATCAATCGTCTATGCATCTCTAGCTTGGGGCACAGATCCACTTGATGTCGTCTTCGTCACTGACATTTAAGCGGAATCCGAGTAATTTAGGGAAAGCCGCTGAAGTGTGATGGATGTTTCACCTGATCCGTTTGCCATTTTTCCTCAATATGAGGTCCCTCTTTCGGTCGCCTGCATAGCACACTTGTGACGTGATTGGGGGAGACAATGGGAGCATAGGATGGTCCTCACAATCGAAACGCCTTCATTACTGTGCTTTGTAATGCGGCTTCAAGACTAGCTATCGGAAATTGATGCCGAAGATGAGGTGTGAGTGAGGAGCACAGTTTGCTGATGTTATGGAGGGATATTTGGTGTTTGATGTGGGCTGCGGAGCAGAAGCGGATGCTCCATGTTTACAATTTTACAATGAGTGTTGGCTTTCAAGCAACGCAAGTAGACATACACCTAACCGCATGCCAGTGTGCGCAACTGATGTCTGTTCATTGATTTCTGTCTCCCTCGGTCGTAACCACTTAAGAATTTCGATGAAGCGGTGAAAGGACACACAACGATTTGACAGCCAAAACTAAAACTCTCCCACACTCAATTCGTGTGTTCTATTTTATGATTGCGCGAATTCGTTTTCGTCTCTAGTACACTGCGCAAGTGCTCTTTTTCTAGCAAAAGCTGGCATTCTAATTTCCCAATGGGGAAGACCGTGGCATAAAAATGTTACTCAAAATGCCTTACAAGGTGAAATGCGATTTCGCTATTAAATGCATGTAATGACATGTTTAGCTAGTGGGCAAACTGGCGTTTTACTACATAATGGCCAGTTTCTAATTTGCCAAGCCGCTTACAGGACGCACGAACTGACCGGCTTGTTCATTAGGTGAGTTGAGTCGAAGTCGGTTTTGTTGGGGTGCGGATGGACTTTGCGCACGAGGTGGAATATAGGAAATGGAGAGTGTCAGGTAGTTAATCCTGCAAGAGAACCATTGCAAGGAGTGATGAAGAGTGCGGTTTGCATTCGGAGCATGCAGTGGATAAATGACTCTGTAATCATCGGCGTCCCGTGCTTGAAAAGCCGGAAGCCTTTCGGTGTGTTGTGTGCAACTGAGCATTCGAAATGAGGTGAGAGAATTGAACGTTCTCTATCCCAATAATATTCGTCTGAGTACCATTAATAGTGCCTGGGAATACCTTTTAGGTTTGGTTTTGCGTTGACGGAAGGCGAGGTTAATTGGCTGTGGTCGAAGACGTGAGTTGCTTTGTGAGAACACACCTGCGCCGGTATTCCTTAAGTCAGTCATTTTTGACGGTACCTGCAGGAGCAGTGTCTTGAGCAAATTCAAAGCGCAGGTGGGTTTGTTGCAGATTCGATGCTGTGCCGAAGACTAAGTTGTTTTGATTCAGAGCTTGTTAGACAGTCTGGCTCTTTTTCGCAACGGGTGTTGAGGCGTTGGTTGCTGTTGGTGGAGTGATGCCGATTCCTATGCTGTCTCCCAGTAGTGAAGTTTTCTTTTGTTTGGTCTGTTGGCTACTTTAGGGAGGTGTGGATGTGGGTGAGACGCCATGGCTGAAGTAGTGGTGATGCTGTGTCCTTCTACGTGCAGGGCGGCGAAGTGTGGAGAAGTGCGCCATCGTGTGTGCTGGAGTTAATACCTCAGTTGGTGTTGGCAGACGCCGCCGCCGCCGCCGTCATTGTCAATGTGTCTGCATTCGCAATGCTTTGGCTATCGTTGTTTTACCTTGCCGATCAGTGGATGATGGCTGCCTTTTGCGCTGTTACAACCGACACCGCATCTCTTGGTCAAGATTTGTTGCATGTTTGCAAGACGTATCAGTGCATCGTCATGGAGTATGTTTTAGGCGTCGTCGTGTGTATTTTTGTGCTTAATGCTCTGCGAACACTGGTGATAAGGATTTTCCCTGCAGTGGTTTTATTGTTTGAGGGGATGGGGTTGCCTTGTCAGGGTTTGTCCTCATAAATGAGTGTGGCATTGTTTTTTCACCTTGCCTCAAGAAAAGTGGTTTGGGTAAATGTGTGGATCGGTAGGGAATGTTTGCACTGTGGCAGCACTAGTTTGCACTGTGCTGGTTCTGGCACGGCAGGTAAGCTTATTGGTTCGGTGGCGTTGGGAACATTGAGCGTCTGCTCTGCCGAAGAAATTGGTCGCTTTTGAAAGGGTGCTGAGGAAGGAAGGGGGACATGGGCTGTGAGCATCTGACTGCTGGGCGAACGCACAGGTGTGGTGTGCGGCAGTGTTCGTTAACTAAGTAGTGGAGTGCGTGGACGTGAACCTTTGGCAGAATGACGTGGATGGCGCGCCGTAGGACTGCCTCACCGCCAACAGTGGCAGAGTTGTTGTTGGTGCATTCCCTGCAGTGGTGGGTAGGTCACCGCTAGAAGTCAGAGTCGATTATTTTGCAAGCAGTCCGTCAGTTATTGCAAGTGAGACTGATGAGTTGTTCATACGGCCATTCAATCTGCGAAGGGAACGTGTAGTGGACATGGTAGTGCTGGCTGGTTGTTTGCAAGACATGTTGTTCTATCCCACGGCGAAAACTTTCTTCGGAAAGGGGGAGTGGGCGGCGGGGAATCGATGTCCGTTTGGTGCTTCGTGTTGCTGTCCTTGCGCAACGTGACTCGGGAAGGCGTTTGTGACCTTGGCGGTGGCAATGTCGTCTTGGGCGTGAAAGTGGAGATGGATGAGCTCTGTGTGTGAGTGTCTGTTGAAGGGCGGAGAAGATTCAGGGTCGATTAATCTTGTCCGACTTGATGTCTTTGGAGCAGCATGGGAGCTTGGAGTGCATTGTTGACGCCAGACTGGTGCTGTTAGATGGGTCTGGAGTTGCTCATTCCGTCGTTTGTGATTGTTGGGACTAGATTGATTTAGAATGATTTGTCTTGCACCTGATGGACGTGTGTTTTGTGCCGACATGCTGGACCTTGTGTTGGGGCCTATTGCCGAATGTACCAGGCAATGTGCCAAAGGGATTAGATTTGATTAGATGGCATGGCAGTGCGATTTGCATCGGTTTCATTTAGAGGTCGAGGAAGGGGAAAGGGCAGTGATGTTAGCTGTTATGCTTCATGAAGCATGAATGCCTTTGGAAGACGTGTTTGTGACAGTTGCGTGGTCAGTAGAAGCGGAATGCGATTTGTCAACTCGGAAGAGAGGTGGCGAAATGCTTGCGGTGGTTTGCAGTCTGACTCTCGGTAGAGGCCCAGCTGAAGCCTGCCTTGCCGAGGCGGTTCAGCGTTTGATAGCGATGGATGCACTCACCGCAGTGTGAAATTGGGCCAGGCGGAGTCGACTTCGGCTACTAATCCGTTTTCCTCTTGACGCACTTGTGTTCCTTTTCTCCTCTCGGACGCGTGTCGATAAGTCGTCGTTTGGCTGGAGGGATGCGCCATTCGTCTGGCCCTGTTTGCTCATTACGTTGAATGTCATGCAGGACGTTTGATTTGAAGCTGTGTAGCTGCTTCGCATTTTTGTTGTCTGCATAGCTGTGGCGTGTAATTAGGCCTGAGAGGTTCTTGCTGCGCCTGCTTATCGTAAGGCACTGTCTTTGTAAAGCAGATGGGCAGTTATAAGGAAAGATTGTACGGCGGTACTAGTTGTGCTGCGAGCAATCATTATAGGCGGCGAAGGAGGTGTCATAATGCGTCGTTGTGTCTGTTCGTGAGGAGGGCTGGTGTGTTTGCGGAAGTCGTTTGTTCTTTTCATTGTTGGGCGTGTGGTCGCATCTGCACGGAAGGTGGAAAGGTACTTGAGGGAGTTGGAGACCAGTGTTGTCCATCCCACGGTCCGGTTTGCGATCTGAACAGCAGAGTCGAGAGGAGTTGGGAAAGACCGTAGCAAATTATTCATAAGGAATGCTACCTTATTCGACGATTGTACATAAATCCTCTGCAGTGTGATGAAGTGCTCATTTCTATGACATCGTTTCAACACTATGGTAGTTATTGGGGAATTGCGTTGAATTGCCTCACAGGTTTTTCCAATCCTGTCGAGACGTGTGCTTTCAATGAGCATGTAACAGTCCGCATGGATTGACCATCCTGTGCATTGCGGTGACTGGAATTGTGGTGAAGTGGATGTGGTTTGAAGGTCGTTGTCTTGCCAGCATGGACTCAGGCTATGCACATGAAGCGGGCTAAGTGGGGAGCGACGCATTATGACACTTCATCCACCTCTCATAATGATTGCTAGGAGCACAACTTGTACTGCCGTACAAGCCTTCATTAAAACTGCCCATCTGCTTTACAAAGACATTACTCAATCGAGCCATTGCTGCACCTCGCACCATTCCACAACCTTCGATGTCAGGAAATCGCCCCATTCTTAATGTTCATCCTCAGGTTCATTATCGAGCCACACTTGCAGCAATTCGAGGCGACTAAAATTACATTCACGGACTCCCACATCTCCTACAAATGTTTGAACCCATGGGAGAGTAAAATCGCCAGCCATCCACAGTTGTCCACAAAGTCGTCCAGCAACTCATTGCAGTGGCTGTAGTTAAGACAATGAATGGCTTAACATTCAGCAGTGGACACGGTTGATGGCAAGTTGTAAAGCATGCCTTCTTGCGCTGCTGCCAACGCCTTGGTGATGCCGCAATTAATAAACACATCATGTCTCGCCATTGCGTGGCACTCAATCTTCTAGCATTGCACCGTAAGTCATTGCGCCCAATGTTATGGCACGGTGAATTACAAGGTTGTGTATTCGCCATCCTTTCCTGCTTCGGCTGGGTCGCATTCCTGGGTAAGTGTAGATGAGTGCAGAATGCTTCTCGCGCGCAGCAAGTGCGTTCAGATGATGCATGAGGGTGAAGAGAACCCACCAGCCAGAGCCTATTATGAAGAAGCGACGACTCGGCTGATTTCCTCCAAGGCTAAGGCATCCTAAGTGGCTGAAGAGCATTGTACAGTGGAAGAAGGTGCCATGGTCACCACGCTGACTGGCACAGCTGAAGTGCTGTCCGAGGAGGATCCGGGTCCTCCATGCTAAGCAGCCAGCCTTCCCACAAACACTAGGTTGTAGAAATTGGAAAGGTGTGATTTGAGACAGTAACGTTGCTTTCCGTGTGTGGTGCCAGCGCCTTGCTATGCTGCACGGCTAATGCTATTTGGGCGAGGTGTTAAGAGATTAGAGAGACTCCTTTGACATTGGTGAGTAGGGTGAATTTACGAGGATGTCAAGGACTGTTTGCACACCGAGACGGGAAGGCGTTTGTGAAAAGAAGTGAAGGCAGCCTATGGATGAACCCCATTTCAACATTTGCGAATGAATTGCCTGACCTAACAATTCCAGTGTCGAGGATTGCACGTTCCGTAGTGGGACGCGGGATTCGCATTGATGAGGTGGTGCAATGACGTCAAAGTAATGATGTAGAATGACAGGCTTCAGCTGAGCATCCGCCGAGTCTGATTGCAAACCACCGCAGGCATTTCGCCACCTCTCATCCGAGTCGACAAATCGCATTCCGCTTCTACTGACCACGCAACTGTCACAAACACGCCTTCCAAAGGCATTCAAGCTTCATGAAGCATAAAAGCTAACATCACTGCCCTTTTCCCCTCCTCGACCTCCAAATGAAACCGATGCAACTCGCACTGGCATGCCATCTAATCCAAGCTAATACCCTGGCACATTGCCTGGCACATTCGGCAATAGGCCCCAACACAAGGTCCAGCATGTCAGCACAAAACACACGTCCATCAGGTGCAAGACAAATCATTCTAAATCAATCTAGTCCCAACAATCACAAACGACGGAATGAGCAACTCCAGACCCATCTAACAGCACCAGTCTCGCGTCAACACTGCACTCCAAGCTCCCATGCTGCTCCAAAGACATCAAGTCGGACAAGATTAATCGACCCTGAATCTTCTCCGCCCTTCAACAGACACTCACACTAACAGCTCATCCATCTACGTTTTCAAGCTCAAGACGGCATTGCCACCGCCAAGGCCACAAATGCCTTCCCGAGTCACGTTGCGCAAGGACAACAACACGAAGCACCAAACGGACATCGATTCCCCCCTCATTCTCCCTAAGAAAGTCTCTGCAGTGGGATAGAACAACATGTCTTGCAAACAACCAGCCAGCACTACCATGTCCACTACACGTTCCCTTCGCAGATTGAATGGCCGTATGAACAACTCATCAGTCTCACTTGCAATAACTGACGGACTGCTTGCAAAATAATCGACTCCGACTTCTAGCGGTGACCTACCCACCACTGCAGGGAATGCACCAACAACAACTCTGCCACTGTTGGCGGTGAGGTAGTCCTACGCCGTGCCATCCACGCCCTTCTGCCAAAGGTTCCCGTCCACGCACTCCACTACTTAGTTAACGAACACAGCTGCACACCACACCTGTGCGTTTGGTCAGCAGTCAGATGCTCACAGCCCATGCCCCACTTCCTTCCTCAGCACCCTTTCAAAAGCGACCAATTTTTTCGGCAGAGCAGATGCTCAATGTTCCCAACGCCACCAAACCAATAAGCTTACCCGCCGTGCCAGAACCAGCACAGCGCAAACTAGTGCTGCCACAGTGCAAACATTCCCTACCGATCCACACATTTACCCAAACCACTTTTCTTGAGGCAAGGTGAAAAAACAATGCCACACTCATTTATGAGGACAAACCCTGACAAGGCAACCCCATCCCCTCAAACAATAAAACCACTGCAGGGAAAATCCTTATCACCAGTGTTCGCAGAGCATTAAGCACAAAAATACACACGACGACGCCTAAAACATACTCCATGACGATGCACTCGTGCGTCTTGCAGACATGCAACAATTCGTGACCAAGAGAGGCAGTGTCGGTTGTAACAGCGCAAAAGGCAGCCATCATCCAGTGATCAGCGAGGCGAACCAACGATAGCCAAAGCATTGCGAACGCAGCCACGTTGACAATGACGGCGGCAGCGGCGGCGTCTGCCAACACCAACTGAGGTATCAACTCCAGCACACACGATGACGCACTTCTCCACACTTCGACGCCCTGCACGTAGAAGGACACAGCATCACCACTACTTCAGCCATGGCGTCTCACCCACATCCACACCTCCCTAAAATAGCCAACAGACCAAACAAAAGAAGACTTCACTACTGGGAGAAAGCATAGGAATCTGCATCACTCCACCAACACCAACCAATGCCTCAACACCCGTTGCAAAAAGAGCCAGACTGCTTAACAAGCTCCGCATCAAGACAGCTTAGTCTTCGGCACAGCGTCAAATCTGCAACAAACCTACCTGCTTTTTGAATTCGCTCAATACACTGTCTCTACAAGCACCGCCAAAAAATGACTGCCTTGGCGAACACGGACACTGGTGTGTTCTCACAATGCAACTCACGTCTTCGACCATAGCCAATTAACTTCGCCTTCCGTCAACGCGAAACCAAGCCTATAAGGTATTTCCCGACATTATTAATGGTACTGAGACGAATGTTAGTGGAATAGAGAATGTTTCATCCTCTCACCTCCCAACTCTCCCCTCATTTTGAATGCTCAGCTCCACGCAACACACTGAAAGACCTCTGACTATGCAAGCGCGGAACGCCGGTTATTACAGAGTCATTTATCCACTGAATGTTCCGAATGCAAACCGCACTCTTCATCACTCCTTGCAATAGTTCCTCTGCAGGATTAGCCACCTGACAGTCTTCATCCTCCATATTCCACCTTATGCGCAAAGTCCGTCCGCACCTCAGCAAAAACGACTTCCAAACCACCCCAAGTGCACCTCGATCCAATTCACCTAATGAACAAGCCGGTCAGTTCGTGCGTCCTGTAAGCGGCTTGGCAAATTAGAAACTGGCCATAATGTAATAAAACGCCAGTTTGCCCACTAGCTAAACATGTCGCTACATGCATTTAATAGTGAAATCGCATTTCACCTTGTAAGGCATTTTGAGTAAAATTTCTATGACAGGGTCTTTTTAGTTGAAAAATCAGAATGTCAGCTTTTACTGAAAGAGCACTTGCGCAGTGTACTAGAGACAGTGACGAATTCGCGCAATCATAAAACAGAACGCACGAATTGAGACTATGAGATTTCCCATTTTAGTTGTCAATTCGTTGTGTGTCCTTTTACCGCATTATCAAAGTTCTTAAGGGATTCCTACCGAGGTAAAGAGAAATCAAAGAACAGAAATCAGTTGCGCACACTGGAATGCAGTTGGTCGTCGAAGCTGATGTATGAGGCCAGTGACGAAGAAGAATTGGCGTAGCCAAGTGATTGGCGTCGGGGCCACGAGGTGAAGCGGCCTTGACATGGCAATTTTGTGTTGTAGAGAACATCGGCCAGATTTACTGCACCATGAATGCAGAGTGCTCGCTACATTGGTGAACGCACGATGTGAAGGAGTGGACGACAGGAGCTTGGAGCAAACGCTTGTGTATTTCAAAGCATTTTACAGCCAGGCAAACATCACAGCGACTGTCGAGCTGGCATGACAACCAACCAACAGTTAGCGGCATGCTTAGGTACCTCTGACTACCACTGGAGCCATGCTATGCTTCTGACATGCATCGCACACAAAATGCATCACGTTGGAAACTTACAGTGTTAGCAAACAAATAGTCCCTCCAAGCCGCGACTCATAGCATTGCATCCCGTGCGAACTAAAAGGCACAAAATGGCTTCGCTGATGAAGTGTCATCTCATCTGCTAAAAGTGTTATTTGCCAGGTAGGGCAGTCGCACCATCCCCCACCCATTCACCATGCAGTTTGACGTCATCTTCAATCCTGCATTCACAAATCTCAGATTGCGTGATTGAATTGAGTCCAACGAGGGGGCATTTGCCAATCTCGCTACATTACATGTTCAGTAGGGTGGGATCCCCTCACCAGCAAATCCCTCTCCTCCTATCCTCCATACAATGACGTTCTTGAATGGAACCATAAATTTGTCAACACACGATCTCACTTGCGTCACAATCATCACCATCGGGCAGGAGCGAGATAGACAAGCCATAAGCGCCTCCTTCCAGGCCAACTAATCTGTTGCATAAGCAAACAATCTTTGGCTCGTCCAACCGCTACTGCGTACCCTTGAGCAGGGATGGTAAGGGATGCCTCAGGCAATCGGTTAGGGCCATCTCGGTTCGCAAATACAAGTACGGGATTTGGTAGCTGCATTTTGGGCGAAGCATCATCACCCCACCTGACTTGCACTTAATAGATGCGTTTACTTCAATTACAGAGCGTTAAACCACTCCCAACAGAAGAAAGCACTTAACAGCAGTGACCTAGAGTTGGAGAGATGCATTCCTTGGCCTTGGCAAAGCACTTGCCCTCCTCATTAGTTGATCCTGTGGGTGGGATACCCGTTAGCCATTCATAGCTGTCTACGAAATTTTCGAGAGACTCAAAAGCTCGCATTAGCCGAGGGAAGACCCAGTTGCCTGGCACAACTGCATCTGCAGCCCTTTAAACTCTTTCGCCTGAACAGCGCCAACGCCACAACCAACAGGAAATGCCAACTGCAAGCCACGTGTAGGGACGATTCTGTAATGGCCACAACAAGTGCAACCACGAGCCGAATGAGAAGATGAGAGCACCGATTGTGGAGATGGGATGAGCAAAGAATTGATTTCTCATTCATGCACGATGGGGAGCATCTCATTCCTTCCAAGTGACACATCAAAAGCGCTCCCTAGCTAGTCTGGTTAAATGGGTCACAGATTTCCTACCAACCAATCCTGCTTCCTGCTTGGTGTTGATGAGGGTAATTGGCGAGCATTCCTCGTCGGCGATATGCTGAATGGGGTGGAGTGAGAAGCATTATGCTGGTAGAGAGAGTACAATTCTTCCTTGAAGGTGGATAGTGACAATTCTGTAGTGGGAAGCATGTTTGTCGAGGGCTTCTCATCTAGGATTGAGGAATACTCAGTCGGACATGCGGATTTGCATGGCAGAGTGTTGGGCTCACGAAGCGCCCGGAGGTCCTTCGTCACCGATTAACGATATGGTGGTTAGTCAGGACTTTGAAACAAGCCAAACGGGGCTTGTGCCAACATCTCTTATCCGGTGCGAACGGGAACTGTTTAAATGGGGTGTTTAGTGTGCGCAGGATATGCCATCGTGATGCTCTTTCTCTTGACACACAGAGCGTGCATCTACTCCACTTCTTGTGGAAAATGGTGACCAGAACACACACCTACAACATCTCGTGTGTTCTGCTTCGACATTCCATCAATGTTGCAATTTGATCCGTTTCTCGCTTCACCCACCTCAGAAAGTTAGCCAAAACGGTTTGCCACCGCCAAATGCAATCACCACAGGAGTGTCTTGAGATCGGCTTCAATTAGTGGCATTCAAGAATTAGAATTTCATCAAAGATTCGCACGCGGAACCACTTCATTGCTGCAGCTATCATGCGTCTGTCGAAATCTTTCTTTCGTTGCCGACTACCTGATTGGGATGGTGACGAATACCAAAGTGTCAAGTGGTGCAGCACTCAAGCCATTGACATGCGCACCTTTGCTATCGCTCGCCGATAAACTGTCACCACGCGTGGCGAAGTGAAGAGTGTTGTGGCCCCATAGCAAATTTTTTCCAGACCAGCGCGCCCAATGTGGAGGTTATGATTCCGCCCAACCCACAGAATGAGCCGCTCAGTAGCCGCATGTTCTTTCGCCATACGTGGCAGGTAATTGCGGAAGAATGCGAAGCACTCAAAGCGGATGGTTTAATCAGCATATGATCATTGCAGGAAGGGAGCGGAATAGGGGAAAGACCTTCGATGAAGTGCTGATCTTCCGTTGCCACGGAGAGAAGCTAATGGTTTTCTTTCTTTGGCAACCACCCAAGTGCCAACAGTTGTGACGACTCCCCTTCAAAGCTTATTTGTGGTGTTATCGCTCTTCATCATAAGGAGCTTAAAGAGCTGCAGCTACGATCGTGTTCGATTAGTGGGCCCTCACTCGGCTTATTCGGACTGGAAGCCAGAATTCTGGCATAGCTTAACTCCACTTTGCTACTTTGGTTGAGGGCCACGCAATGGCGAGATATCATGTACTTATCAATTGCGGCATCACCAAGGCGTTGGCAGCACCGCAAGAAGACATGCTTTACAACTTGCCATCAATCGTGTTTACTGCTGAATGCCAAGCCATCCATTGTCTTAACTGCAGCCACTGCATTGAGTTGGTGCATGACTTTGTGGACAATTGTGGATAGCTGGCGACTCACTCTACCACGGGTTCAAACGATTCGCTTTTCAGAGATGAAGAGCATTTCCCTCCAACTCAAATTAACTCATTCTAGAAGCGCTGCCTATTGCTGGATCAGACAAAATCGCTCCCACTGTCATTCAAATGATCGCATTCACCTGCCGCAAATCAAGTGTACTGATGATGCTCCATTTGAAAGTGGCTACCAAATTGTCATACTTGCAATTGCAAACAAAAAATGACATTTTAGCCTGATGTGGCACTTTGCCGACTGCCTAAGGGGCTCCTCGCTTTTCACTACTTATCAGTACTCAGTAGCAGTGAGGCGAGGCAAAGTTCGACTGCTTGGACGTGAGGTCAGCTTGTCTTCTCCCCTGTGGTCGCGAAGTCGAACACTGTGGAAAGAACACGAGGCGAGAAACAGATTCTAATGACAAGCAATTGCACGACTTAAAATTTCTTAGCCACAAAACGCACAACGCCTTCTGGTACGTCTTTTTCGGTGGAGCATTCAAAACCTGCGAAAGGGGCAGTGAGAGTCACGCTTTCCCAACTTGCCACTCTGGTGCTTACCTGAAAATGCTTGCTAACAAAACTCCACGTTATGGACGACACTGCCATCTGCTCAGTCTGGTAGTCTCCGATGGAGTCAGCACGCGCGTGGTTGGCAAGCCGGCAAATTCAACAGTAAGGGAAGTGGGTAGCTTTGGAAGGCACTGACCATGCCGCCTGACTTTCCATCGCATCGCAAATTTATGAATGCTTTGACCCCTGGGGGCAATTTCATCAACTACTTGTCATTGTCTCTCTTGCTTCAGAGATTGGCAATAAACTAAAAGCCTAACAGAAGCACCTACGACTCGTGCAACTTGGCAAACGACATCTGTGTCAACGGCATTTACGCTAAGGGCGTCATGAGCATTGTGAGCATCTCATAGCCACCCGCTCTTCGCCCACTATTTACTACTACAACAATGCGACCTTCCGTACGTCAATGCTGTTGACTATATGGTGTGCGAGCATTTAATCATTTCCATTTGTCTTTACTATCAAATAGCACAGGAACATGCGTGTGGTTTTATGAGTGCGGACTAATCAGGTGCTTGCCACGCGATTTGATTGAAAGCTCAACAACCACGTTATTTGGCAGTGCAGTGGGTCACTCACACCCGCTAGCTTCGCCTGCAGCCTGCGATTCAGCCACATCAGTTGCTAGACGTTTGACCAGCCAGCTCGCCACATCAACACCCAGCAATTATGTGAGTGCCCTTTGTGATGCGCAGAACTCGAATTGGCCTTACCCTGTCACCGAATGGCGGCGAAGACTTGTGCTGTTAGTTTCTTAAAATGAGGTGTCAAAATCAGACAAGCTCTCATCACCTCACTATGGCAGTAGGCATTTTATGCGAAAGAGTGGTGCAGACTGGAATTGGTGGTACAGTGCCACAGACTAATGCACTGCCCTGCCTGTTCACACGTGCGTGCTTCGGAAAGCAACGTCAGCTTTCCATCGTGCAGCTAGCTACGCTCATTACACTGACCTAAAATCACAAGTTAAACTGCTCTCGGGGCACCCACCACACTTCCATTGACGCCCATTGCTTCGATGGAAACTCAACTCCCACGCCTCGCACTCGAGCGTCAACACAGTCGTCGTCTATCCATGTGGCAACTACAACAGTAATGCAAGTGCAACTACATTACATTTGCGCGTTGGATATTCAGCTCCATGGCCCAGGCCAAGAAAGGAGAGATGCTAACCCACCTCCGATGTGACATGAGGAGTGGCGGTTTGAAAGAGGAGCGGAAGAGGCGTCATAAGTGAGGCATTCAAACATTAGTACCACGTGTCCTTCATCAACAAGAGAACAGTTCCACTGATAGGCAAGCACAACCGAATCCTCTCCACACTCGACTTCACCCACGACATCGTGAAACACTTCAACGAGTGTTAGAATGCTTGAAGACAATTTGCGAGGGAGGGGGATGGCTTAACACTATCCCATCGTTTCCAGATTGCCCAAGTCCTGCTATTTGCTTCAAAGCAATGATGGCCTGTTTTCGTTCCACACTTCAGCAATACTCCTCTGCTTCGTGCCAATCGACGTGCACCAAGCTGACGGACGGGCTGCACTTAGCCCACTTCACAACGACAGCCTGCATTTCTTGCAATGCAAAGTCGACGCACCTTCCCTCGCATTCTGAATTCCTTCCCATAGAATGCCCATCTCACAAATCACTGACACCATCCCGTTCGGGTCAGACAGATCCTCGTGTGACACAACTGACAAATCTGCACTTTGCATGGCAGAGAACTCGGCCCAACCCATCACAGTGATGATGTAGCAAAGTTATTGGAAAAGAAGGGCCATCCTACGGGCACAATGCAATGCCCACATGGGTGCCAGCACCGACTTGTCTCAGCTTTATTCTTTGTCACAACACTTCCACTCACTGACGCGCCCTTCCAACTGCCTCACAATCTTTGTCGCCTTCTTCCTCCTGTGGTCCCCGTCCCACCACTCATCCTTTGCCCTTCTGCCTTCGAAGCGGAGAGCATGCGTCGTGAGACAAGGAGGAGTGGACGCATGTCCAGATGCCAAGCGACGCCGACCATCAAGGTGGCGAGCGCTGTTGCTGTTGACGCCAGTGATTTGCCCCCCAAGTGGCCGCAAAGCACAACTGTTTGCGCAGACGTGGAAGTGGGAATCAGGCGAAGAAGTGATGTCATGAGAGGAACGCTGAATGATGAAATGACATCCGTGGCCTGCAATCCGCGCTCGAAGGATGCGCACCCGTGCATGGGAAGGTAATCCTACCAATTCCAATTCCATCTTATTCCCACGCACTCTGCAGCATTCATCATTCTGTGGAGATGTAAGTAACCACGCCCTGGTGTTCTCAGTGAAGTGAACTACGGCGCGATGAGAGGTGCAGTCAAGGCTGACGACTAGCACTCTCCACAAATCGACGCACTCTCCCTAAGTCGATTGGCTGTAATGAACACACCAATTCTCCTCCACCTCCCCAGCCCATGTGCTGCGATGTGATGAGCATTGGAGTCAAAGTGGAGAAGCACACATGTAAACGTGATGTCTGCTACCACACGATCACCTGGAAGGAGGACTGTTGTGCAAGGTCGGCACCAGCGGATGCCACTGTCGGACACGACGCACCACGTGCCACCACCGATCGATGGGACGCACGTGGCAATTGCGAAGACGACAATCGCACGCTTAACTGTCAGCTATGCCTACGTACGCGTTACGAATTCTTCTACCACTGTTCTTCCTTCTCGGCCTTCTCTTCGTTCCCGTCACTGAGTTCATCGCCTCCGACTCCACTTCCACCTCCACCTCCTCCTGGTTCGTCCTCCTCGCCATCAGTTTACTTCTCATCCTTCAATTTTGTCGACGCTACCAACCCGCTCTCCCTAGCCCCAACACCTTCAGCCATTTCAAGGACGTCATAGGATTAAAGCAGACAGCAGTAGCAGAACTTAGGGGTAAGTTGTGCTGACACACCCTCCTCCCCTTCCCCTCGTCTCTCCCGCCCATCCTACCCTTCTTCTCCCCACCACATTTGCCTGTGCAATGTCAGTGCTTTGCGCAGGTCAGGCAAGAAAATGAGAAGTGAGTGCCTGAGGTGCAGCTTTAGGCAAAAACACGTGATTCCACCACCAAATCAAGTCTTTTGTGGCGCATTTAGCTGCGTGGCCATAGTAGTGACTGGAGAAGGGCACTCTGCAGTAGTGCGAAGTGGTGGCAGAAGATGTGAAGGAGGTAGATGTGCAGCACTATGCATTGACGCACAGCAATCATCCTCTGCCTCCCCACCCTCCTCCTTTCTTTGCCTCCTGTTCGCACCTGCTCTCCGATCTCCTTCTCCTCCCTTCTCCTCCCCTCCCCTGCCCTCCCCTTTGCCTTGCCTCACCCAACCATTCACCAACCCACCCAATCAGTCACGCCTTTGTTCGTTGTAGATGAACAAGCATTTTATTTTGCATCAGTTAGAGAAGATCAGGCACCACCCCTGTCTTCGCTGGTGCGAAAGCACAAATCGTGCAGACACAGAATTAAGGTCTACCAGGAAGCCACCTTCGTCGGCTCCATAGCAGTATTTAGGGGTAAGTCGCCATCTCCTTCCACACCTGCATGTTTGCCTTGTGTGGTGTTGCTCATTTCGTCTCTTGTGCCTCTCTCGCACGAGATTGCAAACGGTATAAACGGCAGCTGGGTTGGGAGCAGAAGCAGGATGGATTATAGTGAGTGAGAAGCAGTGTGGTAGACTAAGTAAGGTTAGGCTTAACCAGACCGCACAGTGCTAAACTCCAACAGATGCGGGTGGACTAGCCATGTGTGCCTGATTATAACAGCGTTGTGTGACAGTGTGAATGGTAGGTGGTCGTCTTCACGACCTAATGCTTGAACCACCTCAACGTAACCGCAGCAGGCTACATGCAGTGAGGTCTTTCTCTTCTACCTGGCAGATATTAGGGACCAAGACACACGCGCAGCACCAAGGTCGGTCGACGTCCTTGCGACGGCAAAGCGGCAGCCTTCCTGCCTCCTCCTTCTCTCCCATGCTCCTCTCCAATTCGCCTTCAGTGAGTCACCCCTCCTTTCCTTCTTCTCCATCTCCCCCTTCCTCCACTACATGTGCTCTTCATCACCGCGTCTTGCATTGTCCAACCTATAGCCTTCCTGCATTCAAGTCATGCGGAGTGGAAAAGAGTGAGGCCTACTAATCGTCCTTTAACCATCCTTCATTTGTCCATTTCAGTGACGCCAGAACATCTCACTCCTCTGACCGCCCCACGTTCATCACATCTTCGTCTTCTTCGAGCCCACAGTCCCTTCCTGTCCACCGTCTCCTATGCCTCCGTCAACCTCATCATTTGCCGACGTCCTTTCAGTAAGTTCAGCTTTTCTCTTCAATTTCGTCTTTCCTCAACATGCTATCTCTAATGGCCATGGTGACGAGGGAATTAGTGTGCTAGACCAGACACGGCGTAGGCTATTGCCGAGTAGACTCCACTCCACTCCACACAACCAATCCTCTAATTTCGCTTTATCTTAGCTCTCATTGTCGTCTGCTCTAGGCGCTGTCTTCCATTCCTAGTTTCCCCTAGTTTATCCCATTCCACGCTGCCTCAGTTCTTCTGCCTCCACCTCCACCTCCACCTCCTCCTTCTCACCCCTCTCATTGCGCTCCTACTTTCGCGCCAGATTTGATCTCCACAACAAAGGTAAGCGCCTTCACCTAATTTGCACCTCTCCCTACTCCACTCAGTCTGTACACCCTGTGCGTTCGTGTGCCCACTTCCTCCACTCGCCCTTTTAGATTGTCGTCGTGCGTGGTGTGGCACGCCAACAGGTAAGACCGTTCGTTTGTGTGCATGCGTGCGCACGTGTGTGAGTGTGTGTGTCTGCTGACACGTTGGTCTCATCTTCCTCTCCGTGCACGACTTTGCAGACGACCAGGTCGATAGCAGCATCCTGGGCCCTGTAAGCACTCCTCTCACCATTCGCTTGCTCCCTCCTCGCTTTGCCGCATCAACGATCGGCATGTTGGTTGACGTCAGCCTTCAGCTTCGTTGCTCACCCGTTCCACGTTATTTGCCTCCTCCAACTTCTGCCTGTGCTTCCACTTCTTCCCATCTATTTGCCTCGCCACCTTTTTCCATGCTTTAGATTGAGGAAGACGCACCGCATTCGGTGGCCAGCACCAACCATAACTATGAAAACGGTGCCCAAAGGCGAAATAACCCTTATCGTGGCAACGCGTTCCATCAGTTCCTGAACTACGTGACGAGGATCGCACGCTGCCTCCACCCACGCAGATGAGGATGCCATATAAAGCGTAAACTACCTCTGAGGTAGCGCCTAAACCTGCCATTCCGTCGTTGCCATTGTCACAATAGAACAGCACCCGTGAACAGAGAGTAGACACAATAGGCACTTACACTCTGCACACACTTGATCCGTAGGTACTCACGCCACCCTCCTCCATACCCTCTTGCCTAATAGAAGTATCTTTCATCCAACTACGTCTTCCTCGCCACTACATGATGTGCGTTCCACTCGTCAATATGGTCAACTTCAAGGCACATGCTCAACCTCCCACGTCGCAGTCCTTCACCGTTGGCGAGACAGTAGTCTCATGTCTAGTGGACGCTTTACATTCAGCCAGCCCCAGCAGTACTTCACACCATGGTCATCGCCCCTGCTTCTACGTCTCACTAGACATTCAGTCGCCACACATACCACTACTCATACAGTCGTCTGCCTTCTTGCCTTTCAGCCCTCATCACTGTTAGGCCTTCAGGACTGAACGCGTGTCACGGTAGTGGGTAGTTGTACGGGTGTGATCGACCCAAACCCCTCCCCGTTCCGCGCAACAATGTGATGCAGTACACAGGATAAGAGTCACCAGTTCTGGCCTACCATCTAACTTTCAGCACCTGTTTTGGCGCCTTCAGCTCGGTCTTCTGCACTCAGAGATGCCAGCTCCACTCCTCCCGTAGAAACTGGGCGCCGAGAACAATCAGAACCCACCTCAAGCTCCACCACGACACCTGTCATTGGGGCACCGTCACACAGGATATGAACGCGTCCCTGTGACTGGGCTCCCAGCCTCCATTCTGAAAGATACACAACAGCGTCCAGACAGTCGCAGCCTTTCACCACCAGCCCTTCCTCACTTCTCGACTCTCACTCACCCACAGTGCCTATCGACCTGAAGAAGTGTTGAAACGATGTCATAGAAATGAGCACTTCATCACACTGCAGAGGATTTATGTACAATCGTCGAATAAAGTAGCATTCCTTATGAATAATATGCTACGGTCTTTCCCAGCACCAACCCCATACCACTGGAAATGTGACAGTTCAACGACGTGAACCAACGTACGCGACCTTATGAAGGACGCGTCAATTGGAACCAAGAGATACCATCTTTTGGCGAAGACGACGTACAACGAATGCGACAACTCCGTCATCATAACACTTAGCAGGAAGGAACTCCTCTCTACTTTGCCAAAGTCAATCCGCATGAGGTCGCGCTGCTTGACTCCAACGATGCCGCTAGGAAGACCACTTCCCGAATCTGAAGTGCTGCCCGAGGAGGATCTGGGTCCTCCTTGCCAAGCAGTCAGCCTTCCCACGAACACTAGGTGCATGAGCATCGGTTGTAGATATCGAGAAGGTGTGATTTGAGACGGTGACGTTGCCTTCCGTATGTAGTGCCAGCGCCTTGCTATGCTGTACGGCTAATGCTGCGTGGGCGAGTAGTTAAGAGGTCAAGAAGACTTCTCTGACAATGGTGAGCAGAATGAATTGAGGAGGATGCCTAAGACGAGAAGGTGGTTGTGCAAAAAAATTGAAGGTAATTCATGCATAACCTCCATTTCGACCATCGCGAATGAGTTGCCTGACCTAACAATTCCAGTGTCGAGGATTGCACGTTCCATAGTGGGACGCAGGATTCGAATTGATGAGGTGGTGCAACGACGTCAATGCGAAGACATGGTGCATCCTCTGGGTGTCGGTAAAATGCCTCACGGCCACCTGACTTTGAGTTCATTTGACATTTTGAGGACTTCATGTCGATGGTGGGCAGCGAATTTTCTGCACGATGTCATCCAATGCCTATCCACCATGAGCTCAGCATGTCACACACATGCACTTGCTTGTCTGCTTGTATGAACAGACAAACGTGTGACACTCGTGGAGGCAGTAGCTACATGTTAGTCCCTCAATCAAATCGCTTCGTAACTAATCGAGTGAAGCGTGCCACAGATGCCTCTCCAACCCATCCTCATTGATGTTGGCCAATGGCGTGGTGAAGGAGTGAAGTGACGGGGCTTTAGCTGTTTCAGAGAGGACACTTCCCCTCGAAGGCAGGTGACGATTGCCGCGTAGCAGGAAGCCGCTTCGTCGAACACTTCGCATCCAGCATTGAGGACTGCTTGCATGAATGCATGCATGCGCAGAAAGGTGGTGAGGTGAGAGGCGCGTGGAGGCTCATGATCATCAATGCTTGGCGTGGTGGCCAATCTGACCCTAACAATTGAAGGAGTGGTGGATGTTTCGATGCTTCTCGTCATCTCTTTCCCTTCGCAGCAGCACCGATTGCAAAAATCAGCAGCATTCCTTCCACAAATATTCACAGTCCTCACCACCCGCCTAACTCGACCCTTTCTCCATGAAGGAGATTACCATCTGTTTGCATCCACTTCAATCCTTTTGGGGAAGGGAATGCTAAATGGGGTGAGATTAACTTCGAACCCGACGCACACATCCGCAGACATGTTTACACGCCACTGCTGACTTTGTTGTCAGGAGATGCTCACAATGGAGCAGTCTCACTCTGCCTGGAGGCTTACTCCCCGCCAATGTAGATCAGGACTGTGCACGTGTGGCTTTAGAAGGACATGCAATCATGACACACCACTTTTTGCACCTCATTATGGTCCAGTTGCGGAACACACAATCTCTGCGCGCCTTGTCTACTCGAGCAGGCAGACGTGCTATGCCCGATTGGAAGTGCGTGGCACATTCGCATCTAGTCCGCATCCCTCATTTGCGTTTCCTCGAAAAGAGTGGAGTCAACGGGGCTTGATGAACGGGACACACTGGTTTAGGTGGTGCTCATTTGGAGGGCAAAGACACGGTGTGTTTACTCTGCCTATGCGAGTGCTGCCTCTCCTCAAGTGGAAGGCCTGTGCAGCGCCTCAAATGCGCTTGAACTGCTTGACACAAGGCGTGAGGCAGGCAAACCTTCATGTAGGACGTGGGAAAGGAGCGTCCCGAGTGTGCGCTTTCCTCCTCCCCTAGCCCATACTTGTCGGCATGGTTCCGTCTCCTCGCCGTTACCACCATCAATCCTCCTCTTCGTCTTCTCAGTGCGTCACATTGTGCTGTTGCTCATTTTGCTGTAGCAACTCACCAGTCGTTGCTGATGGAAGCGATCCACTTGCCATGACGTTGCCACCTTCATCTGCCTCAGTTGATTAGTTTGGCCTAATGTGACGCGAGGAGATGCAAAGGCTGGCCACTGCTCATCTTTTCTCATTTTTAGCACATTCACACTCTGGGAGTGGCGAGGTGAAATTTCGATTGAAGAGGAAAACAAGGTGGCGCACTTTGTTGCAGCGTGAAACGGCTTCAACTGCAGAAGGCGGATGGCACAGCCAACCCACTGGTTCCGTGCGTACTCCGTTTCCATGCTGAGGTGTGTCTGTGCAGTCCCATTTCCCTCCTCCACCCCCTTTCTTTCCACTGTAAGGGTACACAATTCCAGTCGTCTCCTTTGAAAAGGGCAGTGATGTTAGATTTTATGCTTCATGAAGCTTGAATGCCTTTGGAAGGCGTGTTTGTGACAGTTGCGTGGTCAGTAGAAGCGGAATGCGATTTGTCGACTCGGATGAGAGGTGGCGAAATGCCTGCGGTGGTTTGCAATCAGACTCGGCGGATGCTCAGCTGAAGCCTGTCATTCTACATCATTACTTTGACGTCATTGCACCACCTCATCAATGCGAATCCCGCGTCCCACTACGGAACGTGCAATCCTCGACACTGGAATTGTTAGGTCAGGCAATTCATTCGCAAATGTTGAAATGGGGTTCATCCATAGGCTGCCTTCACTTCTTTTCACAAACGCCTTCCCGTCTCGGTGTGCAAACAGTCCTTGACATCCTCGTAAATTCACCCTACTCACCAATGTCAAAGGAGTCTCTCTAATCTCTTAACACCTCGCCCAAATAGCATTAGCCGTGCAGCATAGCAAGGCGCTGGCACCACACACGGAAAGCAACGTTACTGTCTCAAATCACACCTTTCCAATTTCTACAACCTAGTGTTTGTGGGAAGGCTGGCTGCTTAGCATGGAGGACCCGGATCCTCCTCGGACAGCACTTCAGCTGTGCCAGTCAGCGTGGTGACCATGGCACCTTCTTCCACTGTACAATGCTCTTCAGCCACTTAGGATGCCTTAGCCTTGGAGGAAATCAGCCGAGTCGTCGCTTCTTCATAATAGGCTCTGGCTGGTGGGTTCTCTTCACCCTCATGCATCATCTGAACGCACTTGCTGCGCGCGAGAAGCATTCTGCACTCATCTACACTTACCCAGGAATGCGACCCAGCCGAAGCAGGAAAGGATGGCGAATACACAACCTTGTAATTCACCGTGCCATAACATTGGGCGCAATGACTTACGGTGCAATGCTAGAAGATTGAGTGCCACGCAATGGCGAGACATGATGAGTTTATCAATTGCGGCATCACCAAGGCGTTTGCAACAGCGCAAGAAGGCATGCTTTACAACTTGCCATCAACCGTGTTCACTGCTGAATGTTAAGCCATTCATCGTCTTAACTACAGCCACTGCAGTGAGTTGCTGGACGACTTTGTGGACAACTGTGGATGGCTGGCGATTTTACTCTCCCATGGGTTCAAACATTTGTAGGAGATGTGGGAGTCCGTGAATGTAATTTTAGTCGCCTCGAATTGCTGCAAGTGTGGCTCGATTATGAACCTGAGGATGAACATTAAGGATGGGGCGATCTCCTGACATCGAAGGTTGTGGAATGGTGCGAGGTGCAGCAATGGCTCGATTGAGTAATGTCTTTGTAAAGCAGATGGGCAGTTTTAATGAAGGCTTGTACGGCAGTACAAGTTGTGCTCCTAGCAATCATTATGAGAGGTGGATGAAGTGTCATAATGCGTCGTTGTGTCTGTTCGTGAGGAGGGCTGGTGTGTTTGCTGAAGTCGTTTGTTCTTTTCATTGTTGGGCGTGTAGTCGCATCTGCACGGAAGGTGGAAAGGTACTTGAGGGGGCTGGAGGCCAGTGTTGTCCATCCCACGGTCCGGTGTTCGGTCTGCACAGCAGAGTCGAGAGGTGGTCTTCCTAGCGGCATCGTTTGAATCAAACAGCGGGACCTTCGCTGGATTGACTTTGCTAATGTAGGGAATAGTTTCTTTCTGCTGAGTGTTATAATGACGGAGCTGTCGCATTCGTTGGATGTCGTCTCCGCCATTCATAGTGTTGCCTTTAACTGGAGGAATCTTGATGGTAGAGCATAAGAGTTGAGCTCGATGGCTGTTGTTGAGGCCTGTAATGAGGGTGGGGAAGAGGATCACGGGTTTGGAGGTGTCAGTGCTGGCGTTCTAGTTCACCCACCTGTTCGTATGTGTGCAATTTGTGCATGACGGCGTTATGACAAGCAGAGGAGGCTTGGTTATTGGCCTGGGTCTTGGTGCGGGATAGTGGTGTGCCCTGTCTGAGTCGGGTGCTTCTGTCTTGATTTAAAAGGATCGCATTTGCAGTGAGGTAGGTTGGTTGTCTCATTTACTGTCACACAGTCTTTAATACCTCTTTGGTGTTCATTATTAGAGGGAGTTATGGCAGCATGGCAAAGCTGGCTGATGTGATTTGTCTTGACAAGTGAAACTGAGGTGGGCATTTTCTACTGTAATCCATTTCTCACGTAGTGTGCTTGATTGTAACCATGACGACACGGTTTGTTGATTGCCGAACCAGTAGAAAGGCGCGAACGGACCTTGGTGGGGGCTGTGTTGAGAGTCTTGACTTGCGCGCGTTTGTTGGATGCGAGCCTTGAACGGAATTACGTTGGCAACTTCTCCGCTAGACATCGAGTGCAAGGGGAGAGGCGGTGTGTGGCCTGAGGTTGGACAGGAGTGGTGTTTGAGAAGCAGTGTTGGTGGGTGGGTCGATGTGAACCGCGGATGTGTAGAAGGCTTGAGACTCGTTCATTGGATGTGACTTCTCCATATCGGTCGTTGATGGTGGTAGTTGAATGTGGTGAATGAGATGCTACTGCTTGCGCTGGCACTGCAATTCAGGGTGTACCCACATCCATCCATCCATCCCTCCCTCCATCCATCCATCCATCCATCCATTCATCCATCCATCCATCCATCCATCCATCAATCCATCCATCCATTCATCCATCCATCCATCCATCCATCCATCCATCCATCCATCCAATCATGCAGCTATGCGTCTTCCGTTTATCCACCTAATCATTTCTCTCCCACTCCTCTACCTAGTTCTCATTTGTTTACTGCAAAGTCACGCGCCTAATATGCATACATTGCGCATTGCCTGAACTCGATCCGCATCCTTTTTCTACCAATTCACACCCATTGACTTTCATCTTCTGCGCAACCCTAACTCCTCCGTGCTAACGTCTAGCATTCCATTCCTTTACTCATCCCCTCATCAACTATTCACACATTCTTCCACCCATCCACCCATCCATTCACACATCCATTTATGCATTCAACGGCGCGTCGGCTCCTACACGCATCCACCCATTCCATCCCCATTCACACATTAACCCATCCATCTATTTAAATATTATTCATCCTTCATTCATCAACCACTCCTTCAGTCACACTGATGTATTCACCAATTTGCCCTATCTACTTCCATTCAACCACGCATGTGTCTACTCAGCTCCTCATCCGCATCAATGGTTTTCCATGTCCACCCCACCAACCCGTCCACTCATCCACTCATCCACTCATCCACCCATGCACGCGCTCATCCATTCCCCTCTTCATCCACCCACTCCTCTGCATCACACTTACCATCCACCTAGTTTTACTGCCCTTGTTTACCCATGTGTTGGTCCTCACGCCTTTCGTTAGAGCATTCAACCTTCAACACTTTAGCCTTCACACCCTCCGTAACCCCGACGGGTCTTTAAATGGCCACTTTGGCAGTCGTTATTAGGGAAAAAGGGAAGGGTGGTCAAAAGCGTGGGTTTCTTGGATATTGTGTCTGCTTAAGTCTGTTTCCGCAGCTAAACGATGGACTGCAAGTGTTAGCAAATCGTCTGTGCTTACCTCCTGGAGTGATGTAGTATGTCCAAATGGATTCGTGTAATCTCATTTTTGACAGCCGGTTACACTATCCAGTGGTGCGACAGCACAGAATGCTTCTGATCATCGACATTGAGCGAAGTTCGTGACCGAGGCACAGTAACGGTTATTTGGGCTGCAGTCGTCCTCGCCAAGTCAATGCCATACGGAGTAAAGCCTCTTCGCCAGTAAGCGGTCACAGTGTGACATGGGCTCACGTACCTTTGAAAGAGACATCTGATGGTATTAAAAGCGCAAGAAGGGATTACATGGCGGTGGAGTGAGTGAGTGAGTGAGTGAGTGAGTGAGTGAGTGAGTGAGTGAGTGAGTGAGTGAGTGAGTGAGTGAGTGAGTGAGTGAGTGAGTGAGTGAGTGAGTGAGTGAGTGAGTGAGTGAGTGAGTGAGTGAGTGAGTGAGTGAGTGAGTGAGTGAGTGAGTGAGTGAGTGAGTGAGTGAGTGAGTGAGTGAGTGAGTGAGTGAGTGAGTGAGTGAGTGAGTGAGTGAGTGAGTGAGTGAGTGAGTAGACGCGTCTTGGACCCACTTACGCCCACTTAGTCTCATGAAAGCGTCCATAGCATAACCCATCAAGCCGCAAAGCGCTGAGATGCTTGCTTCTCTTCAGTGGGCATAGACCGATCAAATTCGTTCATAGCGATCAAAGACGCGCACAGCGCCTGCACATTTGCAAGGCAACTGATGGGTAGGAAGAACGAATCAAACTTACATTGGACTAGGAAGTTGTTTGCCTCGTAGACTCAGCCCGTGATTTGGAACTGAAGCCTACAGCACACTCTTCCCGCACTTAGTAGCTTCACCCTTCTGGATTCTCATGGGTTGCAAGTGCAGACCACATTGTGTTTGACCTCACTCTGTTTCTGGCAAGCTTCCTGTAAAGAGATCGTTTCGACGCATTTAACCAATGTGTTGAAGCTGCACCGCATCGCCAACACTGACTGCATCGCACCACTTCAGCCAATCAATGTTGGGATTCGATCCGTTTCCTACTCCACCCACTTCAAACCTTCACGAAGACGATTTGCCACCACCAAATGCAATTACCACAGGGACCTCTGGAGATCGGCTTCAATTAGTGGCATTCGACGGTTCTACCTGCATCACACGTTGGCACGCGAACCCACCTCATTGCTGCGGCTACCATGCGCCTACCAAAATCTCTGCAGTTATGCCTTCTTTTCTTTGGCAACTACCTGCTTCGGATGGTGGCGAATGCCCAAGTGTCAAGTGGTGCAAAAGCCAAGCCATCGACAATCGCGCCTTCGCTATTGCCTTCCCACAAACTGACACCTTGCATGGCGAAATGTCGGAAAGTTAGGCTTGCATCTCGAATTCATTGGGAGGATTGAAGAGGAGGAAGGACTAACCTCTAGTGGTGCGTTGGATATGCGTCCCGTGCCAAAACTATTCGATTGCATACAGCGTGACCCTATCGAAGAAGCACACAACGACTAGGCGTAAAGCTGTTTTCAAAGTATCCAGTGGGTGGTTGAAAAGGATTGTCCGAGTGTAGATCTGCGTGGCATGGGCTAAACTTCGACAGCTTATCTGTATACATGCTATCCGACCTTATGAGTAAGCAGAACTCCGTCTGCCCGAATGCACGAGGACCCGCGATGAGGTGCGACATCAGGGAAGTTGGAAGAGGAGGTTTTGTAGGTGTTGGCATCATGAAAAGCCGACTATTTTGATTGTGGCGACCATTTGCAGGTCTCCACCACACTAGTACTCCAGTAGCGGTGATTTGCAATGTCGATTGGGGCAGCGAATCTCGACTGGTCGGCATCCTGACGCGCCACTTGGAAGGCGTGAGGTAGTCGCCAGCGTGTGTGAAGAAAGAATGAACTATTTGACAACTTCAGTGCAAACAATAAGACCAAGTGCATGCTCTGGAGTGAATGCTGGAACGGCTGCACCTCATTTGGCTTGTGCTTACGCCTTCAGTGACCATTGCACATCCTCGACTACTCGTGCCTTCAAGGCGGCGATTCCTTTTGGTTGTGACGACTCCCCTTCACAGGTTATTCGTGGTGTTATCGCTCTGCATGCCAAGGATTTTGATGAGCTGCAACCACAGTTGTGCTCGATTAGTGAGCCCTCATTCGGCTTATTCGGACTGGAAGCCAGAATTCTGGCATAGCTTAACTCCACTTTACCACTTTGATTGAGGGCCACGCAATGGCGAGACATGATGTGTTTATTAATTGCGGCATCACCAAGGCGTTTGCAACAGCGCAAGAAGGCATGCTTTACAACTTGCCATCAATCGTGTTCACTGCTGAATGTTAAGCCATTCATCGTCTTAACTACAGCCACTGCAGTGAGTTGCTGGACGACTTTGTGGACAACTGTGGATGGCTGGCGATTCACCCTCCCACGGATTCTAACTTTTGGGTGAGATGTGCTTTTTAGGGATGAAGAGCATACCCCTCCAGCTCAAATTAACCCCTCCTAGAAGAGCTGTCCATTGCTGAATCAGACAAAATTGCTTCCACTGCCATCCAAATGATCGCATTCACCTGCCGCAAATCAAGCGTGCTGATGATGCTCCACTTGAAAGTGGCAAAATTGTCGTACTTGCAATTGCAAACACAAAATGGACATTTTAGCCTAAAGTGGAGGTTTGCCGACTGCCTAATGGGCTCCTTGCCTTTCACAACTTATTAGTACCCTCGGACGTGAGTTCAGCTAGTCTTCTCCCCCGTGGTAGCGACCTCGACAGGGGAGAAGACCCGCCGTGCTTGCATCGCATGCAGGAGCGGTGCATGCATTCGAATAACTTGTGCGGTTCACGCCTTCCCCTGTAAGTGCCGTGGCAGTGGCGATGGTGGTGGTGATGGCCTGGACTTCAGTTGACTTCACACTCCTCCAGTTGTTTGCTGAATCTGTTGCTTTGCCTCACTCGAGAGAAAATGAGATTCGCTTTGACTACGTACTCTCCTCTTCCCCACAACGCACCGATTGGGCGATAAGGCATTCCTCTGAGAATGCAAGAAACAGCAGGAGAAACATGACATTCAAAGACAGGGATGGCGGTCGGTACCATCATTTCCCTAGGTTGCAGAGTAGCTGAAGGGGTCGCAAAATTAGGCGAATGGTGAGCCAATCAGTGAGTAGCGTACTAGCAGCAAGTAGAAGTAAAGACTGCCCACGGTAGGGGAGTGGGACAACTCCTTTGCAACCAGCTCCACATTGTACGCCCTCCTCGCGCCTACGTAAGCACCTCAAAGCATGCGAATTATCCCATCACCCTCACTTCGCCTTACTGCAATCTGGAGTTGCAGCCCACACATTTCATGCAATCGGCCCGAATCTGTTTCACTCAACCGATGCACATGCATCACTCCTCTTCCAATGGCGATGCCTGCAGGTCTTACGTGAACAACACCGACTGATGTGTCTTTCGCGATCACGCGAGCTTGTGTCAACTCTGTCACCGCTTCATTAAGGAGAATGCTAATCTTTGTGTAAATCGACGTGATGGGAACGACTGCAGCCCCAAACATTCGCTGCCGTGCCCTCGCTCACACACTTTACTGAATGGCTTGCGTTGGAGACAGTCTGCATCATTGCACCATCGTCGAGTTTAAACGACTGCGACAGCACACGACTTTGCACTTGACGAAATTATCCCTCGAGGTCATCAATGACTATTGATCGACTGACCAATTAATCAATGCCTTCATCGATGCGGCAATCGATGCGCTGCCTGTCGCGATTGGTTTGCGCATTGAGGCAATTTTGGGGTGGAATGGGCAGAGTGTAAGTGCCTACTTTGTCTGCTCTCTGGTCAATGATGCAGCTCTATTGTGCCTCACATGGCATGGGCAGAGGCAGCCTGTCACCCACGACACGTAGTTGAGGAAACGACGCAAAGCAGTTCATGCAGTTCAGGAATTGATGAACACGTTGTGACGATAAGGGCCATTTCTTCTTCGGGCGCTGTTTCTTTAGCCATGGAAGGCGCTGCCCCGCGAAAGCGGTGATTCCTACTCAATTTAAAGCATGGAAGAAGGTAGCGAGGCAAGTGGATGGGAAGAAGTGGAAACACAGGCAAAAGTTGGAAAGGCATTGTATTTCGTCCAGTTCTGTAGTTCTTTCCATGCTTTCCAGCTGTAAATTTGCTGCTGATAAGGCAGATGAGGCCTTCTCTTCGTTCCTGTCACTGAGTTCATCGCCTCCGCCTCCACTTCCACCTCCACCTCCTCCTGGTTCATCCTCTTCGCCTTCAGTTTACTTCTCATCCTTTAATTTTGTCGACGCTACCAACCCGCTCTCCCTAGCCCCAACACCTTCAGCCATTTCAAGGACGTCATAGGATTAAAGCAGACAGCAGTAGCAGAACTTAGAGGTAAGTTGTGCTGACACACCCTCCTCCCCTTCCCCTCGTCTCTCCCGCCCATCCTACCCTTCTTCTCCCCCACCACATTTGAATGTGCAATGTCAGTGATTTGCTCAGGTCAGGCAAACAAAATGAGAAGTGAGTGTCTGAGGTGCAGCTTTAGGCAGAAACACGTGATTCCACCACCAAATCAGGTCTTTTGTGGCGCATTTAGCTGCGTGGCCATAGTAGTGACTGGAGAAGGGCACTCTGCAGTAGTGCGAAGTGGTGGCAGAAGATGTGAAGGAGGTAGATGTGCAGCACTATGCATTGACGTACAGCAATCATCCTCTGCCTCCCCGCCCTCCTCCCTTCCTTGCCTCTTGTTCGCAACTGCTCTTCGATCTCCTTCTCCTCCCTTCTCCTCCCCTCCCCTGCCCTCCACTTTGCCTTGCCTCACCCAACCATTCACCAACCCACCCAATCAGTCACGCCTTTGTTCGTTGTAGATGAACAAGCATTTTATTTTGCATCCGTTAGAGAAGATCAGGCACCACACCTGTCTTCGCTGGTGCGAAAGCACAAATCGCGCAGACGCAGAATTAGGATCTACCAAGAAGCCACCTTCGTCGGCTCCATAGCAGTATTTAGGGGTAAGTCGCCATCTCCTTCCACGCCTGCATGTATGCCTTGTGTGGTGTTGCTCATTTCGTCTCTTGTGCCTCTCTCGCACGAGATTGCAAACGGTATAAACGGCAGCTGCGGTGGGAGCAGAAGCAGGAGGGGATGTAGTGAGTAAGAAGCAGTGTGGTAGACTAAGTAAGGTTAGGCTTAACCAGACCGCACAGTGCTAAACTCCAACAGATGCGGGTGGACTAGCCACGTGTGCCTGATTATAACAGCGTTGTGTGACAGTGTGAATGGTAGGTGGCCGTCTTCACGACCTAACGCTTGAACCACCTCAACGTCTGCATTTGGCATGTCGAAGGCACCCAACGAAACCGCGGCAGGCTACATGCAGTGAGGTCATTCTCTTCTACCTGGCAGATATTAGGGACCAAGACACACGCGCAGCACCAAAGTCGGTCGACGTCCTTGCGACGGCAAAGCAACAGCCTTCCTGCCTCCTCTTTCTCTCCCATACTCCTCTCCAATTCGCCTTCAGTGAATCACCCCTCCTTTCCTTCTTCTCCATCTCCCCCTCCCTCCACCGCATGTGCTCTTCATCACCGCGTCTTGCATTGTCTTACCTACACCCTTCCTGCATTCGAGTCACGTAGAGTGGAGAAGAGTGAGGCCTACTAATCGTCTTTTAACCATCCTTCATTTGTCCAATTCAGTGACGCCAGAACATCTCACTCCTCTGACCGCCCCACGTTCATCACATCTTCGTCTTCTTCGAGCCCACAGTCCCTTCCTGTCCACCGCCTCCTATGCCTCCGTCAACCTCATCATTTGCCGACGTCCTTTCAGTAAGTTCTGCTCCTCTCTCCAATTTCGTCTTTGCTCGACATGCTATCTCCAGTGGCCATGGTGATGAGGGAATTTGTGTGCTAGATCAGGCAAGGCACAGGCTATTGCCGAGTAGACTCCACTCCACTCCACTCCACTCCACACAACCAATCCTCTAATTTCGCTTTATCTTGGCTGGCATTGTCGTCTGCTCTAGGCGCTGTCTTCCATTCCTTGTTTCCCCTAGTTTGTCCCATTCCACGCTGCCTCAGTTCTTCTGCCTCCACCTCCACCTCCACCTCCTCCTTCTCACCTCTCTCGTTGCGCTCCTACTTTCGCGCCAGATTTGACCTCCACAACAAAGGTAAGCGCCTTCACCTAATTTGCACCTCTCCCTACTCCACTCAGTCTGTACACCCTGTGCGTTCGTGTGCCCACTTCCTCCACTCGCCCTTTTAGATTGTCGTCGTGCGTGGTGTGGCACGCCAACAGGTAAGACCGTTCGTTTGTGTGCATGCGTGCGCACGTGTGTGAGTGTGTGTGTCTGCTGACACGTTGGTCTCATCTTCCTCTCCGTGCACGACTTTGCAGACGACCAGGTCGATAGCAGCATCCTGGGCCCTGTAAGCACTCCTCTCACCATTCGCTTGCTCCCTCCTCGCTTTGCCGCATCAACGATCGGCATGTTAGTTGACGTCAGCCTTCAGCTTCGTTACTCACCCGTTCCACGTTATTTGCCTCCTCCAACTTCTGCCTGTGCTTCCACTTCTTCCCATCCATTTGCCTCGCCACCTTTTTCCATGCTTTAGATTGAGGAAGACGCACCGCATTCGGGGGCCAGCACCAACCATAACTATTAAAATGGTGCCCGAAGGAGAAAATGGTCCTTATCGTGACAACGCGTTCCATCAATTTTCTGAACTGCGTGACGAGGATGGCACGCTGCCTCCACCCACGCAGAGGAGGATGCCATATAAAGCGTAAACTTCCTCAGAGGTAGCGCCTAAACCTGCCATTCCGTCATTGCCATTGTCACAATAGGACAGCACCCGTGAACAGAGAGTAGACACAATAGGCACTTACACTCTGCCCACCCTTAATCTCCTAGGTACTCACACCACCATCCTCCATCCCCTCTTGCCTAATAAAAGTATCTTTCATCCAACTACGTCTTCCTCGCCACTACATGATGTGCGTTCCACTCGTCAATATGGTCCACTTCAAGGCACACGCTCAACCTCCCACGTCGCAGTCCTTCACCGTTGGCAAGACAGCAGTCTCACATATCGAGTGCACGCTATACATTCAGCCAGCCCCAGCTATACTTCACAACATGGTCATCGCTTCTGTTTCTACGTCTCATTAGACATTCAGTTGCCACACAACCACTACTCATGCAGTCGTCTGCCTACTTGCCTTTCAGCCCTCATCACTGTTAGGCCTTCAGGACTGAACGCGTGTCACGGTAGTGGGTAGTTGGACGGGTGTGATCGACCCAAACCCCTCCCAGTTCCGCGCAACAATGTGATGCAGCACACAGGATAAGAGTCACCAGTTCTGGCCTACCATCTAACTTTCAGCACCTGTTTTGGTGCCTTCAGCCCAGTCTTCTGCACTCAGAGATGCCAGCTCCACTCCTCTCGTAGAAAATGGGCGCCGAGAACAATCAGAACCCACCTCAAGCTCCACCACGACACCGGTCATTGGGGCACCGTCGCACAGGATGTGAACGCATCCCTGTGACTGGGCTCCCAGCCTCCATTCTGAGTGATACACAACAGCGTCCAGACAGTCGCAGCCTTTCACTACCAGCCCGACCTCACTCCTCCACTCTCACTCACCCACTGCGCTCATCGACCTGACGAAGTGGGGTGACTGCGTAAATGGGAGGAAGCATATAAGGACTTGTGACAACACCTACGGGCAGGCATGCATGAACCTACTGTCACACCAAGCATCGGAGGGAGTCAGACCAACAGGAATTCATCACGTTGTTAACGGTGAGGTGGCGCTGGGTCACACCACCCACGTCGCTTTACCACAGGTTCCCGTGCAGATACTCGACCACTCAATTGGACCGCACCTGCGCGCTCGCCCAGCACTGACAACGCCATACCACCACAGGCTCCACTTTCATCTTCACCAATCTTCGAGAAAAAGGCAATGTCGCAAACCGGATGTCCGATACCCCCAATGACACCAATACCAACACGGCTATGACAAGCTCAGCCAAGGAAAGCACTGCAGTCGAAACCCACATGGTGACTGTTCACCCAACATGAGGCATCAACGCACGATGGCTGCATTGCACACAGAAAGACGCCTAACACGCACACGATGAAGATGCAGTGGTGCGCCTTGCAAGCCTGCACGGAACCGTCAGCAAGTGCGGCAGCGTTGATTGCGACAGCTGAAAGCGCACAGGACGTCCACTGATCAGCGAGTTGAGCACGATGATATGCTGAATGGGGTGAGATTAACTTCTCAGTGCGTCACATTGTGCTGTTGATCGTTTTGCTGTAGCAACTCACCAGTCGTCGCTGATGGAATCGATCCACTTGCCATGACGTTGCCACCTTCATCTGCCTCAGTTGATTAGTTTGGCCTAATGTGACGCGAGGAGATGCAAAGGCTGGCCACTGCTCATCTTTTCTCATTTTTAGCACATTCACACTCTGGGAGTGGCGAGGAGAAATTTCGATTGAAGAGGAAAACAAGGTGGCGCACTTTGTTGCAGCGTCAAACGGCTTCAACCGCAGAAGGCGGATGGCACAGCCAACCCACTGGTTCCGTGCGTACTCCGTTTCCATGCTGAGGTGTGTCTGTGCAGTCCCATTTCCCTCCTCCACCCCCTTTCTTTCCACTGTAAGGACGCACAATTCCAGCCGTATCCTTTGACTTGCACATCCTCCGCCCTCCTACGTTATTTACCTGCCAGTCTTCGCACCACTCTCTTTACAACCCCAACTATTTCCCAACTAATTTAATCTAACCATCCATGGGTGCCATGCCTACGTTCGGTGAAAGGCTTGCAGAGTGAAATTTAACTATTCTACACTTTTACCTGTCTTTTCTGCACTTTTGAGAGTGAAGGGATTGCAGACCTCCTCTTCTTCCATGCAGTCGCTTGTGCGTGGATAGCAGATCCATGGCTGAGTGGCCCACGTGCCATCCATGAGGCCTGACGCGTTGTCGCCTCGACCCAGACCAAAATTATCACTCTCGTTATCGTCGTTGCCTCCTCAATCACTCGCCTCTATGACTACGTTCATCGAGTTGGCATCGCCAAACCGACTCAGGTGCCCATGTCGGCCAATTACCAGGGTGTCACCCGAATGCAGGAAGCGCTATAAAGGACTTTTTTACACTCAACCCCTCAATTTACTGGTCATCCCCTTTAAGTGCGCTCATTCCGTAGTCACTGGTATCTTATTTAGGCAGGCATTCGTACCCGCGTTTCCTGTGTTGGGCGCATGCGCGACAGACGGCGCTGAAGCGTTGGTGAATGGCGTAACGCAGAGAATCAAGGCAATAGAGACCCGCTTCTCAGGTCTCTTACTGAGCATGTGATGCTCTCGACCCGCATGTGAACCCTCCAAACACGATTCCACCATCGGAGATGGTGAATGGCAGCAACTCAGGCACTCACCGTGTAGGCGACCATCTACCTTCCAAGCCGTCTAGCACTACCCCACCTTGCATTTCCTAAGCATTAGTGCTTAACTCTATCAAGGTGGCCTAATTGGCAGAGCGTGATTCCAATAGGCCGCGAAAAGTCTTTCATCACTGAGCGCTAATTCATGCTGGCGAGTCGATGTGCTACTGACAGCGATTTCAGTAGGGTTGGCGTAGAGGCATTCACCAACCTCTCCTCCGTTTCGCGTTACCTCCTATCTTGCGTTGCCAATGCTCCAGTCTTGTAAGCGAATATGGTGGCCCAATTCCTTCACGATGCAGAGATGCAGGCGTCATTAGTGGCGGTTGTGCTGCAATCGCTTGAAATGAGTGACAATCGAATACCGCATGGCTTGCTCCTGGTCCAGTCAGGATGTTTGTTAGGGTTGTCGTTTCCTCTCCATCCTCCTTCCAGCTTTCCGCAAAACAGACAATAACGTTACCACCTTAGTCTTGCAATTATCGAATATTACGACGTTCAACAAGTCCGAAACCCGGCAATGAATTTCCAAATTAAATGCAATGTTACCTGCAGCAATCATTACGGACGCCTAAGCTGAGTTTGCGCCCTAGTTCAAACGCCAACACTGCCCTTCGCTGCAGTTATGAGCGACTCTCCAATAACAATCACCATAGTGACAACATTGACACAAATTCTGCCGTGACAGTCACTACGCCACCCTAACAACTAACAGCGGTGACGTCCTTCACCAGTCTTGGTAGCAGCAGTGGCGCTGTCAAATTCTTGGCGCAACGACGCTTTGCACAAACTTATCAACCGTAAAAATAACACCGATTTCGCCCCGACTCGGAAAACATGGCCCAACTTTCGCCTACGGCCAATGCATCGAATTCCCGCCATGACGCAAATAAAGTCCACTGCTTGCACACTCAAAACAGCACTCACTACCTCACCAATCAACAGGAGCAGGACTGCACTCGTCGATGATAATCAGCAGAAAAAGACTTTTGTCGAGAGTGCTCAGAGTCAAGTCGTCAGTGAAAGCACAAAGTAGATTTTCTACTGCTTTGGTGGGCGCAATCCCGTGGCAAAAACCAAAAAAAGGAAGCAAACAAATGTCAGTTTGTGGGAGTTAGAAAATTAGCACACTGATCTCTAGTGACTGGAGCAGGCGCGGTCGTGGGGGAATCATTGGCTGGATCAGGGCGACAATTCGCACGCCAAAGTCCAAACGCAGGTCTCATTGTGCTCAAGGCCGTGCAGCACGCCACTAACGCATTTGCATGCCAATTCGCAACTTCTAGCCTGTTCGTAATACCACAAAGCGAACGCATCTACTCAAAACGACGACTGATTTCTCGGACCTCGACCAAAGCGAAGAAGAATTTCCACACCACATGCGTGGGATCATGAGCGCACACTGAGAATTACAACTTAATTATTGTTTTCTAAAATAGTACGCCAGGTTGAGTGTTGCATGCCTTTATTGACAGGTAGCAACCACAGAATACAACACCTCCCACATCATTCAGCACAACTTGGGCGGTTTAGTCTGATACTGTTGGTGATCAAAGGCGACTTCTGCTCCAATTTCACCCACATATTGGTGCTTGCGAAAATCACGTGCAGCACCACCTCCACCTTCACCACCTACTCCCCACCGTCCTTCTTCGGCACTTTCGTTCCCGTTGTCGCATATGCTGCTGCCGTAGAAGTTATCGTCCATGCCTTCCGACGACGATGAAGAGCGGCAAACATATGGACGAAGCGGCACTTCTATAACACTACCAACAGAAGGACGGCTAGCTCAAGAATGCAAATACGAGAGTTCGACAGATATCATACTCCGAGTCTGCATCGACTGCGTGCGTGCTGCCGAACCCTTCGTTCCTCGACAACACGCGAAGCGATTGTTTGTGAGTGTACTCGTGGCCAACCATCGATATCCTCGGTTCTCGATAAATCCCAGTAAAGACTGCGTGGCCATGCGTCACGTCTGGCGGTTTGCTTGCAAATGCAACACTGCAACGTTGCATTATCATGTCTCGACGGATGGACTTGAGCAAGCGACCGGCTTTGTACTTCACCAACAGTAAATATCCCACAGTCAGCGTGAAGATGAGGAGGGAAAAACACACAGGAACAATTATGTAGACATAATTCATTTGCCCAATCTACAATGCAAGGCGCAGACATAGACTATTCGCTTCGCATCAACAGTTGGCACTCACACCGTAGGGAGGAATGGGATAAAGAGCACCTGCTAACTGCTATTCTAGACACGCAAAACTAAGACTGATGCATTCTTTAGGATCGCTAGGAATGCTCAACGAAACAAGAAAGAAACCCGTTGCACAAACACAACATGTAAGCGGTGCAGCAAGCACACTAACGTGAAAACCTTGCTATCATTTGCCCTAATCGACTGATCTACTGGTGTGCACAAATTCCCGACTGAGCAGTCGACCTGCATCACATTCACGCCGGCAAAGCACGTCAACACCTTGTCAAATTTAGAGCAACATACTTACCCGTGCACTGACAGAGGATCAGACAGAAGAGAGGCACACATTAAGGCTGAGCCCAATTCGTTTTAAGTGCGCGGCAATTGAGGCAGTGTGTGCTGATTGAAGTGGTGAGTCCAAACGCAAGGGTAAATTTGTTAGACGAAAAAATCACTGCTGTGATCTGCCGTTGCTGCCGTCACTACTACCAGGTATTTATTTCCACCAGTTTAGGTGCTATTTCTGAAGCTTTAATGTTACAAGCAGCACTGAAAAGGGTGTGCAATAAAATCCAACGTTGCAGAAGCTCTCAAAATCTATGATTCTAAAAGACAGGAAAACATTTACAGCTACCTCTCTATCTGCCTGCCCACTTTGCCTTCCAAACCATCCACCTTCTGATTATGCAATCTTGTCCTCGTCATTTGGTCATCCAATACCCAGAGATAATGGCGTGGGAAAATATTTACAACCTGAACCGAAAACTTAGATCTCCTTGCTGACAGTAGATACGCAACGGTCATAGTCACATCGCTGCCACCTTATGCGCCTACTCACAGTGCATTCATATCGATGAAAGCCAAGCTCATCCAAATCCACATATCTCGTGCGGCAGTGCGAGCGCAAGCAGTAGCGCATCATTCACCACATTCAACTATCACCTTCAACGACCGACTACGACTTCACAACGTGCTCACTACCACGTCCAAAATCAGCGATATGGAGAAGTCACATCCTGTGAGTGAGTCTCGAGCCTTCTACACATCTGCGGTTCACATCGCCCACCCACCAACACTGCCTCTCAAACACAAATTCGCCATGCCAAGGCCAATTCATCTCGTGGCCCCGACGCCAATCACTTTACCTCGCCAATTAGTCTTCGCCACCAGCCTCACACACGAACTTCGACGACCATGAACTCGCTTCTGTTTTTGCATCTTAACCCGTAGCTCTCACATTACCTTAGCTCTGAGCTGATAGTGCTCTGAGGAAGCGTCTACTGCATGATCTCTTTCGCCCTCCCTCCCTCGCGTTATCCTTCCCTACCTCATGGCCTCTGCCTCTCAAACTCATTATCCTGCGAGAATGGATTTGGTGTGCTCAACTATTTGCATCGCCCTACCAGTCTAAAAAACTGTGCCATGCCCTACCTCAGCCAAAGTGAATGAAAAGTGCGGCCAGCTTGCCACAAACACAAAATAGGTTTTAGCTGGCATCTGCATGTTTGAGCTTAAAGGCGCAGTTCTATTAGCCAACACGCCTTTGTCTACGAACTTCACTATTCTGCAAGAACTAACTTGGTTCGCCCAACTAATCGCGTTGCTCTGCCAGTCTGGAAAGTGGCGTTTTGCATTAATTGCTCATTCTGCTTTATGACATGGCGTGTGTTCCTGAGGGTGGCATTCGTCTCGATAGTAGGCAGATGCACCGGGTAGGAGATTACCTACCATCCATAGGATTATCGGCCTGCATGTCCTGAAGTAAGGGCCAGGTATCTTGCAGAGAGGGACAGATTTGACAAGCTCGGTCGGCTTGTGCGGCCATCAGGTTGGCCCCATTTTGGCTAAGCCAATGCTGCATTAAGCGCACTCCGCCATCTCTGCGCGCCCCTAGGTCTACTGGACAGCTTGGCTATAAGGCGCAGATTACAGCCGAATGGTTGCCCTGTCGAAATCAGTGAAATGGGCTCTTCTGTGTTGCCCTCGTCTGCTTTCATTGTCGACTAAGTGTGGGCGGTGCAGCTTAACAAGTGAGCAAACTGGTGCGGTGGCAGGCATTTCCTTAAGAGTGAATGGAGGCGCAATGGTCAATCGTCCATGCATCTCTAGCTTGGGACACAGATCCACTTGATGTCGTCTTCGTCACTGACATTTAAGCGGAATCCGAGTAATTTAGGGGAAGCCGCTGAAGTGTGTTGGATGTTTCACCTGATCCGTTTGCCATTTTTCCTCAATACGAGGTCCCTCTTTCGGTAGCCTGCATAGCGCACTTGTGACGTGATTGGGGGAGACAATGGGAGCATAGGATGGCCCTCACAATCGAAACGCCTTCATTACTGTGCTTTGTAATGCGGCTTCAAGACTAGCTATCGGAAATTGATGCCGAAGATGATGTGTGAGTGAGGAGCACAGTTTGCTGATGTTATGGAGGGATATTTGGTGTTTGATGTGGGCTGCGGAGCAGAAGCGGATGCTCCATGTTTACAATTTTACAATGAGTGTTGGCTTTCAAGCAACGCAAGTAGACATACACCTAACCGCATGCCAGTGTGCGCAACTGATGTCTGTTCATTGATTTCTGTTTAACTCGGTAGGAGTCGCTGAAGAACTTTGATAAAGTGGTAAAGGACAGGCAACAAGGTTAGACTGTTTTTTCTAAATTCGTGTGTTTTATTTTATGATTGAACGAATTCGTTTTCGGCTTTAGTACACTGCGCAAATGCTCTTTCAGCAAAAGCTGGCATTCTAATTCCCCAACAGGAAAGACCGTGACAGAAAAATGTTACTCAAATTATCCTATAAGGTAAACTGCGATTTTGCTATTAAACGCATGTAATGACATATTTAGCTAGCAGGCAAACTGGCGTTTTACTACATAATGGCTAGTTCCTAATTGCCCGGTTGCTTACAGGACGCACGAACTGACCGGCTTGTTCAGTAGGTGAATTGGATCGAGGTGCACTTGGGGTGGTTTGGAAGTCGTTTTTGCTGAGGTGCAGACGGACTTTGCGCATAAGATGGAATTTGGAGGATGAAGACTGTCAGGTGGCTAATCCTGCAAGAGAACTATTGCAAGGAGTGATGAAGAGTGCGGCTTGGATTCGGAGCATGCAGTGGATAAATGACTGTAATAATCGGCGTTCCGTGCTTGGAAAGTCAAAAGCTTTCCAGTGTGATGTACGGAACTGAGCATCGGAAATGAGGGGAGGGTTGGGAGGTGCGAACGCTCTCTAGTCCACTAACATTCGTCTCAGTACCATTAATAATGTCGGGAAATACCTTATAGGCTTGGTTTCGCGTTGACGGAAGGCGAAGTTAATTGGCTATGGTCGAAGACGTGAGCTGCATTGTGAGAACACACCAGTATCCGTGTTCGCCAAGGCAGTCATTTTGACGGTACCTGCAGGAGCAGTGTCTTGAGCAAATTCAAAACGCAGGTAGGTTTCTTGCAGATTTGACGCTGTGCCGGAGACTAAGCTGTCTTGATGCAGAGCTTGTTAAGCAGTCTGGCTCTTTTTTGCAACGGGTGTTGAGGCATTGGTTGGTGTTGGTGGAGTGATGCAGATTCCTATCCTTTCTCTAAGTAGTGAAGTCTTCTTTTGTTTGGTCTGTTGGCTATTTTAGGGAGGTGTGGATGTGGGTGAGACGCCATGGCTGAAGTAGTGGTGATGCTGTGTCCTTCTACGTGCAGGTCGGTGAAGTGTGGAGAAGTGCGTCATCGTGTGTTGGAGTTGATACCTCCGTTGGCGTTGGCAGTCGCTGTCGCCGTCATTGTCAACGTGGCTGCGTTTGCAATGCTTTGGCTATCGTTGGTTTGCCTCGCTGATCACTGGATGATGGCTGCCTTTTGCGCTGTTACAACCGACACTGCCTCTCTTGGTCACGAATTGTTGCATGTTTGCAAGACGCACGAGTGCATCGTCATGGAGTATGTTTTAGGCGTCGTCGTATGTATTTTTGTGCTTAATGCTCTGCGAACACTCGTCATGCTTCGTGAAGCATGAGTGCTTTTGGAAGGCGTGTTGTGACAGTTGCGGGGTCAGTAGAAGCGGAATGCGAATTGTCGACTTGGAAGAGAGGTGGCGAAATGCTTGCGGTGGTTTGCAGTCTGACTCTCGGTAGAGGCCCAGCTGAAGCCTATCTTCCGAGAGGGTTCAGCGTTTGCTAGCGATGGATGCACTCACCGCAGTGTGAAATTGGGCCAGGCGGAGTCGACTTCGGCTATTAATCCGTTTTCCTCTTGACGCACTTGTGTTCCTTTTCTCATCTCGGACGCGTGTCGATAAGTCGTCGTTTGGCTGGAGGGATGCGCCATTCGTCTGGCCCTGTTTGCTCATTACGTTGAATGTCATGCAGGACGTTTGATTTGAAGCTGTGTAGCTGCTTCGCATTTTTGTTGTCTGCATTGCTGTGGCGTGTAATTAGGACTGAGAGGTTCTTGCTGCATCTGCTTATCGTAATGCACTGTCTTTGTAAAGCGGATGGGCAGTTATAAGGAAAGATTGTACGGCGGTACAAGTTGTGCTGCGAGCAATCATTATGGGCGGCGGAGGAGGTGTCATAATGCGTCGTTGTGTCTGTTCGTGAGTAGGACTTGTGTGTGTGTTGAAGTCGTTTATTCTTTTCATTGTAGGGCGTGTAGTCGTAGCTGCATGGAAGGCAGAAAGGTGCCGGAGGGGACTGGAGACCAGTGTTGTCCATCCCACGGTCCGGTTTGCGATCTGAACAGCAGAGTCGAGAGGTGGTCTTCCTAGCGGCATCGTTTGAATCAAACAGCGGGACCTTCGCTGGCTTGACTTTGCTAATGTAGGGAAAAGTTTCTTTCTGCTGAGTGTTATGATGACGGAGTTGTCGCATTCGTTGGATGTCGTCTCCGCCATTCATAGTGCCGCCTTTAACTGGAGGAATCTTGATGGTAGAGCATAAGAGTTGAGCTCGCTGGCTGTTGTTGGGGCCTGTAATGAGGGTGGGGAAGAGGATCACGGGTTTGGAGGTGTCAGTGCTGGCGTTCTAGTTCACCCACCTGTTCGTATGTGTGCAATTTGTGCATGTCGGCGTTATGACAAGCAGAGGAGGCTTGGTTATTGGCCTGGGTCTTGGTGCGGGATAGTGGTGTGCCCTGTCTGAGTCGGGTGCTTCTGTCTTGATTTAAAAGGATCGCATTTGCAGTGAGGTAGGTTGGTTGTCTCATTTACTGTCACACAGTCTTTAATACCTCTTTGGTGTTCATTATTGGAGGGAGTTATGGCAGCATGGCAAAGCTGGCTGATGTGATTTGTCATGATAAGTGAAGCTGAGGTGGGCATTTTCTGCTGTAATCCATTTTTCACGTAGTGTGTTTGTTTTTAGCCGCGACGAGATGGTTTGCTAATTGACGAGACAGTAGAAATGCCCAACCGAACGTGGTGGAGGCTGTGTTGGGAGTCTTGACTTATGTGCGTTGGTTGGATGCGCTCGTTGAATGCAGTTTTGTTAGCACCGTTGGCAGAGTCGCCGTGGTGCATGAGGTTGGACAGGAGTGGTGTTTGAGAGGCAGTGTTGGTGGGTGGGTCGATGTGAACCGCAGATGTGTAGAAGGCTCGAGACTCACTCACAGGATGTGACTTCTCCATATCGCTGATTTTGGACGTGGTAGTGAGCACGTTGTGAAGTCGTAGTCGGTCGGTGAAGGTGATAGTTGGATGTGGTGAATGATGTGCTACTGCTTGCGCTCGCACTGCCGCACGAGATATGTGGATTTGGATGAGCTTGGCTTTCATCGATATGAATGCACTGTGAGTAGGCGCATAAGGTGGCAGCGATGTGACTATGACCGTTGCGTATCTACTGTCAGCAAGGAGATCTAAGTTTTCGGTTCAGGTTGTAAATATTTTCCCACGCCATTATCTCTGGGTATTGGATGACCAAATGACGAGGACAAGATTGCATAATCAGAAGGTGGATGGTTTGGAAGGCAAAGTGGGCAGGCAGATAGAGAGGTAGCTGTAAATGTCTTGTCGTCTTTTAGAATCATAGATTTTGAGAGCTTCTGCAACGTTGGATTTTATTGCACACCCTTTTCAGTGCTGCTTGTAACATTAAAGCTTCAGAAATAGCACCTAAACTGGTGGAAATAAATACCTGGTAGTAGTGACGGCAGCAACGGCAGATCACAGCAGTGATTTTTTCGTCTAACAAATTTACCCTTGCGTTTGGACTCACCACTTCAATCAGCACACACTGCCTCAATTGCCGCGCACTTAAAACGAATTGGGCTCAGCCTTAATGTGTGCCTCTCTTCTGTCTGATCCTCTGTCAGTGCACGGGTAAGTATGTTGCTCTAAATTTGACAAGGTGTTGACGTGCTTTGCCGGCGTGAATGTGATGCAGGTCGACTGCTCAGTCGGGAATTTGTGCACACCAGTAGATCAGTCGATTAGGGCAAATGATAGCAAGGTTTTCACGTTAGTGTGCTTGCTGCACCGCTTACATGTTGTGTTTGTGCAACGGGTTTCTTTCTTGTTTCGTTGAGCATTCCTAGCGATCCTAAAGAATGCATCTGTCTTAGTTTTGCGTGTCTAGAATAGCAGTTAGCAGGTGCTCTTTATCCCATTCCTCCCTACGGTGTGAGTGCCAACTGTTGATGCGAAGCGAGTAGTCTATGTCTGCGCCTTGCATTGTAGATTGGGCAAATGAATTATGTCTACATAATTGTTCCTGTGTGTTTTTCCCTCCTCATCTTCACGCTGACTGTGGGATATTTACTGTTGGTGAAGTACAAAGCCGGTCGCTTGCTCAAGTCCATCCGTCGAGACATGATAATGCAACGTTGCAGTGTTGCATTTGCAAGCAAACCGCCAGACGTGACGCATGGCCACGCAGTCTTTACTGGGATTTATCGAGAACCGAGGATATCGATGGTTGGCCACGAGTACACTCACAAACAATCGCTTCGCGTGTTGTCGAGGAACGAAGGGTTCGGCAGCACGCACGCAGTCGATGCAGACTCGGAGTATGATATCTGTCGAACTCTCGTATTTGCATTCTTGAGCTAGCCGTCCTTCTGTTGGTAGTGTTATAGAAGTGCCGCTTCGTCCATATGTTTGCCGCTCTTCATCGTCGTCGGAAGGCATGGACGATAACTTCTACGGCAGCAGCATATGCGACAACGGGAACGAAAGTGCCGAAGAAGGACGGTGGGGAGTAGGTGGTGAAGGTGGAGGTGGTGCTGCACGTGATTTTCGCAAGCACCAATATGTGGGTGAAATTGGAGCAGAAGTCGCCTTTGATCACCAACAGTATCAGACTAAACCGCCCAAGTTGTGCTGAATGATGTGGGAGGTGTTGTATTCTGTGGTTGCTACCTGTCAATAAAGGCATGCAACACTCAACCTGGCGTACTATTTTAGAAAACAATAATTAAGTTGTAATTCTCAGTGTGCGCTCATGATCCCACGCATGTGGTGTGGAAATTCTTCTTCGCTTTGGTCGAGGTCCGAGAAATCAGTCGTCGTTTTGAGTAGATGCGTTCGCTTTGTGGTATTACGAACAGGCTAGAAGTTGCGAATTGGCATGCAAATGCGTTAGTGGCGTGCTGCACGGCCTTGAGCACAATGAGACCTGCGTTTGGACTTTGGCGTGCTAATTGTCGCCCTGATCCAGCCAATGATTCCCCCACGACCGCGCCTGTTCTAGTCACTAGACATCAGTGTGCTAATTTTCTGGCTCCCGCAAACCGACATTGTTTGCTTCCTTTTTTGGTTTTTTGCCACGGGATTGCGCCCACCAAAGCAGTAGAAAATCTACTTTGTGCTTTCACTGACGACTTGACTCTGAGCACTCTCGACAAAAGTCTTATTCTGCTGATTATCATCGACGAGTGCAGTCCTGCTTCTGTTGATTGGTGAGGTAATGAGTGCTGTTTTGAGTGTGCAAGCAGTGGACTTTATTTGCGTCATGGCGGGAATTCGATGCATTGGCCGTAGGCGAAAGTTGGGCCATGTTTTCCGAGTCGGGGCGAAATCGGTGTTATTTTTACGGTTGATAAGTTTGTGCAAAGCGTCGTTGCGCCAAGAATTTGACAGCGCCACTGCTGCTACCAAGACTGGTGAAGGACGTCACCGCTGTTAGTTGTTAGGGTGGCGTAGTGACTGTCACGGCAGAATTTGTGTCAATGTTGTCACTATGGTGATTGTTATTGGAGAGTCGCTCATAACTGCAGCGAAGGGCAGTGTTGGCGTTTGAACTAGGGCGCAAACTCAGCTTAGGCGTCCGTAATGATTGCTGCAGGTAACATTGCATTTAATTTGGAAATTCATTGCCGGGTTTCGGACTTGTTGAACGTCGTAATATTCGATAATTGCAAGACTAAGGTGGTAACGTTATTGTCTGTTTTGCGGAAAGCTGGAAGGAGGATGGAGAGGAAACGACAACCCTAACAAACATCCTGACTGGACCAGGAGCAAGCCATGCGGTATTCGATTGTCACTCATTTCAAGCGATTGCAGCACAACCGCCACTAATGACGCCTGCATCTCTGCATCGTGAAGGAATTGGGCCACCATATTCGCTTACAAGACTGGAGCATTGGCAACGCAAGATAGGAGGTAACGCGAAACGGAGGAGAGGTTGGTGAATGCCTCTACGCCAACCCTACTGAAATCGCTGTCAGTAGCACATCGACTCGCCAGCATGAATTAGCGCTCAGTGATGAAAGACTTTTCGCGGCCTATTGGAATCACGCTCTGCCTAATTAGGACCACCTTGATAGAGTTAAGCACTAATGCTTAGGAAATGCAAGGTGGGGTAGTGCTAGACGGCTTGGAAGGTAGATGGTCGCCTACACGGTGAGTGCCTGAGTTGCATGCCATTCACCATCTCCGATGGTGGAATCGTGTTTGGAGGGTTCACATGCGGGTCGGGGGCATCACATGTACAGTAAGAGACCTGAGAAGCGGGTCTCTATTGCCTTGATTCTCTGCGTTACGCCATTCACCAACGCTTCAGCGCCGTCTGTCGCGCATGCGCCCAACACAGGAAACGCGGGTACGAATGCCTGCCTAAATAAGATACCAGTGACTACGGAATGAGCGCACTTAAAGGGGATGACCAGTAAATTGAGGGGTTGAGTGTAAAAAAGTCCTTTATAGCGCTTCCTGCATTCAGGGTGACACCCTGGTAATTGGCCGACATGGGCACCTGAGTCGGTTTGGCGATGCCAACTCGATGAACGTAGTCATAGAGGCGAGTGATTGAGGAGGCAACGACGATAACGAGAGTGATAATTTTGGTCTGGGTCGAGGCGACAACGCGTCAGGCCTCATGGATGGCACGTGGGCCACTCAGCCATGGATCTGCTATCCACGCACAAGCGACTGCATGGAAGAAGAGGAGGTCTGCAATCCCTTCACTCTCAAAAGTGCAGAAAAGACAGGTAAAAGTGTAGAATAGTTAAATTTCACTCTGCAAGCCTTTCACCGAACGTAGGCATGGCACCCATGGATGGTTAGATTAAATTAGTTGGGAAATAGTTGGGGTTGTAAAGAGAGTGGTGCGAAGACTGGCAGGTAAATAACGTAGGAGGGCGGAGGATGTGCAAGTCAAAGGATACGGCTGGAATTGTGCGTCCTTACAGTGGAAAGAAAGGGGGTGGAGGAGGGAAATGGGACTGCACAGACACACCTCAGCATGGAAACGGAGTACGCACGGAACCAGTGGGTTGGCTGTGCCATCCGCCTTCTGCGGTTGAAGCCGTTTGACGCTGCAACAAAGTGCGCCACCTTGTTTTCCTCTTCAATCGAAATTTCTCCTCGCCACTCCCAGAGTGTGAATGTGCTAAAAATGAGAAAAGATGAGCAGTGGCCAGCCTTTGCATCTCCTCGCGTCACATTAGGCCAAACTAATCAACTGAGGCAGATGAAGGTGGCAACGTCATGGCAAGTGGGATCGATTCCATCAGCGACGACTGGTGAGTTGCTACAGCAAAACGATCAACAGCACAATGTGACGCACTGAGAAGTTAATCTCACCCCATTCAGCATATCATCGTGCTCAACTCGCTGATCAGTGGACGTCCTGTGCGCTTTCAGCTGTCGCAATCAACGCTGCCGCACTTGCTGACGGTTCCGTGCATGCTTGCAAGGCGCACCACTGCATCTTCATCGTGTGCGTGTTAGGCGTCTTTCTGTGTGCAATGCAGCCATCGTGCGTTGATGCCTCATGTTGGGTGAACAGTCACCATGTGGGTTTCGACTGCAGTGCTTTCCTTGGCTGAGCTTGTCATAGCCGTGTTGGTATTGGTGTCATTGGGGGTATCGGACATCCGGTTTGCGACATTGCCTTTTCTCGAAGATTGGTGAAGAGGAAAGTGGAGCCTAGTGGTGGTATGGCGTTGTCAGTGCTGGGCGAGCGCGCAGGTGCGGTCCGGGACTTGGTGTGTTCACTGAGTGGTCGAGTATCTGCACGGGAACCTGTGGTAAAGCGACGTGGGTGGTGTGACCCAGCGCCACCTCACCGTTAACAACGTGATGAATTCCTGTTGGTCTGACTCCCTCCGATGCTTGGTGTGACAGTAGGTTCATGCATGCCTGCCCGTAGGTGTTGTCACAAGTCCTTATATGCTTCCTCCCATTTACGCAGTCACCCCACTTCGTCAGGTCGATGAGCGCAGTGGGTGAGTGAGAGTGGAGGAGTGAGGTCGGGCTGGTAGTGAAAGGCTGCGACTGTCTGGACGCTGTTGTGTATCACTCAGAATGGAGGCTGGGAACCCAGTCACAGGGATGCGTTCACATCCTGTGCGACGGTGCCCCAATGACCGGTGTCGTGGTGGAGCTTGAGGTGGGTTCTGATTGTTCTCGGCGCCCATTTTCTACGAGAGGAGTGGAGCTGGCATCTCTGAGTGCAGAAGACTGGGCTGAAGGCACCAAAACAGGTGCTGAAAGTTAGATGGTAGGCCAGAACTGGTGACTCTTATCCTGTGTGCTGCATCACATTGTTGCGCGGAACTGGGAGGGGTTTGGGTCGATCACACCCGTCCAACTACCCACTACCGTGACACGCGTTCAGTCCTGAAGGCCTAACAGTGATGAGGGCTGAAAGGCAAGTAGGCAGACGACTGCATGAGTAGTGGTTGTGTGGCAACTGAATGTCTAATGAGACGTAGAAACAGAAGCGATGACCATGTTGTGAAGTATAGCTGGGGCTGGCTGAATGTATAGCGTGCACTCGATATGTGAGACTACTGTCTTGCCAACGGTGAAGGACTGCGACGTGGGAGGTTGAGCGTGTGCCTTGAAGTGGACCATATTGACGAGTGGAACGCACATCATGTAGTGGCGAGGAAGACGTAGTTGGATGAAAGATACTTTTATTAGGCAAGAGGGGATGGAGGATGGTGGTGTGAGTACCTAGGAGATTAAGGGTGGGCAGAGTGTAAGTGCCTATTGTGTCTATTCTCTGTTCACGGGTGCTGTCCTATTGTGACAATGGCAATGACGGAATGGCAGGTTTAGGCGCTACCTCTGAGGAAGTTTACGCTTTATATGGCATCCTCCTCTGCGTGGGTGGAGGCAGCGTGCCATCCTCGTCACGCAGTTCAGGAATTGATGGAACGCGTTGTCACGATAAGGACCATTTTCTCCTTCGGGCACCATTTTCATAGTTATGGTTGGTGCTGGCCCCCGAATGCGGTGCGTCTTCCTCAATCTAAAGCATGGAAAAAGGTGGCGAGGCAAATGGATGGGAAGAAGTGGAAGCACAGGCAGAAGTTGGAGGAGGCAAATAACGTGGAACGGGTGAGTAACGAAGCTGAAGGCTGACGTCAACCAACATGCCGATCGTTGATGCGGCAAAGCGAGGAGGGAGCAAGCGAATGGTGAGAGGAGTGCTTACAGGGCCCAGGATGCTGCTATCGACCTGGTCGTCTGCAAAGTCGTGCACGGAGAGGAAGATGAGACCAATGTGTCAGCAGACACACACACTCACACACGTGCGCACGCATGCACACAAACGAACGGTCTTACCTGTTGGCGTGCCACACCACGCACGACGACAATCTAAAAGGGCGAGTGGAGGAAGTGGGCACACGAACGCACCGGGTGTACAGACTGAGTGGAGTAGGGAGAGGTGCAAATTAGGTGAAGGCGCTTACCTTTGTTGTGGAGGTCAAATCTGGCGCGAAAGTAGGAGCGCAAAGAGAGAGGTGAGAAGGAGGAGGTGGAGGTGGAGGTGGAGGCAGAAGAACTGAGGCAGCGTGGAATGGGACAAACTAGGGGAAACAAGGAATGGAAGACAGCGCCTAGAGCAGACGACAATGCCAGCCAAGATAAAGCGAAATTAGAGGATTGGTTGTGTGGAGTGGAGTGGAGTGGAGTCTACTCGGCAATAGCCTGTGCCTTGCCTGATCTAGCACACAAATTCCCTCATCACCATGGCCATTAGAGATAGCATGTCGAGCAAAGACGAAATTGGAGAGAGGAGCAGAACTTACTGAAAGGACGTCGGCAAATGATGAGGTTGACGGAGGCATAGGAGGCGGTGGAGAGGAAGGGACTGTGGGCTCGAAGAAGACGAAGATGTGATGAACGTGGGGCGGTCAGAGGAGTGAGATGTTCTGGCGTCACTGAATTGGACAAATGAAGGATGGTTAAAAGACGATTAGTAGGCCTCACTCTTCTCCAATCTACGTGACTCGAATGCAGGAAGGGTGTAGGTAAGACAATGCAAGACGCGGTGATGAAGAGCACATGCGGTGGAGGGAGGGGGAGATGGAGAAGAAGGAAAGGAGGGGTGATTCACTGAAGGCGAATTGGAGAGGAGTATGGGAGAGAAAGAGGAGGCAGGAAGGCTGTTGCTTTGCCGTCGCAAGGACGTCGACCGACTTTGGTGCTGCGCGTGTGTCTTGGTCCCTAATATCTGCCAGGTAGAAGAGAATGACCTCACTGCATGTAGCCTGCCGCGGTTTCGTTGGGTGCCTTCGACATGCCAAATGCAGACGTTGAGGTGGTTCAAGCGTTAGGTCGTGAAGACGGCCACCTACCATTCACACTGTCACACAACGCTGTTATAATCAGGCACACGTGGCTAGTCCACCCGCATCTGTTGGAGTTTAGCACTGTGCGGTCTGGTTAAGCCTAACCTTACTTAGTCTACCACACTGCTTCTTACTCACTACATCCCCTCCTGCTTCTGCTCCCACCCCAGCTGCCGTTTATACCGTTCGCAATCTCGTGCGAGAGAGGCACAGGAGACGAAATGAGCAACACCACACAAGGCATACATGCAGGCGTGGAAGGAGATGGCGACTTACCCCTAAATACTGCTATGGAGCCGACGAAGGTGGCTTCTTGGTAGATCTTAATTCTGTGTCTGCGCGATTTGTGCTTTCGCACCAGCGAAGACAGGTGTGGTGCCTGATCTTCTCTAACGGATGCAAAATAGAATGCTTGTTCATCTACAACGAACAAAGGCGTGACTGATTGGGTGGGTTGGTGAATTGTTGGGTGAGGCAAGGCAAAGTGGAGGGCAGGGGAGGGGAGGAGAAGGGAGGAGAAGGAGATCGAAGAGCAGGTGCGAACAAGAGGCAAGGAAGGGAGGAGGGTGGGGAGGCAGAGGATGATTGCCGTACGTCAATGCATAGTGCTGCACATCTACCTCCTTCACATCTTCTGCCACCACTTCACACTACTGCAGAGTGCCCTTCTCCAGTCACTACTATGGCCACGCAGCTAAATGCGCCACAAAAGACCTGATTTGGTGGTGAAATCACGTGTTTCTGCCTAAAGCTGCACCTCAGACACTCACTTCTCATTTTGTTTGCCTGACCTGAGCAAAGCACTGACATTGCACAGGCAAATGTGATGGGGAAGAAGAAGGGTAGGATGGGCGGGAGAGACGAGGGGAAGGGGAGGAGGGTGTGTCAGCACAACTTACCTCTAAGTTCTGCTACTGCTGTCTGCTTTAATCCTATGACGTCCTTGAAATGGCTGAAGGTGTTGGGGCTAGGGAGAGCGGGTTGGTAGCGTCGACAAAATTAAAGGATGAGAAGTAAACTGAAGGCGAAGAGGATGAACCAGGAGGAGGTGGAGGTGGAAGTGGAGGCGGAGGCGATGAACTCAGTGACAGGAACGAAGAGAAGGCCTCATCTGCCTTATCAGCAGCAAATTTACAGCTGGAAAGCATGGAAAGAACTACAGAACTGGACGAAATACAATGCCTTTCCAACTTTTGCCTGTGTTTCCACTTCTTCCCATCCACTTGCCTCGCTACCTTCTTCCATGCTTTAAATTGAGTAGGAATCACCGCTTTCGCGGGGCAGCGCCTTCCATGGCTAAAGAAACAGCGCCCGAAGAAGAAATGGCCCTTATCGTCACAACGTGTTCATCAATTCCTGAACTGCATGAACTGCTTTGCGTCGTTTCCTCAACTACGTGTCGTGGGTGACAGGCTGCCTCTGCCCATGCCATGTGAGGCACAATAGAGCTGCATCATTGACCAGAGAGCAGACAAAGTAGGCACTTACACTCTGCCCATTCCACCCGAAAATTGCCTCAATGCGCAAACCAATCGCGACAGGCAGCGCATCGATTGCCGCATCGATGAAGGCATTGATTAATTGGTCAGCCGATCAATAGTCATTGATGACCTCGAGGGATAATTTCGTCAAGTGCAAAGTCGTGTGCTGTCGCAGTCGTTTAAACTCGACGATGGTGCAATGAGGCAGACTGTCTCCAACGCAAGCCATTCAGTAAAGTGTGTGAGCGAGGGCACGGCAGCGAATGTTTGGGGCTGCAGTCGTTCCCGTCGCGTCGATTTACACAAAGATTAGCATTTTCCTTAATGAAGCGGTGACAGAGTTGACACAAGCTCGCGTGATCGCGAAAGACACATCAGTCGGTGTTGTTCACGTAAGACCTGCAGGCATCGCCATGGGAAGAGGAGTGGTGCATGTGCATCGGTAGAGTGAAACAGATTCGGGCTGATTGCTTGAAATGTGTGGGCTGCAACCCCAGATTGCACTAAGGCGAAGTGAGGGTGATGGGATAATTCGCATGCTTTGAGGTGCTTACGTAGGCGCGAGGAGGGCGTACAATGTGGAGCTGGTTGCAAAGGAGCTGTCCCACTCCCCCACCGTGGGAGGTCTTTCCTTCTACTTGCTGCTAGTACGCTACTCACTGATTGGCTCACCATTCGCCTAATTTTGCGACCCCTTCAGCTACTCTGCAACCTAGGGGAATGACGGTAGCGACTGCCATCCCTGTCTTGGAATGTTCAGTTTCTCCTGCTGTTTTCTTGCATTCTCAGAGGAATGCCTTATCGCCCAATCGGTGCGTTGTGGGGAAGAGGAGAGTACGTAGGCAAAGCGAATCTCATTTTCTCTCGAGTGAGGCAAAGCAACAGATTCAGCAAACAACTGGAGGAGTGTGAAGTCAACTAAAGTCCAGGCCATCACCACCACCATCGCCACTGCCACGGCACTTACAGGGGAAGGCGTGAACCGCACAAGTTATTCGAATGCATGCACCGCTCCTGCATGCGATGCAAGCACGGCGGGTCTTCTCCCCTGTCGAGGTCGCTACCACGGGGGAGAAGACTAGCTGAACTCACGTCCGAGGGTACTAATAAGTTGTGAAAGGCAAGGAGCCCATTAGGCAGTCGGCAAACCTCCACTTTAGGCTAAAATGTCCATTTTGTGTTTGCAATTGCAAGTACGACAATTTTACCACTTTCAAGTGGAGCATCATCAGCACGCTTGATTTGCGGCAGGTGAATGCGATCATTTGGATGGCAGTGGAAGCAATTTTGTCTGATTCAGCAAAGGACAGCTCTTCTAGGAGGGGTTAATTTGAGCTGGAGGGGTATGCTCTTCATCCCTAAAAAGCACATCTTACCCAAAAGTTAGAATCCGTGGGAGGGTGAATCGCCAGCCATCCACAGTTGTCCACAAAGTCGTCCAGCAACTCACTGCAGTGGCTGTAGTTAAGACGATGAATGGCTTAACATTCAGCAGTGAACACGATTGATGGCAAGTTGTAAAGCATGCCTTCTTGCGCTGTTGCAAACGCCTTGGTGATGCCGCAATTAATAAACACATCATGTCTCGCCATTGCGTGGCCCTCAATCAAAGTGGTAAAGTGGAGTTAAGCTATGCCAGAATTCTGGCTTCCAGTCCGAATAAGCCGAATGAGGGCTCACTAATCGAGCACAACTGTGGTTGCAGCTCATCAAAATCCTTGGCATGCAGAGCGATAACACCACGAATAACCTGTGAAGGGGAGTCGTCACAACCAAAAGGAATCGCCGCCTTGAAGGCACGAGTAGTCGAGGATGTGCAATGGTCACTGAAGGCGTAAGCACAAGCCAAATGAGGTGCAGCCGTTCCAGCATTCACTCCAGAGCATGCACTTGGTCTTATTGTTTGCACTGAAGTTGTCAAATAGTTCATTCTTTCTTCACACACGCTGGCGACTACCTCACGCCTTCCAAGTGGCGCGTCAGGATGCCGACCAGTCGAGATTCGCTGCCCCAATCGACATTGCAAATCACCGCTACTGGAGTACTAGTGTGGTGGAGACCTGCAAATGGTCGCCACAATCAAAATAGTCGGCTTTTCATGATGCCAACACCTACAAAACCTCCTCTTCCAACTTCCCTGATGTCGCACCTCATCGCGGGTCCTCGTGCATTCGGGCAGACGGAGTTCTGCTTACTCATAAGGTCGGATAGCATGTATACAGATAAGCTGTCGAAGTTTAGCCCATGCCACGCAGATCTACACTCGGACAATCCTTTTCAACCACCCACTGGATACTTTGAAAACAGCTTTACGCCTAGTCATTGTGTGCTTCTTCGATAGGGTCACGCTGTATGCAATCGAATAGTTTTGGCACGGGACGCATATCCAACGCACCACTAGAGGTTAGTCCTTCCTCCTCTTCAATCCTCCCAATGAATTCGAGATGCAAGCCTAACTTTCCGACATTTCGCCATGCAAGGTGTCAGTTTGTGGGAAGGCAATAGCGAAGGCGCGATTGTCGATGGCTTGGCTTTTGCACCACTTGACACTTGGGCATTCGCCACCATCCGAAGCAGGTAGTTGCCAAAGAAAAGAAGGCATAACTGCAGAGATTTTGGTAGGCGCATGGTAGCCGCAGCAATGAGGTGGGTTCGCGTGCCAACGTGTGATGCAGGTAGAACCGTCGAATGCCACTAATTGAAGCCGATCTCCAGAGGTCCCTGTGGTAATTGCATTTGGTGGTGGCAAATCGTCTTCGCGAAGGTTTGAAGTGGGTGGAGTAGGAAACGAATCGAATCCCAACATTGATTGGCTGAAGTGGTGCGATGCAGTCAGTGTTGGCGATGCGGTGCAGCTTCAACACATTGGTTAAATGCGTCGAAACGATCTCTTTACAGGAAGCTTGGTAGAAACACAGTGAGGTCAAATACAATTTGGTCTGCACTTGCAACCCATGAGAATCCGGAAGGGTGAAGCTACCAAGTGCGGGAAGAGTGTGCTGTAGGCTTCAGTTCCAAATCACGGGCTGAGTTTACGAGGCAAACACCTTCCTAGTCCAATGTAAGTTCGATTCGTTCTTCCTACCCATCAGTTGCCTTGCAAATGTGCAGGCGCTGTGCGCGTCTTTGATCGCTATGAACGAATTTGATCGGTCTATGCCCACTGAAGAGAAGCAAGCATCTCAGCGCTTTGCGGCTTGATGGGTTATGCTATGGACGCTTTCATGAGACTAAGTGGGCGTAAGTGGGTCCAAGACGCGTCTACTCACTCACTCACTCACTCACTCACTCACTCACTCACTCACTCACTCACTCACTCACTCACTCACTCACTCACTCACTCACTCACTCACTCACTCACTCACTCACTCACTCACTCACTCACTCACTCACTCACTCACTCACTCACTCACTCACTCACTCACTCACTCACTCACTCACTCACTCACTCACTCACTCACTCACTCACTCACTCACTCACTCACTCACTCACTCACTCACTCACTCACTCACTCACTCACTCACTCACTCACTCACTCACTCACTCACTCACTCACTCACTCACTCACTCACTCACTCACTCCACCGCCATGTAATCCCTTCTTGCGCTAGTAATACCGTCAGATGTGTCTTTCAAAGGTACGTGAGCCCATGTCATACTGTGACCGCTTACTGGCGAAGAGGCTTTACTCCGTATGGCATTAACTTGGCGAGGACGACTGCAGCCCAAATAACCGTTACTGTGCCTCGGTCACGAACTTCGCTCAATGTCGATGATCAGAAGCATTCTGTGCTGTCGCACCACTGGATAGTGTAACCGGCTGTCAAAAATGAGATTATACGAATCCATTTAGACATACTGCATCACTCCAGGAGGTAAGCACAGACGATTTGCTACCACTTGCAGTCCATCGTTTTGCTGCGGAAACAGACTTAAGCGGACACAATATCCAAGAATCCCACGCTTTTGACCACCCTTCCCTTTTTCCCTAATAACGACTGCCAAAGTGGCCATTTAAAGACCCGTCGGGGTTACGGAGGGTGTGAAGGCTAAAGTGTTGAAGGTTGAATGCTCTAACGAAAGGCGTGAGGACCAACACATGGGTAAACAAGGGCAGTAAAACTAGGTGGATGGTAAGTGTGATGCAGAGGAGTGGGTGGATGAAGAGGGGAATGGATGAGCGCGTGCATGGGTGGATGAGTGGATGAGTGGATGAGTGGACGGGTTGGTGGGGTGGACATGGAAAACCATTGATGCGGATGAGGAGCTGAGTAGACACATGCGTGGTTGAATGGAAGTAGACAGGGCAAATTGGTGAATACATCAGTGTGACTGAAGGAGTGGTTGATGAATGAAGGATGAATAATATTTAAATAGATGGATGGGTTAATGTGTGAATGGGGATGGAATGGGTGGATGCGTGTAGGAGCCGACGCGCCGTTGAATGCATAAATGGATGTGTGAACGGATGGGTGGATGGGTGGAAGAATGTGTGAATAGTTGATGAGGGTGGGTAAAGGAATGGAATGCTAGACGTTAGCACGGAGGAGTTAGGGTTGCGCAGAAGATGAAAGTCAATGGGTGTGAATTGGTAGAAAAAGGATGCGGATCGAGATCAGGCAATGCGCAATGTATGCATATTAGGCACGTGATTTAGCAGTAAACAAATGAGAACTAGGTAGAGGAGTGGAAGAGAAATGAGTAGGTGGATAAACGGAAGACGCATAGCTGCATGATTGGATGGATGGATGGATGGATGGATGAATGGATGGATGGATGGATGGATGGATGGATGGATGGATGGATGGATGGATGGATGGATGGATGGATGGATGGATGGATGGATGGATGGATGGATGGATGGATGGATGGATGGATGGATGGATGGATGGATGGATGGATGGATGGATGGATGGATGGATGGATGGATGGATGGATGGATGGATGGATGGATGTGGGTACACCTTGAATTGCAGTGCCAGCGCAAGCAGTAGCATCTCATTCACCACATTCAACTACCACCATCAACGACTGATATGGAGAAGTCACATCCAATAAACGAGTCTCAAGCCTTCTACACATCCGCGGTTCACATCGACCCACCCACCAACACTGCTTCTCAAACACCACTCCTGTCCAACCTCAGGCCACACACCGCCTCTCCCCTTGCACTCGATGTCTAGCGGAGAAGTTGCCAACGTAATTCCGTTCAAGGCTCGCATCCAACAAACGCGCGCAAGTCAAGACTCTCAACACAGCCCCCACCAAGGTCCGTTCGCGCCTTTCTACTGGTTCGGCAATCAACAAACCGTTTCGTCATGGTTACAATCAAGCACACTACGTGAGAAATGGATTACAGTAGAAAATGCCCACCTCAGTTTCACTTGTCAAGACAAATCACATCAGCCACCTTTGCCACGCTTCCACAACTCCCTCCAATAATGAACACCAAAGAGGTATTAAAGACTGTGTGACAGTAAATGAGACAACCAACCTACCTCACTGCAAATGCGATCCTTTTAAATCAAGACAGAAGCACCCGACTCAGACAGGGCACACCACTATCCCGCACCAAGACCCAGGCCAATAACTAAGCCTCCTCTGCTTGTCATAACGCCGTCATGCACAAATTGCACACATACGAACAGGTGGGTGAACTAGAACGCCAGCACTGACACCTCCAAACCCGTGATCCTCTTCCCCACCCTCATTACAGGCCTCAACAACAGCCAGCGAGCTCAACTCTTATGCTCTACCATCAAGATTCCTCTAGTTAAAGGCGGCACCATGAATGGCGGAGACGACATCCAACGAATGCGACAGCTCCGCCATTATAACACTCAGCAGAAAGAAACTATTCCCTACATTAGCAAAGTCAATCCAGCGAAGGTCCCGCTGTTTGATTCAAACGATGCCGCTAGGAAGACCACCTCTCGACTCTGCTGTTCAGATCGCAAACCGGACCGTGGGATGGACAACACTGGTCTCCAACTCCCTCAAGTACCTTTCCACCTTCCGTGCAGATGCGACTACACGCCCTACAATGAAAAGAACAAACGACTTCAGCAAACACACCAGCCCTCCTCACGAACAGACACAACGACGCATTATGACACTTCATCCACCTCTCATAATGATTGCTAGGAGCACAACTTGTACTGCCGTACAAGCCTTCATTAAAACTGCCCATCTGCTCTACAAAGACAGTACTCAATCGAGCCATTGCTGCACCTCGCACCATTCCACAACCTTCGATGTCAGGAAATCGCCCCATCCTTAATGTTCATCCTCAGGTTCATAATCGAGCCACACTTGCAGCAATTCGAGGCGACTAAAATTACATTCACGGACTCCCACATCTCCTACAAATGTTTGAACCCATGGGAGAGTAAAATCGCCAGCCATCCACAGTTGTCCACAAAGTCGTCCAGCAACTCACTGCAGTGGCTGTAGTTAAGACAATGAATGGCTTGGCGTTAATCAGTGGACACGGTTGATGGCAAGTTGTAAAGCATGCCTTCTTGCGCTGCTGCCAACGCCTTGGTGATGCCGCAATTAATAAACACATCATGTCTCGCCATTGCGTGGCACTCAATCTTCTAGCATTGCACCGTAAGTCATTGCGCCCAATGTTATGGCACGGTGAATTACAAGGTTGTGTATTCGCCATCCTTTCCTGCTTCGGCTGGGTCGCATTCCTGGGTAAGTGTAGATGCGTGCAGAATGCTTCTCGCACGCAGCAAGTGCGTTCAGATGATGCATGAGGGTGAAGAGAACCCACCAGCCAGAGCCTATTATGAAGAAGCGACGACTCGGCTGATTTCCTCCAAGGCTAAGGCATCCTAAGTGGCTGAAGAGCATTGTACAGTGGAAGAAGGTGCCATGGTCACCACGCTGACTGGCACAGCTGAAGTGCTGTCCGAGGAGGATCCGGACACTAGGTTGTAGAAATTGGAAAGGTGTGATTTGGGACAGTAACGTTGCTTTCCGTGTGTGGTGCCAGCGCCTTGCTATGCTGCACGGCTAATGCTATTTGGGCGAGGTGTTAAGAGATTAGAGAGACTCCTTTGACATTGGTGAGTAGGGTGAATTTACGAGGATGTCAAGGACTGTTTGCACACCGAGACGGGAAGGCGTTTGTGAAAAGAAGTGAAGGCAGCCTATGGATGAACCCCATTTCAACATTTGCGAATGAATTGCCTGACCTAACAATTCCAGTGTCGAGGATTGCACGTTCCGTAGTGGGACGCGGGATTCGCATTGATGAGGTGGTGCAATGACGTCAAAGTAATGATGTAGAATGACAGGCTTCAGCTGAGCATCCGCCGAGTCTGATTGCAAACCACCGCAGGCATTTCGCCACCTCTCATCCGAGTCGACAAATCGCATTCCGCTTCTACTGACCACGCAACTGTCACAAACACGCCTTCCAAAGGCATTCAAGCTTCATGAAGCATAAAATCTAACATCACTGCCCTTTTCCCCTCCTCGACCTCCAAATGAAACCGATGCAACTCGCACTGGCATGCCATCTAATCCAAGCTAATACCCTGGCACATTCGGCAATAGGCCCCAACACAAGGTCAAGCATGTCGGCACAAAACACACGTCCATCAGGTGCAAGACAAATCATTCTAAATCAATCTAGTCCCAACAATCACAAACGACGGAATGAGCAACTCCAGACCCATCTAACAGCACCAGTCTCGCGTCAACACTGCACTCCAAGCTCCCATGCTGCTCCAAAGACATCAAGTCGGACAAGATTAATCGACCCTGAATCTTCTCCGCCCTTCAACAGACACTCACACTAACAGCTCATCCATCTACGTTTTCAAGCTCAAGACGGCATTGCCACCGCCAAGGCCACAAATGCCTTCCCGAGTCACGTTGCGCAAGGACAACAACACGAAGCACCAAACGGACATCGATTCCCCGCCGCCCACTCCCCCTTTCCGAAGAAAGTTTTCGCCGTGGGATAGAACAACATGTCTTGCAAACAACCAGCCAGCACTACCATGTCCACTACACGTTCCCTTCGCAGATTGAATGGCCGTATGAACAACTCATCAGTCTCACTTGCAATAACTGACGGACTGCTTGCAAAATAATCGACTCCGACTTCTAGCGGTGACCTACCCACCACTGCGGGAATGCACCAACAACAACTCTACCACTGTTGGCGGTGAGGTAGTGCTGCGCCGCACCATCCACGCCCTTCTGCCAAAGGTTCCCGTCCACGCACTCCACTACTTAGTTAACGAACACAGCTGCACACCACACCTGTGCGTTTGGTCAGCAGTCAGATGCTCACAGCCCAAGCCCCACTTCCTTCCTCAGCACCCTTTCAAAAGCGACCAATTTTTTCGGCAGAGCAGATGCTCAATGTTCCCAACGCCACCGAACCAATAAGCTTACCCGCCGTGCCAGAACCAGCACAGCGCAAACTAGTGCTGCCACAGTGCAAACATTCCCTACCGATCCACACATTTACCCAAACCACTTTTCTTGAGGCAAGGTGAAAAAACAATGCCACACTCATTTATGAGGACAAACCCTGACAAGGCAACCCCATCCCCTCAAACAATAAAACCACTGCAGGGAAAATCCTTATCACCAGTGTTCGCAGAGCATTAAGCACAAAAATACACACGACGACGCCTAAAACATACTCCATGACGATGCACTCGTGCGTCTTGCAGACATGCAACAATTCGTGACCAAGAGAGGCAGTGTCGGTTGTAACAGCGCAAAAGGCAGCCATCATCCAGTGATCAGCGAGGCGAACCAACGATAGCCAAAGCATTGCGAACGCAGCCACGTTGACAATGACGGCGGCAGCGGCGGCGTCTGCCAACACCAACTGAGGTATCAACTCCAGCACACACGATGACGCACTTCTCCACACTTCACCGCCCTGCACGTAGAAGGACACAGCATCACCACTACTTCAGCCATGGCGTCTCACCCACATCCACACCTCCCTAAAATAGCCAACAGACCAAACAAAAGAAGACTTCACTACTGGGAGAAAGGATAGGAATCTGCATCACTCCACCAACACCAACCAATGCCTCAACACCCGTTGCAAAAAAGAGCCAGACTGCTTAACAAGCTCCGCATCGAAATAGCTTAGTCTTCGGCACAGCGTCAAATCTGCAACAAACCTACCTGCGTTTTGAATTTGCCCAAGCCACTGCTCCTGCAAGTAGCGTCAAAAATGACTGCCTTGGCGAACACGGACACTGGTGCGTTCTCACAATGAACTCACGTATTGAACCATAGTCAATTAACTTCGCCTTCCGTCAACGCGAAACCAAGCCTATAAGGTATTTCCCGACATTATTAATGGTACTGAGACGAATGTTAGTGGAATAGAGAATGTTTCATCCTCTCACCTCCCAACTCTCCCCTCATTTTGAATGCTCAGCTCCACGCAACACACTGAAAGAGCTCTGACTATGCAAGCGCGGAACGCCGGTTATTACAGAGTCATTTATCCACTGAATGTTCCGAATGCAAGCCGCACTCTTCATCACTCCTTGCAATAGTTCCTCTGCAGGATTAACTACCTGACAGTCTTCATTCTCCATATTCCACCTTATGCGCAAAGTCCGTCCGCACCTCAGCAAAAACGACTTCCAAACCACCCCAAGTGCACCTCGATCCAATTCACCTAATGAACAAGCCGGTCAGTTCGTGCGTCCTGTAAGCGGCTTGGCAAATTAGAAACTGGCCATAATGTAATAAAACGCCAGTTTGCCCACTAGCTAAACATGTCGCTACATGCATTTAATAGTGAAATCGCATTTCACCTTGTAAGGCATTTTGAGTAAAATTTCTATGACAGGGTCTTTTTAGTTGAAAAATCAGAATGTCAGCTTTTACTGAAAGGGCACTTGCGCAGTGTACTAGAGACAGTGACGAATTCGCGCAATCATAAAACAGAACGCACGAATTGGGGCTATGAGATTTCCCATTTTAGTTGTCAAATCGTTGTGTGCCCTTTCAACGCTTTATCAAAGTTTTAAGCGATTCCTACCGAGGTAATGAGAAATCAAAGAACAGAAATTAGTTGCGCACACTGGAATGTAGTTGGGGGTAGGCGAATTCATGGTCGTCGAAGCTGATGTATGAGGCCAGTGACGAAGAAGAATTGGCCTAGCCAAGTGATTGGCGTAGGGGCCACGAGATGAAGCGGCCTTGACATGGCAATTTCGTGTTGTAGAGAGTATCGGCCCTTGCAGTGCTGCCATCCTCCAAAGGGCAAATACACTTTGAAAGAATAGACGAATGCAGTGAAGGAGTTCATCATTCACTTCTAATAACCTCATAGGCACACACACACACGCACCCCATTGCATTGAGCTTGCTCCCAACCGAACAGCCGTCACGCCTTCATTTGGTCATTCACACATCCCGCGCTATAAATGCCACAGGCTCGTTCATCGTCTTATCAGCATTCGTCGACCCATCCACGTGTTTTATTCACCCATTCATTCAACTCGCATTCATCCATTCATTCTTCCATCCATTGCAACGTCCACAGTCCTTCCGACGCCCATGAAATCCCCAATCCACCTGCATCGCTTTGCCTATCCACTGTTCTGGCTTGCATTTCTTTATCCGCACTTATGAGTGTGTTCATTTGGCCAACTGACGATGCACTCAAAGTTCATCCCACCATTACAACCACCACAAACAACACCCCGAGCCGCATTTTTCTGTTTGCGATGCAAATGTGCCACAGGTTTGGGTTCTATCCATGTGGAAGTTGCACTAATCGCTGACGGCATATTGAATGAACCATTCAATTTGAACCTGTGTAGCTGCCACGCAATTTGGTCGTCTACATGGCTGTGGCGTGCAATTAGGACTGAGAGGTTCTTGCCGCACCTGCTTATCAGAAGGCGCTGTCTTTATAAAGCAAATGGGTAATTTTAGGGAAGGCATGCACGGCAGTACTAGTTGTGCTGCGATAATTAATTATGGGAGGTGATTGAAGTGTCACAAGGCGTCCTTGTGTCTGTTCGTGAGGAGGGCTGGTGTGCATCCTAAAGTCATTTGTCTGCGTCAATGTAAGACGTGTAGTCGCAGCTGCACGGAAGGTAAAATGGTGCTTGAGGGTACTGGAGGTCGGTGTTGTCCATCCCACGGTCCGGTGAATGATCTGCGTAGTAGAGTTGGGAAGTCAGCAAGTAGATCGAAGTTTGCGGTTCAGGCATGGCAAGAGAGGCACTACTTCCCGCCCTGTGGCTGTCCATGTTGTGTCCACGCTATCATTTCTAGGCAGGAGATGTCCAGATGACAAGCACAAAACATCACAATCAAAATGTGGGTGGTTTGGAAGATAAAGTGGGCGGGTAGACAGGGTGGTAGCTGTGGATTTCCCCTCGTCTTTCAGATTCATATATTTTGAGTGCATCTACAACGTCGGATCCTATTGCACACACTTTTCAGTATTAGCAAAGCTTCAGTCTGCAAGTGATGCAACGCACAAATTTTCCATTCCAAGCATATTCCACCTCGTGGTATCAACGCCAATCTCTTGGCCTCACCGCTTCTCTGGCGGCATCTAACACATAAACTTCAATCACCGTCGGTTGGCCTCAGTGTTTGCTTGTTGATGTGCAGCTCCCTCTCTCTCACCTCCTTAACTCTTTGAGCTGAGGGAGCTTTGAAGAATCACCTGCTGCACGACCCCTTGCCACCTCGCTTAGAGTGCCTGTCTATCAGCCTCATTATCCTGCAAGAAGTAATTTGATGCGCTCAACTAACTGGAGTGTCGTGCTAGTCAAGAAAACCAGCGTTTCGCATAAAGAGGGAGGCGATTTGTGAATGCAGCGCGATCCACTAGCAAGCGCGGAACTGTTGGCTCACGCACTACTCGAAGTCAGGTGTAACATTTGCCATCTAGTTAATGATGTCGATTGGGGTGCATTCCCTACTAGCTGCCTGCGTAAATGCAGTGGTGAAGAGGAGGATTGGAAGATGAATGAAGGAAGTGTGAGAGATGTGCTTGGCCCAAAGAACGGAAAACAGCAGGGCTAGAAACCTTCATTGCCCCTCGTGGAGTCGCTTGCATTACCGAAAGCGCAAATTCGTCCATGCTCACATTCATGCATCCAAGCAATCCTGCAGCCAGCATGCACCCACCCACACATGCATGGATGCATTCATAAGTGCTGCTTGCCTTCCTCCAAGCATTCAACAACCAGACCACTCACCGCCGTCAAACATGCAATTCAATGTGTCCTCACATCCATCCATATATCCATCCATCCATCCATCCATCCATATATCCATCCATCCATCCATATATCCATCCAACCATCCATCCATCCATCCATCCATCCATCCATCCATCCATCCATCCATCCATCCATCCATCCATCCATCCATCCATCCATCCATCCATCCATCCATCCATCCATCCATCCATCCATCCATCCATCCATCCATCCATCCATCCATCCATCCATCCATCCATCCATCCATCCATCCATCCATCCATCCATCCATCCATCCATCCATCCATCCATCCATCCATCCATCCATCCATCCATCCATCCATCCATCCATCCATCCATCCATCCATCCTCCATCCATCCATCCATCCATCCATCCATCCACCCATTCATTTATTTACTTATGTAAGCTTGCAGCCACGCGTCTTCCATTCATCCACCTAATCATTCTTCTCCCAGCCCTCCACCTAATGGTTATCTGCGCACCGATAAATCACACGCCTACAATGCACACATCACATTTGCTTTAGCATTGCATTTCACCTCCCTCCCACTGACTCTTGCTCACTTCTGCTTCAATCGGTCAAGGCCAACACAGCCTATATAAGGTGGAGCATATTTGAAGGCAACATCAACCGAAGACCAGAGATGAAGTCTGCATACACCTTCGTGGCTCTCCTCATCGTCGTGTTTGTTGTTGTGTGCGCCAACGCCAGACCCGATCCCACTCGCACTGCCACCGATTTGAAGAAGGCGGGAGAAACACAACCACACGGAGATGCAGACAAGGAGGGCTACAATACCGACTATGATGAGTACGATGGTGAGGGTGGCGCTGAAGCCCCTGGCGTGTCCAAAAAGGACCACAAACAGAAGAAGGGCGATGGGAATGAGGAGCAAGACTACAGTAAGTTCTTCAACGAGGAACAGAACAAGTGAACGCAACTGCCCACTAATCACCACGCCCATTGAATTGTACCAGTCATCCTCCAAAGTTAATGAGATCATGTCATGAAACGGTCTTTGTGGCAATAGGGTTGGAGGGTTGGGGTGTGATGGAGTGGGTTCTTGTTGATGTGCAAGAAGATCACCGTCGAGGTGGACAGTGGCAATTGGTGTCGAAGGTTGGCTAGCTTTGGGGCGCGACAACAGAGGCGCGTCATGATTGCATGGCGCTCTATCTACATTGCCACTGTTCTAGTGACCGGTGCAGCCGCCGGCAGAGAGACACACAGATGCGAGCGCTAATCCACCTGACGCATCACCGAACCATTCATCAATGGTGATGGTTCGTCCAATGATCGCAATCTCCACTGTTAAGTACTAAGCGCACTCGCCACACCAGCAAGATTTCACTACACAACCCTCTAACTCTTCTCGCTCCTCTCCCTCCAAGTAGCCAAAGTCCATGAACGGAGAGACAAGCACTGAGCCTATTGCATGCATCTCCGAAGGTGCTGGTCAACTGCTGTCATTGCATCCAGTAGTCGTGGGCGACGGATCAGCTCCGCTTTGTCTTCACTGCATCCTACTGCCATTCCTGATTGACACTATATAAAGGAGATTTCATTCGCAGATAATATGGGAGATGGCAATGTTTGGGTTAGAGCTTCCTCCTACTGCCTCTCGGCTCACATAAGACTACAAAGCTCTCCTTAGTTGAATGATCCTTTGTGCCATTATTTTATTTCCTGGTCGTGAAATGTGGGTCACCTGTCCGGTTTCATTAGCCTGACGAGGAGCGTGTCGGCATACCGAAGGCAATGCGCACTGCTGCTGCCGATGGTGGTAGTTGACGTGATGCTGACATAATTGTCGCTTGCTGATGTGCAAAGCCCATGAGTCAGTGAACGAGGCAAGGCGAATTGCGTTAGAGCTTATCCTAAAACGCACATAACTTTCGAAGGCGAGGTACAGCTTTGTAGCTGATCGGAAGCTCGGCTGAAATGGGGGAGGGGGAAAGGGGGATGCGAAGGAAGGGAGGGGTGAGAATATCTGTTTTGGCAGCCTTATCGACCTCTCCTTGGTTGACAGTCCAAATCAACTGCAGACACCTCGTGTTAGCAGTCAGTGTGAACTGGAAGCTGTCCATCCGTCTTCGCTACCGCAGCTCACCGGTCTCCTCCCAAGTGGCGGGGCACTCATCCCCCTCTGCAGTGCCCACTGTAAGCCACATCTTCGTCATGATTATGGCTGTCACAATGGGGACGTAGTCACTCAATTTTGGCAGCGGCTTCGTCAAGTCATCAAACTGCGCCATTTGTGGCCATGTGGGACATGCGCAGCAGGTTGGTAATAAACACCGCAACATCAAGTCGCCTTGGCGAGGATGATGAATGAATGAACACCTTGTGGGTCAAACCAGCCATCCCGTTGATTCTCTGACCTGACTTTTGACTAGGAATGCGGGCACGGTTGCTTAGGAGTGGGAAGGACAACGGCGAAATGCAGTCACACCATTTTGGACGAAGCGTTAGTCTCTAAACTGCATATGCGAGTAGTTGTGGCTGCGTGAAGTACTTTTCCTCTCTTCACGAATGTCATTTCAGCGATCTCAACTGTCGCTAACGTGAATTGATGACGAATTTGAGCCAAACCAACCGGAGAGAAGACTTCATGTGGCAGGAAATTGTTGGAGATCCTCTAGCGACCACTCCTACACGAGTGCCCCAAGCGATCTCCTGCAGTGAAATCGGGTGCAATTACACTTCATGTAAGCTACTGACACTATCCCGTAAGTCAGGCCTACTTTTCTGATCGCCCTCCACACCTTGATGGTACAATTTTGGCAGGCCGCTAAGGCTGGTGGACGCGCACAAGCGATCTTCGGCGGTGAAATCGGGTGCAATTACACTTCATGGAAGCTACTGACATGGTCAAGTAAATCAAGACTACTATTTCTGGTCGCTCTCCACACCTTGATGCTAAAACGTTGGCAGACTGCTTGGGCATGTGAGTGGCAAATGAATGAGGAGATCCTGCGTATTTAGACAAGAAAATTACATTGGTTTGCTGTGCACACATATTCCAAAGGTGCCTGTCCGGTTTTGATGTAGAGGAAGGGGCGAGTAAATTGCGGGGTAGTCACTGATACTGCGCAAGGGTGGGCGCATGGTGCGGGAATGAGCAGCTGTTGAAAAGGTGTCGAGGTGGTGGATAACTGGTTGTCGGGACGGAGAGCTGGCTGAAGCAGTGAACGGACGAACGGGGTGCGGGCTGACAATCGAGTTCATGGGAGAATGGGCTTGTTGGATGAAGGCGGCTGACCGGTTAGTCGGCGAAATTTGTGTGCAGCAGACAGGTGGCGCACGTACTTCAGCAGTTTTCCTTGGTTCAAAATGTCCTTCTCTGGACTTTTGCAGTGTGAGGCACTAAAGGAATTCATTTCTCTTGCCATTGGTCCACCCAGTCAAAGGACGACGTCGTCTCGTTGCCAATGTCCTTAAGTCTTCGGTGCAGGAAGATGGGAAGGTATGAACGCGGAAGGGTAGAGGGAGAATCTGGAGGTGTATATGGTGGGTACTTTGCAGCCTCGCCAGAGGTACCTCTTTGGTCTCGTTCTCCGTTGACGGCAGACGTGGTTATCTGGACGTGGCTGGGTACGCCGATTAGATTGCGGTTACGTCGCTCTGAACGCATTCGTGAAAGTAATTGTAACTGAGAGCGCTTTCAGGACCAATGCCTCCAGTAAACTAGAAAGTCAGGGCAGGTTTAGTCGAGTGGACGTTGTGACCAAAGTTGAGTCGTTTCGGTTCAGAGGCATATTAAGCAGCTTAGGCGTTTCAGTGCAACCAAAGTTGGCGCGTGGTTTGTTGCTACTGGAACAAAACAGATTTCTCCTTCTCGCCCAGTGCTGAGCGTATTGTTGCTTGTTGTGTTAGCCATTTTAGGGAGGTATGGCTGTGGATGGGATGCAGTTGGCGAAGTAGCATCGATGCTCGCTCCTTTTACGTGCATGACGCCGAAATGTGGATGTGTGCTTGGGTTTATTGCCCAGTTGGTGTTGGCACAATTGTCGGCGGCGTCGCGTGCGCAATGCTCTGCCTATCATCGTGCTCAACTCGCTGATCAGTGGACGTCCTGTGCGCTTTCAGCTGTCGCAATCAACGCTGCCGCACTTGCTGACGGTTCCGTGCAGGCTTGCAAGGCGCACCACTGCATCTTCATCGTGTGCGTGTTAGGCGTCTTTCTGTGTGCAATGCAGCCATCGTGCGTTGATGCCTCATGTTGGGTGAACAGTCACCATGTGGGTTTCGACTGCAGTGCTTTCCTTGGCTGAGCTTGTCATAGCCGTGTTGGTATTGGTGTCATTGGGGGTATCGGACATCCGGTTTGCGACATTGCCTTTTTCTCGAAGATTGGTGAAGATGAAAGTGGAGCCTGTGGTGGTATGGCGTTGTCAGTGCTGGGCGAGCGCGCAGGTGCGGTCCAATTCAGTGGTCAAGTATCTGCACGGGAACCTGTGGTAAAGCGACGTGGGTGGTGTGACCCAGCGCCACCTCACCGTTAACAACGTGATGAATTCCTGTTGGTCTGACTCCCTCCGATGCTTGGTGCGACAGTAGGTTCATGCATGCCTGCCCGTAGGTGTTGTCACAAGTCCTTATATGCTTCCTCCCATTTACGCAGTCACCCTCATTTCTATGACATCATTTCAACACTTCTTCAGGTCGATAGGCACTGTGGGTGAGTGAGAGTGGAGGAGTGAGGTCGGGCTGGTAGTGAAAGGCTGCGACTGTCTGGACGCTGTTGTGTATCACTCAGAATGGAGGCTGGGAGCCCAGTCACAGGGACGCGTTCATATCCTGTGCGATGGTGCCGCCTCCGGCGGTGAAATCGGGTGCAATTACACTTCATGTAAGCTACTGACACTATCCCGTAAGTCAGGCCTACTTTTCTGATCGCCCTCCACACCTTGATGGTACAATTTTGGCAGGCCGCTAAGGCTGGTGGACGCGCACAAGCGATCTTCGGCGGTGAAATCGGGTGCAATTACACTTCATGGAAGCTACTGACATGGTCAAGTAAATCAAGACTACTATTTCTGGTCGCTCTCCACACCTTGATGCTAAAACGTTGGCAGACTGCTTGGGCATGTGAGTGGCAAATGAATGAGGAGATCCTGCGTATTTAGACAAGAAAATTACATTGGTTTGCTGTGCACACATATTCCAAAGGTGCCTGTCCGGTTTTGATGTAGAGGAAGGGGCGAGTAAATTGCGGGGTAGTCACTGATACTGCGCAAGGGTGGGCGCATGGTGCGGGAATGAGCAGCTGTTGAAAAGGTGTCGAGGTGGTGGATAACTGGTTGTCGGGACGGAGAGCTGGCTGAAGCAGTGAACGGACGAACGGGGTGCGGGCTGACAATCGAGTTCATGGGAGAATGGGCTTGTTGGATGAAGGCGGCTGACCGGTTAGTCGGCGAAATTTGTGTGCGGCAGACAGGTGGCGCACGTACTTCAGCAGTTTTCCTTGGTTCAAAATGTCCTTCTCTGGACTTTTGCAGTGTGAGGCACTAAAGGAATTCATTTCTCTTGCCATTGGTCCACCCAGTCAAAGGACGACGTCGTCTCGTTGCCAATGTCCTTAAGTCTTCGGTGCAGGAAGATGGGAAGGTATGAACGCGGAAGGGTAGAGGGAGAATCTGGAGGTGTATATGGTGGGTACTTTGCAGCCTCGCCAGAGGTACCTCTTTGGTCTCGTTCTCCGTTGACGGCAGACGTGGTTATCTGGACGTGGCTGGGTACGCCGATTAGATTGCGGTTACGTCGCTCTGAACGCATTCGTGAAAGTAATTGTAACTGAGAGCGCTTTCAGGACCAATGCCTCCAGTAAACTAGAAAGTCAGGGCAGGTTTAGTCGAGTGGACGTTGTGACCAAAGTTGAGTCGTTTCGGTTCAGAGGCATACTAAGCAGCTTAGGCGTTTCAGTGCAACCAAAGTTGGCGCGTGGTTTGTTGCTACTGGAACAAAACAGATTTCTCCTTCTCGCCCAGTGCTGAGCGTATTGTTGCTTGTTGTGTTAGCCATTTTAGGGAGGTATGGCTGTGGATGGGATGCAGTTGGCGAAGTAGCATCGATGCTCGCTCCTTTTACGTGCATGACGCCGAAATGTGGATGTGTGCTTGGGTTTATTGCCCAGTTGGTGTTGGCACAATTGTCGGCGGCGTCGCGTGCGCAATGCTCTGCCTATCATCGTGCTCAACTCGCTGATCAGTGGACGTCCTGTGCGCTTTCAGCTGTCGCAATCAACGCTGCCGCACTTGCTGACGGTTCCGTGCAGGCTTGCAAGGCGCACCACTGCATCTTCATCGTGTGCGTGTTAGGCGTCTTTCTGTGTGCAATGCAGCCATCGTGCGTTGATGCCTCATGTTGGGTGAACAGTCACCATGTGGGTTTCGACTGCAGTGCTTTCCTTGGCTGAGCTTGTCATAGCCGTGTTGGTATTGGTGTCATTGGGGGTATCGGACATCCGGTTTGCGACATTGCCTTTTTCTCGAAGATTGGTGAAGATGAAAGTGGAGCCTGTGGTGGTATGGCGTTGTCAGTGCTGGGCGAGCGCGCAGGTGCAGTCCAATTGAGTGGTCGAGTATCTGCACGGGAACCTGTGGTAAAGCGACGTGGGTGGTGTGACCCAGCGCCACCTCACCGTTAACAACGTGATGAATTCCTGTTGGTCTGACTCCCTCCGATGCTTGGTGCGACAGTAGGTTCATGCATGCCTGCCCGTAGGTGTTGTCACAAGTCCTTATATGCTTCCTCCCATTTACGCAGTCACCCCACTTCGTCAGGTCGATGAGCGCAGTGGGTGAGTGAGAGTGGAGGAGTGAGGTCGGGCTGGTAGTGAAAGGCTGCGACTGTCTGGACGCTGTTGTGTATCACTCAGAATGGAGGCTGGGAACCCAGTCACAGGGATGCGTTCATATCCTGTGCGACGGTGCCCCAATGACCGGTGTCGTGGTGGAGCTTGAGGTGGGTTCTGATTGTTCTCGGCGCCCAGTTTCTACGAGAGGAGTGAAGCAGGCATCTCTGAGTGCAGAAGACTGGGCTGAAGGCACCAAAACAGGTGCTGAAAGTTAGATGGTAGGCCAGAACTGGTGACTCTTATCCTGTGTGCTGCATCACATTGTTGCGCGGAACTGGGAGGGGTTTGGGTCGATCACACCCGTCCAACTACCCACTACCGTGACACGCGTTCAGTCCTGAAGGCCTAACAGTGATGAGGGCTGAAAGGCAAGTAGGCAGACGACTGCATGAGTAGTGGTTGTGTGGCAACTGAATGTCTAATGAGACGTAGAAACAGAAGCGATGACCATGTTGTGAAGTATAGCTGGGGCTGGCTGAATGTATAGCGTGCACTCGATATGTGAGACTACTGTCTTGCCAACGGTGAAGGACTGCGACGTGGGAGGTTGAGCGTGTGCCTTGAAGTGGACCATATTGACGAGTGGAACGCACATCATGTAGTGGCGAGGAAGACGTAGTTGGATGAAAGATACTTTTATTAGGCAAGAGGGGATGGAGGAGGGTGGCGTGAGTACCTAGGGATCAAGTGTGTGCAGAGTGTAAGTGCCTATTGTGTCTACTCTCTGTTCACGGGTGCTGTCCTATTGTGACAATGGCAATGACGGAATGGCAGGTTTAGGCGCTACCTCTGAGGAAGTTTACGCTTTATATGGCATCCTCCTCTGCGTGGGTGGAGGCAGCGTGCCATCCTCGTCACGCAGTTCAGGAATTGATGGAACGCGTTGTCACGATAAGGACCATTTTCTCCTTCGGGCACCATTTTCATAGTTATGGTTGGTGCTGGCCCCCGAATGTGGTGCGTCTTCCTCAATCTAAAGCATGGAAAAAGGTGGCGAGGCAAATAGATGGGAAGAAGTGGAAGCACAGGCAGAAGTTGGAGGAGGCAAATAACGTGGAACGGGTGAGCAACGAAGCTGAAGGCTGACGTCAACCAACATGCCGATCGTTGATGCGGCAAAGCGAGGAGGGAGCAAGCGAATGGTGAGAGGAGTGCTTACAGGGCCCAGGATGCTGCTATCGACCTGGTCGTCTGCAAAGTCGTGCACGGAGAGGAAGATGAGACCAACGTGTCAGCAGACACACACACTCACACACGTGCGCACGCATGCACACAAACGAACGGTCTTACCTGTTGGCGTGCCACACCACGCACGACGACAATCTAAAAGGGCGAGTGGAGGAAGTGGGCACACGAACGCACCGGGTGTACAGACTGAGTGGAGTAGGGAGAGGTGCAAATTAGGTGAAGGCGCTTACCTTTGTTGTGGAGGTCAAATCTGGCGCGAAAGTAGGAGCGCAAAGAGAGAGGTGAGAAGGAGGAGGTGGAGGTGGAGGTGGAGGCAGAAGAACTGAGGCAGCGTGGAATGGGACAAACTAGGGGAAACAAGGAATGGAAGACAGCGCCTAGAGCAGACGACAATGCCAGCCAAGATAAAGCGAAATTAGAGGATTGGTTGTGTGGAGTGGAGTGGAGTGGAGTCTACTCGGCAATAGCCTGTGCCTTGCCTGATCTAGCACACAAATTCCCTCATCACCATGGCCATTAGAGATAGCATGTCGAGCAAAGACGAAATTGGAGAGAGGAGCAGAACTTACTGAAAGGACGTCGGCAAATGATGAGGTTGACGGAGGCATAGGAGGCGGTGGACAGGAAGGGACTGTGGGCTCGAAGAAGACGAAGATGTGATGAACGTGGGGCGGTCAGAGGAGTGAGATGTTCTGGCGTCACTGAAATGGACAAATGAAGGATGGTTAAAAGACGATTAGTAGGCCTCACTCTTCTCCACTCTACGTGACTCGAATGCAGGAAGGGTGTAGGTAAGACAATGCAAGACGCGGTGATGAAGAGCACATGCGGTGGAGGGAGGGGGAGATGGAGAAGAAGGAAAGGAGGGGTGATTCACTGAAGGCGAATTGGAGAGGAGTATGGGAGAGAAAGAGGAGGCAGGAAGGCTGTTGCTTTGCCGTCGCAAGGACGTCGACCGACTTTGGTGCTGTGCGTGTGTCTTGGTCCCTAATATCTGCCAGGTAGAAGAGAAAGACCTCACTGCATGCAGCCTGCTGCGGTTGCGTCGGGTGGCTTCGACGTGCCAAATGCAAACGTTGAGGTGGTTCAAGCGTTAGGTCGTGAAGACGGCCACCTACCATTCACACTGTCACACAACGCTGTTATAATCAGGCACACGTGGCTAGTCCACCCGCATCTGTTGGAGTTTAGCACTGTGCGGTCTGGTTAAGCCTAACCTTACTTAGTCTACCACACTGCTTCTTACTCACTACATCCCCTCCTGCTTCTGCTCCCACCCCAGCTGCCGTTTATACCGTTTGCAATCTCGTGCGAGAGAGGCACAAAAGACGAAATGAGCAACACCACACAAGGCATACATGCAGGCGTGGAAGGAGACGGCGACTTACCCCTAAATACTGCTATGGAGCCGACGAAGGTGGCTTCTTGGTAGATCTTAATTCTGTGTCTGCGCGATTTGTGCTTTCGCACCAGCGAAGACAGGTGTGGTGCCTGATCTTCTCTAACGGATGCAAAATAAAATGCTTGTTCATCTACAACGAACAAAGGCGTGATTGATTGGGTGGGTTAGTGAGTGTTTGGGTGAGGCAAGGCAAAGTGGAGGGCAGGGGAGGGGAGGAGAAGGGAGGAGAAGGAGATCGAAGAGCAGTTGCGAACAAGAGGCAAGGAAGGGAGGAGGGCGGGGAGGCAGAGGATGATTGCTGTACGTCAATGCATAGTGCTGCACATCTACCTCCTTCACATCTTCTGCCACCACTTCGCACTACTGCAGAGTGCCCTTCTCCAGTCACTACTATGGCCACGCAGCTAAATGCGCCACAAAAGACCTGATTTGGTGGTGGAATCACGTGTTTCTGCCTAAAGCTGCACCTCAGACACTCACTTCTCATTTTGTTTGCCTGACCTGCGCAAAGCTTTGACATTGCACAGGCAAATGTGGTGGGGAGAAGGAGGGTAGGATGGGCGGGAGAGACGAGGGGAAGGGGAGGAGGGTGTGTCAGCACAACTTATCCCCAAGTTTTGCTCGAAGCGTCTACTCATTTTTCTAGGTGACATAACGGAACCGCTTGCGCGACTATCCAAAGGTTGTTTGCATCAACGAAAACGCGCCTCATCTTGTGGTTTGCATTTGGACGGATTCCACCATGTCCGACTAGCCACCTTGCTGGACGAGGTTATGTTTCGCTGCATTCTCATAAAAGCTGCCAGATGGCCCCCGCATGCTACAGTTCTGACTGGATGGGTACTTGCGTGCTTCTCCTAATGAATGTCAAGCAGGCTCGTCAGCAGCCGTAGAGAGGCCATCAACAAAGTGCTTGTAGTAGTGGTGTGCTAAACTAAGGAGCTTACGGACATCCGTCAAATTGTTTATCTTATGTAGGAATGGCCTCTAAACAGGGGCTGTACTGGTTGGCTTCTGACACGCTAAGGATCAGCAGATTCTTTGCTAGTGGGGATGTGGGTGGATGCTACGCCAGACGGTTCTCATCCTCCAAGTCGCGTTGCACTTGAAAGGGGGAGATCTAGGGGCACTGCCAACAGCGTAGGTGGTTCCTCCTTGCCATCCTCCTCCCTGCCACTGTCATTAGCACAAAAGCATTCCCAATTCTGTAACATCCCTAATGTACTTGATAAAACAATCAGGACGCCTTCAGCTCAGTCTTCTGCACTCAGAGATGCCTGCTTCACTCCTCTCGTAGAAACTGGGCGCCGAGAACAATCAGAACCCACCTCAAGCTCCACCACGACACCTGTCATTGGGGCACCATCGCACAGGATATGAACGCGTCCCTGTGACTGGGCTCCCAGCCTCCATTCTGAGTGATACACAACAGCGTCCAGACAGTCGCAGCCTTTCACTACCAGCCCGACCTCACTCCTCCACTCTCACTCACCCACAGTGCCTATCGACCTGAAGAAGTGTTGAAATGATGTCATAGAAATGAGGGTGACTGCGTAAATGGGAGGAAGCATATAAGGACTTGTGACAACACCTACGGGCAGGCATGCATGAACCTACTGTCACACCAAGCATCGGAGGGAGTCAGACCAACAGGAATTCATCACGTTGTTAACGGTGAGGTGGCGCTGGGTCACACCACCCACGTCGCTTTACCACAGGTTCCCGTGCAGATACTTGACCACTGAATTGGACCGCACCTGCGCGCTCGCCCAGCACTGACAACGCCATACCACCACAGGCTCCACTTTCATCTTCACCAATCTTCGAGAAAAAGGCAATGTCGCAAACCGGATGTCCGATACCCCCAATGACACCAATACCAACACGGCTATGACAAGCTCAGCCAAGGAAAGCACTGCAGTCGAAACCCACATGGTGACTGTTCACCCAACATGAGGCATCAACGCACGATGGCTGCATTGCACACAGAAAGACGCCTAACACGCACACGATGAAGATGCAGTGGTGCGCCTTGCAAGCCTGCACGGAACCGTCAGCAAGTGCGGCAGCGTTGATTGCGACAGCTGAAAGCGCACAGGACGTCCACTGATCAGCGAGTTGAGCACGATGATAGGCAGAGCATTGCGCACGCGACGCCGCCGACAATTGTGCCAACACCAACTGGGCAATAAACCCAAGCACACATCCACATTTCGGCGTCATGCACGTAAAAGGAGCGAGCATCGATGCTACTTCGCCAACTGCATCCCATCCAAAGCCATACCTCCCTAAAATGGCTAACACAACAAGCAACAATACGCTCAGCACTGGGCGAGAAGGAGAAATCTGTTTTGTTCCAGTAGCAACAAACCACGCACCAACTTTGGTTGCACTGAAACGCCTAAGCTGCTTAATATGCCTCTGAACCGAAACGACTCAACTTTGGTCACAACGTCCACTCGACTAAACCTGCCCTGACTTTCTAGTTTACTGGAGGCATTGGTCCTGAAAGCGCTCTCAGTTACAATTACTTTCACGAATGCGTTCAGAGCGACGTAACCGCAATCTAATCGGCGTACCCAGCCACGTCCAGATAACCACGTCTGCCGTCAACGGAGAACGAGACCAAAGAGGTACCTCTGGCGAGGCTGCAAAGTACCCACCATATACACCTCCAGATTCTCCCTCTACCCTTCCGCGTTCATACCTTCCCATCTTCCTGCACCGAAGACTTAAGGACATTGGCAACGAGACGACGTCGTCCTTTGACTGGGTGGACCAATGGCAAGAGAAATGAATTCCTTTAGTGCCTCACACTGCAAAAGTCCAGAGAAGGACATTTTGAACCAAGGAAAACTGCTGAAGTACGTGCGCCACCTGTCTGCCGCACACAAATTTCGCCGACTAACCGGTCAGCCGCCTTCATCCAACAAGCCCATTCTCCCATGAACTCGATTGTCAGCCCGCACCCCGTTCGTCCGTTCACTGCTTCAGCCAGCTCTCCGTCCCGACAACCAGTTATCCACCACCTCGACACCTTTTCAACAGCTGCTCATTCCCGCACCATGCGCCCACCCTTGCGCAGTATCAGTGACTACCCCGCAATTTACTCGCCCCTTCCTCTACATCAAAACCGGACAGGCACCTTTGGAATATGTGTGCACAGCAAACCAATGTAATTTTCTTGTCTAAATACGCAGGATCTCCTCATTCATTTGCCACTCACATGCCCAAGCAGTCTGCCAACGTTTTAGCATCAAGGTGTGGAGAGCGACCAGAAATAGTAGTCTTGATTTACTTGACCATGTCAGTAGCTTCCATGAAGTGTAATTGCACCCGATTTCACCGCCGAAGATCGCTTGTGCGCGTCCACCAGCCTTAGCGGCCTGCCAAAATTGTACCATCAAGGTGTGGAGGGCGATCAGAAAAGTAGGCCTGACTTACGGGATAGTGTCAGTAGCTTACATGAAGTGTAATTGCACCCGATTTCACTGCAGGAGATCGCTTGGGGCACTCGTGTAGGAGTGGTCGCTAGAGGATCTCCAACAATTTCCTGCCACATGAAGTCTTCTCTCCGGTTGGTTTGGCTCAAATTCGTCATCAATTCACGTTGGCGACAGTTGAGATCGCTGAAATGACATTCGTGAAGAGAGGAAAAGTACTTCACGCAGCCACAACTACTCGCATATGCAGTTTAGAGACTAACGCTTCGTCCAAAATGGTGTGACTGCATTTCGCCGTTGTCCTTCCCACTCCTAAGCAACCGTGCCCGCATTCCTAGTCAAAAGTCAGGTCAGAGAATCAACGGGATGGCTGGTTTGACCCACAAGGTGTTCATTCATTCATCATCCTCGCCAAGGCGACTTGATGTTGCGGTGTTTATTACCAACCTTGCTGCGCATGTCCCACATGGCCACAAATGGCGCAGTTTGATGACTTGACGAAGCCGCTGCCAAAATTGAGTGACTACGTCCCCATTGTGACAGCCATAAGCATGACGAAGATGTGGCTTACAGTGGGCACTGCAGAGGGGGATGAGTGCACCGCCACTTGGGAGGAGACCGGTGAGCTGCGGTAGCGAAGATAGATGGACAGCTTCCAGTTCACACTGACTGCTAACACGAGGTGTCTGCAGTTGATTTGGACTGTCAACCAAGGAGAGGTCGATAAGGCTGCCAAAACAGATATTCTCACCCCTCCCTTCCTTCGCATCCCCCTTTCCCCCTCCCCCATTTCAGCCGAGCTTCCGATCAGCTACAAAGCTGTACCTCGCCTTCGAAAGTTATGTGCGTTTTAGGATAAGCTCTAACGCAATTCGCCTTGCCTCGTTCACTGACTCATGGGCTTTGCACATCAGCAAGCGACAATTATGTCAGCATCACGTCAACTACCACCATCGGCAGCAACAGTGCGCATTGCCTTCGGTATGCCGACACGCTCCTCGTCAGGCTAATGAAACCGGACAGGTGACCCACATTTCACGACCAGGAAATAAAATAATGGCACAAAGGATCATTCAACTAAGGAGAGCTTTGTAGTCTTATGTGAGCCGAGAGGCAGTACGAGGAAGCTCTAATCCAAACATTGCCATCTCCCATACCATCTGCGAATGATATCGCCTTTATATTGTGTCATTCAGGAATAGCAGTAGGATGCAGTGAAGACAAAGCGGAGCTGATCCGTCACCCACGACTACTGGATGCAATGGCAGCAGTTGACCAGCACCTTCGGAGATGCATGCAATAGGCTCAGTGCTTGTCTCTCCGTTCATGGACTTTGGCTACTTGGAGGGAGAGGAGCGAGAAGAGTTAGAGGGTTGTGTAGTGAAATCTTGCTGGTGTGGCGAGTGCGCTTAGTACTTAACAGTGGAGATTGCGATCATTGGACGAACCATCACCATTGATGAATGGTTCGGTGATGCGTCAGGTGGATTAGCGCTCGCATCTGTGTGTCTCTCTGCCGGCGGCTGCACCGGTCACTAGAACAGTGGCAATGTAGATAGAGCGCCATGCAATCATGACGCGCCTCTGTTGTCGCGCCCCAAAGCTAGCCAACCTTCGACACCAATTGCCACTGTCCACCTCGACGGTGATCTTCTTGCACATCAACAAGAACCCACTCCATCACACCCCAACCCTCCAACCCTGTTGCCACAAAGTCCGTTTCATGACAAAATCTCATTAACTTTGGAGGATAACTGGTACAAATGATGTGCAGGCGCTGTGCGCCTCTTTGATCGCTATGAACGAATTTGATCGGTCTATGCCCACTGAAGAGAAGCAAGCATCTCAGCGCTTTGCGGCTTGATGGGTTATGCTATGGACGCTTTCATGAGACTAAGTGGGCGTAAGTGGGTCCAAGACGCGTCTACTCACTCACTCACACTCACTCACTCACTCACTCACTCACTCACTCACTCACTCACTCACTCACTCACTCACTCACTCACTCACTCACTCACTCACTCACTCACTCACTCACTCACTCACTCACTCACTCACTCACTCACTCACTCACTCACTCACTCACTCACTCACTCACTCACTCACTCACTCACTCACTCACTCACTCACTCACTCACTCCACCGCCATGTAATCCCTTCTTGCGCTTTTAATACCATCAGATGTGTCTTTCAAAGGTACGTGAGCCCATGTCATACTGTGACCGCTTACTGGCGAAGAGGCTTTACTCCGTATGGCATTGACTTGGCGAGGACGACTGCAGCCCAAATAACCGTTACTGTGCCTCGGTCACGAACTTCGCTCAATGTCGATGATCAGAAGCATTCTGTGCTGTCGCACCACTGGATAGTGTAACCGGCTGTCAAAAATGAGATTATACGAATCCATTTGGACATACTGCATCACTCCAGGAGGTAAGCACAGACGATTTGCTACCACTTGCAGTCCATCGTTTTGCTGCGGAAACAGACTTAAGCGGACACAATATCCAAGAATCCCACGCTTTTGACCACCCTTCCCTTTTTCCCTAATAACGACTGCCAAAGTGGCCATTTAAAGACCCGTCGGGGTTACGGAGGGTGTGAAGGCTAAAGTGTTGAAGGTTGAATGCACTAACGAAAGGCGTGAGGACCAACACATGGGTAAACAAGGGCAGTAAAACTAGGTGGATGGTAAGTGTGATGCAGAGGAGTGGGTGGATGAAGAGGGGAATGGATGAGCGCGTGCATGGGTGGATGAGTGGATGAGTGGATGAGTGGACGGGTTGGTGGGGTGGACATGGAAAACCATTGATGCGGATGAGGAGCTGAGTAGACACATGCGTGGTTGAATGGAAGTAGATAGAGCAAATTGGTGAATACATCAGTGTGACTGAAGGAGTGGTTGATGAATGAAGGATGAATAATATTTAAATAGATGGATGGGTTAATGTGTGAATGGGGATGGAATGGGTGGATGCGTGTAGGAGCCGACGCGCCGGTGAATGCATAAATGGATGTGTGAATGGATGGGTGGATGGGTGGAAGAATGTGTGAATAGTTGATGAGGGGATGAGTAAAGGAATGGAATGCTAGACGTTAGCACGGAGGAGTTAGGGTTGCGCAGAAGATGAAAGTCAATGGGTGTGAATTGGTAGAAAAAGGATGCGGATCGAGATCAGGCAATGCGCAATGTATGCATATTAGGCGCGTGATTTAGCAGTAAACAAATGAGAACTAGGTAGAGGACTGGGAGAGAAATGATTAGGTGGATAAATGGAAGACGCATAGCTGCATGATTGGATGGATGGATGGATGGATGGATGAATGGATGGATGGATGGATGGATGGAGGGAGGGATGGATGGATGGATGTGGGTACACCTTGAATTGCAGTGCCAGCGCAAGCAGTAGCATCTCATTCACCACATTCAACTACCACCATCAACGACCGATATGGAGAAGTCACATCCAATGAACGAGTCTCAAGCCTTCTACACATCAAACACCACTCCTGTCCAACCTCAGGCCACACACCGCCTCTCCCCTTGCACTCGATGTCTAGCGGAGAAGTTGCCAACGTAATTCCGTTCAAGGCTCGCATCCAACAAACGCGCGCAAGTCAAGACTCTCAACACAGCCCCCACCAAGGTCCGTTCGCGCCTTTCTACTGGTTCGGCAATCAACAAACCGTTTCGTCATGGTTACAATCAAGCACACTACGTGAGAAATGGATTACAGTAGAAAATGCCCACCTCAGTTTCACTTGTCAAGACAAATCACATCAGCCACCTTTGCCACGCTTCCACAACTCCCTCCAATAATGAACACCAAAGAGGTATTAAAGACTGTGTTGCAGTAAATGAGACAACAAACCTACCTCACTGCAAATGCGATCCTTTTAAATCAAGACAGAAGCACCCGACTCAGACAGGGCACACCACTATCCCGCACCAAGACCCAGGCCAATAACCAAGCCTCCTCTGCTTGTCATAACGCCGTCATGCACAAATTGCACACATACGAACAGGTGGGTGAACTAGAACGCCAGCACTGACACCTCCAAACCCGTGATCCTCTTCCCCACCCTCATTACAGGCCTCAACAACAGCCAGCGAGCTCAACTCTTATGCTCTACCATCAAGATCCCTCCAGTTAAAGGCGGCACTATGAATAGCGGAGACGACATCCAACGAATGCGACAGCTCCGTCATTATAACTCTCAGCAGAAAGAAACTATTCCCTACATTAGCAAAGTCAATCCAGCGAAGGTCCCGCTGTTTGATTCCAACGATGCCGCCAGGAAGACCACCTCTCGACTCTGCTGTGCAGACCGAACACCGGACCGTGGGATGGACAACACTGGCCTCCAGCCCCCTCAAGTACCTTTCCACCTTCCGTGCAGATGCGACTACACGCCCAACAATGAAAAGAACAAACGACTTCAGCAAACACACCAGCCCTCCTCACGAACAGACACAACGACGCATTATGACACTTCATCCACCTCTCATAATGATTGCTAGGAGCACAACTTGTACTGCCGTACAAGCCTTCATTAAAACTGCCCATCTGCTTTACAAAGACAGTACTCAATCGAGCCATTGCTGCACCTCGCACCATTCCACAACCTTCGATGTCAGGAAATCGCCCCATCCTTAATGTTCATCCTCAGGTTCATAATCGAGCCACACTTGCAGCAATTCGAGGCGACTAAAATTACATTCACGGACTCCCACATCTCCTACAAATGTTTGAACCCATGGGAGAGTAAAATCGCCAGCCATCCACAGTTGTCCACAAAGTCGTCCAGCAACTCACTGCAGTGGCTGTAGTTAAGACAATGAATGGCTTGGCGTTAATCAGTGGACACGGTTGATGGCAAGTTGTAAAGCATGCCTTCTTGCGCTGCTGCCAACGCCTTGGTGATGCCGCAATTAATAAACACATCATGTCTCGCCATTGCGTGGCACTCAATCTTCTAGCATTGCACCGTAAGTCATTGCGCCCAATGTTATGGCACGGTGAATTACAAGGTTGTGTATTCGCCATCCTTTCCTGCTTCGGCTGGGTCGCATTCCTGGGTAAGTGTAGATGAGTGCAGAATGCTTCTCGCGCGCAGCAAGTGCGTTCAGATGATGCATGAGGGTGAAGAGAACCCACCAGCCAGAGCCTATTATGAAGAAGCGACGACTCGGCTGATTTCCTCCAAGGCTAAGGCATCCTAAGTGGCTGAAGAGCATTGTACAGTGGAAGAAGGTGCCATGGTCACCACGCTGACTGGCACAGCTGAAGTGCTGTCCGAGGAGGATCCGGGTCCTCCATGCTAAGCAGCCAGCCTTCCCACAAACACTAGGTTGTAGAAATTGGAAAGGTGTGATTTGAGACAGTAACGTTGCTTTCCGTGTGTGGTGCCAGCGCCTTGCTATGCTGCACGGCTAATGCTATTTGGGCGAGGTGTTAAGAGATTAGAGAGACTCCTTTGACATTGGTGAGTAGGGTGAATTTACGAGGATGTCAAGGACTGTTTGCACACCGAGACGGGAAGGCGTTTGTGAAAAGAAGTGAAGGCAGCCTATGGATGAACCCCATTTCAACATTTGCGAATGAATTGCCTGACCTAACAATTCCAGTGTCGAGGATTGCACGTTCCGTAGTGGGACGCGGGATTCGCATTGATGAGGTGGTGCAATGACGTCAAAGTAATGATGTAGAATGACAGGCTTCAGCTGAGCATCCGCCGAGTCTGATTGCAAACCACCGCAGGCATTTCGCCACCTCTCATCCGAGTCGACAAATCGCATTCCGCTTCTACTGACCACGCAACTGTCACAAACACGCCTTCCAAAGGCATTCAAGCTTCATGAAGCATAAAATCTAACATCACTGCCCTTTTCCCCTCCTCGACCTCCAAATGAAACCGATGCAACTCGCACTGGCATGTCATCTAATCCAAGCTAATACCCTGGCACATTGCCTGGCACATTCGGCAATAGGCCCCAACACAAGGTCCAGCATGTCGGCACAAAACACACGTCCAACAGGTGCAAGACAAATCATTCTAAATCAATCCAGTCCCAACAATCACAAACGACGGAATGAGCAACTCCACATCAATCTAACAGCACCACTCTTGCGTCAACAATGCACGCCAAGCTCCCATGCTGCTCCAAAGACATCAACTTGGACAAGATTAATCGACCCTGAATGCCTTCCAGATGTCACGTTGCGCAAGGACAACAACACGAAGCACCAAACGGACATCGATTCCCCGCTGCCCACTCCCCCTTTCCGAAGAAAGTTTTCGCCGTGGGATAGAACAGCATGTCTTGCAAACAACCAGCCAGCACTACCATATCCACTACACCTTCCCTTCGCAGATTGAATGAGCGTATGAACAACTCATCAGTCTCACTTACAATAACTGACGGACTGCTTGCAAAATAATCCACTCCGACTTCTAGCGGTGACCTACCCACCACAGCAGGGAATGCACCAACAGCAACTCTGCCACTGTAGGCGGCGAGGTAGTCCTACGCCACACCATCAACGCCCTTCTGCCAAAGGTTCCCGTCCACGCACTCCACTACTTAGTTAACGAACACAGCTGCACACCACACCTGTGCGTTCGCCCAGCAGTCAGATGCTCACAGCCCATGTCCACTTCCTTCCTCAGCACTCTTCCAGAAGCAACCAATTTTTTTCGGCAGAGCAGATGCTCAATGTTCCCTACGCCACCGAACCAATAAGCTTACCTGCCGTGCCAGAACCAGCACAGCGCAAACTAGTGCTGCCACAGTGCAAACATTCCCTACCGATCCACACATTTACCCAAACCACTTTTCTTGAGGCAAGGTGAAAAAACAATGCCACACTCATTTATGAGGACAAACCCTGACAAGGCAACCCCATCCCCTCAAACAATAAAACCACTGCAGGCAAAACCCTTAGCACTAGTGTTCGCAGAGCATTAAGCACAAAAATACACACGACGGCGCCTAAAACATACTCCATGACGATGCACTCGTGCGTCTTGCAGACATGCAACAAATCGTGACCAAGAGAAGCAGTGTTGGTTGCAACAGCGCAAAAGGCAGCCATCATGCAGCGATCGGCGAGGTGAACCAACGATAGACAAAGCATTGCGAACGCAGCCACGTTGACAATGACGGCGGCAGCGGTGGCGTCTGCCAACACCAACTGAGGTACCAACTCCAGCACACACGATGACGCACTTCTCCGCACTTCGACGCCCTGCACGTAGAAGGACACAGCATCACCACTACTTCAGCCATGGTGTCTCACCCACATCCACACCTCCCTAAAATAGCCAACAGACCAAACAAAAGAAGACTTCACTACTAAGAGAAAGGATAGGAATCTGCATCACTCCACCAACACCAACCAATGCCTCAACACCCGTTGCAAAAAGGAGCCGGACTGCTTAACAAGCTCTGCATCAAGACAGCTTAGTCTCCGACACAGCATCAAATCTGCAACAAACCTACCTGCGTTTTGAATTTGCCCAAGCCACTGCTCCTGCAAGTAGCGTCAAAAATGACTGCCTTGGCGAAGACGGACACTGGTGTGCACACCAACTGTACTTTTGCGACGAAAGCCAAAAGGGTTGGTGGCTAAAAGAGAGAGTGAGTGAGTGAGTGAGTGAGTGAGTGAGTGAGTGAGTGAGCGAGTGAGTGAGTGAGCGAGTGAGTGAGTGAGTGAGTGAGCGAGTGAGTGAGTGAGTGAGTAGACGTGTCTTGGACCCACTTACGCCCACTTAGCTCCATGAAAGCGGCCACAGCAGAATCCATCAAGTCACAAAGCGCTGAGATGATTGCTTCTCTTTACTTTGGTAGGCAGTTCAGTGGGCATGGACTGATCAAATTCGTTCATAGCGATCAAAGACGCACACAGTGCCACATCGGCCCAGATACGTCAGACGCATGATACATATGTCCTCGACATTGGACTCCTCAGGTAAACTAATTGTATTTACGACACGCGCTGTGCTTGCATCGCATGCAGGAGCGTTGCATTCATTCGAATAAGCTTTGCGGTTCACGCTTATACCTGTAATTGCAGTGGCAGTGGCGATGGTGGCGGTGATGGCCTGGACTTCAGTTGACTTCGCACTCCTCCAGTCGTTTTCGGAATCTGTTGATTTGCCCCACTCCACAGAAAATGAGATTCGCTTTGCCTACGTACTCTCCCTCATCCACAAAGCACCGATTGGGTGATAAGGCATTCCTCTGAGAATGCAAGAAAACAGCAGGAGAAACTGAACATTCCAAGACAGGGATGGCAGTCGCTACCGTCATTCCCCTAGGTTGCAGAGTAGCTGAAGGGGTCGCAGAATTAGGCGAATGGTGAGTCAATCAGTGTGTAGCGTACGAGCAGCAAGTAGAAGGAAAGACCTCCCACGGTAGGGGAGTGGGACAGCTCCTTTGCAACCAGCTCCACATTGTACACCTTCCTCGCGCCTACGTAAGCACCTCAAAGCATGCGAATTATCCCATCACCCTCACTTCGCCTTAGTGCAATCTGGAGTTGCAGCCCACACATTTCAAGCAATCAGCCCGAATCTGTTTCACTCTACCGATGCACATGCACCACTCCTCTTCCCATGGCGATGCCTGCAGGTCTTACGTGAACAATAACGACTGATGTGTCTTTCGCGATCCCGCGAGCTTGTGTCAACTCTGTCACCGCTTCATTAAGGAGAATGCTAATCTTTGTGTAAATCGACGTGACGGGAACGACTGCAGCCCCAAACATTCGCTGCCGTGCCCTCGCTCACACACTTTACTGAATGGCTTGCGTTGGAGACAGTCTGCATCATTGCACCATCGTCGAGTTTAAACGACTGCGACAGCACACGACTTAGCACTTGACGAAATTATCCCTCGAGGTCATCAATGACTATTGATCGACTGACCAATTAATCAATGCCTTCATCGATGCGGCAATCGATGCGCTGCCTGTCGCGATTGGTTTGCGCATTGAGGCAATTTTCGGGTGGAATGGGCAGAGTGTAAGTGCCTACTTTGTCTGCTCTCTAGTCACGGATGCTGCCCAATTGTGACAAAGGGAACGACGGAATGGCAGGTTTGGGTGCCACCTCAGAGGAAGTTTCCGCTTTACATGGCATCCGTGGAGATAGCCTGTCACCCCCGACACGTAGTTGAGGAAACGACGCCAAGCAGTTCACATGGCTCAGGAATTGATGAACGCGTTGTGACGGTAAGGCCGATTTCTTCTTCGAAGGCTGTTTCCCTAGCCATGGTAGGCGCTGCCCCGCGAATGCGGTGATTCCTCCTCAATCTAAAGCATGGAAGATGGTAGCGAGGCAAGTGGATGGGAAGAAGTGGAAACACAGGCAAAAGTTGGAAAGGCATTGTATTTCGTCCAGTTTTGTAGTACTTTCTATGCATTCCAGCTGTAAATTTGCTGCAGATGAGGTAGATAAGGCCTTCTCTTCGTTCCTGTCAATGAGCAACACCACACAAGGCATACATGCAGGCGTGAAAGGAGATGGCGACTTACCCCTAAATACTGCTATGGAGCCGACGAAGGTGGCTTCCTGGTAGATCCTAATTCTGTGTCTGCGCGATTTGTGCTTTCGCACCAGCGAAGACAGGGGTGGTGCCTGATCTTCTCTAACGGATGCAAAATAAAATGCTTGTTCATCTACAACGAACAAAGGCGTGATTGATTGGGTGGGTTAGTGAGTGTTTGGGTGAGGCAAGGCAAAGTGGAGGGCAGGGGAGGGGAGGAGAAGGGAGGAGAAGGAGATCGAAGAGCAGGTGCGAACAAGAGGCAAGGAAGGGAGGAGGGTTGGGAGGCAGAGGATGATTGCTGTACGTCAATGCATACTTCGACTAATGCGTGAATGCCTCATTTATGACGCTTCTTCTGTTTCTCTTCCAAACCACCACTCCTCATGTCCCATCGCAGCAGGGCAGGGCAGAGCAGCATCAACGATGCCAATGCATTTCCTAGCCTCTGCCGCTAAAACGATTTGTGTGAGTGCTTGCAGGTGTGGTGAAGGAGCTGCATGTGCTTCATAGGAATGCATTTGGAAGACAGTTTCGATAACACCTCCATTCTCTACCCAAACCACGGCAGGTGTCTTCTTCTCCACCTGAGGCATTTCGCAGACGATAGCCATGGTCGTCGTCACTCCACACTTCGTCGAAAAGGTAGGAGGGCAGCTGTGGGCACACCTCTGCATCCACCCACACTCTGCTCATTCTACCATTTCAGTTCTCACATTTCACCGTTACACTACGTCCCTGCATAGCCCATCGCACACGTGTCTACTGGAAAGAAAATTGGAGACAAACCTCACAGACAAAAGTAGCTGTGGCATGGAGAGCTCAGCCGTCATCCCAAAGGCGAGATGATCGGTGAGCGTGTGATAGTCCCCCGTGCGCATGGGACACGCATCAAATTGTGACGACCACATCAAGCGTGGTGATTTACTTTCAAACGACACGGTGGCACATCAAGCCTCATCGCAAGCACTCAGACCACTCACCTGCACAGAAACGAGCAAATCACAACCACTTACTCACTCACTTGTACATTTCGTTACAGCGACAATAAGAGGGCGAAAGACAGGTTCCAGTGGAAAGCAAGTGTTTCGAGCACTTGCACAGGTATAAATGGACTGCTTGCATTAAAGAATACGAGCCATAAGGTATCGTGCGTCCTCCTCCTGTGAGGAGAATTTCCACCAAACCAAGTATATGCACCTGGCTGCCTTGCTAGACGAGGTCATTCGTCTACCCTATTCTTGTCCATTCAATGCGCCAACTTTTAAGTGCGTCACATTGTACCGCTGTTCATGTTGAAGCATCGACTTACTGGTCGGTGATACTGCAATCCATTCACTTGCCAGGACGTTGCGAGCTCCGCCAGCCTCGTTTCCATCGTTGGCCAAATGCGACACGCGAAGATGTGTGCGATAACTGCTGCTCGCATCTGCCTCATCTGCAGCAGATTCACAGCTGGAAAGCATAGAAAGAACAACAAAAATAGACGAATTACAATGCCTCCCCCAGCTTACGCCTGTGTTTCCACTTCTTCCCATCTACTTGCCTCGCTACCTTCTTCCATGCTTTAGATTGAGGTGGAATCACCGCTTTCGCGGGGCAGCGCCCACCGTGGCTAGGGAAACAGTGCCCGAAGAAGAAATGGCCCTTATCGTCACAACGTGTTCATCAATTCCTGAACTGCGTGAACTGCTTTGCGTTGTTTCCTCAACTACGTGTCGGGGGTGACAGGCTGCCTCTGCCCATGCCATGTGAGGCACAATAAAGCAGCATCCGTGACTAGAGAGCAGACAAAGTAGGCACTTACACTCTGCCCATTCCACCCGAAAATTGCCTCAATGCGCAAACCAATCGCGACAGGCAGCGCATCGATTGCCGCATCGATGAAGGCATTGATTAATTGGTCAGTCGATCAATAGTCATTGATGACCTCGAGGGATAATTTCGTCAAGTGCTAAGTCGTGTGCTGTCGCAGTCGTTTAAACTCGACGATGGTGCAATGATGCAGACTGTCTCCAACGCAAGCCATTCAGTAAAGTGTGTGAGCGAGGGCACGGCAGCGAATGTTTGAGGCTCTGATTGCGACAGCAGAAAGCGCACAGGACGTCCACTGATAAGCGACTTGAGCACGATGATATGCTGAATGGGGTGAGATTAACTTCACAGTGCGTCACATTGTGCTGTTGACCGGTTTGCTGTAGCAGCTCACAAGTCGTTGCTGATGGAATCGATCCACTTGCCATGACTTTGTCACCTTCATCTGCCTCAGTTACAATTCCTGACTCACAAGCCGATCTCCACTTAGCCTGCTTCATGCGCATAGTCAAAACAGCCAAAACTACTCGCATATGCAGTTTAGAGACTAACGCTTCGTCCAAAATGGTGTGACTGCATTTCGCCGTTGTCCTTCCCACTCCTAAGCAACCGTGCCCGCATTCCTAGTCAAAAGTCAGGTCAGAGAATCAACGGGATGGCTGGTTTGACCCACAAGGTGTTCATTCATTCATCATCCTCGCCAAGGCGACTTGATGTTGCGGTGTTTATTACCAACTTGCTGCGCATGTCCCACATGGCCACAAATGGCGCAGTTTGATGACTTGGCGAAGCCGCTGCCAAAATTGAGGCAGTACGAGGAAGCTCTAACCCAAACATTGCCATCTCCCATACCATCTGCGAATGATATCGCCTCTATATAGTGTCAATCAAGAATGGCAGTAGGATGCAGTGAAGACAAAGCGGAACTGATCCGTCACCCACGACTACTGGATGCAATGGCAGCAGTTGACCAGCACCTTCGGAGATGCATGCAATAGGCTCAGTGCTTGTCTCTCCGTTCATGGACTTTGGCTACTTGGAGGGAGAGGAGCGAGAAGAGTTAGAGGGTTGTGTAGTGAAATCTTGCTGGTGTGGCGAGTGCGCTTAGTACTTAACAGTGGAGATTGCGATCATTGGACGAACCATCACCATTGATGAATGGTTCGGTGATGCGTCAGGTGGATTAGCGCTCGCATCTGTGTGTCTCTCTGCCGGCGGCTGCACCGGTCACTAGAACAGTGGCAATGTAGATAGAGCGCCATGCAATCATGACGCGCCTCTGTTGTTGCGCCCCAAAGCTAGCCAACCTTCGACACCAATTGCCACTGTCCACCTCGACGGTGATCTTCTTGCACATCAACAAGAACCCACTCCATCACACCCCAACCCTCCAACCCTATTGCCACAAAGACCGTTTCATGACATGATCTCATTAACTTTGGAGGATGACTGGTACAATTCAATGGGCGTGGTGATTAGTGGGCAGTTGCGTTCACTTGTTCTGTTCCTCGTTGAAGAACTTACTGTAGTCTTGCTCCTCATTCCCATCGCCCTTCTTCTGTTTGTGGTCCTTTTTGGACACGCCAGGGGCTTCAGCGCCACCCTCACCATCGTACTCATCATAGTCGGTATTGTAGCCCTCCTTGTCTGCATCTCCGTGTGGTTGTGTTTCTCCCGCCTTCTTCAAATCGGTGGCAGTGCGAGTGGGATCGGGTCTGGCGTTGGCGCACACAACAACAAACACGACGAGGAGGAGAGTCACGAAGATGTATGCAGACTTCATCTCTGGTCTTCGGTTGATTTTGCCTTCAAATATGCTCCACCTTATATAGGCTGTGTTGGCCTTGACCGATTGAAGCAGAAGTGAGCAAGAGTCAGTGGGAGGGAGGTGAAATGCAATGCTAAAGCAAATGTGATGTGTGCATTGTAGGCGTGTGATTTATCGGTGCGCAGATAACCATTAGGTGGAGGGCTGGGAGAAGAATGATTAGGTGGATGAATGGAAGACGCGTGGCTGCATGCTTACCTAAGTTGATGAATGAATTGGTGGATGGATGGATGGATGGATGGATGGATGGATGGATGGATGGATGGATGGATGGATGGATGGATGGATGGATGGATGGATGGATGGATGGACGGAGGGACGGACGGACGGACGGATGGACGACGGATTAATGTGAGCACACATTGAATTGCATGGATGACGGCAATGAGATGTCTGGTGGTTGGATGCTCAGAGGAAGGCAGGCAGCACTTATGAATGCCTCCGTGCATGCGTGGGTGGGTGCATGCTGGCTGCAGGATTGCATGGATGCATGAATGTAAGCATGGACGAATTTGCGCCTTCGGTAATGCAAGCGACTCCACGAGGGCCAATGAAGGCAGCAAGTTGGATGGAACAACAAATGCAGCAAGTGTGGCTAGGGGAAGAACTCCTTCACTTTACTCTTCTTCATCCTTCTCTCTGCACTTGTCCTTTGTAGTTCCCATTCCAAAACTACTCATCCTCCTAGCCTCAACGAATATCGCTTGCCAATGCTCCTTCTACGTCTCCGCCTCACGAATGAACTGTAACGATGCCTTGCTTTGGTGCAATTCTCAATCCTTTCGTGTGTAGATGTGAGACAGTGGATGCTTCGCACTCACTCTCCTCCCCTTCCCCCTTCCCACCATGTTCAACACACCTAACCCTTTCAAATTGACCCTGTTGGTTGGATTAACAAGGCCTATTATCGGCCTCTCGGTTTCTAGCACTGCTGTTTTCGGTTCTTTGGGCCAAGCACATCTCTCACACTGTCTTCATTTATCTTCCAACCCTCCTCTTCACCACTGCATTTACGCAGGCAGCTAGTAGCGAATGCACCCCAATCGAAATCATTAACTAGATGGCAAATGTTACACCTGACTTCGAGTAGTGCGTGAGCCAACAGTTCCGCGCTTGTTGGTGGATCGCGCTGCATTCACAAATCGCCTCCAACTTTATGCGAAACGCTGGTTTTCTTGACTAGCACGACACTCCAGTTGGTTGAGCGCATCAAATTACTTCTTGCTGGATAATGAGGCTGATAGACAGGCACTCAAAGCGAGGTGGCAAGGGGTCGTGCAGCAGGTGATTCTTCAAAGCTCCCTCAGCTCAAAGAGTTAAGGAGGTGAGAGAGAGGGAGCTGCACATCAACAAGCAAACACTGAGGCCAACCGACGGTGATTGAAGTTTATGTGTTAGATGCCGCCAGAGAAGCGGTGAGGCCAGGAGATTGGCGTTGATGCCACGAGGTGGAATAGGCTTGGAATGGAAAATTTGTGCGTTGGAGCTCGGTAGGCTTTGAAGTGGTTACGATTCGTGATCAGATAGAGATTGTTGCCCTGCGACATTTGTGTTTGAATTTCTTATCTTTCAAAGAAATGCAAATCAGCTCAGTGTCGATGAGATGCTCTCTCTCTCCCCTTTTCAATTATTCCTAATCATCAAATCTGAGAATCACTTGGTATTTTGGTTTACATAAGCGTGAATTGTACATTTGCGTGGGGGGCGACGTGCCAACAACTAGGCCACTATGACTGCGTTCACTGAGAGGCACGATTTTGTTAACTTTGGTGGGGCTGCACTCAAGTAGCAAGTGAATGACGAATGCCTACTGAGCAGAGGGCTGACTTGTTAGGCGTCCACCGTTGGTGTGATGAATGGAGCAGCCGAAATGAATTACTGTCAAATGAAAGCCTCCTTTCACTTAATGAGCGGAAAAGCAGCCGTCATGACTGCAAATGCAACAAAGACGTTGAAGAAGAGTTTGGTGCTCAGCAACAATCAGTAGCATGGCAGTAGAGCTGGTGAGTTCGCACACTCGGACCACATTTGGGATCGCATGCGCACACATTCGAGACAGAATGAGGGTTGAAGGCAGAGACTGCAAATGGGAGCAGTGCAAAATTGCGCCTTCTCTCTGCCAAGCGTCAGGCCTGCTCCTCGGAATCCCGAAAAACCAAAGTAGCTGCCACTCAACTTACAAACCATTGCAATTAATTTCATAACCAATAGCGCGTCGCTCTCATTCTTGCTTTCCGTTTTTCATATTTGGTGATTAGGAATAATTGAAAAGGGGAGAGAGAGAGCATCTCATCGACACTGAGCTGATTTGCATTTCTTTGAAAGATAAGAAATTCAAACACAAATGTCGCAGGGCAACAATCTCTATCTGATCACGAATCGTAACCACTTCAAAGCCTACCGAGCTCCAACGCACAAATTTTCCATTCCAAGCCTATTCCACCTCGTGGCATCAACGCCAATCTCCTGGCCTCACCGCTTCTCTGGCGGCATCTAACACATAAACTTCAATCACCGTCGGTTGGCCTCAGTGTTTGCTTGTTGATGTGCAGCTCCCTCTCTCTCACCTCCTTAACTCTTTGAGCTGAGGGAGCTTTGAAGAATCACCTGCTGCACGACCCCTTGCCACCTCGCTTTGAGTGCCTGTCTATCAGCCTCATTATCCAGCAAGAAGTAATTTGATGCGCTCAACCAACTGGAGTGTCGTGCTAGTCAAGAAAACCAGCGTTTCGCATAAAGTTGGAGGCGATTTGTGAATGCAGCGCGATCCACCAACAAGCGCGGAACTGTTGGCTCACGCACTACTCGAAGTCAGGTGTAACATTTGCCATCTAGTTAATGATTTCGATTGGGGTGCATTCGCTACTAGCTGCCTGCGTAAATGCAGTGGTGAAGAGGAGGGTTGGAAGATAAATGAAGACAGTGTGAGAGATGTGCTTGGCCCAAAGAACCGAAAACAGCAGTGCTAGAAACCGAGAGGCCGATAATAGGCCTTGTTAATCCAACCAACAGGGTCAATTTGAAAGGGTTAGGTGTGTTGAACATGGTGGGAAGGGGGAAGGGGAGGAGAGTGAGTGCGAAGCATCCACTGTCTCACATCTACACACGAAAGGATTGAGAATTGCACCAAAGCAAGGCATCGTTACAGTTCATTCGTGAGGCGGAGACGTAGAAGGAGCATTGGCAAGCGATATTCGTTGAGGCTAGGAGGATGAGTAGTTTTGGAATGGGAACTACAAAGGACAAGTGCAGAGAGAAGGATGAAGAAGAGTAAAGTGAAGGAGTTCTTCCCCTAGCCACACTTGCTGCATTTGTTGTTCCATCCAACTTGCTGCCTTCATTGGCCCTCGTGGAGTCGCTTGCATTACCGAAGGCGCAAATTCGTCCATGCTTACATTCATGCATCCATGCAATCCTGCAGCCAGCATGCACCCACCCACGCATGCACGGAGGCATTCATAAGTGCTGCCTGCCTTCCTCTGAGCATCCAACCACCAGACATCTCATTGCCGTCATCCATGCAATTCAATGTGTGCTCACATTAATCCGTCGTCCATCCGTCCGTCCGTCCGTCCCTCCGTCCATCCATCCATCCATCCATCCATCCATCCATCCATCCATCCATCCACCAATTCATTCATCAACTTAGGTAAGCATGCAGCCACGCGTCTTCCATTCATCCACCTAATCATTCTTCTCCCAGCCCTCCACCTAATGGTTATCTGCGCACCGATAAATCACACGCCTACAATGCACACATCACATTTGCTTTAGCATTGCATTTCACCTCCCTCCCACTGACTCTTGCTCACTTCTGCTTCAATCGGTCAAGGCCAACACAGCCTATATAAGGTGGAGCATATTTGAAGGCAAAATCAACCGAAGACCAGAGATGAAGTCTGCATACATCTTCGTGACTCTCCTCCTCGTCGTGTTTGTTGTTGTGTGCGCCAACGCCAGACCCGATCCCACTCGCACTGCCACCGATTTGAAGAAGGCGGGAGAAACACAACCACACGGAGATGCAGACAAGGAGGGCTACAATACCGACTATGATGAGTACGATGGTGAGGGTGGCGCTGAAGCCCCTGGCGTGTCCAAAAAGGACCACAAACAGAAGAAGGGCGATGGGAATGAGGAGCAAGACTACAGTAAGTTCTTCAACGAGGAACAGAACAAGTGAACGCAACTGCCCACTAATCACCACGCCCATTGAATTGTACCAGTCATCCTCCAAAGTTAATGAGATCATGTCATGAAACGGTCTTTGTGGCAATAGGGTTGGAGGGTTGGGGTGTGATGGAGTGGGTTCTTGTTGATGTGCAAGAAGATCACCGTCGAGGTGGACAGTGGCAATTGGTGTCGAAGGTTGGCTAGCTTTGGGGCGCAACAACAGAGGCGCGTCATGATTGCATGGCGCTCTATCTACATTGCCACTGTTCTAGTGACCGGTGCAGCCGCCGGCAGAGAGACACACAGATGCGAGCGCTAATCCACCTGACGCATCACCGAACCATTCATCAATGGTGATGGTTCGTCCAATGATCGCAATCTCCACTGTTAAGTACTAAGCGCAATCTCGCCACACCAGCAAGATTTCACTACACAACCCTCTAACTCTTCTCGCTCCTCTCCCTCCAAGTAGCCAAAGTCCATGAACGGAGAGACAAGCACTGAGCCTATTGCATGCATCTCCGAAGGTGCTGGTCAACTGCTGCCATTGCATCCAGTAGTCGTGGGTGACGGATCAGTTCCGCTTTGTCTTCACTGCATCCTACTGCCATTCTTGATTGACACTATATAGAGGCGATATCATTCGCAGATGGTATGGGAGATGGCAATGTTTGGGTTAGAGCTTCCTCGTACTGCCTCAATTTTGGCAGCGGCTTCGCCAAGTCATCAAACTGCGCCATTTGTGGCCATGTGGGACATGCGCAGCAAGTTGGTAATAAACACCGCAACATCAAGTCGCCTTGGCGAGGATGATGAATGAATGAACACCTTGTGGGTCAAACCAGCCATCCCGTTGATTCTCTGACCTGACTTTTGACTAGGAATGCGGGCACGGTTGCTTAGGAGTGGGAAGGACAACGGCGAAATGCAGTCACACCATTTTGGACGAAGCGTTAGTCTCTAAACTGCATATGCGAGTAGTTTTGGCTGTTTTGACTATGCGCATGAAGCAGGCTAAGTGGAGATCGGCTTGTGAGTCAGGAATTGTAACTGAGGCAGATGAAGGTGACAAAGTCATGGCAAGTGGATCGATTCCATCAGCAACGACTTGTGAGCTGCTACAGCAAACCGGTCAACAGCACAATGTGACGCACTGTGAAGTTAATCTCACCCAATTCAGCATATCATCGTGCTCAAGTCGCTTATCAGTGGACGTCCTGTGCGCTTTCTGCTGTCGCAATCAGAGCCTCAAACATTCGCTGCCGTGCCCTCGCTCACACACTTTACTGAATGGCTTGCGTTGGAGACAGTCTGCATCATTGCACCATCGTCGAGTTTAAACGACTGCGACAGCACACGACTTAGCACTTGACGAAATTATCCCTCGAGGTCATCAATGACTATTGATCGACTGACCAATTAATCAATGCCTTCATCGATGCGGCAATCGATGCGCTGCCTGTCGCGATTGGTTTGCGCATTGAGGCAATTTTCGGGTGGAATGGGCAGAGTGTAAGTGCCTACTTTGTCTGCTCTCTAGTCACGGATGCTGCCCAATTGTGACAAAGGGAACGACGGAATGGCAGGTTTGGGTGCCACCTCAGAGGAAGTTTCCGCTTTACATGGCATCCGTGGAGATAGCCTGTCACCCCCGACACGTAGTTGAGGAAACGACGCCAAGCAGTTCACATGGCTCAGGAATTGATGAACGCGTTGTGACGGTAAGGCCGATTTCTTCTTCGAAGGCTGTTTCCCTAGCCATGGTAGGCGCTGCTGCGCGAATGCGGTGATTCCACCTCAATCTAAAGCATGGAAGAAGGTAGCGAGGCAAGTAGATGGGAAGAAGTGGAAACACAGGCGTAAGCTGGGGGAGGCATTGTAATTCGTCTATTTTTGTTGTTCTTTCTATGCTTTCCAGCTGTGAATCTGCTGCAGATGAGGCAGATGCGAGCAGCAGTTATCGCACACATCTTCGCGTGTCGCATTTGGCCAACGATGGAAACGAGGCTGGCGGAGCTCGCAACGTCCTGGCAAGTGAATGGATTGCAGTATCACCGACCAGTAAGTCGATGCTTCAACATGAACAGCGGTACAATGTGACGCACTTAAAGTTGGCGCATTGAATGGACAAGAATAGGGTAGACGAATGACCTCGTCTAGCAAGGCAGCCAGGTGCATATACTTGGTTTGGTGGAAATTCTCCTCACAGGAGGAGGACGCACGATACCTTATGGCTCGTATTCTTTAATGCAAGCAGTCCATTTATACCTGTGCAAGTGCTCGAAACACTTGCTTTCCACTGGAACCTGTCTTTCGCCCTCTTATTGTCGCTGTAACGAAATGTACAAGTGAGTGAGTAAGTGGTTGTGATTTGCTCGTTTCTGTGCAGGTGAGTGGTCTGAGTGCTTGCGATGAGGCTTGATGTGCCACCGTGTCGTTTGAAAGTAAATCACCACGCTTGATGTGGTCGTCACAATTTGATGCGTGTCCCATGCGCACGGGGGACTATCACACGCTCACCGATCATCTCGCCTTTGGGATGACGGCTGAGCTCTCCATGCCACAGCTACTTTTGTCTGTGAGGTTTGTCTCCAATTTTCTTTCCAGTAGACACGTGTGCGATGGGCTATGCAGGGACGTAGTGTAACGGTGAAATGTGAGAACTGAAATGGTAGAATGAGCAGAGTGTGGGTGGATGCAGAGGTGTGCCCACAGCTGCCCTCCTACCTTTTCGACGAAGTGTGGAGTGACGACGACCATGGCTATCGTCTGCGAAATGCCTCAGGTGGAGAAGAAGACACCTGCCGTGGTTTGGGTAGAGAATGGAGGTGTTATCGAAACTGTCTTCCAAATGCATTCCTATGAAGCACATGCAGCTCCTTCACCACACCTGCAAGCACTCACACAAATCGTTTTAGCGGCAGAGGCTAGGAAATGCATTGGCATCGTTGATGCTGCTCTGCCCTGCCCTGCTGCGATGGGACATGAGGAGTGGTGGTTTGGAAGAGAAACAGAAGAAGCGTCATAAATGAGGCATTCACGCATTAGTCGAAGTATGCATTGACGTACAGCAATCATCCTCTGCCTCCCAACCCTCCTCCCTTCCTTGCCTCTTGTTCGCACCTGCTCTTCGATCTCCTTCTCCTCCCTTCTCCTCCCCTCCCCTGCCCTCCACTTTGCCTTGCCTCACCCAACCATTCACCAACCCACCCAATCAGTCACGCCTTTGTTCGTTGTAGATGAACAAGCATTTTATTTTGCATCCGTTAGAGAAGATCAGGCACCACCCCTGTCTTCGCTGGTGCAAAAGCACAAATCGCGCAGACACAGAATTAGGATCTACCAGGAAGCCACCTTCGTCGGCTCCATAGCAGTATTTAGGGGTAAGTCGCCATCTCCTTTCACGCCTGCATGTATGCCTTGTGTGGTGTTGCTCATTGACAGGAACGAAGAGAAGGCCTTATCTACCTCATCTGCAGCAAATTTACAGCTGGAATGCATAGAAAGTACTACAAAACTGGACGAAATACAATGCCTTTCCAACTTTTGCCTGTGTTTCCACTTCTTCCCATCCACTTGCCTCGCTACCATCTTCCATGCTTTAGATTGAGGAGGAATCACCGCATTCGCGGGGCAGCGCCTACCATGGCTAGGGAAACAGCCTTCGAAGAAGAAATCGGCCTTACCGTCACAACGCGTTCATCAATTCCTGAGCCATGTGAACTGCTTGGCGTCGTTTCCTCAACTACGTGTCGGGGGTGACAGGCTATCTCCACGGATGCCATGTAAAGCGGAAACTTCCTCTGAGGTGGCACCCAAACCTGCCATTCCGTCGTTCCCTTTGTCACAATTGGGCAGCATCCGTGACTAGAGAGCAGACAAAGTAGGCACTTACACTCTGCCCATTCCACCCGAAAATTGCCTCAATGCGCAAACCAATCGCGACAGGCAGCGCATCGATTGCCGCATCGATGAAGGCATTGATTAATTGGTCAGTCGATCAATAGTCATTGATGACCTCGAGGGATAATTTCGTCAAGTGCTAAGTCGTGTGCTGTCGCAGTCGTTTAAACTCGACGATGGTGCAATGATGCAGACTGTCTCCAACGCAAGCCATTCAGTAAAGTGTGTGAGCGAGGGCACGGCAGCGAATGTTTGGGGCTGCAGTCGTTCCCGTCACGTCGATTTACACAAAGATTAGCATTCTCCTTAATGAAGCGGTGACAGAGTTGACACAAGCTCGCGGGATCGCGAAAGACACATCAGTCGTTATTGTTCACGTAAGACCTGCAGGCATCGCCATGGGAAGAGGAGTGGTGCATGTGCATCGGTAGAGTGAAACAGATTCGGGCTGATTGCTTGAAATGTGTGGGCTGCAACCCCAGATTGCACTAAGGCGAAGTGAGGGTGATGGGATAATTCGCATGCTTTGAGGTGCTTACGTAGGCGCGAGGAAGGTGTACAATGTGGAGCTGGTTGCAAAGGAGCTGTCCCACTCCCCTACCGTGGGAGGTCTTTCCTTCTACTTGCTGCTCGTACGCTACACACTGATTGACTCACCATTCGCCTAATTCTGCGACCCCTTCAGCTACTCTGCAACCTAGGGGAATGACGGTAGCGACTGCCATCCCTGTCTTGGAATGTTCAGTTTCTCCTGCTGTTTTCTTGCATTCTCAGAGGAATGCCTTATCACCCAATCGGTGCTTTGTGGATGAGGGAGAGTACGTAGGCAAAGCGAATCTCATTTTCTGTGGAGTGGGGCAAATCAACAGATTCCGAAAACGACTGGAGGAGTGCGAAGTCAACTGAAGTCCAGGCCATCACCGCCACCATCGCCACTGCCACTGCAATTACAGGTATAAGCGTGAACCGCAAAGCTTATTCGAATGAATGCAACGCTCCTGCATGCGATGCAAGCACAGCGCGTGTCGTAAATACAATTAGTTTACCTGAGGAGTCCAATGTCGAGGACATATGTATCATGCGTCTGACGTATCTGGGCCGATGTGGCACTGTGTGCGTCTTTGATCGCTATGAACGAATTTGATCAGTCCATGCCCACTGAACTGCCTACCAAAGTAAAGAGAAGCAATCATCTCAGCGCTTTGTGACTTGATGGATTCTGCTGTGGCCGCTTTCATGGAGCTAAGTGGGCGTAAGTGGGTCCAAGACACGTCTACTCACTCACTCACTCACTCGCTCACTCACTCACTCACTCACTCGCTCACTCACTCACTCGCTCACTCACTCACTCACTCACTCACTCACTCACTCACTCACTCACTCTCTCTTTTAGCCACCAACCCTTTTGGCTTTCGTCGCAAAAGTACAGTTGGTGTGCACACCAGTGTCCGTCTTCGCCAAGGCAGTCATTTTTGACGCTACTTGCAGGAGCAGTGGCTTGGGCAAATTCAAAACGCAGGTAGGTTTGTTGCAGATTTGATGCTGTGTCGGAGACTAAGCTGTCTTGATGCAGAGCTTGTTAAGCAGTCCGGCTCCTTTTTGAAACGGGTGTTGAGGCATTGGTTGGTGTTGGTGGAGTGATGCAGATTCCTATCCTTTCTCTTAGTAGTGAAGTCTTCTTTTGTTTGGTCTGTTGGCTATTTTAGGGAGGTGTGGATGTGGGTGAGACGCCATGGCTGAAGTAGTGGTGATGCTGTGTCCTTCTACGTGCAGGGCGTCGAAGTGCGGAGAAGTGCGTCATCGTGTGTGCTGGAGTTGATACCTCAGTTGGTGTTGGCAGACGCCACCGCTGCCGCCGTCATTGTCAACGTGGCTGCGTTCGCAATGCTTTGTCTATCGTTGGTTCACCTCGCCGATCGCTGCATGATGGCTGCCTTTTGCGCTGTTGCAACCAACACTGCTTCTCTTGGTCACGATTTGTTGCATGTCTGCAAGACGCACGAGTGCATCGTCATGGAGTATGTTTTAGGCGCCGTCGTGTGTATTTTTGTGCTTAATGCTCTGCGAACACTAGTGCTAAGGGTTTTGCCTGCAGTGGTTTTATTGTTTGAGGGGATGGGGTTGCCTTGTCAGGGTTTGTCCTCATAAATGAGTGTGGCATTGTTTTTTCACCTTGCCTCAAGAAAAGTGGTTTGGGTAAATGTGTGGATCGGTAGGGAATGTTTGCACTGTGGCAGCACTAGTTTGCGCTGTGCTGGTTCTGGCACGGCAGGTAAGCTTATTGGTTCGGTGGCGTAGGGAACATTGAGCATCTGCTCTGCCGAAAAAAATTGGTTGCTTCTGAAAGAGTGCTGAGGAAGGAAGTGGACATGGGCTGTGAGCATCTGACTGCTGGGCGAACGCACAGGTGTGGTGTGCAGCTGTGTTCGTTAACTAAGTAGTGGAGTGCGTGGACGGGAACCTTTGGCAGAAGGGCGTTGATGGTGTGGCGTAGGACTACCTCGCCGCCTACAGTGGCAGAGTTGCTGTTGGTGCATTCCCTGCTGTGGTGGGTAGGTCACCGCTAGAAGTCGGAGTGGATTATTTTGCAAGCAGTCCGTCAGTTATTGTAAGTGAGACCGATGAGTTGTTCATACGCTCATTCAATCTGCGAAGGGAAGGTGTAGTGGATATGGTAGTGCTGGCTGGTTGTTTGCAAGACATGCTGTTCTATCCCACGGCGAAAACTTTCTTCGGAAAGGGGGAGTGGGCAGCGGGGAATCGATGTCCGTTTGGTGCTTCGTGTTGTTGTCCTTGCGCAACGTGACATCTGGAAGGCATTCAGGGTCGATTAATCTTGTCCAAGTTGATGTCTTTGGAGCAGCATGGGAGCTTGGCGTGCATTGTTGACGCAAGAGTGGTGCTGTTAGATTGATCTGGAGTTGCTCATTCCGTCGTTTGTGATTGTTGGGACTGGATTGATTTAGAATGATTTGTCTTGCACCTGTTGGACGTGTGTTTTGTGCCGACATGCTGGACCTTGTGTTGGGGCCTATTGCCGAATGTGCCAGGCAATGTGCCAGGGTATTAGCTTGGATTAGATGACATGCCAGTGCGAGTTGCATCGGTTTCATTTGGAGGTCGAGGAGGGGAAAAGGGCAGTGATGTTAGATTTTATGCTTCATGAAGCTTGAATGCCTTTGGAAGGCGTGTTTGTGACAGTTGCGTGGTCAGTAGAAGCGGAATGCGATTTGTCGACTCGGATGAGAGGTGGCGAAATGCCTGCGGTGGTTTGCAATCAGACTCGGCGGATGCTCAGCTGAAGCCTGTCATTCTACATCATTACTTTGACGTCATTGCACCACCTCATCAATGCGAATCCCGCGTCCCACTACGGAACGTGCAATCCTCGACACTGGAATTGTTAGGTCAGGCAATTCATTCGCAAATGTTGAAATGGGGTTCATCCATAGGCTGCCTTCACTTCTTTTCACAAACGCCTTCCCGTCTCGGTGTGCAAACAGTCCTTGACATCCTCGTAAATTCACCCTACTCACCAATGTCAAAGGAGTCTCTCTAATCTCTTAACACCTCGCCCAAATAGCATTAGCCGTGCAGCATAGCAAGGCGCTGGCACCACACACGGAAAGCAACGTTACTGTCTCAAATCACACCTTTCCAATTTCTACAACCTAGTGTTTGTGGGAAGGCTGGCTGCTTAGCATGGAGGACCCGGATCCTCCTCGGACAGCACTTCAGCTGTGCCAGTCAGCGTGGTGACCATGGCACCTTCTTCCACTGTACAATGCTCTTCAGCCACTTAGGATGCCTTAGCCTTGGAGGAAATCAGCCGAGTCGTCGCTTCTTCATAATAGGCTCTGGCTGGTGGGTTCTCTTCACCCTCATGCATCATCTGAACGCACTTGCTGCGCGCGAGAAGCATTCTGCACTCATCTACACTTACCCAGGAATGCGACCCAGCCGAAGCAGGAAAGGATGGCGAATACACAACCTTGTAATTCACCGTGCCATAACATTGGGCGCAATGACTTACGGTGCAATGCTAGAAGATTGAGTGCCACGCAATGGCGAGACATGATGTGTTTATTAATTGCGGCATCACCAAGGCGTTGGCAGCAGCGCAAGAAGGCATGCTTTACAACTTGCCATCAACCGTGTCCACTGATTAACGCCAAGCCATTCATTGTCTTAACTACAGCCACTGCAGTGAGTTGCTGGACGACTTTGTGGACAACTGTGGATGGCTGGCGATTTTACTCTCCCATGGGTTCAAACATTTGTAGGAGATGTGGGAGTCCGTGAATGTAATTTTAGTCGCCTCGAATTGCTGCAAGTGTGGCTCGATTATGAACCTGAGGATGAACATTAAGGATGGGGCGATTTCCTGACATCGAAGGTTGTGGAATGGTGCGAGGTGCAGCAATGGCTCGATTGAGTACTGTCTTTGTAAAGCAGATGGGCAGTTTTAATGAAGGCTTGTACGGCAGTACAAGTTGTGCTCCTAGCAATCATTATGAGAGGTGGATGAAGTGTCATAATGCGTCGTTGTGTCTGTTCGTGAGGAGGGCTGGTGTGTTTGCTGAAGTCGTTTGTTCTTTTCATTGTTGGGCGTGTAGTCGCATCTGCACGGAAGGTGGAAAGGTACTTGAGGGGGCTGGAGGCCAGTGTTGTCCATCCCACGGTCCGGTGTTCGGTCTGCACAGCAGAGTCGAGAGGTGGTCTTCCTAGCGGCATCGTTTGAATCAAACAGCGGGACCTTCGCTGGATTGACTTTGCTAATGTAGGGAATAGTTTCTTTCTGCTGAGTGTTATAATGACAGAGCTGTCGCATTCGTTGGATGTCGTCTCCGCCATTCATAGTGCCGCCTTTAACTAGAGGAATCTTGATGGTAGAGCATAAGAGTTGAGCTCGCTGGCTGTTGTTGAGGCCTGTAATGAGGGTGGGGAAGAGGATCACGGGTTTGGAGGTGTCAGTGCTGGCGTTCTAGTTCACCCACCTGTTCGTATGTGTGCAATTTGTGCATGACGGCGTTATGACAAGCAGAGGAGGCTTGGTTATTGGCCTGGGTCTTGGTGCGGGATAGTGGTGTGCCCTGTCTGAGTCGGGTGCTTCTGTCTTGATTTAAAAGGATCGCATTTGCAGTGAGGTAGGTTGGTTGTCTCATTTACTGTCACACAGTCTTTAATACCTCTTTGGTGTTCATTATTGGAGGGAGTTGTGGAAGCGTGGCAAAGGTGGCTGATGTGATTTGTCTTGACAAGTGAAACTGAGGTGGGCATTTTCTACTGTAATCCATTTCTCACGTAGTGTGCTTGATTGTAACCATGACGAAACGGTTTGTTGATTGCCGAACCAGTAGAAAGGCGCGAACGGACCTTGGTGGGGGCTGTGTTGAGAGTCTTGACTTGCGCGCGTTTGTTGGATGCGAGCCTTGAACGGAATTACGTTGGCAACTTCTCCGCTAGACATCGAGTGCAAGGGGAGAGGCGGTGTGTGGCCTGAGGTTGGACAGGAGTGGTGTTTGATGTGTAGAAGGCTTGAGACTCGTTCATTGGATGTGACTTCTCCATATCGGTCGTTGATGGTGGTAGTTGAATGTGGTGAATGAGATGCTACTGCTTGCGCTGGCACTGCAATTCAAGGTGTACCCACATCCATCCATCCATCCCTCCCTCCATCCATCCATCCATCCATTCATCCATCCATCCATCCATCCAAGCATACAGCTATGCGTCTTCCGTTTATCCACCTAATCATTTCTCTCCCAGTCCTCTACCTAGTTCTCATTTGTTTACTGCTAAATCACGCGCCTAATATGCATACATTGCGCATTGCCTGAACTCGATCCGCATCCTTTTTCTACCAATTCACACCCATTGACTTTCATCTTCTGCGCAACCCTAACTCCTCCGTGCTAACGTCTAGCATTCCATTCCTTTACTCATCCCCTCATCAACTATTCACACATTCTTCCACCCATCCACCCATCCATTCACACATCCATTTATGCATTCACCGGCGCGTCGGCTCCTACACGCATCCACCCATTCCATCCCCATTCACACATTAACCCATCCATCTATTTAAATATTATTCATCCTTCATTCATCAACCACTCCTTCAGTCACACTGATGTATTCACCAATTTGCCCTATCTACTTCCATTCAACCACGCATGTGTCTACTCAGCTCCTCATCCGCATCAATGGTTTTCCATGTCCACCCCACCAACCCGTCCACTCATCCACTCATCCACTCATCCACCCATGCACGCGCTCATCCATTCCCCTCTTCATCCACCCACTCCTCTGCATCACACTTACCATCCACCTAGTTTTACTGCCCTTGTTTACCCATGTGTTGGTCCTCACGCCTTTCGTTAGTGCATTCAACCTTCAACACTTTAGCCTTCACACCCTCCGTAACCCCGACGGGTCTTTAAATGGCCACTTTGGCAGTCGTTATTAGGGAAAAAGGGAAGGGTGGTCAAAAGCGTGGGATTCTTGGATATTGTGTCCGCTTAAGTCTGTTTCCGCAGCAAAACGATGGACTGCAAGTGGTAGCAAATCGTCTGTGCTTACCTCCTGGAGTGATGCAGTATGTCCAAATGGATTCGTATAATCTCATTTTTGACAGCCGGTTACACTATCCAGTGGTGCGACAGCACAGAATGCTTCTGATCATCGACATTGAGCGAAGTTCGTGACCGAGGCGCAGTAACGGTTATTTGGGCTGCAGTCGTCCTCGCCAAGTCAATGCCATACGGAGTAAAGCCTCTTCGCCAGTAAGCGGTCACAGTATGACATGGGCTCACGTACCTTTGAAAGACACATCTGATGGTATTAAAAGCGCAAGAAGGGATTACATGGCGGTGGAGTGAGTGAGTGAGTGAGTGAGTGAGTGAGTGAGTGAGTGAGTGAGTGAGTGAGTGAGTGAGTGAGTGAGTGAGTGAGTGAGTGAGTGAGTGAGTGAGTGAGTGAGTGAGTGAGTGAGTGTGAGTGAGTGAGTAGACGCGTCTTGGACCCACTTACGCCCACTTAGTCTCATGAAAGCGTCCATAGCATAACCCATCAAGCCGCAAAGCGCTGAGATGCTTGCTTCTCTTCAGTGGGCATAGACCGATCAAATTCGTTCATAGCGATCAAAGAGGCGCACAGCGCCTGCACATCATTTGTACCAGTTATCCTCCAAAGTTAATGAGATTTTGTCATGAAACGGACTTTGTGGCAACAGGGTTGGAGGGTTGGGGTGTGATGGAGTGGGTTCTTGTTGATGTGCAAGAAGATCACCGTCGAGGTGGACAGTGGCAATTGGTGTCGAAGGTTGGCTAGCTTTGGGGCGCGACAACAGAGGCGCGTCATGATTGCATGGCGCTCTATCTACATTGCCACTGTTCTAGTGACCGGTGCAGCCGCCGGCAGAGAGACACACAGATGCGAGCGCTAATCCACCTGACGCATCACCGAACCATTCATCAATGGTGATGGTTCGTCCAATGATCGCAATCTCCACTGTTAAGTACTAAGCGCACTCGCCACACCAGCAAGATTTCACTACACAACCCTCTAACTCTTCTCGCTCCTCTCCCTCCAAGTAGCCAAAGTCCATGAACGGAGAGACAAGCACTGAGCCTATTGCATGCATCTCCGAAGGTGCTGGTCAACTGCTGCCATTGCATCCAGTAGTCGTGGGTGACGGATCAGCTCCGCTTTGTCTTCACTGCATCCTACTGCTATTCCTGAATGACACAATATAAAGGCGATATCATTCGCAGATGGTATGGGAGATGGCAATGTTTGGATTAGAGCTTCCTCGTACTGCCTCTCGGCTCACATAAGACTACAAAGCTCTCCTTAGTTGAATGATCCTTTGTGCCATTATTTTATTTCCTGGTCGTGAAATGTGGGTCACCTGTCCGGTTTCATTAGCCTGACGAGGAGCGTGTCGGCATACCGAAGGCAATGCGCACTGTTGCTGCCGATGGTGGTAGTTGACGTGATGCTGACATAATTGTCGCTTGCTGATGTGCAAAGCCCATGAGTCAGTGAACGAGGCAAGGCGAATTGCGTTAGAGCTTATCCTAAAACGCACATAACTTTCGAAGGCGAGGTACAGCTTTGTAGCTGATCGGAAGCTCGGCTGAAATGGGGGAGGGGGAAAGGGGGATGCGAAGGAAGGGAGGGGTGAGAATATCTGTTTTGGCAGCCTTATCGACCTCTCCTTGGTTGACAGTCCAAATCAACTGCAGACACCTCGTGTTAGCAGTCAGTGTGAACTGGAAGCTGTCCATCCGTCTTCGCTACCGCAGCTCACCGGTCTCCTCCCAAGTGGCGGGGCACTCATCCCCCTCTGCAGTGCCCACTGTAAGCCACATCTTCGTCATGATTATGGCTGTCACAATGGGGACGTAGTCACTCAATTTTGGCAGCGGCTTCGTCAAGTCATCAAACTGCGCCATTTGTGGCCATGTGGGACATGCGCAGCAGGTTGGTAATAAACACCGCAACATCAAGTCGCCTTGGCGAGGATGATGAATGAATGAACACCTTGTGGGTCAAACCAGCCATCCCGTTGATTCTCTGACCTGACTTTTGACTAGGAATGCGGGCACGGTTGCTTAGGAGTGGGAAGGACAACGGCGAAATGCAGTCACACCATTTTGGACGAAGCGTTAGTCTCTAAACTGCATATGCGAGTAGTTGTGGCTGCGTGAAGTACTTTTCCTCTCTTCACGAATGTCATTTCAGCGATCTCAACTGTCGCCAACGTGAATTGATGACGAATTTGAGCCAAACCAACCGGAGAGAAGACTTCATGTGGCAGGAAATTGTTGGAGATCCTCTAGCGACCACTCCTACACGAGTGCCCCAAGCGATCTCCTGCAGTGAAATCGGGTGCAATTACACTTCATGTAAGCTACTGACACTATCCCGTAAGTCAGGCCTACTTTTCTGATCGCCCTCCACACCTTGATGGTACAATTTTGGCAGGCCGCTAAGGCTGGTGGACGCGCACAAGCGATCTTCGGCGGTGAAATCGGGTGCAATTACACTTCATGGAAGCTACTGACATGGTCAAGTAAATCAAGACTACTATTTCTGGTCGCTCTCCACACCTTGATGCTAAAACGTTGGCAGACTGCTTGGGCATGTGAGTGGCAAATGAATGAGGAGATCCTGCGTATTTAGACAAGAAAATTACATTGGTTTGCTGTGCACACATATTCCAAAGGTGCCTGTCCGGTTTTGATGTAGAGGAAGGGGCGAGTAAATTGCGGGGTAGTCACTGATACTGCGCAAGGGTGGGCGCATGGTGCGGGAATGTGTAGAAGGCTCGAGACTCACTCACAGGATGTGACTTCTCCATATCGCTGATTTTGGACGTGGTAGTGAGCACGTTGTGAAGTCGTAGTCGGTCGGTGAAGGTGATAGTTGAATGTGGTGAATGATGTGCTACTGCTTGCGCTCGCACTGCCGCACGAGATATGTGGATTTGGATGAGCTTGGCTTTCATCGATATGAATGCACTGTGAGTAGGCGCATAAGGTGGCAGCGATGTGACTATGACCGTTGCGTATCTACTGTCAGCAAGGAGATCTAAGTTTTCGGTTCAGGTTGTAAATATTTTCCCACGCCATTATCTCTCTTTCACCGAACGTAGGCATGGCACCCATGGATGGTTAGATTAAATTAGTTGGGAAATAGTTGGGGTTGTAAAGAGAGTGGTGCGAAGACTGGCAGGTAAATTACGAAGGAGGGCGGAGGATGTGCTAGTCAAAGGAGACGACTGGAATTGTGCACCCTTACAATGGAAAGAAAGGGGGTGGAGGAGGGAAATGGGACTGCACAGAAACACCTCAGCATGGAAACGGAGTACTCACGGAACCAGTGGGTTGGCTGTGCCATCCGCCTTCTGCAGTTGAAGCCGTTTCACGCTGCAACAAAGTGCGCCACCTTGTTTTCCTCTTCAATCGAAATTTCTCCTCGCCACTCCCAGAGTGTGAATGTGCTAAAAATGAGAACAGATGAGCAGTGGCCAGCCTTTGCATCTCCTCGCGTCACATTAGGCCAAACTAATCAACTGAAGCAGATGAAGGTGGCAACGTCATGGCAAGTGGATCGCTTCCATCAGCAACGACTGGTGAGTTGCTACAGCAAAATGAGCAACAGCACAATGTGACACACTGAGAAGACGAAGAGGAGGATTGATGGTGGTAACGGCGAGGAGACGGAACCATGCCGACAAGTATGGGCTAGGGGAGGAGGAAAGCACACACTCGGGACGCTCCTTTCCCACGTCCTACATGAAGGTTTGCCTGCCTCACGCCTTGTGTCAAGCAGTTCAAGCGCATTTGAGGCGCTGCACAGGCCTTCCACTTGAGGAGAGGCAGCACTCGCATAGGCAGAGTAAACACACCGTGTCTTTGCCCCCCAACTGAGCACGACCCAAACCAGTGTGTCCCGTTCATCAAGCCCCGTTGACTCCACTCATCTCGAGGAAACGCAACTGAGGGATGCGGACTAGATGCGAATGTGCCACGCACTTCCAATCGGGCATAGCACGTCTGCCTGCTCGAGTAGACAAGGCGCGCAGAGATTGTGTGTTCCGCAACTGGACCATAATGAGGTGCAAAAAGTGGTGTGTCGTGATTGCATGCCCTTCCAAAGCCACACGTGCACAGTCCTGATCTACATTGGCGGGGAGTAAGCCTGCAGGCAGAGTGAGACTGCTCCATTGTGAGCATCTCCTAACAACAAAGTCAGCAGTGGCGTGTAAACATGTCTGCGGATGTGTGCGTCGGGTTCGAGGTTAATCTCACCCCACTTAGCACTCCCTTCCCCAAAAGGATTGGAGTGGATGCAAACAGATGGTAATCTCCTTCATGGAGAAAGGGTCGAGTTAGGCGGGTGGTGAGGACTGTGAATATTTGTGGAAGGAATGCTGCTGATTTTTGCAATCGGTGCTGCTGCGAAGGGAAAGAGATGACGAGAAGCATCGACACCACCACCACTCCTTCAATTGTTAGGGTCAGATTGGCCACCACGCCAAACATTGATGATCATGAGCCTCCACGCGCCTCTCACCTCACCACCTTTCTGCGCATGCATGCATTCATGCAAGCAGTCCTCAATGCTGGATGCGAAGTGTTCGACGAAGTGGCTTCTTGCTACGCGGCAATCGTCACCTGCCTTCGAGGGGAAGTGTCCTCTCTGAAACGGCTAAAGCCCCGTCACTTCACTGCTTCACCACGCCATTGGCCAACATCAATGAGGATGGGTTGGAGAGGCATCTGTGGCACGCTTCACTCGATTAGTTAAGAAGCAATTTGAACGAGGGACTAACATTTAGCTACTCAGCGCGAAACTGTTCCACTTCAGTGACGTACATTTTCAAGTGGTTTGGAGTCGGCGTTGGGAAAGACCGTAGCATATTATTCATAAGGAATGCTACTTTATTCGACCATTGTACATAAATGCTCCGCAGTCTGATGAAGTGCTCATTTCTATGACATCGTTTCAACACTATGGTAGTTATTGATGAATTGCGTTGAATTGCCTCAAAGGTTTTTCCAATCCTGTCGAGACGTGTGCTTTCAATGAGCATGTAACAGTCCACATGGATTGACCAGCCTGTGCATTGCGGTGACTGGAATTGTGGCGAAGTGGATGTGGTTTGAAGGTCGTTGTCTTGCCAGCATGGACTCAGGCTATGCACATGAACCGAGCTAAGCGGATATCGGCTTGTGAGCCAGTCGATCCTCTGAAGGAAGTGCTGCAAGGACGCAGTAGGAACGCGTCTTTCACTCGGTGCATGAGTTAGATGCACGACTGGCATCAATGCCGGCTCGTGCTGAGAAGCGACTAATGTCCTTAAGTCTTCGGTGCAGGAAGGTGGAAAGGCATGAACGTGGAAGGGTAGAGGGAGAATCTGGAGGTGTGGAAGGCGGGTACTTTGCAGCCTCGCCGGAGGTACCTCTTGGGTCTCGTTCTCCGTTGACGGCAGACGTGGTTATCTGGACGTGGCTGAGTACGCCGATTAGATTGCGGTTACGTCGCTCTGAACGCATTCGTGAAAGTAATTGTAACTGAGAGCGCTTTCAGGACCAATGCCTCCAGTACTAGAAAGTCAGGGCAGGTTTAGTCGAGTGGACGTTGTGACCAAAGTTGAGTCGTTTCGGTTCAGAGGCATATTAAGCAGCTTAGGCGTTTCAGTGCAACCAAAGTTGGTGCGTGGTTTGTTGCTACTGGAACAAAACAGATTTCTCCTTCTCGCCCAGTGCTGAGCGTATTGTTGCTTGTTGTGTTAGCCATTTTAGGGAGGTATGGCTGTGGATGGGATGCAGTTGGCGAAGTAGCATCGATGCTCGCTCCTTTTACGTGCATGACGCCGAAATGTGGATGTGTGCTTGGGTTTATTGCCCAGTTGGTGTTGGCACAATTGTCGGCGGCGTCGCGTGCGCAATGCTCTGCCTATCATCGTGCTCAACTCGCTGATCAGTGGACGTCCTGTGCGCTTTCAGCTGTCGCAATCAACGCTGCCGCACTTGCTGACGGTTCCGTGCATGCTTGCAAGGCGCACCACTGCATCTTCATCGTGTGCGTGTTAGGCGTCTTTCTGTGTGCAATGCAGCCATCGTGCGTTGATGCCTCATGTTGGGTGAACAGTCACCATGTGGGTTTCGACTGCAGTGCTTTCCTTGGCTGAGCTTGTCATAGCCGTGTTGGTATTGGTGTCATTGGGGGTATCGGACATCCGGTTTGCGACATTGCCTTTTTCTCGAAGATTGGTGAAGATGAAAGTGGAGCCTGTGGTGGTATGGCGTTGTCAGTGCTGGGCGAGCGCGCAGGTGCGGTCCAATTCAGTGGTCGAGTATCTGCACGGGAACCTGTGGTAAAGCGACGTGGGTGGTGTGACCCAGCGCCACCTCACCGTTAACAACGTGATGAATTCCTGTTGGTCTGACTCCCTCCGATGCTTGGTGTGACAGTAGGTTCATGCATGCCTGCCCGTAGGTGTTGTCACAAGTCCTTATATGCTTCCTCCCATTTACGCAGTCACCCCACTTCGTCAGGTCGATGAGCGCAGTGGGTGAGTGAGAGTGGAGGAGTGAGGTCGGGCTGGTAGTGAAAGGCTGCGACTGTCTGGACGCTGTTGTGTATCACTCAGAATGGAGGCTGGGAGCCCAGTCACAGGGACGCGTTCATATCCTGTGCGACGGTGCTCCAATGACCGGTGTCGTGGTGGAGCTTGAGGTGGGTTCTGATTGTTCTCGGCGCCCAGTTTCTACGAGAGGAGTGAAGCAGGCATCTCTGAGTGCAGAAGACTGGGCTGAAGGCACCAAAACAGGTGCTGAAAGTTAGATGGTAGGCCAGAACTGGTGACTCTTATCCTGTGTGCTACATCACATTGTTGCGCGGAACTGGGAGGGGTTTGGGTCGATCACACCCATCCAACTACCCACTACCGTGACACGCGTTCAGTCCTGAAGGCCTAACAGTGATGAGGGCTGAAAGGCAAGAAGGCAGACGACTGCATGAGTAGTGGTATGTGTGGCGACTGAATGTCTAATGAGACGTAGAAGCAGGGGCGATGACCATGGTGTGAAGTACTGCTGGGGCTGGCTGAATGTAAAGCGTCCACTAGACATGAGACTACTGTCTTGCCAACGGTGAAGGACTGCGACGTGGGAGGTTGAGCATGTGCCTTGAAGTGGACCATATTGACGAGTGGAACGCACATCATGTAGTGGCGAGGAAGACGTAGTTGGATGAAAGATACTTTTATTAGGCAAGAGGGGATGGAGGAGGGTGGCGTGAGTACCTAGGGATCAAGTGTGTGCAGAGTGTAAGTGCCTATTGTGTCTACTCTCTGTTCACGGGTGCTGTCCTATTGTGACAATGGCAATGACGGAATGGCAGGTTTAGGCGCTACCTCTGAGGAAGTTTACGCTTTATATGGCATCCTCCTCTGCGTGGGTGGAGGCAGCGTGCCATCCTCGTCACGCTGTTCAGGAATTGATGGAACGCGTTGTCACGATAAGGACCATTTTCTCCTTCGGGCACCATTTTCATAGTTATGGTTGGTGCTGGCCCCCGAATGCGGTGCGTCTTCCTCAATCTAAAGCATGAAAAAAGGTGGCGAGGCAAATGGATGGGAAGAAGTGGAAGCACAGGCAGAAGTTGGAGGAGGCAAATAACGTGGAACGGGTGAGTAACGAAGCTGAAGGCTGACGTCAACCAACATGCCGATCGTTGATGCGGCAAAGCGAGGAGAGAGCAAGCGAATGGTGAGAGGAGTGCTTACAGGGCCCAGGATGCTGCTATCGACCCGGTCGTCTGCAAAGTCGTGCACGGAGAGGAAGATGAGACCAACGTGTCAGCGGACACACACACACGCACGTGCGCACGCATGCACACAAACAAACGGTCTTACCTGTTGGCGTGCCACACCACGCACGACGACAATCTAAAAGGGCGAGTGGAGGAAGTGGGCACACGAACGCACAGGGTGTACAGACTGAGTGGAGTAGGGAGAGGTGCAAATTAGGTGAAGGCGCTTACCTTTGTTGTGGAGGTCAAATCTGGCGCGAAAGTAGGAGCGCAACGAGAGAGGTGGGAAGGAGGAGGTAGAGGTGGAGGTGGAGGCAGAAGAACTGAGGCAGCGTGGAATGGGACAAACTAGGGGAAACAAGGAATGGAAGACAGCGCCTAGAGCAGACGACAATGCCAGCCAAGATAAAGCGAAATTAGAGGATTGGTTGTGTGGAGTGGAGTGGAGTGGAGTGGAGTCTACTCGGCAATAGCCTGTGCCTTGCCTGATCTAGCACACAAATTCCCTCATCACCATGGCCATTAGAGATAGCATGTCGAGGAAGGACGAAATTGGAGAGAGGAGTGGAACTTACTGAAAGGACGTCGGCAAATGATGAGGTTGACGGAGGCATAGGAGGTGGTGGACAGGAAGGGACTGTGGGCTCGAAGAAGACGAAGATGTGATGAACGTGGGGCGGTCAGAGGAGTGAGATGTTCTGGCGTCACTGAAATGGACAAATGAAGGACGGTTGGAGGACGATATGTATTCGGCACTCTTCTCCACTCTACGTGACTCGAATGCAGGAAGGGTGTAGGTAAGACAATGCAAGACGCGGTGATGAAGAGCACATGCGGTGGAGGGAGGGGGAGATGGAGAAGAAGGAAAGGAGGGGTGATTCACTGAAGGCGAATTGGAGAGGAGTATGGGAGAGAAAGAGGAGGCAGGAAGGCTGTTGCTTTGCCGTCGCAAGGACGTCGACCGACTTTGGTGCTGTGCGTGTGTCTTGGTCCCTAATATCTGCCAGGTAGAAGAGAAAGACCTCACTGCATGCAGCCTGCTGCGGTTGCGTCGGGTGGCTTCGACGTGCCAAATGCAAACGTTGAGGTGGTTCAAGCGTTAGGTCGTGAAGACGGCCACCTACCATTCACACTGTCACACAACGCTGTTATAATCAGGCACACGTGGCTAGTCCACCCGCATCTGTTGGAGTTTAGCACTGTGCGGTCTGGTTAAGCCTAACCTTACTTAGTCTACCACACTGCTTCTTACTCACTACATCCCCTCCTGCTTCTGCTCCCACCCCAGCTGCCGTTTATACCGTTTGCAATCTCGTGCGAGAGAGGCACAAAAGACGAAATGAGCAACACCACACAAGGCATACATGCAGGCGTGGAAGGAGACGGCGACTTACCCCTAAATACTGCTATGGAGCCGACGAAGGTGGCTTCTTGGTAGATCCTAATTCTGCGTCTGCGCGATTTGTGCTTTCGCACCAGCGAAGACAGGGGTGGTGCCTGATCTTCTCTAACTGATGCAAAATAAAGTGCTTGTTCATCTACAACGAACAAAGTCGTGACTGATTGGGTGGGTTGGTGAATGGTTGGGTGAGGCAAGGCAAAGTGGAGGGCAGGGGAGGGGAGGAGAAGGGAGGAGAAGGAGATCGAAGAGCAGGTGCGAACAAGAGGCAAGGAAGGGAGGAGGGTGGGGAGGCAGAGGATGATTGCCGTACGTCAATGCATAGTGCTGCACATCTACCTCCTTCACATCTTCTGCGACCACTTCGCACTACTGCAGAGTGCCCTTCTCCAGTCACTACTATGGCCACGCAGCTAAATGCGCCACAAAAGACCTGATTTGGTGGTGGAATCACGTGTTTCTGCCTAAAGCTGCACCTCAGGCACTCACTTCTCATTTTCTTGCCTGACCTGCGCAAAGCACTGACATTGCACAGGCAAATGTGATGGGGGAGAAGAAGGGTAGGATGGGCGGGAGAGACGAGGGGAAGGGGAGGAGGGTGTATCAGCACAACTTACCCCCAAGTTCTGCTCGAAGCGTCTGCTCATTTTTCTAGGTGACATAACGGAACCGCTTGCGCGACTATCCAAAGGTTGTTTGCATCAACGAAAACGCGCCTCATCTTGTGGTTTGCATTTGGACGGATTCCACCATGTCCGACTAGCCACCTTGCTGGACGAGGTTATGTTTCGCTGCATTCTCATAAAAGCTGCCAGATGGCCCCCGCATGCTACAGTTCTGACTGGATGGGTACTTGCGTGCTTCTTTAATGAAGTCAAGCAGGCTCGTCAGCAGCCGTAGAGAGGCCATCAACAAAGTGCTTGTAGTAGTGGTGTGCTAAACTAAGGAGCTTACGGACATCCGTCAAATTGTTTATCTTATGTAGGAATGGCCTCTAAACAGGGGCTGTACTGGTTGGCTTCTGACACGCTAAGGATCAGCAGATTCTTTGCTAGTGGGGATGTGGGTGGATGCTACGCCAGACGGTTCTCATCCTCCAAGTCGCGTTGCACTTGAAAGGGGGAGATCTAGGGGCACTGCCAACAGCGTAGGTGGTTCCTCCTTGCCATCCTCCTCCCTGCCACTGTCATTAGCACAAAAGCATTCCCAATTCTGTAACATCCCTAATGTACTTGATAAAACAATCAGGACGCCTTCAGCTCAGTCTTCTGCACTCAGAGATGCCTGCTTCACTCCTCTCGTAGAAACTGGGCGCCGAGAAGAAACTGGGCGCCGAGAACAATCAGAACCCACCTCAAGCTCCACCACGACACCTGTCATTGGGGCACCATCGCACAGGATATGAACGCGTCCCTGTGACTGGGCTCCCAGCCTCCATTCTGAGTGATACACAACAGCGTCCAGACAGTCGCAGCCTTTCACTACCAGCCCGAACTCACTCCTCCACTCTCACTCACCCACAGTGCCTATCGACCTGAAGAAGTGTTGAAATGATGTCATAGAAATGAGGGTGACTGCGTAAATGGGAGGAAGCATATAAGGACTTGTGACAACACCTACGGGCAGGCATGCATGAACCTACTGTCACACCAAGCATCGGAGGGAGTCAGACCAACAGGAATTCATCACGTTGTTAACGGTGAGGTGGCGCTGGGTCACACCACCCACGTCGCTTTACCACAGGTTCCCGTGCAGATACTCGACCACTCAATTGGACCGCACCTGCGCGCTCGCCCAGCACTGACAACGCCATACCACCACAGGCTCCACTTTCATCTTCACCAATCTTCGAGAAAAAGGCAATGTCGCAAACCGGATGTCCGATACCCCCAATGACACCAATACCAACACGGCTATGACAAGCTCAGCCAAGGAAAGCACTGCAGTCGAAACCCACATGGTGACTGTTCACCCAACATGAGGCATCAACGCACGATGGCTGCATTGCACACAGAAAGACGCCTAACACGCACACGATGAAGATGCAGTGGTGCGCCTTGCAAGCCTGCACGGAACCGTCAGCAAGTGCGGCAGCGTTGATTGCGACAGCTGAAAGCGCACAGGACGTCCACTGATCAGCGAGTTGAGCACGATGATAGGCAGAGCATTGCGCACGCGACGCCGCCGACAATTGTGCCAACACCAACTGGGCAATAAACCCAAGCACACATCCACATTTTGGCGTCATGCACGTAAAAGGAGCGAGCATCGATGCTACTTCGCCAACTGCATCCCATCCAAAGCCATACCTCCCTAAAATGGCTAACACAACAGGCAACAATACGCTCAGCACTGGGCGAGAAGGAGAAATCTGTTTTGTTCCAGTAGCAACAAACCACGCACCAACTTTGGTTGCACTGAAACGCCTAAGCTGCTTAGTATGCCTCTGAACCGAAACGACTCAACTTTGGTCACAACGTCCACTCGACTAAACCTGCCCTGACTTTCTAGTTTACTGGAGGCATTGGTCCTGAAAGCGCTCTCAGTTACAATTACTTTCACGAATGCGTTCAGAGCGACGTAACCGCAATCTAATCGGCGTACTCAGCCACGTCCAGATAACCACGTCTGCCGTCAACGGAGAACGAGACCAAAGAGGTACCTCTGGCGAGGCTGCAAAGTACCCACCATATACACCTCCAGATTCTCCCTCTACCCTTCCGCGTTCATACCTTCCCATCTTCCTGCACCGAAGACTTAAGGACATTGGCAACGAGACGACGTCGTCCTTTGACTGGGTGGACCAATGGCAAGAGAAATGAATTCCTTTAGTGCCTCACACTGCAAAAGTCCAGAGAAGGACATTTTGAACCAAGGAAAACTGCTGAAGTACGTGCGCCACCTGTCTGCCGCACACAAATTTCGCCGACTAACCGGTCAGCCGCCTTCATCCAACAAGCCCATTCTCCCATGAACTCGATTGTCAGCCCGCACCCCGTTCGTCCGTTCACTGCTTCAGCCAGCTCTCCGTCCCGACAACCAGTTATCCACCACCTCGACACCTTTTCAACAGCTGCTCATTCCCGCACCATGCGCCCACCCTTGCGCAGTATCAGTGACTACCCCGCAATTTACTCGCCCCTTCCTCTACATCAAAACCGGACAGGCACCTTTGGAATATGTGTGCACAGCAAACCAATGTAATTTTCTTGTCTAAATACGCAGGATCTCCTCATTCATTTGCCACTCACATGCCCAAGCAGTATGCCAACGTTTTAGCATCAAGGTGTGGAGAGCGACCAGAAATAGTAGTCTTGATTTACTTGACCATGTCAGTAGCTTCCATGAAGTGTAATTGCACCCGATTTCACCGCCGAAGATCGCTTGTGCGCGTCCACCAGCCTTAGCGGCCTGCCAAAATTGTACCATCAAGGTGTGGAGGGCGATCAGAAAAGTAGGCCTGACTTACGGGATAGTGTCAGTAGCTTACATGAAGTGTAATTGCACCCGATTTCACTGCAGGAGATCGCTTGGGGCACTCGTGTAGGAGTGGTCGCTAGAGGATCTCCAACAATTTCCTGCCACATGAAGTCTTCTCTCCGGTTGGTTTGGCTCAAATTCGTCATCAATTCACGTTGGCGACAGTTGAGATCGCTGAAATGACATTCGTGAAGAGAGGAAAAGTACTTCACGCAGCCACAACTACTCGCATATGCAGTTTAGAGACTAACGCTTCGTCCAAAATGGTGTGACTGCATTTCGCCGTTGTCCTTCCCACTCCTAAGCAACCGTGCCCGCATTCCTAGTCAAAAGTCAGGTCAGAGAATCAACGGGATGGCTGGTTTGACCCACAAGGTGTTCATTCATTCATCATCCTCGCCAAGGCGACTTGATGTTGCGGTGCTTATTACCAATTTGCTGCGCATGTCCCACATGGCCACAAATGGCGCAGTTTGATGACTTGACGAAGCCGCTGCCAAAATTGAGTGACTACGTCCCCATTGTGACAGCCATAAGCATGACGAAGATGTGGCTTACAGTGGGCACTGCAGAGGGGGATGAGTGCACCGCCACTTGGGAGGAGACCGGTGAGCTGCGGTAGCGAAGATAGATGGACAGCTTCCAGTTCACACTGACTGCTAACACGAGGTGTCTGCAGTTGATTTGGACTGTCAACCAAGGAGAGGTCGATAAGGCTGCCAAAACAGATATTCTCACCCCTCCCTTCCTTCGCATCCCCCTTTCCCCCTCCCCCATTTCAGCCGAGCTTCCGATCAGCTACAAAGCTGTACCTCGCCTTCGAAAGTTATGTGCGTTTTAGGATCAGCTCTAACGCAATTCGCCTTGCCTCGTTCACTGACTCATGGGCTTTGCACATCAGCAAGCGACAATTATGTCAGCATCACGTCAACTACCACCATCGGCAGCAACAGTGCGCATTGCCTTCGGTATGCCGACACGCTCCTCGTCAGGCTAATGAAACCGGACAGGTGACCCACATTTCACGACCAGGAAATAAAATAATGGCACAAAGGATCATTCAACTAAGGAGAGCTTTGTAGTCTTATGTGAGCCGAGAGGCAGTACGAGGAAGCTCTAATCCAAACATTGCCATCTCCCATACCATCTGCGAATGATATCGCCTTTATATTGTGTCATTCAGGAATAGCAGTAGGATGCAGTGAAGACAAAGCGGAGCTGATCCGTCACCCACGACTACTGGATGCAATGGCAGCAGTTGACCAGCACCTTCGGAGATGCATGCAATAGGCTCAGTGCTTGTCTCTCCGTTCATGGACTTTGGCTACTTGGAGGGAGAGGAGCGAGAAGAGTTAGAGGGTTGTGTAGTGAAATCTTGCTGGTGTGGCGAGTGCGCTTAGTACTTAACAGTGGAGATTGCGATCATTGGACGAACCATCACCATTGATGAATGGTTCGGTGATGCGTCAGGTGGATTAGCGCTCGCATCTGTGTGTCTCTCTGCCGGCGGCTGCACCGGTCACTAGAACAGTGGCAATGTAGATAGAGCGCCATGCAATCATGACGCGCCTCTGTTGTCGCGCCCCAAAGCTAGCCAACCTTCGACACCAATTGCCACTGTCCACCTCGACGGTGATCTTCTTGCACATCAACAAGAACCCACTCCATCACACCCCAACCCTCCAACCCTGTTGCCACAAAGTCCGTTTCATGACAAAATCTCATTAACTTTGGAGGATAACTGGTACAAATGATGTGCAGGCGCTGTGCGCCTCTTTGATCGCTATGAACGAATTTGATCGGTCTATGCCCACTGAAGAGAAGCAAGCATCTCAGCGCTTTGCGGCTTGATGGGTTATGCTATGGACGCTTTCATGAGACTAAGTGGGCGTAAGTGGGTCCAAGACGCGTCTACTCACTCACTCACACTCACTCACTCACTCACTCACTCACTCACTCACTCACTCACTCACTCACTCACTCACTCACTCACTCACTCACTCACTCACTCACTCACTCACTCACTCACTCACTCACTCACTCACTCACTCACTCACTCACTCACTCACTCACTCACTCACTCACTCACTCACTCACTCACTCACTCACTCACTCACTCACTCACTCACTCACTCACTCCACCGCCATGTAATCCCTTCTTGCGCTTTTAATACCATCAGATGTGTCTTTCAAAGGTACGTGAGCCCATGTCATACTGTGACCGCTTACTGGCGAAGAGGCTTTACTCCGTATGGCATTGACTTGGCGAGGACGACTGCAGCCCAAATAACCGTTACTGTGCCTCGGTCACGAACTTCGCTCAATGTCGATGATCAGAAGCATTCTGTGCTGTCGCACCACTGGATAGTGTAACCGGCTGTCAAAAATGAGATTATACGAATCCATTTGGACATACTGCATCACTCCAGGAGGTAAGCACAGACGATTTGCTACCACTTGCAGTCCATCGTTTAGCTGCGGAAACAGACTTAAGCGGACACAATATCCAAGAATCCCACGCTTTTGACCACCCTTCCCTTTTTCCCTAATAACGACTGCCAAAGTGGCCATTTAAAGACCCGTCGGGGTTACGGAGGGTGTGAAGGCTAAAGTGTTGAAGGTTGAATGCACTAACGAAAGGCGTGAGGACCAACACATGGGTAAACAAGGGCAGTAAAACTAGGTGGATGGTAAGTGTGATGCAGAGGAGTGGGTGGATGAAGAGGGGAATGGATGAGCGCGTGCATGGGTGGATGAGTGGATGAGTGGATGAGTGGATGAGTGGACGGGTTGGTGGGGTGGACATGGAAAACCATTGATGCGGATGAGGAGCTGAGTAGACACATGCGTGGTTGAATGGAAGTAGATAGAGCAAATTGGTGAATACATCAGTGTGACTGAAGGAGTGGTTGATGAATGAAGGATGAATAATATTTAAATAGATGGATGGGTTAATGTGTGAATGGGGATGGAATGGGTGGATGCGTGTAGGAGCCGACGCGCCGTTGAATGCATAAATGGATGTGTGAATGGATGGGTGGATGGGTGGAAGAATGTGTGAATAGTTGATGAGGGGATGAGTAAAGGAATGGAATGCTAGACGTTAGCACGGAGGAGTTAGGGTTGCGCAGAAGATGAAAGTCAATGGGTGTGAATTGGTAGAAAAAGGATGCGGATCGAGTTCAGGCAATGCGCAATGGATGCATATTAGGCGCGTGATTTAGCAGTAAACAAATGAGAACTAGGTAGAGGACTGGGAGAGAAATGATTAGGTGGATAAATGGAAGACGCATAGCTGCATGATTGGATGGATGGATGGATGGATGGATGGATGGAGGGAGGGATGGATGGATGGATGTGGGTACACCTTGAATTGCAGTGCCAGCGCAAGCAGTAGCATCTCATTCACCACATTCAACTACCACCATCAACGACCGATATGGAGAAGTCACATCCAATGAACGAGTCTCAAGCCTTCTACACATCAAACACCACTCCTGTCCAACCTCAGGCCACACACCGCCTCTCCCCTTGCACTCGATGTCTAGCGGAGAAGTTGCCAACGTAATTCCGTTCAAGGCTCGCATCCAACAAACGCGCGCAAGTCAAGACTCTCAACACAGCCCCCACCAAGGTCCGTTCGCGCCTTTCTACTGGTTCGGCAATCAACAAACCGTCTCGTCATGGTTACAATCAAGCACACTACGTGAGAAATGGATTACAGTAGAAAATGCCCACCTCAGTTTCACTTGTCAAGACAAATCACATCAGCCAGCTTTGCCATGCTGCCATAACTCCCTCTAATAATGAACACCAAAGAGGTATTAAAGACTGTGTGACAGTAAATGAGACAACCAACCTACCTCACTGCAAATGCGATCCTTTTAAATCAAGACAGAAGCACCCGACTCAGACAGGGCACACCACTATCCCGCACCAAGACCCAGGCCAATAACCAAGCCTCCTCTGCTTGTCATAACGCCGTCATGCACAAATTGCACACATACGAACAGGTGGGTGAACTAGAACGCCAGCACTGACACCTCCACACCCGTGATCCTCTTCCCCACCCTCATTACAGGCCCCAACAACAGCCAGCGAGCTCAACTCTTATGCTCTACCATCAAGATTCCTCCAGGTAAAGGCAACACTATGAATGGCGGAGACGACATCCAACGAATGCGACAGCTCCGTCATTATAACACTCAGCAGAAAGAAACTATTCCCTACATTAGCAAAGTCAATCCAGCGAAGGTCCCGCTGTTTGATTCAAACGATGCCGCTAGGAAGACCACCTCTCGACTCTGCTGTGCAGACCGAACACCGGACCGTGGGATGGACAACACTGGCCTCCAGCCCCCTCAAGTACCTTTCCACCTTCCGTGCAGATGCGACTACACGCCCAACAATGAAAAGAACAAACGACTTCAGCAAACACACCAGCCCTCCTCACGAACAGACACAACGACGCATTATGACACTTCATCCACCTCTCATAATGATTGCTAGGAGCACAACTTGTACTGCCGTACAAGCCTTCATTAAAACTGCCCATCTGCTTTACAAAGACATTACTCAATCGAGCCATTGCTGCACCTCGCACCATTCCACAACCTTCGATGTCAGGAAATCGCCCCATCCTTAATGTTCATCCTCAGGTTCATAATCGAGCCACACTTGCAGCAATTCGAGGCGACTAAAATTACATTCACGGACTCCCACATCTCCTACAAATGTTTGAACCCATGGGAGAGTAAAATCGCCAGCCATCCACAGTTGTCCACAAAGTCGTCCAGCAACTCACTGCAGTGGCTGTAGTTAAGACAATGAATGGCTTAACATTCAGCAGTGAACACGGTTGATGGCAAGTTGTAAAGCATGCCTTCTTGCGCTGTTGCAAACGCCTTGGTGATGCCGCAATTGATAAACTCATCATGTCTCGCCATTGCGTGGCACTCAATCTTCTAGCATTGCACCGTAAGTCATTGCGCCCAATGTTATGGCACGGTGAATTACAAGGTTGTGTATTCGCCATCCTTTCCTGCTTCGGCTGGGTCGCATTCCTGGGTAAGTGTAGATGAGTGCAGAATGCTTCTCGCGCGCAGCAAGTGCGTTCAGATGATGCATGAGGGTGAAGAGAACCCACCAGCCAGAGCCTATTATGAAGAAGCGACGACTCGGCTGATTTCCTCCAAGGCTAAGGCATCCTAAGTGGCTGAAGAGCATTGTACAGTGGAAGAAGGTGCCATGGTCACCACGCTGACTGCCACAGCTGAAGTGCTGTCCGAGGAGGATCCGGGTCCTCCATGCTAAGCAGCCAGCCTTCCCACAAACACTAGGTTGTAGAAATTGGAAAGGTGTGATTTGAGACAGTAACGTTGCTTTCCGTGTGTGGTGCCAGCGCCTTGCTATGCTGCACGGCTAATGCTATTTGGGCGAGGTGTTAAGAGATTAGAGAGACTCCTTTGACATTGGTGAGTAGGGTGAATTTACGAGGATGTCAAGGACTGTTTGCACACCGAGACGGGAAGGCGTTTGTGAAAAGAAGTGAAGGCAGCCTATGGATGAACCCCATTTCAACATTTGCGAATGAATTGCCTGACCTAACAATTCCAGTGTCGAGGATTGCACGTTCCGTAGTGGGACGCGGGATTCGCATTGATGAGGTGGCGCAATGACGTCAAAGTAATGATGTAGAATGACAGGCTTCAGCTGAGCATCCGCCGAGTCTGATTGCAAACCACCGCAGGCATTTCGCCACCTCTCATCCGAGTTGACAAATCGCTTTCCGCTTCTACTGACCACGCAACTGTCACAAACACGCCTTCCAAAGGCATTCAAGCTTCATGAAGCATAAAAGCTAACATCACTGCCCTTTTCCCCTCCCCGACCTCCAAATGAAACCGATGCAACTCGCACTGGCATGTCATCTAATCCAAGCTAATACCCTGGCACATTGCCTGGCACATTCGGCAATAGGCCCCAACACAAGGTCCAGCATGTCGGCACAAAACACGCGTCCAACAGGTGCAAGACAAATCATTCTAAATCAATCTAGTCCCAACAATCACAAACGACGGAATGAGCAACTCCAGACCCATCTAACAGCACCAGTCTCGCGTCAACACTGCACTCCAAGCTCCCATGCTGCTCCAAAGACATCAAGTCGGACAAGATTAATCGACCCTGAATCTTCTCCGCCCTTCAACAGACACTCACACTAACAGCTCATCCATCTCCACTTTCACGCCCAAGACGGCATTGCCACCGCCAAGGCCACAAATGCCTTTCCGAGTCACGTTGCGCAAGGACAACAACACGAAGCACCAAACGGACATCGATTCCCCGCCGCCCATTCCCCCTTTCCGAAGAAAGTTTTCGCCGTGGGATAGAACAACATGTCTTGCAAACAACCAGCCAGCACTACCATGTCCACTACACGTTCCCTTCGCAGATTGAATGGCCGTATGAACAACTCATCAGTCTCACTTGCAATAACTGACGGACTGCTTGCAAAATAATCGACTCCGACTTCTAGCGGTGACCTACCCACCACTGCAGGGAATGCACCAACAACAACTCTGCCACTGTTGGCGGTGAGGTAGTCCTACGCCGCGCCATCCACGCCCTTCTGCCAAAGGTTCCCGTCCACGCACTCCACTACTTAGTTAACGAACACAGCTGCACACCACACCTGTGCGTTTGGTCAGCAGTCAGATGCTCACAGCCCATGCCCCACTTCCTTCCTCAGCACCCTTTCAAAAGCGACCAATTTTTTCGGCAGAGCAGATGCTCAATGTTCCCAACGCCACCAAACCAATAAGCTTACCCGCCGTGCCAGAACCAGCACAGCGCAAACTAGTGCTGCCACAGTGCAAACATTCCCTACCGATCCACACATTTACCCAAACCACTTTTCTTGAGGCAAGGTGAAAAAACAATGCCACACTCATTTATGAGGACAAACCCTGACAAGGCAACCCCATCCCCTCAAACAATAAAACCACTGCAGGGAAAATCCTTATCACCAGTGTTCGCAGAGCATTAAGCACAAAAATACACACGACGACGCCTAAAACATACTCCATGACGATGCACTCGTGCGTCTTGCAGACATGCAACAATTCGTGACCAAGAGAGGCAGTGTCGGTTGTAACAGCGCAAAAGGCAGCCATCATCCAGTGATCAGCGAGGCGAACCAACGATAGCCAAAGCATTGCGAACGCAGCCACGTTGACAATGACGGCGGCGGCGTCTGCCAACACCAACTGAGGTATCAACTCCAGCACACACGATGACGCACTTCTCCACACTTCACCGCCCTGCACGTAGAAGGACACAGCATCACCACTACTTCAGCCATGGCGTCTCACCCACATCCACACCTCCCTAAAATAGCCAACAGACCAAACAAAAGAAGACTTCACTACTGGGAGAAAGCATAGGAATCTGCATCACTCCACCAACACCAACCAATGCCTCAACACCCGTTGCAAAAAGAGCCAGACTGCTTAACAAGCTCCGCATCAAGACAGCTTAGTCTCCGGCACAGCGTCAAATCCGCAACAAACCTACCTGCGTTTTGAATTTGCCCAAGCCACTGCTCCTGCAAGTAGCGTCAAAAATGACTGCCTTGGCGAACACGGACACTGGTGCGTTCTCACAATGCAACTCACGTATTCAACCATAGCCAATTAACTTCGCCTTCCGTCAACGCGAAACCAAGCCTATAAGGTATTTCCCGACATTATTAATGGTACTGAGACGAATGTTAGTGGAATAGAGAATGTTTCATCCTCTCACCTCCCAACTCTCCCCTCATTTTGAATGCTCAGCTCCACGCAACACACTGAAAGAGCTCTGACTATGCAAGCGCGGAACGCCGGTTATTACAGAGTCATTTATCCACTGAATGCTCCGAATGCAAGCCGCACTCTTCATCACTCCTTGCAATAGTTCCTCTGCAGGATTAGCCACCTGACAGTCTTCATCCTCCATATTCCACCTTATGCGCAAAGTCCGTCCGCACCTCAGCAAAAACGGCTTCCAAACCACCCCAAGTGCACCTCCATCCAATTCACCTAATGAACAAGCCGGTCAGTTCGTGCGTCCTGTAAGCGGCTTGGCAAATTAGAAACTGGCCATAATGTAATAAAACGCCAGTTTGCCCACTAGCTAAACATGTCGCTACATGCATTTAATAGTGAAATCGCATTTCACCTTGTAAGGCATTTTGAGTAAAATTTCTATGCCACGGTCTTTTTAGTTGAAAAATCAGAATGTCAGCTTTTACTGAAAGGGCACTTGCGCAGTGTACTAGATACAGTGACGAATTCGCGCAATCATAAAACAGAACGCACGAATTGGGGCTATGAGATTTCCCATTTTAGTTGTCAAATCGTTGTGTGTCCTTTCAACGCTTTATCAAAGTTTTAAGCGATTCCTACCGAGGTAAAGAGAAATCAAAGAACAGAAATTAGTTGCGCACACTGGAATGTAGTTGGGGGTAGGCGAATTCATGGTCGTCGAAGCTGATGTATGAGGCCAGTGACGAAGAAGAATTGGCGTAGGCAAGTGATTGGCGTAGGGGCCACGAGATGAAGCGGCCTTGACATGGCAATTTCGTGTTGTAGAGAGTATCGGCCCTTGCAGTGCTGCCATCCTCCAAAGGGCAAATACACTTTGAAAGAATAGACGAATGCAGTGAAGGAGTTCATCATTCACTTCTAATAACCTCATAGGCACACACACACACGCACCCCATTGCATTGAGCTTGCTCCCAACCGAACAGCCGTCACGCCTTCATTTGGTCATTCACACATCCTGCGCTATAAATGCCACAGGCTCGTTCATCGTCTTATCAGCATTCGTCGACCCATCCACGTGTTTTATTCACCCATTCATTCAACTCGCATTCATCCATTCATTCTTCCATCCATTGCAACGTCCACAGTCCTTCCGACGCCCATGAAATCCCCAATCCACCTGCATCGCTTTGCCTATCCACTGTTCTGGCTTGCATTTCTTTATCCGCACTTATGAGTGTGTTCATTTGGCCAACTGACGATGCACTCAAAGTTCATCCCACCATTACTACCACCACAAACAACACCCCGAGCCGCATTTTTCTGTTTGCGATGCAAATGTGCCACAGGTTTGGGTTCTATACATGTGGAAGTTGCACTAATCGCTGACGGCATATTGAATGAACCATTCGATTTGAACCTGTGTAGCTGCCACGCAATTTGGTCGTCTACATGGCTGTGGCGTGCAATTAGGACTGAGAGGTTCTTGCCGCACCTGCTTATCAGAAGGCGCTGTCTTTATAAAGCAAATGGGTAATTTTAGGGAAGGCATGCACGGCAGTACTAGTTGTGCTGCGATAATTAATTATGGGAGGTGATTGAAGTGTCACAAGGCGTCCTTGTGTCTGTTCGTGAGGAGGGCTGGTGTGCATCCTAAAGTCATTTGTCTGCGTCAATGTAAGACGTGTAGTCGCAGCTGCACGGAAGGTAAAATGGTGCTTGAGGGTACTGGAGGTCGGTGTTGTCCATCCCACTGTCCGGTGAATGATCTGCGTAGTAGAGTTGGGAAGTCAGCAAGTAGATCGAAGTTTGCGGTTCAGGCATGGCAAGAGAGGCACTACTTCCCGCCCTGCGGCTGTCCATGTTTTGTCCATGCTATCATTTCTAGGCAGGAGATGTCCAGATGACAAGCATAAAACATCACAATCAAAATGTGGGTGGTTTGGAAGATAAAGTGGGCGGGTAGACAGGGTGGTAGCTGTGGATTTTCTCTCGTCGTTCAGATTCATATATTTTGAGTGCATCTACAACGTTGGATCCTATTGCACACACTTTTCAGTGTTAGCAAAGCTTCAGTTTGCAAGTGATGCAACGCACAAATTTTCCATTCCAAGCCTATTCCACCTCGTGGTATCAACGCCAATCTCTTGGCCTCACCGCTTCTCTGGCGGCATCTAACACATAAACTTCAATCACCGTCGGTTGGCCTCAGTGTTTGCTTGTTGATGTGCAGCTCCCTCTCTCTCACCTCCTTAACTCTTTGAGCTGAGGGAGCTTTGAAGAATCACCTGCTGCACGACCCCTTGCCACCTCGCTTAGAGTGCCTGTCTATCAGCCTCATTATCCTGCAAGAAGAAATTTGATGCGCTCAACCACCTGGAGTGTCGTGCTAGTCAAGAAAACCAGCGTTTCGCATAAAGAGGGAGGCGATTTGTGAATGCAGCGCGATCCACTAGCAAGCGCGGAACTGTTGGCTCACGCACTACTCGAAGTCAGGTGTAACATTTGCCATCTAGTTAATGATGTCGATTGGGGTGAATTCGCTACTAGCTGCCTGCGTAAATGCAGTGGTGAAGAGGAGGGTTGGAAGATAAATGAAGACAGTGTGAGAGATGTGCTTGGCCCAAAGAACGGAAAACAGCAGGGCTAGAAACCGAGAGGCCGATAATAGGCCTTGTTAAGCCAACCAACAGGGTCAATTTGAAAGGGTTAGGTGTGTTGAACATTGTGGGAAGGGGAAAGGGGAGAAGAGTGAGGGCGAAGCATCCACTGTCTCATATCTACACACGAAGGCAATGAGAATTGCACCATCGCCACTGCCACCGCACTTACAGGGCAAGGCGTGAACCGCAAAGCTTATTCGAATGAATGCAACGCTCCTGCATGCGATGCAAGCACAGCGCGTGTCGTAAATACAATCATTGTACCTGACGAGTCCAATGTCGAGGACGTATGTATCATGCGTCTGACGTATCTGGGCCGACGTGGCGCTGTGTGCGTCTTTGATCGCTATGAACGAATTTGATCAGTCCATGCCCACTGAACTGCCTACCAAAGTAAAGAGAAGCAATCAACTCAGCGCTTTGTGACTTGATGGATTCTGCTGTGGCCGCTTTCATGGAGCTAAGTGGGCGGAAGTGGGTCCAAGACACGTCTACTCACTCACCCACTCACTCACTCACTCACTCACTCACTCACTCACTCACTCACTCACTCACTCACTCACTCACTCACTCACTCACTCACTCACTCACTCACTCACTCACTCACTCACTCACTCACTCACTCACTCACTCACTCACTCACTCACTCACTCACTCACTCACTCACTCACTCACTCACTCACTCACTCACTCACTCACTCACTCACTCACTCACTCACTCACTCACTCACTCACTCTCTCTTTTAGCCGCCAACCCCTTTGGCTTTCGTCGCAAAAGTACAGCTGGTGTGCACACCAGTGTCCGTCTTCGCCAAGGCAGTCATTTTTGACGCTACTTGCAGGAGCAGTGGCTTGGGCAATTTCAAAAAGCAGGTAGGTTTGTTGCAGATTTGACGCTGTGCCGGAGACCAAGCTGTTTCGATGCAGAGCTTGTTAAGCAGTCCGGCTCCTTTTTGCAACGGGTGTTGAGGCATTGGTTGGTGTTGGTGGAGTGATGCAGATTCCTATCCTTTCTCTTAGTAGTGAAGTCTTCTTTTGTTTGGTCTGTTGGCTATTTTAGGGAGGTGTGGATGTGGGTGAGACACCATGGCTGAAGTAGTGGTGATGCTGTGTCCTTCTACGTGCAGGACGTCGAAGTGTGGAGAAGTGCGTCATCGTGTATGCTGGAGTTGATACCTCAGTTGGTGTTGGCAGACGCCGCCGCCACCGCCGTCATTGTCAACGTGGCTGCGTTGACAAATTGTCTTGTCCAAACTTGATGTCTTTGGAGCAGCATGGGAGCTTGGCGTGCATTGTTGACGCGAGACTGGTGCTGTTAGATTGATCTGGAGTTGATCATTCCGTCGTTTGTGATTGTTGGGATTCGTGGCAGTTGTAGGGAAGGCTTGTACGGCAGTACAAGTTGTGCTCCTACCAATCATTATGAGAGGTGGATGAAGTGTCATAATGCGTCGTTGTGTCTGTTCGTGAGGAGGGCTGGTGTGTTTGCTGAAGTCGTTTGTTCTTTTCATTGTTGGGCGTGTAGTCGCGTCTGCACGGAAGGTGGAAAGGTACTTGAGGGGGCTGGAGGCCAGTGTTGTCCATCCCACGGTCCGGTGTTCGGTCTGCACAGCAGAGTCGAGAGGTGGTCTTCCTAGCGGCATCGTTGGAATCAAACAACGCGACCTTGGCTTGCTTGACTTTGCTAATGTGGGGAAGAGTTTCTTTCCGCTGAGTGTTATAATGATGGAGCTGTCGCATTCGTTGGATGTCGTCTCCGCCATTCATAGTGCCGCCTTTAACTGGAGGAATCTTGATGGTAGAGCATAAGAGTTGAGCTCGCTGGCTGTTGTTGAGGCCTGTAATGAGGGTGGGGAAGAGGATCACAGGTTTGGAGGTGTCAGTGCTGGCGTTCTAGTTCACCCACCTGTTCGTATGTGTGCAATTTGTGCATGTCGGCGTTATGACAAGCAGAGGAGGCTTGGTTATTGGCCTGGGTCTTGGTGCGGGATAGTGGTGTGCCCTGTCTGAGTCGGGTGCTTCTGTCTTGATTTAAAAGGATCGCATTTGCAGTGAGGTAGGTTGGTTGTCTCATTTACTGTCACACAGTCTTTAATACCTCTTTGATGTTCATTATTGGAGGGGGTTATGGCAGCGTGCCACTTTTGAAAGGGAAGCGCCAGTGGCACCAACAACTCAAATTCCGCAGCGCCAAACTCAGCCGTCATCGATTTCGGTGACATTCACACGACACCAACAATCGACGAGTGCGACCTGGTGGTCCCCAACTGAACAAAGACCAAAGCGAATCGCTTGTGTAAACTAAAATACCAAGTGATTCTCAGATTTGATGTTTAGGAATAATTGAAAGGGGAAGAGAGAGAGCATCTCATCGACACTGAGCTGATTTGCATCTCTTTGAAAGATAAGAAATTCAAACACAAAGGTCGCAGGGCGGCAATCTCTATCTGATCACGAATCGAAACCACTTCAAAGCCTACCGAGCTCCAACGCACAAATTTTCCATTCCAAGCATATTCCACCTCGTGGCATCAACGCCAATCTCCTGGCCTCACCGCTTCTCTGGCGGCATCTAACACATAAACTTCAATCACCGTCGGTTGGCCTCAGTGTTTGCTTGTTGATGTGCAGCTCCCTCTCTCTCACCTCCTTAACTCTTTGAGCTGAGGGAGCTTTGAAGAATCACCTGCTGCACGACCCCTTGCCACCTCGCTTAGAGTGCCTGTCTATCAGCCTCATTATCCTGCAAGAAGTAATTTGATGCGCTCAACCAACTGGAGTGTCGTGCTAGTCAAGAAAACCAGCGTTTCGCATAAAGAGGGAGGCGATTTGTGAATGGAGCGCGATCCACCAACAAGCGCGGAACTGTTGGCTCACGCACTACTCGAAGTCAGGTGTAACATTTGCCATCTAGTTAATGATGTCGATTGGGGTGAATTCGCTACTAGCTGCCTGCGTAAATGCAGTGGTGAAGAGGAGGGTTGGAAGATAAATGAAGACAGTGTGAGAGATGTGCTTGGCCCAAAGAACGGAAAACAGCAGGGCTAGAAACCGAGAGGTCGATAATAGGCCTTGTTAAGCCAACCAACAGGGTCAATTTGAAAGGGTTAGGTGTGTTGAACATTGTGGGAAGGGGAAAGGGGAGAAGAGTGAGGGCGAAGCATCCACTGTCTCATATCTACACACGAAGGGAATGAGAATTGCATTAAAGCAAGGCATGGTTACAGTTCATTCCTGAGGCGGAGACGTAGAAGGCTAGGAAGGAGAGTAGTTTTGGAATGGGAACTACAAAGGACAAGTGCAGAGAGAAGGATGAAAATGAGTAAAGTGAAGGAGTTCTTCCCCTAGCCAAAAGTGCTGCATTTGTTGTTCCATCCAACTTGCTGCCTTTATTGCCCCTCGTGGAGTCGCGTGCATTACCGAAGGCGCAAATTCGTCCATGCTTACATTCCTGCATCCATGCAATCCTGCAGCCAGCCTGCACCCACCCACACATGCACGGAGGCATTAATAGGTGCTGCCTGCCTTCCCCTAAGCATCCAACCACCAGACATCTCATTGCCGTCATCCATGCAATTCATTGTGTGCTCACATTAATCCGTCGTCCATCCGTCCGTTCATTCATCCATCAATCCGTCCATCCACCCATTCATTTATTTACTTATGTAAGCTTGCAGCCACGCGTCTTCCATTCACCCACCTAATCATTCTTCTCCCAGCCCTCCACCTAATGGTTATCTGCGCACCGATAAATCACACGCCTACAATGCACACATCACATTTGCTTTAGCATGGCATTTCACCTCCCTCCCACTGACTCTTGCTCACTTCTGCTTCAATTGGTCAAGGCCAACACAGCCTATATAAGGTGGAGCATATTTGAAGGCAACATCAACCGAAGACCAGAGATGAAGTCTGCATACACCTTCGTGGCTCTCCTCCTCGTCGTGTTTGTTGTTGTGTGCGCCAACGCCAGACCCGATCCCACTCGCACTGCCACCGATTTGAAGAAGGCGGGAGAAACACAACCACACGGAGATGCAGACAAGGAGGGCTACAATACCGACTATGATGAGTACGATGGTGAGGGTGGGGCTGAAGCCCCTGGCGTGTCCAAAAAGGACCACAAGCAGGAGAAGGGCGATGGGAATGAGGAGCAAGACTACAGTAAGTTCTTCAACGAGGAACAGAACAAGTGAACGCAACTGTGTACTTATCACCACGCCCATTGAATTGTACCAGTCATCCTCCAAAGTTAATGAGATCATGTCATGAAACGGACTTTGTGGCAACAGGGTTGGAGGGTTGGGGTGTGATGGAGTGGGGTCTTGGTGATGTGCAAGAAGATCACCGTCGAGGTGGACAGTGGCAATTGGTGTCGAAGGTTGGCTAGCTTTAGGGCGCAACAACAGAGTTGCGTCATGATTGCATGGCGCTCTGTCTACATTGCCACTGTTCTAGTGACCGGTGCAGCCGCCGGCAGAGAGACTCACAGATGCGAGCGCCAATCCACCTGACGCATCACCGAACCATTCATCAATGGTGATGGTTCGTCCAATGATCGCAATCTCCACTGTTAAGTACTAAGCGCACTCGCCACACCAGCAAGATTTCACTACACAACCCTCTAACTCTTCTCGCTCCTCTCCCTCCAAGTAGCCAAAGTCCATGAACGGAGAGACAAGCACTGAGCCTATTGCATGCATCTCCGAAGGTGCTGGTCAACTGCTGCCATTGCATCCAGTAGTCGTGGGCGACGGATCAGCTCCGCTTTGTCTTCACTGCATCCTACTGCCATTCCGGATTGACACTATGTAAAGGAGATATCATCGCAGATGGTATGGGAGATGGCAATGTTTGGATTAGAGCTTCCTCGTACTGCCTCTCGGCTCACATAAGACTACAAAGCTCTCCTTAGTTGAATGATCCTTTGTGCCATTATTTTATTTCCTGGTCGTGAAATGTGGGTCACCTGTCCGGTTTCATTGGCCTGACGAGGAGCGTGTCGGCATACCGAAGGCAATGCGCACTGCTGCTGCCGATGGTGGGTAGTTGACGTGATGCTGACATAATTGTCGCTTGCTGATGTGCAAAGCCCATGAGTCAGTGACGAGGCAAGGCGAATTGCGTTAGAGCTGATCCTAAAACGCACATAACTTTCGAAGGCGAGGTACAGCTTTGTAGCTGATCGGAAGCTCGGCTGAAATGGGTGGGGGGGGGAAAAGGGGGATGCGAAGGAAGGGAGGGGTGAGACTATCTGTTTGGCAGCCTTATCGACCTCTCCTTGGTTGACAGTCCAAATCAACTGCAGACACCTCGTGTTAGCAGTCAGTGTGAACTGGAAGCTGTTCATCCGTCTTCGCTACCGCAGCTCACCGGTCTCCTCCCAAGTGGCGGTGCACTCATCCCTCTCTGCATGTGCCCACTGTAAGCCACATCTTCGTCATTGATTATGCTGTCACAATGGGGACGTAGTCACGCCATTTGTGGCCATGTGGGACATGCGCAGCAGGTTGGTAATAAACACCGCACATCAAGTCGCCCTTGGTGAGGATGATGAATGAATGAACACCTTGTGGGTCAAACCAGCCATCCCGTTGATTCTCTGACCTGACTTATGACTAGGAATGCGGGCACGGTTGCTTAGGAGTGGGAAGGACAACGGCGAAATGCAGTCACACCATTTTGGACGAAGCGTTAATCTCTAAACTGCATATGCGAGTAGTTGTGGCTGCGTGAAGTACTTTTCCTCTCTTCATGAATGTCCTTTCAGCGATCTCAACTGTCGCCAACGTGAATTGATGACGAATTTGAGCCAAACCAACCGGAGAGAAGACTTCATGTGGCAGGAAATTGTTGGAGATCCTCTAGCGACCACTCCTACACGAGTGCCCAAGCGATCTCCGGCGGTGAAATCGGGTGCAATTACACTTCATGTAAGCTACTGACACTATCCCGTAAGTCAGGCCTACTTTTCTGGTCGCCCTCCACACCTTGATGGTGTGTTGACGAATTTGTGGTTCCATTCAAGAACGTCATTGTATGGAGGATAAGAGGAGAGGGATTTGCTGGTGAGGGGATCCCACCCTACTGAACATGTAGTGTAGCGAAATTGGCAAGTGCCCCCTCGTTGGACTCAATTCAATCACGCAATCTGAGATTTGCGAATGCAGGATTGAAGAGGACGTCAAACTGCATGGTGAATGGGTGGAGGATGGTGCGACTGCCCTACCTGGCAAATAACACTTTCAGCAGATGAGATGGCACTTCATCAGCGAAGCCATTTTGTGCCTTTTAGTTCGCACGGGATGCAATGCTATGAGTCGCGGCTTGGAGGGACGATTTGTTTGCTAACACTGTAAGTTTCCAACGTGATGCATTTTGTGTGCGATGCATGTCAGAAGCATAGCATGGCTCCAGTGGTAGTCAGAGGTACCTAAGCATGCCGCTAACTGTTGGTTGGTTGTCATGCCAGCTCGACAGTCGCTGTGATGTTTGCCTGGCTGTGAAATGCTTTGAAATACACGAGCGTTTGCTCCAAGCTCCTGTCGTCCACTCCTCCACATCGTGCGTTCACCAATGTAGCGAGCACTCTGCATTCATGGTGCAGTAAATCTGGCCGATGTTCTCTACAACACAAAATTGCCATGTCAAGGCCGCTTCACCTCGTGGCCCCGACGCCAATCACTTGGCTACGCCAATTTTCTTCGTCACTGGCCTCATACATCAGCTTCGACGACCAACTGCATTCCAGTGTGCGCAACTGTTTCTGTTCTTTGATTTCTCTTTACCTCGGTAGAATCGCTTAAAACTTTGATAAAGCGTTGAAAGACACACAACGATTTGACAACTAAAATGGGAAATCTCATAGCCCCAATTCGTGCGTTCTGTTTTATGATTGCGCGAATTCGTCACTGTATCTAGTACACTGCGCAAGTGCCCTTTCAGTAAAAGCTGACATTCTGATTTTTCAACTAAAAGACCGTGGCATAGAATTTTACCACAAATGCCTTACAAGGTGAAATGCGATTTCACTATTAAATGCATGTAGCGACATGTTTAGCTGGGCAACTGGCGTTTATTACATTATGGCCAGTTTCTAATTTGCCGCCGCTTACAGGACGCACGAACTGACCGCTTGTTCATTAGGTGAATTGGATGGAGGTGCACTTGGGGGGGTTGGAAGCCGTTTTTGCTGAGGTGCGGACGGATTTGCGCATA